>CM070724.1:31697390-33045434 GCA_036346275.1 Otatea glauca | reverse complement strand
AAATCTGCATTTTTGAAGATCTTCCCATGCTCAAAAAATTATTAAGTCTACATGAAAGCTGTAGAGAATTTCGAGACGCATATTTTTCATTTTGATAAGTTTTTCATTTGAGCAATCGAAAAAATCATAAAAAATCGGGAAGCTTTGCAGTCAGTTTTCACGTTCACGCCGGACTAGTTTTGGAGCTAACAGAAATTAGCATTGTTGAAGGTCTTTCCTTGCTAAAAAAATTATTTGGTCTAAATTAAATTTTTAGAGAATTTCAATACGCATCTTTTTCATATTGATAAGTTTTTATTAGAGCAACCGAAAAAATAATAGGAAATCGGGAAACTTTACTGTCAGATTCCACGTTCACGCAGGACTAGTTTTGCAGCTGGCAGAAATTATCATTTTTTAAGATCTTCCCTTTCTCAAACAATTATTTGGTCTACATGAACGTTGTATAGAATTTCAATACGTATCTTTTTTATGTTGACAAGTTTTTCATTGGAGCAACCGAAAAAATCATAGAAAATCGGGAAGCTTTACAGTCAGATTTCACGTTCACGCGGACTAGTTTTGCAAATGACAGAAATTAGCATTTTTGAAAATCTTGCCTTGCTCAAAAAATTATTTGGTCTACATGACAGTTGTATAAACTTTCAATACGCATCTTTTTCATGTTGACAAATTTTTCATTGGAAAAAGCAAAAAAATCATAGAAAATCGAGAAGCTTAGAGTCAGTTTTCACTTTCACGCCGGACTAGTTTTGCAGCTGGCAGACATTATTATTTTTGAAGTTCTTACCTTGCTCAAACAATTATTTGGTCTAAATGAAAGTTGTATAGAATTTCAATACGCATCTGTTTCATGTTGACAAGTGTTTCGTTGGAGTAACCGAAAAAATCATAAAAAATCGGGAAGCTTTACAGTCAGTTTTCACGTTCACGCAGGGCTAGTTTTGCAGCTGGCAGAAATTAGCATTTTTGAAGTTCTTCCCTTGCTCAAACAGTTATTTGGTCTACATGAAAGTTGTGTAGAATTTCAATACGCATCTTTTTCATGTTGAGAAGTTTTTTATTAAAACAACCGAAAAAATCATAGAAAATCGGGAATATTTACGGTCAGATTTCACGTTCACGCCGGACTAGTTTTGCAGCTGGCAGAAATTAGCATTTTTAAAAGTCTTCCCTTTCTCAAAGAATTATTTGGTCTACATGAAAGTTGTATCAAATTTCAATACGCATCTTTTTCATGTTGACAAGTTTTTCATTAGAGCAACCGAAAAAATCATAAAAAATCCGGAATCTTTACAGTCAGTTTTGTCATTCACGCCGGACTAGTTTTGCAGCTGGCAGAAATCTGCATTTTTGAAGATCTTCCCGTGCTCAAAAAATTATTAAGTCTACATGAAAGTTGTAGAGAATTTCGAGACGCATATTTTTCATTTTGATAAGTTTTTCATTGGAGCAACCGAAAAAATCATAAAAAATCGGGAATCTTTGCAGTCAGTTTTCACGTTCACGCCGGACTAGTTTTGGAGCTAGCAGAAATTAGCATTGTTGAAGGTCTTTCCGTGCTAAAAAAATTATTTGGTCTAAATTAAATTTTTAGAGAATTTCAATACGCATCTTTTTCATATTGATAAGTTTTTATTAGAGCAACCGAAAAAATAATAGGAAATCGGGAAACTTTACTGTCAGATTCCACGTTCACGCAGGACTAGTTTTGCAGCTGGCAGAAATTAGCATTTTTGAAGATCTTCCCTTTCTCAAACAATTATTTGGTCTACATGAACGTTGTATAGAATTTCAATACGTATCTTTTTTATGTTGACAAGTTTTTCATTAGAGCAACCGAAAAAATCATATAGAATCGGGAAGCTTTACAGTCAGATTTCACGTTCACGCCGGACTAGTTTTGCAGTGGCACGAAATTAGCATTTTTGAAAGTCTTGCCTTCTCAAAAATTATTTGGTCTACATGAAAGTTGTAGAAACTTTTAATACGCATCTTTTTCATGTTGACAAGTTTTTCATTGAAACAAGAAAAAAATCATAGAAAATCGGAAATTTAAAGTCAGTTTTCACATTCACGCGGACTAGTTTTGCAGCTGGCAGAAATTAGCACTTTTGAAGTTCTTCCCTTGCTCAAACAATTATTTGGTATAAATGAAAGTTGTATAGAATTTCAATACGCATCTTTTTCATGTTGACAAGTGTTTCATTTGAGCAACGGAAAAAATCATAAAAAATCGGAAAGCTTTAAAGTCAGTTTTCACGTTCAAGCGGGGCTAGTTTTGGAGCTAGCAGAAATTAGCATTGTTGAAGGTCTTTCCGTGCTCAAAAAATTATTTAGTCTAAATGAAATTTCTAGAGAATTTCAATACGCACCTTTTTCATGTTGATAAGTTTATATTAGAGTAACCGAAAAAATAATAGAAAATCGGAAAATTTTACGGTCTACATGATTTCACGTTCACGCGGACTAGTTTTGCAACTGAAAAATCATAAAAATCCGCTGGCATAAATTAGCATTTTTGAAGGTATTCCCTTACTCAAACAATTATTTGGTCTACATGAAAGTTGTATAGAATTTCAATACCAATCTTTTCCATGTTGACAAGTTTTTCATTATATCAACTGAAAAAATCATAAAATTCGGGAAGCTTTACGGTCAGTTTTGACGTTCACGCCAGACTAGTTTTGCAGCTGGCAGAAATTAGCATTTTTGAAGATATTCCCTTACTCACACAATTATTTGGTATACATGAAAGTTATAGAGAATTTCAAGACGCATCTTTTTCATGTTGACAAGTTTTTCATTAGAGCAACCGAAAAAATCATAGAAAATCAGGAAGCTTTACAGTCAGATTTCACGTTCACGCCGGACTAGTTTTGCAGCTGACAGAAATTAGCATTTTTGAAAATCTTGCCTTGCTCAAAAAATTATTTGGTCTACATGACAGTTGTATAAACTTTCAATACGCATCTTTTTCATGTTGACAAATTTTTCATTGGAAAAAGCAAAAAAATCATAGAAAATCGAGAAGCTTAGAGTCAGTTTTCACTTTCACGCCGGACTAGTTTTGCAGCTGGCAGACATTATTATTTTTGAAGTTCTTACCTTGCTCAAACAATTATTTGGTCTAAATGAAAGTTGTATAGAATTTCAATACGCATCTGTTTCATGTTGACAAGTGTTTCGTTGGAGCAACCGAAAAAATCATAAAAAATCGGGAAGCTTTACACTCAGTTTTCACGTTCACGCAGGGCTAGTTTTGCAGCTGGCAGAAATTAGCATTTTTGAAGTTCTTCCCTTGCTCAAACAGTTATTTGGTCTACATGAAAGTTGTGTAGAATTTCAATACGCATCTTTTTCATGTTGAGAAGTTTTTTATTAAAACAACCGAAAAAATCATAGAAAATCGGGAATATTTACGGTCAGATTTCACGTTCACGCCGGACTAGTTTTGCAGCTGGCAGAAATTAGCATTTTTAAAAGTCTTCCCTTTCTCAAAGAATTATTTGGTCTACATGAAAGTTGTATCAAATTTCAATACGCATCTTTTTTATGTTGACAAGTTTTTCATTAGAGCAACCCAAAAAATCATAAAAAATCCGGAATCTTTACCGTCAGTTTTGTCATTCACGCCGGACTAGTTTTGCAGCTGGCAGAAATCTGCATTTTTGAAGATCTTCCCATGCTCAAAAAATTATTAAGTCTACATGAAAGCTGTAGAGAATTTCGAGACGCATATTTTTCATTTTGATAAGTTTTCATTTGAGCAATCGAAAAAATCATAAAAAATCGGGAAGCTTTGTAGTCAGTTTTCACGTTCACGCCGGACTAGTTTTGGAGCTAACAGAAATTAGCATTGTTGAAGGTCTTTCCTTGCTAAAAAAATTATTTGGTCTAAATTAAATTTTTAGAGAATTTTAATACGCATCTTTTTCATATTGATAAGTTCTTATTAGAGCAACCGAAAAAATAATAGGAAATCGGGAAACTTTACTGTCAGATTTCACGTTCACGCAGGACTAGTTTTGCAGCTGGCAGAAATTATCATTTTTTAAGATCTTCCCTTTCTCAAACAATTATTTGGTCTACATGAACGTTGTATATAATTTCAATACGTATCTTTTTTATGTTGACAAGTTTTTCATTGGAGCAACCGAAAAAATCATAGAAAATCGGGAAACTTTACTATCAGATTTCACGTTCACGCCGGACTAGTTTTGCAGCTGACAGAAATTAGCATTTTTGAAAATCTTGCCTTGCTCAAAAAATTATTTGGTCTACATGACAGTTGTATAAACTTTCAATACGCATCTTTTTCATGTTGACAAATTTTTCATTGAAACAAGCGAAAAAATCATAGAAAATCGAGAAGCTTAGAGTCAGTTTTCACTTTCACGCCGGACTAGTTTTGCAGCTGGCAGACATTATTATTTTTGAAGTTCTTACCTTGCTCAAACAATTATTTGGTCTAAACGAAAGTTGTATAGAATTTCAATACGCATCTGTTTCATGTTGACAAGTGTTTCGTTGGAGTAACCGAAAAAATCATAAAAAATCGGGAAGCTTTACAGTCAGTTTTCACGTTCACGCAGGGCTAGTTTTGCAGCTGGCAGAAATTAGCATTTTTGAAGTTCTTCCCTTGCTCAAACAGTTATTTGGTCTACATGAAAGTTGTGTAGAATTTCAATACGCATCTTTTTCATGTTGAGAAGTTTTTTATTAAAACAACCGAAAAAATCATAGAAAATCGGGAATATTTACGGTCAGATTTCACGTTCACGCCGGACTAGTTTTGCAGCTGGCAGAAATTAGCATTTTTAAAAGTCTTCCCTTTCTCAAAGAATTATTTGGTCTACATGAAAGTTGTATCAAATTTCAATACGCATCTTTTTTATGTTGACAAGTTTTTCATTAGAGCAACCGAAAAAATCATAAAAAATCCGGAATCTTTACAGTCAGTTTTGTCATTCACGCCGGACTAGTTTTGCAGCTGGCAGAAATCTGCATTTTTGAAGATCTTCCCATGCTCAAAAAATTATTAAGTCTACATGAAAGTTGTAGAGAATTTCGAGACGCATATTTTTCATTTTGATAAGTTTTTCATTTGAGCAATCGAAAAAATCATAAAAAATCGGGAAGCTTTGCAGTCAGTTTTCACGTTCACGCCGGACTAGTTTTGGAGCTAACAGAAATTAGCATTGTTGAAGGTCTTTCCGTGCTAAAAAAATTATTTGGTCTAAATTAAATTTTTAGAGAATTTCAATACGCATCTTTTTCATATTGATAAGTTTTTATTAGAGCAACCGAAAAAATAATAGGAAATCGGGAAACTTTACTGTCAGATTCCACGTTCACGCAGGACTAGTTTTGCAGCTGGCAGAAATTATCATTTTTTAAGATCTTCCCTTTCTCAAACAATTATTTGGTCTACATGAACGTTGTATAGAATTTCAATACGTATCTTTTTTATGTTGACAAGTTTTTCATTAGAGCAACCGAAAAAATCATATAAAATCGGGAAGCTTTACAGTCAGATTTCACGTTCACGCCGGACTAGTTTTGCAGCTGGCAGCAATTAGCATTTTTGAAAGTCTTGCGTTCCTCAAAAAATTATTTGGTCCACATGAAAGTTGTAGAAACTTCCAATACGCATCTTTTTCATGTTGACAAGTTTTTCATTGAAACAAGAAAAAAAAATCATAGAAAATCGGGAAGCTTAAAGTCAGTTTTCACATTCACGCCGGACTAGTTTTGCAGCTGGCAGAAATTAGCACTTTTGAAGTTCTTCCCTTGCTCAAACAATTATTTGGTATAAATGAAAGTTGTATAGAATTTCAATACGCATCTTTTTCATGTTGACAAGTGTTTCATTTGAGCAACGGAAAAAATCATAAAAAATCGGAAATCTTTAAAGTCAGTTTTCACGTTCAAGCGGGGCTAGTTTTGGACCTAGCAGAAATTAGCATTGTTAAAGGTCTTTTCGTGTTCAAAAAATTATTTAGTCTAAATAAAATTTCTAGAGAATTTCAATACGCACCTTTTTCATGTTGATAAGTTTATATTAGAGTAACCGAAAAAATAATAGAAAATCGGAAAACTTTACAGTCAGTTTTCACGTTCACGCTGGACTAGTTTTGCAACTGGCATAAATTAGCATTTTTGAATGTATTCCTTTACTCAAACAACTATTTGGTTTATATGAAAGTTGTATAGAATTTCAATACCAATCTTTTCCATGTTAACAAGTTTTTCATTATATCAACTGAAAAAATCATAAAATTCGGGAAGCTTTACGGTCAGTTTTGACGTTCACGCCAGACTAGTTTTGCAGCTGGCAGAAATTAGCATTTTTGAAGATATTCCCTTGCTCACAAAATTATTTTGTCTACATGAAAGTTGTAGAGAATTTCAATACGCATCTTTTTTATGTTGACAAGTTTTTCATTAGAGCAACCGAAAAAATCATAGAAAATCGGGAAGCTTTACAGTCAGATTTCACGTTCACGCCGGACTAGTTTTGCAGCTGACAGAAATTAGCATTTTTGAAAATCTTGCCTTGCTCAAAAAATTATTTGGTCTACATGACAGTTGTATAAACTTTCAATACGCATCTTTTTCATGTTGACAAATTTTTCATTGAAACAAGCGAAAAAATCATAGAAAATCGAGAAGCTTAGAGTCAGTTTTCACTTTCACGCCGGACTAGTTTTGCAGCTGGCAGACATTATTATTTTTGAAGTTCTTACCTTGCTCAAACAATTATTTGGTCTAAATGAAAGTTGTATAGAATTTCAATACGCATCTGTTTCATGTTGACAAGTGTTTCGTTGGAGTAACCGAAAAAATCATAAAAAATCGGGAAGCTTTACAGTCAGTTTTCACGTTCACGCAGGGCTAGTTTTGCAGCTGGCAGAAATTAGCATTTTTGAAGTTCTTCCCTTGCTCAAACAGTTATTTGGTCTACATGAAAGTTGTATAGAATTTCAATACGCATCTTTTTTAAGTTGAGAAGTTTTTTATTAAAACAACCGAAAAAATCATAGAAAATCGGGAATATTTACGGTCAGATTTCACGTTCACGCCGGACTAGTTTTGCAGCTGGCAGAAATTAGCATTTTTAAAAGTCTTCCCTTTCTCAAAGAATTATTTGGTCTACATGAAAGTTGTATCAAATTTCAATACGCATCTTTTTCATGTTGACAAGTTTTTAATTAGAGCAACCGAAAAAATCATAAAAAATCCGGAATCTTTACAGTCAGTTTTGTCATTCACGCCGGACTAGTTTTGCAGCTGGCAGAAATCTGCATTTTTGAAGATCTTCCCATGCTCAAAAAATTATTAAGTCTACATGAAAGTTGTAGAGAATTTCGAGACGCGTATTTTTCATTTTGATAAGTTTTTCACTGAAGCAACCGAAAAAATCATAAAAATCGGGAATATTTGCAGTCAGTTTTCACGTTCACGCCGGACTAGTTTTGCAGCTAGCAGAAATTAGCATTGTTGAAGGTCTTTCCGTGCTAAAAAAATTATTTGTTCTAAATTAAATTTTTAGAGAATTTCAATACGCATCTTTTTCATATTGATAAGTTTTTATTAGAGCAACCGAAAAAATAATAGGAAATCGGGAAACTTTACTGTCATATTCCACGTTCACGCAGGACTAGTTTTGCAGCTGGCAGAAATTAGCATTTTTGAAGATCTTCCCTTTCTCAAACAATTATTTGGTCTACATGAACGTTGTATAGAATTTCAATACGTATCTTTTTTATGTTGACAAGTTTTTCATTAGAGCAACCGAAAAAATCATATAGAATCGGGAAGCTTTACAGTCAGATTTCACGTTCACGCCGGACTAGTTTTGCAGCTGGCAGCAATTAGCATTTTTGAAAGTCTTGCGTTCTCAAAAAATTATTTGGTCCACATGAAAGTTGTAGAAACTTTCAATACGCATCTTTTTCATGTTGACAAGTTTTTCATTCGAACAAGAGAAAAAATCATAGAAAATCGGGAAGCTTAAAGTCAGTTTTCACATTCACGCCGGACTAGTTTTGCAGCTGGCAGAAATTAGCACTTTTGAAGTTCTTCCCTTGCTCAAACAATTATTTGGTATAAATGAAAGTTGTATAGAATTTCAATACGCATCTTTTTCATGTTGACAAGTGTTTCATTTGAGCAACCGAAAAAATCATAAAAAATCGGAAAGCTTTAAAGTCAGTTTTCACGTTCAAGCGGGGCTAGTTTTGGAGCTAGCAAAAATTAGCATTGTTGAAGGTCTTTCCGTGCTCAAAAAATTATTTAGTCTAAATGAAATTTCTAGAGAATTTCAATACGCACCTTTTTCATGTTGATAAGTTTATATTAGAGTAACCGAAAAAATAATAGAAAATCGGGAAACTTTACAGTCAGTTTTCACGTTCACGCCGGACTAGTTTTGATGCTGGCATAAATTAGCATTTTTGAAGGTATTCCCTTCCTCAAACAATTATTTGGTCTACATGAAAGTTGTATAGAATTTCAATACCAATCTTTTCCATGTCGACAAGTTTTTCATTATATCAGCTGAAAAAATCATAAAATTCGGGAAGCTTTACGGTCGGTTTTGACGATCACGCCAGACAAGTTTTGCAGCTGGCAGAAATTAGCATTTTTGAAGATATTCCATTGCTCACAAAATTATTTTGTCTACATGAACGTTGTATAAAATTTCAATACGTATCTTTTTTATGTTGACAAGTTTTTCATTAGAGCAACCGAAAAAATCATATAAAATCGGGAAACTTTACAGTCAGATTTCACGTTCACGCCAGACTAGTTTTGCAGCTGACAGAAATTAGCATTTTTGAAAATCTTGCCTTGCTCAAAAAATTATTTGGTCTACATGACAGTTGTATAAACTTTCAATACGCATCTTTTTCATGTTGACAAATTTTTCATTGGAAAAAGCAAAAAATCATAGAAAATCGAGAAGCTTAGAGTCAGTTTTCACTTTCACGCCGGACTAGTTTTGCAGCTGGCAGACATTATTATTTTTGAAGTTCTTACCTTGCTCAAACAATTATTTGGTCTAAATGAAAGTTGTATAGAATTTCAATACGCATCTGTTTCATGTTGACAAGTGTTTCGTTGGAGTAACCGAAAAAATCATAAAAAATCGGGAAGCTTTACAGTCAGTTTTCACGTTCACGCAGGGCTAGTTTTGCAGCTGGCAGAAATTAGCATTTTTGAAGTTCTTCCCTTGCTCAAACAGTTATTTGGTCTACATGAAAGTTGTATAGAATTTCAATACGCATCTTTTTCATGTTGAGAAGTTTTTTATTAAAACAACCGAAAAAATCATAGAAAATCGGGAATATTTACGGTCAGATTTCACGTTCACGCCGGACTAGTTTTGCAGCTGGCAGAAATTAGCATTTTAAAAGTCTTCCTTTCTCAAAGAATTATTTGGTCTACATGAAAGTTGTATCAAATTTCAATACGCATCTTTTTATGTTGACAAGTTTTTCATTAGAGCAACCGAAAAATCATAAAAATCAAAAATCCGGAATCTTTACAGTCAGTTTTGTCATTCACGCCGGACTAGTTTTGCAGCTGGCAGAAATCTGCATTTTGAAGATCTTCCCATGCTCAAAAATTATTAAGTCTACATGAAAGTTGTAGAGAATTTCGAGACGCATATTTTTCATTTTGATAAGTTTTTCATTTGAGCAATCGAAAAATCATAAAAATCGGGAAGCTTTGCAGTCAGTTTTCACGTTCACGCGGACTAGTTTTGGAGCTAATGAAATTAGCATTGTTGAAGGTCTTTCCGTGCTAAAAAATTATTTGGTCTAAATTAAATTTTTAGAGAATTTCAATACGCATCTTTTCATATTGATAAGTTTTTATTAGAGCAACCGAAAAATAATAGGAAATCGGAAACTTTATCGTCGATTCCACGTTCACGCAGGACTAGTTTTGCAGCTGGCAGAAATTAGCATTTTTGAAGATCTTCCCTTTCTCAAACAATTATTTGGTCTACATGAACGTTGTATAGAATTTCAATACGTATCTTTTTTATGTTGACAAGTTTTTCATTAGAGCAACCGAAAAAATCATATAGAATCGGGAAGCTTTACAGTCAGATTTCACGTTCACGCCGGACTAGTTTTGCAGCTGGCAGCAATTAGCATTTTTGAAAGTCTTGCGTTCTCAAAAAATTATTTGGTCCACATGAAAGTGGTAGAAACTTCCAATACGCATCTTTTTCATGTTGATAAGTTTTTCATTGGAACAAGAGAAAAAATCATAGAAAATCGGGAAACTTAAAGTCAGTTTTCACATTCACGCCGGACTAGTTTTGCAGCTGGCAGAAATTAGCACTTTTGAAGTTCTTCCCTTGCTCAAACAATTATTTGGTATAAATGAAAGTTGTATAGAATTTCAATACGCATCTTTTTCATGTTGACAAGTGTTTCATTGGAGCAACCGAAAAAATCATAAAAAATCGGAAAGCTTTAAAGTCAGTTTTCACGTTCAAGCGGGGCTAGTTTTGGAGCTAGCAGAAATTAGCATTGTTGAAGGTCTTTCCGTGCTCAAAAAATTATTTAGTCTAAATGAAATTTCTAGAGAATTTCAATACGCATCTTTTTCATGTTGATAAGTTTATATTAGAGTAACCGAAAAAATAATAGAAAATCGGGAAACTTTACGGTCAGTTTTCACGTTCACGCCGGACTAGTTTTGCTGCTGGCATAAATTAGCATTTTTGAAGGTATTCCCTTCCTCAAACAATTATTTGGTCTACATGAAAGTTGTATAGAATTTCAATACCAATCTTTTCCATGTTGACAAGTTTTTCATTATATCAACTGAAAAAATCATAAAATTCGGGAAGCTTTACGGTCAGTTTTGACGTTCACGCCGGACTAGTTTTGCAGCTGGCAGAAATTAGCATTTTTGAAGATCTTCCCGTGCTCAAAAAATTATTTGGTCTACATGAAAGTTGTAGAGAATTTCAATACGCATCTTTTTCATGTTGACAAGTTTTTCATTAGAGCAACCGAAAAAATCATAGAAAATCGGGAAGCTTTACAGTCAGATTTCACGTTCACGCCGGACTAGTTTTGGAGCTAACAGAAATTAGCATTGTTGAAGGTCTTTCCGTGCTAAAAAAATTATTTGGTCTAAATTAAATTTTTAGAGAATTTCAATACGCATCTTTTTCATATTGATAAGTTTTTATTAGAGCAACCGAAAAAATAATAGGAAATCGGGAAACTTTACTGTCAGATTCCACGTTCACGCAGGACTAGTTTTGCAGCTGGCAGAAATTATCATTTTTTAAGATCTTCCCTTTCTCAAACAATTATTTGGTCTACATGAACGTTGTATAGAATTTCAATACGTATCTTTTTTATGTTGACAAGTTTTTCATTGGAGCAACCGAAAAAATCATAGAAAATCGGGAAGCTTTACAGTCAGATTTCACGTTCACGCCGGACTAGTTTTGCAGCTGACAGAAATTAGCATTTTTGAAAATCTTGCCTTCGCTCAAAAAATTATTTGGTCTACATGACAGTTGTATAAACTTTCAATACGCATCTTTTTCATGTTGACAAATTTTTCATTGGAAAAAGCAAAAATCATAGAAAATCGAGAAGTTTAGAGTCAGTTTTCACTTTCACGCGGACTAGTTTTGCAGCTGGCAGACATTATTATTTTGAAGTTCTTACCTTGCTCAAACAATTATTTGGTCTAAATGAAAGTTGTATAGAATTTCAATACGCATCTGTTTCATGTTGACAAGTGTTTCGTTGGAGTAACCGAAAAAATCATAAAAAATCGGGAAGCTTTACAGTCAGTTTTCACGTTCACGCAGGGCTAGTTTTGCAGCTGGCAGAAATTAGCATTTTTGAAGTTCTTCCTTGCTCAAACAGTTATTTGGTCTACATGAAAGTTGTGTAGAATTTCAATACGCATCTTTTTTTTGCATGTTGAGAAGTTTTTTATTAAAACAACCGAAAAAATCATAGAAAATCGGGAATATTTACGGTCAGATTTCACGTTCACGCCGGACTAGTTTTGCAGCTGGCAGAAATTAGCATTTTTAAAAGTCTTCCCTTTCTCAAAGAATTATTTGGTCTACATGAAAGTTGTATCAAATTTCAATACGCATCTTTTTTATGTTGACAAGTTTTTCATTAGAGCAACCGAAAAAATCATAAAAAATCCGGAATCTTTACAGTCAGTTTTGTCATTCACGCCGGACTAGTTTTGCAGCTGGCAGAAATCTGCATTTTTGAAGATCTTCCCATGCTCAAAAAATTATTAAGTCTACATGAAAGTTGTAGAGAATTTCGAGACGCATATTTTTCATTTTGATAAGTTTTTCATTTGAGCAATCGAAAAAATCATAAAAAATCGGGAAGCTTTGCAGTCAGTTTTCACGTTCACGCGGACTAGTTTTGGAGCTAACGAAATTAGCATTGTTGAAGGTCTTTCCTTGCTAAAAAATTATTTGGTCTAAATTAAATTTTTAGAGAATTTCAATACGCATCTTTTTCATATTGATAAGTTTTTATTAGAGCAACCGAAAAATAATAGGAAATCGGAAACTTTATCGTCGATTCCACGTTCACGCAGGACTAGTTTTGCAGCTGGCAGAAATTATCATTTTTAAGATCTTCCTTTCTCAAACAATTATTTGGTCTACATGAACGTTGTATAGAATTTCAATACGTATCTTTTTATGTTGACAAGTTTTTCATTGAGCAACTGAAAAATCATAGAAAATCGGGAAGCTTTACAAAAGTGATTTCACGCTCACGCCGAAAAATCATAGGACTAGTTTTGCACTAGTTTTGCAGCTGACAGAAATTAGCATTTTGAAAATCTTGCCTTGCTCAAAAATTATTTGGTCTACATGACAGTTGTATAAACTTTCAATACGCATCTTTTCATGTTGACAAATTTTTCATTGGAAAAAGCAAAAAATCATAGAAAATCGAGAAGCTTAGAGTCAGTTTTCACTTTCACGCCGGACTAGTTTTGCAGCTGGCAGACATTATTATTTTGAAGTTCTTACCTTGCTCAAACAATTATTTGGTCTAAATGAAAGTTGTATAGAATTTCAATACGCATCTGTTTCATGTTGACAAGTGTTTCGTTGGAGTAACCGAAAAAATCATAAAAAATCGGGAAGCTTTACAGTCAGTTTTCACGTTCACGCAGGGCTAGTTTTGCAGCTGGCAGAAATTAGCATTTTTGAAGTTCTTCCCTTGCTCAAACAGTTATTTGGTCTACATGAAAGTTGTGTAGAATTTCAATACGCATCTTTTTCATGTTGAGAAGTTTTTTATTAAAACAACCGAAAAAATCATAGAAAATCGGGAATATTTACGGTCAGATTTCACGTTCACGCCGGACTAGTTTTGCAGCTGGCAGAAATTAGCATTTTAAAAGTCTTCCTTTCTCAAAGAATTATTTGGTCTACATGAAAGTTGTATCAAATTTCAATACGCATCTTTTTTATGTTGACAAGTTTTTCATTAGAGCAACCGAAAAAATCATAAAAAATCCGGAATCTTTACAGTCAGTTTTGTCATTCACGCCGGACTAGTTTTGCAGCTGGCAGAAATCTGCATTTTGAAGATCTTCCCATGCTCAAAAAATTATTAAGTCTACATGAAAGTTGTAGAGAATTTCGAGACGCATATTTTTCATTTTGATAAGTTTTTCATTTGAGCAATAGAAAAAATCATAAAAAATCGGGAAGCTTTGCAGTCAGTTTTCACGTTCACGCCGGACTAGTTTTGGAGCTAACGAAATTAGCATTGTTGAAGGTCTTTCCGTGCTAAAAAATTATTTGGTCTAAATTAAATTTTTAGAGAATTTCAATACGCATCTTTTCATATTGATAAGTTTTATTAGAGCAACCGAAAAATAATAGGAAATCGGAAACTTTATCACGATTCCACGTTCACGCAGGACTAGTTTTGCAGCTGGCAGAAATTATCATTTTTTAAGATCTTCCCTTTCTCAAACAATTATTTGGTCTACATGAACGTTGTATAGAATTTCAATACGTATCTTTTTTATGTTGACAAGTTTTAATTAGAGCAACCGAAAAAATCATATAAAATCGGGAAGCTTTACAGTCCGATTTCACGTTCACGCCGCACTAGTTTTGCAGCTGGCAGCAATTAGCATTTTTGAAAGTCTTGCGTTCCTCAAAAAATTATTTGTTCCACATGAAAGTTGTAGAAACTTCCAATACGCATCTTTTTCATGTTGACAAGTTTTTCATTGAAACAAGAAAAAAAATCATAGAAAATCGGAAAGCTTAAAGTCAGTTTTCACATTCACGCCGGACTAGTTTTGCAGCTGGCAGAAATTAGCACTTTTGAAGTTCTTCCCTTGCTCAAACAATTATTTGGTATAAATGAATGTTGTATAGAATTTCAATACGCATCTTTTTCATGTTGACAAGTGTTTCATTTGAGCAACCGAAAAAATCATAAAAAATCGGAAAGCTTTAAAGTCAGTTTTCACGTTCAAGCGGGGCTAGTTTTGGAGCTAGCAGAAATTAGCATTGTTGAAGGTCTTTCCGTGCTCAAAAAATTATTTAGTCTAAATGAAATTTCTAGAGAATTTCAATACGCACCTTTTTCATGTTGATAAGTTTATATTAGAGTAACCGAAAAAATAATAGAAAATCGGGAAACATTACAGTCAGTTTTCACGTTCACGCCGGACTAGTTTTGCAACTGGCATAAATTAGCATTTTTGAAGGTATTCCCTTACTCAAACAATTATTTGGTCTACATGAAAGTTGTATAGAATTTCAATACCAATCTTTTCCATGTTGACAAGTTTTTCATTATATCAACTGAAAAAATCATAAAATTCGGGAAGCTTTACGGTCAAAAATTTTAAGTCTACATGAAAGTGTAGAGAATTTCGACGCATCACGCATTTGAGCATCACGCATTGTTGAAGGTCTAGTTTATTTGGTCTAAATTAAATTTTTAGAGAATTTCAATACGCATCTTTTTCATATTGATAAATTAGCAACCGAAAAATTTCGGAAACTTTATCGAAGATACGCTCACGCAGGACTAGTTTTGCTCATCAAAACAATTATTTGGTCTACATGAACGTTGTATAGAATTTCAATACGTATCTTTTTTATGTTGACAAGTTTTTCATTGGAGCAACCGAAAAAATCATAGAAAATCGGGAAGCTTTACAGTCAGATTTCACGTTCACGCCGGACTAGTTTTGCAGCTGACAGAAATTAGCATTTTTGAAAATCTTGCCTTCGCTCAAAAAATTATTTGGTCTACATGACAGTTGTATAAACTTTCAATACGCATCTTTTTCATGTTGACAAATTTTTCATTGGAAAAAGCAAAAAAATCATAGAAAATCGAGAAGCTTAGAGTCAGTTTTCACTTTCACGCCGGACTAGTTTTGCAGCTGGCAGACATTATTATTTTTGAAGTTCTTACCTTGCTCAAACAATTATTTGGTCTAAATGAAAGTTGTATAGAATTTCAATACGCATCTGTTTCATGTTGACAAGTGTTTCGTTGGAGTAACCGAAAAAATCATAAAAAATCGGGAAGCTTTACAGTCAGTTTTCACGTTCACGCAGGGCTAGTTTTGCAGCTGGCAGAAATTAGCATTTTTGAAGTTCTTCCCTTGCTCAAACAGTTATTTGGTCTACATGAAAGTTGTGTAGAATTTCAATACGCATCTTTTTCATGTTGAGAAGTTTTTTATTAAAACAACCGAAAAAATCATAGAAAATCGGGAATATTTACGGTCAGATTTCACGTTCACGCCGGACTAGTTTTGCAGCTGGCAGAAATTAGCATTTTTAAAAGTCTTCCCTTTCTCAAAGAATTATTTGGTCTACATGAAAGTTGTATCAAATTTCAATACGCATCTTTTTTATGTTGACAAGTTTTTCATTAGAGCAACCGAAAAAATCATAAAAAATCCGGAATCTTTACAGTCAGTTTTGTCATTCACGCCGGACTAGTTTTGCAGCTGGCAGAAATCTGCATTTTTGAAGATCTTCCCATACTCAAAAAATTATTAAGTCTACATGAAAGTTGTAGAGAATTTCGAGACGCATATTTTTCATTTTGATAAGTTTTTCATTTGAGCAATCCAAAAAATCATAAAAAATCGGGAAGCTTTGCAGTCAGTTTTCACGTTCACGCCGGACTAGTTTTGGAGCTAACAGAAATTAGCATTGTTGAAGGTCTTTCCGTGCTAAAAAAATTATTTGGTCTAAATTAAATTTTTAGAGAATTTCAATACGCATCTTTTTCATATTGATAAGTTTTTATTAGAGCAACCGAAAAAATAATAGGAAATCGGGAAACTTTACTGTCAGATTCCACGTTCACGCAGGACTAGTTTTGCAGCTGGCAGAAATTATCATTTTTTAAGATCTTCCCTTTCTCAAACAATTATTTGGTCTACATGAACGTTGTATAGAATTTCAATACGTATCTTTTTTATGTTGACAAGTTTTTCATTGGAGCAACCGAAAAAATCATAGAAAATCGGGAAGCTTTACAGTCAGATTTCACGTTCACGCCGGACTAGTTTTGCAGCTGGCAGCAATTAGCATTTTTGAAAGTCTTTCCTTGCTCAAACAATTATTTGGTCTACATGAAAGTTGTAGAAACTTTCAATACGCATCTTTTTTATGTTGACAACTTTTTCATTGGAACAAGGAAAAAAATCATAGAAAATCGGGAAGCTTAAAGTCAGTT
Source organism: Otatea glauca (assembly GCA_036346275.1). Classification (NCBI taxonomy): domain Eukaryota; kingdom Viridiplantae; phylum Streptophyta; class Magnoliopsida; order Poales; family Poaceae; genus Otatea; species Otatea glauca. The sequence continues at coordinate 33,028,662 of CM070724.1, read as the reverse complement.
TTCAGTTTCACGCCGGACTAGTTTTGCAGCTGGCAGAAATTATTATTTTTGAAGTTCTTCCCTTGCTCAAACAATTATTTGGTCTATATGAAAGTTGTAAAGAATTTCAATACACATCTGTTTTATGTTGACAAGTGTTTCATTAGAGCAACCGAACAAATCATAAAAAATCGGGAACCTTTACAGTCAGTTTTAACGTTCACGCAGGGCTAGTTTAGCAGATGGCAGAAATTAACATTTTTGAAGTTCTTCCCTTCCTCAAACTGTTATTTGGTCTACATGAAAGTTGTATAGAATTTTAATACGCATCTTTTTCATATTGAAAATTTTTCATTAAAACAACCGAAAAAATCATAGAAAATCGGTAATCTTTACAGTCAAATTTCACGTTCACGCCGGACTAGTTTTGCAGCTGGCAGAAATTAGCATTTTTAAAAGTCTTCCCTTTCTCAAAGAATTATTTGGTCTACATGAAAGTTGTATAGAATTTCAATACCAATCTTCTCCATGTTGACAAGTTTTTCATTATGTCAACTGAAAAAATCATAAAATTCAGGGCAAGCTTTACGGTCAGTCTTTTGACGACGCATATCACGCCATTTGAGCAATCGAAAAATCATAAAAATCGGGAAGCTTTGCAGTCAGTTTTCACGCTCACTAGTTTTGCAGCTGGCAGAAATTAGCATTTTTGAAGATATTCCCTTGCTCACAAAATTATTTGGTCTACATGAAAGTTGTAGAGAATTTCAAGAAGCATCTTTTTCACACTGACAAGTTTTTCATTGGAGCAACCGAAAAAATCATAGAAAATCGGGAAGCTTTACAGTCAGATTTCACGTTCACGCATTGGACTAGTTTTGCAGCTGACAGAAATTAGCATTTTGAAAATCTTCCCTTGCTCAAAAAATTATTTGGTCTACATGACAGTTGTATAAACTTTCAATACGCATCTTTTTCATGTTGACAAATTTTTCATTGGAAAAAGCAAAAAAATCATAGAAAATCGAGAAGCTTAGAGTCAGTTTTCACTTTCACGCGGACTAGTTTTGCAGCTGGCAGACATTATTATTTTGAAGTTCTTACCTTGCTCAAACAATTATTTGGTCTAAATGAAAGTTGTATAGAATTTCAATACGCATCTGTTTCATGTTGACAAGTGTTTCGTTGGAGTAACCGAAAAAATCATAAAAAATCGGGAAGCTTTACAGTCAGTTTTCACGTTCACGCAGGGCTAGTTTTGCAGCTGGCAGAAATTAGCATTTTTGAAGTTCTTCCCTTGCTCAAACAGTTATTTGGTCTACATGAAAGTTGTATAGAATTTCAATACGCATCTTTTTCATGTTGAGAAGTTTTTTATTAAAACAACCGAAAAAATCATAGAAAATCGGGAATATTTACGGTCAGATTTCACGTTCACGCCGGACTAGTTTTGCAGCTGGCAGAAATTAGCATTTTTAAAAGTCTTCCTTTCTCAAAGAATTATTTGGTCTACATGAAAGTTGTATCAAATTTCAATACGCATCTTTTTTATGTTGACAAGTTTTTCATTAGAGCAACCGAAAAAATCATAAAAAATCCGGAATCTTTACAGTCAGTTTTGTCATTCACGCCGGACTAGTTTTGCAGCTGGCAGAAATCTGCATTTTTGAAGATCTTCCCATGCTCAAAAAATTATTAAGTCTACATGAAAGCTGTAGAGAATTTCGAGACGCATATTTTTCATTTTGATAAGTTTTCATTTGAGCAATCGAAAAAATCATAAAAAATCGGGAAGCTTTGTAGTCAGTTTTCACGTTCACGCGGACTAGTTTTGGAGCTAACGTAAATTAGCATTGTTGAAGGTCTTTCCGTGCTAAAAAATTATTTGGTCTAAATTAAATTTTTAGAGAATTTCAATACGCATCTTTTTCATATTGATAAGTTTTTATTAGAGCAACCGAAAAATAATAGGAAATCGGAAACTTTATCGTCGATTCCACGCTTCACGCAGGACTAGTTTTGCAGCTGGCAGAAATTATCATTTTTAAGATCTTCCTTTCTCAAACAATTATTTGGTCTACATGAACGTTGTATAGAATTTCAATACGTATCTTTTTATGTTGACAAGTTTTTCATTAGAGCAACCGAAAAATCATATAAAATCGGGAAGCTTTACAATCAGATTTCACGCTCACGCGGACTAGTTTTGCAGTGGCAGCAATTAGCATTTTTGAAAGTCTTGCGTTCCTCAAAAAATTATTTGGTCCACATGAAAGTTGTAGAAACTTCCAATACGCATCTTTTTCATGTTGACAAGTTTTTCATTGAAACAAGAAAAAAAATCATAGAAAATCGGGAAGCTTAAAGTCAGTTTTCACATTCACGCCGGACTAGTTTTGCAGCTGGCAGAAATTAGCACTTTTGAAGTTCTTCCCTTGCTCAAACAATTATTTGGTATAAATGAAAGTTGTATAGAATTTCAATACGCATCTTTTTCATGTTGACAAGTGTTTCATTTGAGCAACCGAAAAAATCATAAAAAATCGGAAAGCTTTAAAGTCAGTTTTCACGTTCAAGCGGGGCTAGTTTTGGAGCTAGCAGAAATTAGCATTGTTGAAGGTCTTTCCGTGCTCAAAAAATTATTTAGTCTAAATGAAATTTCTAGAGAATTTCAATACGCATCTTTTTCATGTTGATAAGTTTATATTAGAGTAACCGAAAAAATAATAGAAAATCGGGAAACTTTACAGTCAGTTTTCACGTTCACGCCGGACTAGTTTTGCAACTGGCATAAATTAGCATTTTTGAAGGTATTCCCTTACTCAAACAATTATTTGGTCTACATGAAAGTTGTATAGAATTTCAATACCAATCTTTTCCATGTTGACAAGTTTTTCATTATATCAACTGAAAAATCATAAAATCCGGAATCTTTACGGTCAGTTTTGACGATCACGCCGGACTAGTTTTGCAGCTGGCAGAAATTAGCATTTTGAAGATCTTCCCATTGCTCAAAAATTATTTGGTCTACATGAAAGTTGTAGAGAATTTCAAGACGCATCTTTTTCATTAAGTTTTTCATTTGAGCAATCGAAAAATCATAAAAATCGGAAGCTTTACAGTCAGTTTTCACGTTCACGCCGGACTAGTTTTGGAGCTAACAGAAATTAGCATTGTTGAAGGTCTTTCCTTGCTAAAAAAATTATTTGGTCTAAATTAAATTTTTAGAGAATTTCAATACGCATCTTTTTCATATTGATAAGTTTTTATTAGAGCAACCGAAAAAATAATAGGAAATCGGAAACTTTATCGTCATTCCACGTTCACGCAGGACTAGTTTTGCAGCTGGCAGAAATTATCATTTTTTAAGATCTTCCCTTTCTCAAACAATTATTTGGTCTACATGAACGTTGTATAGAATTTCAATACGTATCTTTTTTATGTTGACAAGTTTTTCATTGGAGCAACCGAAAAAATCATAGAAAATCGGGAAGCTTTACAGTCAGATTTCACGTTCACGCCGGACTAGTTTTGCAGCTGACAGAAATTAGCATTTTTGAAAATCTTGCCTTCGCTCAAAAAATTATTTGGTCTACATGACAGTTGTATAAACTTTCAATACGCATCTTTTTCATGTTGACAAATTTTTCATTGGAAAAAGCAAAAAAATCATAGAAAATCGAGAAGCTTAGAGTCAGTTTTCACTTTCACGCCGGACTAGTTTTGCAGCTGGCAGACATTATTATTTTTGAAGTTCTTACCTTGCTCAAACAATTATTTGGTCTAAATGAAAGTTGTATAGAATTTCAATACGCATCTGTTTCATGTAGACAAGTGTTTCGTTGGAGTAACCGAAAAAATCATAAAAAATCGGAAAGCTTTACAGTCAGTTTTCACGTTCACGCAGGGCTAGTTTTGCAGCTGGCAGAAATTAGCATTTTTGAAGTTCTTCCCTTGCTCAAACAGTTATTTGGTCTACATGAAAGTTGTGTAGAATTTCAATACGCATCTTTTTTAAGTTGAGAAGTTTTTTATTAAAACAACCGAAAAAATCATAGAAAATCGGGAATATTTACGGTCAGATTTCACGTTCACGCCGGACTAGTTTTGCAGCTGGCAGAAATTAGCATTTTTAAAAGTCTTCCCTTTCTCAAAGAATTATTTGGTCTACATGAAAGTTGTATCAAATTTCAATACGCATCTTTTTTATGTTGACAAGTTTTTCATTAGAGCAACCGAAAAAATCATAAAAAATCCGGAATCTTTACCGTCAGTTTTGTCATTCACGCCGGACTAGTTTTGCAGCTGGCAGAAATCTGCATTTTTGAAGATCTTCCCATGCTCAAAAAATTATTAAGTCTACATGAAAGTTGTAGAGAATTTCGAGACGCATATTTTTCATTTTGATAAGTTTTTCATTTGAGCAATCGAAAAAATCATAAAAAATCGGGAAGCTTTGTAGTCAGTTTTCACGTTCACGCTGGACTAGTTTTGGAGCTAAGAAATTAGCATTGTTGAAGGTCTTTCCTTGCTAAAAAATTATTTGGTCTAAATTAAATTTTTAGAGAATTTCAATACGCATCTTTTTCATATTGATAAGTTTTTATTAGAGCAACCGAAAAATAATAGGAAATCGGAAACTTTATCTCAGATTCCACGCTCACGCAGGACTAGTTTTGCAGCTGGCAGAAATTATCATTTTTAAGATCTTCCTTTCTCAAACAATTATTTGGTCTACATGAACGTTGTATAGAATTTCAATACGTATCTTTTTATGTTGACAAGTTTTTCATTGAGCAACCGAAAAATCATAGAAAATCGGGAAGCTTTACAATCAGATTTCACGTTCACGCTCACGACTAGTTTTGCAGCTGACAGAAATTAGCATTTTGAAAATCTTGCCTTGCTCAAAAATTATTTGGTCTACATGACAGTTGTATAAACTTTCAATACGCATCTTTTCATGTTGACAAATTTTTCATTGGAAAAAGCAAAAATCATAGAAAATCGAGAAGCTTAGAGTCAGTTTTCACTTTCACGCGGACTAGTTTTGCAGCTGGCAGACATTATTATTTTGAAGTTCTTACCTTGCTCAAACAATTATTTGGTCTAAATGAAAGTTGTATAGAATTTCAATACGCATCTGTTTCATGTTGACAAGTGTTTCGTTGGAGTAACCGAAAAAATCATAAAAAATCGGGAAGCTTTACAGTCAGTTTTCACGTTCACGCAGGGCTAGTTTTGCAGCTGGCAGAAATTAGCATTTTTGAAGTTCTTCCCTTGCTCAAACAGTTATTTGGTCTACATGAAAGTTGTGTAGAATTTCAATACGCATCTTTTTCATGTTGAGAAGTTTTTTATTAAAACAACCGAAAAAATCATAGAAAATCGGGAATATTTACGGTCAGATTTCACGTTCACGCCGGACTAGTTTTGCAGCTGGCAGAAATTAGCATTTTAAAAGTCTTCCTTTCTCAAAGAATTATTTGGTCTACATGAAAGTTGTATCAAATTTCAATACGCATCTTTTTTATGTTGACAAGTTTTTCATTAGAGCAACCGAAAAAATCATAAAAAATCCGGAATCTTTACAGTCAGTTTTGTCATTCACGCCGGACTAGTTTTGCAGCTGGCAGAAATCTGCATTTTGAAGATCTTCCCATGCTCAAAAATTATTAAGTCTACATGAAAGTTGTAGAGAATTTCGAGACGCATATTTTTCATTTTGATAAGTTTTTCATTTGAGCAATCGAAAAATCATAAAAATCGGGAAGCTTTGCAGTCAGTTTTCACGTTCACGCGGACTAGTTTTGGAGCTAACGAAATTAGCATTGTTGAAGGTCTTTCCGTACTAAAAAAATTATTTGGTCTAAATTAAATTTTTAGAGAATTTCAATACGCATCTTTTTCATATTGATAAGTTTTTATTAGAGCAACCGAAAAAATAATAGGAAATCGGGAAACTTTACTGTCAGATTCCACGTTCACGCAGGACTAGTTTTGCAGCTGGCAGAAATTATCATTTTTTAAGATCTTCCCTTTCTCAAACAATTATTTGGTCTACATGAACGTTGTATAGAATTTCAATACGTATCTTTTTTATGTTGACAAGTTTTTCATTAGAGCAACCGAAAAAATCATATAAAATCGGGAAGCTTTACAGTCAGATTTCACGTTCACGCGGACTAGTTTTGCAGCTGGCAGCAATTAGCATTTTTGAAAGTCTTGCGTTCCTCAAAAAATTATTTGGTCCACATGAAAGTTGTAGAAACTTCCAATACGCATCTTTTTCATGTTGACAAGTTTTTCATTGAAACAAGAAAAAAAATCATAGAAAATCGGGAAGCTTAAAGTCAGTTTTCACATTCACGCCGGACTAGTTTTGCAGCTGGCAGAAATTAGCACTTTTGAAGTTCTTCCCTTGCTCAAACAATTATTTGGTATAAATGAAAGTTGTATAGAATTTCAATACGCATCTTTTTCATGTTGACAAGTGTTTCATTTGAGCAACCGAAAAATCATAAAAATCGGAAAGCTTTAAAGTCAGTTTTCACGTTCAAGCGGGCTAGTTTTGGAGCTAGCGAAATTAGCATTGTTGAAGGTCTTTCCGTGCTCAAAAATTATTTAGTCTAAATGAAATTTCTAGAGAATTTCAATACGCATCTTTTCATGTTGATAAGTTTATATTAGAGTAACCGAAAAATAATAGAAAATCGGAAACTTTACGATCATGGTTTTCACGTTCACGCCGGACTAGTTTTGCTGCTGGCATAAATTAGCATTTTTGAAGGTATTCCCTTCCTCAAACAATTATTTGGTCTACATGAAAGTTGTATAGAATTTCAATACCAATCTTTTCCATGTTGACAAGTTTTTCATTATATCAACTGAAAAAATCATAAAATTCGGGAAGCTTTACGGTCAGTTTTGACGTTCACGCCAGACTAGTTTTGCAGCTGGCAGAAATTAGCATTTTTGAAGATATTCCCTTGCTCACAAAATTATTTGGTCTACATGAAAGTTGTAGAGAATTTCAAGAAGCATCTTTTTCACGCTGACAAGTTTTTCATTGGAGCAACCGAAAAAATCATAGAAAATCGGGAAGCTTTACAGTCAGATTTCACGTTCACGCCGGACTAGTTTTGCAGCTGACAGAAATTAGCATTTTTGAAAATCTTGCCTTGCTCAAAAAATTATTTGGTCTACATGACAGTTGTATAAACTTTCAATACGCATCTTTTTCATGTTGACAAATTTTTCATTGGAAAAAGCAAAAAAATCATAGAAAATCGAGAAGCTTAGAGTCAGTTTTCACTTTCACGCCGGACTAGTTTTGCAGCTGGCAGACATTATTATTTTTGAAGTTCTTACCTTGCTCAAACAATTATTTGGTCTAAATGAAAGTTGTATAGAATTTCAATACGCATCTGTTTCATGTTGACAAGTGTTTCGTTGGAGTAACCGAAAAAATCATAAAAAATCGGGAAGCTTTACAGTCAGTTTTCACGTTCACGCAGGGCTAGTTTTGCAGCTGGCAGAAATTAGCATTTTTGAAGTTCTTCCCTTGCTCAAACAGTTATTTGGTCTACATGAAAGTTGTGTAGAATTTCAATACGCATCTTTTTCATGTTGAGAAGTTTTTTATTAAAACAACCGAAAAAATCATAGAAAATCGGGAATATTTACGGTCAGATTTCACGTTCACGCCGGACTAGTTTTGCAGCTGGCAGAAATTAGCATTTTAAAAGTCTTCCTTTCTCAAAGAATTATTTGGTCTACATGAAAGTTGTATCAAATTTCAATACGCATCTTTTTATGTTGACAAGTTTTTCATTAGAGCAACCGAAAAATCATAAAAATCCGGAATCTTTACAGTCAGTTTTGTCATTCACGCCGACTAGTTTTGCAGCTGGCAGAAATCTGCATTTTGAAGATCTTCCCATGCTCAAAAATTATTAAGTCTACATGAAAGTTGTAGAGAATTTCGAGACGCATATTTTTCATTTTGATAAGTTTTCATTTGAGCAATCGAAAAATCATAAAAATCAGGAAGCTTTGCGGTCAGTTTTCACGTTCACGCGGACTAGTTTTGGAGCTAACGAAATTAGCATTGTTGAAGGTCTTTCCGTGCTAAAAAATTATTTGGTCTAAATTAAATTTTTAGAGAATTTCAATACGCATCTTTTTCATATTGATAAGTTTTTATTAGAGCAACCGAAAAATAATAGGAAATCGGAAACTTTATCGTCGATTCCACGCTCACGCAGGACTAGTTTTGCAGCTGGCAGAAATTATCATTTTTAAGATCTTCCTTTCTCAAACAATTATTTGGTCTACATGAACGTTGTATAGAATTTCAATACGTATCTTTTTATGTTGACAAGTTTTTCATTAGAGCAACCGAAAAAATCATATAAAATCGGGAAGCTTTACAATCAGATTTCACGTTCACGCGGACTAGTTTTGCAGCTGGCAGAAATTAGCATTTTGAAAGTCTTGCGTTCCTCAAAAATTATTTGGTCCACATGAAAGTTGTAGAAACTTCCAATACGCATCTTTTCATGTTGACAAGTTTTTCATTGAAACAAGAAAAAAATCATAGAAAATCGGAAGCTTAAAGTCAGTTTTCACATTCACGCCGGACTAGTTTTGCAGCTGGCAGAAATTAGCACTTTTGAAGTTCTTCCTTGCTCAAACAATTATTTGGTATAAATGAAAGTTGTATAGAATTTCAATACGCATCTTTTTCATGTTGACAAGTGTTTCATTTGAGCAACCGAAAAAATCATAAAAAATCGGAAAGCTTTAAAGTCAGTTTTCACGTTCACGCGGGGCTAGTTTTGGAGCTAGCAGAAATTAGCATTGTTGAAGGTCTTTCCGTGCTCAAAAAATTATTTAGTCTAAATGAAATTTCTAGAGAATTTCAATACGCATCTTTTTCATGTTGATAAGTTTATATTAGAGTAACCGAAAAATAATAGAAAATCGGAAACTTTACGGTCAGATTTCACGTTCACGCCGGACTAGTTTTGCAGCTGGCATAAATTAGCATTTTTAAGGTATTCCTTCTCAAACAATTATTTGGTCTACATGAAAGTTGTATAGAATTTCAATACCAATCTTTTCCATGTTGACAAGTTTTTCATTATATCAACTGAAAAATCATAAAAATCGGGAAGCTTTACGGTCAGTTTTGTCGTTCACGCCGGACTAGTTTTGCAGCTGGCAGAAATTAGCATTTTGAAGATCTTTCCGTGCTCAAAAAATTATTTGGTCTAAATTAAATTTGTAGAGAATTTCAATACGCATCTTTTTCATATTGATAAGTTTTTCATTAGAGCAACCGAAAAATCATAGAAAATCGGGAGCTTTGTAGTCAGTTTTCACGCTCACGCCGGACTAGTTTTGGAGCTAACTTGTTGAAGGTCTTTCCTTGCTAAAAAATTATTTGGTCTAAATTAAATTTTTAGAGAATTTCAATACGCATCTTTTTCATATTGATAAGTTTTTATTAGAGCAACAAAAATAATAGGAAATCGGAAACTTTATCACGATTCCACGTTCACGCAGGACTAGTTTTGCAGCTGGCAGAAATTATCAATTTTTAAGATCTTCCCTTTCTCAAACAATTATTTGGTCTACATGAACGTTGTATAGAATTTCAATACGTATCTTTTTTATGTTGACAAGTTTTTCATTGGAGCAACCGAAAAAATCATAGAAAATCGGGAAGCTTTACAGTCAGATTTCACGTTCACGCCGGACTAGTTTTGCAGCTGGCAGAAATTAGCATTTTTGAAAATCTTGCCTTGCTCAAAAAATTATTTGGTCTACATGACAGTTGTATAAACTTTCAATACGCATCTTTTTCATGTTGACAAATTTTTCATTGGAAAAAGCAAAAAAATCATAGAAAATCGAGAAGCTTAGAGTCAGTTTTCACTTTCACGCCGGACTAGTTTTGCAGCTGGCAGACAATATTATTTTTGAAGTTCTTACCTTGCTCAAACAATTATTTGATCTAAATGAAAGTTGTATAGAATCTCAATACGCATCTGTTTCATGTTGACAAGTGTTTCGTTGGAGCAACCAAAAAAAATCATAAAAAATCGGGAAGCTTTACAGTCAGTTTTCACGTTCACGCAGGGCTAGTTTTGCAGCTGGCAGAAATTAGCATTTTTGAAGTTCTTCCCTTGCTCAAACAGTTATTTGGTCTACATGAAAGTTGTGTAGAATTTCAATACGCATCTTTTTCATGTTGAGAAGTTTTTTATTAAAACAACCGAAAAAATCATAGAAAATCGGGAATATTTACGGTCAGATTTCACGTTCACGCCGGACTAGTTTTGCAGCTGGCAGAAATTAGCATTTTTAAAAGTCTTCCCTTTCTCAAAGAATTATTTGGTCTAAATGAAAGTTGTATCAAATTTCAATACGCATCTTTTTTATGTTGACAAGTTTTCCATTAGAGCAACCGAAAAACCATAAAAAATCCGGAATCTTTACAGTCAGTTTTGTCATTCACGCCGGACTAGTTTTGCAGCTGGCAGAAATCTGCATTTTTGAAGATCTTCCCATACTCAAAAAATTATTAAGTCTACATGAAAGTTGTAGAGAATTTCGAGACGCATATTTTTCATTTTGATAAGTTTTTCATTTGAGCAATCAAAAAAATCATAAAAAATCGGGAAGCTTTGCAGTCAGTTTTCACGTTCACGCTGGACTAGTTTTGGAGCTAACAGAAATTAGCATTGTTGAAGGTCTTTCCGTGCTAAAAAAATTATTTGGTCTAAATTAAATTTTTAGAGAATTTTAATACGCATCTTTTTCATATTGATAAGTTCTTATTAGAGCAACCGAAAAAATAATAGGAAATCGGAAACTTTATCACGATTCCACGCTCACGCAGGACTAGTTTTGCAGCTGGCAGAAATTATCATTTTTAAGATCTTCCTTTCTCAAACAATTATTTGGTCTACATGAACGTTGTATAGAATTTCAATACGTATCTTTTTATGTTGACAAGTTTTTCATTGAGCAACCGAAAAATCATAGAAAATCGGGAAGCTTTAGATTTCACGCTCACGCGGACTAGTTTTGCAAATGACAAAATTAGCATTTTGAAAATCTTGCCTTGCTCAAAAATTATTTGGTCTACATGACAGTTGTATAAACTTTCAATACGCATCTTTTCATGTTGACAAATTTTTCATTGGAAAAAGCAAAAATCATAGAAAATCGAGAAGCTTAGAGTCAGTTTTCACTTTCACGCGGACTAGTTTTGCAGCTGGCAGACATTATTATTTTGAAGTTCTTACCTTGCTCAAACAATTATTTGGTCTAAATGAAAGTTGTATAGAATTTCAATACGCATCTGTTTCATGTTGACAAGTGTTTCGTTGGAGTAACCGAAAAAATCATAAAAAATCGGGAAGCTTTACAGTCAGTTTTCACGTTCACGCAGGGCTAGTTTTGCAGCTGGCAGAAATTAGCATTTTTGAAGTTCTTCCCTTGCTCAAACAGTTATTTGGTCTACATGAAAGTTGTGTAGAATTTCAATACGCATCTTTTTCATGTTGAGAAGTTTTTTATTAAAACAACCGAAAAAATCATAGAAAATCGGGAATATTTACGGTCAGATTTCACGTTCACGCCGGACTAGTTTTGCAGCTGGCAGAAATTAGCATTTTTAAAAGTCTTCCCTTTCTCAAAGAATTATTTGGTCTACATGAAAGTTGTATCAAATTTCAATACGCATCTTTTTTATGTTGACAAGTTTTTCATTAGAGCAACCGAAAAAATCATAAAAAATCCGGAATCTTTACAGTCAGTTTTGTCATTCACGCCGGACTAGTTTTGCAGCTGGCAGAAATCTGCATTTTTGAAGATCTTCCCATGCTCAAAAAATTATTAAGTCTACATGAAAGTTGTAGAGAATTTCGAGACGCATATTTTTCATTTTGATAAGTTTTTCATTTGAGCAATCGAAAAAATCATAAAAAATCGGGAAGCTTTGTAGTCAGTTTTCACGTTCACGCCGGACTAGTTTTGGAGCTAACAAAAATTAGCATTGTTGAAGGTCTTTCCGTGCTAAAAAAATTATTTGGTCTAAATTAAATTTTTAGAGAATTTTAATACGCATCTTTTTCATATTGATAAGTTCTTATTAGAGCAACCGAAAAAATAATAGGAAATCAGGAAACTTTATTGTCGATTCCACGCTCACGCAGGACTAGTTTTGCAGCTGGCAGAATTTATCATTTTTTAAGATCTTCCCTTTCTCAAACAATTATTTGGTCTACATGAACGTTGTATAGAATTTCAATACGTATCTTTTTTATGTTGACAAGTTTTTCATTAGAGCAACCGAAAAAATCATATAAAATCGGGAAGCTTTACAGTCAGATTTCACGTTCACGCCGGACTAGTTTTGCAGCTGGCAGCAATTAGCATTTTTGAAAGTCTTGCGTTCCTCAAAAAATTATTTGGTCCACATGAAAGTTGTAGAAACTTTCAATACGCATCTTTTTCATGTTGACAAGTTTTTCATTGAAACAAGAAAAAAAATCATAGAAAATCGGGAAGCTTAAAGTCAGTTTTCACATTCACGCCGGACTAGTTTTGCAGCTGGCAGAAATTAGCACTTTTGAAGTTCTTCCCTTGCTCAAACAATTATTTGGTATAAATGAAAGTTGTATAGAATTTCAATACGCATCTTTTTCATGTTGACAAGTGTTTCATTTGAGCAACCGAAAAAATCATAAAAAATCGGAAAGCTTTAAAGTCAGTTTTCACGTTCAAGCGGGCTAGTTTTGGAGCTAGCGAAAATTAGCATTGTTGAAGGTCTTTCCGTGCTCAAAAATTATTTAGTCTAAATGAAATTTCTAGAGAATTTCAATACGCATCTTTTTCATGTTGATAAGTTTATATTAGAGTAACCGAAAAATAATAGAAAATCGGAAACTTTACGGTCAGGTTTTCACGTTCACGCGGACTAGTTTTGCAGCTGGCATAAATTAGCAATTTTGAAGGTATTCCCTTCCTCAAACAATTATTTGGTCTACATGAAAGTTGTATAGAATTTCAATACCAATCTTTTCCATGTTGACAAGTTTTTCATTATATCAACTGAAAAAATCATAAAATTCGGGAAACTTTACGGTCAGTTTTGACGTTCACGCCTAAATTAAATTTTTAGAGACTAGTTTTGCAGCTGGCAGAAATTAGCATTTTGAAGATATTCCTTGCTCACAAAATTATTTGGTCTACATGAAAGTTGTAGAGAATTTCAAGAAGCATCTTTTTCACGCTGACAAGTTTTTCATTGGAGCAACCGAAAAAATCATAGAAAATCGGGAAGCTTTACAGTCAGATTTCACGTTCACGCCGGACTAGTTTTGCAGCTGACAGAAATTAGCATTTTTGAAAATCTTGCCTTGCTCAAAAAATTATTTGGTCTACATGACAGTTGTATAAACTTTCAATACGCATCTTTTCATGTTGACAAATTTTTCATTGGAAAAAGCAAAAATCATAGAAAATCGAGAAGCTTAGAGTCAGTTTTCACTTTCACGCGGACTAGTTTTGCAGCTGGCAGACATTATTATTTTGAAGTTCTTACCTTGCTCAAACAATTATTTGGTCTAAATGAAAGTTGTATAGAATTTCAATACGCATCTGTTTCATGTTGACAAGTGTTTCGTTGGAGTAACCGAAAAAATCATAAAAAAATCGGGAAGCTTTACAGTCAGTTTTCACGTTCACGCAGGGCTAGTTTTGCAGCTGGCAGAAATTAGCATTTTTGAAGTTCTTTCCTTGCTCAAACAGTTATTTGGTCTACATGAAAGTTGTATAGAATTTCAATACGCATCTTTTTCATGTTGAGAAGTTTTTTATTAAAACAACCGAAAAAATCATAGAAAATCGGGAATATTTACGGTCAGATTTCACGTTCACGCCGGACTAGTTTTGCAGCTGGCAGAAATTAGCATTTTTAAAAGTCTTCCCTTTCTCAAAGAATTATTTGGTCTACATGAAAGTTGTATCAAATTTCAATACGCATCTTTTTTATGTTGACAAGTTTTTCATTAGAGCAACCGAAAAAATCATAAAAAATCCGGAATCTTTACAGTCAGTTTTGTCATTCACGCCGGACTAGTTTTGCAGCTGGCAGAAATCTGCATTTTTGAAGATCTTCCCATGCTCAAAAAATTATTAAGTCTACATGAAAGTTGTAGAGAATTTCGAGACGCATATTTTTCATTTTGATAAGTTTTTCATTTGAGCAATCGAAAAAATCATAAAAATCGGAAGCTTTGCAGTCAGTTTTCACGTTCACGCGGACTAGTTTTGGAGCTAACAAAATTAGCATTGTTGAAGGTCTTTCCGTGCTAAAAAATTATTTGGTCTAAATTAAATTTTTAGAGAATTTCAATACGCATCTTTTTCATATTGATAAGTTTTTATTAGAGCAACCGAAAAATAATAGGAAATCGGAAACTTTATCGTCGATTCCACGCTCACGCAGGACTAGTTTTGCAGCTGGCAGAAATTATCATTTTTAAGATCTTCCTTTCTCAAACAATTATTTGGTCTACATGAACGTTGTATAGAATTTCAATACGTATCTTTTTATGTTGACAAGTTTTTCATTAGAGCAACCGAAAAATCATATAAAATCGGGAAGCTTTACGATCAGATTTCACGTTCACGCGGACTAGTTTTGCAGTGGCAGAAATTAGCATTTTGAAAGTCTTGCGTTCCTCAAAAATTATTTGGTCCACATGAAAGTTGTAGAAACTTCCAATACGCATCTTTTTCATGTTGACAAGTTTTTCATTGAAAAAGAAAAAAATCATAGAAAATCGGGAAGCTTAAAGTCAGTTTTCACATTCACGCCGGACTAGTTTTGCAGCTGGCAGAAATTAGCACTTTTGAAGTTCTTCCTTGCTCAAACAATTATTTGGTATAAATGAAAGTTGTATAGAATTTCAATACGCATCTTTTCATGTTGACAAGTGTTTCATTTGAGCAACCGAAAAATCATAAAAATCGGAAAACTTTAAAGTCAGTTTTCACGTTCAAGCGGGCTAGTTTTGGAGCTAGCGAAATTAGCATTGTTGAAGGTCTTTCCGTGCTCAAAAAATTATTTAGTCTAAATGAAATTTCTAGAGAATTTCAATACGCACCTTTTTCATGTTGATAAGTTTATATTAGAGTAACCGAAAAAATAATAGAAAATCGGGAAACTTTACAGTCAGTTTTCACGTTCACGCCGGACTAGTTTTGCAACTGGCATAAATTAGCATTTTTGAAGGTATTCCCTTCCTCAAACAATTATTTGGTCTACATGAAAGTTGTATAGAATTTCAATACCAATCTTTTCCATGTTGACAAGTTTTTCATTATATCAACTGAAAAAATCATAAAATTCGGGAAGCTTTACGGTCAGTTTTGACGTTCACGCCAGACTAGTTTTGCAGCTGGCAGAAATTAGCATTTTTGAAGATATTCCCTTGCTCACAAAATTATTTGGTCTACATGAAAGTTGTAGAGAATTTCAAGAAGCATCTTTTTCACGATGACAAGTTTTTCATTGGAGCAACCGAAAAAATCATAGAAAATCGGGAAGCTTTACAGTCAGATTTCACGTTCACGCCGGACTAGTTTTGCAGCTGACAGAAATTAGCATTTTTGAAAATCTTGCCTTGCTCAAAAAATTATTTGGTCTACATGACAGTTGTATAAACTTTCAATACGCGTCTTTTTCATGTTGACAAATTTTTCATTGGAAAAAGCAAAAAAATCATAGAAAATCGAGAAGCTTAGAGTCAGTTTTCACTTTCACGCCGGACTAGTTTTGCAGCTGGCAGACATTATTATTTTTGAAGTTCTTACCTTGCTCAAACAATTATTTGGTCTAAATGAAAGTTGTATAGAATTTCAATACGCATCTGTTTCATGTTGACAAGTGTTTCGTTGGAGTAACCGAAAAAATCATAAAAAATCGGGAAGCTTTACAGTCAGTTTTCACGTTCACGCAGGGCTAGTTTTGCAGCTGGCAGAAATTAGCATTTTTGAAGTTCTTCCCTTTCTCAAACAGTTATTTGGTCTCCATGAAAGTTGTATAGAATTTCAATGCGCATCTTTTTCATGTTGAGAAGTTTTTTATTAAAACAACCGAAAACATCATAGAAAATCGGGAATATTTACGGTCAGATTTCACGTTCACGCCGGACTAGTTTTGCAACTGGCAGAAATTAGCATTTTTAAAAGTCTTCCCTTTCTCAAAGAATTATTTGGTCTACATGAAAGTTGTATCAAATTTCAATACGCACCTTTTTTATGTTGACAAGTTTTTCATTAGAGCAACCGAAAAATCATAAAAAATCCGGAATCTTTACATTCAGTTTTGTCATTCACGCCGGACTAGTTTTGCAGCTGGCAGAAATCTGCATTTTTGAAGATCTTCCCTTGCTCAAAAAATTATTAAGTCTACATGAAAGTTGTAGAGAATTTCGAGACGCATATCTTTCATTTGGATAAGTTTTTCATTTGAGCAATCGAAAAAATCATAAAAAATCGGGAAGCTTTGCAGTCAGTTTTCACGTTCACGCCGGACTAGTTTTGGAGCTAACAGAAATTAGCATTGTTGAAGGTCTTTCCGTGCTAAAAAAATTATTTGGTCTAAATTAAATTTTTAGAGAATTTCAATACGCATCTTTTTCATATTGATAAGTTTTTATTAGAGCAACCGAAAAAATAATAGGAAATCGGGAAACTTTACTGTCAGATTCCACGTTCACGCAGGACTAGTTTTGCAGCTGGCAGAAATTATCATTTTTTAAGATCTTCCCTTTCTCAAACAATTATTTGGTCTACATGAACGTTGTATAGAATTTCAATACGTATCTTTTTTATGTTGACAAGTTTTTCATTAGAGCAACCGAAAAAATCATATAAAATCGGGAAGCTTTACAGTCAGATTTCACGTTCACGCCGGACTAGTTTTGCAGCTGGCAGCAATTAGCATTTTTGAAAGTCTTGCGTTCCTCAAAAAATTATTTG
Source organism: Otatea glauca (assembly GCA_036346275.1). Taxonomy (NCBI): domain Eukaryota; kingdom Viridiplantae; phylum Streptophyta; class Magnoliopsida; order Poales; family Poaceae; genus Otatea; species Otatea glauca. Next base: position 33,011,616 of record CM070724.1, on the reverse strand, counting down.
GTCCACATGAAAGTTGTAGAAACTTCCAATACGCATCTTTTTCATGTTGACAAGTTTTTCATTGAAACAAGGAAAAAAATCATAGAAAATCGGGAAGCTTAAAGTCAGTTTTCACGTTCACGCCGGACTAGTTTTGCAGCTGGCAGAAATTAGCACTTTTGAAGTTCTTCCCTTGCTCAAACAATTATTTGGTATAAATGAAAGTTGTATAGAATTTCAATACGCATCTTTTTCATGTTGACAAGTGTTTCATTTGAGTAACCGAAAAAATCATAAAAAATCGGAAAACTTTAAAGTCAGTTTTCACGTTCAAGCGGAGCTAGTTTTGGAGCTAGCAGAAATTAGCATTGTTAAAGGTCTTTCCGTGCTCAAAAAATTATTTAGTCTAAATGAAATTTCTAGAGAATTTCAATACGCATCTTTTTCATGTTGATAAGTTTATATTAGAGTAACCGAAAAAATAATAGAAAATCGGGAAACTTTACGGTCAGTTTTCACGTTCACGCCGGACTAGTTTTGCTGCTGGCATAAATTAGCATTTTTGAAGGTATTCCCTTCCTCAAACAATTATTTGGTCTACATGAAAGTTGTATAGAATTTCAATACCAATCTTTTCCATGTTGACAAGTTTTTCATTATATCAACTGAAAAAATCATAAAATTCGGGAAGCTTTACGGTCAGTTTTGACGTTCACGCCAGACTAGTTTTGCAGCTGGCAGAAATTAGCATTTTTGAAGATATTCCCTTGCTCACAAAATTATTTGGTCTACATGAAAGTTGTAGAGAATTTCAAGAAACATCTTTTTCACGCTGACAAGTTTTTCATTGGAGCAATCGAAAAAATTATAGAAAATCGGGAAGCTTTACAATTATTTGGTCTAGATTTCACGTTCACGCAACCGAAAAATCATAGACTAGTTTTGCAGCTAGTTTTGCAAATGACAGAAATTAGCATTTTTGAAAATCTTGCCTTGCTCAAAAAATTATTTGGTCTACATGACAGTTGTATAAACTTTCAATACGCGTCTTTTTCATGTTGACAAATTTTTCATTGGAAAAAGCGAAAAAATCATAGAAAATCGAGAAGCTTAGAGTCAGTTTTCACTTTCACGCCGGACTAGTTTTGCAGCTGGTAGACATTATTATTTTTGAAGTTCTTACCTTGCTCAAACAATTATTTGGTCTAAACGAAAGTTGTATAGAATTTCAATACGCATCTGTTTCATGTTGACAAGTGTTTCGTTGGAGCAACCGAAAAAATCATAAAAAATCGGGAAGCTTTACAGTCAGTTTTCACGTTCACGCAGGGCTAGTTTTGCAGCTGGCAGAAATTAGCATTTTTGAAGTTCTTCCCTTGCTCAAACAGTTATTTGGTCTACATGAAAGTTGTATAGAATTTCAATACGCATCTTTTTCATGTTGAGAAGTTTTTTATTAAAACAACCGAAAAAATCATAGAAAATCGGGAATATTTACGGTCAGATTTCACGTTCACGCCGGACTAGTTTTGCAGCTGGCAGAAATTAGCATTTTTAAAAGTCTTCCCTTTCTCAAAGAATTATTTGGTCTACATGAAAGTTGTATCAAATTTCAATACGCATCTTTTTTATGTTGACAAGTTTTTCATTAGAGCAACCGAAAAAATCATAAAAAATCCGGAATCTTTACAGTCAGTTTTGTCATTCACGCCGGACTAGTTTTGCAGCTGGCAGAAATCTGCATTTTTGAAGATCTTCCCATGCTCAAAAAATTATTAAGTCTACATGAAAGTTGTAGAGAATTTCGAGACGCATATTTTTCATTTTGATAAGTTTTTCATTTGAGCAATCGAAAAAATCATAAAAAATCGGGAAGCTTTGCGGTCAGTTTTCACGTTCACGCCGGACTAGTTTTGGAGCTAACAGAAATTAGCATTGTTGAAGGTCTTTCCGTGCTAAAAAAATTATTTGGTCTAAATTAAATTTTTAGAGAATTTCAATACGCATCTTTTTCATATTGATAAGTTTTTATTAGAGCAACCGAAAAAATAATAGGAAATCGGGAAACTTTACTGTCAGATTCCACGTTCACGCAGGACTAGTTTTGCAGCTGGCAGAAATTATCATTTTTTAAGATCTTCCCTTTCTCAAACAATTATTTGGTCTACATGAACGTTGTATAGAATTTCAATACGTATCTTTTTTATGTTGACAAGTTTTTCATTAGAGCAACCGAAAAAATCATATAAAATCGGGAAGCTTTACGATCAGATTTCACGTTCACGCGGACTAGTTTTGCAGCTGGCAGAAATTAGCATTTTGAAAGTCTTGCCTTCCTCAAAAATTATTTGGTCCACATGAAAGTTGTAGAAACTTCCAATACGCATCTTTTCATGTTGATAAGTTTTTATTATTGGAAACTTTACTATCGAAAAACTAGTCATAGAAAATCGGTCTAATGAACTTGTATATAGTCAGTTTTTTCACTTTCACGCCTCACTAGTTTTGCAGCTGGCAGAAATTAATTTGATCATTTTGAAGTTCTTGACCTTGCTCAAACAATTATTTGGTCTAAATGAAAGTTGTATAGAATTTCAATACGCATCTTTTCATGTTGACAAGTGTTTCATTACAACATTTACTCTACCATAATATGGAAAAATATTTCAATTACAACCAGTGTAGCATATAAAACATATCAAAATACTGCAGCCTTTGAACAGCTTTTCTCAGAGATGACAGGTCGTCACAATCGACAGGTGTTGTAGTTGTGTGGAGTAACCCCCCACTGCCAATATAAAACCGACCGAGGGATAGACATCCAACATCGCCAAACCACCAATAAACGTCAGCAGAATCTACACGATGTCGTTCTACCGTCGCCTCTTCAGCAAGGAGAAGTCATCCCGCCTAGTACCGGATACCGATGAGCGTTGACGCCCGATTCTGCGGAGCGCCCGACCCAAATGCGACTGCAACCTTCCGGCGAAGATGATGCAATCTACCCACGAAGAGACGGCCACCCGCGCTCACTACTGTTGTGCCCGCTCTTACGGAGTAAACCTACTGGTGTCTACATAATATAGGATAACAATACCATTTCATGCATCGTTCTTTCTTTTCTCAGCACAAGGACCGGTGCTGCTTCTTCCAATGGATCGACGGTCCAGAACGACGTGACTACGAATTTGTCTACAACTGCCACGACGCCGACCCCGCTTCGCCCGAGAACTTCAACCGGTGGGAGAGGCCGCCAGGATACATCCCCATTCTAGATCGACCAGAGTTCAGGGCCGGTGGGCAAGGGGCCAACCAATCGGTGAGTTTCATGCGACCTACTCATGTTTCACTCACAAAGTAATAATTCTAAACCAGTTCATCGCATACAGGAGTTCAAAAATAAATGTGCGAAATTGCTCGAGTCAAAGGAGAAACATCATCAAGGGCCACCCGAAAGCCCCGACTTTTGCGAACACGGCCTGTAGGCGGTGGTTGATACCTGCCACGAAGATCTAGCGGATCGGAGATTCTACCGGTGCCCTTTGTCCGAGGATGAATGGTGCGGCTACTTCAACTGGGTGGATCCGGAGACGTACCATCCACATCTCAAACTTCCTGTGTGGGATAACTGGGGGAGCAACCCTCCCCGTGGTGCTACTACCGCACAAAAAAGCCAGACCCCGAGTACACCTACGGTGTTATTCAACGACCGAACCGGGCATACTGCATTGACTGCAGGGCACGCTTCCGGTTGTACAAGGATAAGCGCAACACACACCTGCTTCACCATGTAGTGGAGTGCGAGCCAAAACAGAGCAGGCGTCTCGGCATGTCTCCGCCAACGGTGCAAGAGGGTGCCTCCTCTCGAAGAGGAAGGGACAAGGAAGCGAGCGGTGAGGTCCGCACCACGCAACAAATCCTTGACGTGTTACGCAGACCGCAAGGGAACCCGTGGTATTAACATAGGGGACGCCGAATCGGGATGACATGCCCATATGGGAGGCGAAATCCACATAAAAAGACCAAAAATTCAATCTTACACACCGAGACGTCGGCATAGGCCACCCATCCGGCGATAGCTGGGAGCACTGCGCATCCCCTTGGAGTTCTTTCATACTAGGGATTGAGCGGTGTCCGAGAACAAATCGCAAAATTTACACGGGTCATATAATATGCAGAAAATACTGGACATCATTCCCGCTGTACCCAGATAGGCGGAACGATCATTTGTTTCACCATGACCAACAATGCTTTCGTTAGTTGTTTCGATAAGCAATTTCGTCACTGTTGTAATGCCCTTGTAATATAATCCAATCTATTGCTTACTTTTTCGTTAAGCAATTTCAAAATTTTCTAACATGATTTGTTTCATTTTTCGCTCGGTTAAAATTAACTTGTCAACCGAAATTTTTATGAAAATATCATTGATGTGTGTAATCCACGAGCGGATCGGTAGACTAAGTAATTAAATGCGTAATCCGTATGACAGTGGTCAACCAGAAATAATTTACTTAATCAAGTCATGCTCCAACTAGCAGCAATAATTGTTTCTTGCCCTACTCAACTCACGGGAAGTTCAAACGTGCAGACAGACAAGGATTGACGCGACGATAGACTGAAGATTAAAGCAAAGCATGCATGCAAATCACCTCCACAGGCGACGTGACCGACCGAGCCCAAGGCATGCATCTTCACACGGGACGCGACCAGCAGCTTGCAAATCACCTCCACGCGCGACGTAATCGGCGCAAAGTGAGGATGCATGCAAACAACCGAGGTGACATTCAACGAGACCGGCCGGGCCCACGGCATAGCAATCATCAACATGCATGCAAATTAATTGGCTTTCGGCGCATGCGAAGCAACGCAGACAAACGAGCAGACAGCGACGCGACGCGACTGGCTGGGCCCATAGGGCATAGCTGGCACATGGTGTGCCGGCTATGCCTTAGCCGGTTTTTGGGGTGCCGGCTATGGCATACCACGTGCCGGCTATGCACTGCCGGTGCCCCAGATGCCAGATATCGCTGCTATTTCAGAGAATACGCGAAGAAGTTGTCCGAAATTGAAAATATACGGTATACAGTTGACTGTATTTGAAATTTTGCCATTGTAATTCACCACGAACGTATTGTAAACTGAGTTTTTCTTAACATGTGCCAGAAACTCTGCTCATTAATTAAAGTTAGAATATAAATTCAAATTTACAAAGTTCGTCCTAAATGCACACATCAGCTAACACCGTATATCCACCACTTCCAACATACAAAAGCAACCCCATGTAAATCGAGCTTTTTATAACGGATAGTAGGGGCTCTACTCATTAATTAAAGCGAGAATATATTTTGATAGATATAACACTCATCTCATATGCACACACCTATTAACACTATGTACAGACCACTACCAACGTACAAAAAAGCATCTAGATCTAGAATTCGCCACATACCCATTGAAACACACAGTGATTTCTTCGTCCTACTCAATGGAGACTCCACGGACCTCTAGCAACAACTACATGATTGCCGATGATCATAGAAGAGGGGGGCCTGGGGGGGGGGGGGTATACTGTTGGTGATCCCTACGGATGTATCAAATCTGCATCTTAGTACTGGTGTTTTTTTATTGGAAGAAAATCAAAAGAGATTTATTTGTACCCACCTGAGCCCAGTGGTGATTCCTGGTGAAGGCTTTGTTGTTGAGTCGAGTTGGCTTGGCAGGTAATATGACACCAAACACCCATCACAAGTAAAGGTGGGCGTCATGCCAGGCCGGGCCAGCCTGGTATGGGTCCATCGTGCTTCGTGCTTAAATCATGCTGATCGCGACGGCTGTGTCGTGCCCGCTATGCCGCGTGTGCACCGGCCGCTTTCACGAGCCCAAGCGCTGCTCATTCCCGCTTCTTGGTTTCAGATCGGCGGTCTAGGCTCAGCCATTTATATTATTGCGACAAAAGGACTGGACCGAGAGACGTATGGAGTTGATTGTAAAAAAATTACGCTTTATAAACTACTAGTAGTATTAGGATCGGGCATTCGGTTTTTGTGGCTTATTCGGTTCGGTTTATCTAGTGTGAAAATTTTTTGGTTTTTGGTAGTTGGGAACCAAATTTCTCAAATGAAAACAGAAAACCAAACCGAATAAGTCGAAAAAATTTGGTTCGGTTATTTCGACTTTCGGTAAAACCGAACTATGCTTACAGGTTAGATTTGTTGATCAGTTGATCTATCCAACAGTCAATAAACAGCATAAATAGAAGAGTACAAATTTAAACAGCACTACTTCAGAGTCTAAATTTAAACAGCGCTACTACAGAGTCAGGATTCACAATTACAAACCTAAGGTAAGGAGCTAAATAGAGCAATAGACGATCTCGGTGGTTGCGACTTGCGACGGCTTGATGGCCGGATGGGAAGGTGACGATGGCTCAGCCGCTTGGGGGATGGAAGCCGGGAGGTGGCACCTGGGGCTGTGCCGGGGCTGCGTGGCTGTGCTAGGAGGTGGCGCCTGGGGCTGTTGCGTCGGGAGGGGAACCGCCGAGCCGAGACTCTGGGACCGGGAGGCGGGAACCCAGGAGGGCCCACGCTATTGCTGCCGCTACCCGCTAGTTCGCGAGGGGAAGAGGAAGACTGGGGAACTCCGAAACTAGCAACTAGTGTTGGCGTCCGGCCGTCCGCGTCTTGGCAATTGATATCTGGATTTGGGGAATGACTAAACTACGGTTGGCTACGGGTCTGTGGCCTGCGGGACTGCGATGCAGCAATTCTTCGCTTACGCCCACATATTGAAGAAAAGCTCTCATCTGAATCTACCATATAGATAAATTGATCTTGCAATCGAAACTGTCAATGTCAAATTAGTGGATGACATGGTGGAGAATAAAATTGTAGATAAAAAATATTGTAGATTCTTAAAAAATAAAACTTCCTGGTAAGCTTTGGTGCACATCAAATTTTATGGAGCATTTTGGTACACCGCGGGTGCACGTAGCAAATTTTGCTGAATCCGAAGCCAAAGCTGCTGATCTGGAGCTATAGCCAAACAGACTTAAGAGCCGGAGCCGAGAGTGCTAGAAGTTGGAGCCGCACAAAAACAGAAGCTGGAGTAGCTTCGGATTGGAGCCGGACTTAAATCCACTTCTGAGATCTAATCGTAAGTCCAACTCAAAAAACTGCTCACGAAGTCACTATTGCTTGGAAACCAATTGGCTTCCTGAATCCTGATTTCTTCACAGGCGTTCACTTCAGATTGGCTTTCTGATTTCTAGTTGAAGACTTGAATTCCTACTCAAACACTTCTTCTCGGTTGCTTGGAACTTTGGAAGGCAGCGCATCGAGGCGGTCCGAGGTGTGTGACGGTGGGTGGCTGCGTGCTGGTGGAGGCCGAGCAGGAAGGAGCACGTTGGGTGGAAGACTGGCCGGCACAATGAGGCGACGGAAGGTAGCAGAGCATTGTGCAAGGTGCACAACTGTGGGAAGCCGACGGGAGGCTGGAGTGGAGCTCGGCGCAGGCACAGAGGCCGGGTGAGCCGAGATCGGCGGAAGAAGGCGCAGGGGCCTCACCGAGGCGGCTCGGAGGCGACTGAGGAAGCGGAGGGACGGCGGCACCGGCGGCTTGGAGGGGATGAGCGGCCTCGCGGGGAAGACGAGCCGACGGCCAGCGCAGATCTGAGCGGACGGCGCGCAAAAGACGTCGGTGCGACTGGTGGCGGTGTCGGGCCACCGTGAAGGGGCACGGGCTGGCGGTAAAGGCGGAGACAGGGCCGGCCGATCGTGGTGACCGCGTAGGTGGGCCGCCACGGAGGGCGCGCAGAGGAAGGCCACGCTGGGGTCGCGGGCTGGCGGTGGCCGGGAACACGAAGGTGGCCGGCCGGAATAGATGTGGCGAAGGCCAGAGATGGCGTCGGGCACCCTGGTGGCTTGGCAGCACGGCGGCTCAGGGGCTCGGCGCAGGCCACGGCGGGCGCCCACAGAGGAGGAGCATGCTTGCCCCCGGCCACGTGCCGGCGGGTCGACGTGCCGCCACGACGGGCCACCGTCCGTGTTCAGTTGGCAGGCCCGGTACGGTTCGAGCAAACATGCTGGCACGATCCATTTTGAACAGTGTCATACTGGACTTTAGGCCACGCGTGCCTCTTGCTAGTCCAAAATAGTCCGACCTAGTGCCAACCTCTAATCACAAGTAAAGGAAAATACAGAGGGAGACTCTCCGGTAAAATGAACAAAAGGCAAGAGCAAGCATATCTAGAGGAAATCAATCAAGACATTAGAGAAACTAGCTGAATATTGTGTGGGAGCAAATGCGCAGCTAAATACTACTCTCACAATACATATGTTTATATCGAAGCTATAGAACCCTTTGGTTACGATGAAAATACAATTGTATCTCTTATACAACTATAAAGCTATCATATTTATAACCGATTAATATGCATCATTGTAATAAGAACCCACCATAGTCATTTCTTTTTTTCCAACTATTAACATGATTATTTCTACCCTTTGAGAGAAGATATTGATAATAATTTCTAGCATAATTATATGTGCAATTGCTTAGGTAGATACCATGATACAATTTGTATATGGATATAACTCCAATATCCTGATGGCAGTGGACGGGATCGGAATAAACGAGTATACCGGCTAGGCATCCTTGATTGGTCGGTCAATTTGATCATAAACGAACAAAGATGGGCTAGGGCTTCTACGGCTTGTATCAAAGCAGCCCATGAAGACGATGGTCTCCAGCACAATAGGCCGGGCAACGACTTGTCAAAATCTGAGAAGTCCATGAGACGAGAACGAGGCCCAGTGTACCAAGCAAATAATACTCCATCTGTTTCAGAGTACTTGTTCTATTGACACAGGCCAGTCAAACTTCATAATCTTCAACCATAATTATTTGCTAAATTTTAGATAGATTGTATTAAAATAATATTATTAGATTTGTTATAAGAAATACTTTCATAATATTATATCTCCACCACATCCTACTAGTATAGTGTCTGTGCTAACGCTACGACGGCAGTACACTCACTTATCAATTAAATGAGAAGATAAGTATGAATACAAAACTTAGTAAAAAGAGAAATTTTAAATTTTAAATGAATTTAGAAAGAAAAACGGAACTAAATGGAGGTCGAATGGACGAAAACGGGCTCCCAAAAGATTTTAAATCAAGAAAGAGAAAGAAAAAAGAATTTTCTGATTTTAGATTTTTTTTTGTAGCTTCCGCAGAGGGCTTGGCCAGCGCAAGGGGGAGGGAAGGCCAGGGGTGGTCGGCCGGTCGTAGTGGGTCGGCACTGGTGCGGCGAGATCGCCGGCACCGGCGCTTGCTGGGGAGGAGTCACGGTTGCGATGAATTTCGCCGGAAAAGATGACGGTGATGGCTTGGGTTACCTCCAAAATCCGGCGATCTTTACAAGAGGGAGCACTTGGGAATTTACGCAATACGATGGGGTGGAGGAGAGCTCGCCGGCTTTTATAGCCCCGAAACAAGCATATTTATGAAAACCATAATTTGGGATCAAATCAGATTGGGAGAAAATTTTGACAATAGAGCACGAAATTTGAGGAATTAACACTATAGATGAAAAGAGGAGATTTGGTGCGGGATTGATGGAGCTTTGGAGCTTCTTTCTTGCTTTAATGGAGGGAGAGAAGAGAAGAAACTTCTCTGGTCTGGGCTGCAGCTAGAAGAAGCTACAGGTGAGTTGTCTTCATTTTTTTTAAATATAGAAGGATTTTTGAAAAGATAGCACATTAGGTTAAAAAATTCTAGAAAAATTCTCAAAAAAACTTTGGATTATTTTGTACTTAATAAAATTATTTTCAAAAAAAATTTAAATTATAAATTTGCCGAGGCACGGCGACCGTGAGGTCGCTGACCAGCAACCTCGCCGCGTCGTCAAAGCCACCGATGGAGACCGTGGAGCCATTGCAGACCTGCGTTCTCCCGGCCGCGCTGCCCCATCTCTCGGTTTCCTTTTCCCAGCACGTAATGTATGGTCCTTTCCTTTTCGAGGACGTTTGTTTCCTTTTCCTTGTTGATGCTGGAGGTGAGGGAAGGTCTGTTGTGGGCTACAGGGATAATTTCAGAAAAATATGGAAAAATAAACTACGCTCGCCGACCGCTAGATCCACAAGAAAAAAACGATAAAAATTAAATAAAGGTCACACCACCGGTTCCATGAGAAAAATTGAAAAAATTAAGCAAAGACTCACCGACCGCTGGTTCCTTAGATAAAAATAAAATAAAAATTCAGCGCTCTCCGTATACCAAATTAGGCTCTATAGGGCTAGATCCGTAAAAAAGTCTCGAGAAGGGTCATATTCGAAAAAAAATACGATCACAATGCCAGAACAATAAAAAATTCAAGTCTTGTTTCCTTGCATGCGGATCCTTCCTGTTTATTTTCTTATTTGATTCACCCTCCTTCCAAATATGTAGTACGTACAATTTTGACCAGTAAAAAATTCAAGTCTGGTTTCCTTGCATGCGGATCCTCCTTATTTATTTCCTTGTTTGATTCGCTCTCCTTCCAAATATGTAGGAGGGGGAGGTCTGTTGTGGGCCACAGGGATGATTAGACACACTAAATAATGGCCATCGGATGTGGGTGAGTAAAACTGAGGGAAGATCTGAGACGTTTATTTTGATGAATGCAAGTTTTTGGGGACGTTTTGCTGGGTGCACGAACATTAGGTCATCTCTAATGAGGTGCATTATTTAAGGTGGACGTAGGAAAAATTGTTTAGGTGCATTATAAAAGAGTATAGATAAATGTACAAGTGTAAAATTAGCCGTCAAAGTTTAACCTTAGAGATCATAAAAAGTCAACCGTGCCAAATATTGTGAAATGGAGATAGTATCTGTCTCGTTGTTCTCGACGTTCATGGCCTAACAAGCTGCGTACTGAAAAGAAATAGGTCAGCCTAGCATTTCGTTTTTACGGCTAATTCGGTTTAGTTTATTTGGTAAATAAAATTTTTGGTTTTTGAGAATTCGTCACCAAATTAACCAAACAAAATATAGAACCGAACCTAATTATCTGCATGGCTGGCACAGGGGCATGGGCAGCAAGTGCGATCGCCTAGGGCCCACGAGACCAAGGGGTCCTAACCCATTTATATATATCTCATATATAACCTGTGTAGACTCATAGTTAGATGTACAAATCAAAGTACATAATGATATAGGCTTATATCGTCAACTCCCAAGCAGCCACTAGCAAGAACAAAGGATTAGACCACCAGCAACAATACTAAGAACTTGTCCAAACCAATCTAAGTGCTCAAGTCGCCATTTGGAAACACGTGCATTTGACATTCACAATAGACTAAACGAACGAATGCTTGATCACAAGATTGATGGCTAGCTCGACACAACTTGCTTGCATCTTACTACCTACTAATTAAGCTGAGAGAGAATTTGACACTCGGTGTTTCTTTATATATTTGAATTTTTTGGTTAAAGAATACAAAGAAAACATTTGATTCAAGATTAGTAATTTGGATTTTCAGTGCCTATGGTGGCCGATTGGTTGTGTTTGGTGACTAACAGAAAGTTCATTTTCAGTAGTTCCTTATCAGTTGAAGGATATGAAGAATTTTTTGGTTAAAGGTTGGTGCTTTGGGCTTTCAGTGTCGGCTAATGATTGCTTAGGTGTATGTCTTGGCTAACCGAAAAATCTCATAAAAACGTTTTTGATGTAGTTTCATACTCTTTAGAGAATATTTAGAATGCATGAATTTCATAGAAAATAGCTCATTCCATATAGCTATATGTAAATTTCTCGAGTTTCATACAAGGTCTTAAGTTATATGTTGCTTGCAACTTGCAAAAAAAGTTTAGCATGTATAACCTTGTTCATACAGTATTATATTAGGATGTCGGTTTTATGAAAGTGTTCGCACATGTTATCGATGCGCATTAGGCTTTGGATATAAAAATACCCGAAATTGCCCTAAACAGAATTGAGATATCTAAAATGTAGAAGTCTCCACTTTCGTTTTACTGTAGGGCCTCCGAGATGTTAGGAACTGTAACATCCCGAAAAATAAAGTAATATAAAAATAAATATTTTAAATTTTATAATATTTATTTATGAGTTTTATTGGCTTTATTGGTTCTTATTTGAATTTTCTTGGATTTTTGTATTGTATGGAAATCCAACAAATAGAATTAGTAAATGGATAATGGTAAAATGGTAAAAGTAAAATTTTGGAAAATTTACCATGGTAGCCCTAAGCATTCAATGGATGAATTCAGCCAGCAGATAAAATTTTATGCACGGGAATGTGATAGAATAATTGAAAAGACATCCCTTTTGACCGAAAACAGTAGAAGCCAAAATTTCTAAAAAATATTAGAAATTTACCTGGAGCCACAAAAATTACCATAACACCCTCAGATAAGAATATACTTCTGGTAAACATTTCAGGAATTTATCATGTCGTTTAGACCTTATAAAAATTCATAAACAGAGGCTTAGAAAATTTGAAAATTATCATTTCAGAATTTTTATAAAATAATTAATCAATAATTTGACTTGAAATTTTTATAGAGATATAATTAATCCAAGGTAAACTCTTATAAAATTTTTTGAAAATAATTAATATGGTGTATACCCTTAAATAAAATAAAATCCGAAATGAAAATTCTGGATAATGTACAGTGTCAGAATTGTTATAAATTAACCATAGGGTATTTTAGTCTCAAATTTGTACATAAGATTAAAAACTCCCAGGAGACTATATTAAAAAAGTTTCAGAAAATATGTAGGTGGTTTGATGGGTGAATTAATGCTAGAACCGAGCTGTCTGAGCTGAAGTCTATTCCTTGACACCTCATTTCGCTGCCATGTGGGTCCCAGTCACAATGACCGCAAGAGCTCGCCCAGCCACTGCCAGTGGCCCCTGGCCCCACCTGTCAGGCTCACTCCTCCCTCTCCTTTCTTCTTTTTCCCCAGCCGAGTCGCTCCTCTCTGCTTGCTCTTTCCCGACCCTTCCTCAGTCAAGCCACCATCGCATCGGGCCGCAGACCACGTTTGTCCTCGCCCACGCCATACATACCGCGGTCATTTCATGTCCGTCGCGCGATTCATCGAGCTCAGACAGAAGCGAGCTCGCGCCATTGCGCCAGTTCACCGAGTCACTCAGAGCTGAGCTCAAGCATTCGGTCCAAGTCTCCCAAGAACAATACACAGCTATACTTTCTAACACCCAAAGCCATCAGTTGAGCCTCTCTACATCACTCTCACACTCTATTTACTCCCTCTATCAAGTATTGCCTCTTCCAAGCCTTCATTGCCGCCGCAAGCAAAGAAAAGGGGCGAAGCCGAATTCGAGCAAATCGGTGAACCATCCTTAAATTGCTCATATCTGTAGCACCTTAGAATGTCCCTGAGGCCTAATCAAACATCATTTTCAGTTCTTCACTCACGGAGCACCGTCGCCGCGTGCACTTTTCTTCTCCGCAGCAGGTGCTCGGTGTTGGCCCAACTCAGTGCTTCTCCGAATGAATCAACCGCCAAAACGGAACCCAAGTGACTCACTGATGCTTAATTTGTTACCCATTCAAGCTAAGACTCACTCCTTTTCTTCCCTAGCGAGCCACCATCTCCTCCACCGCAAGCTCGCGGTGGTGCGCTGCTCTGGCCATCAACGCCGGCATTGAGACCCACTGGAAGATGCGCCTTGTCGATCTCATGCTCTAGCTGCCCTCCCCCTCGCCGGAGTCTCGTCGGAGAGTCGCCGCCGCCACGCCCTAGTTCTTCCCCTACTTTCGGCTCACTGCGCAGTGGGACTATTCTGTCAGTGGCGTGAGGGCTCAACGTTCATGGAGCTGTGTACGTATTCATTCAACTGAAAGCGTATTTATGATTTTCTTTCAGTTTCATAGCCGAGCCGACTTCATGAGTGAATAGCTTTAGCATTTTCAATCCAATTCAAATGAAACAAATTTCTAAAATCATATAAAATCCAATAGATTTAGAATATGCAATAATATTTTGAAAATGATCACCGGGTGAATTTGAAATTCAAATTTGAATAAAAGATCTAAAGACATGCTATAAATAAAATGTTGCAAAAAAACTCAAAATGGAATGAAACCAATTTTATTAGAATCTTTATACATCCAGGAACTCAAATATATAAAAATATTTATATTTTACCTCTGTTTAAATTATTTCCCATTAAAGGTTATTCTCAATAGAATAAATAATCAAAAATGAATAATTGTATAAAGGAAATTCTAAAATAAATAATAAAAATTGATTTATAAACACTTAGATGTCAGTAGGCTACTTTAATATGCTAAAATGATTAAGGTATAAATTTGCTTTAGATTTGATGTATGAATAATGAAAGGGTCAAATGAAAAAGATATATGAAGATAAATGTGTGCATATAATATATCAGTAGCAATACACATATGCATATGAAAAGTATTAAATAGATGTCCAGAGATATAGATAGGTATCAAAATGGGTAATTTGTCACCATTGAAATGTTTTTAATGAAATATCATATATATATACAAGTGTAAATTGCATCAAGAATATAAGCCTTGTATATGTAGAAAAATGTATACATGCATGATTAATGAAAAGCAAAGTCATGAAAATAAATTGGGTTCTAAATATCTAATGTGATCAAACTAAATGATTCAACAAGAATCATTGTAACAAAGTTATAAATAACACTTAACCAAATAATTGAATTTCCAATACTTGTATAATTTGAATAGTTATAACTTTCACAAATGAACTTCAAATTTGACAAAATTAAATCCTAGAATATTGAAAAGTAATATCCTTCCTAGTTATGCAAAAGTACTTCATATTTATACAAATTTAGGCTAAGTACGTATTAGGCCCTAATGATCGTTTATATGGAAAACATTTCGGATAAAAGCCAAATATCACGAAACTAACTTTAAAATGCTCTTATAGTCATCCCAGGTTTATACCTAAAAAATGGATAGATTATCTTATAAGGTGTAATCGCAAACTTAAATCGGAAATCGAACATTTATCGTGTAAAGTTAGAAAACACTTAAGCATTTTCAGTAGCTTATAAAGTATCTCGTCCAAATGAAAAGAATTATAAAAATAGTATAGAAATACTCTATAAAGTGCATACTATTGTATTCTAAAGAAAGTATTTCGTTATACTATGGTTTGCATATAAAATGAACTAGTAACATAGCCTAAATGTTATGTTTTCTAATTAATAGAAACACTTAAGCATTTTCTACAACCCATAAAATGTCTCGTCTAAACACTAAAAAGTGTGAGATCAGCTTAGAAATGTTCTTCAAAGTATATTCTATCCTTTTCCGAAGAAATAATCTTGTTTCATCAAGTTCTGCATATAAATCCTTTTAGCCAAATAACCTTAAGTAATATGATTTCTGAACTTCATATTGTGAATAAGCGAACTCGGAAACAATGAAGAAATCTGTAATTAATATATTTGTATCACAGAACCTTCTTGAAAATCATAAATAAATCCAGTAACCTAGCTTAGCAGATCAAACATAATCCTTTAACTAATGTCTTAATTCTATTAATCCAAATAATTTTAGCATCTATAATTCAAAGTTATAAATGCAAGAATTCATAATTTTAGCCTCTTGAATTCGTAATTCAAGAATAGATAATCTATAAAAGAAACCCTGCTTTGTTCATAATAAAAGCCATTAACTATATGAATGCTTGTTTATCTTGAACTCAAGATGTGGAAATTCATAATTCAAACCCTAAAGCATTTCTGTTTTCTGTAGTGAATCTTTATTTGATTTGCTGTCTGTTTTCTTTTTGCCCTTATTAAAGATTATTATTTGCTTTATTTCCGTTGAACGACGTGTAGAACCCGATGTCGCCCTTTTCGTCATCAACTTCATCTATTGCAACCTCGTCTTCATCGTAAGCAATAAATAAGCAAGGCAAGCGCCCCTTTGACCATATTGATCCCAGTATTTTATATTCCTTTTGTTCATTAAAATGTTTCATGCATGCGTTTACTTTCTGTAAATTCGCTATTTTGTGGTATTGGTAGATATACCTGTTGTCAGATGAAACTCCTTAATAATTATGGAAATGTGAACCTTGATAACCATAGAATAGGGCTAGACAATACTTAATACCAAATTGGGTATATGCGATCATGTTAAACCTGCTTAGCCATGCTTTAGCATTTTGTGGGGCAGATGATCATGATTAAAATTGTTTCCTGAAATGTTTTATATGGAACCTAAATGGTCCTTTTTGTGAAAATAGTTGCTGGTAGTTTGCTAAAACCCTAAAATAAAACTATGGTTTTGATGCAGGCGATTATTGGCAATAGCCGGATGTGCAGAGGGATTTGCACGTAGTGTAGGGTGGAGTATCGCCCGTGTCGGATTAAGGACCGAGCAATGGGACGCTATAGATCCAAGAATTTCGTACAACCACTAGGGCTGGTATGGGACAGTCTTAGCTTATTAAGTTATTTAGATGTGGCTTTGCATCTATGGAAGGCGGGAGTTAGCACAGTCATTCCGGTTAGATCTGCTTGTAGGGGTTTCTACATACCAATGCAACGGTGTACGCCTTGCCATGGACAAAGGCGTGGTGTTGGGTGTGATAAATGTGGATCCACGACTTGGGTGAGTGTCTCTGTTTTCAGGGCGAGGGTTAACGTCCCGGGCTGGTGTAAAGCCACGTCTAGATAATGTAACGGCTCTGTATGATCTCCTTGCCGACACACCAAGGGAAGTGTGTTAACTGGCCTGGCAAAAGAGGTTGATCATTCTTTGTGGGTAAAGTTGTACACCTCTGCAGAGTGTAAGATCTAATCGATTAGCCGCTTCCACGGTCAAGGACACTTGGTGAAGTCATTCCAATGTTAGAGTCTTTGGTAATTTTCTAAAATGGGTTTGGTCTGAACTCGATTTTAGCAACTCTTGCTTTATGTCGAAGGGCTGGCATTGATGGACCTTATGGTTTGGATTATTCGAACTCACGTCATGGAGGACTATGAGTATTACTTACTGTTTTATCTATTTTATTATCAATCAACTTGCTCTTATAAATTCCGTTTGCAAATGATAACTTGTTTTACAATTAAATTTTGCTTTATGCAAATTAACTGTATTAGCCTTTCCTTTGAAATGGCCTGCATATATTATAGGTTTTACTCAAATTTTGCTGAGTACGTTAAGTACTCACCCTTGCTTAATTATTATTTTAGGTGGATGAGTTAGCGAGGCTTCGAGTCTCTTCTCGTCGCAGGTTGTGGGATCTTCTTCGTCGTGTTCTATCTAGAGTTTATGCCTTGTCAGTTGCCTTCAGGTCGGATGGGCAAACTACAAGATATTGCTTCTTTTGCTGCTATCCTCTGTTTTGTAAGCTTCTCTTTGTATATTATTTTCATCTATAATTAATTGTGGTGTGGTTGTGATTCCAATTGTTGTAAACATGTGAGTGCTAGCTACTGATCCAGGGAATAGCACAGTAATCACATGGAGATTCCTGTTCATCAGAATGGGGTCTCACAGGAACAGCCCTGATTATCCGAATTAATTCAATTCTGTTAAAACGGTTTTTGGTAAACCGAACACAACATTGGGCCTTACTAGTAACGGCATATGGTAGGGTGCTTAGAATAAACTGAGTAATTTGGTTTTTTTCTGTTCGGTTTGGTAATTGATTCTTCGTAAAAAAAAAATACCCACCCCTATCTCACAGCCTTAACTGAATTGCGGCGTGTACGTAATCAATTGACGCATTGCAATCTGGAAGTAGGAAAAGCCGTTTTATTCGGGATGTAAGTGAGATGTATGGTGGATTAGCTTCATATTACTCACATTAACTGCAAATATTTATGTGGGATATTATGGTAGCCCGTAAAAGGCTTATGCAGGTAATGCGGCGTCCACAAAACCAACAAAATCTAATAATTTTCTTTTAGTTGAGCTAAAATACAATAATTTGGGCATAAAAATTTATGTTTGCTGCTGAATGTTAATGCTCCAAAATACAATAGTTTGGGCATTAATCATGCAAATGTTAATGCTCTACCTCTACTGTTTCTTCTACCGTGATATTGCTCTGCTAGTACTAGTACATAAGTCTTATGTTAATAGCCTGATACTGCTCCATTGCTTCTTCTCTATTACTTACAAAGAGCAAAAACAACAGCAAGTCATGTAAGACACGTCATATCCGGTTCTTAAAAAAAGAAACATCATATCTCTTATTTTGATTGGAGATCCAATGTTGTTTCCATAGAATATGATGTTCAAAGCTTCACTTAATACATATCACTCCTCTAACAGCAGTACTTAGATTTGAGAAGCTTGCACACTGCACTTTCTGTAGAAGACATGAAAAGAGCAATCTTATTATCATTGCTTCTATACAAAACAAAATACTAGAGGAATCCACACTACATCTGTATTATTGTAACCACTGAAACTAATCCAGTCCACACTACACACCTGAAACCAACCCAATCTAAAATAATCTTTGCAATCGACTCAATAAAAATTCTTTCAAGAATAAACTTCACAGGATCTACTTTTCAAATGTATATGCCGACGCCGAGAGCGAAAGGAGAGGTCATGAGAGGAGACTTGGGAGAGGCGGCGATGAGACGAGGGCAGAGAGGGAGCCCTTCGTGTGAGACGTGAGCAATGCGGGCTTCGTGAGCGCAACGTGGGCTTCGCGGGCTATAGTTTGGACCGCTTAATTTATTAAATAATATGTGAGTGTTCACGTAACATTATTTGATAGGCTAATTTAAACGAGTTCGCGAACACCTGCGTCCACTTTCACCTTTACGTTTTATTGGTAAAGCCAGCTATTCGATTTCTCTATTAACCTGTTTAAGATGCACAGCTAAGTCTCTAGGTTTCAGTTTAGTGCAGAGAAATCATTACAAACTCTTGTCTTGTCCTTCAACTTTGCACTGAATTTCGTGAGCATTGGTTGTTTCTTTGACTCTTGCCTTCGTCGCTACTCATCTGCCTACGCCCAGCTGACTAGATTCAGCGGCGCATGCAGCCATGCAGGTATAAAAATGCTCTCTGCCTTTTTCATATCAGCCAGTGCTTTTTTGGTCATTCGAGCGTCTGAAGTGAACGGTGTGCACTTTGCTATTTAATTTGCAGTACGTCTGAACACTAGAGAGGTGAAAAAGAATGAGAGTTCGGCAAGTAGCAGTTGTCATTTTGCTTGAAACGTGATCCCCTCTTTTGACTATTGAGTATCAGCAAAGTTTTGATATGTTCATCTTTCTTTACTTCTTTTTTCTGAAACCACAAATTTACTATGTTATCCGATGGGTTCTTTAATTTAGTAGAGTGGTGTACAATACAAGTTAGAAGTTACTGGTGGTTTGGTTTTGTGCTAGCTCTTGCTTCAACATGTCTGATTGCTACCGTGATTTTAGCTTTTGAATCTGTTCTAAATAATAGAGACGGGAGTGACGATTCAGAGCGATGATTAGTACCACGTCAAGTTTGGCAAAATCAGAAAAGAATTTGATTTAACACGGTTGGAGATAACTCAATATCTCTAACTATCATATTTTTTTAGTTCTATTCATAGTTTAGTAGGAGTCAAATCTTCTACAACTAGAACTCTTTAGCTATATAAGCTAACCCCTGTATTTGTAATCTTGAAGTATGATAGTAGATTGTTTTCCGTGGTTTTTTCCCGCAAGGGTTTTTCCACATTAAATCCTGTCTCCAGTCTTATGCCGTGCATCTATCCCTAACGAGTGGTATCAGAGCTAGGGTTTTTTAGATCACCGCACGGCATCGCTCGCCACCGGTCCGTCTACCTCAGCATCCGCGCCTCCGCGTTGCGCGACACCCGTGCTGTCTGTCTCCGCCGACTCCGCCTTCGGGCCGTCGCCAGCATCGCGTCGATCGCCGGCTCGTGATGCTTTGGCTCTGGCCGGTCCCTACTCGCCTCCGGCCGCCCGCCTCCGAGGCCCGCCCGGCTCCATCCTTCGCGCCGGCTTTCGCCAGCAGCGGCGCACGATTGCGACCGCTCATCGTCGCGCCCTCGGCAGTGCTTTGGCCGCCGTCTTCGTGCCCTTCGGCCCGCGCGCCGGCCATCAAGCTCAAGCTCGCGCCCGTGCGTGGCGTCATCACGGGTAAAAGCGTGGTGGTCGTCGACGACTTGCTCATGTACGGCACCACTCCCAGCAAGATCGTCACCTATTCCGCAACGTCAGCGCGCGCGAGGTGCACATGCGCATTGCCAGCCCATCGGTCATCGGCTCCTCCGCACCAGCCCGAGGCCTCGCCATCACAAGCTCGGTTTTCTTTGTGTTATCCCAGGAGTCATTTCTCGTATGAACAATTCGCCCGAGACAGCCTTTTTCGATCTTAAGCCATCCGGAGATTCCGGACTCCAAACCAATCTCAGAGTTTAATTGTATCCAGTCCGGGTTCAAGTACAGGCTCCGGCTCCGGAAGTTCACCCTGGCTTCTAGAGTTTTTGGCACCGGCTTCTCAAGTATAGGCTCGGTTCGGTTTTGAATGAGATTCAAATGAGAGCTGGGCGTAAGAGAAGAATTGTTTTTACCTCGGCGACTGTTACAGTGCCAACAAAAGTGAGATTCTATTGCAATTCTGATTATTATTGGCGAATTTCATGCACAATTCAGGTGTAATTTATCACTGGAGATTTATTCGACGTTTCATCGTTAACTTTGGAGAGAAAAAAAATAATGCATTTGGTGTTTCATCACCGTTTATTGGAATTTGGTGTTTCATCACCATTATCTTGGTGTTTATTCACCGTTTGGATACGTTGTCCATTATGGAGGTTTTGGCAGCGTTTATTTGGAATCTGATGACACCTGATGTTTGCATTATACTCTTCGGAGTTTTTCTAGTGAAGGTTTTTGCTCCAATGTCATTTTCAGATGAAGTATTGAAGTGCAAGAAGTTTTCTTCTGCGTGGATACTATAACGTTCTTTTTGTTGTCTTTGCTCGATATGAGGGGTCTACTGCAATTTACTCCATTGGCAGCACGATAATTTTTCTTCATCTTGGCATTTTTTTCAGGAGCAGTTTCAACCATATTATGGATTTTCAGTAAGTAGTTTGCTTAATTTTATGTTCCAGATGGAGCATTCCAAAAGTCCATGTGATTAGGATATCCCAACCAAGGATACAACCGCTGCCCCTTCTTCTTGTACGACCGCTACTTCGTCCCCGACCTTCATTGCTTCGCCGCTACTTCGCTTCACGACGCCCGAGGGCTTAATCCGGAAGCAAGTCCTTTCCATCCACCTTTGCTGGACCAGCACGCCAAGAACATCCACCGAGGACATCCCACACGCCAAGGAAGGCCCAAGATAAAGTTCAATTCGTCGCCGAGTCCGGTTCGGCCATCCAAGAGCAGCAGTACTTCAAACGGACGCCACGGCCACATCCGAACTCCGTTTTCAATGTTCGACAACTCGTTTGAAAGGTATCAAGATAACCTTTCCAATGGATCTAATCCCGAGGCCAAATTCCTCCTGGAGCGAAGGAAAATCATAGAACAATCTCACGGGACAGAAATTTCAGGTGCCGCGCCACCTTTCTTTTGGGCCCAAGGCCCATGTACTTTTAGGGTTCCACCCCTCCTGTGGCTGGCGCCCCTTTCCTGGCTGCCGCACCCCTCTTGGGCACCCTCCCTTCTGTGGGTACCCTTTTATATTGAGTTCTCACCCCTGTTCTTCAGTTTTTAGGTTTTGTTGTGTTTTGTAGACCTGTAAGGCGTCCTCCTCAATCTTGCGTGTGTCGACTAGACCACCCAAGTTGAGAAACAGAACCTCACCTTGTTTTTATTTGAGATTATTGGTTTGAAAATTGCTATCACCTTGTTCTTGCTTTGTAACATTCCAAAAATTTGGATTTTAGAATGTTTGAATTTCAAAATTCACCATTTGCAATTTCTTTGAATTAATTTCAGCTTAATTTGAATTTTCAATTTATAAAAAAGATTTAATTTGATTAATCTATCCATCAAACAAAAGATTTTCAGTTTTAGTTGGCTTCATTATGCTGCAAGGAATTTTTCTGTATTTTTGGAGATTTATCTGAATTTATTTGCTATTTATTTGGATTTATTTGCTTTTATTTGAATTTCTGGAATTGCTTAAATTCGGAAAATGATTTTATTCCGTTTCCTTCTCGGTCGAATCCTTTCCTCCGCCCGTTCCATTCCTCTCCGCGCCCACTCCGCCCTCCTCCTCGGCTCGCTTGCTGCGCGGCGCTGGCTCCCCATCTTCGAAACCCTAGCGCCATGGGCGTTGGATCTCGATCTGGCGGTCGAGACTCGCCCGCGTGGCCACACGCGTGTGAGCCGTCTGATCGGTGCCGCGTGGACGGCTAGCGTTGCGCCACGCCGCCTCCGTCTTCTTCGGCCGACTCGCCGCCGAATCCCGCAATCTCCGCCGTGATTTCCTTGCCGCCGCGTCGTATCCGCTGCCAAATCATCGACCTCCGCGCTATTTAAAGCACCGCACCTGCTCTCTCTCGTTTTCCGAGAATCGCCACGGCGTCGCCGCCGAAGCTCCACTTTTGCGCCGCTGCGTTCGAGGATCTTCCCGCCGTCTTTCTTTCTCCGGTGAGCCTCCGCCGCTTATTTTGGTCTCTTCGAGTTCCTCGCGTCTCCTCTTTCTTTTGCCCCATGTCCGAGTGCGTCTCATCGCTTTTGCTCGCGGCATCGCTTTCTTCTTCGCCTCCGCCTTGCTCGCACTAGCCCGCCGCCACGCCGCTATTCCCGCCGATGAGCCGTGGGTTGCTCGATCTTCCGCGGCGCGCGGATCGCGTCACGTCGCAATCGCCGCGCCGCGTCCGGCCGTCCGATCCGACGGGTCACTGGATGCGCGACCGTGGCAAGCCCACGCCGGCCGCCACCTCACCTCAGCGTGGCAGCCGCGGCCACCAGACAGTGTCGGCCGCCACGCCGCCTCTAGCCTCCGCTGTCGCCACCTCACCGGCCTCGCCTCGCCACCCCTAGATCTCCTCGGTGAACCCGGTCCACTGGAACTGTGTCGCCGACGCGTGGGTCCCACCTGTCAGTCGGCAAATTCTTTTGGATTTATTCTTTTCCAGAAAATCCCAAAAATCCAACCAATCATGTCTCGCCACGTGTCAGCCTCTCTGTTTTTCTGATTTTTCTGATCTGGGAATCTTCCAGGAGCCCGTTCTCCTTCGTTCGAGCTCCGATTCCAGTGATTCAAATTTCTAAATTCATCTAAAATCAAGCTCTATCTTCCAATACCATTATTTCCAATTTTTGAATTTTATTTGAATTTGTTTTATTTGTTTGCTCTCGTTTCGCGTGTAGACGACGCAGTCGAAGCTCAAGCAAACCAACAGTCAGAGGTAGATCCAGCAAGAGGCAGCGAAGGCAAGTCTTCCTTGAACATGTTGATCCCAAAGTTTATGAAAATGTTATGTTGTTTTTAAATTATGCATGCTTACTTTATGCAATGTACTTTAAATATAGTTTTAGAGTATAGTTAAATTCCAGTTTGTTATACCCTCATTGGCATTGATCATGTCGAACCTTTGACACCCTAGATGATATATAATAGTTATTTTATTTGGTGATATCCAGTAGATTAGCATGGAACGGTAGAATTGCTTAGTCCAATTTTAAGCGTTTGGTATTGTGCCAAGATGGGAATCATTTCAAATATTGTTCAAACTTATTTGTGAAAGTGGCAATTGGTGTTGCTGCTGTGTTTTAAATGAAATAAAGTGGAAATGGTTTAGACCGGGCGGATGGATGTTGGGCGGTGCGAGAAGCACGAGACCTTGGTATGTGAATGTTCCGCCTAGTCAATTAAGGACCGCGTGTGTTACCATGGACCGAGCACTACCGCACAACCACAAGTCTATATGGGTACGACTGCTAAATAATTTGTGCGTCTCATTATTAGCTTCACGGTTGGTGAGTGCGGATGTTGGCAAAGCGCAAGAGGGGCTTCAGATCGGGCGCTAGAACCCTAACAATGTGAAACCTTAGCGGCGAGGTTAATAGTGGGGTTGTGCATTGTAAAGGCCTTGTCATGATCTCTCCGCCGACACACCAAAGGAAGTGTGTTAAGTGCATGGCAACAAGAGTCGATCATGTCTTGTGGGTAAAGTGTACACACTCGCAGAGTTAAAACTACTTAAGTAGCCGTGCCTACTGGCCAAGGGCAAAGCAGGTACGCTTGCACATTGTAGATTTCTTGGTTTTGTTTTAAAGGAAAATGATGGTTTGGGAACCGAGAGCAGATGGAACTCTTGGGTTATGGTTTGGCAGATGGAGCCAGTCAGGTAGATGGAACCCGCTTAATTGTTATATCAAATTCAATTACTATTCAATTACATTTCGCTCAAACGATGCTTTATGAAATTACTATTGGTATTTACAGTTAAACTTTGCTTTATGCTAAAAGAGCCATATTATGCCTTCAATTGCTTAGCCTTGCATATAGTTATCATGCATTATGTTCCCAAGACTTACGGAGTACATTTTGTGCTCACCCTTGCAACATCCCCAACTTTCCACGTAAGAGTGTGCGTGTTTGAAGTCGACTACGATTTCTACGCTTGTGGTTACGATTTAAGGTGATCCGAATGTTAGGATGCGAACCCCACCGATTGCCTGTTGGGCAAATGGATGGGCTTACTTACTTTGCTTTTGTTATTTCGCTTCACTGCTTCTTATTGAACTCAAGCTATGATGCTTCTTATTTGTAATAATTGGCCATAAGGCTAATACTCTTTCGCTTAATTAATATTATTTGATTCGTGATATGGATGTGCTGTCATCACTGTTTCCACTGTGTGTGCTAGCTTTTCCTAGACTAGCACAGGTTGTTCACAGAGGGTTCGGATTTGGAAATCCGGTCCCGACAGAGGTGGTATCAGAGCCATATCGACTGTAGGTCGCATCCCTAGTTAGTCTGATCTTCTTAGCAAGAACTTCAAAATTATTTTCTAAATCAAACCAACGAATTGCCGTGAAATAAATTATCTCATCTCATCTTATTCTTAGGTTCTTACTCCTTTTCTTTGTTGAAATATTATTTTAAAATTTTAATTTGATCTTATCCCTTGAAACTTCTCAAAGCCTCGAGCCTTCTGCAAGAATCCAGATTAAGGAAGAAGATGATCAAGCCGTCAAACAGTGTATCCAAGGAGACTCCCATATAGGCTAAGTTAATAGTGCTCAATAGTGTTGGAGCATGTCACCCTTTTTAGTGTAGCAATGTATAGTCCGAGCGCATTAGAAATTTTTGTTGCTTGTTTGTTGGGTGTGTTGTACACTTGCCCTAGCAGTGTGTTGCAACCACCTTTCTTTTGGAGTTTTATAGCCTGTTTGGTCTTGGAATGGCTACCTCCCTAGTCTTCTCATCTTTTGCTCTTTCCCTCTCATCTATTGCTAACTTTGTCCCGGCCGTTGCTTCCGATGGAAGGTCAAGGAAGAGGTCGTGGAGCTGGTCGCAGAGGAGGTCGTGTTGGAGGTCGTGGTCGTGGTCAGCAGAGCCACAAGAGCAAGAGGATGTTCAAGATCGCAAGTGCCACCGCCGCGCCCCAATCCCAACCCCGTAGATATCCAGCAGATGATGGCAATGCACTTGGTTGTTGCAGTGCCCTTGCTTAGAATATGGTAAACAATCTGCAAACAAAGACCACCGCAGCATACAGTGATGCCGCCTCAGCCTAAGCTTGAGAGTTCATGAGAACTAGACCGCCTACCTTCACGGAGCAGTGAACCCTTGGAGGCGATGACCGGTTAAGAGATGTGGAGAAAAGCTTCGCTATTCTCGGTGTGATGACCGTGAGAAGGTTCTCTACGCGAGTCATCAATTAAAAGGAGTAGCTGCTACTTGGTGGGATAACTTCATGTCGCCCATCGAATGCTCAAGCTATAACGTGGGAGGAATTCTCTAAAGCCTTCCAGACGCTCATGTGCTGCCGCATTATTGAAATGAAGAAAAGAGAATTTCGCAAGTTGCATCGTGGAAACCAGAGTGTTTCGAGTATCTTAACCGTTTACCAGCTTGTCAAGGTATGCACCGTAAGATGTGGCTACCGAAAGTGCCAAGATCCGAGGTTCATGGAGGACTTGACTCGACATCAAGGTGCAACTAGTTGCTTTGGATTTTCCGAATTTTCAGCATATGGTGAACAAGGCACTAGTGCAAGAGAATGCTCAACGCCAACAGCGGGAGTCCCGCAAGAGAAGGATGGCATTCCTGTGCTCAAGATGGAGCGAGTGGTTCGTCGGCGCTTTCACCTCGAAGACAACAACACTGCTCAAGGAGCACCCCGTACTCCTAATTCTGGACCGCGCCCAATCGCTCAAGGATAGCAAAACAATGCCAGTGGTCAACAGCAAATAGGGAATTCAAATGCTGCAGGGATCCAGTGTTTTCATTGTCACCAGATGGGACATTATGCTAGTAATCGCCCTCGGCTGCCGACAAGTGACCCAAAGGCTGCTCAACTTGGGATCCAATTCCGCCAGAGCTCCTACGCAAGGACAAGGTCGTGGAACGCCCCAGACGCCAAGAGCTCCGCAATCTTTTGGAAGAGGACGTGTCAACCATGTGATCGCCGAAGAAGCTCAGGAGGCATCAGATGTGGTCTTGGGTAAGTTCCTTGTTAACTCAATACCGCCAAGATTATTTGATTCTCGAGCATCGATTCTTTTATATCAAGAGTTTTGTTGAACAATTTGGTTGGGAAACCTTTACCCTTAAGAGCCCTATGATAGTTCAATCACCGGAAAAGAATTGAGAACTAGTTCAAGATGCCCAAGTGCAACCATAAAAATCAATGGGGTAGAATTCTAGCTAATCTTATCATCTTGGATTCAAAAGGAATAGATGTCATCCTAGGGATGGATTGGTTAACCCAAAGATAAAGGTCAAATAGATTGTGCCAAGAGAGCCATCACCCTTACCAATTCGTAAGGCATTCGAGTGGAGTATATGCTGATGAGTCCGCAAGTAAGAAGTGCGCTTTGAACAGCTTTGAAGGAATCAACTTTGGGAAGTGTGCCTGTGGTGCAAGAATATCCGGATGTATTTCCTAAAGATTTGCCTGTGTGTGCCTTTGATCGAGATGTAGAGTTCAGTATAGAGCTAGTCCTCGCATGCACCTCAATTTCAAGAAACCCTACCGCATGCCACCAATGAACTCGCCGAGATGAAGAAACAGATTGAAGAGTTGCAAGAAAAGGATACGTATGCCCAAGTTCGTCACCTTGGGAGCGCCATTTTTTGTAAAGAAGAAGGATAATAGTTTGCGCTTGTGCGTGGATTATAGAGCCCGAATGAAGTCACAATCAAGAAAAAGTACCGCTGCCTGTGATTGATGACCTGCTTGATCGCTTAAAAGGAGCATGTGTTTTCTCCAAGATCGATCTTTGATCCGGATACCATCGATTGAAAATAAGGTCACAAGATATTCAAGACAACTTTTGCTACCCGATATGGATTATATGAGTTCACGCTATGTCATTTGGTCCACCAATGCACCACCTATTTTATGAACTCGATGAATAAAGTATTTATGGAATACCGAACAAGTTTGTGGTAGTATTCATAGATGACATCCTTATCTATTCTAAAGATGAAACTAACATGAAGGTCATTTGAGGATGGTGTTAGAAAAGCTCAGAATCATCGCTTATATGCTAAGTTCAAGAAGTGTGAGTTTTGGTTGAAAGAAGTTGCTTTCTTAGGTCATATAATTTCACTGAAGGTGTCTCAAGAGACCTCAAAAAGTGAAAGGTGTACTGATTGAGGCAACCCAAGTCGAGGCTCGATATCGAAGTTTTCTTGGTTTAGCGGATACTACCAAGATTCATAGAAGGATTTTCAAAGATTGCAAGACCGCTTACCCAGCTTGTCAAGAAGGAAAAGAAGTTTGAATGGTCTGAAGCTTGTGAGCAAAGTTTTCAGGAATTAAAGAAAAGACTGACCTTAGCCCCAGTGCTCATTTTACCAGATATTCGGGAGAACTTTGAGGTTTTCTGTGATGCCTCAAGGCAGGGACTTGTATGTGTCTTGATGCAAGAAGGCAAAGTAGTTGCATATGCCTCGCGGCAATTGCGACCACATGAGGAAAACTATCCAACCCATGACTTGAAATGGTCGCAGCTTGTGCATGCACTAAAGTTGTGGAGGCATTATCTCATCGGGAATCGTTGTGAGATCTTCACAGATCATAAGAGTTTGAAGTATATCTTCACTCAAGCGGACCTCAACCTAAGACAAAGAAGATGGTTAGAATTAATCAAGGATTACGATGTGGGAATACATTACCATCCTGGCAAGGCTAATGTAGTTGCCGATGCCTTAAGTCGAAGAGCTATTGCAATAATTTGATGATTCAAGAAGGTCAACTCGCTCTTCGCATGGAATTTCAAATGTTTGAATTTGGAATTAGTGGATGAAGGTTTCGTTGTCGCTTTAGAGATTCAACCAACTTTGGGGATCGATCAAAAAAGTCGCAAAAGTCGATAAAGAAGTCGCTAAGATCAAAGATAGAATAAAGGAAGGTAAAGCCCGAGTGATTTTCCGAGGATGAAGAAGGAACAGCTTTGGCTTGGAAAAAGTATTTATGTGCCGAATCAAAAAGAGATCAAGGAGTTGATATTAAAGGAGGCGCATGAGTCAGCGTACTCAATTCATCCAGGTAATACTAAAATGTATCAAGATCTTCGTGGTATATATTGGTGGCCAAGGATGAGAAAGGAAATCGCAGAGTATATAGCTATGTGTGATGTGTGCCAGCGAGTTAAAACTGAACATCAAAGACCCGCAGGATTGCTACAGCCGTTAAAGGTGCCTGAATGGAAGTGGGAAGAAATTGGAATGGATTTCATTACAGGACTTCCGAGAACTAGGTCAGGTTATGACTCAATATGGGTTGTAGTGGATCGATTGACAAAAGTTGCACATTTCATTCCTGTGAGAACAACTTACCAGGGAGATCAACTTGCAGAGTTGTATATGTCAAGAATCGTGTGTTTGCATGGTGTGCCAAAGAGAATTGTATCAGATCGAGGCACTCAATTCACCTCAAGGTTCTGGCAAAAGTTGCAAGAAGCATTGGGTACCAACTCAATTTCAAAGACTTATCATCCTCGATCGATGGACAAACCGAGCGAGTGAACCAAATCCTTGAAGATATGTTAAGGTCTTGTGCATTGTCCAATGCGCAAGTTGGGATCAAAGTTTACCTTATGCGTAATTCTCATATAACAATAGTTATCAAGCAAGTTTGCAGATATCGCCATTTGAAGCCTTGTATGGAAGAAAGTGCAACACCTCTTTGTTGGAATGAAACAGAGATCGCCAAGTCTTTGGTCCCGATATTTTGCAAAAGGTCAAGAACAAGTAAAATGATTCAAGAAAGATTGAAAACAGCAGTAGTCTAGGCGTAAGAGCTACGCGATAATCGCGGAGAGAGTTAACCTTGCTCTCGGTGACTATGTGTACTTGAAAGTCTCACCGCCGAGGAATGCGCCGATTTCAAGTTCGTGGAAAGTTAGCACCAAGATTTATTGGACCGTTCCCAATCCTAGCCAGAAGTGGTCCAGTTGCCTATCAGTTGGAGCTGCCACCGCAGTTGTCAAATGTGCACAATGTGTTCCATGTGTCACAACTGAAGAAGTGTCTTAGGGTACCAGAAGAGCAAATGCAGATTGAGAATGTTGAGCTACAGGATGATCTTACCTACCCAGAATATCCGATCAGAATTTTGGATGAGGCAGAGCGCAGAACAAGAAACAGGACAATCAAGTTTTGCAAAGTTCAGTGGAGCAACCATTCTGAAAAGGAAGCAACCTGGGAACGTGAAGAAGATCTTAGAGAAGAGTACCCCAACCTTTTTCTCTAATCTGTCCAATCTCGGGGTCGAGATTTCTTTTAAGGAGGGGAGGTTTGTAACATTCCAAAAATTTGGATTTTAGAATGTTTGAATTTCAAAATTCACCATTTGCAATTTCTTTGAATTAATTTCAGCTTAATTTGAATTTTTAATTTATAAAAAAGATTTAATTTGATTAATCTATCCATCAAACAAAAGATTTTCAGTTTTAGTTGGCTTCATTATGCTGCAAGGAATTTTTCTGTATTTTTGGAGATTTATCTGAATTTATTTGCTTTTATTTGAATTTCTGGAATTGCTTAAATTCGAAAAATGATTTTTATTCCGGTTTCCTTCTCGGGTTGAATCCTTTCCTCCGGCCCGTTCCATTCCTCTCCGTCGGCCCGCTCCGCTCCTCCTCCCTCGGCCCGCTTCGCCCGCGCGGCGCGTTGGCCCAGCCCATCTTCGAAACCCTAGCGCCATGGGCGTTGGATCTCGATCTGGCGGTCG
This sequence comes from Otatea glauca, assembly GCA_036346275.1. Taxonomy (NCBI): domain Eukaryota; kingdom Viridiplantae; phylum Streptophyta; class Magnoliopsida; order Poales; family Poaceae; genus Otatea; species Otatea glauca. The sequence continues at coordinate 32,981,246 of CM070724.1, read as the reverse complement.
AGACTCGCCTGCGTGGCCACACGCGTGTGAGCCGTTTGATCGGTGCCGCGTGGACGGCTAGCGTTGCGCCACATCGCCTCCGTCTTCTTCGGCCGGACTCTGCCGCCGTCGCCGAATCCCGCAATCTCCGCCGTGATTTCCTCGTCGGCCGCGTCGTATCCGCTGCCAAATCATCGGCCTCGCGCTTATTTAAAGCACCGCACCTGCCCTCTCTCGCTTTCCGAGAATCGCCACCGTCGCCGCTCGAGCTCCACTTTTGCGCCGCCGCGTGCGAGGATCTTCCCCGCCGTCTTTCTTTCGCCGGTGAGCCTCGCCGCTTATTTTGGTGTCTTCGAGTTCCTCGCGTCTCCCTCTTTCTTTTGCCCCATATCCGAGCGCGTCTCATCGCGTTTTGCTCGCGGCGTCGCTTTCTTCTTCGCTCTCGCCTTGCCCGCACACCGCCGCCCGCCTCGGCCGTCATTCCCGTCGATGAGCCGTGGCCGTCGATCTTCGCGTCGCGCCAGATCGCGCCACGTCGCAACCGCTCGCGCCCGCTTCCGGCCGTCCGATCCGATAGGGTCGCTGGATGCGCGACCGTGGCAAGCCCACGCCGCCGCCACCTCGACCCAGCGTGGCGCCCGCGTCCGCCACTGCGCCGGCCGCCACATCGACCCTAGCCCGCCGCGTGTCGCCACCTCACACTACTACGTAACAACCAATCCTTGCCGCATATCATCGCCGGTTAGGACCGAGCCGCAGATGATAACGATCTCTGCGGTTCGAAGTTAAGTTGGGGAGAACTTATCACCGCCGGTTCATGCAACCAACCGGCGGTAAAAAGCAAGATATCACCGCCGGTTTGAGACAACAACCGGCAGAGATATATCTCGCCGGTCGTTTTAAACCGCAGTGATACTTGCATTTTCACCGCCGAGTTAAAGCGAGAACCGCAGCGGATATTATCTTCCCGCGCAATATGTTTTTCGGCGCATTCAAAGCTTATCACCGCCGGTTCGCGCGAGAACCAGCATGATAAGTCTTTTATATAATCGAGACCATCGCCTCGACCGATCGAGCAAAGACAGAGAGGCGCCTGCCTTTGCTCGATTTGTAGATTGCAACGATCTCGCCAAAAAATTTGTTAAAATTTGTATTGTACTTCTTTTCGAGGTTAGTAATTTGATCTCTATTTTTGTAAATAATAAAAATTGCCATGTGGATTTTTACATAATGAAAAAGGTGTATTTTCAAATGTTGAAACAATAAAATCTTGTTAGATGGATATTTACCTAATAAAAAATGTTGATATATTTTAATGTACTCAAAGTATATCCTAAGTACTTACAATTTTTTCCAAATTTGTAAATAATAAGGAATTGCAAGATGGATATTGACGCAATGAAAAAGATTGATATATTTTGATATAGTCTAAATATATCCTAACTATTTACAATTATTTTCATTTTTACAATACTAAAAATTGCTATATGGATATTTACATAACGGAAAAAGGTTGATGTATTTTAATATAGTCAAAATTGCTACATATGTTTTTAAATCTAATCGCTTTACAATTATTTGTTATTTGCAATTATATGCGTATGTAATGTTTGATTTAATTAATTGTAGATGGACCAAGGTGGATGTATGACACGGACCGTTGTGGGCGTAGTTTTTAATGGTGTGAGTTATTTTCTAAACGTGGGCGCGGCGCAAGTCGAAGAATCATGGACTACATGTGCTTGCCATGCGTTGATCGCAAAAATCGAAGTTGTTTTCTACCATAGAGTCGATACGCGCACACTTGCTTCAAGAGGTTTCAAGGTCGCTATACTGTTGGACCAAGCACGGCGAAGATGAGATTGTACATGAAGGGCAACACATTATTGAAGATGACGGAGACAACGGTATGACGGCGATTGAAGATACGCTTGTCGGCGACCACGACGACGATCCGATCAAATGTTGCGTGATGGGGAGGGAGACTTCACGAGTGAAAGAGAGTTTCAAAAGTTCTAACATATGGTACAGACTCCACGACACCATTGTACCCAGCCGCAAGGAGGATCACAAAAATTGCGCATCGTGCTTACACTCTCGCAGCTTGAAGGCAAGCAATGGTTGGTCCGATAAGAGCTTCACCGAGCTCTTATGTCTCTTGGGGATTTGCTTCCGAGGGTAACGTGTTGCCTACATATGCACGCATCGCCAAGCAGTTGTCCGCCTGCTGGGATTGGAAGTACAAAGGATACACGCATGTCCAAACGATTGCATGTTGTATAGCAATGAGTTTGCGGACTTGATGGTCGTCTTGTTTGCAAAGCAAAGCGGTATAAGGCAACGATGATGACATCGATAATGAAGATGTCGGGTGAAGCGTAAGAAGATGAGATCTCCCGTAAGGTGGTGTGGTATTTTCCTATAATTCCCGTCTCAATCGATTGTTTCCAACAAAAGGCATGCCCAATTGCTACGATGGCACGCCAAGAGCGTAAGAATGATGGAATGCTCAGACACCTCACGACTCGTGCAATGGAGGAACATCGACGTAAAATATAAGAAGCACTTTGCATATGATGTAAGGAATATAAGGTTTGGGTTGAGTACGGATGGGATGAATCCTTTCGTAACATGAGCGGTCGTTATAGCACTTGGCCGTAACTCTATGTATCTACAACCTTCCTCCTTGGCTTTGTATGAAGCGGAAGTACATTATGATGCCACTATCGATCCAAGGGCCTGTGCAACCTGGCAACGATATCGATGTGTACCTCAAACCATTGGTTGAAGATCTTCTAATCTTGTGGAACGATGGAGTACGGGTATGGGATGAGTATAAAAGAGAGAACTTTATCCTACGCGCATTGTTGTTCAGAATCATCAATGATTACCCCGCCCTTGGTAACTGTCGGGCGACGACAAAAGGCTTCAATGGATGCGCCCAATGCTTAGATGGTACAGCTAGTCGGTGGTCAAGAACTGTCGAAAAATGTCTTACATGCGGCATCGTAGGTTCCTCCGCAAGGATCACCCATACCGCAATAATAAGAAAGCTTTTGATGGGACAAAGGAGACCGCTTTAGCTCAAGAATCACACCGAGAGAGATATTTGCAGCTGTAAGGGATCTTAAAATTATCCACGGAAAGGGAGCAGCGGTACATCTATCCCGAGTTCCGTGATAAGGCTCCTTTGTGGAAAAAGAGATCGATATTTTGGGCCCTACCATCGGGCAAGACTTAGAAGTGTGACACGCAATCGACGCCATGCACATAGAGAAGAACGTGTGTGACAGCTTTGCTTGGTATCATCGATATACCGCAAAACAAAAGATACTCTCCAACCACGGATGGACCTTGAAGATATGAAACTCGTGAAGGAGCCGCATCATAGAGACATGGATACAGGGGAAAAGTACCTTCCCGCACCGCTACACTCTGAGCAAGAAAGAAAAATTAGCTCGTGCGAATGCTTGCACGGAGGAAAGTTCCGTCCGGATACTCGCCAACATAAAGAGACTAGTCTCAATGAAAGACTTAAAATTAATTGGTATGAAGTCTCACGATTGCCACGTGATGATGACGCAGATGCTTCCAATTGCGCTTAGGGTGTTCGCGGAGAAAGTCCGAGACCCAATTGTGAAGTTGTGTTCATTCTTCAACGCGATTTCACGTAAGGCCATCGATCCATTGAAACTAGATAAGCTACAGAAGACGTGGTCCACACTCTCTGCAGCTCGAGATGTGTTTCCTCCATCTTTTTTGATATTATGGTCCATCTCATTGTTCACATCGTGAAAGAGATACTGATTCTCGGTCCGTGTTTCTACATCGATGTATCCTTTGAGAGGTTCATGGGGTCATAAAGAAATATGTTTGTAACCGACATCGCCGGAAGGTTGCATTGCGTATGGTTGGGGAACCGAGGAGGTCATTGAGTTCTGCGTTGAGTACATGGATCTCAAATCGATTGGTGTGCCTACATCACGACATGAGGGTAGGCTACGAGGAAAAGGGACATCAAGCAGAAATCACTCCTACAAACAATCTAGCTTCATTCACACAAGCACATTTCGCAGCCTGGGACAATCGGTTGTGGTGGCCCGTATGTCAACATGCACAAGAGCATGCTATCTAGAACAAACCCAACGAAGTCGAGAGGTTGGATCGCGAGAGAGATAGACATAACTCGACGATTGGTTGCGTAGGCACATGATGCATACGGAGACAGAGTGCGCTCGCTTGAAAGTGTTGGCTCGTGGACCGCCCACTACAATTCGGACATTCCAAGGATACGATATAAATGGTTTTACTTTTTATACAAGAGCACAAGATAAAAGAGCACCAACCAAAACAATGCGGTATCCGTGACAGATGCCTACGACAAAGAACGGAGATAGGAAAACCTACTACGGATTCATAGAAGAGATTTGGGAGCTTGATTACGGACCTTTGAAGGTCCCTCTCTTCGTGCCAATGGGTAAGACTTCCAAGGGCATGAACATCGACAAGTACGGTATCACTACCGTGGACCTAAAACTGGTCGGATCTGAGAGAAGAACCATTCAGACTTGCTAATTGTGTTACACAAATCTTTTTGTAACCGATCCACTAACAAGGAGCGCCACGTGGTTATTCAAGGAAAAGAAGGATTGTCGGGTTGAGAATGTTGTCGACGAGGAAGAGTACAACCAATTTGATGAGCTTCCTCCTTTCGGAGAGGACGTTGACCTCGGTCTCATGGAAGAGAGTGAGGACGAAGTTACATACATACGCCGCGATCATGACGAAGGTCGAATCGTAGCTTAGTTGTCCTAATTAAATACATTTTATTTTCTCATATGTAACAATTAATGTATTCTTTTGTCATATGTATCAATTTGTGTGAATTCAACTTCATCTGTGTGTTTTTTTTGTATTTGTGTGAATTTTTGAAGCGATGGTTGGTCTACTGCATTTGTTTGAATTTAAATCAAATATTACATGTCCTGAAGTATTCTTCCAAAATTTCGAAAAATTTGGATAAAATTGATAGGATTTCAAAACAGTGAGCAATTTGAATTTTTTTATTTTGAAATATTAAAACTATGAAAACAGTGAGCAATCTAGATTTTTATAATTTTACAACTTTGTCAAAACTTAGGGGAAATATTTAAATCAAATATTACATGTCCTGAAGTATTCCTCCAAAAATTTGCAGAAAATTTGGATAAAAATTGATAGGATTTAAAAACACCCAAAGCAATCATCCTTTGAAAACTTTGACATAATTGACTGGAGCTTATCACTGCCGGTTGTCTCATTAAGCCGGCAGTGAAGTGCTTTATCACTGCCGGTTTGTAGTATTAACCCGTGAAGGACCATGTGGAGGTCCATCCATGTTTGTGATGAGTATTTGACTTTATTTGAGCAAGGTGTGCTCAAGTTTGAGTTTGATTTGGATTGATTTTCAAAATGAAGCAATTTGAGTTGTCTCGCCAGAGTGGCGATCTTGGTCGTATGGACGCGGTAGTGATGAGTTGGATGGTTTATTGCACATCTTTGTGGGCATTTCTATGTGAGGAGTTTCCTTGTCTTTGATGGTTGCAGGACGACGGTGCTAGGTCATGGTGAGGCGAAGGATGACCGGACTAGGCGAGGCGCGCTGGAGGTCCGTGACGGTTGGGAGATCGCGGAAGATGATCGGAGACGAGTCCGGCAAGTCAAGAAGACAAGGAAAGGAGTTGATGCTAGCTAGATGCCGCGTGGATCAATGAGGGCCGTCGGATTGAGGTCTAGTTGATAGGTTAGTGGGTCTAGGTAGTATGCTTTGAAAACCGTGCAAGAAAACCCGGTATGTGTGTGGGTTTTGGGTTAGCCTTGCATGGCTGTGTGTGTGGGTTAATCCTAGCCCTTAGATGAGTGCTCTAGGGTTGAGGGACTCATCCAAGGGTGGTAGGTGGCCCAAGAGTAGTATAAATAGGGGTGGAGGGGTAGCCTCCTTCCCTTGAAGGTGTTGAGGTTTTGATGCTCATTTGAGCTTTGCCCACATGAATGTGAGGCTTTGTAACCTCCTTCCAGAAATGAAAGTTTTATTCATCCACCTCTGAATTTATTTTGTGCATTTACATTATGTCTTTACTTTACGCAATTTAAATTCAGCATTTACTTTCCCGCAATTACATTCCCGCAATTTACTTTCAAGTAATTTGGATTTGCCTCCCCTCCTTCTAAATGCTGCTGTTCTTGGATGTTTTGAGTGTGTTCATATGGTTTTACATCTCTTTGCACTCTTGGATTGAGTAGAGAATATCTTTTCTTTCAAGTTCCAACTTTGTTCTGAACTTGTTCTTCGCGCAGCAGTCAGTGTTTGATTTTTGTAAAAATATAGAAAATCCTTTTTGAGTTATTCTTGTTGGAGGAGGTGCGGGACTCTGATATCCGCTTGCAGAAAAATTTTGGAGTTCACTTGTTGTACCGTTTGGGCGCCATGAGGTGAAAACCGAGCCCCAAACGTTCTGCTCGAAGTTCTTGACCAGACTGTGTTCTTCGATTTTTCGTGTTTTTCTGTAAGGCTTTTGAGGAGAAATTTGGTGGAGTTCTTCAAGACTCTGATTCTCACAGGAGAAAAAGTCTCAAAATTTTGTGAGCTACATAAACCCACCAACCTCCTGTGCAAATTGAGGACAAGTTCTGGGAATTCTGCTTTTGCTTTTCTGAAAGTGACTTTTGTGATTTGAATTGATGTCCTTTCTAAAAGCAAGAGTTTGAATTGATTCCTCTTTATCTTGGACACTAGACAACCAGGATTGTGACTCAAAAATCCCCACATATTTTATGGTACTTATCCATGCAAGCTTGGGGTACACATAGTTGTCTAGTTTTTCGGGTTTTTCACAATTCCTTTTGAGCGATCTTGTCGAGGTTTTTGTTGGAGTATTTTGGGGGAATTTTTATTTGCGACCATTCACCCCCCCTCTGTTCGCCATTTCGGTCCTTCAACCCGACAGTGATAATCAAGTATTACTGCCGGTTTTTGTTTTGAACCGGCAGTGATAAATACTTTCACTGCCGGGTGTAGATACAACCGACAGTGATAATGTATTATTACTGTCGGGTTGAGATTGAACCGCGATGATAATACTTTCACCGCCGGCTGAGCTTGAACCGGCAGTGACAATTCAACTATCACTACCGGTTCTTTTTATTATCCGGCAGTGATAGTGTATCACTGCCGGTTTTTGTGATGACCCGACAGTGATACTCTAACCCTATAAATTGAACGCCGCGCCACTCACCCTCATTTCCACTTCAACTCGACGCCCGCCGTCTCTTCGCCTCGCCCGCGCGTCGTCCGCATCGCCCGCGATCGCTCCGCATCGCGGCCGTCGCCTCAACCTCACCGCCCGCCATCGCCGGACCTCACCGCCCGCCATCGTCCCGCATCGCTCGGCCGTCGCCTCAACCTCACCGCCCGCCGTCGCCGGACCTCACCGCCCGCCGTCGCCGCGACCTCATCGCCTCGGCCGTCGCCGCGACCTTCTTTGCTTCGGTAATGACCTTCTTTGAGCTCAGAAGTTGTATCAAGTATTAATATGTTGACATCAACAAGTTCTATCAAGTAGTAATTAGTTGAATTGTCCATGGACGGGAGGATAATTAGCACCAAATTTGATTTTCTTGGTGCCCAAATAGGCTATGATTCATGTGTGTATGATGTAATGACTGCATTTTTTGTTATTCTAGTCTTCTTATGCTTCGTTGATCATAGCAGCGAAAAATATCTTGATTATGAAAATGAATAAGCTAATTATGGGTTGTGGCGCATGGTGAAAACTACAATGATCTTATTGAGTACTTAACTACTTGAACTAGATTTGTTCCTTTTTGTGAGAAAAATCGAGTTTGTTCCTCGATTGTCGGAAAAACCATATCGATGGTCTAAATTAAATTTATGTTGGATTTGCCTTATTAGCTAGCAAAAATTGTGAAGCCAAAACATTCACCGTTAGAACGATTATCCATCTATTTAGTCTCATGTAGTAGGTCCAATGGGTCTTAATTTTCTGCCATATGATTTCACTAGGTTTCCGATTTATTTAAGGAATAGCTTGCTAGAGAAAGCCTAGTACACTAGTTGATGATTTGCACTTACAGACTAGGAAAATAGTTGCTATATACTGCTGCATTATTTTTGTTAAGGTGGATAAAAACATAGATTTAATTTTTTTTAGATTGACTGAATTTTTTTTATACAATTCCGTAATTGTCTAGAAGAAAGAATTTAAGAGCTCTTTTACAATGGATTAAAATCAATATAAGCCGTCCATTCCTTTGAATCCAATGGTTGAGACATTTTTTTTGGAATTGTTAGAAACCTGGATATCCGATTTTTTCAAACGTCAGTAACATTTTTTTCCTACACGTGAAATATTTTTTTCTACGTGTGAATGCAGATTCAAAAAAAGATGTATATGTGTATGTGTATGTGTCCTTCAAGGATGTTTGTGTATACAGATAAAAAAAATATGTGTGTATTTCAAAAATGACCTTGTTAATTGGGAATTTTCAACAAACTTGCTAGGAATGGCCTCCGACGAAGGACAAGTGCCGGAGGGAGTTGGGCCCTCAAATATGGACGAATGAGGAAGGGTAGCCCAATAATAGCCCAACGTCCTATCTCGAACTGCAGGATCCAACCATGGACCAACCTGACGATACTCACGTAAGCGAGGTAAAGTTTTAGTACACTATGGTTCCCAAAACATGGTAGGCCCAGACGACTAATAATTTAGAAGATCAATTTGTAGGCTCAGATGTCTGATCAACGAAGGCGGTCATGAAGTCGTGGTCCGAACAAGATGCCTAAGGGAATTTTTAACATAGTGGAGCTCTCGGCGATCGGGGAACTGCTATACCAGAGTCATCATTGGGTCAGCAGGGACAGACTGCGGGGTTATTGCTAGGGATGATGTGCCCATCACTATAGATCATGGATTGGCATGAGGTGACCCATGGGTGGTACCCAATGACCAAGAACTCATTATGGGACAAGCTGAAATAAGTTTTCCAGTTCCCCAAGGGACCGAGCTGGTTGCAAAGAAACGAGCACTCAGATCATGTGCATCGTGGAAGAATTGGAAGACAACACTAAACAAGAATTATGTGAAAAGAATGAAACGCCAATTTTGACACGCACCCAAAGTTAAGAGAGTTCGGGATGAATTTGTAGGCGTATAAGAGGTCCAAGAAGCTCACATAGTAAGTCAATGGAACAAAGCAAACGCGGATAAGAATATTCACCCTCACAAACTAGGAACTGGAGGGTATGTGAAGAAAATACCGGATGGGATCGGTCAGAAGAAGAAATAACCGCAAGGGTATAATTCTACAACGGCCGCCTTAAGCGAACAATCGAAGCCGTTGCTTGGGAGGGGTGCTTCTATCTCCGATGATGGCGACTTAAGCTTGAAGCGATAGAGAGCGTGAAGTGCCGTGCAGAATCACATATGCTCACACGCAGTCTTCCCAAGGATCTTCGGCGCCACGAAGGAGAATGACGAGCTAACCATAGCCCAGGTAACAAGGAGCATCCAGTGTCGCACTGAGGGGTTGGTTTGGTCACGTGGAAAGAAGCCTTCCCGCAGACGCATGGATGTACAAGCGTTCAAAGAGATTAAGAGAAGATCGACCGAACGCGTCGGATAAAGATCTTTGTCGCGAGGCGCTAGAGGAACAAAGATCGAACTAGATAAGGCCGTGGAGCAAGCCGCATGAAAAGCTCTCACCACGATCGCCACCCGGTGAAAGCCACGAGCTCATCGATCCCGGTGCTCGTAAGAGCAACAAGGCCCACGAGGATTCCCAAGAGCATGGATCTGCGTTTTCTGTGGATGACATCAAAGAACCGACACTGCAAGCTACATTTGGCAAAGACATGGCATTACCATAAAGGTGGTGAGGCGGGGCTTGGCCATGCCAGAGTCACAGAACTTTGCACTGCCGCCCGATATCGCAGGATTCGCGAGGTCGAAGTGGGCGATGTCATCCGCCAATACCAAAAATGGAGGTAGAGATCCTGGCGAGGATGGGAACAAAAGCTAGGAGAAAACGTGAATGGCTTCCTCGCGTGGCGCAAGAGCTTGATTAAGTTTGGCTCGGATGATGAGGCGACGACGATGATGATCGGCCGCACTCTCCACACGAGAGACCTCCGCCCTTCTCGCCGCCAACCAGAAAAGTCCAACTCCTCCGTCGGCACCAACGAGAAAAAGCCCGACTCCTCGCCAAAAACAGAAGAATCGAACAACGGAACATCTCGGCGATCGGCACCGTCCTCGAAGAAATCTCAACCATCTGTGAACCCGGGACAACCACAAAAGAAACTATCAGCTGACATGACTGAGGAATAGCGGAAAAAGCATGTAAGCGCTGCGTAGCATCTCACTTTAAAAAGGTGCCATCAAGTAAGAATACTAAAGTTGATGCTGACGCAAAAGTTTTTCTTGAGTATGGCAAAAGTGCAAAAGACGGGGCAGGCTTCTGAACCTTGCAAAATATCGGACTACGAGCGCATATCCAGAAAGCAATACTTGCAGGCGGCTAGTGCCGACACATTAAAGCGGGATGCTCAAGCAGATGATGTTCAACTAGATGCTCTGGCGCAAGGTCTCAGGTGGAAGTTCGTTATGGGAAAACCGCTGGTTGAACCAGCTCATTTCGACAACCTTACAACTCAACTGCGGCGCGTCCATCAGTGGTACATGCAACAGTCCAACGATGGTATGGAGGCGTTCCCAATCAGATACACAGAGCAAGATTTTCACAATGGGGATAACATCTGCTGGGTTCTTTTCACGGAGTCAGTATATGTTGTACCAAAGAAGATGCCCAGGCGTGAACATACTTAGACTATGGACTTTGTAAGTCCAATCAGTATATCGTTGAGCATTTACATCTTGCTTAATTGCATCTCTAACTTCTTTCTTATGTAGAATGGAGGTACGTACATGTAGAAGAAATAACAATGACAATCTAGCATTCCTAGATCCGGGGCTCACAACGAGAAACTTGTGAACGACAATCCACGTTCGTTGAAGACTATTTATTTAATACTTTTTGAAGTCGCAATACAAAACCTCCGTACTTTTACCCTATAACTTCAAGCACGTATCTCGACTTCTAATATCGTTTTACTATTTTTGCGTAACACGTGCGATGTGGGAGTAATTGACTACGTTGACATATATGTGCAGGTTTCACTGGGTCCTCCTCGTCATCCAGTTAGATGCTAGCGAGATTTTTGTCTTGGACTCGGGAGAAAACAAACTAATCTGTACCAAGACCTTTGGGACATCTTTGAGCATGTAAACTCGATCGTTGCGTTATTACTCTAGCAAAATTCCATTCTATTGCATTTAAGTTTAATTACTATTCAAATCATTCACAGGGGCTTTACTTGCATCGCAAGAAAAGTGTTCTAGATCGTCCATACAGAAAATTTTTGAAATAATAAATGACATTCCATGCATGAAGCAGAACCCTAAACAATTTATGTGCATTCTATGTATGTACAAATATGCATTCAATTGTCACGGAGAGTGTCGGCTATAACGAAGCCATGGTACGTAATTACACTTTGATGCCCTTTTTTATTTAACAAATATCATCATTAAGTAACTTCCTTTTTTGTTCAAAAACAGCGCTCCAAGCGAGAACCAATAAGTTATTCTTGATGAAATTATAGCAATTCAAGAATAGATCGCGGATTCATTCATTATGAGATCATCAATCCAAGCGGCGAGTTCCACGAGTAGCCTCATCGCCTCATTCCTACGGCCTAGACGCGTGACATGTCTACTTCGACTCTTTGTAAAATCAAAGCGAGCGGGATGACATGTAGTCGAGCTACATTTGTAAATAAATCATTGTAAAAACAAATTATGTGATCGTAATTTAATATATTTGAATTATGATTTTAACGATGCTTAGTCGATACATGCATATATTTGAATTATGATTTGAGCGATGCTTTATATACTACATATGGACACTTGTAAACAATTATATAAATATATATATATATTGTACAAAAAATATGCAAGCTTGTCACTGCGGTTCTTGGAGAAACCGGCGGTGATATGTGTCTATCATCGTCGGATTATGGTACAACCCGCGGTGCTAGTACAATATCACTGCGGTTTTATATATAACCGGCGATGATAATATCATCACCGCCGGTTGTAGATAGAACCGGCGGTGATAATCCTATCACCGCCGGATTTTGGTTTGATCCGCGGTGATAGTCGATATCACCGCCGGTTGTAGGTAGAACCGGCGGTGATAATCCTATCACCGCCGGTTCTGAGCCGGCAGTGATAATCCTCGAGTATCACTGCCGACAAATCACTGCCGGCGCCAATGACCGGCAGTGATGGGTTTTGGAACCGACAGTGATGTGCTGTTCTGTAGTAGTGTCAGCCGGTCTGCCTCGTCACCCCTAGATCTCCTCGGTGAACCCGGTCCACCGTGAACCATGTCGCTGACGCGTGGGTCCCACCTGTCAGTCGGCAAATTCTTTTGGATTTATTCTTTTCCAGAAAATCCCGAAAATCCAACCAATCACGTCTCGCCATGTGTCAGCCTCTCTGTTTTTCTGATTTTTCTGATCTGGGAATCTTCCAGGAGCCCGTTCTCCTTCGTTCGAGCTCCGATTCCAGTGATTCAAATTTCTAAATTCATCTAAAATCAAGCTCTATCTTCCAGTACCATTATTTCCAATTTTTGAATTTTATTTGAATTTGTTTTATTTGTTTGCTCGTTTGGCGTGTAGGCACGCGATCAGCTCAAGCAAACCAACGATGAGGTAGATCCAGCAAGAGGCAGCGAAGGCAAGTCTTCCTTGAACATGTTGATCCCAAAGTTTATGAAAATGTTATGTTGTTTTTAAATTATGCATGCTTACTTTATGCAATGTACTTTAAATATAGTTTTAGAGTATAGTTAAATTCCAGTTTGTTATACCCTCATTGGCATTGATCATGTCGAACCTTTGACACCCTAGATGATATATAATAGTTATTTTATTTGGTGATATCCAGTAGATTAGCATGGAACGGTAGAATTGCTTAGTCCAGCTTAAGCGTTTCGGTATTGTGCCAGTATGGGAATCATTTCAAATATTGTTCAAACTTATTTGTGAAAGTGCGGCAATTGGTGTTGCTGCTGTGTTTTAAATGAAATAAAGTGGAAATGGTTTAGACCGGGGCGGATGGATGTTGGGCGGTGCGAAGCACGAGACCTTGGTATGTGAATGTTCGCCTAGTCAATTAAGGACCGGCGTGTGTTACCATGGACCGAGCACTACCGTACAACCACAAGTCTATATGGGTACGACTGGCTAAATAATTTGTGTGTCTCATTATTAGCTTCGCGGTTGGTGAGTGCGGATGTTGGCGGCGCAAGAGGGGCTTCAGATTTGGGCGGCTAGAACCCTAACAAATGTGAAACCTTAGCGGGCGAGGTTAATAGTGGGGTTGTGCATTGTAAAGGCCTTGTCATGATCTCTCTGCCGACACACCAAAGGAAGTGTGTTAAGTGCATGGCAACAAGAGTCGATCATGTCTTGTGGGTAAAGTGTACACACTCTGCAGAGTTAAAACTACTTAAGTAGCCGTGCCCACGGTCAAGGGCAGGCGAGGTACGCTTGCACATTGTAGATTTCTTGGTTTTGTTTTAAAGGAAAATGATGGTTTGGGAATCCGAGAGCAGATGGAACTCTTGGGTTATGGTTTGGCAGATGGAGCCAGTCAGGTAGATGGAACCTGCTTTAATTGTTATATCAAATTCAATTACTATTCAATTACATTTTGTTCAAACGATGCTTTATGAAATTACTATTGGTATTCTGATTAAACTTTGCTTTATGCTAAAAGAGCCATATTATGCCTTCAATTGCTTAGCCTTGCATATAGTTATCATGCATTATGTTCCCAAGACTTGCGGAGTACATTTTGTGCTCACCCTTGCAACATCCCCAACTTTCCACAAAAGAGTGTGCAGAAGCTGAAGCTGACTACGATTTCTACGCTTGTGGTTACGACGAAGGTGATCCAGAATGCTAGGACGCGAACCCCAGTCGATTGCCTGTTGGGCAAATGGATGGGCTTACTTACTTTTCTTTTGTTATTTCGTTTCCGCTGTTTCTTATTGAACTCAAGCTATGATGCTTCTTATTTGTAATAATTGGCCATAAGGCTAATACTCTTTCGCTTAATTAATATTATTTGATTCGTGATATGGATGTGCTGTCATCACTGTTTCCACTGTGTGTGCTAGCTTTTCCTAGACTAGCATAGGTTGTACACAGAGGGTTCGGATTTGGAAATCCGGTCCCGACATGCTTGTTCTTGGTTGTAGCAGGTTCAAGGGTCGATCGGGTCTTTGATTCGGTTGCTTGCCTCGTGTGGTGACGTTGCGATTGTTTGGTTGCTGATCTTGTGGTTCAGCGTATTGTTCTCATCAGAAGATCGGGACAACCCTAGTGTGCATCACCATGTTATGTGTTTTTCGCTATCTACCCAACACTACAGGTGATGTCTTGACTTATGTCATTTGACGATTGAGTATTTGATTCAAGAGGTCAGTTGCACAGACTTAGACTTTACTGGGGTTATGAATCATTGAAGACTCAGATTCTTCGTATGCTTTGTTATAGCTGTGTTGGATTGACTATTCCAATCTTTCTCTTGACCTACTGGTGGTTTACTCAATCTCGCTTCATCAGAAGCATTTGGATAAGACTGTTCTAGTCTTTCATACCCTTTGTGGTTTTTCGCACTACAAGTGTTTGACTTGACTGTTCCAGTCTTCCTCGTTCAGTAGTCGTTTCGACTTTTAACGCACTTGTATTCTTCGTGCTTAATTGTTGGGTATGGTTCAGGTGTCAAAGGATATCGTTTATGGTGTTCTGATTCTCGCAAATTAATCATTAGTCGTGATGTTACTTTTCATGAAGATGCTTTACTTTCACCTGGTAGTGACAGTGATGGTTGTTCATCCACAAATGAATCTGGAATTTCTGAAACTACTGAAAGAAATGCAGAATTTGAGGTAGTTTTACCTACCATTGATAATGATTCTTCTAGTGGTTCTTCACAACCAATTTCAGCACCTAGTGGTTCTTCGTCGCAACCAGTTTCTGCATCTCCTAGTACTAATGATCATTGTATTGCTCGAGATAGACCAAAGAGGAACACTCAATTACCTGCTAGATATCATGACACTGATAATATGGCCTGTTATGCTCTTCTTGCTGCACAAGATATTTGTGATACTTTTGAACCTTCTTCTTATTCTGAAGCTATCTCATGTGAAAACTCTTCTAAGTGGTTGACAGCTATGAATGAAGAAATTTTGAGTCTTCATAAAAACCATACATGGGATTTGGTTAAGCTTCCACAAGGTAAGGAACCTTTAAAGTGCAAATGGATTTATAAGAAGAAGGATGGTATTTCTGGAGTTGAACCTGCAAGATGGAAAGCCCGTTTAGTGGTAAAAGGTTTTGACTAAAGAGAAGGTATTGACTTCAATGAAGTTTTTTCTCCTGTTGTGCGCCACTCTTCCATTCGGGTTATACTTGCTTTTGTTGCTTTATTTGACTTGGAATTAGAGCAACTTGATGTTAAAACTGCCTTCTTACATGGAGATTTAGAAGAAGAGATTTTTATGATACAACCTGAGGGTTTTGCTACTCCTGGAAAAGAGGATTTAGTTTGTCATTTGAAAAAGTCTCTCTATGGTCTTAAACAAGCTCCTAGGCAGTGGTATAAAAGGTTTGATTCCTTTATGATTGCACAACAGTATTCTTGCAACAATTATGATAACTGTGTTTACTTCAAACAGTTTCCAAATGGTTCATTTGTTTATTTGCTGCTCTATGTTGATGATATGCTTATTGTTTCTCATGACAAGTCACTCATTAAACAGTTGAAGGCTCAACTTAGTCATGAGTTTGAGATGAAAGATCTTGATCCAGCTAAGAAAATTCTTGGGATGGAAATTCAACGTGATCGCAAAGCTGGTACATTATTTCTATCTCAGAAAAATTACATTGAGAAGGTACTTGAAAGATTTAATCTCAGTAATTGCAAACCTGTTTCTACACCTTTTGCCTCACACTTTAAGTTATCTTCAAGTCAGTGTCCTATTAATGAAGAAGACAAAGACTATATGTCTCGTATTCCTTACTCTAGTGCAGTTGGTAATCTCATGTATGCTATGATTTGCACCAGACCAGATTTAGCTCATTCTGTTAGCGTTGTTAGCAGGTTTATGCATAATCCTGGCAAAGAGCATTGGAATGCAGTCAAGTAGATTCTTCGTTATTTGAAAGGTACTTCTAACTTTGGGTTGATGTTTGATAAGAATAAAGTGAAGACAAATGACGTTCTTGGGTTTGTTGATTCTGATTATGCTGGTGATCTTGATAAAAGAAGGTCAATTTCTGAGTATATCTTCTCTTTATGTGGTTCTGCAGTCAGTTGGAAGGCATCCTTACAGCCTATTGCCGCTCTTTCTACTACTGAAGCGGAATATGTTTCAGCCACTAAAGGCGTTAAGGAAGCTATTTGGTTGCGAGGTCTGGTTTCTGAACTTGGCTTTAAACAAAATACTCTTACTGTTTATTGTGATAGCCAGAGTGCTATTTATTTGACCAAGAATGATATGTATCATGCCAAGACCAAGCACATTGATATCAAGTACCACTTTATTCGTGATGTTGTCACTGAAAGACAAGTTGTTGTGGGAAAGATACATACTGATGATAATCCTGCAGACATGTTGACCAAGACACTTTCAAATACCAAGTTCAAGCATTGCCTTAACTTGGTTGGCATTCATGGTGGTTAATTGCCCTTCGGGGTTTTTTTTGGGAGACAATTCATTATGGATTTTGAGTCGAGGGAAGGTTTGTTAGAGATAATCACGGATTGCCTCAATATTCAATATCTCAACTTACCAACGGAACAGATCTTTCCATCTCGGATTCTATTTTGGCTATATATATGCCAACTCCATTGTACATGTAATCTTTGAAGCATTATAGTGCATTGTTTCTCGTGATTTTTTCCCGCAAGGGTTTTTCCACGTTAAATCCTGGCTCTAGTTTCATACCGTGTATCTATCCCTAACAGACACAGATGTATAATATACCGTCACACTTTGACGCTCAACTCTTTGTAACAATCTATTTGATGCTAACTGCAATAGACCATTCCCTTTCTCTTGTGCCACAGAACCGAGTTTTCACCTTACCTTCAGAAATATGTCCCAAGTTTGCTCTAGAATGCAGTCAACTGAGTTGTTGACCTCTTATTGCTGTCCAGAACCCAGATTGATTAAGCTGCTATTAGTACTACTTAGGGCCTGTTTGATAGAGCTCCAGATCCCAGCTTCACCTGAGATCTGAAACTTGTATGCTAAAATAAAGTGAATTAAGTTTATATTTTTGGTCTAAAATTTTAAAAGATGATCCATCTAAACACTCTTAATATACTCACAGATCCAGCTCTACGGATCTAGTGAAGCTAGGAATACCCAGCTCCACCAGATTCACGGATCTGATAGAGCTGGAGCCCTGCCAAACACAGTTACATACACTTCGAATTCAAACCATATTAATTAGTCTAAATTTACCACTTACATTGACACTTCATTCTCAGATTAACCTGTGTCTCACGACACGACCCTTCACCTATAATAATCGTATGTATCATCACTATGCATGCATGCATGATGCGATAACCTGATGGATTTTTAGGAGACCTTGAATGGCCTGTAGCCTCCGACGTCCTTGATGAGCCCCTGCACGGAGCCGGCGGCCGCGAGGACGGAGACCATGAGGCAGGCGAGGCTGAGCACATTCATCCACGTCCACGTCGGCGAGAAGCGGCGCACCTTGGCCTGCGCCATGTACATCTCGACGGGGAAGTAGACGGTGAGCGGCCAGAAGGACAAGGCGCCGATGAGCCCCAGGAAGTCGTTGAAGAAGGGGAAGACCATGGCCACCACCGCCGTCAGCACCACGTACAGGGTGCGCCACACCAGCCGGAACGGGCTCACGGGGAAGTCGCCGGCGAGGGGCAGGCGCACCACGCGCTCGGCGTTGAGGAACGCGCAGTCCGGCCAGCGCAGCCGCGCCCAGCCCTCCACGAACTGGTAGATGGGCTGGCAGAACACCTGGTAGGCGCCGATGAGGTGCACGGCGATGCAGACGTTGCCGACATCGATGAGCCAGAAGGGCTCGTAGAAGCCGAACCCCGTGAGGAAGTTGCCCGGCGCGCGGCTGCCGAACGCCGCGTAGCCAAGCACCCCGCAGAGCATGTAGAACATGGTCGTCGTCGACACGCCGATGAACGACGCCTTTTTCATCACCTCATTCTCCGGCGGGCTCGACCTCAGCGTGTCCTGCAACATTGCATACATCTCCATGTCATCAACGAAATTCTCCTTAGACAATATCTATTGCAAATGATCCGACGTCTGCAGGGGAGGATTTGCAAACTATCTGCGTTGACCGATCTTGACCTAGGAATCAGAGAACTGTACTAGTACAGGCGTTGAGATTTCCACGAGGCGTAAATGTGCAATCAATTTAACGCGGAAATGGCTCGAGACTTGTCTTGTTTCGACGTCTTCCCTTGTCGCTGCATGCGCCTAAATGCCTAATGGAGGCAAGCGACGTCTTATTCCGGAACCGGCGGAGATCCACCGAATTCGCCACCGCGAGAGTAAGATAAACGATTGTCATCGATTTTGTCCGTTCATTTTCTCGATGAATGGCTCTGATTCTGTACAACACTGCTTTCTCTACAGTGATAAACACTAGTACCAGCGTTTTTATGACACATTAAATTCAATATGAACCGTTCATTTTTTTTGATCCGATGGATTAGATTATCTCTAGTAGTAGAGTAGTAAAAATAACTTTAACAAATCAACAGCTAAATTTGATTTCTACTGTCTAATATATACTACTAATATAATTAATGCACTGTACAATTTCTCTTTGCCGTGTAATATGGCCAGCTAATTTTACTTGGCATTTTGGCACCATGCTCACGTGAGGAAACAATTCTTTTTTACACTTATTGGAGTCACTCGTAGCGTGAGGCATTTAGTTTTAGGGATTCAGAGGTCGCTGCCTTTCTGTACAGGAATATTGGATGGTACGGGATAAAGTTTGCTTGAAATGATGGCATTTTGGTGGCGGAAATTTACATATTTGAAGCATTTGCAGGAAGTGGGTCGTTTTGAGCAATGCTCTAGCTAGCATGTGCACTCTGAATATCGATTCACTGTTCTGAGAACAGGACTACAATGCTTTGAACTTTGATGGATGAAATATCTCTACCTCCGTTAGGGTTGTCAATCTTACCCGATTACACGTGTACCTATTGGTAAAAATATTAATAGAGGTGGGTATATTCCTTTTTTTGTTGCCTATGAGTATGTTTATATGGCCAAACTTTACCTGACGGGTAAACGGGTATGAGAGAGCTTCACCTATACCTATTCCGCCCGATTACCCGCCACGTTGTACTGATATGTGGGCCACAACAGGCGCCCAGTCGGTCCCCTAATCCCCAATTTGTGGTACCTTATATTAACAATTTGTGATTGGTAATGTCATGAAGGATGATTTGTGATGTGTGTGATGATTAATGAATTGTTTCTATTTTAATTGTTGAACTTGGGCACATGTGATGACTGATGAACTATTTTCATTTTAATTATTGAACTTGAGCATCTGTGCATCCTTTGTCTATGTGTGTTATTTTAATTATGATTCCATGTGCATTTGTAATTTTGAATCATTGATAATCATTCTTCAATTCACATAATATAGCTGATTTGTACAATTTCATCAAAAGGATTGTATTAGTACAATAGCTCATCAGCTCCTAGTGCTCTTTGATTGAAAGAATTATTGATGGTGGCGAGTAAACGGGTATACCCGCGGGTGATGGGTATGAGCGAGATTCTTCACTCACCACTTTTCGCGGGTATACTCGTAAGGGAGATTTTGGATGGCGGGTTTGAATATAGATGAGCACTACCTGTATCCGTCGCATCGGATTACCGTTCCTAACCACCGTACTTCCATGGAAAAAAAAGAGTTGCCTTGAATACTTTTGGCTGTTCATACCCATGCAGAGTCTGCACTCTGCACTGGGTTCAATGGAGAGCAGTCTCTCTTTAGTCTTTACAGAGTATTGAACCATTTTCTCTAAAAGAATTTATCTATATTTTTCGTCAGATGTAGGAACTAGGAAATTCTTATATTGGTGATAAATTAATCCTCTCTCGTACGGCTCGCCCAATGTTTTCCTTCAGAATTTGTCCTCTTGCCAGAGTCGAAAAGGTCACGGGCATGGGCTCATATATGAAGTTGAATAGAGACCGCAAAACTTACGGTTCTCATTTGATTGTTCAATAGAAAAACAACAGTCCAGATTTTTTGAAATATTATGACACAAATACTGCTCACATTTTTTTAACTGTAACTTGCACTGTAGCAAATTACCGTAGCGCACGTTTCTGACGATCTAGGTTGTTGATTTGCCGGATACATTGGCTCAGCCAAATGGGGACAGTCTCCATCCAAACTTCACTGAATCCCTATCCATATAGTAGTCCCTCTGACAAGACTAGCTGTCGTTTTTAAACATCGTTACGGTTTTTAAAACACAGCTTTGATCACTAATTTTTATTATAATATGTTTATAAAATCTAATAAAATTATAATATTATGAAAGTACTTTTCGAGATAATCTATACATATGATTTTTATGTATCTAATTTAAATATTTAAAAAGATATTAATAGTCAAAATTGAGAAAGTTTGATTGCACTTATATCCACCTATATCCAAAACGACAACTATCTGTGACTGGAGGGAGTATTTAAAACCCAAAGAGTACCATTGGTATCTCTGAGATGATATTTTAAAAGACCATATGAAGTACTATAACTTCCTCCGATCACAAATAGTTGTCGTTTTGGACGTCGATACAGCCCTCCAAACTTAACTTTGACCACTAATTTTTATTGTATATATTTAAAAAGTCCAATAAAATTATAATATTATGAAATTACGTTTGAAGACAAATACACACATATGATTTTCATTCATCCAATCTAAATATTTAAAGAGATATATTTAGCTAAAGTTTCAAAATTTTGATGGTACGTATCCCAAACCGACAAGTTTTTGTGAACCAGAGGAAGTATAACACAATAATATGCTTAGATATTTAGTCGTTTTATTGTACATCTACCATTCACTAAAAAAAAGATTTGCTTCAACGATACATCAAGATAATTAGCACGTTACCTGAATTTCTATCAGGACATTGGAGTAGGAGTAAGCAAAGGCAATGTCTCCGAGGGACTGAAATGTTCTCCAAATCTTCTCAGTTGCAGACACATCCACCCCAACTGTCACCCCTGTTAGCGTTGTCTTGGCATGCGCCCGACCTGCAAATCAATCAACACACATACATTGCATCATGGGCACAAACAAGTTAAAAGCCTCATCAACATGTCATATGTCCTCATGCACTCTTCCTTCAATTCTGCCCTACCAGAAATTATATCATCACCATATCATTTTGCTCTCTTCCGTATGAGTTGTGAATCATGATGTGAACATTGAAAACAGAGTAGAAGGAAGAAGAGATTTTTCTTGTTCATGCATATCAGCAAATCAAATTAAATCATATGAGCATGTATATATGTCGGTTAGTAGTATTAACCTGCTATTGTCGCTATGGAGAGGCCAAGGCCTATGGTCGAGTAAGCCAGGGACATGACGGCTGCGACAATGGAGAGCCACCAAATCTTGTGGAAATTCGGCAGCTGAGAGAGCATGATCTGTATGCTTGCAAATATGATCATGTTTGTTGTGTTGGATGCTTTGCACTCGGCATCGTGGCCGTTGTGGTGGAAGCAGTTGGATCGTTTGATCGCCCTGCAGGTTGATATAATGATGTATTCAGTGCAACAAGATGAATGGAAGATCGGCTATTTGGTAGTGACTAAATTATATGCATGTCAATATATATAATCATTAGTCATAGTGCTTTTAGATGCTAAATTATCGCGAATAAGATTCCTCTTCTAACCAAGCCAATATAGACCACTCCTTTAGCTAATTGCCAATTCCTTTTCAAAGGAAAAGCAGTATCTGATTTTCCAAGGACTTTTGAACCGTCAAATAACGTTATCTTGCCAACTTTCTCTCTCTTTTTGTTGGACCCTAAAAAGGCCCCTCTTTGAATGGCATAGCGGAGACATATCAGAAAAAAGAGTAAATTTTACAAAACTAAGGGGTTTTTTTTGTGTGAACTATCATAAAACTACAGATTTTAGATTCTATTTCACAAAATTACAAATTACAGATTTTATAAGAATTTATATCACAAAACTATAGGTTTAAGAATTTACTGTTTCTTGTAATAGGTCTGACAGTCTGGACCCATATGGTAGCCTCATACGCAAGTGAAATGGGACATGAGGGCACGTGAGGCTGCCATATGGGCCCACATTGTCAGACCAGTTACAGGAAATGGTCAATTATAGAACATGTAGTTTTGTGACACAAGTTCTCCTAAAATCTGTACTTTTATGAAATAGAAGCTAAGATCTATTAATTTCTGATATTTTGTACAAGAAATATGTAGTTTTGTGAAATTTACTCCAGAAAATGCTTTGCTTTGCTTTAGAGAGGTGGACTCTTCCGCCTGTATTATTCTCCTACCCAAAACAAAAGAGAGACACCAACATATCATTTCCCCTCAAGAAAGAACAAATTAAGGCATAGGGGGGCTTTAACCCAGCTTCAGCTTCTGAAAAGCCAATAAATCCCCTTAAGGCCCTGTTTGTTTCGGCTTAGGCTTTCTGGTTTTTGGCTTAAATCTAGCTTTTTGGCTTAACGAGCTTTTAAGCCATCTGCTTTTAAGCCAAGATATGCTGTTTGGTATCCTGACTTTTTGATGGGTTGGATGGTGTAGTCGGGGTTCACAAAACCAGTGAAAACTGTGGTTTTCGAGAGTATCACTACGGTTCGATATCCAAAATCGTTCGGTAAACCGTTTTAATTTAAATTTAAAAAAATCAAAAAAATTGAAAAAAATTATGCGTTGAAAACCGCTCGAAAACCATTGAAAAACCGCGGGTTTCGCTCGAAAACTGTTTCTTAAAAACCGAGCGGTTTCTCGCGAAAAACCGAATGGTTTTCGATTTTTTTTATTTCTTAACCCTTCGGTTTCTGACGGTTTTCGAGTGATTTTTCGAGCGTTTTTCGAATTTTGAACGATTTTTTGAAATTCGGTTTTGTGAACAGTGGGTATAGCTTATTGCTAAAAAGTTTGAAATACCCTTTGAGGTTGTAAGGACTTTTCTTATGTACTAATTTATCTAATACAAATGTTCTATACTTTTTTTCACCGAATGTCATATTGAAAAACATAGATTAATCTTGAGATCAAACTTCATTCTGAGCATAATTATTTATCAACTTGATTCGGGTCGGTGGAGGAGAAAGGAGGCTGAGGACGGCGGAGGATGGAGAAGGTCGAGGACGGCAGAGACCGGAGCGGCGGAGGGAGAAGGCATGTCGCACAGGGGAGCGAGAGAAGACGAGGAGAAATGAGGAGATGGGAGAAGGATTCTTGATTTTATATATGATGGCACTTGGTAGGTAATTTTGGAGACTTTCAGTGGCAAAGGGTTATTTCATCCCAAAAAAGCACCTCTCACATGGCTTTTGGCTTATAGTTATATGGAGGCTTTTGGCTTTTTTTAAGTCTGACTTAAAAGTCAATCATTTGTTTCGGTTTTGGTTTTTTTGCTTTTAAGCCAGTGAAAAAGCAGAAACAAACAGGGTAAAGCTTTTTGCTTGTTTGGCTTATAAGTGACTTTTGGCTTAAGTTAGAAGCCACATATAACTAGTAAAAGCCAAAGCTAAAATCTGAGTAGGACATGTTTTTGCAGCTTATTGCGGAAAAAAATTAGTTATTTCTTAAACAATCTCTTATAAAAAGTTATACTTAGTTTCCAGATAGCCAAAAATCAGCTTTTGGAAAAGCTACCGCTGCTCCCGGAAGGCTGGGCCATATGCATACATAAAACATGCAGTGTTTGTGTTGGTTAGAGACTTAAGAGTCATGCGTACCCCATGCTGATGGCCGTGGTGATGGTGTAGCCAACTGTCACACCGACCAGGTTGACGTACTGCGCGAGAGAGCAGAGCCTGTACTTGGCAACGCCTGCAAGAGATTTAATCAGACACAAATTAAAGAGAAGGATTAATTAATTAATTAGTATGTCAGAATCAGATCATAGCTAATGCCTTCATGCATGTAGAAATAATGAACAAAAAGATGTCTTTTTTACGTAGGTTGGTGGGTAGTAGGGAGTATATACCTAGGTTGGCCCTGACGGCGTCGCCGTAGGTGTAGTTCCTCTTGCCGTGGACAGGGTCCGGTGAGCGGTAGCAGTCGGCGAGGAGGCTGGAGCAGAACCAGGTGATGACGGAGAAAGCGACGAGCACGGCAGGGCCGATCACCCACCCCAGCTGCGCGATGGCCCACGCCAGTGACAGCACCCCGGACCCAATCACCGCCGTGATGATATGCGCGCTTGCCGTCACAAGCGTCCCTGAATGCAGCAGCACACATGTTACATATACATACGTACGTGCGAGTATGCTCATGCGTAGCACTCATTAGTTTACAAGGAAGAAGGATGCATGCATGCGCACCGGTGCGCTTCTCGCGGCCGTCATCGTCGAGGTCCGACCGGTCGCCAAAGCCGGCCTCGGCGATGTTGAACGCGGCGGGGTTGGCCGCCTGCTTGCCAATGCCCTTCTCCTGCCTCTCCATCACCATTGTGCCTGCAGCCTCACTTGTCACAAAACTCACAAGCCAGGTGAGAGAGTGAGTACTTGTGTGAGAGGGAAGGGGGGAGGGTTGTGGCAACGGGGGAGGAGGCTTGCCGCCCTTTTGTAGGCGAGGGAAGGGGAGGAAGACGGGGAGCGTGTGCGCGATGTTTGGCTTTCAAGATGAGCGGTTGGGATTTGATGGTGGGAAACGGCTCCCTGTGCTTTTCTGCGTGCTTTTTTCTCTTGTACTGTACCATCGCACCGGCTATACCGGTTTCGATATCGGTCAATACCAGTGTAACGTCCTGGAAATTAGAAGAGTAAAAGATGTACAGTTTAAATTTGAAAATAAATATTTCTGGAGTTTCTTGGTGTTGTTTGCTCCAATAGGAATCTCCTTAGATCTTGTGTTATGTGAAAAGGTTAAACAAAAGAAAAACAAAGGATAAGAAATGGGAAAGAGGTATAAAGAGATAAAAAAGGGAGGTGGTTAAAGTAATAAAAATTTCTATGTAACCCTAAGATGCACTGGTATTTCAGTGGGACCAACAAATAAATTTTTCATGCATAAGAATTTAGAATAAATAAATAATATGACCAACTTTGACTATAAACAGTAAATCAAAAAGGAAAAAACAATAACCAATGTCAAGGTAAAGCTAAGAAAATTTCTATAAATCCCTGACTGTATAACACACCACTGGTAAAATTTTCATAAATTAATAAGCTGGGTTAAGCCTCTTAAAAATTTAAATACAGAGAGTCCAAAATATAGGAAAAACGATTGTCAGAATTATTATAAAATAAGTGCTTAGGATTTTGACTTGTAAATTTTATTGTGATCTCTTTATAAGTATCTGAACCTTTCTAAAAAGTTTCAAAAATAAATCCTAAAATATGAATCTTTAATTAAATCAAAAACGGAAATCAAGGTTTAGGGCACAGTACAGTGTCAGAATTTTAGTAAATCATCTAGAGAGTGTTTTTGTCTAACATTTTTACAGGAGATGTAAGACTCCCAGTAAGTCTTGTTAAAAAATTTTAGTAAAAGTTTGACTAAGGATGAAGCTTAAAATAATCCAAAATTTAGAGAATTCCCGTCCAGTCTCGTCGCATTAATTGTCCACTGTCGCCGACATGTGGGCCCAGCTCCTATTGAGCCTTGATGCGCTGGCGAAGCTGAGGCAGAAATGCCGGTCACTGCCAGTGGGTCTCGGCCTCACCTGTCAGCCTGAAAGCGCGATGTTCTTTTCCCCTTTCTTCTTCCGGCCGAGGCGAGGCGACGTCGCCTCCGTCCTTCGTCGATCAGCTGCAACCACTCCTGTCCGGACTCGCTCGTCGTCGTCCACGTAGCGCGCCGTCTCCCTCACTCCTGTGCTTGGTCATTCGTGTTCGAGCCGCACTGGAGAGATGTCTGCGTCGCTGGTTGCGTTCGGCACAGAAAGTGGCGACCGAAACCGTGCGCCCTGACTCGAACCGAAACCGAGCCTTAAGCCTTCCACTCGCGTCGCAGCGCCCTCGCGCACTGCACCTTGCCATTTCTGGGAGCCGAGAGCCCCGCACGGGGTCTTCTTCCCCATTTCGCCGTAAGAGTTCAAAAAGGGGGGATTCTACAAGCAAGGTCGATCCGCCCCCATTTCTTCGAATTGGTTCCATCCCGATCATCCTTAGTACCCCAGGCTTACTGATCAACCGCCATTTTGGCTTCTTCTTGCTTGCAGCGTCGTCCCGTCACAGCCCTTCTTCTTCCCGGCCGGCGCACGGTGACAGCTCGTCTCGGGCCTTCTCCGACCCAGCCGACTGGTGAGTCTGAATCCCCTCACCTCACTGTAGCTTGAGGAACCCTAGTTCGCCGGAGTTTTAGCCTCTAGTAGAGCTTTTGCCCACTCGGCCATGGCGCCGCCGCACCCCTCCGGTGGCGGCCACCTTCCTGGCCACCACCTGGCGAATGGGTACCACCCCTGGGTGCGCACGGGTGTGTTGGTGCCCATGGTGCTACCCATTCCGCCGCGGAGGAGCTGCTTCGCCGGCGGCGAGCAAGAAACCGTGAGCCCTGTTCTGAGTCGCTGACTGGTGGACCCGGCTTGTCAGTGGGTCAGCGCATTTGAACGCGTTTTTGCGCGTGTGAGAAAAGGCATCTCTCCGCAGCGAAAGCACATTTATGGATTTTGATGATTTTCATAGCCGGTCAAAATTCAAATGCTTGTAACTTTTGAATCATTTGGCCAAAATTAGTGAAACTAGTTTCTAAATTCGTATAAAATTCTGTAGATTTAGAATATCCAAAAATAAATGATAGAAGAGCTTTGTGTAATTTCTAGGAATTTAAAATGCTCATGGGTAGATATGAGGCCATGTGAATAAAATGTTTTTGGAAAAGTTCAGTTAATGTAAGATAAAGTTTTATAGAATCTATGGGTTATAAGTATTTCAAATAAACAAAAATGTTTGCATGTCATCTAGTTGTATATCATGTTTTCATAAAGTGAATACTAAGCATAAAGAAGAGGTTATGTAAATAATAGAAAGAATTAAAGTTTAAGTGTTTAAGATTACTCTTGGAGGGGCATATACCAATAGGAGCTAACACTTGTGAAAATACCAAGGAAAAAGCATATGCGATGGTTGTTCAATAAAGAAAAACAACATTTATAATGGCAAAAATAGAGGTAACTTGCTATGAACAGATTGAAAATAGTTCAAATTTAGTTTCAAAATGTTTTTAAGATCATGCCCTGATGTCAGGAAGAAAATGAATAAAAGATGATGAGTGGTTTAGTAGTAAATGAAAGTGAAAGATTGAAATGTTGTTTTATGTGATTATATAGCCCTTTTCAACATTTGATAAAATATAATATATAAATGAGAAAGAATGTAAAAATAGTATAGAAGAACTCCACACAGTATATACTAATAGGTTCTGGAAAAATATTGACTTTTTGCTAAGGTTTGTCTGCAAAACAAGTTAGTGAAATAAGCCTAACTGATATAAGTTTCAGAATAATTAAAATACTTAGCAATTTCAACCGCTTATAAAGTAGCTCATCCAAGTGAGAATTTTAGAAATAATAATGTAGAAATGATCACCAAAGTTTGTACTACTAGATTCCAGAAAAATATTCTGTTTAAGAGCTGTGCTTCACTTAGTTTTCATAAGGGTAACAACCTTAAGTGATATTGCTTAGTCTGTTAGCCAATTTTGTAGCCTAAGTCCAGATTTCCAACTAAGCCTTTTTAACAGTAGTTTTCAAGCCTTGTCTAAACCCTAAAAATTAAGAGAAGTCATTAGAATTGTTAACCAAAGTATGCTCTAGCTTGTTCAGGATTTAAACCCTAATTTTGTTAGAAGTTTCTCATAAATATCATTAGATGAATAACCCTAAAAGTCATGATTTTGAATGTTCACTTCTTGGATTTTTTAGAAGGCAGAGAGTGGTTTCCTAGTGCAAATCTTTCATGTCCTCTTCTAGGGTTGCTAGTGATAAAAAACTTCTTAATCTAAATAATTTTAGCATCTATAATTCGATGTATGAATTCAAATAATTCGTAAAAAGCAACCCCCTGTTTGGTTCGAACTTGTGTTTAATTGCTTGTCTGTCTGTTTTCTTTTTGCCCATTTGGAGTTTACTAATGTTCTTTTGTTCTTCGTTTTCTCGACGAGTAGACACCGACATCATCGAAGAAGAAGATGACTGTTCCGCAGATCCAGATTATATTCCTGACAGTGAGCTGCAATGCAAGCAACCCCTTGAACATATTGAGCCCGATAATTCACCTACCTTATGTTGTTTTTGCTTATGTATGATGCATCCGGATAATTCTCCATAGAAGTGCTAATTTGGGGTTGGAACTGTAGTTAATCCTGTAAATTATGGTTTGTCTCAATCTGTATGGACATGTGAACCTTGTAAACCCTAGTTTGAACTAGACATACTTAATGTCATGTTTGGGTATAATCGCTAGCATAATATTCCTGCTTAAGCTTCTCGTTGGTATTTTTCAGTCTTTTCAACCAGTATATGGTCCTTTTGGGAAATGGTTGGTGGTAATTTGCTAAAAACCCTCAAACAAAACTATGGTTTGACGCGGGTGATTATTGGCACTAGCCGGTTGTGCAAAAGGATATGCACGTAGTTAGGGTGGAGTATCGCCCGTGTCGGATTAAGGACCGAGCAACTGGGATGTTGTAGATCCATGTTTTTCGTGCAACCACAAGGGCTTGTATGGGCGGGTCTTAGCTTAATAAGTTGTTTAGATGTGGCTTTGCATCTATGGAAGGTGGGAGATTGCACAGACATTCCGGTCAGGTCTGTCTGTAGGGGTTTCTACATACCAATGCAACGGTGTACGCCTTGCCCTGGACAGAGACGTGGTGTGTGTGTGATAAATGTGGATCCACGACTTGGGTGAGTGTCTCTCTTCGTGAGCGAGGTTAACGTCCGGGCTGGTGTAAAGCCACGTCTAGATAATGTAACAGCTTTGTATGATCTCCTTGCCGACACACCAAAGGAAGTGTGTTAACTGGCCTGGCAAAAGAGGTTGATCATTCCTTGTGGGTAAAGTTGTACACCTCTGCAGAGTGACAAATCTGATCGATTAGCCGCGCCCGCGGTAATGGGCACTTGGGGAAAATCCTCCCAATGCTAAAGTCTTTTGGTATTTTCTAAAATGGGTTGTGGTTTTGGAAACCGTTTTGTAACCAGCTTTTGTGTCAAAGGATCGACGCCGGGGTCATATGCAGTCGGGTAGGCTGGGTTGAAAATCTGGAATAATTGCTTAACATATTGTCTTTAAATTGCTTTTATTAAAATGTGATGTTGCAATCTAATATGCTTATACACTTTCAATGCTTTTATGCAACTGCAAAATAACCATAGCCTGTCTATTGTTCAGCCTGCATAATTACTTACTTGCATCTGTGAACCACTATAAGACTTGCTGAGTACCAATGTACTCAATCTTGCATCTGCTGTCTCAGAGGAAGAAGACTGCGATCTGCCAGACGATGTTCTTTTCCAGGCAGGTCTCGGGGGTTTCGACGATAGTCTCTTCTAGGGTGCCTAGTCAGTTGCCTGAGGGTTTACTGGGCAACCGCAAGGCTGTTTGGAGTTGTTCAGCCTTCTTTTGGTTTCCGCTGTTAAAAGTTTTAAATTTGTAATGAACTCTGTATAATTAATACTGTTATGCATACTCTTCTGTTTGTTTGCGAGCATGGTTGTGATATGAATGTTGTAAACATGTGAGTGCTAGCTACTGATCCAGAGAATAGCACAGTAATCACATGGAGGTTCCTGTTCATCAGAACGGGGTCTCACAACGAGCCATACTAACTTCAATATCGGTCAATATCAATCATACCAGTGGAATTGACAATTGGTCTATTAAATTATATTTGATAGTACTAGTGTGTATTTAGAGTAGTATTATAAGTGTTATTTAGTGTACATATAATTAAACGTGTGTATACTTATAAAAATATATTATTATATTAAATCTGAAACGATACGCCGGTATAGACGGTGTAAGATCCCATAAAATTCTAAAATATGAAAAATAAAAAGTTTGAAATTTAAAAATATAATTGAATAAAAATTTCAATTGGAATCAAGATTTTGATTTACAACAATATCTTTTCCTCTTTTCTTGTATTTTAATCTTAAGAAAAGAGGGATAGCAATATTAAAACTATCTCTTCCAAAACAAACAAACTATAAAAATAAATTTGAGATGTGATCTTTAAATTGAATTTTAACTTCCTGAGTTTTCTGAATTATTGATTTTCCTTGAGTTTTTGTTCTAAAAGAAAAGTCATATATATTGAAATGGTAAAATGGTAAAAGTAAAAAGGTAAAAACACAATAGCAATAAAAATTTGCAAAAAATAATATTAAAATATTATAAACTGCCAGAGCCCTTGTCTTACTTCCAAAGATGAACTGAACACATTTAATGAGATAAGATATTGGAACCATGAATATTTGAGATCAATTCAGATAGTGTCGGATTTATGTAAAAATCTAAAAACCCTATCTTCAGCTGGTATTTTTAACATGCTGACATAAGATCCTTATCTACATCTGTTAAAAATATCAAAAATTAAAGATAATATTTGAAGATTTTAATAAATCAAAAACAGAAGGTAAATAACTCTGAGAATAGTAATGTCAGAATTATTAAAATTTAAATATAGAATATAAAAAACTAAAACATTTACATAAGGTATTTAATGCCATTTTAGATCCTCATAAAAATTTTCATAAAATATTAACCTTATTTTGATCCTTAATTAAATACAAATCAGAATATGCAGAACTGAAAATCATGCATTGTCAGATTTTTCATAAAAGTTTTACCTAGAGTTCTTATCTGAAAATTTTACGAGATGATGAAATTTACCATACCCACCTACATAAAAAACCTCATAAAATCTTGAGTTGGTTTGATAGCTTAAATCGGAGGATCTATCCTGTGCTATCCAGAAACTTCAGTAGATCTCTCCTTTTCTTTCTCTGCCATGTGGGCCCATCCAGACCTGCCGACTTTGAACCGCCTTTCCCTCACGGTCGCTGCCAGGCATGTCCCCACCTGTCAGCCAGCACAGTCACCTCTCCCGTTCCTTCTTTCCCCTTCTTCTTTTCTCTCGTTCTCTCCCGCGCAGAGGCGACCATTCGGTCCCAATTCATAGCCAACCCTGTTGCGCCGTAAAAATCCGAGCTGAACCGCAATACCGTCCCTATTTAAGCCCGGCATGAGTCCCTCATTCCATCCATTATCACAGCCGCGCCTCAATCCCTTCCGCTGCCAACAAAACCCAATCAACGGGAAAACACCAATTGGTTGATTCAGTGAATCACACCTTAAACCATCCGGTCCAAAGACACCTCATAGTCTCCAAAACTCATGCCCACCCTCAATTGGTGTCCACTCTCCCCGGTGAGCCATTGCATCGGGTTTCTTCCTCTGTCGACGACCATGCACGGTGAGAACCTCCCTCTGTTACTCATTTTCCTAGCTAAACCCAAAAAACGGGATCCTCTAGGCACACTAAACTCTGTGGTAGTCGAATCACATCGTAAAAAACTTGCACACGCATCGTCGCTGGCCAGCCATGGCGATCACCGCCTCACCCACTGTAGCACGCTAATCCAGGCCACTGCCGGCTGAACCATCATCACCCATATGTGCGCGTGACTATCCTGATACTCTCCGAGCCAATGGACAGCCAGTTCCGGCCATCCCTAGCCAGCGCGGCTTACCTCCGCCCCCGCCGCCATGTGTGCCGTGGGCAACCTAACTCCGGTTATATCCGGCGACCATGAGTGCTCCCCTAGGAGTGCACAGACGACCAGGTGCTCACCGTGGAACTGATTCGTCGACTCCGGCCTTCCTTCAGCGGCGGTGTGCTTTGGCGCCGCCACCCCTGCTTCGGGTCACTGACAGGCGGGTCCCCCGTGTCAGCTACCTACGTCGCGCCGGCCACTGCCGAGCGGATCCCGCTGGTTAGCCGCATGCACTGTGCAGCCACGGGCCCGCGTGTCAGCCGCCGACAACACGATCTCCAGCGCCACCAAGGCACGGGCGTCGATTCCCTCGACCAAGCAAGCCCAAAAGGGAAAGCATATTTTTGATGCGAAAGCGCACTTTCCTATTGCGGCATATTTGGATTTTCAGTATTTTCCTAAACCGAGCACATTCATTTGCTTATATCTTTTGCATTTCAGCTCCAAATGAAATGAAGTAAATTTATAAATTTTTGATAAATCATGTAGATTCAGAATATGTAAGGCCCCCATTTTCGATAAATTAATATCGAAAATGGATACCATGTGCATACAGTACTAGTCCCATGATCAGTGGCTAGTACGCACAAATACAAATTGATATCACAGTCATACACAACTTTATTATTACAGCGGAAGCAAATACATAACATTCTTACATACCAAAAGTAAAAGCATAACAGTGGAGACATTCATCTTGTAGTATGCCTTTTATCCCAAAATCCCCACAGGCAACTGACAAGGAGAACCCTAGTAAAATTCATCGTTCATATCCCCGAATCCTGCGTCATAAAAGGTATCGTCGGGGAAATCTGTTTCTTCACCTAAAAATTATCAACATGGCAAGTTGAGTACTTACGTACTCGCAAGACTTTTGCAAAACCTATTATATATGCAGGCCATTCCAAGGAAAGGCTCATGGTTGATTTGCATAAAGCTAAATTGGAATGTAAATACAGAATAATAGATTGTAAAACGAAATTTAAATAAAAGCAGCTTAATACTGAAAGTAACGGAATGTAAGCATAAATAAGTATCAAATACCTGGGTATCATAACCATTTCCAAGAATCATTTCTACTATCACAGCAGAAATTGCCAAGTAACCATTCCTACCAGTCCCAGGTAGAAATCCAGAGTTTTATGAAAATATAAAACAGTTAACTAGTGCTGGCGCACCAAGATTCCCATAACCGCGGGAACGGCTTTTCGAAAAGTTTGACACTCTGCAGAGTTGTACAGCTTTACCCACAAGTAATGATCAACCTCTTTTGCCAGGCCAATAATACACTTCCTTTGGTGTGTCGGCAAGGAGATCATAACAAAACCGTTACATTGTTTAACCCTAACTTTGCACCAGCTCGGTGACGTCAAACCCGTACTATGGTATTTATGTTTGCACAGTCACTGCACAATAATGATTAAGCATGTCCATAGTATAGCATTCACCGTTGTATTAGCAAATGTGACTCCCAACACCTCGGTGTGGGCGCCCCTACGAGCAACCAGTTACTGAAGAAGCTCGTACTACTCCGGCCTACCAATGTGCAAAGCTAGTTTTAAGCAACTTAATAAGTTAGAGCTGTCCCATACCAGCACTTGTGGTTGTACAGTAAATTCTTGGGTTTAACGAACACGTAGTTCGGTCCTTAATCCGATACGGGCAATAATCTCCACCCTACACTACGTACAAGTCCCTTGTACACTCGGCTATTGCCAATAATTGCCCGCATCAAAACCATAGTTTTATTTTCATTTTTGATCAAAATACCAACCATAAAGAAGGTCATACCCATTAAATGTCATCCAACATTTTTAATGATGTCAAAGTTTTATGTTGCTTTAAGCATGGCTAAGCATAACACTAAATGTGAGTAACCCAAATTGACATTAAGTATTGTCTATGCTATTCTATGGTTATCAAGGTTCACAAATCCATACTTATCAAGGAAGTTCTATGTGACAATAGGTACGACTACCAATACCCAAAATATAGCAGACTTTAATAAAAGTAAAGTATGCAGTAAAAATATTTAATGAAACATTTATAAAACTGGGATCAATATGATCAAAGGGGGTGATTGCCTTGTTGATGATCTTCGACATCAAACTCCTGATCGTCAAACTCACAGGTTTCGTCGGGTGCTACACGTCGAATAATAATAATATGGCAGTTCCGACAAAATGAAAGGATCAGACATAAGAACCAAATAAAATCAACTGTTTGAATTAACATATTTGTTGTTCATTGATTTACAAGTTTTATGAACATTTTCTGATTAGGTTCTTATAATAGCCAATCTTAGTTTCTTGAATAATTCACTTTTATTTATCATTTTCAGAGACCATTTTTATAGGTTTCACTACTCTAGATTTTCAATTTCTAAATTCTGAAATTATTTAAATTACCATTATGGAACTACTTTCTTACCCTATATTATACTTTAATTATTTTCCATGGTACACCCTAAGTATTATTGCATATTCAGGTTCCTAACAGAGCATAGAGTCTATTAAAATTTGTTTCATTCAATTTGAAGTTGAATTGCAGAAATTATATTGACAACATATTTCAAATTCTTTCTTTAAATTTAAATCTGAAATTCAAACAGAATTCATTTTGAAATATTTTTGCATATTCTGGATCTACATGATTTTAGAAATTTATTTCACTTCATTTGGTTGGATAGTTCAAAAGATATTCAAGTTTGAATGCATTCGGTTTTATAAATACAGAAAATTAGAATTTATACTAAAAACGGAAAGTACGCCTTTGCACTGAAAATACGCCTTCCTTTTCTCTGCGCTCTCGATCGAGGCTCGACGGGCCGGGCCCAGTTAGCGTTGATGACTCGCCACGCCGCAGAGCGGCTGACACGCGGGCCCGCGAGTTCACTCGGCGCATGTGGCTGAGGAGTGGTCCCGCGACGTCAGCGTCACCAGCGCGCACAAGAGACTAACAGGGGAGGTCCACATGGCAGCGGCTCAACTCAGTGAACGCGACTGACGGGTGGGACCAGATTGTCAGTGACCCGAGGCAGGGATCACGGTCGCGAGGCTCGCCGGCGGCGAGGCATGGCCGGAATCGCGGAATGGGTTCCGGATTCTTGCTCAGCGGACTCATGCGCATCTATGGGTGGTGGCGCTTCGGCCAGGGGTGGCCGGAGGTGGCCTGCCACCGGAGAGGGGCGGCGGAGCTCACGGTTCACCGGCGCTCCGGCGGAACGACGGCTTCTCGAGGTGAATGGCTACCACAAAGAGCATCAGTGGACCTCAAGGAACTCATTTTTAGCTTTAGCGCAAAGAAAAGAGTAACGGAGGGGTGATCTCACCGTGCGACTGCGGCGACGGAAGGAAGTCAGCGGGAGAGCTCACCGGAGAAGAAGGGGTGGAATTGAGGTAGGGGAAAGGTTCAGGGTGTTATGAGGATGCTTTGGGTTGATTGGTTCGGGGTGAAATGGACTGAGGCGGCGCAAAGGCGAGTTTCCCCTTTTCGGGTGTTCGGCCGGAGCTGGGGAAGAAGGCGGTTCTAGCGGCGATGAGGTGTTTTGGTGTGGCTTTTCTGGTTCCAGGAAGATGCACGATTGCTTGCAATGGCTTGGCAGCACTTAAATAGGTGAATGAGGCGGTTGGAGCAGGGTTTGAACAGGGAGGTGAAGGCGGCGGCTTGCGCTGGCATTTTTGCAGCTGTTCTGGTGCGGGAGAGAGAGCACAGTAGTCGAGGCGGGTGCGGTGTATCCTTGCGATGAGCTGGCGTCCTCGGGTGGCGAGTTGCGGTGGGAGAGGCGACAAAAACCGAAGGCGGCGTTGGCTCGGTGAGAGAACGGCGAAGCTACGGGAGAAAACGGGAAAGAAACGGAGAGGTGAAGCTGACAGGTGGGGCCGGGTGGTCAGAGAGAGAAAAATAAGTCAGCCGCAGGGGACAGGTGTCGAGCGAGCCCACATGTCGGCGAGACAACGGTTTTAATCTCAGGAATTCTCTGGACCGACTGGGTAAAAACTAGAAGTTTAGGTTAAAAGATAAAGTCATAATTTTACAAAACTTTTTACAGAGGTCGGAAAGTTAAATTTTAAGGTCTAGAAAAATTTTCAGATAATTTTGACAAGTAAATTATTTATTAAAAATCTGACAATGCACTGTTGGAGATTTTAGCTGATTCTGTTTTGCATTTAATTGAAGGTTAAAATGAATTTATAATTTTATTAAACTTTTTGAAAAGATTCGTAATAATATTATATACCTTGAATAAAATTTTCATAATTTTATATCTGATATTTTATTTGTAATAATTCTGACATTGCATTTTCCAACTTTTAAGATTGACTGTTCTTGAATTTCAAAAATTACTAAATGAAGAGATAAATTCTTGATATTTTTACCAGGGTTGGTTTAAGTTAATATGTCGGCATGGTTAGAATTTCAACTCTGGTTAAGGTAAGAAAAATCCTGAACAAATCTTTTGGTTCAGATTTCCACTTGTCTCCTCATGATTATCTTTGTATTTTATTTTATTTTATTTTATTAATGCCAGGACAGAGCAAGTGGCACAAATAAGATTCTTAGATTTTTAAGGATTTTACTGACTTTAGGTTTTTACCTTTTGTCTTTTACCATTTTACTATATTGAGAATTTGGATTTCTTTTAATAGGAAAAAGCCAAAAGAATTTCTTTATTTCAAGAAAAATCAGAAAACATGACAATAAATCATATGGATATTTTTAATATTGCATTTATGATTTTATTGAATTTTGGGTTGTTACAGAATATATATCCAGTAATCTAATTTAACAGATCTAATATATATTCGAACTACTTATGCAAAATCAATTAAGGATTAAGTGCTATCATTTACAGCATGCACCTTAATCATCTAATGTGTTAATTCTATTAATCCAAATAATTTTAGCATATAGAATTCAAAAATCAAGAATAGATAGTGCGGAACCTACGTCTCCCGTTCGAGTGTGCTTGTTTATAAATATGCCGATCGAAATGGCATATTTATAAGCAGGCAGTCTCGAATTGTCCACGTTCTTTGGATAGTTCAAGGATATGTGGTTCGAGCATCTCCCTGTGGTGTTCTCCGGGTATACACCCCTCTTAACCTGCTATCAAGACATGTATCTGGAGAACAGCGGGGAGATGCTGCCGAAATTTTCTCTAAAGTTGTACAACGGCTTAGAATCTTGCCCAAACCACATATCCTCGAATGGGATTATGACCTAACCTATTTAGAGATTAGGAGTCATCGTTGGTTCCCTTGTTTTTTTCATATTGAAGTCAAAAGATTTGCATGCTACTGCACTATATAATTAGTTTTTATTTGATATCATTGTTGATGTTTGCAATGTATGTCTCGTAACTAGGGAATTAGAAGCTCTTAACTAGGGAAGAAGGTAGGTATCGATCGGGAGTACATTGATATATCTTGAAACCCATCCTCTATTTTGTAAAGGTAATATTAATTAAAATAATATCTCAATGTTTGAAATAGCTAGCTAGTTGTCACTCCAGTTTTCGTTAATTTATTGTGCGAAGTCTAATTGCAGGTGGATCATGAGGAATGGATGTATCAGAAAAGCCGTGTGAGTGCTGAATTTCAGAAGGGTGACAAGGAGTCCAAAAAAATTGCAAAAGAGGACATGGTGAACAGGGTGTAAACTTCATATATTGTCCTTGCATTGATTGCACCAATCTCAGGGGATTTAACAACTTAGCTCAATTGAGGACCACCTGATTCAGCGTGGCTTCGTGAGGAATTACACGTGTTGGATCCATCACGGGGAGACAACGGAGAAATGGTGGAACTCGATGACGAATTGCAGCGTGATATTTTTGGGGAGGACAATTTGGAGCAAATGTTGCGGGATGTGGAGGGAAATTACACAGAAAGAGAGTTCAAAAAGTTCAAAAGCTTAATGGAAGACGATGCCAAACCGTTGTTCTCGGGTTGCAAAGTGGAATACACCAAGTTGGGTTCGGTCCTTGCATTGTTCAAACTAATGGAAAAACACCGTTGGATAGATACAAGTTTCAATGCACTTCTAGTTCTTCTATCAGATCTGCTTCCGGAGAGAAACGAGTTGCCAACAAGCATGTATGAAGCGAAGAAGCTACTATGTCCCATGGGAATGGAAATAGAAAGGATATATGCATGTCCGAATGATTGCATCTTGTACCGTAACACACATCAGGAGCTGCACGTTTGTCTAGTTTGTGGTGTGCCCCGGTACAAACAAAAGGAGAAGCATAACGACAAGAAGCGTAAGAGTCAGGGCGAAGATGGTGAAGAGGTCACTAAAGGTGCACCGCCCAAGGTATTGTGGTACTTGTCTATCATTCCCCATCTAGAGCGGTTGTTTGCAAATCCCATAGAGGCAAAATTATTGCGCTGGCATTATGAGTCTTGAAAGGAAGATTGCAAGCTGAGACACCCTGCTTGATTCGGCTCAATGGAGAAACATCGATTGGAAACACGAGGAGTTTAGTGCCGAAATGAGGAACATAAGATTTGGGTTGAGTACTGATGAAATGAATCCATTTGGTAACATGAGCGATCGTCCACAAAGACTGGCCGCTCATTGTGTATCTACAACCTCCCTCCTTGGTTGTGCATGAAGCGGAAGTATATCATGATGTCGTTGCTAATCTCGGGACCCAAAAAGCCGGGAAATGATATTGATGTGTACCTTGCTCCACTGATCGAGGATTTAGTAAAATTGTGGAATGAGGGGGTCGTGGTGTGGGATGTGTACAAAAGAGAGCATTTAACTCTACGGGCTATGGTATTTTGCACCATAAATGATTTCCCGGTCCTTGGTAATTTGGCAGGCTACAGTACAAAAGGAGCCAAAGTGTGTCCTATTTATGAAGAGGAGACTGAGAGCCTATGGCTGCCGAACTCCAAGTAAACTGTGTATATGGGTCACCGTAGGTTTCTACCTCAAAGTCATCGATATCGTAAGATGGATGATAAATTTGATGGGAAGAGAGAAGTCCGTTCGACCCCGCAGCCTATGAGTGGAAGGCAAGTATATTCACATATAGAGGATATCGATGTTCAGTATGGAAAGAGCCATAAATCTGTTCATTCTAGGACCATTTGAAAGAAGAGGTCGATATTTTGGGACTTACCGTACTGGAAGGAGTTAGATGTCCAGCATTGTATTGATGTCATGCACGTTGAGAAGAATGTCTGTGACAATTTGGTTGACATCCTGCTGAACATACCTGGGAAGACTAAGGACGGTGTGAATGCTTGTCGCGACATGGCCCACATGGGAATCAAGACCAGGCTTGCAGTGAAAGAGTAGGATGGAAAAGGTCCGTACATCTCCGCTGCATACTACACCATGTCCAAGAAGGAGAAAGAAGATCTCTGCAAGTGTCTCTAAGGTATTAAAGTTCCATCTGGCTACTCCGCGAATATTAAGAAGCATGTGTCCATGGATGATTTGAAGTTGCTTGGAATGAAATCCCACGACTGCAATGTCTTGATGACCCAGATGCTCTCTGTTGCAATCAGAAATATTCTGCCAGCGGATGTCAGGTTCGCAATCGCGAAGCTATGTTATTTCTTTAATGCGATCTCTTGCAAGTTTATTGACCCCGATGTGCTAGACAACTTACAAAGTGAGGTGGTGCAGACTCTATGTCAGCTTGAGATGCATTTCCTCCGTCATTCTTTGACATCATGGTCCACCTTGTTAGAGAGATTAAGATTTGTAGACCTGCATTCCTACGTTACATGTATTTGTTTGAGAGATACATGGGTATATTAAAGTCATACGTAAGGAATCGATCGAAACATGAGGGTAGTATTTTTGAAGGTTATGGGACTGAAGAGGTTATTGAGTTCTGCGTGGACTATCTAGGAAATAGACAAGCAATGGGTGTCCTGTATCTCGCCATGAGGGCAGACTTGCTGGCAAAGAAACTGTTGGGTCCAAACTAACGAGGCCACGGTTTGATATGTATTGCAAAGCACATTTGACAGTCTTGTAGCACAGCGCAGAAGTTGCAGGGTACATCGAGCAGCACAAGTTGATATTACGAGAAGAGAATCCATATATGGATGAGCTTTACATCACACAAGAACACAATGATAGTTTTCTCATATGGTTCAAAGAAAAGGCAGAGGTCTCCGTTAGTGAGAATGTCAAATGGTTGGCTGACGAACCTAGGTTTAATGTACAGACATGGCAAGGGTACGATATTAATGGGTACATATTTTACACTGAAAGTCAGGATGCCAAAAGTACTATCCAAAACAATGGTGTAAGTATAGATGCTCTGTCTGATGAACATCACTCGAAAGGAGGATCCTCAACAGCAATGAACTCGTATTACAGGATGATCGAAGAAATTTGGGAGCTCGATTATGGAATATACCAAGTTCCATTATTCCGACGTAAGTGGGTGGGACTTCCACAGGGAGTGAAGATCGACAAGAGAGGTTTTACTCTTATAGATCTCGATAGGCTCGCCTACAAAGATGACCCGTTCATCCTTGTGAAACAAGCAAATCAAGTCTTTTACGTGCGTGATCTGGCCAATCTGAGGTTGCATGTCGTCCTTTACAGCAAGCGACAGATCGTTGGTGTTGAAAATATCGTAGATGAAGAAGAATACAACCAATTCGATGAAATACCTCCATCTGTAGATGGGGCATGTCTTAGAGGGGACGACGACACACATGGAAGAAATTACATGCATGTAGATCATCAAGAAGGGTTGTATTTTAAATAAAGGGAGTGCAACATTGTATCACTTGCTATGTGTTTGAAATGTTTGTATTGTACATACTTTAGTTTCGGGTTTGGAAAGCTTATGTGCACTTAAGCTTATATATATATATATATATATATATATGTGTGTGTGTGTGTGTGTGTTTGAACTTTCATGTTTTCATCTCATTGTTCATGAGCTGCTGTCCTCCAATTACATGGTGCAGTCTCCATGTGATGTTATCTATATAATTCTGAGACACAGAAATGAGGCTAAGCTAATAGCATTATGTTGCCTCTGGAAGAAACTTTCACAATTTTTGTCTCTGGATTCTGGTATATATGTAGCTACTTATTGCAAGAAAAAGGAGACATGTATATTATTTGTGTCGGTTTATCGGTAGATAGAGATTCTGACAAAGCTAGCTTCTAAATAGTCTAACATTCATTTCTGAAAATTTTCAAAAAACTTGGGCTTCATTTTAAGAAGTTTTGACTTTTTTGCTCTTACTAGCAAAAATCATGCCTACAAAGTGAATGTTGGCACATATTTTCAGTCCTGATTCTATTTTCAAAAATTCTATTTGGAAAATATTTGTAGTATCTCAAAGTATATTTCTGCATAATTTCAAGTAATTCCAACTATATTTCTAAAAGTTATGGCCTTTTCTCCCTTTGATCAAACAGGACTGACAATTCAGAATTCATGTTCAGCTGATTTGTCATGTGTACTGGAAGGTTATGTTCATCTGTATTGATTTTTTTAAAACCAATAGAAATATATCATTATCAGTGTCGGTTTATTATAAAAAA
Source organism: Otatea glauca (assembly GCA_036346275.1). Lineage (NCBI taxonomy): Eukaryota > Viridiplantae > Streptophyta > Magnoliopsida > Poales > Poaceae > Otatea > Otatea glauca. The sequence continues at coordinate 32,939,525 of CM070724.1, read as the reverse complement.
ATGATAGAGATAATGAGAGTATTAGTGTCGGTTTTATATAAAGAACGATAGTGATACAAGTGATATTATTAGTGTCGGTTTTGTATGAAAAATGATAGAGAAAATAAGAGTATTAGTGTCGGTTTTATATAAAAAAATGATAGAGATAGAAATATTATTAATGTCAAGCAAGTGATGTTATTAGTGTCGGTTTTGTATAAAAAATGACAGAGATAATAAGAGTATTACTGTCGGTTTTGTATAAAAACCGATAGAGATAGAAATAGTATTAGTGCAGAGCTAGAGATATTATTAGTGTCGGTTTTCTATAAAAAGACGATAGACATAATAAGAGTATTAGTGTCGGTTTTATGAAAAACCGATAGAGATAGAAATAGTATTAGTGTCGGTTTTGTGCAAAAAATGATAGAGATAATAACAGTATTAGAGTCGGTTTTACATAAAAACTTATACAAATAGTGAGTTCGGTATTAGTGTCGGTTTTATGAAAAACCCGATAGAGATAGTGATGATATTAGTGTCGGTTGTGTTTAAAAACCGATACTGATATGAGGTAGTAGTGTCAGTTTTATTTAGGAACTGATACAGATGATCTTTACGCAGTGCTCAAAACCCGTGCGTGGCTCACTCAATTCTTTTCACTCGCGCTAGCAGCTCGCTCCTCCCCCGGCCCGCGCTCCTCCGAGCGTCCTGCCTGCCTCCACCCGACCAAGACGCCTCCTCCCCACGCCACCTCTCCCCACGCTGCCGGCTCCTCCTCCCCGAGCTTTGCACCGACGTGAGATACGGTAACCCTAGCTCTATATGAATTGAACATATCATTAGCAAAATCAACAGCCATATATGTCATTGTTGTGTTTCATGGATAGATACTTGCTTGTTTGTCACCACATGCAGAAGAAGGCTTAAGTACATTTGGATAGATTTTCCTTTGTTCGGTATCAAAATGGATACTATTTCGTATAATTTATCCTTTTGAATTATATTCCACTGTCATATAATTCATCTGAAGTTTTGCCTATTTAGCTACTTAATACATAATTTCAGTCATGTACTATATCTTGGAGTGAAATAAATAATTGAGCATAGTTGTGTACTTTAATGTGTACATGCCAATGCAAAGTAAGAAAGAAAAGATGTTCCTTATGAAATCTAGTGACATGTATTTTGAGAAGAAACTAGTAACCCAGTAGGGGAACTCCAAGCAATTTAAATATAAAGGTTGACTTTTGTTCAATAGGATCTGACCGAAGGCTTTGGCTGTTGAAAAATGGATATCGACTTGGCTATGGTTGAATAATATGAACTGTAGAGATTTTTTTCTATCTGTGACATAATTCATGTTTTTGAATTATTTCAGGAGGCATTTCACAAATTCATTGGACAGCCAGTCTCAATCTTCTATTCATGTCGAACGGTTTTCCCCAACTGTTTGAATATGCACTATTTTTTGACAGCAATTAAAGTTGATGGATTATTATCTTGTTGAAGTTGCTAACATGCAATTAATTATTCTTTACTCACATAGAGACCCTATCATAGCTGTACAGTTAGTCAATTACATACTGGTGTTTTTTTCGGGGGTTGGGGGATGGTTATCGTCATGGAATCATTTTCTAGTTAGTGAATGAAGGATGAATTCAGTTCTCAAGACTTTGCAACACATTATGATGCTCTTAGTTTCCTGCTACACTTTTGTCATACTCCTCTGGTGGTTGCTTTGCTTTATTTTGGGAGATCCATTTATATATGTAGTGAATGACTTGTCTTCTGGTTCAGGATGCAGGTGTTCATGCTTTGTCAAATGTTTGTCATGTTGATGTGGAGCAGATAAGTAAAAGGAAGCCTGGTGAAGTGATTTGTATGCATAAACTTTTCTCTCTCATTGGGATTTCCCCCAAGGCTTTGTCTGTATCCATTGACATTCAAAACTTATTTTGGCCATTACATGTTAAATTAGATCCTTAATGAGTGAATTGTTGCTAGATTTAGAATCTCACTGCGTGCTCCCAAAAACATTGTAGAATCTGACTAACAAGGACTCCCCACTCAACTCGTCGCCGCCGTCGACCTTCCCCAACCCCTCTCACTGCCGTCGTCCTCCCCTGCAACCCGGCGCTACCGTCGTCCTCCCCGCCTCCACCTTGGAATAGTAACAACTGTGTGTTCAGTGCCTTGAATTACTTTTTGTTTAATTGTTGTTGTACTAGTTTAAGTTACTTAGTTTATATATGCCAAATTACACGCTGATTTTCTCTTGGCATAGTTGGGTTGTGGCTCTCTGGCACATTGACACACATGCTCCTTTCAAACCTTAGCAGCTACAAGTGACAACCACAGTGAAAATAATCACTCTGTACCAACTACAAATTTCAGACTTTTACAGAAACAATTAAAATAGATTAAACAATGAACAGATACAATGATGTTTGTCTTGTTTTTTTTCCAAGGTTCTTTCAACAGCTCCAACATGTTGTGTTATTTATAGACATGTGTTTATTTTCGGCATATTACTTTTATTTTTTATGTCAACATGATGTTAGAGTTTAGGCTGCGTAACCTACGTCTCCCGTTCGAGGGTGCTTGTTTATGAATATGTCATTTCGGCATATTCATAAGCAAGCAGTCTCGAATTGTCCACGTTTTTTGGACAGTTCGAGGATATGTGGTTCAGGCAAGTTCCTGAGCTATTGTACAATTCCTGAGTAAATTTCGGTAGCGTCTCCCTAGTGTTCTCTGGATACACACCCTTCTTGACTTGTTGTCGAGACATGTATCTGGAGAACAGCGGGGAGATGCTGCCGAAATTTTCTCTGGAGCTGTACAACGCCTTAGGAACTTACCTGAATCACATATCCTCGAATGGGATTAAGACCAAACCTATTTAGAGATTAGGAGTTATCATTGGTACATATTTAGTTGGTCAACAGATAGATTTTTCATAAAGATAATTCGTTCATCTGTTACTCTAGTGCAATATGCTAGAACAATTAAATACTATGAATTATTCATTGAGCTGTTGCTTTACATGATTTATTGTCAAGTTCACATAATAGCTACGAATTGCTTTCTCTCATGTCAAATATATGATCATGTTAGATAAGAAAACTCAAAATATCGAAATTAGAGAGCATTGGCTCATCGCCAGACAGAGTAGAAGGTGCTCCTGAAGGGCCAAGCCAAGTTCCAAGTGTTGAGTCGAGCCAAGTTACAAATGTTGAGGGGCCGAGTAAGGTGACGAAGGCCTGAGGACTGAAAAAAGGGGCCACAGGGAGAACACCGCAGGTTCTTCACTTCAACGCCACGGGGGTTTGCACCGCTCCTCCCAAGTACAAGGGGCGATACCGGTCATTCCTCGGCCAATTGGTGAGGGAGAGAGTTCCTATAACGGTTAAGGATTGGAGAAAAGAAGTCAGCGCTGAGCAGAAGAATCGGCTGTGGGACGAGGTTAAGGGCAAATGGATTATATAAGAGGAAGATGAAAACAATGCAAAGTGGTACACCTTCAAGAGGATGGGTGTGGCTCTGAGGCACTTCAGGGTCTTTATGCACAGTGAGTACATGCTGAAAGGCCTTTCACCATTCGAGAGGTACCCGTTCATGACTCCCGATGTTTGGAAGGAGTTCAAGAGGATGAAGAGTACGCCTGAGGCAGAGGAGCTGAGACAAAAGAGCATTGCTACCCAGAGGCAGAACACACGCGCACCACCTCGATTTAGGCAGCTATGAAGGGAAGAAGGTAGAGTGGACACGACTAGCCGAGGAGTGCACGACCTCCGGGACTGCGATGCCTTACTCGCACATATGTGAGGAGCGGGCACGTGATTGAGTATTAGCGAGGACAAAGAAATCCACGAATGGGCATCTCGTAGTACCAAACCCCGCTACCGCGCGCATCGTCTCAACCATCGTAAGACATCTAACTTAGTACATTGCAGTTGACCAATACTTTTGTATTTCAGATCTAATTCGTACTTGCTTCTTGCAAGAGGAGGTAAGCCAGCGGAAAGAGTAGGGGACCTTTCTGAGCCAAGGATTGAAGGACATCCTGTCCTCTGTGATCGAAAAGTCCGACCATAAGGGCTGGGTGCTTGCCGTAGGGGCGGGGCATACGAAGAAGTCATACTTCCAAGATGACGCTATAAGTGCCAGATCAAGATCATGGGAGGCACAAGCCGAGCGCCTTAAGGACATGCTCAGGGAACAGCTGAGGGAGGAGATCAAGGAGGAGATGAGGGGGGAGATGACAGCACGTGAAGAGGAGATGAGGGGGGAGGGGACGACACGTGAGGAGGAGATGATGGCGATGATCTCCCAGAGTCAGAGCTAGATGCCCCTGCCTACCGTAGAGAAACTTGTGCCCCGACCTAGTAGCTGTGGTTCCAAAAATGATAAGTCTGGTCCCCAACTGAAGGTAATAATTAATTTTGCCTAACTTAAAGGTGTGAGGGTAACTCTTCATATATTTTATCTCAAGTTGTGCACTTTTCGCAGGTGCCTACCAAGTGCCAGCTCACCCTAACGGAAGACGGATTTCCTGTTGAAACTGCATGCGGGGTTGCATTTCCATGCATGGAGACTAACACGGTGCATGGTCAGCCTTTGGGGAAGGGCTACATGAGGGTCCAGGTGGACTATGTCCAATAAGCTTTCTTATCACACGTGCACGAGTTCCCCCCAACGAAGACATCACCACTCTCGGGCAAGCACAGATGGCGTTCATCAAGTGGCCCACGACGGGCATCGTACTGGTCAAGGTAAAAAAAACCCCGTGTCTTCTCTAATATTCCAGTAGTACTGCAACAAGTTACATATACGCGTGCTTCGTAGATTCCTACCGTACCTGTGCCTACTCCCACCACTGTGACGAGTCATGCGCAAAGTGCAGAGCTAGCTCGCAAAAGGACTAGCACGACAGCCAAAGAACTACTAGATACCTTGGAGACTCCTTCTGGTAAAAAGGCAAAGCTCACAGAGGACACAGCGCCCCCTGAGGTACATGAAAAGCCCACTGCCCCCACCTCGAAGACTCCTTCTGCCCCGAAAGGAAAGTCGGCACAGCCCACAGAGACCCCTTATAATTTTAAGGCCTACATACATGGAAAGCCCCTTCTGCTTGCTAGTAAATTGAATTCTCTAGGCAAGTGGACTCGATGGCTCCATGGAAGGTACATTGACAAAGTGAAAGAGGGCGAGCGGCGTGTCGATTTCAATGTTAAATCCATAAAGGGATATTTCCACCGCGAGGAAGATGGAACATTCCTAGTTAGTTTCGAGGATTTGTTCCTTCTGTACCAACTGATAGCCATCGACATTTTTATTGTACGATCCTGGACACTGTGAGTATCGAACCATATAGCACGAGCTTATGACTTCCATAGGGTTTTGCATTATGTTTTTAACATTCAACACGAGTTGCAGGGTAAAAAGGCAACGAGTCGTGACGAATCGATAACTAGTTGGGTTCGTCGACCTTGAGTTTGTGTCCGCGACCATGGCTAGACTTCAACTGGAATGGGTTGCTGGCTACATCAAGGGAGCATTGAGAGCTGAGTCGAAGAAGGGCTTCGCTGTACTCCTGTACCATGAGGAGTAAGTACTACTTTACCCTTCAATTACTTGTACGCACTTAAACCGTATGTGAACTTAATTCCTTCACAGTATACCATTTAATAAGCAACCATTGGGTTCTACTCGTGATTGTTCCAAGTGACAACATAGTCTACACTTTTAACTTTATCGAGAAGAGACCGATGGCCTACGCGATCAAGCCTCCTTTGGAGCAGTAAGTGTACTACTCTTACCTAACACTTTTTGTATTTAACTACGTTAATTTTTTTTGACTCAACGGCATCTCTCCAATGTATATAGGGGTTTCTTGAACTACATCGCTGAAGGAGGGATACACGATGACAAAAAGGGCTCGAAGTTGGAGTATGTGCGCTTCAAGGTACAAGTGTCTACCATATATAAGATTAATATTTTCTGCAATCTATTATTCATCTCTTAATTTCTTTTTCTTTCTGCACAGTATCATCAACAGGGCATCGACGACTACTGCGTTTTGTACGTCATGCAGCACATGATGATCATGCTCGGCGGCTCAGACCTTTTCCCTAAGGTATATGTAAATGCATAATAATACAATTAGCCTTTCACATAGAAATTTCAAAACTTAAATTAGAGCACATGCTTCTATTTTGCAGCATATCAATACCCCCCAGAAGAGCTTAGACAACTCTACACTCAACAAATTACGAGACCATTATGCCAGTGGTACTGGATGGAAGTTATGTCGGAGGACGGTAGGTTTAGAGATCCTGAAAGCTCATACTAGTCCATATGTGAACAATATTACACATGTGAATGCGATTGTATGTGTACTGACTGTTAAGCATGTTTGAGTTCTATTTTTTGAACGAATGTGGTATGTGTTGTAATAAAGTGTTTATGTTCTGTGAATGTGTTATGTGCATAATGTGTGCAATGATTTATGCTGTGTGAATGTGATATGTACATGCATACTGTGTGAAATATGTGCCGATTGGAGGGTGAATTGGAAAACAGCACACACCCTCATCTCTATCGGTTCTCATAAGAAAACGATAGAGATAAGGGGGTTATCTCTATCGGGTCTTTGTAAGAAGCAATAGAGATGACAGCCTCGTTTCTATCGCTATCGCTTCTTCCATAGAACCGATAGAGATGACATTCTCATCTGTATCGCTTCTTACAAAGAACCGATAGAGATGAGCTGTCATCCCTATTGCTTTATTCTGAGATGATCCCCTCATCACTATCGGGCAAGAACCGACTGTGATAGCACCACCTCATCTCTGTCTAATGACTTTGTGTCGCTACCAGAACCGACTATGATGATAAAAAAGAACCGATTGTGATGTATATTCGTATAGTAGTGACTATTTCGATTAGATGTAATTAGCTAGTACATGTATGTAAACATATTTCTTTATCAAGATTCAGCCTGTAAACATGTTACTCAATTTCTTTTGGCCATTACTTGTATCTAATTGCAGGCTCGGTTACCCTGTGATGTAAAGCAGTGGAGTCACGCATCTACCGAAGTTGGATATATTGTATCCTAACATTAGAATATATGTATGATGGAAGGAGTAATTAAGCAATTCTCCCCTTTACAGTACTCATAGATATTTGTGTTGAAAAAAGTTAGCTCTGACTAGGATCATATTGCAGTAAGATTGTCCAAATAGGCACTAAAAGCGGTGATCCTTACGTTCTTTTGGTGAATCAATTTAACCTCTCTTTTTTAAGACGAACAAATACAACCATAGTTTTTTATGACTAGACTTTTTGGACTGTGTATAACTAGCTAGTACACATATATGCACAATATTTTTTTATTTACACCGCAATTTTTTCTCACTGTTTTACTATATCATACGATTCTACACTAACTTTGCGTCAGTCTAAGTCAAGGCTCCTAATGAAACAAACCTATACGTATGGCAAGTTCCTCCACATTGGCCACATCCAAAAAAAACATCCCATAAACAACACCTACCTATGTTTTACACCTGTGGGTGCACGAAGCACACTACTACAGAAAAGCTTATCACAGACGGTTTGGAACCGTCATCACAGACGGTTTTTCGAACCGTCTGTAACCATGTGTTAATGATGTTACGGTATATCACAGACGGTTTAGAAACCGTCTGTGATAGAAGATATCACAGACGGATTCAAACTAAAACCGTCTATGATGTTATGATATCACATACGGTTTTAGTTTGAAACCGTCTGCTACATCATTACATCACAGACCGTTTTTAATTAAAATCGTCTGTGATAAGACTTCCAACAGACAATCATTTTTCTATTTATTGGCTAGCCTCAGGAAATGCTAGCCACGCCCTCTAGAAAAAAGCAGATTACAGATAACTAAACTCACATTACAAACATTACAACCATTTTAGATTACAAGCATTACATTCAATTCATCAATCAACTCAGATTACATCACAGCGAAGCATATTACGTATGGATTAATATTGCACGGCACATCTCTTTCGGAAATGAACTCAAAAATATTAACCAAATGTAACTCAATACCATTAACCAATTAACAGAATACACAACTACAATTTACAAATCCACAGCACAAGTTTGACAATTAACCCAAATGGTAATTCAGAGAAAAATACAACTCCTAAAGTTATAAGGCAGCGTGGAACACGGCTTTTTCATTTAAGACTTGACTGAGTAAGAAGGCACAAAGCTGTCCTCGAATTCGCTTCAGATCGGCCTCTTCCAACGCAGTTGTTACCTGATTGGGCATTTTCTTAGTGACAAGGAGTTCCATGTTGTGGCAAATGTAAAATCCACAACGGTTATTTCCCTTTCCCTGCTGGTGGCACTGCAAATATAGATTTGGTTAGTTCCAGAATCATTATTACATAGTTTACATAGGATTATTGTGTATAGCGGATATCGAAAACTTAAAATCGTGATTCAGCTTCGCCCTATCCTTGCCAGAAGGCCCTCCATAAGCTTTGTACACGTTGAACAACCTACATGACCACATTATCTTTGGAGGAAATGTGATTAATTACCTTGTGATTAATTTTGCGATAGGTTTTAAGTCATGGCTGCCACTCTGTAAGGAATCAAGGTAAATAACCCGATTCGTCGATGGATGAATTACAATGAGAACCCAGTGAAACCTTCACAGGTATGTCGAAATGGTCAATTAACAGAACAGAGTTGCGAGCATAGTGCAAATCAAAGTAGCACTTACCCTGGGTTGTGGGGTAAAAGTATGAACTCTTTATCTTTTTGAGCCGCCAAGGCCTCTCTGACATATTTATCGACAAATACTAAATCTTTGTCCATTGTTTACTTGGAGACTATGTGTGGGTCCAGGAAACCCACCGGTTGTTTATTCTGTCTCGCTTCACGGATCATGTATCTAAATATACAAAAGCATTGAGTCATATATATATATGACTTTTATCGGTATTACACGAATGTAGACTGTGAATGCACACACTTACAATGTCCAAAGATCTCAACAAAGACAAACATCGAGGGCGTCGAGGTTGAAGACGTCAAAAAGGTCCTTGAAGTCGGCTGTGAAGAATCCCCCTGATGACTCATTGAATAGATGCTCAGGCTTAAAACTGACCGAGATACTCGTTATGCGGTCTTGCACTAGCTTTTCAGCTTGTTCCATGTACCAATTCTGCAATCTAACGTAATCCATAGAAAGGTTCTTCATGTGCTCTCCTGTTAAAAAAGACTCTCCTAGCTGGTATACTCAGGCCAGCGGGGCAATCGGATAGTCCAATTCTTCGTGATCTGCTTCGTTTTGCCCTTGACTTGCTTTCTGCTATAGGGAGTCTTCACGGGAGATGAGTGGGCACCATCCCACTGAAAGTCCTTTGATGCAGGGGGCACGGGAGCCGATTTGGTGCCTTGCTGAGGTGCAATAGATGACTTAGGCAATTGGGGAAGCTCCGGTGATGGAGGATGGGCGTCCAGGGAGATGTCGTTGCTGGGCCACTGGATAAAAGTGCGAATGGCGTCCCCCAGTGTCACGATCTCGTCGTTTGGGGGCATCGGTAGCGGGACGGTCATGAAATTATCATTTACATCGTCCACACTAACCTTCGTGAATCCCGGTGCCACAAGGGTGCCGTGCACCAGCGCCCCTTCAATAAACGGATACGCGACCCCCGAAGCAGCCGGAATAAGAATGGCACCATGGACAAGTCTCACTTGGAGAGTGCACCGCGTGGCCACCTACATAACGGTACACAATTAGCTACTGCGTTCAACAGCTATTTGTATGGAGCATTCAAGACATATATATAAGTACCTTGATGTCACAGATAGAAAATTTGCCATGTTCATCTGTGGGAGTGGCGGATGCACAGCTGCTCTTTTTGGTAGTGAGGCTGATTTGCCCACATACATCTGGGACTTGCGCAGGCTGATTATTGAGCCTTTCTCGAGGCTTCTTATCTTATTGTTGAATTCTTCTCTTAGTTTTTCCTCAATCTTTTGTACCAGTCATTCCTCTCGCTCTGCTTTGGTTCTCTTCCTACTACGGTATTTGTCTGAGTCGTCTGGGAATCTCGACTTCCAGGGAACAAAAACCCCCATGCCTCGCAGGCGACCAAGGTGTTCCTTGTTTCCCAAGGCCGTGGAGAGTACATCTTTCTCCCTGTCTGGCAAAAAAGTGCCCTTGGAAGATTGTGTACTCAACGCTACCTGCAAGATCCCGATAAGTTATTTCACTTACGAAATTACGGACTAATTACGTACAAAATTGGAAGTCTGATATATTACCAGGTGTTGGCAGACTTCCTCATCCGCGGGGTTTGTAAAGGAGACAGTGCCGAAAGACGTGGCACTTGACCTTGCTCTCAGCCAGTCTCTGGCACGCCAGTCAACGATTGATGCAAATGGCACACAGGCCTCCTCGTCCTCCCTCTCCCATTGGTCCCTCTTCCCTGCGTACCCAACGGTGCCATGTCTGTAGGGGTGAGTGCTCCTTGCCTGTAGGGCCTTGTGGTCTTCACTTTGACGCACGAATTCATTCGTCGTCTTCGCCTCAACAAAATTTTGCCATACGTCCTCAGCAATAAACTCGTACTTAGAGAAGGGAGTCCTATCCTTATTGACATATTCCTTGACAAGCGTGCTTTTGCAAAAAAATTCACGTCTTTCCCGCCACTAGCAGTGCATACCGTCGCACTGAGCTCACAAAGTCTTCTGGGATATCAAACGAAGACATAATTTCTGTCACCAAGTTGTTATGCTCTCATCACCAACTTCGTGATGGACAGGTGATGGGGACCCGTTCTCATGCGACTATCCCGCACAATGTCCTAAATGCATTCACCATCTTTCTTGGTTCGATGGGGCCTCCATCCTTTCGATCAACCGCCGTGATGGTATATCGTTCTGTGGGCCTTTTATTTTCTTGTCGATGTACAGGGACACTACAGCCATATGTTGCAAAACCGAGAAATGAGCTTGAGCATAGGAAGGCGGATCAAGCGTGATTGCTTTACTTTCGATGGTCCTGATGCCCTGGAGTACCCCCTCATGGCGAGATTGAGGCACACCTATTGGTTCGACCTGAGCCATGTAATCGACGCAGAACTCTACGACTTCTTTGATTGCATAACCTTCGACAATGCTACCCTCCAGCTGAGATCGATTCCGTACGTAGGACTTCAGAATTCCCATATATCTCTCGAATGGGTACATGCTACGTAGGAACATGGGCTCGCATATCTTTATCTCTATCACAAGGTGAACAACGAGATGGACCATGATATCGAAAAACGATGGAGGGAAATACAACTCAAGATTACATAGAGTCATCACCACCTCAGCCTGCAGTGCATCTAGTGCTTCGGGATCGATTACCTTCTGAACAATTATGTTAAAGAAATAATACAGCCTCGTGATTGTCTCCCGGACCTTGACTAGCAAAATACTTCTAATTGCCACAGGGAGCATTTGTGTCATCAGCACATGACAATCATGAGACTTCATGCCAACTAATTTCAAATCTTGCATCGAAACAAGTCTCTTCATGTTAGAGGAGTAACCGGACGGAACTTTCACACCATGCAAGCACCGCACGCTCAGCCTCTCTCGATCTTAGACAAAGTGTAACAAGCGCTTTTGCAAGATGTTCACCTTTATATCCGCTCTCTTTCGGTGCTAACTCAGTCTTATGCCCATATCGACCAAGTCAAGCCGCATTGATATCGTCCTTTGTTTTGCCTTTAATATTCAATAAGAGACCAATCAAGCTATCACAGACATTCTTCTCTACGTGCATCATGTCGATGCAGTGCCGAACTTCTAGGTGCTTCCAATAAGGTAGGTCCCAAAATATTGATCTCTTCTTCCACATGCTCTTCTCACGGGACCTCGATTTACGCCCCTTTCCAAATGCAACATCTAAGTCCTTAATCATATCATGAACATCTATCCCACTTAAAGGCTTTGGAGCTGAACCATCTTCGTTCGTTCCATCGAATTGTTTTCTCATCTTGCGATATGGGTGATTCCTCCGAAGGAATCTACGGTGATGCATGTAAACGGTTTTGCGCGAGTGATTCAGCCACACACTCTTGGTATTGTCTAAGCAGTGATTGCAGGCTTTGGTTCTTTTTGTACTCTGGCCTGATAGGTTACCAAGGGCAGGGTAATCATTTATGGTGTAGAACAAAAGGCAGTGCAAAGTGAAGTTCTCTCGTTTGTACGCATCCCATACCTGTACCCTGGGACCCATAGTGTTTTCAGATCTTACACCAATGGTGCTAGGTACAAATCAATATCGTTCCCAGGTTGTTTCGATCCTTGAATAAGTACAGACAACAAAATGTACTTCCACTTCATAGACAACCAAGGAGGAAGGTTGTAGATTCAGAGTTTCACGGGCCAAGTGCTATGCCGGCTGCTCATGTTACCGAAAGGATTCATTCCATCTGTAGTCAATCCAAACCTTATATTCCTTGAATCCTCACCGAATTCTTGAAACCTCCTATCGATGTTTCTCCACTGGATGGAATCAGCAGAGTGCCTTAGCATTCCATCGTTCTTACGCTCCTCCGAGTGCCAACGCAACAGTTTTGCCTCATTTGGGTTCGCAAACAACGCTTCAAACGAGTAATTACAGGCAGATACCATGCCACCTTAGCAGGAGGTCCTTTCATCACCTGGATGCCCTTGATGTCATCATTTGAATGACTCTTACGCTTGTACCGGGATGCGTTGTACACAGGACATATGTGCAAGTTTGTGTACTCTTGGCGGTACAGGATACGGTCGTTCTGACATGCATGTATTATTTCTACTTCCATTCCCAAGGGACAAAGAACCTTCTTAGCTTTGTAGGTAGTTGTCGGCAACTCGTTTCCCTCGGGAAGCATGTCCGCCAATAGACGTAACATCGCTGTGAAACTCTTGTCGGACCAACCGTTGCTTACTTTCAATTTCAGCAGTTCAAGCACGGATGACAACCTTCTGTATTTCGACTTGCAGCCTGGGAACAAAGGTTTCTCCGAGTCCTCCATCAAGCCCCGGAATTTACCATATTCTCTATCATCACGGTTTCCTTCTACATCGCGCAGCATCTGATTCAGATTATCTTCTTGCAACCTATCCTCATCGGAACTACAATCGATATGATCATCTGACATATCATTGACTTCGTCGACCATGTTAATACTACATACTTCCTGTATCCCCTGCTCTTCACCGTGATTGGTTCAACATGTATACCCCCTTTTGAAACCCCTCATAATCAAGTGTGCTTCGATCTACGTAAAGTTTCGAAACATCTTCAGATTCTCACAATCAATGCACGGACAAGACATAAATTGCACCCCCTTATTAAACATATCCTCTTCTGTAGCTCTTCTAAAAGCGGAGACGCCATTAATGTACTCGGCACTCACACGGTTCTTAGTGTACATCCAGCTTCGGTCCATCTACGCCAAGCATATAGCATTTAGTGTTAAATATTAAAGTACACTAGGTGTCCTTATGCACACATTGCTAAATTATAACCAATTACTACCTTCGAACAAAACAAACAAATGGATCTACAAGCTAGATATCTAAACACAATCTTTAAATTAATTCTCTCTTCACCAAACCAGCTACCTAAATCTTATATATATATATATATATATATATATATATATATATATATATATATATATAATGCAGTTAGATTTAAGCAATTCCTAACATTTGATCACAAAGAACTTAGACATGCATGGACCTACAAGCTAGCTAGATCTAAACAATCTTCAAATTCTCTCCTTACCAAGCTAGATCTTGAATATAATATAATTACCCATTACTAAATTAACGTTAGATCAACAAGATCACACATGGATCTACAAGCTAGCTAAACCTAAACAATCTTCAAATTTCTCTTCTAAGTAATATCTTGAATATAAAGCAATTAATTAGAATCTAAGAAATTATATAGTAATTTACCTGCTTAAATATAGGAAAGAACAGTACATGGATCTACAAGCTACATCTATATACAATTAATCTCCCTTCAAATTATCTCCTTACCAAGCTAGATCATGAATATAATGCAATTAAAACCTATTACTACCCTTACATAGAAAGAACACGTGAATCTACAAGCTAAATCTAAAAAATCATCAAATTCTATCCTTATCAAGCTAGATCTCGAACATACTGCAATTATACACCATTACTAACCTTAGATCACCAAAATCAAATGGATCCTCAATCACCCTTCAAAATCGACGGTCTTCTTTTACCAAATCGCCTCACAGCTGCAGCCAAATGAAAATAGATCCCGAAACCCTAAAATGCACCAAGTGGCTCAGGCCTCTGTATTATATATCGCTGAGTGATATCACAGACGGTTTTATAAAAAAACCGTCAATGATAAAAATAGTATGACAGACGGTTTTATAATAAAACCGTATGTGGTATATAACAGAAGGTTTTATTATAAAACCGTATGGGACAATACCTGATATTATAGGTGGTTTTTTTATAAAACTGTCTGTGATATCTTCACAGATAGTTTTGAACTAAAACCGTCTGTGAAATTGATGTATATCACTGACGGTTTTGTAAAGTACCGTCTGTGATAATGTCACTGACGGTTTCAATATAAAACCGTCAGTGATGTTAATCGTCACAGACGGTTTTGAGGAACCGTCTGTGATGAGGTGTCTAATATAAGCCTTTCTGTAGTAGTGGCATTTTATACAGATGACACATCTACTGTTACTCTGACCCAAAGCTTACCTAGATCGATTTGATGCCCGCTCATCATGGATGACACGCTGAGTCTTCTTAGTCCGGTCACACTGTGAAGTACTCCTGTTCTTGTTAGGTCTTAGAATGAGCAAGGCTGAATGCTTTTTCTCTCTGACAGCAACCTGATTAATTATGCAACAGTGCTGGTGCAAATGGTATCGACAAAATAAGGTTAATATCGGTCTACCGATCGCGCTCGAGCTTTATATGATGTTGCCATTGATATATATAGCTAGCTAGCGTGCAAGCAATTACATATTGTCGACGATCGGGACCGTCGACCGTGAAAAAAGGGGGCAAGGATCGCACGAAGGGGTGAGGCCCAGAGTTGCGTTCGTCCGGGAAGAGGGGTTAGGAGACGTGCAGCACAGGGAAGAAGGACGAGCAAAAAAGGGACACAAAGTTTATACTGGTTCGAGCCCCCTAGGTTGGGTAACAGCTCTACTCCAGTCTTGCCCGTAGGCGAAATATGTCTAGGAGCTCTTCGAGAGAGAACTACAGGGGGAGCCCGGCCTCTGGGTCGCTGGGAGGCAACGGTCGAGGGGGCTCGGTGAACGGTGGAATGTACAAGTGTTGCCGCAGACGTATCTGCGCGTTCCCCTTAGGTTTCTTGGTGTGTTGCCTTGTGCGATCTTGTTACCGTTGCGATTCTTTGGATGTTGGATCCTCTTCCGACCGGGGCGGTCGGGCACTTTATAGGCTCCCGGCGCTGATCCCGAGGCTGACGTCAGGTGGCCGTTTGTGAGTTGACGGGAGCAGTTAACCCCAGTTCCCACGCAAGGGAACTGACAGGAGCTGTTGGGGAGTGGTTGACCCTAGTTCCCACGTAGGGGATTCTGACAGGGGCAGATAGCCTCTAGTCCCCACGCGGGGGGACTGACAAGAGTGGTTGACCCTAGTTCCCACGCAGGGGATGGAGGTCATCCATACATAAAAGAGGAGATCTATTACATTGAAGTCTGGACCGGGGGTGCCGAGGTCGAGGAGGTCGTCGAGGTTTGCAGCAGTTTGGGGAAGGTCTTGCCCGAGCTCAGGAATAGTCTTCTGAGCTCGGGACCACCCTCGCCCGAGCTCGGGAACAGTCCTCTGAGCTCGGGGGAGGACAGCCTAAAGCCCTAGGGGGGCCTAGACACGTGTCAGGATGACCGATCCCCGACAACCAGCCCCCGAGGCTCAAGAAACGGTCTGAGACTCTAGGCGTTCTTGAGTCTGAAGTCTTCGAGGAGGGATCGCCCTTTTGGCCAAGCTTGGGAATGTTTGAGTTTTAAAGCCTTGTCTTTGAGTGGGCTTGATGACGCTCTGGATGCTTGGGCTTTCTCCGCCTTGAGGGGACGAAGGGGGCCCGGAAGCGCCCGGTCCTTGTGGACGAGGAAGTCGGAGGGATGGCTAGTGGACGTTTGAAAAGACGCGTCCATGCGAGGGTTTTAAAGGGTCACAATGCCTCGGTTACTGCTTGTCGGCTGCGGGCACGCCTTTTGAGGCGATAGTAATGTCGGCAGTCGAGGCGCCTTTAAAACTGGGAGGCCTCGTTCCTCGAAGCCTTTCTTCCCCACTACTCGTACTCTCCGCCCTCTTCTTTCTCGCATCTTTGCGCCGACGCCTCTGTCCTTTGCGAGGGGTTCGTGGGCATCCTTCCCACCCCCTCGTTGTTCTTTCGCTTCTATTCTTTGTCCCGCACCGTGAAGGACCCTATCGTCGGGTGTGTTTACTTTCGGCTGTGGGCTGGACTCCCTTGCTCCTTTCTCCAGATCCCGACTCGGGACTCGCTCGGGCCGTGGACGGAGAAATGGTTCTACCTGAAGAAGGGCGAGGGGAGCGGCCTCGCCTACAACGACACCACGGTTGACGACAAGCACGAGACCCCGGAGCCCGAGGACTCGGCGGCCGACCAGGCGGTGGTCGCGCTCATCCACATCTGCACTACGCGCGGGCTCAAGGGGCAGGCGGTCATCCACGACTACCTGCGGAACAGGGTGTTTCCTCTTCGGAAGAGGCTGCACCCTTTCTTCGAGATCACCGAGAGGCACGACGCCACCCGGGAAGGCCACGAGGGTGAGCATTGCACGACCCCAAGTTCTTTTGGGCTTGGTCGAAGTTTCCTTGCTTCTTAATGTTCTTCTTCTTGGCTTCTTGCAGCACCGAAGGAGGTCTGGATTGCCTCGAGGATGCAGGAAATCTTCAGGAAGGCCGTCACCTCCTATGATCTCAGCGGCAACGTCCCCAAGAACATCTTGGGGCGGAGCAGCGAGGTAATGGCTCTTGCCTTGATCTCGGCCCCGAGAGTCCGGACCCGGGCGCTAACCGTGGTGAGTCCGTGTAGGTGACCAAGGAGCTCTGGGACACAGCGAAGCAGATGCTGCCGCTCCCTGGGCTGATCAAGGGCAAGAAGGGCAGCAAAAGGCCGGCCCCTGATGCCCCGAAGCCGGTCGCCAAGAAGCCCCACGTTGAGTGGGATGATCGGACCATGGTAGGTCGAATGCCCCGAGCTCGGGGTCACCTAAGCTCGAGCTCGCTTCTCCATGCTTTCCCTTTGGTTCTTCTTTCGCTGATCCTTGCTTCTCTATCAACAGGAGGCGGCGGCCGTCGCGCGGGCCCCGGATGCGCAGCCGGAGCTACGAGTTCTGGCGCTAAGCACCCGGGGGAGGAGTTCTCCCTCCGCCGCCGTGGAGTCGTCGCACCAGGTACGGCCTCCGTACATTTTCCGTCACCCCACCCCGCCGCGGCATTCAGGCGTTCGAGGGGCACCGACCATTCCCGTGGTCCAGGGTGAGGCCGAGGACGACGAGGACGATTTCTGCCTCGCGCGCGGCCTAGGATGCGGCAAGTGCTGCTCTCCACGGCTTCCGAGGAGGATGACGCGATCGAGGAGAGTACGGCTGAGGGTGACGCGGCTGAGGTCGCTGACGATCGAGGCGCCGCCGGGGTGGCACCTGGCAAGGGGCATCACTTGAGGTGGCACGGCCGAGGTCGGGCCAGGCCGAGGCGCTGCTACGGGGCGACACGGCCAAGAGGGCGCCGCTAAGGTCGGCGAGGCCGAAGTCGTTGAAGGAGCCCTAGCCGGGCGCCACCGGTATCTCTGCGGTCGGCGAGGGCAACCAAGGAGCCCCGAGCCGCCGCCACTCTAGGGGTTCGACCGCCATCGTCCCCGGCCGAGGCGGAGCGCCGACCTCGGGCGCCTGTGCTCACGGCGACGGACCGCCGAGGAAGCCGGCCGGGCGACTGCCTCGTGGTCCCGACAGCGCCATCGATCCGCAGCGCTGGAGGACAAAGCTAAGCGCGAAGTGTATTTGTCTTGGATCTTCCCCTCTTTCTCATCTTTTTTTTCTTTTCTCGGAGTTGTGGTGACCTTTCCTTCGTCCTTGCAGGGCCTGCGACTAATCTCCCGGGGGTACAAGGTCGTGCGCGGGCATGTGTTCAGCTTCCAGGCCCTCTGGGACGTAATCGAAGCCAACCAGAGGGACGCTGCCGAGCTCAAAGCCGCTGCGGTGCGCGGGCGTGAGGAGGTCGTGCGCCTGAGGGAGGCTCAGGCCATGAGCTTGCGCGGGCCGTCAGGGTCGAGCGGGAGCGTGGGGCCCAAGAGGTCGAGCGTGAGCTGAACGTCGAGAGGGACCTCCACGCCACGACGCTCTCCAAGGCCATCGAGGAGGAGCAGAAAAAGGCGGAGGAGGCCCTCGCCCGAGTCCGACAGAAGGCGCAGGAGACTCTTGACGAGAACCACTGGAGCGCGATGGTGACGGTCCGGTGCCTCGAGCTCAAGCTCTCTGACGCCAATTTGAGGGCGGAAGCCAGGCAGAAAGAGGCTCAAGAGCTCCGGGTGCGGCTGGCGAATTTGCCCACCGCACGTGCGGCGGCAGAGACCGCGCGCGAGGAGGCGGCAGCTCTCCAGGAACGGCTCGAAGAGCTTTCTGCTGCTCCGGGGATGGCCTCCGCCGAACTTGAGGCCGAGGTGGCCAGGCTCAAGGTCAGGGCAACCGAAGCTGAAGCAAAGGCGGTCGCGCTCGAGGAGAGGACGGTCGAGCTGGAGACGAGGGCCGCCGAGGCCGAGGCGAAGGTGGTCGAGGTCGGGACGAGGGCCACCAAAGCCGAGGCGCGGGCGGCCGAGGCTGACGCGAAGGCCGCCAAGTCCGAGGCGAAGGTCGTCGGGCTCGAGGAGAAGCTGGCCCGGGTGATTCAAGCGGGAAAAACTGCCCTGGCCCAGCTTCAGAGCGACCGCGATCGGGTCGACAAAGCGGAGGCCGAGGTGCTGGCTCTGCGAAGGAGGGTTTCCAACCTCGAGCAGGAAAAGCTTGCTCGGGACATGTCTGTGGACTAGGAAATTAAGTTAGTAGACAAGTGGGGGTCGAAAGATTCGTACCCCTTATAAAGACAACGTATCTTCTTGCCAAAACTTATAAAGCCGTGTTCCTTAGAAGACTTAGCTTGCTTGTTTGCCCGCATTGCCTTTATAAGCTTGCTTAGCCCGTTCTTATAGAAGATCCTGAGCAACGTCGCGTCGAGACGTACGGAGCAGGATTATTCGGCGGGGCCTCAAGGGCGAGGTATTGCCTTCGGCTTGAACCACTTTAGATTAGGTCGACCGAGCTAGGGACGCTTGAGGTCAGGTTTGACCGAGGTCTCGCCTGAAATCACTCAGGCTCGGGCACGACTCGGGCTGGAGACTGACCGAGCTAAGGATGCTCGAGGTCAGATGTAACCGAGGCCTCGCCTGGGGTCACCTAGGCTCGGGCACGACTCGGGCTGTAGACTGACCGAGCTAAGGATGCTCGAGGTCAGATGTAACCGAGGCCTTGCCTGGGGTCACCCAGGCTCGGGCACGACTTGCGCTGGAGACTGACCGAGCTAAGGATGCTCGAGGTCAGATGTAACCGAGGCCTCGCCTGGGGTCACCTAGGCTCGGGCACGACTCGGACTGGCCGGTCTGAGATCACTCAGGCTTCGGACCAGATTTGGGCCTCGGGTCCAGCCCAGCGAGCTCGAGAATGCTTCAAGCTCGGCGAGGCTCTCTCAGAGGACGGTTTAGAAATTCGAATCCTGGCCACCTAGCCCCAGGGGTAAGGTCGGCTTAGTGCGACAGAGCGGCTTATCGTGACCAGAGTCATCCCCGGTGGTGAATTTAAAACTGCAACCTCCGAGCCCGGGAAATGTCATCGGGCTCGGGGCGCCCTCTGAGAACGCTCAATGGTTGGCAGCACGGGCGAATGGCTGGATTATCCCGATAACGATCGCCTTATTGCGGCCTCCGATCCTGGGAATGCCCAGGCTCGGGTGGTCATCCCCGAGGCGAACCTAGAGAACGCGACCTCTGTTGCTGCAAAAAGGAACACACAAAAATATACGCATAGACGTCTTGAGTTCCGCTCCGTGTGACCTCTGGTCCGGACCTACGATGGAAGGGAGCTCTAAAGCGATGAGAATTGGCTTACACCAGTAGCATCGACCTCTCGGAGGCAGTCCTTATGGTCACGCCGTGGGATTGCGTTGCTCGAGGCGCAAATATCAAACGAAAAAAGAAGGCAGGCCTTACCTGTGCCTCTTAGGTCGAGCCGTTTGCCCTAGGAACATATTGAGGTTATATTGACCGAGGCCTCACCCAGAAGTACTCGAGCTCGGGCACGACTCGGATTGGTCGGCTTGAAAACCTGGTCACGGGGGAATTAGTCAGCTTATTGCGGTAGAGCGGCTTATAGCGACTGAGATCGTCCCCAGCAATGATTTTAGAGATCGCGACATCCGAGCCCGGGAATGTCATCAGGCTCGGGGTGCCCCTTGAGGACGTTCAATGGTCGACAGCATAGGGGAATAGCCGGCTTACTCCGATTAGGATCGTTTTATTGCAGCCTCCGAGCCCAGGAATGCATCAGGCTCGGGACACGGACATCCCTGAGGCGAACCTTAAGAATGCGGCCTCAATTTAACCAAGGCCTCGCCTGGAAGTACTCAGGCTCGGGCACGACTCGGACTGGCTGGCCTGAGATTACTCAAAGCCGGACTGTGTTTGGGCCTCGGGTCCAGCCCGGCGAGCTCGGAAATGCTTCAAGCTCGGCGGGGCTCCCTCAGAGGGCGGTTTAGAAATTCTAACCTGGCCGCTTGGCCCCGGGGGAAAGGTCGGCTTAGTGCGCAGGCCGGCTTATCGCGACCGAGTCATCCCCGGTGGTGAATTTAAAACTGCGACCTTCGAGCCCGGGAAATGTCATCGGGCTCGGGGCGCCCTCTGAGAACGTTCAATGGTCGACAGCACGAGGGAATGGCCGGCTTATCCCGATAACGATCGCCTTATTGCGGCCTCCGATCCTGGGAATGCCCAGGGTCGGGTGGTCATCCCCGAGTCGAACCTAGAGAACGCGACCCTGGGCGCTCCAAAACAGAACACGCATGGACGCCTCAAGGCCGAGCTCACCATGTGACCTTATGGTTGCCCTTATGGCCACACCGTGAGGTCGCGTCGCTCGAGGCGTTCTATGATAAAAAAAGAGGACTTTCGGCCGAAAGAAAGCCAACGGAGCCTTGGGCCCGAGGTCTTTAAGATAGCGCGATCTTCCACAAAAGAACATGCATCTTGGGACCGTGACCGAACGTCACGCCCCCCAAGAGACCGAAGGAGGTTAGTGTTAGAAGCAAAGGAGATCTTTATCACGGGCGCATACCTGGGCCGGACCAGAGTGTGGCGATATAAGGGTTAAGAGATCCAGGGGCTCCGCGCAATCGACCCCCAGAGGTGAGCTATTAGGCCGGGACCTCCTGCGTCTTGGGGTCGAGGAGGTGACAGGGGGAGGTCGGCTCACTGTGCGCTCGACCCCTGGTGTCGATCCTCGCATGACGACCTTTGGACATGCTTACTCAAGATGTGAGATAGCATAAGAGGAAATAAGAGATGACAAAGCAGCATAGTTTATTGTGAGGAAAAACTAGGCCGAGCCCCTTAGCTCGGAGCCCTTACCGGTGATGGTCCCGGGCCCGTGCCCTGTGACGGGGGGAATAGTCGGCTTACTATGATGAGAATCGGCTTACCGCGTATCCAACCCCCGGAGGTGAACCATGGGACTATCACGGCGGCTCGAGTAGGGGGCCCGAGGGCCGAAACTCGAGTATCTCGAGTTTGGCGAGCCCTCGAGCATGACCGACAGGACGGACCCTGCGACGGGGGGATAGCCGGCTTACCGCGATGAGGATCGGCTTACTGCTTGTTCGACCCCCGAAGAGAAGTGTCCGGGTCACGGCCTAGGTCGCGTTTGCTCGAGATAAGAGAGACAAGTATAATGGCAAGGGGAATCATTCTATCTCAAAACAGACGAAGGAGGAGCATTAGACATAAAACCTCCGGAGCTGGTCTACATTCCACGAGTTCGTGAGCTCCCTGCCATCGGGGGTCGTTAAGCGATAAGCTCCCACGCGACTTGCTGAGACGACTCTGTAGGGGCCTTCCCATAGCGGGGACAGCTTGTTGGTGTTGGAACGGTCCTGGATTCGTCTCAGGACCAGGTCCCCAACGTGGAAGCCCCTGGGTCGAATAACTCAGGCGGCATGCCTGCGGAGATCTTGCAGGTATCGCGTCGAGCACAGCAGTGCGCAGCACCTTACTTCCTTCGCCAGGGCGAGGTTGAGGGATCGCACTTGCTCGAGGTCGACCGAGCTTGCCCTGAAGGAGCCGAGAGTGACCTTGGGTGGCAGGACAGCCTCGGCCCCGAAGATGAGCTCGAAAGGGCTCGTCCCCGTTGCCCGGCTGGACGAGGTGCGGACGGACCAAAGGACGGTGGGAAGCACCTCCACCTAGTCCCGATCGCGCTGATCGAGCTCGGCGAAAACTCGCTTCTTGATGCCTTGGACGAGCTGTCCGTTGGCACGCTCGGCCGTTCTATTGCTCTGAGGGTGGCCCACCGAGGCATAGCAGATTTTGGTCCCCATGTCTACGCAAAACTTCTTGGAACAATTACCGTGAATCGTCCCCATTGTCGGGTGATGATCCCGCAAGGGACTCCATACCTCGTGACCACGAAGGAACCGAAGAACCTTACCGATGCCTTGGTTGTGATAGCAGAGACTGGCTCCGCCTCGATCCACTTCGAAAAGGTGTCGATGGCGACAAACAGGAACTTCTTCCCCCTAACCGACCTTGGGAAGGGACCGAGGATGTCGAGGCCCCACATCAAGAATGGCCAGGCGAGGGGGATGGTCTGCAGGGTGCAGGCCGGCTGTCGGGCCTTCCAGGCATGAAACTGGCAGGCCTGGCAAGCGCGGACGATGCCCTGAGCATCTTCGAGCGCCGTCGGCCAGTAGAAGCCCATCCGAAATGCCTTCCCAACCATGATCCTGAAAGAAGAGTGAGCGCCGCATAGGCCGGAATGTATGTCATTGAGCAGGTACTTACCCTCCTCAGGAGTGATGCACTTTGATAGAACGCCAGGGCCTCGATGGTAAGCCGCCACGACGAGCTCAGACGAGCTCATGGCGCGCCGAGCCGCCTCCTCTACGGGCGGGCGGGAGCTCCTTGGTCGAGGAACTTGACGATTGGGTCCATCCACGAGGGAACACTTTCGAGGAGGGCCACCGGGTCTTCCTGGTCGACGACAGACGGTGCAGCCAAGGTCTCGAGGATAACGTCCGGCGGGAGCTCGTCGCCGGACGATCCGAGCCTGGACAGGAGGTCGGCGGTGGAATTGTCCTACCTTGGTACGTGCTGGATCTTCAGGTTTTGGAACCATCTCTCCATCTTGCGCACCTCGGTGAGGTACTTGGCCATCAGTGGGTCCGAGCACTGGTAGTCTTTGTTGTACTGATTGACGACGAGCTGGGAGTCCCCTTTGACAATTAAACGGCGGATGCCCAGGGACTTGCAAGCTCGTAGGCCAGCCAAGAGGGCCTTGTATTCCGCCGCGTTGTTGGTAGCGGGGAAGCTGAAGCGGACCACATACCTCAGGTGGTCACCCTGAGGGGTGATGATGAGAACGCCAGCCCCCGAGCGTTCAAACGACCTTGACCCATCGAAGAACATGGTCCAAGGGTCTTCAACTTCAGCCTCGGGCTTGGGGCGGGTCCGTCTGCCCGCCGACCACGGTCGGCCACCGCAATTTGATGGCGATGACGGCCATGAAGCGGAGGTCGAACTCGGCTAGCTCCATGGCCCACTTGGCGACACGACCTCCGGCCTCTGGGTTCTTGAGAATCTCCTCGAGTGGGAGCCCACTCGGGATAACCACGGCGTGTGCTTGGAAGTAGTGCCGAAGCTTCCGCGAGGCCATGAAGAGGGCGTAGAGGAGCTTCCGGACCAAGGGGTAGCGCCTCGCCGGCCCAGACTTCGCCGACGAGTAGATCGGTGTTGTCGCCGCCGCCGGCTACAGATCACCACGACGGCTGGGTCGTGGCCGCGAGGTAAAGCAACAGCACCTCACCCTACTGCGGAGTTGTCAATAGAGGAGGACGCGAGAGGTATGCCTTGAGCTCATCGAAAGATCGCTGGGCTTGGGGGGTCCACTCGAAGCCCCCGTGCCTGCGCAGGATCTTGAAGAAGGGTAGCCCTCGCTCGCCGAGTTGGGAGACGAAGCGACTGAGGGCGATGATGCGACCGATGAAGCTCTGGACCTGTTTTACCGAGGTCGGAGCGGCCATCTGCTCGATTGCGTCGATCTTTTCTGGGTTCGGGCCCACGCCCGAGCCCCCGATCATGTAGCCGAGCACCTTTTCGGAGGTCATGCCGAAGACACACTTCTCGGGGTTGAGATTGATGCCGAACTTGTTCAGATTGGCGAAGGTCTCGGCCAGATCGTTGACGTGGTTGGCTTCAGAGGAACTTTCGACGATGATGTCGTCGACGTAGACTTCGAGGTTCCGGCCGATCTGTGGGTCAAAGGTCTTGACCATCAGCCGCTGAAACGTTGCGCCCGCATTGCGGAGACCGAACGACATGGTCATGTAGCAGAAAGTTCCGAACGGCGTGATGAAGGCGGTCTTGTCCTCGTCTCCCATGGCGAGCTTGATCTGGTGGTAGCCGGAGTAGGCGTCGAGAAAACTCAATATTTCAGCGTTGGCGGTGGAATCCACAACCTGATCTATGCGTGGAAGGGGGAAGTTATCTTTGGGGTACGCGGCGTTTAAGCCCGTGTGATCGACGCACATTCGCCATTTCCCGCCTTTCTTTTGTACAATTACAGGTTGGCCACCATTCGAGTAGTTGACCTCGCGAATGAAGCCAGCCTTGAGGAGCTTGTCAAGGTGCTCCCTAATTATCGCCGCTTTCTCGGGGGAGAAGCGTCGCAGCTTCGCGCACGGGCTCGCACCAGCTTTGTTTGTAGTTTGTGCTCGATCACCTCCCGTGGGACCCCTGGCATGTCCGCCGGTTCCCATGCAAAAAAACCGTTATTAATTCGGAGGAAGGTGACGAGCTCGTCTTTCTATTTCGGGTCGAGCTAGGCGAAAACGCAGACGCATTTGCCTGAGCTCCCCTCTTCGAGCTGCACGGCCTTGGTTGGGCCACCTGGCTGGATGGCCGCCTCACAGCGGGCGTTCTTGGCGATCTCAGACCGGCTAGGCAAAGATGTCGGCCAGCGCAGTGGCCTTTTCCTCGCAGCCGTGTGCTGCCTTGAGGTCGCCGCTGAAAGATCGAAATGGCAAACAGAGGGGGGTGAATGGTCGCAAATAAATTTTCCCCAAATACTCCAACAAAAACCTCGACAAGATCGCTCAAAGGAAATCGTGAAAAACCCGAAAAACTAGACAACTATGTGTACCCCTAGCTTGCATGGATAAGTACCATAAAATATGTGGGGATTTTTTAGTCACAATCCTGGTTGTCTAGTGTCCAAGATAAAGAGGAATCAATCCAACTCCTGCTTTTAGAAGGAACATCAATTCAAATCACAAAAGTCACTTTCAGAAAAGCAAAAAATCACAAAAGTCACTTTCAGAAAAGCAAAAGCAGAATTTCCAGAACTTGTCCTCCATTTGACCAGGAGGTTGGTGGGTTTTTACAGCTCACAAAAATTTGAGAATTTTTCTCCCTATGAGAATTAGAGTCATGAAGAACTCCACCAAATTTCTCCTCAAAACGCCTTACAGAAAAAAACAGGAAAAATCGAAGAACACAGTCAGTCAAGAACTTCGAGCAGAAAGTTTGGGCTCGGTTTTCACCTCATGGCGCCCAAACGGTGCAACAAGTGAACTCCAAAATATTTCTCCAAGTGGATATCAGAGTCCCGCACCACCTTCAAGAAGAATAACTTAAAAAGGATTTTTCTATATTTTTATAAAAATCAAATACTAAATGCTGCGCAAAGAACAAGTTTTGAACAAAGTTGGAACTTGAAAGAAAAGATGTTCTCTACTCAATCCAAGAGTGCAAAAGAGATGTAAAACCAAATGAACACACTCAAAACATCCAAGATCAACAGCATTTAGAAGGAGGAGGCAAATCCAAATTATGTGAAAGTAAATTAAGTAGAATGTAATTGCGGGAAAGTAAATGCTGAATTTAAATTGCGTAAAGTAAAGACATAATGTAAATGCGCAAAATAAATTCAGAGATGGATGGATAAAACTTTCATTTCTGGAAGGAGAGGTTACAAAGCCTCACTTTCATATGGGCAAAGCTCAAAGGAGCATTCACAAACCTCAAAACCTTCCAGGGAAGGAGGCTACCCCTCCACCCCTATTTATACTACTCTTGGGCCACCAACCACCCTTGGATGAGTCCCTCAACCTTAGAGCACTCATCTAAGGGCTAGGATTAACCCACACACACATCCATGCAAGGGCTAACCCAAAACCCACACACATACCGGGTTTTCTTGCACGGTTTTCAAAGCATACTACCTAGACCCGCTAACCTATCAACTAGACCTCAATCCGACGGCCCTCATTGATCCACGCAGCATCTAGCTAGCATCATCTCCTTTCCTTGTCTTCTTGACATGCCCGGATTCCATCTCCGATCATCTTCCGGCGATCTCCCAACCGTCTGGACCTTCGACGGTCCTCGCCTAGTCCCGGTCATCCTCCGCCTCACCATGACCTAGCATCGTCGCCCTGCAACCATCAAAGACAAGGAAACACATCACATAGCAATGCCCACAATGATATGCAATAAATCCATCCAACTCATCACTACCGCGCCCATACGGCCGGTACTGCCACTCCTGGCAGAGACAACTCAAATTGCTTCATTTTGAAAATCAATCCAAATCAAACTCCAACTTGAGCACACCTTGCTCAAATAAAGTCAAATACTCATCACAAACATGGATGGACCTCCACATGGTCCTTCACCTACGGACCGTTATGACGCCACCGGGCCCTGGAGCTTCATGCACCGGTGCGCGTAATGACTTGCGGCCATGAACTTGATCAGGACCGGCCGCCCGAGGATGGCGTTGCAAGGGAGATCGCCGTCCATGACCTCGAAGGTGATCAGCTCGGTGTGGAAGTTCGTCGAGTCGCCGAAAGTGACAGGGAGAACCACTTGCCCAAGCGGGGTGGTCGAGCTCCCTGGTACGATGCCGAAGAAGGAGACCACTATGTTCTTGATTTTCGATCGGGGTATCTGCATCCAGTCCAACGCGCTCGCCAAGAGCAGTTGAGGGAACGGCCCCCGTCAATCATGACTCGACCAACGACGGTGTTGCTTATGGTCGGAGCGACGACCAGGGCGGTCTTGAAGTCTCAGGACATCCCCGGGGGAGCATCATCCCGAGAGAAGGTGATGGGAATGCCATCCCACCTGCAGGGTTGGTCGGTGGGCTTCCCGGCGGCAGCTTGGTACACGATCTTGCGCGCGCCCTTCACCGCCGGACCGTATGTTGAAGAGCCACCGAAGATCATGTCCACACGGCGATCGCCCTGCTGGAACTCCAGGTCGAGGCCCGCGTGGGCCTGGCCGGCGTCAACCCCGCTGGGCCGCTCGTCGCCTTTTGGGAGCGTGAGCATTTCTCCATCCCCCCTATAAAAGGCGTCCAGCTTGAATAGCCACATCCTGCAACTTTGCAGATCGTGGCCGTGGATCTTTTGGAACAGGCAGAATTTGTTGGCGTCGAAGTCAGGCTGTTCCTCATTGCCCCAGGGTCGGGTGTCCGCCTGAGGGGGCCCGACCCGACCCTGCCCCTGCTGGGGCCAACGCGACGCTTGCTGAGGCCGAGGGCGGTTCTGCTGAGGCCGAGGCCCTCGGCGGTCGGGCTGGCGTGCTTCCGTCCCTTCATGCCTGTTGTCGATCGCGGCAACCACGCGAAGCTGGCCGCCTCCAGCGCCGCGGTCTTTCCCCCGCTTCTTGTCGTGCGGGGCCGAACCTCCTTCCTTAGCGTCGGATGGCCCCGCCTCACCGAAGGTGAGGCCGAGCTTGCCTCGGTCGTAGTCGTGCTTCCAGCGGACGGCATCATCCGCGTCTGCATATCGTTCCGCCATGCGGAACAGTTTATTGACGGCGAGCTTTGTAGCGATCTCGAGGTCCTCCGTGAGGCGTCTGTCGCGAACACCGAAATTGAAGGCCTTGATGACGGTCTCATCGGAGACGTTGGGGATCGAGTTCCGTGCGTGAGTAAACCGGCGCACGAAGTCTCGTAGTGGCTCGCCCTTTCCCTGGATAACACGGTCCAGTCCTTTCGCCCGTGCCGCCGTGAGCTCCGAAGTTGGAGTGGAGGGCGCTCCGCAACTGGCGCCATGACCGGAAGGCGCCGGGCGCCTGGTTAAAGAACCAGGTGCGGGCGGCCCCGTACAGAACGGTGGGGAGATAGTTGGCCATCGCGGCCTCGTCCCCGCCGACCGCCAAGATGGCGGTGGAGTATATGGAGAGGAATTCCACGAGGTTCTTGGTCCCGTCGAACCGCTCCATTATTGCCGGCTTGAATCGGCCGCCAACGCGACGCGACGAGGTCGCCCGAGCACGCCGCAGCGTAGGTCGAGGCCGCCGCCGCCGCCGCTTGGCGTCGAGTCGCCGTCCGCCGACAGGGGAAACTCGAGCCGGCGGCGCACCCCGCGCCGACCACGACGGTTGGCAGGAGTGTCGTTAGGGCGATGGCGCGGGTGGCCGCGGACCCTTTGGTGCCTGGGCGGAATGTCTGGGGAGAGTCCTCCGGAAGCATCGCTGCTTGAGCGAGCATCGCTGTTACTCCACTGGCGGAACGGCCGGTGATCATGCGGCAGGGCGCCGCTGCTCGCCAAGGGGCGAGATTCAGAGCCCAGGGGCCCCCTTTGCCGTGGAGGTGCGACGTCGTCGGTTGCCCTGTTGAGCTCTTCGGCTAGGTACCGTTGGAAGAGGGCTGAGCCGGTCCGCGCAGGGTCAGTCATGACCCGGGCGATGGCCCGCAAGCGCTCTCGGGTAGGCTCATCCGGATGGGAAGGACTGAGCTGTCCGAACGGAGAGCGGGCCATACCGCGCTCTTCTCGCCGAATGGCGGTGATGGCTTGGTTGATGGTGACCTGGGCGAGTCGATGCGCCTCCCGCGGAGTCTCTGGGCCGCCGTCATCCGCCCCAGGAGTCGCCTCGCGGCTGCCGACTATAAAGACCCAGCGTTCGTGAGGCGGTAATGAGGGCGAGAGCATGGAGGTGGAGCCTTGGCACTCAGGGACAGCGTCCGAGCCCAGGCTTGATCGTGACATGTCGATGACGAAGCTGAAGGTGCTGACGCCGCTGAGGCAATGAACTTTGGACGAACGAAACTACGGGCCCCACGGTGGGCGCCAGCTGTCAACGATCGAGACCGTCGATCGCAAAAAAAGGGGGGAAGGATCGCACGAAGGGGCGAGGCCCAGAGTCGCGTTCGTCCGGGAAGAGGGGTTAGGAAACGTGCAGCACAGGGAAGAAGGACGAGCAAACAGGGGACACAAAGTTTATACTGGTTCGAGCACCCTAGGTTGGGTAACAGCTCTACTCCAGTCTTGACCGTAGGCGAAAGATGTCTAGGAGCTCTTCGGGAGAGAACTACAGGGGGAGCCCGGCCTCGGGGTCGCTGGGAGGCAACGGTCGAGGGGGCTCGGTGAACGGTGGAATGTACAAGTGTTGCCGCAGACGTATCTGCGCGTTCCCCTTAGGTTTCTTGGTGTGTTGCCTTGTGCGATCTTGTTACCGTTGCGGTTCTTTGGATGCTGGATCCTCTTCCAACTGGGGCGGTCGAGCGCTTTATAGGCTCCCGCTACGATCCCGAGGCCGACGCCGTGGCCGCTTGTGAGTTGACGGAGCGAGTAACCCCGCCTCCCACGCAGGAACCGACAGAGCTGTTGGGGAGTGGTTGACCCTAGTTCCCACGCAGGGGATTCTGACAGGGGCAGATAGCCTCTAGTCCCCACGCGGGGGGACTGACAAGAGTGGTTGACTCTAGTTCCCACGCAGGGGATGGAGGTCATCCATACATAAAAGAGGAGATCTATTACATTGAAGTCTGGACCGGGGGTGCCGAGGTCGAGGAGGTCGTCGAGGTTTGCAACAGTTTGGGGAAGCTCTTGCCCGAGCTCGGGAATAGTCTTCCGAGCTCGGGACCACCCTCGCCTGAGCTCGGGAACAGTCCTCTGAGCTCGGGGGAGGACGGCCTAAAGCCCCGGGGGAGGCCTGGACACGTGTCAGGATGACCGATCCCCGACACATATCCTCAAAATAACCACTGGTAATTGGCAACTCGCTTGTAGAAAATGACTTCAGAATTGGATAGTTGCTGATTTTGTTGTCAAAAATCTTTCACGAGGCCGGTTGTAGACACCAACACGCAGCCACGTAAAAAGTGGCTCGTCTTGTACCTTACGCTCATGGCTCGAGTACATAATGTACGTAGCACATGTAAGTGATAAGGGTGGTCCGATTTTAGGATGATGAATATGATAACTCGGACTTGTGAATTATGATGAGCACTAGCGTCAGCCACAGTCTCGATACAGTAACCTACGACATGTGAATTCGTATAAGAACACGCTTCGATCCTCTTCTACTTAACCACACGAAAATAGACGTACGCTTCCTTGCAATCATTCCGAAGAAGTTGTAAGAATAACAATGATAAATTTCATATTGTAACTCCCTATTCTAATGGGCCATTTGAGCACAAGCCACAGAACCAAGAGTATTTCTTTGATCTAAAAATTCGTGGTTATGTTTACAATGGAGGGAGCACATGCATATATACAAGGGTGGGGATGCATGAACAATGTGTGAACAGTAAAATACCTCCCATATACATTATACACTCTCCCATTTAATTGGAAACAATCTTAGTAGTTTAGAAATAAATTATTACATAGTATGGAAACAATCCTCTCTTGCTATGTTATGGTGATCACCTTCCTTTCTTAAAGATTGCTGAAATTTCTTCTTGTCAAGTCATGGTGATAACTTTCCTTGTGTGAAGATTGCTAATATCTCTTGCCATGTTATAGTGATCTCTTTCCTTACTTGAAGATTATTAATATCCCTCATTCCTTTTCTTCTTTTCCTTCCTTCTTTCTTGCTTATTTCTTTTCTTCTTTGATAGTATATATGGAAGGAGATGAAGGGTACATAAATAATGCACATAAATAGTGTCTTTCATATGGCTTCCGTCCTCCCTCACCACCCGCTAGGGTCTACCATAATACATGGATGCAATTTGGTTACAATATATATTTGTGCAATCTTCGTACCAAATAACAAGGAAGCACCCTCTATTAGGTAGCATAAAATTCTTATAGAAATATAACAAAGATTGCTTAAGGAAATGATTCACTTGTTGATATTTGATGCAGCTTAGTAATTCTTTCTAGTTAGTTAAAATATTAAACCGAAAAGTACTGGACGTGTGCGTACCCGCATCATCCTCCCCTTCTTCAAGAAAAACTATCATTGGCTTTTGCCTCAACTTTTGATAATCTGGAAATGTACTAAACAAAGAGAACAATGTGAATACATGTTATATATAGATATCGTCTATTTTATCACTTCTTTGCATATGATGTTTAGCACAACAACAATCATAGGATCAAATAATGCATATGTCAAATTGGCAATTATAAGCATAATATCCACATCATTCCCCCTCACTTAAATAAAAGTCATCATTGACTTTTGAAAGCCTGCATACAAGTTTGCAATGGACAACAACGCATCAAATCGTTCTAATATGAGTGTGGAAATTTTTATCACCTTCCATGCTTCAATTGAGCTACTCTGATTACATAAACATCACACAAAAGATAGCTCTAAAGGTTCATTAAACATGATATAGCATAAAAAATCTTCAGAGGATATTCTAGTAAGAATTGCTTTATGAGTAATCAATTTCACATTATTTAAATTAAGATATCAAATTCAGAACGTGAAATCTCTAACTTAGCACAAGAATTCTCACTTTCACTCACCTTTTCTTGATGTACTACCAATTCAATACCTTTGTTGTTATATAGTTGATGTAGGTATCATAGGTAGCATTTTTTCATGATTTAACCATGAGGTAGAAAACGTTTCTTCTTCTACCGTGGTTATGTTCTCATCATTCTCCTCAAGTGGTGCAGATTATTTATATGGTGCAAGTCCTCATCTCCTTGGCCAATCTGCATAATGTGAGAAACAATACTAAAAGTAGAGAGTAAGTCATTAGTGTCAAAAATATCCTCACTTTTGTTTTCATCTTCTTCTCTCATTTTTTTGGTGTATCTCTCACACTCTTGGTTTTCGTCGGGATCCGAATATGCAAAATCGGACCCTCTGTGTATACTGTATCAGTCCAGGATCACGCTAGTGCACACAGGCTCAACATCGGTAAATATCACAATCATACACAGCGTTAACATTATGATAAATATCATATATTAATTATTACCTATTGAATGACCTTAAGGTCGAACTTACATGACAATGCCTCACAAGGCTGAATAACAAATTAAACTGCAGCAGAATGAAAACGCAGATAACCCCTCAGTATACCACAGGCAATTGACAAGGCTCGCACCCTAAACATTCGTTCCTCCTGGTACTCCTCCTCCAAGGTGATGTAGACTCCTCAACTGGTGATGTTGATGTTGGTAAGGGCGAGTACATAAAGCACTTAACAAGTTGTGCACAGAATGCAATTCTAATATACTATATGCAAGGCTTATTCCAAAGAAAAAGGCTATATTTTGCAGTAAAGCAGCATTTGTAAATGAATACAGTAAATAGATTGAAAGACAGTAAATCAAATAACAGTAATAAATAGATTCAGCATTTTTCAAGTAAACAAAGGTATTCAATCCTAAGTCAAATTCCAAACCATCCAATGGCAACCTGCCATCCATCTCAAGTTTTTATTTTATAAAATCTAACCCTTGACTGTAATTTTCGAGCATTACTCGATACCGCGAGCACGGCTATCCGAATAGATTTTACACTCTGGAGAGGTTATGCGCTTTACCCACACAACATGATATTCTCCATGTGCCTAGCCATTAGCACACTTCCTTTGGTGTGCTGGCAGAGAAATCATGGCAAAGCCTTTACAATGCTCTGTCTTAACCCAGTACTACCCGCTAATGTTTCAACACCGATGGGACTAGTTACCACACTTGGGGCCCCTCTAGCGCCACCTAGGTTCATAAAAAGTCAAACCACACACCACCACTGGTAGTACCAAAGCTAAGACATCACAAATTAATTAGCTAGGTCAATCACATTCCAAACATATGGTTGCATGTTTGACTCAGGTCAAAGGCTTGCAAGGTTAAGTCCTTAAGATAACTAGGGTAAGACTTCCACATACCCTCTGCCCTTCGGCCCACCTTGGCACACTGCCTCATGCCACTTGCCCCAATCTAAATCATTACAACCCCAGTTGATTACCAAGAACCATGTGCCATCAACAATTCAACATCGTTGCGTGACATTCCTCGCTACAACAACTCAATCTCATCATGTGACAACACCTCACACACTAATTCATAATAATGTTCCATATTCCATTAGTCAAGATTAAACTTTGATATTCGAAACACATGTGATGACGTGGCATGGCTAAGCATACTAAAGTGGTCCAACTAATCCATGTTGATTTTAATATTAATCAACTATAGTGAACCAATCTAAGGTGATATTAGATCATGGCATACAAATGACAAGGTAGGGTATAGATCAAATGGGTACACTAGCTAGATCCCAAACTATTTCGAAACAGTTGTACACATAAAATAACATGCAATAAAGTAAAACAATATAGAAATTTTATAAACATGGGTTCGACATGATCAAAGCACAACTTGCCTTAGAAAAGCCCTTATTCTTACTCTGGACCTTGCTCATGAGTCAACGGGTCTTTCTCAGATGTGTCGCACAATTCAACGTCTACGCGAAACGAGAGAGAAAACAAAATAAACAACAAAAAAGATATCAAACAAACTACAAAAATCAAATATAATTCACCATTAAATAGATCCCAATTTTACAAATTTTTAGAAACTTGAATCACCTCAATCGGAGCTCGTATGAGGGAGAACGGGCTCTCAGAAGATTCAAAAATCTAAAAATCAAAAAATTAGAAAATAAAATAATAAACTAAATTATTTTTATTCTGAAAAATATTTTTATTGCGTCATCGCTGACATCAGTGTGACGTCAGACCGAACCGGACCAATCACGTGCTGCCACGTCATTCGGTCCATAGATCCAATCCACGGTTTGGATCTAGATCACCATGGAACCGATCCACAACCCCGCGGTGCCTGTGCTCGCCACGCGGCAAGATACGATTGGCTGCAGTGCCGCCTTGCCAATGATCGACACGTGGCGTGCATCCACGAGATCGACCGAATCGAGCAACGGCGATTGCTCGCGACGTGGTGAAAGCCTGGCTGCTCGCAAGGAATCGGACGACGGTGAGCGAGCGAGAAGCGATGGCGAGCTCCCACAGCGGCGGCTTACCGGCATCGAGAATGAAGGCGAGCCCGATGGTGATTTGGTGACCAACCGACGGCGCAAGCACACGGATCTGATGCGTTTCGAAGCGGGGAGTCTGGATCTACCCTCAACAATGACGAACAACCACCGAAAGCGACGAAACACGGCAAAACGTTGGTGGCGCGGCGAGGAACAACGGTGAGCTCATGCGCGGCAATGATGGTGACTCAGGCGATGATTCTTGGACCAAAAGATGCGGTGCTCAACGAGGAACCTCGGCAAGAGTGCGCAGCTTTTATAACGTTAGGGTTCATGCCCCACACGGATTCCAAAACCTACATGGCGACGGAAAACGTATCCGAGGCAGAGACAACGGTGGAGCAACGCGACAAAATCTCGACCGGACATGTGTCGCCAAACGAACGGCTCCCAAACTCCGCCGACGTGGCTCAATCTCGAACGTCTGCTCCTGACTCAATCCAATGGCCACAAGACACTAGGGTCTCACTTAACTGCCAGTCGTCCGATCAACGCTCAACGATTGACGATCTACGGTTTCTAGAACTCGGGCTAGCGCGCACAATAATGGGCCAAGCCTGTACTGTTCACAGGATTTTTCAATGATTTTTGTTTTAAAATAATTCTAAAAAAAGTAATTCAATTAAGGCAATAAAAATATTAGAAAATTCTCAAAAATACTTTGAGACATTTGGAACTCAAATAAAATATTTTTAGCCAAATTTTATATTAGTTGTTATCTATAAATAATTAGTTTTCACAAAAGGGCAATGTAGTTAATTTAAACTACATTCAAATAAATCCCAAAAAAATTTCAAAAATATTTTGAGACTTTAGGAACCCAAATAAAATATTTTTGATAAAAATTTATTTAAAATTTCCCAATAAATACTTTTCTCAAAACACCAATATACAAAATATTTGACAAATTCTAATAAAATCCAAACAAATCCAATAAATTCAAAAAATCCATAAAATGCACAAATTACACATTAACTTAATAAAAGGCAAAAAATTGAGATGTTACAGTTTTGATGTTGGCAACCTCATATATAGTGGAATCATATAGCTCACTCTTTTTAACACTCTCACTTATTTTGGCTATGTGGCTTTTATGAATTGGTGCCCTAAGATTAAACCTAGGTATACAATATTCTTTAAGTTTTATTTCCTCCTCAATAGCACAATGCACAAGATCAAGCATGCTACTGAAATATTTATTTTGAAGTGCAAAGGTGATATTAAAAATTCAAACCTTTTTTGAAGTATGCCATCTCCTCTAAAGCATTAGTGATACCGACACGTTGCATTGCACATTTCAACTCAACATAATAATCTTGCACAAGTTTGCACCCTTGTGTAATGGTCTCTAAGTGGCGAAGTAGCTCTTTCTCGTATAGCATGGCACAAACTCTCTTCTCATTATCATCTCTAAATCTGACCAAGATGTAATGAGGCTTTTCCTAAAAAGTTGTTGCCACCAACTATAAACATACTCTTCAAACTCGATAGTGGCTCGCATCTCCTCTTTGGATTTAGAAAGCTTTTGAAATTTGAATACTTTTTTCATTTGTTCTTCCCAAGTAAGATACTCCTTCGAATCATTACTTCCATAGAATGGAAGTTCCTCGTACTCGTAACCTACTATAATTAGTAGGAATCAAAAATAGAATGTATATGTGGAATCACTCAAGCTCACCCTCTCACTTGCCACCCAAAGTTCTTATTACTCCTTTCGATTGAGGTGTTGTACATACTCCGTTGGTAGTAGACAGGACAAATGTGATTACTCAAGTGAATTCACAGTCGAAGTGTTGCATGAGACGATGGCTGATATGTGGAGCTTGGAGGGTTAGTGTATTCCCTATATAACCTTATAATTTTAACTATTGTAATGATAAGTAATAATCCAAACTAGAATTTACAAGCCTTATTCGTGGGTTGCAAATTATGTATCCCCTTGGAAATATAATATATAGGTCTCTCGTGATAAAACCTCCATATGTAACATATATACTCAACTGATAATATATGAGACGGAAATACTTCAAAATTTTATATACTGTCGTTTACCACCACATCCATGCCAATACAAATATGACTCGTTCAGTGGTCATGAGTGCTACGTCCCCAGAAAAAATGCACAAACAAAACCCAATGTAAGTGCTTGATTCATTTTTAAAATTTTGAGCTAAACAATTGGATCAAGAAATTCTCTTGACCAACCCACCTTCTGATTAGTACATTATAAAATAACTTCATAACCTCTCACATAACAATAACCAATAAATCCAAGTTGCTGAGCTACTATGCAACCATCATTTCATCATTTGATTCGATATGCTGATCAAATTCCCAATAATTCCATGTACTCCCATAGTAAGACCAAAACTCCTTTTTGACTCTTTTGGGGCCCATCACGAATTTACCAGCGGTGCAAAACAACCGAGAAGGAATCAATCCACGGGCCGATCACCTGTAATTTATAAACAATCAAGCCAAGCAGACATGACTGATGGCCGGTATTGAAAGGAAGAAAAATGCAAAATTAAAGGTGAATGGGTGGTTTCCATGATTATATATTCCGATACGGCTAAAAATAAAGGCACTGTTCTTTACACAGTTGAGGACGTTGAGTCGCGAGTGCTCGTGATGAGTTGAGAGCTACGAGCCTAAGCTTGGACACGTGGACGGCCAGGAAGAGGAGATTCAGATCTCGCATGATGAGAGGCTCAGAGTGGCTCACTCTCTAATTGGCACCATAGAAGTCAAAGAACATGGAGTCGAGTATCATGGGTGTGTGGGCCCATCTTGTCAGCCTGACGCGTTTAAGGAAAAGAAATACCATATGACCCTCTGACCACTTTGTGTGTCTTCTTTTCTTTCTCTATCTTGGAAAAAGGGAGGGTTCCACTTCCACATTCCGAATTTCCAATCAGTCTGGGCATCGAAATGATTAATCATGGTGCATTGACCAACTACGTACCAAGCCATGTACGCATAAGCAATGCTTGGATATGAAAATTCAACAGAATCTTCTTACAAACACGTACTCGACATACGGAATGTGGACTAGTGGGGAATGGGGATCTACCTTGATGGAGAATGTGCTGAAAGGGCTGTG
Organism: Otatea glauca; assembly: GCA_036346275.1. Lineage (NCBI taxonomy): Eukaryota > Viridiplantae > Streptophyta > Magnoliopsida > Poales > Poaceae > Otatea > Otatea glauca. Next base: position 32,901,756 of record CM070724.1, on the reverse strand, counting down.
GAGCGCATGTGTTTATACATATTGGATGGCTTGGATATTACACCCTTTTATCATCTCCTTGGGCGTCATTTCCAGGGTTTCAAATATTGATAAAAATCACTTAAAAATCATTTTGACCGTATTAAGCCGGTTCGATAAACTATACCTTTCGATAAACCGATCAAATTAAAAAACTTCAAAAAAATGGGAAAATTTTATGCGATATAAACTGCTTGATTATCGGTGAAAATAGCTTGAAAATCGGCAGTCGGAAAATTTTGCTTGAACGGTCAATTATCGGTGAAAACCAGTCGATTCTCGATTTTTTTTCTTTATTTTTCTAAAAAGTTTGATTTCAAAATTCTTCGATTTTTTTGTGATTTTCAACCGATTTTTGGTGCCCACTGAGATTCGATTTTCAACTCTGGTTCGGTTTTGTATGTTGGCACGAAGCTTCCTCCTAACTTAAAGTTGTCGCACTACATCGACACATGTAGGAGTAGTACAAATGATGAGCTTTTGCCGTTTGTTCCGTGTAAAAATGAGTTGCATTTGGTCGATATCATGAGTTCATGACTAGGCAGATGATGACCCTGCTTCACGCAAGCAAACGGCTCAGGGATATATGGTTTGGCTACTGGAGTCCAAGCCGGTCACTGACACGCACGACATAGGACTGCTGCTGCTTGTTGTTGACTTGTTTCGGACTCAGTGTCGGGCTTGCAAGAGAGCAGGCCAGACCCGATCGAGAAGCACTGCATGGATTACACGCGCATCGAAGGGGGCGAACTCCATGGATTACACGCGGATTTATAGATCACGAGCACGCTATCTATCGTCGTCGGCGATAGAGACGGAATCGACGCGGCCGGCCGGCACGTACGACGAAGGCTCGCGCCGTTGCCTCGGCAATAGGAAACTAGCTAGGGCGGCGACGTGCCTCACCTCACCCCAAGATATGCATAGCTAGGCCTAGCTAGCTGCATTGCAAGCCCAACTGTAGCTCATTGGCTACGCTAGGCATGGTCAATGGGACCGTCGTCCTAGCTAGCTTTCGTCTCTATCGATCCTCTGCCGTACGTACCGTTCAAACAATCGCGTGTGGCACGGTTCCCGGCCCGGTAGCAACAGGCGAAAACTATTATACGGTCTCATCATCCGTCCTCGGCGATATGTATTTATACCATGATTACATGTCACTTGGTTCCATAGTCTGCCTCTAGACATAGTGATACGGGTTAGCATGTAGGGATGGTTTGATCTTTATGGTACTCAATTTCAGTAGTAACTTCTTTTGTTTATATCAAGTGAATGGAGGAATTGACAGATCAGCACCAATAAGAAACAATCGATGAGTCCTCAAACCATGAATAAGATTGTCACGAATTGAAAAAGTAGAATTGTGTAAATTCAATAGTGTAATCTTAAGGACAGCGTGTCCTTGCTTTGCACTACAATAGCAAACCATAAATGGAAAACTCTCATGAACACACGCTCAACGACGCCACAAACCAACCATAGCTTTTCTTTATTTCTTATATATAAAACTGATCTATACAATAGGGTTAACCCCTTGGCCTTATATTGGTGCACAATGCACAACCAAAACACATCTAAACTGACATAAATTTAACTTCTAAACGTGCACAATTTGGACTCTAAGAGATAGAAAGATATTACAACTTTAGAAACTCAAATTTGGCCAACCAACAAGCTGAAACTTGTCACCAGATTAAAAATAGAAGGAAGTAAAATTAGAAAGTCTTAATATGGAAAGAAATGAAGATAATCTTGTAATTTTTCAGGAAAGTACAAGAACATCAAAATCCGAGTTTGGACGTGAAAGTTATAAACTTTTTAGTTCAGTATGTGTTGCCAATCCGAGTTGATTTCTTTCATTCTTTCCAAACCGAGTTGGTTTCTTTCCTTACTTCTCTCCCACGGTTTAGGCTATGTTTTTCTATTCTCAAATCATGTGTAAGCCCATATACTCTCCTTCCATGTGGCACAAGTGGCCTTAGACCATGTGGCTATGCCCTTGGTTGTCCTATACGGTTATAGCATCTTGTCCCATGCGACCATACCCTTGACTGGCTTATGCATCCATATGTAAGACATGCGTTGCCTCTATATGATTTACGCGTTACCGCCACAACATAATTGTCATATTTTAGAGTTCCAATGATCCTCACTTGGCCTTCCTCCCTCACCTCCCCCTCGGCTACATGCTTGAACTTGGTTTCTTTGTCCAAAACAGCATCACTTTAATCATTTATCTTGGTTTGCACCTTCGAAATACAATCAGAAGTAGTGTTGGTAATTGGGGCCGTATCATCCCCTCTCCCTTCAAGTGAAACCGTCCTCAGTTTCAAGATATTCTTTCAGACTTCTTCAGGCTTCATAATTTCAGTAGTAATCTCCCCATCTTTTTTCGGTAAAAGTGTATGGAACGCACCCTTATACATGAATGTAAATCTGTTCGCCCTTCCTTGATGTGTCATATTCCTACCAAATTGCCATGGACGTCCCAACAGTAGATGATAAATATGCATAGGTACGACATCACATTCCACCTTGTCGATATAACCATCAATAGCAAAAGGCACATGAACTTTATGCACAACCTTAAGCTTACTAACATTGTGAAGCCATTGCATGTAGTATGGCTTGGGATGTCGCCATGTACTTAATTTGAGAGCATCAACCACGTCCTTACTGATCATATTGTTTTAGCTTCCACCATCAATCATGAGTTTGCATTTCTTGCCTTTGATCATATACTCCATTTGAAACACATTACGTTGTTACCATTTTTCAATAATTATAGCATTGTCAACATTCACCTTGTGAGGCATCAAACTAGGACCATCCAAATTAGCATAACAAAGAAGAGCAGTTCCTGTCTCATATGTGAGCTCGTCAAATTCAGAATTTGATTTCGTACCCTGTTCTTCATCTTCACTCTCAGATACATGCACAATCTTAAGTGAACAAGACTTTCTTCAAGTTAGAATAATCTCTCATAACATGGCCCATGTCCTTGCACTTGAAGTACTCAATGTCGTGTGTTCTAGTCCGCCTTTGATATCTCCTTGCTTATTGCACTTGTAATTTTTTTATGCTTCCTTTAATAGAGTTCTAACCAGCTTAGTGGATGCAACTGGTTTAGAACTTGGACCACCTTCACCGTCATGAGCTGGATGCCTCTGTGAGGATGAAAAGGGTCGACCAACTTGCTTGATCTTTATGTCGTTCACCTATATTTCAACGCGCTCCGCTTGGTGAAGAAGCTCTTGTATCGTGTTGTATTGCATCAAATCAACACGATTGCATACATCATCATTAAGTCCTTCAAAGAATCTTATCATGGTAGCATCAGCGGACTCACGAACACCTGCACAAATCATAAGAATTTGCATCTCTTGATATAGTACTCATCCACGGTTTTAGAACCTTGAACAAGTCTCCTCAACTTGGTGTGCAGTGTTCTTGTGAAGTACTCTAGCACAAAGTGCGTTCTCATCATATGATCCACGTCATACCAATCTCGTGGACGGTCTCCTGCACGATTCAATTGATCCCACCAAATGATAGCATATTCGGTGAACTTAATTGAAGCAAAACGCACCTTCTTGTCTTCGAAATAGTGATGGTTGTCAAAATTTTGATTGACACGCATCTCCCACTCCTAATATGCCTTCGGATCAGCATGTCCTTTGAACTCTGGTATGGTAAATTTAATACAACCAATACCATCATTATCACCGTCATGTCCACCATTATACCGTCCAAGATAGCCATCATATCCAGCACCTCGCCTAGCACAGTCATCCCTCCTCGGAGGAGGAGAGTGGCCACCATGCTCGCTGGACACCTAGTCATCGATGTCGCCTTTGTAGTAGTGGTCACCATTACGTGGGTTAGCATACCGTCCCATGACATGTGCTTGCTACCCATGCACACCATCGACTCCTGAGGGCGGAAGTCGGTCCTCCAAACGACTTAGAGTGGGATGCATGGTAGCAAAGTTCGCATCAATGCCATCAAAATGTGCCATCAAGTCGTCGAAGCAATGATCATACTCATCACGAAGATCAAGCTCCCGGCCACGAAAATATCCTGTGATGGCAATAAATTGAGTGTAAACCCTTGGCGACATTGAATCATCATAGCGAGGAGTATCCACCTCTCCACGTTCATCTCCATCGGAACCACGCTGGCTCATACCCAACATGATTATAGCAACTTGAAAATCAGCAAAAACAAAGAGTGAATACCGTGATCAACCACGCTCTGATACCACGATGATACGATCCAACTAAGAGGTTGACACGTAGGGTGGACTGATCTTTACGGTACTCAATTTTAGCAGCAACTTCTTCTCCTTGCACCAAGTGAATGGAACAATTGGCCGATTAGCACCAAGCTAGCAGCACCAACAAGAAGCAATCAATGAGGCCTTCTCAAACCGTGAACAAGATTGTCACAAATTGAAGAAGTAGAGCCCTATAGATTTAATAGTGTAATTCCAAAGATAGCGTGTCCTTGCCTTGCACCACAATAGCAAACCCTAGATGGGAAGCTCTCATGAACACACACGCTCAATGGCGCCACAAACCAACCATAGCTTTTCTTTATTTCTTATGCATAAAACTGATCTATACAATGGGGTAAACCCCTTGGCCTTATATTGGTGCAAAATGCATGACCAAAACACATCTAAACTAACATAAATTTACCTTCTAAATGTACACAACTTGGACTCTAAGTGATAGAAAGAGATTACAACTTTAGAAACTCAAATCTGGCCAACCAGTAGGCTGAAATTTGTCGACCAGATTAAAAATAGAAGGAAGCAAAATTAGAAGATCTCACTATAGAAAGAAATGAATATAATCTCGTAAGATTTCAAGAAAGTATAAGAATGTCAAAATCCGATCTCGGATGTAATAGTTATGGATTTTTTAATTCGGCATGTGCTGTCAATCTGAGTTGATTTCTTTCATTGCTTCTCTCCCCAGACTTGGACCGTGCTTTTCTCTTTCCAAATCATGTGCAAGCTCATATACTCTCCATCCATGTGGCACATGTGGCCTTGGACCATGTGACCATGCCCTTGGTTGTCCCATGTGGTTATAGCACCTTGGCCCACGCGATCATGCCCTTGACTGACCTATGCATCCATAAGTAGGACATGTGTTGCCTCTATATAATTTACACATTGCCGGCACAATATACTTGTGATGTTTTAGAGTTTCAATGATCCTCCCTTGGCCTTCTTTCCTCAGCTCCCCCTCGGCCACATTCTTGAACTTCGTTTCTTTGTCCAAAATAGCGCCACTTTGATCATTTGTCTTGGTTTGCACCTTCGAAACACGATCTGAAGTAGTGTTGTTAATTGGAGTCACATCACACAGCCTCTTTTATATATGAGCCATACACAACAAAATCTTCATCTTGTTGCGTACACTATCTCGAAGAAAAACAAGAGAACGCTTTGACATTCCTCGCATATATGTTGGATGGGGGTTATCTCCTTGCTCAGCAACTTGTAACTCTCTACATGTTGAGGTAGTGCTCAAACTTGTTGGCGGTAACACGTCAGTATGCACCTTCATCGAGTCAATCTCTCCAGAGTTAATCAACTCTCTAATGAATGTACTTCGTCATGCATGATACACATGATTCTTAGCTAAAAAATTGTGCTATGATTATCACAATGCACTTGAACTCCACCTTGCTCAACACCTAGCTCCTTCACTAATCCTGCAGACCATGACGCTTCCTTTGCAGTTTTAACCACATCTATGTATCCTGCCTCAGTTGTAGACAATGCAACAATAGATTGAATTGATGACTTACAACATACAGTCTCTCCACCTAGAGTAAAAACATACCCCGTAGTAGACCTCATATGATCCAAATCATCGACATAGCCCAAATCCACATATCCAACAACCAAAGGATTACCTTGCTATTCACCAAAAATAATACCATAACTTGTTATACCTCTCAAATACCTAGTTATCCATTTGATTGCCTCCTAATGTGGAACTTGCCGACTTGACTAACATCATGCGCCAAATCAAGTCATGTACAAACCATAGCATACATTCAACAGCCAACTGCACTAGCATGTGGAACTTTTGCCACCTCTTCAACTTTCTTGTTTGATTCAGGACAAAATTCAAAAGAAAATTAAAATATTGTGCCAATGGAGTAACTATTGGCTTGGCCTTCCTCATATCAAACCACTCCAAACAGGGGCGGAGCCAGCCCAGGCCTAAGCCTCGGGCCGGGCCACACCTTCTTACACCAATCTATAATTTTACTGATTTTAAACATATTTTACATAGACTTTTCAGGTCAGACCTCGATGGCCCGAGGCCTGCCTCCGCCCCTAGCTCCAAAACTTTCTCAATATACTCCTACTAAGACAATCACAATTTCTTTAGCTTCTATCCTTGTGTATCTGCATTAGGGGTGCAATCGGCTCGGAGTCAGATATTGCTCTTTCCATATCATAAATCATATTTTTTGTCAGATTCGGAATCAGATACGACTAGTGCTAGATACGAATATGGCACCAGATAATATTGGTCACAGATTCGAAGCAAATATGGAGCGTAATCTATACGGTATCGAATATTTTTTGTCGGATATCACACGAGAATAGATATCTCATATAACACACATATCGTAATGATTAATCATCCATATGAGTTCGAATGCAACAAAACTACCGCAATGTAACAAGTCATTTTATCATGTAGTACAAGAAAATTGCAAAAGTACTGTACACATAAAAAAAAGTTACAAAAAAAATCCTTTTTTTTTTTCTTTTTCCCCTTTCTTTTTCTCCTTTTCCCTTCTCTCTCCTTCTCTTTCTTTTCTCCTAGTAGTAGAGCACTTCTATCTGATCCTCTTCTTTCCCTCCTTCCTCTTTTCTCCCTTTCTTGCTTTCCAGTGACCGGTCTTAGCTCCTCCCTGTGCTCCTCCCGACGTCGGCCTCCCTGTGCTCCTCCCGGTGCCGGCCTCCCCATGCTGGCCTCCTCGTGCTCCTCCTGGCACCGGCCTCCTCATGTCAGCATCCCCGTACTCCTCTCGGCGCTAATCTCCTACGCCTCCATTGGCCGAGTACCTTACACCCTAGGCCAAGCTGCTGCGGGAGGGGTGGAAGTAGGGCTAGTGGAGGGCGGCAGCGGCATTGGCACCGAATAGAGGACTCGGGAGTTAGGGTTAGGGTGCTTCACCGAAGTAATGGACTACTGCCGCCCGTGACCGTCAACCTAATGGGATATTGGGCTGGGCCAAACCACCGAATGGATGATTCGGATATCCGAATTTTAGAAATATCCAAAAACTATATCGGAATATCCCAATCCGACGGATAGTATTCTCCTGAATCCGAATCCGAAAAAATATCCAAAACCGAATCTGAATGCAACAATGATCCGAAATGACTATCCAAATTCGATCCAAAAACATCCGGTCGGTCGGTCGGTCGGTCGAAAAATATCTGAACCGATTACACCCCTAGTATGCATGCCCGAAATTTTCTTTGCTGCTCTTGAGTCTTTCATATTAAATTTGTGGCTTAGCAAACCCTTCAAACCAATGTAATCATACATGTGCTTTGCAGCAATTAGCATAATATCAACATAGATTAGTATAAAAATAAGCGAATCATCATCCAAGCGTCGAACATAGACACAACAGTCATGTTCTTTTTCAGACACAGCCTTTTACCTTGCTTATACAAGCCATACACAACAACAGGATCAACAGAGTCAGCTGCTTGTTTATGATCGATCGAATGGTCATGCCCGTGACGACATTTCGCTCTCCTAGGTAGTTGACTTGCGCGTGAACACCAAACCCACAGCATCGATGGATTGTGTAGCAAGGTCCAAAATCCCGACGAAATTTCGGAAATCTTGGACTAGATTTCGGATTTCGGTTGGAGACGAGATTTCAAATCCCGGCGAAATGAATTTTTTTTCAAGATTTTAAAAATGCACATCACAGACGGTTTTAGCCAAAAACCGTCAATGATGACGTGAATATGAGGTATTTTGATCAGATTTTAAGTTTTTTGGGCTGAGATTTCGGTGTTTCTCACTATGATCTTGGCAATTTTTGCCGAGATCTCGGAAATCCCGGTAAAAATATAGATTTGAAATTTGTTTTTTGGATTCTGTCGGGATTTCATCCAAAATTCCGAAATGTCATCGGAATTTCGGATTTTGATACGATCCGAAATCGAAATTTGAAACCTTGTCGTGTGTGGTCCTTACTGTCGCAGAAGGCAGGCAGCTCTCGCAGTGCCAGTGCATATGCAAATTTTTTCGTGGACACCATCTCCATAAGCTCACGATGGACAAAAACAATTGGCCTTCTCGATCAGTTTATGTGTGCTCTGCAGTCTGCACTAGCTCTGTCCACTCTGCTCACTATTTAGCTAGCTACTAGATTTCGTGGGGCCGTCCGACAGATTCTGCACGGTTGCTGACTTGCTCGCTGCCGACGTCGACGAGCATCTGAATTCTGACATCATATAAACCAATCCCGTGGCCTGTAACGCATGCAATGCAGAAACTGCAGAGTGCAGAGACAGTGGGCTGGCTAGGTAGGCTACCTTATCTTGGACAGTGGATTAGTGGTGTGTATCTCTTTGGAAAAGTGATCTTCAGATGATAGAAAAGACGGATGTAAAGCTGTATGGACGTGCCAACTTTTGACACATGCGAATCCTGTAAGGAAATTGTGGGAGAGTGAGAGGACGCAGAATCCTGTAACCTGGGAAGTGGGAGCACTGATGGAAGATGCATGCAGGGTGAGGCTGGATAGGAACAGTCATGGTCTCCTGCTTTTTCTCTTTGTTAAATTTGGCCCGTCAGGCACGCGAAGAAGAACTCGCGTACATGCGATGCGACGGGCTGGCGGCTGGCCCTTGGCACCAACCAGAAGCCAGGATATAATACGTGCGTGCACGTAGTGCAGGGAGTAGGTAAACTCGATCGACCGTCCGGCGTGTGGCCCGAGGAGAGCGTAGTTTGTAGACCACAAGTGTGTCTAATGTATCCTACAACATTCGGCTACAGAACCACACAGATCGAGGTGCCGTCCGGGCCTTGGTGGCCGTTGGATCGAGCATCGCACGGCCATTTCGAGGGGTCCCGACTCTGCTTTACCCAAGGAATCAAACTACATAGGTTAAGCGTGTGCTTGCTCATCACGAGCGAGTGTATGTTGTAAAGTTGTCCCAAACAACACTTTCCAGCTAGCTTTCGTAGCTCAGTTGGTTAGAGCACCCGTTTAGTAAGCGGGAGGTCTTGAGTTCGACTCTCAACGAAAGCATGACGTCACGCTACCCAGCTTTGTTTTCTGGAGACCATCATTGTTATTTTCGTTTGATATGTATATCTTTAAAAGACTAAATCAGTAAGGTATAGGTATCAGGTATTTTGGCTTTTCTTTTTCCCTCACAATTACAATTCCACGAAACATGAAAATGTGAGCACGTCGAATATTGCAGTTAATGTACCCTCGACGATGTTTACATCTGACTTGTTTGCATAACATGTGAATTTTTATCCAGTCTTCCGTGTCATGGATGACACACAATCGCACAGCGCCACCAGGTAAAAATGCAACCAAATTGTGCTTAGACTTGCGACCAGTGGTATCGGTATGTGATCAGAAATGTCTCCATCGACCATGCAAATAAGATGGCATACGTAGTTCAATTTGAACTTGTCCATGCATGTGCATTCTATTGATTTTTTTCCCTCAAAGATTAATGCACGGTGATGAGTTTTTGCGAGTATGGAATGACTAGAATCAGCGAAAACGCAAGTGGAATTAGATACCTGTCGCGTCGAATCTTAAAGCGGTTTGACAAGTGGAGAAAAGCGTGGACTAATCAGCACTGACACTTGTCGGAGTGACTGGATCAGTTGCATTTTGCCAGTTCAGCTCTAACACATTAAGGTTGGTGCTCTGTAAACTTTCAGCCATCCAGTTTGGTAAACAAAATTGTCAAAGGAGCAACGCAAAGGCTCACATGGTCTCGGTTTGACATGTAAAGGTTTCAAATATTGACTTATGTAAAAAAGATGAGCAGAGAATGTTTGCCTATGCGCTTTTCTTCTTACCTTGACACCCATTTTGCAGGTTTGCTGCTTCTCTTTCTTTTGCCTATGCCATGTTGGTTCGTCTAGTTACCAGTTAGCAGATGCCTGATTCATTATTTAGCTCTCAGGGGCACCATGACACTATCAACATGTTTATGCTTGTCCTCGCAAATAAATAAATAATAATGTGTATGGTTGGTGGCAAAGATTTATTGAAACAAGAAGACCACGCAAATAAGATCGTACACATAATCCAAATTGGACTTGTCCATGTGTTTGTTTTTGTCCCCTCAAAGATCAGTGCTGAAACGCTGGTGCCTTTTGAGGATGCAGTGAGTAGCTTCAGTAAAATGTTAGTGGGATTGGATCTTGTCAATCTGAAATGTGTGGAAGGCCTTTTCTCAGCAAAAAAATTTGTGTGGAAAGCTGTCTGAAATATGTTAATATAATCAGGATGCACATACCTTTGGCCGTGCTGATCAGTAATCTCTCAACCAACTACCTCGGACATTTTGCCTTTTTAGATGACCATTGACCAAGATTAGCAGAGAAGACTCGGAAGTCATAAGGGCAGAATGGAAAAAAAACGAGTGGACAACAGAGCAAGAAAAAAGCTTAGTAGTTCCTAGTTTGCCAAAGAAGCAGGAAACCTGTTGAAGATGACGAAGGATGGCCATCTAAGATCAAATTGTATTGCAATTTGTTGCTTCTTAATTAGCTAATAAAAAATAAGTATGTATCGATATTCTTTGAGCAGTGCTTCAATGCTTTCCTGTAAATTCAAGTTGCACAAATCTTAAAGCAAGCGAAAGGGTAAGTAATCACCATCTACCTTTCATTCATACTTCAATATTTATGTAACTGTAAAAAAGAAAAATATAGAAGCACCTCTCATATTCTTTATGATGTCCAGTTCACCATGATACCATTTTGCAGGTTTTGTTGCTTCTATCTTTTGACACTGGTATCCAAATTTATCTGTTTTACTGTAATAAAGACGGCGTTATGTGTACGTTTGTGGGCTGAAAGATATTACAAGATGGCTGATTCCTTTTTCCTTTTGAAGTCGCAGAGAAGCCTGATTCTGCAGGCCCATCACTGAAATAGTCATTGGGCCTCTGATAAGAACATGCCATGCCTGAACCTTTTATACCTTGCACAGTTTTGCATCCCAAGAGCAGCTCCTCTACAGATCTCTCTCCCCTAAAGCTTCTGTCTTCAGTAACACCTACCTGGCCATGGTAATGTTAGTATCATTTTCTGGCACGTGTTGTTAACTTGTTAGCATGACAGAACCATGAGCAGTAGTGAGGTGCCCACTCCACATTGTCAAAAACACCTGAACTTGCACGGACCAGGCTCGTAACGGATGATCTACGGAACCCAATTCAACATTGCGTGGTCCATTTTGGCTTGGATTCAACGTTGGATTGAATAGGTTCCAGAGCACTCTGACATCCTGACTCTGCATTCAGTTTCTGATCCAGACTTCTAATATGTTGACTTTGCATTTAGTTCTGTTCCTGTGCAGTACCCGTATCTGAAGGTTGGAGTACAGACATGCGTACACTGTATTCACTGGATTCAATCAGAATCCAAAGCGTGAATGTTTCGACCATGCATTACGAGTTTTGATTAAGTCAGCTCAAGGAAGTACAGAAACCCTTTCCTGCAACCAAATTCATTTTTCACTAGAGCTAAACATCAGATCATCTAGCTTAAATGGTCCCTTATAGTTTCAGCTAAACTGTAACTGGGTTACATTAGTCACCGACCAGTTTCAGAAAGGCTGAGACGAAACGAGGATACGATCCTAGTTTGACTATAAATCAGTGCAGAAAAGCTGAGCAGAGTTGATTACTGCTTCAAAAAAGCACCACATGGTGGTCTGCAGACTGCAGTACTGGCAGAATTCCATTTCTACTTTTTTTTCTTAATAATTTTACCTGAATTTTTTAGTCATTTTTTACCCACTTAACACATCAACCAGGTAATAATTATGGTTGGTGGTGTGTATCTAATCAATCGATTGCTTCCACTTTGATCTGTCTCTGCCATTGGCACGTAAGTCTTTGACTGCCTCTTGCGACATGCTCATATACTACAATTTATTTTTAGTGAGAGCTACAAATGAAAATAAATGTGTTTTTTTTGTGTTACTGAACTGGAGTAACATGGATAAGCAGACGCCATGCTGAAGACACTGGCAAGACCGGTATAAGCACAACATTTGTGTGAGTCCTCTGTTAGAGTCTAGAAGTGAGTTAGCCTTTCTTTTTTTCGCTTGTACATGCAGTAAGCATGCATGCAAACACTATAGCTAGGAGCCTCTGAAAAAGCATCATTCAGTTCTTCTAAAACATGATTCAGATCATCTTCTCTCGTCGTCACTTTTCTAGTTTTATTTGTAAATTTAGCTCCCTTTTAAACGCAATTACAAAAATAGCCCCAATCCCGACCACAGAAGCGCCAGAAGGTAATACATGTCACCTTCCGCGCTCCCGCACCGCGGAAGCCGCTACCACGCTAACGGAGGTGGTAGCTTCAGTGGCTTGCCGCACTCTGGCTTCCGCAGTGAAGAAGAACGGAAGGTGACACATGTCACCTTTTGGCACTTTCACAGTCGGGATGAGATTATTTTTACAATTACGTTCGCAAGGAGACTAGTTTGCAAAAAAAAATTGCTATGGGACTAAAATGATGGAAACAACAAAAACAGGATAAGTCACTACATGTGATTAATCTATGCTGTTGCTATGGTCCCCTTCTCATAATTTCTTAAGTGCATCGTCACATACAGAAGAGAAAAAGGAGTAAAATGTGAGTGTGAATCCACTGCTAAAGACACAAACTGTAGTTCGGGACCACCGAAAAGCTTACTTTATCCCGCAACACCGTGGATTACTCGAAGCAATCAATCCAAAACACACTTAACAAATCATTTGGATTGATCTGTGATAGCTTTGCATCTAACAAAGGTACTTCTAGAGTTTTGACAACACAAAAGCATCTAAATTATGTGATGTTGACTACTCAGAAGTGGACTGGTAAGTGCCACCTACTGATGCTGTTGCCAAATGCCAGAACATTGGCAATCGAGGATCTACGTACATGAGCGGCGAGCCATGATCTTATCTTGACATCTTGCGTTTGACTGATTAAGAAATGCTCCAAAAGACACAAAATGCTGATGTGATTTGAGTACTGGAGGGATTGATGCATGCATGCTCCTCTGCAAAGTGTACATGTGGCAGTTGGTGCAGTGGCTTTTCGGTTCATGCATTCCTTGCATGGAGGCAGCAACCTCTCCACTGGAATCTTTTTTAAATAATACAAATTTTATAAGAAATTGCAAAAATAATATATAAAAAATACAGAAATATGCATAGGTAACCATTTGAAATGGCGACAGCGTCTCTATCATCGTTTGGTCGCCATTAGGGTGAAAATAAAAAACTCGAAACTCGCGAGCTAAAGGAGTACTCGAAAACTTGGCTCGAACTCATCTCTTAACGAGTAGAGCCGAGCAGGGATTTGAACTCGTTAAGATAACGAATTTAACGAGTGAGTTAGCAAGTAACTTGTTTAACTCATTTGGCTCGTTGGAATTAGGTTTGCTACAGCCCACAGCGCCCAAGTTCTCCACCCGTGAGGCCGTGGCCCTCCTCCCCTCCCCTTCTCCTGCCGCCACCACCCCTCCCCCTTTCTCCCATCGTCACCGCCTTCCCTCTCCCTTTCTTCCACCGGTGCCTGTGCTTCGCCCCCGCTCCGGGCCTGCTTCGCCTATGCTCCGGCCCTTCTCATATGTAATGAGGTTTGCAGTTGAGATCAACCATAACGTTTCTGGATGTTAAGATGTAAGGTTTTCAGTAAGACTTGAATTCAATCTTGGGCTACTGTAGAAGCATGTGCTACTGGAAATCAATCTCATAAACTCAGTATGCAGCCCATTTCTCGGTTTCCTTAAATGAAATATGTATTATAGAAGTGCATCTAATGAACTTCCACTTAATCAATTCCATTGCCACATTACCTTTTAGGGTGTGAATATGTCATTATTGTCTAAGAAGTGGCATTGTCTGAGAATTTGCAACCTCTGCCTTGTTGCCAAAAGATAACGAGCTTAACGAGCCAACTCAAAAGCTTTTAACGAGTCGAGCCGAGCTGAGGTTTGAGCTCGTTAAGATAACAAGTTGAGTCGAGCTGGCTTGTTATCTTAACGAGTTTGACCGAGCCGAGTCGAGTCGAGCTGAGTTGGCTCGTTATCCACCCATAGTGGCTAATTGAAATAATGACAGAGGCTATGTTGACGTTTTAGTTGGCGACAAACCATCTGTTATCAATTGAAATGGTGACAGAGTACCATACGGTGGCACATCTGTTATCACCATTTCAATTAACGACAGAGTAAACGAATTGTCAATTGAAATAGCGATAGAGGCCCTACCCTCTCTGTCGTAGGCAGGTAGAGGGAGGAGAAAAGAGGAGAGGGAGAGAAGAGAAGAGGAGAGGAGAGGAGAGGAGAGGAGAGGAGAGAGAAGAAGAGAAGACGAAGGGGAGGGGAAGAGAAGGGGACTAATTTTTCAAGTGAGTTTTTCTATTCTTTTATATTATATTTTGAAACACATGGTAGGTTAGCAACCAAAATAATTAGATTTGTAGTTCTTTAGATCTCTAGTTTTATAGATATGTAATTGTGTAGATATGTACATGTATTATTTTTAGAAAAGTATTATTGTAGCTATGGTTGAAAATAGATCAGATAGATTAGAACTAATTTGGACAAATTTAAACAACAGTGGGAATAGTGCGGATGATTTTCAAAAAAAAACTATGTCGTATAGTTTGAACATAGAAATAAAGTTTACATTTTTTAAAATTGGCAATGTAGCTAGAAAAAATATGAAATTACTAGAGATGTTTGTCATAGAGTATGGAATTTAGAAAAAAAAATGATGCCTGTAATAAGAAATTTTTTGAAATAATTAGCACGAAATGTAGAAATTTTGATAAATGCATAATATATTATTTTGAACACAAATGAATAGAGGAATAGTCGTGGTAGTTTGTTATTTTGATTCGGTACATATATTTATTTGATATTACATGGGCTTTAGTCACTATTGGTATGCGTAACAGAAGAGACATATGAAAAGAAATATGGTAGATGCATTATTGGTCGATATTCCAACCATAGTGTAGAGTATTTTTTTTGTGATACGTAGGCATAGTGATGCGATTAACTTTAGAATTCATTAGGTTTATTACATATTTGCTTAACGGAATGAGATTACATCGTGTACATAATAATAATTTGAGGAAATGCTCGGCAATATGCATGAGTGAGTACATTTTAAAATACAATATGGAGAAAAGGTTCCATAGATGGGTCTAGAAGGGGGTTCAACTAGGTCATTTTCTAAGTGTGATGGCTAGCCTATCATATGCAGAGCAGCATTCATGGGGCACCGTTATGAGATGGTTGTACCACCTGTCCTTATTTGACCTTGTGTTTCATGATGTAAGTTGCACGGTGTTGGCACTTGTGCACGGTAATGCACGTACTGGGAATTACTGGAATTGAATGGGTCCAAGTCATGGAGCTCATACGTACAATTGGAAGAGGAGTGAGGATGGCCTCTAGTGTTGTTGGCACAAGCATTTGAGAAAGTTGCTTCCAGCCTGATGCAAGAGGAGTCTATTAGTGATGAAGCCAAAGAGTTAAGGAGTCGACTTGCAGTCATACATACTTATTAAGACAAGATATGGCAGGGGGTGACGAGACAGTGGAAGGTGAGGAAATAGATCTTGCCAAGCCATAGGTGAAAGAGCCGACGGGCATTGCATAGGAAGGACAATAGACTGAAGCCTTTGTGGAACTAATAGAGGCTGAGGACCGCGACTATAAGACTTTATCTCATGATGAAGGTTGCGATGATGAATAGGTTGGACGTAAGGAGGGTATTCCTAGGGAGTGGAACGAGTACCATTTCGAAAAGGTGGTAGTCAAATAGGGTGAAGGTATTGTATGTGACTATCAGCAGAATGAGGTGTTGTAGGATCAAGGATAACTGACTAGAGGGGGGTGAATAGGAGGTTTTTAAAATTCTTCGGCTCTAAGTGCAATAAATAAATAATCTAAGCAAGAGTTACAATTTTGGTAATTAAAGCCTAAATTCTCTAGGTTTCACTAAGTGCACAAACAACCTAAGTTTAAGCAAAAATATAATCCTAAACACAAGATCAACACACTAAATATGCTAGGAATGAAAGTTGCACAAAAGATTCAAGAATTCAAACCATAAGAGAGAATTAGACACGAAATTTATCCCGTGGTCTCGAAGATGCCGGTCTCCCCTAATCCACGTTGAGGTAGCTTGATCAACTTCAAGTCGGCTCTTTTTCGCAATTGAGACTCCCTCGATCACTTGGTAGTTCTTCCTCGCTCCGGGTAGGCAAACTCCGGCCTTCACAAGTTTGCCGATTTGACGAGGCTTCTCACAACCTCTGTTGAGAAGCTCACCACGCACAACGCCTCCAAGTCATCTAGAAGGCGGCAACCTCCAAGGGTAATAAACTTTGACGATCACTTGAGGTTTATCAAGTGTCTAAATGGCTCAATTGAATGCACACACTTGATTTTTTCTCAATTAATCACAAATTGAGAATTGAATGCTCTAGAATTGAAGAGAGACTAGCAAGGGCTCATGAATATGCAATTAGTGTCCAAGAGTGCCTCCTTGCTCCAGTGGGGGTGTATTTATCGCCCCACCAAAAATTCTAGCCGTTGCTACCAAAGCCCTAAAAAATTCAGGAAAGTCGGCACTACCGCCCATGTAGGGTCGGTAGTGCCGACCTTAGGTCCAACGGTCCACTGTCAAGATCAGCAAGGAATAATGGCATTAGAGGCTCACTTGATGCGACAACGGCCCAATCTTCCGATAGGTTCTAGTTTTGCGGAACAGAGACGTTCGCGTTTCAAGAGCTTCCAATCAGCGAAGATTGAATCCTTGCAATCGCTACACCCACGCACCTGTCGTTATCAACTGTTGTGGAATATAAGAACCCGGGTACCCTCATGACAAGCCCAAGAGGGAGGCCCAGAAGATACTCCCCGCGTCAGGCTCCGCTGCCGTGCGCAAGGGGACATATCCTGAAGGAAGTTGAACTTATATTTAGATATGATAGATACAGTTGTAATCCGAGTCGTTAGAAGGATAGATAAAGATGTAAACTCAGTCCTATAACCGACTAGAATCTTGTAACTGATCGGAGTCTCTTATCCGATCGGGACTCTGTAAGCCGCCCCACCCCCGCTATATAAGGGAGAGGGCGGGCAACAACAGGGGGATCCGATCATCCAAGCATAGAGCGATCAAGCCATAGAGCATAAAACACCACATATCGCCCGGAGCACATTGCGCTTTGAGCATCCTTGGATCCAAGAGATCTGCATAATCCCAGCACACAGGATTAGGGTATTATCTCCTCCGTGAGAGCCTGAACCTGTCTAAACCACTTGTCTTGTGTGACCTTCGAGTTTGAGATCGAGCGCCTACCCCATAAATTCATTGCCGACTACAAAAGTCGACAGTTGGCGCGCTAGGTAGGGGCAGCGCTATAATCTTTTCCCACAGACTCGATGGCAGCAATCGGTGGATTCGTCGCCACCTTCGTCTCCGGCCAGGCCTTCCGCCGGAACACGGACTTCGTCGCAGATGCGCACGGAGAGCTTGTCTGTCTGGTCCAAAACCAGATTCGATCTGGTAAAGATCAGGCCAACCCATCTTAGGTATGTCACTTTGACTTGGCCGGCAAACCAGTCGGCGTCGCGAGGAATTGCTGCGATCTTCGTGGCATCTTCGCGATAGAAGAGCAGAAGACCGATCTCCAACGCCAACAAGAAGAACAGGAAGCTGCGGGGGAAGATCGTCTTCATAAGGGTAAGGAGGTGCAGGTGCGATCGCTTCGATCTCGCGGCCGCAATGTCCGCGAGGACCTCCTGCAATCCAGGTTGGGAGATCAAGCCGTTTTCCGCACGCCAATGCAGAACGTCGTCGCCTCCAAGACGCTTCTCGACAAACTGGACCCGATGATTGCATCGGATAGCCCGGTGGCCCCGATCATGGCCCAGATCAAGGCCATGGTGACGGCGGCCGCAATTTAGCGAAATCAAGAAAAGCAGGTAGGTGAAGCGCACTTGCGCTCCCACGCAGCTTTCGGCACGGCCACGAGCCTACGCCTGCGCCCCGAGCGCCACTTTCGGTATGGCCATGAGCCATGCCTGCACCCCGAGCGCCACCTTCGGCACGGCCACGAGCCTACGCCTGCGCCCTGAGCGCCACCTTCAGCACGGCTCGCTGCGCCCTGAGCGCCACCTTCGGCACGGCCACGAGCCTACGCCGCGCTTCGAGCGCCACCTTCGCGACGGCCACGAGCTACGCCGCGCCGAAGCGCCACCTTCGACGGCCACGAGCCACGCTGCGCCTCGGCGCCGCCTCACTCATCTACAAGCCTTCGCGCGCCGAGCAAAGATGGCACGATCGTCGACAACATATGGAGTATAAAGCAGCTAAGTCGCTTTTTACTCAATTATGTCATTATAAATAAAATTGTTGACTTTCCTGACTTGCTACTTAGTTGACCCACAACTAAGCAGTAAGTCGGGGGCTACACCTAATAGCGTGCGCATGCGCACATCTTTTTTGAGTTGTATTTTTCTTCTTTTGCTTAACGATTGCGAGTGAATCCGAGTGCGATAACTCCAAATTGTGAAGCTCTGACCCCATGAACGGCGAACTTTAGTCACCCAAAACACGTGCCTGGGAAAAAGAGCCATGAGCCGACTCCCAACGCTCGGGGGCTAGACTAGTCGGGCAGAGTGCTTAAACAAAAAGAGTCAAACCACTCGGATGAATTCAAAATCAATAAGGAAAAAGAGTAAAAAACTCTAAAATTATATATACACCAGTCGGACATCACATCCGAGTGAATTGTTTTTACATTGCCTAAGTTCTGCATATACATGATTTCAGGGCTACTAAATTTGGATGCGATGTGTGTGAGCCAACGCTTCAACGACGACATCAGCAACTTCGGCGATGAATGAATTTAAAGGGAGTGGCACTGAATTTTGCCTCGAGCGGGAAAAGCGTTTTGACTTCTGCATATCGTTTGGGATACAGTATGTCCCAAGATGAGCCGATCGCTGAATTCCAATAATGGGGCGGGAACCACTCGGAAAGTTTAACGTGTGGAGCTCTATGGAGTCCTTCACGATCTCTTTGCCTACAACAGGCACTCATCAGTAAAGGAAAACTAGTCGAAGTCGCATCAAGAATCGAAGCACTCGGCGTGAAGCATGACTCGCTTGAGTCGCAACCGTGAAGGCGGCAACTCAATCGCAAAGGACTTGGGGGCTACTGTGGAATATAAGAACCCGGGTACCCTCATGACAAGCCCAAGAGGGAGGCCTAGAAGATACTCCCCGCGTCAGGCCCCGCTGCCGTGCGCAAGGGGACATATCCTAAAGGAAGTTGAACTTATATTTAGATATGATAGATACAGTTGTAATCCGAGTCGTTAGAAGGATAGATAAAGATGTAAACTCTGTCCTATAACCGATTAGAATCTTGTAACCGATCGGAATCTCTTATCCGATCGGGACTCTGTAAGCCACCCCACCCCCGCTATATAAGGGAGAGGGCGGGCAACAACAGGGGGATCCGATCATCCAAGCATAGAGCGATCAAACCATAGAGCATAAAACACCACATATCGCCCGGAGCACATTGCGCTTTGAGCAACCTTGGATCCAAGAGATCTGCATAATCCCAGCACACAGGATTAGGATATTATCTCCTCCGTGAGAGCCTGAACCTGTCTAAACCCCTTGTCTTGTGTGACCTTCGAGTTTGAGATCGAGCGCCTACCCCATAAATTCATTGCCGACTACAAAAGTCGACAACTGTGCTCCTGCCCGGATGACCTAACCACGAAGGTTAATTCCTGCACGCAGTAGAAGAAACGAGCAAGAACGAGAAAGAAAGCAATCTAACAATTCAAAACGATCAAAGTTGAGGTTATCTCTTTCACCAAACCAGGTCTTGTGACACTACTCCGATAAACAAGTGTTTCATACGCAATGGAGAACAAACTTAGCAAAATAACCTGACCTAATCTAATGACGGTGGCTTGTTTTAATGATGTGGAAAGGGAGAGGGCAGTCGCGGCCAGGGAGGGGGTGTGCTAGGGTTGCCTCCCATGTCCACAACCTGGGCTTGGACCCTCTGTCAAGATACAAGGCCTGTGGCCCAAAGAAAAGGTGGCGCAGCACCTTCCAGAAAACAGCAGCCACTTGTTACAACTATTTGAAAGACTTCCCAATACAATTTGGAGGTGAGGTTAGATCCATTGGAAATATCATGAAATAACATTTCAATAGAGTACTTATAAACCTCCGACTAACGCCGTATGAGAAAGTTATGGCCGTTTGAATCCAAGGTCACAGTGACTCAACTCAATTGCGGCCAAATATCTTGCTCTCCGAATTGAGGATGGAGACTTGGCGTGGCATCTTCACCAATATTCCTAAGTAACAACAAATCACGATGTCCATTAGGTAGCATACCATCCCTATTAAAATAATTATGAACAGCGAGGAACGAGCTCACCTTATGATTTAATTGACGAGCACGAGCTCGTGTCATTGGACCTTGAAGTGGTGAAACATGAGAAACAGCGGGTGTAGTGTGTGTATCCAAGGAATGGATGTCCTCATCATCAGTCATCCTGTCTCAACCATGGTTCAATCATTTCTTCACCAACATAAACTTCCTAGTTTGTCCAATAAAGACTTTTTGTTTGTGATGCCTATCAACAAGCAAAAAGTCATCAACTTCCATATAATTTTTCAAGTCATGTAACTAGTTCTCCTTTAGAAATAGTTAATTATGATGTTTGGGGTCCTGCTTGTACCTCTGTCAATGGTTTTAAATACTATGTTAGCTTTGTGGATGATTTTAGTCTATTCACATGGATCTATTTGCTGAAATTTAAATCTAATGTTGAGCAAGTCTTTCTCATATTTCAAAGCCATGTTGAGAGGTTTCTAAACACAAAAATCAAATGTGTCCAAACTGACTGGGGAGGCGAATTCCAGAAACTAAATAAATTTTTTTGGCACAATTGGAATCACTCACCAGGTTTCCTATCCTCATACCCACCAACAAAATGGTATTGTTGAAAGGAAACATCGACATCTTGTTGAGACATGTATGGCTTTGTTAGCTCATGCATCAATGCTGATGAGGTTCTGGGATGAGGCATTCCTTGCTGCTTGCTACCTCATCAACAGGCTCCCTTCTCGTGTCATTAACAATGTTGTCCCTCTGACTCGTCCTCTCAGAGCTCAAGCAAATTATCTTATTTTTAGAACTTTTGGGTGTGCATGTTGGCCTAATCTTCTCTCTTATAATGCACACAAGCTTGATTTTAGATCACAACAGTGTGTTTTTATGGGCTATAGTAATATGCATAAGGGTTACAAATGTTTACATAAATCTATTGGAAGGGTTTACATACTCGAGATGTTGTTTTCGATGAAAATGTATTTCCTTTAGCCTCAGATAATCACACATCTTCTAACCCATTTGCATATTCTCTCTCCACTATTCTCCTTCCTTTCCTATCAAATTTTGACTCTCTGTTGCATCAGAGATTTTCTTCTGAACCAGTATTAGAATATGGTCACAATGAGAATAGTGATATCCTTCCAAATGCCACCAATGGTTTTCATGCATCTGAGTCTGTTACTGCAGAAACAACGGAGGAGCCAAGGGGCGAAAATGGTAGCGATCAAAATGCAGAAAGTGGTAACTCTTCCTCTGAAGAATTACAAGTAAAGCATCCTATGCAGACAAGGGCCTGTGATAGCATACAAAAGCCGAAGCAATACAGAGATGGTACAGTACCTTATCCAGTACAAGGCAAAAGAGCATTCTCTGCTATCGTCGAGCCACCCATCTCACATGTTAAAGCTCTAGAAGATCCACATTGGAAAGCTACTATGGATGCTAAGTACTTTGCTCTACTAAAGAACAACACCTAGCATCTTGTTCCATGTCAACAGGGGCAGAACATTGTTAATTGTAAGTGGGTATTTAAAGTTAAACATAAAGCTGATAGCATAGTAGATAGATTCAAAGCACAAATAGTAGCCAAGGATTTTAAGTAGAGATATGGCATAGATTATTCAGATACATTTAGTCATGTTGTCAAACCGACAACAGTTCGATTGGTGCTATCAATTGCTCTATCTCGTGGATGGAAGATGAGAGACAAGTTGATATACAAAATGCATTTTTGCATTATTACAAGAGGAGGTTTACATGTCACAATCACCAAGTTAACAGTATACTCGGTTTACAAACTATGTTTGTAAACTAGACAAGGCGTTGTATGGATTGAAACAAGCACCGAGGGCATGGCATGCAAGGCGGAGTCAGGAATTACATGAGCTCGGGTTTCAGTCCTCAAAAGCTGATACATCATTGTTTATCTTTAACAATGGTGGAGTAATTATCTATATGCTTATATATGTAGATAATATTATAATTACAAGCTCATGTGATAAGGCATCAGTAAAATTGATTCAACAACTTTCAGCAGACTTTGTTGTTAAGGACTTGGGAAAATTGAGTTATTTTCTTGGGGTTGAGGCATCCTATGTTGACAAAGGTATGGTATTAACTCAACAAAAGTATGCCAATGACTTACTCAAGAAAGCTAATATGAGCAGTTGCAAGCCGGTGTCAACACCAATGACTACCTCAGAAAACTCTCCAAGACTCATGGTACTGTACTATCTGAGAAGGAAACTTTTCAGTATAGAAGTATTGTTGATTCGTTACAATATTTAACTCTGACGAGACCTGATATTTGTTTTGATGTCAATAAGGTTTGTCAGTTTCTTCAGGGTCCCACTGATGTATACTAGGATGCAGTAAAACAAATTTTGAGATATATCAGAGGAACATCTTCAGTTGGTCTACAGATTCAGAGTTCATCTTCTATGTTGCTAAGTGCCTTCTCTCATGCTGATTGGGCAGGGTGTCCTAATGATCGACGGTCAATAGGGGGTTTTGCTATTTACCTTGGACCGAATTTGATCTCTTGGAGTGCTAGAAAGCAACCCACAGTGTCCAGATCAAGCACTGAGGTAGGATATAAGGCATTGGCCAATGCAACAACTAAGATAATTTGGCTTCAATCAATTCTGAAGGAGCTGAATGTTTTCCAGTCCAAGGCACCCTGTTTATGATGTGACAACCTTGGAGCAAAATTTTTAATTTCCAATCCTGTTTTCCATGCACGCACAAAACACATTGAAGTGGATTTTCATATTGTCCAAGAGAGAGTTACGCTTGGAGCATTGGAAGTAAGGTTTGTGTCTTCGGCAGATCAAGTTGCTGACAATTTTACCAAGATGTTGCCAAAGCAGATTTTTGATCGTCTGTTGTATAGTTTAAATATAAAGGTTGGTAGTTGAGATTGAGGGGGACTGTTGAAGAAGCAATCTCTATCTCTACCGTGATTGAAGTATTCAAGCCTAGATACAAACCAACTTATCTGTATTGTCAGTAAGATACTGTAGCATATCTGATTAGGCTGGTAATTAGTTAGTTGCTCTGATGATTGAACTGTAAAATCACTTTATATACTTTGTATGTCTATAATTACAAGACCCAAAACAACCAAGAGTTGTATCTCGGCCAACATCAAGTTTTTCAGCCGCCAGCTCCGGACTCCATTCTTTCTCACCATGACGTCTATCATTGCTTGCCGTCCAAACAGACCATAACCCACAAAAGATCACCGCTGCATTCTCCTTTTTACATATGCGATCGTCGAACAGGTCCTTTACCCAAGTAACTGGATGCACGCAGCCTTCAGTGCATCGTCTCCTACAGAAAAGAAAAGGAGTAACTGATTTTCAATTCATGCACTCCCTGCATGGAGGCATCACCCTCTGCACTCAATCAATGTGAGTAGGTATGAAAAGAAGCGCAACTCTGCCCTTCACTCAGAAAGAGGAGAGTAGGTTTAACTGTGGTAAATGCTAATTAAATACTGACTACCATAGGTTAGTTTTGTTGTTTAGATTTACTTGTCACATTTGCAATAGGAGTAGTATGTTTGCTTCATTTGGAATGCTCGGGGCCAGCACCGAGCGGCGATTAAGCCGATCCTTGATGATATTCAGGGGTTCACTAAGGGTTTTGTAAATTTCAATTTATGTTTTGTTCGTCGAGATGCAAACTTGACTGCTCATCTTTGTGCTAAGCAAGCATCTTTGAGTAGGCAGTGCTATACATAATTAAACCAAATGCCAGACTTGTATGTGCTTACTCCTAGATTGTACCCCTATCTATATAAATAAAAATAATTGGTGATATTCAAAGCTCCCCTTAGTTTTAAACTTTTAAGGGCAAAAAATCCCATAGTAATTCTAAAAAAGAAAAAATCTTAGAAATCCTCACATTAATCGAAAGAAAAAGATAAGGATCTCAACCACTTATTTTGGTGGGGCTTGATTATAACGGTGCAGAGTAATCATATATATATTAGAGTTATATAACAAATAAAATTGTATTTCATTATAAAAAGTATAGTTGTATATTAAAGACAACTATAACATAACATCTAGCCACACAGTTGAGCGGGCAAATACGCTAATTTCTGGGTAATGAATGATGCTCCAATTTCTTGCAAAAAAAAAGGAGGACAACAACACCAACTTCAAAAGACTATGATAACTGTACAACTACAGATATAAAGAACCCACCTTAACAAGAGGTCCCTCGAGCAGGTCTGTATATATGTCTGAATGATTGGATAATGGATAAGACCAGTACGGGCAAACACATGGTGTTGCTTCCTAGCGATTGCGACCAGGCAGATCTGATGCAATTGTAACCGATGTGAAGTTCGTCCATTGGAAAACATCCTATCTTTCCAAACAAATTTAATGGTTGTAAATACCTGAATACATCTCACTGTTCTGTATTGATCCTTGTTGCAAGAGAATTTGCACCAACTTCTACATTGATCCTGTTGAGGTATGAGTAGATTGCTCGCATTTTTTCAGACAGTTACAAGGCTCGTGGACTCAAGGCTATATCAGAAGGGAGGCAATTAGTAGAGTTGCACTAACTACAACCATGTCAAGCTTGCAAGCCTCATAGGCTTCTCTGAAGCAACAGCTGAGTTGCTAACTCAATATGAAAGGTCAATGACAAGTGGGCCCACTGTATGTAACATTGGAGAGAGAGAAAGTGACATCAATCATGTGATCATGGGTCTCAATCTCATGAACATCCTTCACAGCTCACACATTTTTGACCTCTTCAACAGAAAGATTGGACAGGCAAAGAGAATTTCTCTAGTCAATAGGCCAGTTTACCAGTGCCACACTAAATCTTTGAACAATCCCTCCCTGGCTTTCACTTCATTTTAAAGCTATGTTCCCCAACCAGTCTACTACTGCTGCTCAAGTGCTGATCTGATCCCGACCAGCAACCAGATGTTGGTTGTTACTGAACAACATTCACCTGTTTGCAAGTAGTAAAATATTAGTACCCTTTCGGATCGCTGAAATTTTGTAGGTTCTTATGGGAATTGTATTGTTTCCTTTAAAATTCCAGTGAAATTCTCATGTTCTAAATAGGACCTTACTCTACGATAATGCTCAGCAAACATAGCCAAGGCAAGCAAGCTTTTCAGGACAAAGGCATATATATTACCAGGGTACATTCAAACAGTTGAGTAGATCCTATACAGCGTGGAACAAGGAATGACCTGCATTAACTGACCACATCCAAATGTGTAATGTTTGTTCACCAGATGTGAAGGCAGCATCTGAATGCAACACCTGCTCACTTCAACAGTTCACACACAAGTATAGAACACTTTAAAAATCTTGATTCCAGGGTCAAGATTATGATGCCACATTGGATGGAGAAAGCACTTGACATTTTGGTGCCCACACTGGAGAAGGCAAGCTGAAAAGCTCCAGATACCTAAGCTCTTAACTCCTACAATGTTTCTTGATTGTAACAGGAAACTGGAAATTAAGAAACTTAATATTTACAACACAAATACCTAAGATACATGCCACACCAGAAATTCAGAGACCTAAATTCATGCAGAGGCCTACATTTTCAAGATTAAAAACATCCAAATATCACAAAAAGGAATAGTAGCAATTTAGCTTTATATTTCTTCAAATGCTGATGAGATCAGGAGGAGGCGAAGCCGGCGAGCTCAGTTGTTGCTGATGCTCTTTGGCTTCATTGGTCACTACTTCAACAGATTCAGCTGCTGCTGGAGGATCAGACGTGGCACCATCGCCACCACTGGGAAACTCCTCTCCTTGCTTTGAAGTCGGATTAGGAAGCTCACTCAGGATTTGTACCACCTCTCGCATTGTAGGTCGCTGCACACTCTGCTCCTCAACACAAAGCAAGGCGACATAGAAGACGTGCATGACCTCGTGCACCGGCACAGATGATAGCCTGGGGTCCAAGATCTTGATCACCTGCTCCTTTTTCGAATCTGTCATCATCTTGACCCAGTGAACAATGTCAACACCATCCCCAAACTCCCCTACTGGCTTCTTTCCAGTGATCAGCTCAAGAAGCACAACGCCAAAGCTGTAGACATCGCTCTTTTCGTCGACCTTGAGGGTATATGCATACTCTGTAAATCAATAGCAAAATTCAATGTAGGATCTCAATCAATTTGAAGAAAGAACTACTTCTCTGCTTGTATAGAAAGATAACTCCTAATGGAGTAAGTTAGAACAAGATAAATAAATTTTCCATAGGACAATAGGGATGTAAAACAACCTAACAACATGCAAATGAATGCTAAGTTTTATTAACTAAATATATCTGAAAGCCTAACTAAAGGGAACTAGTAAAAACTAACAAGTAACAACACATTGACAGCTATAAGAACAGTGCTAAAGTATCAGAAATCAAGAACTGTTCTCAATTCATCTACAAACAGCACTAATGATCTGCTCGAAGATAGATAATTTTCAAACAGCATTATGTATAGATTAGTTCCTAGACATTTGCAAACTGTAATGACGATAGATCTTTCACCTGGAGCAATATAGCCGTAAGAGCCGGCAACGGCTGACATACACTCTGATGTGCCAGAGTCCTGCAAGAACTTGGCAAGCCCAAAATCAGCAACATGTGCTTCGAAATCGGAGTCAAGGAGAATGTTGTTTGATTTGACATCGCGGTGCAGGATCAGTGGTGAGCAATCATGGTGCAGGTAGCAAAGCCCTTTGGCAGCCTCAACAGCAATCTTGTACCGAGTGTCCCAGTGCAGGTGGCCACCTTTCTTGCCATGGAGTAGCTCCCCCAGGCTGCCATTGGGCATATACTCATACACCAGGAGATTCGTCTCATTGTTCGAGCAGAATCCAAGCAGTCGTACAATGTAGCGGTGTCGGATCCTCCCGAGTGTCTGTATCTCTGCAGAGAACCCATGGTCATGCGACGAGCCACGGCTCATCCCAGGAAGTCTCTTCACTGCAACTTGCTCACCATCTGGCATCGTCCCCTTGTACACAATCCCAGCTCCACCTTTGCCAATGATGTTCTCCTCCTTCAGACTATCAAGCACGTCGTCACAGGTGAATTCGAGTCGCTGGAACGCGGTGAGCTTCCAAGCACGTGCCTCACTAGCTTTCTTCAGTGACCGGGCCTTCAAAATTGCCATGGCAGCAAACGCAATGGAGAAGGCAAGCAAACCGAGGACAATGAGCAGCTTGAGGCTATTGGACAGCCCACCATGGGTGTGTGCACCATGGTCCGTGCTGGCACCACCAGGGCGGCATGGCCCGAGGTACGGCCCACACAAGCCTGGGTTGCCAACGAAGGACGTGGCATTGAAGTAGCTGAACTGCCCAGTCACCGGTACGAGCCCGGACAGGTTGTTGTATGAGAAGTCCACGGCCGTGAGGCTCTGCATTGCAGCAATGGTTGCTGGGATCTCTCCATCAAGCTTGTTCCGGGACAGATTCAGATAGTTTAGTATCCGCATACCGGAGATGGCTGGCGGTATCTCCCCAGACAGGTTGTTCCGGCTGAGATCAAGGTAGGTGAGCAATCGGCATTTTCCAATCTCCGGTGGCACGCCACCATCGAACGCATTGCCGCTAAGGTCAGCCTTGGACAGCTGCTGCAGCCGCCCAATCTCAGGTGGTATTGCGCCGGTGAATGCGTTCTGATCAAGAAGCAATTTTTGCACCCCAGAGAAGCTCCCAATGGACGCCGGCAGTGCGCCGGTAAGCTGGTTGTTGGACAGGCTAATCTCTCCAAGATTTGGCGCGCCGGTACCCGTCACAGCCGGGAAGCCGCCGGACAGGAGGTTGTCCTGCAGCTCCACCTGCGTCAGATTCGGCAGCTCGAAGAGACCTTTGGGGATCGAACCATTCAAGTAGTTCTCTCCGAGGCGGAGGCGAGTGAGCGACTGGCATTTGCCGAGAGAGTCCGGGATTGAGCCGAAGAGGACGTTGCCGAGCGCTATGAGAGTTTCAAGCTTGCCTCCGATGCACAGCTCCGCCGGGAGGGTGCCCGTGAGCCTGTTTGACGAGAGGTCGAGCAGCTGGAAGCGCCCGTTGCTGCCGAGGCGGCGCGGGATGCCGCCGGTAAAGTTGTTCTCCCACAGCTCCAGCACCTCGAGGCGAGGCAGGTCGCCAACGAACTCGGGGATGTCCCCTCTAAGCTTGTTGCGGAATAGGTTGAGCAGAGTGAGGTTCTTGAGGGCCGCTAAGCTCGCCGGAATCTCGCCGGAGAGCGCGTTGTTCGACAGGTCAAGTGAGCTAAGGCTCCCGAGCCGGCCCAGCTCCGGCGGGATGCCACCGGTGAGGCCATTCACCTGCAGGAACAGCGTGTCCAGCTTCGCAAGATTGCCGAGCTCCGGTGGGATCTCTCCGGAGAGACCGCAGTTCGCCGCGTCAAGCCGGACGAGCTCCGTCATGTTCCCGAGCTCAGCTGGTACCCCGCCGGAGTAGCTATTGAAGTAGCCAATGTAGAGCTCCTTGAGGCTCGTCAGGTTGCCCAATTCCAGGGGTATCCTCCCGGACAGCTCGTTGCCGGAGACAGCGAGGTACTGAAGCCTCCCCCACCGGCCGTACTCCGGCGGAATCTCCCCGGAGAAGAAGTTGCCGCCGAGGTGGAGGTGCCGGAGCTGCGCCATCCCCACGACCTCGAGCGGGAGCGGGCCGGTGAGGTTGTTGTTGTACAAATCAAGAACCCGGAGCGCGCGGAGACGCACGAGCGGCGCCGGGAAGGAGCCATTGAGCCCGTTGTTGGAGAGGTTGAGGTGGGTGAGGAGCTGGAGTCGGGAGAGCGACGCCGGGATGGGGCCGGACAGCGAGTTCGCGCCTAGGTTGAGCCGCACGAGGTACTGGAGGCGGGAGAGCGCGGGTGGGACGGCCCCGGAGAGGTTGCGTCCGGAGAGGTCGAGGCCGACTACCGCGGCGCGCGCGTTGCAGGACACGCCGTACCACGCGCAGGGGGTGGCACCGCCGCTGGTGTTCCAGGATGCGAGCGTGCCGGTCGGGTCCGCGAGCGCTGCCTTCGCCGCCAGCAGCGCGTCCGCATCGCCGCCGGCCGCCTCTCCGGCGGCGAGGAGGACGAGGACGAGGGGGAGGAGGTAGTGGAGGTGCATTGGGCCGTGCGTTCTTGCCTCTGCCTCCCTCGGGGAGTGAAGACAAGAGAGGAGAGTGTCACTCTTGGATGAACACACACACTGACTGACACACAGTAGTGGCTACGGCTATAAAGAAATGGGACGGTGAGAGGCGCGCTGAATGACGACTCTAATTTATTTTTGCTACAGTAAATTTACTACAGTATTTTGCTACAGTACTCGAGAACATCTCACACGTCGGATCTCGATCCAATGGTCGAATGGGGACCGTCAAAGTTGCAGTCCCCATTCACCTGATCTCTCCAAAGAAATGTGATTCTTTCTTGGATCTTAGGTTTTTCCTTTTCTTTTAAAGACTTCTTTTCTTTCGAGGGATTTGCACTTTTCTTTTTTTTCTTCTTCTTGTTTTAAGATTTGGTTTGGTTTTTATGGAAGTCTTGAACTTTAGAGTTTGGATGGTGTTGCTGTTGTACTGTTGTCTTTGGTTAGTTGGTGTTCTTCACCTATTGGGATGGTACAAGTTTGGATTTTTTAGTTTAGTGGATTTGATTTATCGAAAGTTGCTTTTGAGGCGGTACGTTCCTTTTCTTATTTGGTTGAATATTTTGTGGGCAAACTTCAAAAGGCTAGTTAAAAGGCTTAACTATATTTTTTGTTTGTAGATTGGAAGTGTAACATTTTGTTTTCTTAACAAAAAGTTTAAATTTTTGCTAGGATATTGTCATTTTGCACAGTTCCCTCATGTAACCTTGATTTAGCCTAGTTTTAAGGTTTTTTTAGAGCGCAAAAAAAAAACTGACGAGAAGTAGTGTAATTTGTGGAGGATTACTACCAAATTCCCTTGCTATAAGAGTATGTTGTTCAGGGCCATTCACTACTATAAAAGGAGTTATATTAGATACATCATCACTGACTGTTTTTTATAAAAAAAACCATCTGCAATAAGTCACGGGAACATCACAGTAGGTTTTTTTGCTAAAATCGCCTGTAATGAACATTTCTAATAAATAAGCACAGATAGCCTCGATCTCCTTTGTATTTTTAGGGTTTCCCTAGGTTTGGAGGTGTGATTGTAGATCCTTCTATTTTAGGTCATCTAAGGTTAGTAATTGGTTCAAATTTGCATTACATTTAAGATCTAGCTTGGTACAGAGGGAAATGAAGATGGTTTCTAGATCTAGCTTAGTGTAGATCCATTTGTTCTCAGTGATGTAAAGTAGTAATTGGTTCTAATTGTATTATACTCAATATGTAGATAGTTACTTAAAGGAATGTGATCTAGACTAATAATTGGTTGTAATAGCATTGTATTTAAGGTATATACATCTAGCTTGGTAAAGAGGGAATTGAAGATGGTTTTGATATAGCTTGGTGTAAAATCATTCGTTCTTTTTTATCTAAAGTAGTAATTGGTTCTAATGGCATTATACTCAAGATGTAGCTAGCTATGTAAAGAGAGAATTGAAGATGTTGAGTTTAAATGTAGCTTAGATATGTTTATATATCCATTCGTTCTTTGTGATGTAAGGAGCTATATAAGTTAATCGGCAAAGTTAAATGTAGCTTATATGTAGCATATGTGTGCATGTGCACTCCTAGTGTACTTAATTCATTATTTAACACCTATTATTACATATATAGCGTAGATAGACCGAAGCTGGATGTACATTGAGAACCGTGCGAGCGCTGAGTACATTAATGGTGTCTCCGCTTTTAGAAGGGTTGTAGAGGAAGATATATTGAACTAGGGGGTGGAATTTATGCTTTGTCCACGCATTGACTGTGAGAATCTGAGGATGTTTTGAAACCCAGCGCAGATCGAAGCACCCTTGATTCTACAGGGTTTCAAAAGGGAGTATACATATTGAACCAGTCACGGTGAGGAGCAGATTATGCAAGAAGCAAGTAGTACTAACATCGTCAATGAAGTCGATGATACTCCGGATATCGTTGACGAAGTTGACGATATTTTGGATGATATCGACTGTGCTTTCAGTAAAGATAGGTTTCACGATGACAATCTAGATCAGATGCTACGGGATGCAAAAGGGAACCGTGATGAGCGGGAGTATGTAAAATTCTGGGGCTTGATGGACGACTCGGAGAAACCTTTGTTCCCGAGATGCAATTCCAAATACACAAGGTTGTCATCCGTGCTAGAACTGCTGAAATTAAAGGCAAGCAACGGTTGGTCCGATAAGAGTTTCACGGCGTTGTTAGGTCTGTTAGCGAACATGCTTCTAAAGGGAAACGAGTTACCGACAACCACCTACAAAGTCAAGAAGGTTCTTTGTCCCTTTGGAATGGAAGTAGAAAGAATACATGCATGTCCAAACGAATGTATCCTCTACCGCAAAGAGTACACAAACTTGCATGTATGTCCGGTGCGCAACACATCCCGGTACAAGCGTAAAGATAGATCAGATGATGACGACGAGGGCATCGAGGTGAAGAAAGGATCTCCTGCTAAGGTGGCGTGGTATCTGCCTGTAATTCTCCGTTGAAGCGTTTGTTTGCGAACCCAAAAGAGGCAAAACTGCTTCGGTGGCACTCGGATGAGCGTAGAAATGATGGAATAACAAGGCACCCTGCTGATTCCACCAAGTGGAGAAACGTCAATAGGAGGATTCAAGAATTCATAGCGGATCCGATGAATATAAGGTTCGGATTGAGTACAGACGAAATGAATCATTTCGGTAACAAGAGCAGCCGTCATAGCACTTGGCCCATGAATCTCTGTATCTATAACCTTCCTCCTTGGTTGTCTATGAAGCGGAAGTATATTTTTATGTCTATACTCATCCAAGGCCCGAAGCAACCTGGGAACGATATTGATGTGTACCTAGCACCATTGGTGGAAGATCTGAACACATTGTGGGCTCCTGGGGTACAGGTATGGGATGCTCACAAACGAGAGTACTTCACTTTGCACTACCTGTTGTTCTGCACCATAAATAATTATCCTATCCTTGCTAACCATCCAAATCCTGTACTCACTACTTAGATGATATCGAGAGTGTGTGGCTGAATCACTCGCGTAAAACCGTGTACATGCGTCACCGTAGGTTCCTTCAGAGGAATCGCCCATACCGCAAGATGAAGAAACAATTCGATGGAACGACCGAAGATGGTTTAGCTTCAAAGCCTTTAAGCGGGACAGACATTCATGATATGGTTAAGAACTTGGATGTTGCGCATGGAAAGGGACGTAAATCGAGGACCCGTGAGAAGAACATGTGGAAGAAGAGATCGATATTTTGGGACCTACCTTATTGAGAACACCTAGAAGTTTAGTATTGCATTGATGTGATGCACGTAGAGAAAAATGTCTGTGATAGCTTGATTGGTCTTTTATTGAACATTAAGGGCAAAACAAAGAACGGTATCAACGCACGGCTTGACTTGGTCCGTATGGGCATCAGATCTGAGTTAGCACCGAAAGAGACCGATAAAGGCCGAACATACTGCGAACCTTCTTGTTACACTCTGTTCAAGCCCGAGAGAACTGAACTGTGCCGGTGCTTGCATGGTGTGAAAGTTCCGTCCGGTTACTCCTCCAACATGAAGAGACTTGTTTCGATACAAGATTTGAGTTTAACTGGTATGAAGTCTCATGATTGCCATGTGCTAATGACATAGATGCTCCCTGTCGCAATTAGAAGCATTTTATCGAGCAAGGTCTGGGAGACAATCACAATGCTGTGTTATTTCTTTAACACAATTGCTCAGAAGGTCATTGATCCCGAAGGACAGATGCTCTGCAGGCCGAGGTGGTAATGACTCTATGTAATCTTGAGATGTATTTTCCTCCGTCGTTTTTCGATATCACGGTCCATCTCATTGTTCACCTTGTGAGGGAGATAAAGATGTGTGGGTCCATGTTCCTACATAGCATGTACCTGCTCGAGAGGTACATGAGAATTCTAAAGTTCTACATACGGAATCGATCTCGACCGGAGAGCCGCTCCTCCTTCTTCCGATCGCAGTCTCCCCCACCACCTTGGGGTGAAATTCTTGCATGAAACAAAGGTATGTATCCCAAATCCCACTTCTTTATCTCAAATCACATGGTAATGTAGTTCATTCGTGCTTGTAGTTGCTAGAGCTGGATGTCACATTTTTTGTTGGCACAAAAAGGTAGATCTAGGAGAAAACCCCCTTTGTGTCGTGACATAATTTTTGTTGAGCTTGTTTCTAGTAGCCAATGTTCATGCACAC
This sequence comes from Otatea glauca, assembly GCA_036346275.1. Lineage (NCBI taxonomy): Eukaryota > Viridiplantae > Streptophyta > Magnoliopsida > Poales > Poaceae > Otatea > Otatea glauca. The sequence goes on along the minus strand of CM070724.1, from coordinate 32,867,689 downwards.
TATGGCTGTGTAGATTGTTATTTTCTCCATATGAGTAGTTTGTCATAGTATTTAGGATTACTAATCTAGTGAAATATGCCAATGTTCATGCTCGCAGCTCACTGTAAGTAATTTTTCTATAAGATAACTGGAATTTGCTATTTATCATTCTCAAATCTCACTTCCAAAATTTTGGTACCAGGATTAGTTCTATCTTCATATAAACATCGCAATTTCGGTACCAGAATGATCTTTATTGAGTGAACATAGGAAATGGTAAAGATTCAGAAATATTTGGAAGACTGGGATAAGTTTGTACCTCAGGAGAATACATACATGACATTTATGTGTATGCTTGTATGTAGCAATTCTTTTGTGAGCCACGGACATTTTCATTTTGCATGTTTTGCTATAAAAAAGTGTGTTTCTAGTGTAAGGAATTTCTTTAAATTCATCTGTATACATTTGTCAAATGCCACTACTTATTTGCTCATGTGATGTACCACTTATATTATTTTGAATGTTTCTTTCTCACATGAACTCCAAGAATTGTTGTTCAAGTCTTGATCTTGGTCAAAAATGTGTTTCCTCCTGGGGTGCCTTATGCTATGTCCGATGCTGTGATTTTGCCATTGCCATTGCCATTGCCATCAATAGGTGTGGTTCCACTCCTACTACTACTTTTATTTAAGTTCATGTATTGATTTGTCCATGTAAAATGCTTCATGAGGCAATTTTGTGTAGTGCAATTTCTTTGTAGAATAATAAACAAAATTGTATGCTTCTTTTTGCTGAATTTTACTTGTTGTCAATACTTTATCCTTCTGTCATTTATTGCTGGATGATGCAAATTGATTAAATAACCTGCTTTGCCCTGTCTTCTGAATAGCTCTGAGTGCTGTTCCTCTGTGAGTATGCATCCAGATTGCTCTCTCAATCCTCTGTTGCCTGTGGGGATTGCTCCGTGATGATATTGGGTAAATTGATGATAATGACAATTAATTTTGTGAACTAGGCCTTGAACCACTAAACTTGCATGCTAGAAAGAATTGATTCTTTATACTGTTTTGCTTAGTCCGATCAGTATTAAATATCTGCCATTGCTTATTGTCAGTGTTACTTCATTGTCTTTACACTGCTCTGTTCAGTTGATTAGTTGGCTACTGATCTGAATATTTGAGCCTGATTCGATTGGTTATATTGCTGCTGATCTGAATAATAATTGCTTGGTAAAATTGCTAATTAACTAATCTGAACTTCATTTGATGATTCGCTTAGCAAATATTCAATCTGCTGATCTGAATGCATGCTGAACTGAATATAATCTGTTAACAGTGAGCTTGATTATCAATTCTTTAATATGCATGTTAAGGTGATAAGGGTTCGAGGCCTTATTCACTTAATTAATTGTTTAGCCCATTTGTGATTGAGGTTGAAGATTTAAAATCTTCAATCGAGCCCTATTTCTGAGAGCAATATAAAACAAATTCTTCATCAATTTATTGTATTAGACATGGTTCACTGCATGAATGACATAAATTTCATAATATGCTTTATCTTGTTGATTATGTCATTATTGCTATCTTTGGATTATGTAATTTTCATCATATTGTTTTTCGGTCCTTGAATCCTCTCAGGTAAAGGATAATGTATGTACTTTCCACATTGTTGGGGTGAGAGGAGAGTACATACTTTAAGTGCACATTCGAATTAGAGGTTGTCACCGTTTAGTTCAATTGTTGTATTTGCTAATAACAAGCACAACCATATTGCATGAATGAATTCTCAATGTTTGTTTGTTCCCCTGAAAGCTTATAACTAAAATATCATGAATTGTTTTGTATATTGTCACTTGTAAGCAATTATTGATTCTGTTAACCTTTCTTCTCTTGTCTTACCTTCTCTTAACCTTGTATGTACAAAACAACTCTTAACTTACCTTCTCTTAAATTTGCTTCTCTTAACTTACCTTCTCTTAACCTTACAACATACAATTATAACTGTACTTAACAACACTTAAATTTACTTTCTTTCTTCTTCTATGAGCCTCTATGAGTGGTTGATTTACCAACTTGCCTCTTCTATGATCTTCATTACAAGATGGCGTCCCCTCATTCCTTGTCGCCAAATAGATCTGATGAGATGCCTAACGTAGGAAATCAGAGACGCGGTCCAAGAGGACTTAGTAAAAGACCTCAGAGCCGATATACCATCACGGCGATCAATCCGCACGATAGGGCCCCTACCGCACCTCCTAAGGCTACGACAGCTTTTTTGAACATTGTGCAGGATTGTTGGGCGTGAAAGGGTCCCCATCACCTATCCATCATGGAAGACGCTCACAGATGAGGAGCGCAATAACCTAGTGACAGAAATTTTCGCGTCGTTCGAGATCCCACAAGACGCCATGCACGCACTGCGACAGTATGCGTTGCTAGTGGCGGGAAAGGCGTGGAAGAACATCAAGGGCGTCCTCATCACTAATTACGTGAATAAGGAAATAACTCTGTTCCAGAAGTACGGGTTCATCACTGACGACATGTGGGAACGATTTGTTGAGATCAAGACGACGAAAGAGTTCGTGTGTCAAAGTGCGGCGCACAAGACCGTCCAGTCAAAAAACACCCACACACACAGACTCAGCTCAACTGGGTACACGGGCAAGATCGCGCAATGGACAAGGTAGGGTGACGAGGCAATCCAGAAGGAGGTCGCACCGCCGTTTGCCTCGATCTTGGACCCAAGCACCTGAAACTGGGTAAGAGCGAGGTCACGTCCCACGTTTTCGGACAGCGTGTCCTTTGCCAACCCCACTGACGAGGAAGTGCCCAACGCCTGATATCATTGAGCATGGAATCTTCCCAGGGCTCTTTCACTTTAAATAGAGAGAAAGATGTATTCTCCACGGCCTTAGGAAACAAGGAGCACCTGGATCACACCCGAGGCCTAGGTGTTTTCGTTCCCTGGAAAGTGGGATTCCCACAAGATTCCGACACTTACCGGAGTAGGAAGAGAAGCAAAGCCGAGCGCGATGAACGGCTAGTAGCCCTAATTGAGGAAAGGCTGAGAGCGCAGTTCGATAGTCAGCTAAGAAGCTTTAAGGAAAAGATGGAGCAAAGGGTGGCTACAGAGATACAGGCACGGAACGTGCAAACCCAATAAGTATAGGCGCAGTTCAGCCCAACAAACCATCGGAGCAGCTGTGCGTTTGCCCCTAAGACGGATGTGGATGACGCAAGATTTCCATCCGACGACACCCGGGTAATATACATATCTGCAATGCTCCTTAGATAGACCTGTTGACGTGTTAGCTAATTAATTGTGTACCCTTATATAGGTGGCCACATCTTGCAATCTACAAGTGAGGCTTGCCAATGGCTCTATTCCCCTGTAGGCTGCTTGGGGGGACGCATATCCATCCGGTGTAGGGGCGTTTGTGCACGGTCATACTTTAGATCCGGGCTATGTGAAGGTCCATATCGACAGTGTACATAAAATTTGCAAGACCGTCACGCTGGAGATGCCCCAAATGACGAGATCGTCACACTAGGGGATACCATCGGCATATTCATCCAGTGGCCTAAGAATGACATCTCCTTCAACGCCTGCCCTGTAGTACCAAAGCTACAAGCACTACTAGAGCCATATGCTGCACCGAAGGAGCCCACCAAATCGGCTACCATGTCCCATTAGGCACAGGCCGTTACTGCAGTTCGAGTCAAGTCGTCTCCCGTGAAGACAATATTTGGTAGACGGCGAGGCGGTGATAGGGGCAAATCGAAAGGGATGACCACATCAACCCATGACTTTCAGTTTTCCCCGTTGGCGTGGCAATTCAAGCTGGGATAGCCGTTCGTACCGAAAGAGCGCCAGAAGACGCTTACATTAGCCTGTGTTAGATTGCAAGATTGGTGCATGGAACAAGCCAACAAGCCGGTGGCACAACGGACATCGAGTATCTCGGTCAGCTTCAAGGAGGAGCATTTCTTACACCAGTTTTTGGATGACTTGTTTGTGGTCGGCTTCAACGACTTGTTCGATCTGTACAACTTCAACGCTCTCGACGCATCATTCATGAGATGCTAGACATTGTAAGTATGTGCAATCACGATATACATTCATGTTATACCGATAAATGTCAGATATATATGATCCTTGATTTTGTATATGTAGATATATGATCATGGAAGCAAAAGCAAAGGAACAACTGGTGGGTTTCCTCGACCCACACATGGTGTCCAAGCAAACTATGGACGAAAATTTACAAGTCGTCCTCGAGTACGTGGAAAAAGTATTGATGGCTCAATGGGACAAAAAATTCATACTTTTACCCCACAACCCGTGGTAAGTGCTTCATCTAGTTGCTATACTTATTGATTTATACTATATAACGCAGCTTGAAGTTAGGTTGAATGACCATAACGACGTACCTGTGTAGGTTTCACTGGGTTCTACTCATAATTATACCAAGACAGAACTGAGTAATTTACCTTGATTCTAAAAAGGGCGGCACCCACGACTTGGCGCCTATTAGAAATTTACTCGACACGTCGTTCGATTTCTACAAAGTTTGTGGAGGTCCACACAGGAAGGACCTAGCGACACTGAAGCATATTTATAAGTTTTCAGTATCCACTAGTACGCAATAATCCTTCACACTTCATAATAATACATTCGAAACTAATTAACCTATTATATTTTGGCAGTGCCACTAGCAACCAAAGGGCACTAATCTATGTAGATTCTATATTTATCACAACATGGAACTCCTCATTAGTTCAAAGAAGACCAATGTTATAGAGGTTTATCAATCTTGCAACAATCGTTTCCACCTACAAATTTGTATACATGCAAGACTTTACTCTTCCCATCAACAGGCTTGGCAATGGGCTGAATCTGTGTTGGAACAGACTGACCTGCTAGGTATTCGAGGACAACTCTGTGCCTTCTTGATACGTGAGGTCATTAATCCAAAAGGCGAATGCCACTCAAGCCTCGCCTGATAAGTTGTGAATTTGTTAGATACCATCTAAATTAATTTGTGAACTTTGTGCTGTGAATTTGTGAGTTGTAGTTCTGAATTCAATTGGTTTTTATATATGTGAGTTGATTTCTGAAATGGATGCGCTGTACATTGAAATGTGCGATCAGAGTCGATTTCTAAAATGGATGCGCTCTATATTGAAATGTGATCCGAGCTCATTTCTAAAATGTATGTCATAATAATACTGGTGATGTTCTGTACTATCTTTTGTTTCAGAGGACATAGCTAGCATTTCCTGAGGCTAGCCAATAAATCATAATTTAGTAAAAATGGAAAATCAACATCACAGACGGTTCCAAATTGGAACCGTCTGGGATGAGTTTTTTCACCGATGGTTGGAAAACCGTCTGTGATGACCTATTGTCATCACTGACACTTTGATACAGACGGTTCACAAAACCGTCTGTAATGTGGTTTGTGAACCATTTGTGATGTGGGTTGTGCAGTAGTGATTCTTGATGTAGGATTTTTTGCCGTGGTTTATTAGCTCTCAAACATTCAAATATGCTTTTAAAAAATTTCAGGTTAATACAACAAAGACAGCTTGTGTTATCGTGAAACGATCTTATCATTGAACGAGCATATAACTAGTTTTGTTATTATGTTCATTCCTTTAGAAATTTAGTACATGTGTAGATAAATAAACTTGTGTACGCTTCTCATTCTTGAAAAACACTAGCAATAAGATATCATTATATCATCTTTAGAACACTTAAAAACATATGTCGCACCGGCCCTTTTCCGATGCAGATACCATTTGAATCCTATCAGCCGAATCAGGTAAGATTGCATCATCCATTTCCGGCCTTTAGCACGCTGGTTGAGCATAACCAATTTTTGGATTGGTACGAACCATTTATTGCAGTGATGGGTTGAAATTTTAGCACTTCTTCTGAGCTGCATCCAATGTGGCCTATCCTTAGAAGCAACTACACTAACTAATTTCAGTATTTACTCCATCTCTTATTTATATCATTTAGAGTAACCATTAAAGTTAGTTTGTATAATAGTTATTTCTAAAAATTAACTCTAAATACTGTGCAATAGATATCTCTTCTCTCTTATACATAACTAATATACCTATGTTTCTGTGCAATACTTGCTACTAAATAAGAGTTAGCTCTTTTTTTCTCACTCTTTTATATAAGTTAAAGTTGATGTGCACAGGACAAGAATAAACTAAGATAATCTTATTGTGTATGCTCTGAAGTCACGAGTGAGTGAGGCTATGATACTACTGCTACATGTACTATGACAGCTTTGTCGGCTAAGTTCACACACATGGAAATATCTTGATAGTGAATATTACTACAACCACATTCACTTGAGCTTTATAACTTCACCAACATCCTTCACAGGAATGCATCATTGCGTTGACCACGACGTGTTTCTTCAAAGTTCGCTAATCGCTCGCCTCCAAATAGATATAATTATATATCTTCTTACATTTTTATCAAGATATATCTATAAAAGACTATATTAACCATTTTTATCATATTTTTATATAGTGTGTTTTACTCTAGTTGATGTAATAAATGATATTAGAAATGACTAAAGAGGAGGGGGTGTAGAATGAAAAAATGGCAAAAAAATCACCTCGAAATTGTAGAAGATATATATTTAAAAATAAATTTTAAAAATTAGAATGATATGTATTCGAAAGAGGGTATATCATGAATCTTGTGGTTTATTACCCTTTGTTACTACTTACTGAGTATTACAACTTACAAGCATATGCAGTGACATGTTGCGAAATGAAAGCTTTTACTGGGTTCCAGCTAGGGGTGGATAACGAGCCAACTCGACTCGATTCGACTCAGCTCGATCAAATTCGTTAAGATAATAAGCTAGCTCGGCTCGACTCGTTAAACTCGTGAGTTGGCTCGTTAAACTCGACATTGCCATCTGAGAGGAGGATTATTGTTGAGACTATACGATATGTTATGTGTTATCATCCTCGCCTCACACATATACAGCTATACTTGCCAACTTGAAGGACTCGTTAAACTCACGAGTTGGCTTGTTGAACTCACGAGTTGACTCATTTAACTCATTATATAATCGAGTTCAAATCATAGCTCGACTCGACTCATTAAGGAACGAGTTCGAACCGAGTTTGCGAGTACTTGTTTAATTCACGAGTTTCGAGTTTTTTTTTTCACCCCTAGTTCCAACTTCCAATACTCATAACTCACAGGTCAAAAGTTATACACACAAAGCAGAGCAGTGTCCAAACTTATTTTTTTAGAAGAGAAAAAAAAATAGAGAGACAGAGCCCAGATCATGTTTGAAGCATAAACATAGAGTAATCGGTGTAACCTTTTCTTTCCAATTTTAATTACTACTAGTGGTGGCTGTTTCTTTTTCAGATTCAGTGCGCCCATGCATGCTTGATGCCTGGCACAGGTATCATTGTTTGCTACGGCCGGCGTTTGCGAGCCTGTCTCCTGCTGACACCTCGGTCGTCGTTGCTTCTTTTGACTCCAGCTCAAAGGACAGTCAAATTATTCTTGCCTCCTCTTCTGCTACGTTTTGCCTCACACTGGATTATACTACGCCAGGTTCACGATATTTGGTACGGTTGAGTTTTCACGGTATTAAACTCTAACAAATAGTTCTATACTCATATATATATATATATATATATATAAATCATTGTGAAAGTATAATATTATAAAAGTATTTCTTACGACAAATCTAACAACATCACGTTAATATAATCAATCTGAATATTGGAAAAATAATATTGGTTAAAGATTACGAAGTTCACGTTCACCGTAGCTTCTCCGTGCTGCACATGTGGAACGCAGGGGAAGTGTGCAACAACATTTCGTGGACACGGGTAGACAGAAAAAAAATTCTATATCACTAGATACTAGATGGCCTGTTACGCCTGTAGCACTCCTCGTAAAAACTAGACATATGTAATATAAAACTTAAAAGCAACTAAGTCTTCTTCTCTCCCCTAATATATATCATATGTCTTTATTTCAAGAGAAATACTCCTTCCATTCATTTTTATAAGGCTTTATTTTTTTAATGGTCTTGTTCACAAATATAAGGCTTGCATGTAGATTTAATGAGGTTTTTTTCTTCTATACCCCTATTTATTCTCTCTCAACCATATGCATTTATTCATTACCATCCACATAAAGTATATCTTTCATCTTCCAAGACAATTAAGTGGGAGCATCTAAGTTATTTTCTCTCATACGTTTCTCAATTTCAACGCAATCTTAATCCTTGTGTAAAGTCAAAATACGCCTTATAAAAATGAACGGAGAGAGTATTTCATAGTTGTGTACCTCAAGGCGTACACGGGCGCCTCCTCTAGGAGCTCGCGCACCGCCGGCTGAGAGCACACGTCCCCCGACGTGTTAGCCCTAGGGATGGCAATCTTACCTGATTACCCGTGTAACCCGGGTAAAAACCCTAACAGAGATGGGTATGTTCCTCTTTTATTACACGCAAATATGTTTATGAGAGCTAAACTTTACCTGACGGGCAAACGGGTACGAGTATGTTAAGCTCCACCCATACCTGTTTCGCCTGATTACCCGCCACCTTCTACTGACATATGGGCTAGAACGGGCGCCCAGTTGGCCCTCTGATCCCCAATTTGTGGTTCACATATTAGTAATTGTTGAACTTGAGCATCTGTGTGCTATTTGTCTGCATGTGTTATTTTAATTCTTATTTTTATGTACATTTGAAATTTTGAATCATTGATAATCATTCTTCAGTCCATAGAATTTAGTTGATTCCCATAATTTCATCAAAATGATTGTATTAGTATCATAACTCATTAGCTCCTAGTGCCATTTGGTTGGAAGGATTGTTGATGGTGGTGGATAAACGGGTATACCTGAGGGTATCGGGTACCCTCGGGCGATGGGTATGAACGAGATTTTTCGCCCGTGACCCTTGGCAAGTATACCTACCCATGGGGGAGATTTTGGCTAGCGGGTATCAGTATGAGCGAGCACTATCCATACCTGCCACACTCGATTGCCATCCCTAGCTAGCCTAACGCTACTACTAATTAGTTTTTTTTTATTTTGAATCGAGTTGCAATTTTTTGAACCCGATTTAAATCCCCTCCAAATCGAGTTGAATTTTCCCGTGTTGAAATTTTGCTTCAACCGAAAGCTTCTAATCAAAAGTTTTCGAACAGAAATTTGTTTATTTAAAAGTTTTTGAACCGAAAAGTTGTGCTTTATATGAAAGTTTTGAATCGTTTTTTTTAATTTTATTAGAGAAGAATGAATGTGTGGAAAAAGGGTGGAGAAAGAAGAAAGGGACGCTACGTGGCAACACGTATTGCTGCATCTCTGTGTAAACTTTCCATGCCTACGTGGCTGTCCAACTAAAAATTCAACACTTTCGATCCATTTACGGTGGCACAGCTGAAGGCGGGGCCAGAAAATTTCCTAAGAAATTCCAGGTCGTAAGCGATGAATCATTAGGGGGCAGCTGAAAAAAAAATCATTTCAAATGCATGTTGTTTTTGCATGTTTTTCATAAAATCTTCTCTGCTGAGGATAGCATTTTATTTCAGTATAATCAAGAGCTGACCGTATACAACTGTAGCAAGGACTTGTAGAGACAGCGATATTCACTGTTGCGTACCAACCATCAAAACTTACTATCTACTTACGATATACACCACACCAAAAAACGATCTCCTGCTGCCGTACGTAGCATGTTACTTCATCAAGTACTCCAGTATGCAAGTATGTAATGTGCAACCGTTTGCATGTAGTAGAGTAGAGGGCGATCGAGGTAGCGTCCTTATCATAGATCTATTTTTTTGAGTAAATTTTATAAAACTGCAGTTTTCTTATAAATTATCAGAAAACTATAGATTTTATCTTCAATTTCACAAAACAATATATTTTAGAAGAATTTGTATCACAAAAGTACGTGTTTAAGAATTAACTATTTCTGGTAACAGGTCTGACTGCTTAGGACCACATGGCAATATCATGCGCAAGTGAAACGGAAAATGAGGACGCGTGAGACTGACATGTAAGCTCACACTATCAGATCCGTTACAAGAAACGGTCAACTCTAGAACATGTAGTTTTGTAACACAAGTTCTCCTAAAATCTGTAATTTTGTGAAATAGAAACTAAAATCTATAGTTTTCACATAGTTTGTAAAGAAACCTGTAGTTTCACATAATTTACTCTCTTTTTGTCTCGTCACAGTATTCCTATAATTTTAGACTCTTGGTTGGATCTCTCTATATTTTTTTGAGAGAGAAATCTTTAGGACCTCTTTCTAACAAAGTATAGAGCGTGGAAATTCCTTACATTTTATAGAAACTAAACCTTTTTTATTATTCCAAACGACAATTAATTCCAAGGATCGCGTGCAGGTAGTCGGCATTTCAATTTGTCAAGATCGGCCATGCGTGCGAGACAAATCTGGACACGAGTTTTTGTGACGATGCGCGACTAATTAATCAGGTCTTGCCTGGAATCGATTGGGGTGTGGTTTAGGGTGCTACTAAAATACTACGCAAGTGGTAGTAGTGGAGTCTAGTGCGTGCAAGCATTATTTACGAAGGCAATTGCATTGGGCAGTAAGGGCTGAAACTTCGGGTAGTGATCGGTAGAGTTGCAGCGCCTCGAGCCAGGAGTATTTTGTCCCCCATTTCAACAACCACATGCATCACATACGATCAAGTACCAGCAAAAAGAATGATTTTCTCGCTTGGGCACCTTGACCATTCGAGCACACCATCTAGTACTAGTACAGTGTCCTGTCTTCCAGTTTCTTTTTCTTAACACGTAATATATGATATTTTTCTTTTCTAAAACGTTTGTTTCCTTTTCCTTAATTCCAGGATATTTGTTTCATTTTCCTTGAGATGATGCTGCAGGTGGGGGGAGATCTGTTGTGGGCCACAGGGATAAGTTAGACACATTAAACAATGGCCATCGGATGTGGGTGAGTAAAGCTGAGGAAAGATCTGAGAGGTTAATTTTGATGGAGGCAAGTTTCTGGGGACGTTTCGCTGGGTGCATGAAGGTTGGGCTATCTCTAGTGGGGTGCATTATTTGGGGTGGACGTAGAAAAGAATGCTTAGGTGCATTATAAAGGGGTATAGACTAGTATTTACGGGAGCCAGCCCAGCTAGAATTCCCATGTTAAACAGACGGGACTAGGTGTTTTACCGTTGATCGTAGCTCTATGATTTAGACTTACCGTACTCTATCCGTCTAATTTTATAACTGGATCAGTCTAATTTTATAAGACGTATTTTTTAAGTAATTTTATTCATGACTATATAGCGTATTTTATTTTTAAATACAAACTAGTGTGATATTTTCTTTATACATCTGATAAATATCTAGATTTACTTGATATTCTCTGCATTTATTCATTGAATATATTGTTTAGAGATATCCTAAAATTTTAGATCATGATCACACTCAAGAGAATTTATAAAATTCTGACACTGTTACTGTCTCATTTTTATTCCTTATATTTTGATTTTTCAAACAAAACAAATGAAGTTCAATTATTTTGGAAATTTTTCTGTATGATTCTAGATTGCTAAAGATGGTACTATAAATTTTTCAGAGCATGATCAAGCTTGTATATTTTTATTAAAAAAAATTAACAGTGCTTCTGTTATTTTATAAAACGTCTTAAAAATTCGATTTTTCTAAAACATTTCATAGAAGATGACATTCTTACGAGAAATTGACCCAAATTCGGTTCAAAAAAGTTGAAATCTGGTTCAAATTTCTAAAAATACAGTAGGAATTTGATTTTTTTTCGATCGGAATTTAGAATCTCACCCCTTCTGAAATCCGAAATCTTGGCCGAAATTTTTGAAATTTCACCTGAATTTTAAACATTGGTTGTAGGTAATAATAATGCGTGATCTATTGCGACCATGATGTCTCAACGCCGTGATATTTGGTACACAGAACGGTCGCCACAGGTGGTGATGGCAACATATGATTAAGTACATGGATCCGTGCACAATCCATCCATCTGTCCAGTGTCGGTGCATGCCTCTGCTAATTAAAACATGTATAGACCTCTTAATTCATCAATAATAGATTAATAGTATCTTCGATTATAGTACTAGTGTATTAGTACTCCACTAGATATGCTCCCCATATAGGATAGGAGTACAGTACTATTTCTTTTTTTTTTACCCATCATTTTGAACATCGATACCTGTCTCTATTGTACATTTTCTATTATTACTTTTTTAATTATATGTTAGTAAAAATCATTAAAAATAAAATATATGAAAGTATTTTTTTATTACAAATATATAATATCATTTTCACATGACGAATCTAAATAGTTCTGCGCATATTAGAAATCAAAGTTTTAAAAAGCTAACTACGAGGGTTCTAAAACGGTCTGAAAAAGACCTTATAAGGACTATAACTGCACGGTCTTTGACGCACGAAGAAGGTCTTCGGAGAGTCCAGAGCCCATGCATGGTTAACGAAGGGGAGCACAACCAAATGCCGTACAGCTCGACTGAATAAATCAGTGTAGCTAGTTTGGTTGATATAAGAAAAAGACACGAATTTTACCGGCGCAAATGAGAGAAAGTCAAGTGATCCGCAGGGAGGCAGGTTTGGTACGCACGCACAGAGGCAAACAAAGCTAGCCAGCCAACAATGATTGCCATGAAACTTCTCCATGCCTCCATGGTGATCGAAGTCTTACTTAGGCTAGCCCTAATTTTGGGCCTACGTACTTAAGAGAAGAGAAGTAAAAAGGACGACGCCTCTCTGTCTACTGTTCTATCTTCCTTGTGAAGCTATCATTTGCAATGGAACATGGAAGATCTAACGCTGCCGATCCAGCCTTGCATGCAAGGAGGCAGCTAGGACAGGGGAGGGGACACACTAATCAATCGGGTGCAACGCAAAGAAGCCTCGTACGCGGCGGTGATCTCGCTGGATCCTCGAAACCACGGTTTAATTCTGTTCGCGAAGTGCCTGTCTGTACGATCCTCCGTTTTCACTTCACTGTCTTTAGCTTCTGCTGTCATGTCCTACGTGTACTTTTAGATTAGCCATTTCAGTTTACTAGTAAAAGCTAGGCAAACACTGTGTCTTTGTTTGCTTGTGTTATATAGGGTTACTCATATCCAGTCTATTAGATATATACAGAGAGGTGTGTTAGATAATTCTAATAGGATTATAACTTATAATCCTAACAGGAGTAGGAACTAAAAATGCCATATAAACCTAAGGAGTGGTTACGGAGAATCCAAACAATTAAGAAGTCATAAACCAACTCATTCAAAGCAAGAGCTCCACGAGATGATTAGAGGTTAAATTATTATTTAGCACTAGATTCTTGTACAAAGCAAGGATCCAAAAGCTTTAAAAGGTTCGAGAGGTTATGAGAGAGCAACATTCCTAGTACTCTTTTGAGGTTATAATTAAATAATTTGTTGCCGGCTTCGCCAAATCTCTCGCTCGTCGTGGTTACTTCAACATCATTTTTTTGTTTCTCTCTACGAGATTTATCTTCTTCGTTATTGATACCGAGCACGCCCGTGTCTTATCTCACAAAACTCACATCTAATCCAGATGTTGTTGTGCATAAGAAGGGGTATCAAAGTCAAGACCGGATTAATCAGATTTATGAGAAGATCGGTAAAGCGTTAGGTGGCACAAAATCAAGATTGATATCGATGATGTGGAATCAAGTGGAGAAATTTAACGATGGAGAAAATTTCATTGTGTGTCGATATGTGGTGAAGAATGTCCTTGTCCAGCAATAGTTAATCACTGCTATTGAAGGGGATAAACCGAAAAAGTCGTCTACTGAAGACTATAAGGTGATGTAGCAGAAGGCTGTTAGTAGAATATGTCCATGTCTCTCCGATAAGGTAAAGTACTCAGTAATCAAGGAGAATTCGCCGAAGAAATTATGGAATAACTTGCAAGAATTGTTTATGGCAAAGTTGGTGACAAACTGGTGGGTGCTGAACGACAACTGTATATATTGCGCATGGAGGAAGGCACACAATTCATTAACCATCTCAATGTCTTCAACAAGCTTATCACATAACTTATTAGTGTGGATGGAAAAATTAAAGAGACCAACAAAGTCGTCATACTAGCATCATCTTTACCACTATCATGAGAGCAATTGGTGATGAATTTTCTTGTTAGAAAAAACACTCTCAACTTCAACAAGATAGTTGCATATCTATTGGAGACGGAGGCCTTGAAAAAGCCATCGTAATATTCATCCTCGGATGGTCAAGTATTGGTTGCAGTAGGTGTTGTAAGTAAATGCAAGAGTTATAAGAAGAAGAAGAGCAAAAGCAAGGGCACACGTGCATGCTATCTATATGACGAGAAAGGTTATATGATAAAGGATTGTCCGATTTTAAAGTAAATGAAGGGTACATGCTCAACGATGATAACAAAAGATGAAGACATACATGTCGTCAATCAGCCAGGTACTTCTTATGAATAGATATTAGATTCAAGTTATTACTTCCATATGTGTTCGGCGAGGGAGATATTTGACGTAGGATCTCTATGTTTGGCGTATAGAACTATTCACTTGGATTATTGCAAGGAGTATGCAATTACTGAGGGGAAATAATTACATAAGAGATGTATGATATATCACATCGCACATTAACGGGAGTTCAGTATGTTCTCGGTATAAATAAGAATCTAATATTTATGAGGTCACTTGAGTTCAAAGTTGTAAGGTGTCACTTGAGTTCAAAGTTGTAAGGTATCACTTTGAGGTAAAGTTATGCGAGTTATTTGCAAAGGGCAAGTGATCATGAAAAGTATATGGAGCAATAGAGGATACCGATTGAAGGGTAAACCTAAAGGAAGGGCAACCAACAGGAGGTCTGAAAAAATCCTGATCAAGAGAAGAAAATTGTGTCATCAATAGTAAGTAATCATATCTCAACTGCAATTATGTGTAAAACTGCAAAGACAGTTGCAAAATCTAGTAAATGCAAAGGCGAAGGTGCGGGCTGCTAAAAAAATGAAGATGTAGCGAGACCAACCGCGAAGTATCATTGAGCAAGTAGAGCTCAGAGGTGATACAAACCTATGGTATGAGTGGCTATAGGAATAAAATGTGTAGTTAACCAAACTACACAAATAAATGTTTCTCAAGTGGAGGGTTCGGACGACCAAGCCCAAACATCAACACGCACATTGCAATAATGTGCATGAGCCCCTGTGGTGGGGGGGGGGGCACCCCCAAAAGTGAGAGGAAATAAATACGGAGTCAAATTGAAGTGAGTTATTTGAGGAGTATGATAACTTCGATGGATAAGAATTAAGGTAGAGATTGTTAAATATGGTGACTCATATAGCCTTTTAAGATTTGGAAAGATGTGGTAGATAAATCATAATAGGCTTAGAATTTATAATCCTAATAAGAGTAGAATTAATATTTGCTTTGGAGAGAACTAGGGAACTTAACTAAACCTAAGGGATGGTCATGAAGAATCCAAGCAACCAATAAGTCATAAACCAACTAATCCAAAGCAAGAGGTACGCGAGATGATTAGAGGCTTGGTTATTTTTTAGTACTAGATTCTTGTATAGAGTAAGATCCAAATATCCTAAAAGGTTTAAGAGATTGTGAGAAAGTAACAATCCCTTATACTCTTTTGATGTTGTGCTTAAAGAATTTGCAGTTGGCCTCGCCAGATATGTCTCTCGTTGTGGTTGTTTCAACGTCGTTATTTTGGTTCTATCTACAAGATTTATCTTTTTCGTTCTTAAGACCGTGCACAGTCATACCTTATCTCACAAAACTCTGATCTGATCTAAGGTTACTGTGCATAAGGAGTATAAGAGTGTCACAGCTTGCGCAAGGCTAGGCATGAACAGACGACATAAACAAACTCTGTTAATTGAGAACAAGTAGCTTTGCTAGTATCAATACTAATTATCAATTGGTCTGGCACTCGTGCCGTGTGGCTACTTAATAGCCAGGGTTCAAGTCATACTAACTACACGTTGGTAAACTTTCGATTGTTGAGAGGTTGAACCTCGATCACAAGGTAACAGTGTTAACCAACTACGCTTCTTCGGGGGGAAATTTTGTTACATCCTAAGTTAACTGACATCGATAGGCATGGTTTATGGGCAGGCATATATAGCATAGGATTCGCTCGCTGGAGACGAGGTAAAACTTGTTCATGGCTGCTGTACCCGGGCAACGAAATGACAGTGATATCACGCGTCCAGCCAAGGATTGCGGGAGCCCAGGTGACGCCGAATTCGCGTGTCGGAGCGCACGCTCGCCCCTGTAGCCCTTTTCGTGCCGGCCAAAAGCGTCGCCGCCGAGCTCCGATCTACCGGATCTGTACTGTGGACTGCTGGGGGACGAGCGGCGACGGCGACGGCGACGTCGACGGTGATCGATCGATCTCCATGGCCGGACCAAACCAAACAAGCTAGGCCAGCTCGATCGGTCGGTTAATCTGTACCGGTACAGAACGCAACGTGCATGCACTGGCATCGTTAGGGCGAGGGGGGCATGAATGTCAATGTGCGGTCGATGGAGTTGGTGAGTCGCGGGTGATCGCGGCGCGAGGAGACGATGACAGCAGGGTCAGTGACGTTGTTGGCGATCGAGAGGCTTCGTTGGGCCCGGAGCTCACCATTCCTTCTTGACGCCGAGAAACTATCTTTATCTTCCATTCGTATATGAATTTAGATGGTTTGTTTCAGTTTAACTTAGTCTTTTTAGTTTTTATGAAAAAACAATAGTTTAGTCCTTTAAGCTCCCTCTTCTATTTCATTCTGGCTTCGCCACGGTGATTCTAATTTCTAACAGCTACCTTCCTATCCATGAAGGCGG
This sequence comes from Otatea glauca, assembly GCA_036346275.1. NCBI lineage: Eukaryota > Viridiplantae > Streptophyta > Magnoliopsida > Poales > Poaceae > Otatea > Otatea glauca. Next base: position 32,850,816 of record CM070724.1, on the reverse strand, counting down.
ATGAGAGCGAGGTAGGATCATGCACAGCACATGACATGTTTTCGGTGTTGGACTTGTGAAGTTTAAAATTGCAGCTGTTGCGTACAGCTGGGTCCATGCATGGAGCTGTTGTCCTACTAACGGCTTGAAATAAGTTTGGCACTATGGTGGCTTTAAAAAGTAATCAGGTAGGTTTTCCAACTTTTGGCTGTTACACTTAATCGAAAAGAAATTTTACCATGTATTATATCAATAGGATATGGTGGGTAATAAAAATCAGATCCGGTCATTGTACTCCTCTACCATCGGAGGAGGTATAAATAAATAGTGTCTAATCTGATCTATTAGATCGAAAAGAATAAACGGCTCTATATTGAGTTTAGTGTACCTTAGAAGAGCTCTAATTGAAAGCATATTTTTTTTACCTATGACAAAAATTATTTAGTGGAGTTAACCAAGATTCTCGTAGCTAAACCACATTCCGCTGCACATAACATAGCAACTAAATTAGCCCTAAGGAATGCTAGTGTTCAGTGCAAATCTATAAGGGCCTATTAGCACTGACGTATGGATGGTCCGGACCATAGTTATCGGATTCGCGGTAAGCCTCACAAATCGTGAACCAGATTTGTTGAACCTGAACCGTGGATTCATGTTCGCGGTGGGAATTAAAAGAAAAAAATAAACCACGAACCCAAATCTCATATCGCTACTCAGACAAACCGTGTTTCTAAGAGACTGTTTGTTTTAGTTTTGGATTCTCTAAAAGTTGATTCTGGATTGTGGTTGTAGAGAAGCTGATTCTCCAAAAGCTAGAATCTAAAAGCACATATGAAGTGGATTGTGGATTTTAGTGTATATGGGTGGGCTGGATTGTGATAATCGAATTTTAGAATCGAGTTGTTTATTTTTTATTCTGTTTTTAGAGCTAGAATCCAGAATCAAAGCAAAAACAAACTTGCACTAATTACATATGGTTAGGACTACTCTTGTAAGGCCTTCGCCTAAAACCATGCAGGCTTAAATATTGGGCCATCTCAGGCCTCGGTCTCTTGGGCTCATGGCCATTTGAACATATACCACTTTGTGCAGGGCGAGATGTGCTTGATTGAATGCGTCTGTTTTTTAAGGGTAAATGTGTTGGTTTTCACCAAGCTCAACAGCAGCATCATATCCATTCCTGAACAGTCTCAAGCTCAGATATACAGCAACATATTCAGAATGCTCGAAACCATTAGCACAAAAAGAATCTAGAGGGTTTTCGTCACGGCCAACCTGGAGACCGTGGGCCATTCTCTGATAATATTCAACCATTCATACCAAGCGTTCCAGTACGTATTTCCCCAAGAGTCCAAGGACAAAAACTAGGACTGTTGGCTTGAATATATTCTGCAGTATGGAATCTCTGCAGAGCTAATTTGGTGCCAACAACAAAGCCCCAGAACTGTTGATTATAAACACAGTACTGTAACTTACTAATTACTTGGACAATCTCATGTGAATACCTCGTTCTTATTCACTATGAGTAATTTTTATGGACTAGTGATGATTTCTACATGTACTAGTATATATGCTGCACATAACATGATCAGTGCTTTAACTTTTACGTTGGTCACTAAAGTGCACAAATATCTAAAAAAAGGATAATGTTTCTGTAACATCGTCAAATTTAATATGTGAGTTAATAAAATTAATTTATTAATTTTATCTAATGGAACTAACCCTAATTAGTAAGCCCTATTTAATTAAGCTACATCTAATCACCCTGCATTGCTTGCACCTAGCGCCGCCACCATCTGTCTTTTCGTGTGCACGCATGCAAGCAGCCGACGCCCAAGTCCCTAATGTCGTCGTTCAGCCTGGCCGTGTGTTGCATGCCGTGTTCTTGCACCCTCGAGCGAGAAGCTGGCCTGGTGCCGCTGTGGCGGCGCTGCCGTGCGTGGCAAGGGGCTCAAGCGCTGCTGCTGTTGCTGCGTTTCTCCAACGCACGTACTGCTGCTGCCTGTTGATAGTGCTGTGGCTGCAAGTTTTTGTTTCTTCCCCGATGAGCATGTGCTGCCGCTGCATGCTGTTGACACAAGTGCTGCTGTTGTTGCTGCCGCTAGCACCTGCTGGTGCTGCTGCGCTGGGGACATGCTCGCGCCGCGCTGTCCGCCAGCCGTGCCCTTGCCCGAGCCCGAGCCCGAGCCGCCGCAGTCGTCCGCTGTGCCGCTGCCTCGCACCGCTGCCGCTGGCATTGTCTGTTGGCTTTGGATCAGAAGAGCCTGCACAAACTCACGCGAGATGGAAAACAGTTCACGCTGCTAGAAGATGAACACGTTAGAGCTGATGCTTTGCCATAACTTCCTGGCAAAAGCTTTTCTTGGTTTTTCATTAACTCAACTAACTTTGCTTATCTACTTTGATACAATAAAGATACACACAAAACTAATTGGTCAGAGTCTCTGGGCTCGATCCACTCAATGTGCTGCACACGATTGAGTCTCCGAGTCTTCTCGACGTGCTCAGCACATATGCATCACAACTAAACACACACATTGCACATACCATGCAGAGGTTTGACATGCTTATGCAAACAAACCAAAGAAAACATAACATGATAGCAATAACTAAACAAGATTATTCTCATCATTCTCCCTCCTAATCTTGTGGGCTTTTCTTCACAACCTGTAGCCCGATCTTCTCTCTCATCTCCAGAAAGCTTGAACGCCCAAGAGGCTTTATTAGTATGTCTACGAGTTGATCACACGAACTGATGTGGTCAACATCAATTCTTCCATCCTCAACACACTCACTGATGAAATGATACATCATTGTCAATATGTTTGCTCCTATCATGGTAGACTGGATTCTTGCACAGCGCGATTGCCGATTTTTTATCAACCTTGAGAGAATCACCTTCTCCACAGGCTTCCTCCTCCAATCATCCAGTAAACGTCCGAGCCATAAGCCTTGGCACGCAGCAGCTGAAGCTGCTATATACTTAGCCTCACACGATGACAGGGCTACAATTTTCTGCTTCTGTGAGCTCCAGCTAACCATGTTACGGCCAAGGAAATAAACAGTCCCAGAGGTGCTTTTCTAGTCGTTTACATCACCTGCCATATCACTATCACTATAGCCGAGTAGGTGGGGCTCTTCTTCACCTCTTCTCACATAAAAGCAACCAAGCTCAAGAGTGCCCTGAACATACCTCAAAATTTGCTTCACTGCTGCCATGTGTTGTGTTGTTGGTTTCTCCATGAATTGACTTACAATTCCCACAGAATAGGTTATGTTCGGTCTTGTATTCACTAGATATCTCAAACTCCCCACAATGCTCTTATACTTTGAAGCATATCCGCCTGAGGACTTTGGCTCTCTTTGCTGAGTTTCAATCTGGCTTCCATTGGTATTTGGCATGAATTACAGTCTAACATCCCACTCTTCTCAAGGATTTTAGCTGCATAAGCAGATTGGCACACTGAAATTCCCAATGAGGTTTGCTTCACTTCTATTCCCACGTAATAGGAAAGCAACCCAAGATCACTCGTGTTGAACATTCTCTTCATCTGCACCTTGAAACTTGATATATCTGCATTGTTTGGACCTGTAATCACCAGATCGTCCACATACACTCCAACTAAGAGACTTGATTCTTTTGATCGTCTTCTGTAGACAGCACACTCCAATGGACACTTCTCAAATCCCAGCATCACCAAAGTTTTGTCAAGTTTGGAGTTCCATGCCCTAGGAGCTTAGCGAAGCCCGTACAATACCTTCCTCAGCTTGAACACCTTCTGGTCTCCTCCTTTTTCAACAAATCCTGGAGGTGGCGCAACATAAACCTCCTCGCTGAGCTCACCATTGAGGAATGCCGACTTGACATCCATATGGTGTACCTCCCATCCTTCTTGGGCAGCTAGAGCAATGAGAAGCTTCTCACTGTCTCTATTCTAGCGACTGGAGTGAACACTTCCTCAAAGTCAATTCCTTGCTATTGCACATACCCTTTGCAACAAGTCGTGCTTTGTGCTTCACAACAGCCCCTTTTGGATCTCTCTTCACCTTGTACACCCACTTCAACCCTATAGGTTTGTGTCCATATGGTAGATTAACAAGTTGCCAAGTCTCATTCTCTTGGATTGCAGTCATCTCATCTTGCATTGCAACCCTCCAGCATTCTTCTTTTGTGGCTTCCTCAAAAGTGGTCGGCTCATCTGCAGCAAACGTGCACAACCCACTGTAGTCTAGCTCCACCACAGATGTCTCACAATACAGCTCCTGGAGAGATTGATAACGCTGGGTCCCTCACTCGATGACGTTGAGTTGGTGTAGCTGGGGTTGCCACGATCGACGCTGATGCCGGCAATGCAGCCACAACTATCTCAGTTGCCATGGTTGACATTGGTGCTGGAGAGGATGTATCAGGGAGGCCAGTCATGCTTGCTGCGCGCCGTCACACTTGTTTTGGTAGTACTTGACGCTGGTAGTGGTGTAGTCAGTTCATACTCGTCAAGTCCTGCAGCAACATCAGGTTCATAGTGCATAGTAAAGATGTTGCCTCGTTCTTTCGATGAGTGATCACACTCAGGGCTTGCTTCCTAGTTCCACTCTTTCTCCTCATCAAATATGATGTCTCGACTGATGTGCAACTTCCGCTCCTTTGGATCATATAACCGGTATGCCTTGGATCCGGGCTTATATCCGAGTAGCACCATGGGAACACTTCTATCTGACAGTTTTTTTATGTGAGGGCTCACTGTCTTGACATGTGCCAAACATCCAAACACACGCAAGTGATGCACTTTGGGCTTTCGACGTGTCCAAGCCTCGTATGGTGTCTTGCCATCTAGGCCCCGAGTGGAGGATCGATTGAGAATGTATACTGCTGTTTGAACTGCTTCTCCCCAAAATTGTCCCAGCACATGCTTGCTCTTCAATAGTCTCCTTGCCATCGCGAGCACTGTACGATTCCTCCGTTCGACCACGCCGTTTTGTTGCGGGGAATATGGCGCGGTTAGAAACCGTCTTATGCCTAAGCTCTCATAGTACTCGTTGAACTCATTCGAGGTAAACTCGCCTCCTCTATCGGTGCGAAGGGCTTTCAGCTTGGCATCATTCTCTAACTCAGCAGCATTCTTGATCTTCTTGAAAGCACTGAATGCCTCGTCCTTGCTCTTGCACATATCCACCCACATATACTTGCTATAATCATTAACGATCAACAGGAAGTATCTATTACCTCCCGTCCTCTCGGTGTTGGTGGTGAGATGGGCCCACAAAGGTCTCCATGGACTAGCTGTAGCATACTTGCTGCCTGGAAATCAGAAACATGTGGAAATGGTGCTCGGTTCTGTTTGGCCAAAACACAATCATCACAAATCTGTAATGGGTGATTTATCACAGGCAGCCCGTCTACCATTCCCTTCTGGCTCATGCCTCACAAAGCCTGGAAATTGAGATGCCCAAAACGAGCGTGCCAAAGCCATTCTTTCTCAGTGATCTTTCCCAACAAGCACACTGGATGAGCATGTCTTATGTCAAGCACATACAACCTGTTGCCATGCCTCTTCACATTTGCTAGCAGCATCAACATGCTATCATAGATGCACAAGCGCCCTCCTTGTATTACTATCTTGCATCCATGCTCATCTAGCTGACCCAGACTTACAATATTGGTATGCAACCTAGCTATATAGTACACATTCTGGATAAGCCAATGCTCACCATTTTGACACTCAAACATTACTGTGCCTTTGCCACGGATCTCCACGGCCAGGCCATCGCCAAATCTGACTTGTCCAGTAACTTCCTCATTTAGCTCGACAAATTTCTTCTTGCAATCGATCATATGGTTGCTTGCTCCGGTATCGAGGTACCACACACCTCCCTTGTACACAACATTCTCTTGACCCTGGTTTGGCTTGATGCTTTCTTCAAGAAACACCACCTCCTATGCTACCCGGTGCAAATTTTGCTTGAGCTGGCACTCCACCACCACGAGAAGTGCTGGATGTTCATCTCCTTGTGCCTGCACCAAGTGGGCTTTTTCTCCTTTCTTCTTGGCGCGACACTCGGACGCGAAGTGCCCGTAGTTTTGGCACTCATAATAGCGAACCTTCGTCTTGTCAAATTTTCAATCCTTCTTCCTGGATTTGTTGGCACGCTCACCATGACTGCGCACACATCCCCGGCAACTCCCACAACCGCGCCATCGACCGCCCCCATGGCCGCGACCATTGCCGACATCACCTCACCCCTTTGACAAGGACTCACCATGGTTCTTCGACTCCTAAGCTTTCCACGCAGTCTTTGTCAATAGCAGATGTTCTTCCCCGCCATTGCCATATATCTTCACATGCTCCTCGAATGCCTTCAATCGGCCAAAAACCTCCTCGATGGACATGTTTCTTAGGTCCCCAAATTGATCAAGGGTGGTGACGACTGGCAGGTACTTGGGCATCACAACACACAACACCTTCTCAACGACATAGGAGTCTTCAATCTTCTCTCCTAGTGTACGCATCTTGCTGAGCACCATGGTGATTCTCATGGCAAAATCATCCACAGGCTCCCCCTCATGCATCCAGAGTTCATCAAACTCCATCTTGAGGGTCTGTAGCTTCGCCCTTGTCACTCGATCTGTCCCCACGTACATGGACTTTAATTCTGTCCATGCTTCTTTAGTCGTCTTCTTGTCGGCAAGAAGAAGAAGCTTCTCCTCGCTTACGCCCTGATAGATGGCTGTGAGTGCCATCTTGTCATGCTGGTAGTCGATCTCCCCAACAACAGCCTCCATGGCATCCCATACGCCTTGCACCTCCATGTACACAAGCATCTTCATAGACCATGCCACATAGTTGCTGTTTGTCAGCAACAGATACTAGAGAGAGATGCTTCCCTCCTTTGCCGATGCCTTGGACGACACCTCCATCCAGGTGACTCCACTTGATCTTGGGCATATGCTGATGAAGAACTGTGCTCTGATACCAAATTTTGGCTTTAGATCAGAAGAGCCTGCACAAACTCACGCAAGATGGAAAACAGTTCACACTGGTAGAAGATGAACACGGTAGAGTTGATGCTTTGCCGTAACTTCTTGGCAAAAGCTTTTCTTGGTTTTTCATTAACTCAACTAACTTTGCTTATCTACTCGAATACAATAAAGATACGCACAAAACTAACTAGTCCGAGTCTCCAGGCTCGATTCACTCAATGTGCTGCACACGATTGAGTCTCCGAGTCTCCACGATGTGCTCAGCACATATGCATCACAACTAAACACACATACTACACATACCATGCAGACGTTTGACATGCTTATGCAAACAAACCAAAGAAAACATAACATGATAGCAATAACTAAACAAGATTATTCTCATCATTGTCGACACCACCGGTCTCCATCACTGCATGAGGAGGTGTCGAAGACCTTGGAGGATACGGTATGTGGGTTTGGGAAGCGTGAAGGAGAAAGGAATGTGCAGGGATCATAGAAAGTCACTGATTTTGATGTTTGCGGTGGATCTTCGAGACATAGTATAAACCGTAGATTGACATTAGTTATGTTGACACTGTAGTGGAGTGAGGTTATAATCATTTGAATGGTAGATGTGGGAGTTGGAGCGCACCAGGATAGATTTTGGGAGAGACTGGTATTTGTTTAATACTAGGTTCTGTTTTCGGGTTGAGTTTTGGGGTATTCATGATCTATGATAGTTATGAAAAATATAGATTATTGTCATGAAAAATTCAGATTATTTTCTATAGTTTAATTAGAGTATAAGAACGTAAAATTTAGTTAAGCGGCTTGAAAATTAATTATGGCATGTAGAAACTCTCTATCCAGAAACCGTCGCTACTGAGAGCAGTAATGTTAATCTGCTATTTAGGGCTAGATAATGGAAGAATTAAATTATATCTTTAACTAGAGAAAACTACATAATTTTCCCTAAATCCTAGAGATGATGTGGTTTACTATGTTTGGAATTGTATAAAAATAGTTATGAAACCATGAAGTCTGTTGTTCAGTAAAACAATAGATCGGTTTTCGAGGCTGGAAACAAGGGGTTAAAATTAAATGAATTAATTGGAAAATATGAATAACTAGAAAATTATAGGTAATCTTTTGTTATTTTCAGAACATGTATGATTTTCTATGTTTGGGCTCCAAAGCTAGGAGTTATAGCATTCCGACCGTTGGGACAGTAAAAGAAAAACTATCTAGCAAGGGAGAAAGTTAAGTCCAGGGTTGGCGTAGGTGCGGTATTGTTATGTTTGATGCTTGTAGAATTATAGCATGATTTTGAGATGGGTTTACCTATTGTAGGAGGTATGACTGTGGATTTGGCTTCAACCTCATGCTATTCCATCTCTCGTGGATAAAAATGCAAGTGCATAGTAGAATAATGACATGGATGGTTAATTTTTATTGTCCTTATTGAAAATATGTTATCATTCTTTTCGTTCATTATGATAAAAATGATATGTTATGGTGATGGGAATAATGAAAATGATGAAACATGTTAATTAGCCATGTTATTTGCATATGTGCATTTATAATGGAAAGAGGTGACATGTGTAGGCTTCTATGATCTACTTGGTGTAGGCATAAAAGATCTACTTCGGTAGGCACCTCCACGGGATGAAGTGTATGAGCATGTGCGATATCAACAGGTGTGCACTCAGCGATATTGATATACGCTATGTGATAAGCATATGAGCATGTAGATATATTGTGTTACATCGCCAATGATAAAAGATGACTAATAAGATGAATATGATAAATGGTTATGTTATTGAGTCATGGGATTACTCAAAGATGATTAATAAGATGAAAGTGAAAATGGTTATATTATTGTTTTATTATTTACTTCTTGAGTCATGAACTCACTATTGCTTATTTTAATATTTTATGTAATCGTTGAAGGCGATATGCATGGGATGGGAGTGGTGCCATTGTGTCACTTATTACATCATCTTTCATAAATACCTAGTTTTAGTGTTCACTCAAGAGTAATAAAGTTCTTAGCCAATTTAATTAATGGACTTTCATAATCGTAGTGATGGACATGTGAACTTAGTCAGTTTTATATTAAATAAGAAGTTTAGTTGTTTATCTATTGTTTATTTATTCTTGATCATCGTCGTCATCAAAAGGTAAAGATTGTTCTCAGATGTATGTGATCTGGGCATACCCAAGTGCGAAGACTTAGACATGCTTAGGCACGTAGTTCCGAGTTTTATTACTGTTTATATGATTATGTAAATTGTTGCTATTGATGACTTAGTAGTAATGATAATTGTTTATGTTGTTTGCTAAAATTTTGGTTAACAATACAATAAAAGTGAGAAAAAATGTAAATGCTTGTAATATCTTGAGCACATATTGTGCTAGGGTGTTGCAGCTTCAGCTCATGCGTCTGACGGTAAACCGTAGCATCGGACACTTCTGGTACTCATGCATCCTCTTTCAACCAATATGAGCTCTACTTGTTTTTCTCTCTCTCCTTCGGAGTCATCCTATGCTACCTAGATCACCACCCTCTGAGGAACCAACAAGCTCTGATTGGAGTGACATGTCACTCACCGACCCACCATGGCTTGTCCTTGCACTTCTATACGTTTCCTCACCATGCTACATCGGCGTGGATGGCAAAATCTTCACATGTTCGATTGGGAGATAGGATGTAGTGGTTGAGCTCCGTTGCGAGGCCTCTCGAGCTCCTGGCAAGGTGTGTGGTGGAGCATCGTGACACGGGGTAGCAAGGCCTCTCATGCTCAAGGTACGGGAGGCGCTAGTGGAGCTCCACGACAGAGCCTTTTTGAGCTTAATTATCGGTTGGGCTCACCTAGATCTGAGCCCATCGCCAATGAGATAATGGTGTGATCAACCCGCCTCTTGCTCCTTTAAGCTTATTGTAAAATTTTTGCAACTTGTAAGTCCGTTGGTACAACAATGAAATCCGAATGTTACAATACCATACACAAATGTTGAGGTGCCCTAACGATTTTTCATTGCTGCAATAATGTTTTGTTTTTGTTGCAATTAGTTTTTGTATTTGTTTCATTTGTGGTTCTCGTTTGTTGCAACTCTTTTGTTTTTGTTTTAGATTTGTTGCATTGGGGATAAGAATTGTCGCAACCTCAATAACTATTTATTGCATGTCACTATTGTCGTTGACCAAATCGAATAGCCGATATCAATCACTTTATGTGAGATCTAAAAGGAACCATTCCATTGTATCTCCGCACGTTAGTCCTCTCTAAGAAACAACCATAGGAAGAACCACAAACTTTGAGAACATAGCCTCAAGCAAAACTAGACGCTTGTGGCCCGCTCTGGGCAAACTTTACTTGGGCCAGGCCTTTATTTTCCATATTCGATCCGAACTCCTCCCCCGTGGCAGGGCAAGCCACAAACACAAGATATAGAAGGGAGGAAACAGAGAGAAAACTTGCCGTGCTCATTGGAATCACAAAGCGTGTGATGTCATCGAGGAGGTATGTGTTGTCGCCGCCCACCTCCTCACCGTCTTCCTTCCCTGGCAACACCCCTCGTCCAGGTATTAATCACCCTACCTGCTTACTTCCCCAAATTTGTACTACCTATTGCCTCCGTAGACGCAAGCAAACCTAGGGGGATTAGCGGTGTGTTGTTGTGCTATGAGTACAGAGGGACTATCCACCTTTTGTCACTATAGATGTAGATCCAAGGGATTATCGTTGTCCTTGTGGATGCTCACTAATTAATAAACTGTCTTTATCTCACTGTAGATGCAAATTGTTGTTATTGATGGCTTAGGAATAGTGATAATTGTTTAGGTTGTTTGTTAAAATTATGGTAAAAGTGAGAAAAAATGTAAATGCTTGTAATATCTTAAGCACATATTGTGTTGGGGTGTTACAACTTCAGTTCGTGCGTCCGATGGCAAATCATCGAACGCTTCTAGTACCCACGCATCCTCATTCAACCAACACGAACTCTACTTATTTTGCTCTCTCCTTTCGAGTCATCCTATGCTATCTAGATCACCACCCTTCGAGGAACCAACATGCTTTGATTGGAGTGACTTGTCTCTCGCTGACCCACCATGGCTTGTACTCACACTTCTGTGTTTCCTCACTATGCTACATCGGCGTGGACGACGAAATCTTCCCATGTTCGATTGGGAGAGAGGAGGCAGTGGTGGAGCTCCGTTGTGAGGCCTCTCGAGCTCATGGCGAGGTGTGTGGTGGAGCTCTGCTACGCGGGGCAGCAAGGCCTTTCGTGCTCAAGGCACAGGAGGCGCTGGTGGAGCTCCACGATGGGGCCTTTTTTATTTCAATTGTCAATTGGGCTCGCCTAGATTTGAGCCCATTGACAACGAGATAGTGGTGTGATCAGCCTACCTCTTCCTCCTTTAAGCTCATAGTAAAAATTTTGCAACTTGTAAGTCCATTATTACAACAATGAAATCCGAATATTGTGATACCATACACAAATCTTGAGGTGCCCTAACGATTTTGCATTGCTGCAACAATGTTTTTTTATTGCAATTAGTTTTTGGATTTGTTATATTAGTGGTTCTCATTTGTTGCAACTCCTTTGTTTTTGTTTTAGATTTGTTGCATTGGGATAAGAATTGTTAAAACCTCAATAATTATTTATTGAATGTTAGTATTGTCATTGCGCCAAATCGAATAGCCGATATCAATCACTTTAGGTGAGATCTAACGGTCAGAGGAGCACTCAAAGGAACCATTCCATTGTGCCTTAGGACATCAATCCTCTCCAAAAAATCATAGGAAGAACCTGAAACTTTGAGAACATAGCCTCAAGCAAAACTGGACACGTGTGGCCCGCGCTGGGTGAATTCTACTTGGGTTAGACCTTTATTTTTCGGGTCTGATCCGAATTCCTCCCCTATGGCAGGGCAAGCCGCAAACACAAGATACAGAAGGGAGGAAACATAGAGAAAACTTGCCGTGCTCACCGGAATCGCAAAGCGCCTGATGGCATCGAGGAGGTATGTGTTGCCGTCACCCACCTCCTTGCCGTATGCTTTCCTCGGCAACACCCGCCATCCAGGTATTGATCACCCTACCTGCTTACTTCCCCAAATTTGTACTACCTGTTGCCTCCGTGGATGCAAGCAAACCTAACGGGGGGATTAGCGGTATGCTGTTGTGCAGATCCAGGGGATTATTGTTGTCCTTGTGGATACTCCCTAATTAAAAAAACCTATCTTTACCTCACTCAAACATCTGCTTACATAAGAGATCATGAGAAAAATTGGTTATGTAGTTTGTGCACATACCATAGAGCAGTTTGTAGACTGGCTTTTTCACTTCAAATTAGTAGCTTACACATCATAGTACTTAGACGACACTCATTCGTTGGGCTTCAAATTAGTAGCATAATTTTACACACATTTCGCTTCAATGGATCTATTAATGGTATAATGCATGTATTTTGTTTTTGTTATTCTTTTTTTAGATAATGGAAGATTTTAACTCCCGACCTCTGCATCTTGAGTGCACACAACCAATCAATTATTACATAGTTACAACCAATGCTAGCAAAAGAGAAATAAAATAATTGCAACAAGCCATAAGAAAATAAAACATAAGTTCTCAATCCACACAGCCTATTACTAAATCTCTATCCATGCTCGATGAAGAGATCTCTAACCACAATCTGCACCAATCTACATCCCGATGACACCACATCCCGGACCTCCGGAAGTTGTAGCATAGACCACGAACGCAACCAATTAGTGCAAAAGTAGATAACCTACAACAGATTAGAAAAAATTTTCTTATCAAAAACCATATCATTTCGACATAGCCAAATTGACCAACACAAAGTGATAGCCCCAACCAAAATGTGATCCCTTAATTCTTTTCCTATCCCCCATAACCAGCTCCCAAACATATTGGTCGTGCTAATAGGAGGTGATAAATTAAAAGCCGCTTGAATGACGCGCCATGCATGTTGGAAATATGCCTTAGAGTCAATCATAGAGATGATTATATTTCCATAAATGTTCATAAACTATGAGATTGTTCTTTGAATAACATCATGGATATTGATTAACAAGTATGTGACTTGTTTGTGAAACTCTGTATTCATCTTTATGATGTTCATTCTAAAAAGGGTTCCTAGTCGATAATCATATGAGGACACATATGAGTAGACTAGCATATGTATTGGTCGATGACCATGTTTCACGGGTCATAGATATGGAGATATCAAACTAATAATATGGACACATGTTAGAGAATATGGTGTTGGACATCGACCCACTATGAGACACTACGAGAACGTTGTATTATTTCATGTCATCAGTTGGTCTCATATACGATGTGTATGCTATATCCTTCAACTTGAGATTGTCGTATGTTCTCAAGATGTGTAATGGCTTACTTAGGGGTCGTCAAACGCTACCCCGTTACTAGGTAGTTATAAAGATGGCTTTCGGATTTGTCATGAAACATGCTGCGAGGCGTGATCGATCAAGATAGGATTTACCCCTCCATACAATGGGAGAGATATCTCTAGGCCTCTCGAGTGGTCAGATTCCGAAAACGCATGGCCATGCTACTCGAGTTAAAGAGTTACTCGAGTCATCGAGTTAAAGAGTTAACTCGATGTATTCGAGAAATCCGAGTCACGGTATCGAGAAAGAGTGGCCGAGCCATCCAAATAAGGATGACAACAACTCGTCTTGGGTTTGACCGATATCGTGAGGCAAAAGAAAATGCATATAGGACATTGTTGAGGTTAGTCCGATCTTTACATGTACTCGGGAGTCGGTAAGTCATGCTAGGGGTCGCTATCGACTATTGGTCGAATGATCGATGATCAAGTAGGAGTACTCGATGGTTGAGTAGGTATACCCGATGGTCGAGTAGGAGTACTCAACAATCGATAGGGGTACTCTAACCATGTCCGAGTGCACGTGAATCTATAGGGTCGCACGCTTAAGGGGCTGTAACCAATTCGGATAGGGATAGAGTTCCTAATAGGCTTCAAGGGTTGAAACCCGTTATGGGACGTCTATATAAAGGGAGGAGATTGTGGCTTTACGGTGAGTGAGAGATACATGAAGGGACACAATAGGAATTCAGAATTCCTGAAACCCTAGCTGCCACCTCTCCTCCGTCCAGAACCGCGCCGCCGGTGCTAGCACTTCGGCGCGTGGTGTTCCTACCCCGTACGTGTGGATACCTTGGAGGCGTTGCAGCGAAACTTCAACGCTAGGACGATCCGCAACCTACGACAGTCATAAGGAGCTATTGGGGAGGCGCGAGGCTAGTACGACTACATCTACACCACAGCGCTACATCGACTCTACTTCCGTTACGGGTTTGCGCGTCTAGTGGTAATTTTGTGATCTATAACTTGCAGTGGTTCCTTGGTTACGCGGTAGAAAATTTTGTTTTTCACAGAGTAGCCTACCCGTTCCCCAGCAATACGAAACAAGCAAAGTAGCAGTAAAAAAAGGTGTTGTATAGTTTTCTCATTGTTACAAAGACTACATTTTGTACTATTAGACCACATTTTGTACTACCACTCTAATTTTGTTTTTTGAGATTATCTTTTGTCAATATCACTCCACAACATAGGTAAAAAGAAATTAAATTTTCAAAGGTATTTTAAGCTTCCACAATTGATGTTTTGTAACGGAAACATTTTGATGCATTAATGCTTGATACATCAACCGAACTGAAAATTGTCTATTCTGATTGAGATTCCATTGAAAAGTACCCCGTTCTAGTGTTAACTGCACACCAACCATCTTTATAACAAGCTCATGCAAGGCCAGTAAATTATGTCTCGTAATGGCTCGACGAAAAGACACATTGATTGAGACAGTGCTCATTACTTCAACCACCGTGGCATATTTTTTCAGACAATTTGAAAGAGTCGTGGCTATTGAACACTGAGGGGGTTGTTTCCAAGCCAAGTATCCTGACAGAATCAAATTTGAGATCTAGTACAAAGTTGGAAGGAGCCAAATCTGAAGAAGTGATGTTTGACCTTCATTAATCCAGACCAAAATTGAGAGTCCCCTGGCTTCCTTTTGACATAAGATAAAGTCTTATTCCCCAAATATTTTCTTTTGAGGAGGAGTTGCCAAACACTATCTTCAATTAGAAGCTTGAAAAGCCATTTACTAATCAAGCATTCGTTATTGATGGCAAGGTCTTGAATACCCATGCCTCCTTGGTCCTTGGGTCGGCTAATATATTCCACTTAGCTAGCCTATATTTCTTTTTATGATTACCACTTTGACAGAAAAATCTGGATCTGTAATAATCCAACTGTTTGAGAATCCCACATGGTATCTCAAAAAAAGATAACACAAACATAGGTAAACTACTAAGCACAGAATTTAAAATGACTAAACGACCTCCAACTGACAAATTCTTGCCCCTCCAACTACTCAATCTTTGCTCAAATATTTCTTCAACCCCCTTCCACTCACTGATTCACAAATTTCGTTTTTTGTTATTCTTATTTGTCTTGTTGGAAGTTGACATGGATACACAACATTTATTTAAAGAACACTGTGTTTGGTCTTGTGATGATGAACTAAAGTAGTAGTTAAACATGTGATAGGTAACATAGGTTATAAGAGTTCTTAATGATACAAGGCAATAACCAGACAGTAATTGGAACTGCCATCCAATTGTATAGATTAGGGGAAGAGGCGTGGAATTTACTGTGTCATCTCACGATTATTCTTTATCATTACGTGGTCTAGCTGGCCTCTTATGTTTTATGTCTCTTAGCTGCATTTGTCATATTAATCGTGCTTTTTGTTGGGTCACTGCTATAAAATATGCTTTGGAGATGTAATCACGAACAACGTTGATGGAAGTGTTGAACATCTCTTATGTGTACTTTCTGCACGTCTGCGGTAGATGGTTTAAATGGCTTAACTGGTTTGGGAAAGGGAACTATATAAGAAGCAAAAACTACAATTAGTAGGTTGGAAGCTGCTGGGAATGCATATCGCCAGACCTGTGGTCAGATACATCAAAGTATCGAGGAAAATATGCAGTAACTCTCGTACATTTCACTATTTCAGTCCAGTTTATATAATTAGTGCTAATTGACTGCTTATGACTGTCTTCATTGTAATGTCACAGGGAGATGAATCGACTGACCGACCTGTAATGTCATGTTTGTGCTGACGGAACAAGTTCGCAGGGGCTCTTCATGCTACAAATGCATTTGCCGGTACTGGTATTGGAGGCTCGTTTTGCTTCATGTTGGTTCTTTCTGTGCCGCCGCCGGCGGCGGCGGTTTTAGCTCACAGACATTAGCGCAAAAAGAACGTAGGGCTTTCATCACGGCCAACCTGGAGATCGTAGGCCATTCTCTGATAACCTTCAATTATTCAGATCAATCGTAAATCGTTCCAGTATTTCCCCAAGGGTACGAGGACAAAGACTAGAACTGTTGGCTTCAAGATATTCTGCAGTATGGAATCTCAGAAGAGCTGTTTAACTGTTGGTGCCAACAAAAAAGAAGAAGAAGAAGGCCCCATAACTGCTGCTTAAAACACAGTACTATAACTTACTAATTATTTGCACAATTTTAAGTCAATACCCATGATGCAACCATCTGATTGGGTTGACACTGTATTACTAAGCCATTAGAAAGGTAGAAAAGCAGGTCTTCGCATGACAACAAAGTATTGGACTCCCGTCAAAAATCAAGAGAGAACCAAGTCTCCACTCAAGTATGCTAAATTACTACTACACTCCCATTTCAGAAGGTCGGTAATACTTAGGATCATCGCACAGCAGTACAAGTGTACAACCATGTCACACCATTCCAGCTGCATGTTGACTCAACTTTCTGAACATATCTACACAGATTCACAGACTGAACACCTACTTGCCTCCAAAACTGCAATCTCAGAGTCATGGATGTCATGCTTTGACTCGACTTTTTGCTAGGTTAGGATAACGATTAGTCATGATCAGACACAAGTTAGGCCTTGATTGGGCCCTTTCATCTGTAAGTTCATAAGTGCTAAGTAGTGGAGCCACCGTGGTAGGCCAGGGTAAGCTGAAAAGTGAACTTTTGAGAAGTAATAATAAAACACTTTTTCTCTAATCAACATTTACTACAATGATAACCTTTTCTGTGTCCGAAGTGACATGTCTTTCCATCCCATATCGACAAAATAGAAGAAACTTCCCCTCAAAAAAAAAATTACTGCCACATGACATTGTTGAACGTGTCAGCTTTGGCTGCCTTCGCAGAATAATTAATACTAGTAACTGGGTTGAAGATTCTACCACACATGATCACTGGTGGGCTCCATTTTTGTTCTCCCGTCGCTTCATCTGGCCGTTCATTTCAGTTGTAGCAAGATTGTCGCCGTTGATTTCGTCGCGTTGCCAACGCGTGACGGAACTGTCTAACTCGTGCCGTCGTGCGTCACCGTTTGGACCAACTGATCATCAACAAATTGTTAGATTATTATGGGATGCCCATAATTAATTTAATAGAAATTCCAAAAGGCCCATTAGAATACTAGGAGTCATGAAATTGGTTTAGTACCATATGGGTAATTGAGAGAAGGTTTGACCAACTTAAATAGTTGAGTTGTGTGTCTCTCAATTAGCAAGGTGGAAAAGGGTAAAGGTCATGCACACGCTGCTACCGAGCCGAGCCGAGCCGAGCCGATATCGAGTCGAGTCGAGTCGACCAAGAATCGCCGCCGTCGATTACAACGGACGTGGTTGATGGTCGCATAATGGTCGCTTCTCGTAACGGCTACCGAGTTGATGGTCGGTAATGGCCGGCTCGCCCGCTGCATGTCGCGAGGCTATATAAGGAGAGCCACTACCGTGCTTTTCTTCACCGCAGAACTCTCCCACGCAGACTCCATTCATCCTTTGTTCTGTTGTCCTTGCATTCCCGCCTCTGCTTTTGCGCGCACAAGTAGCGAGGGAGCAGCCTCGGAACCTCGCCTTCTTGAGATCTTGCTCGAGCTAGAAGGCCGATAAGGTTTTGGGGAGCGACCACGCGATCGCCGAAGGTGTTCTGAAGCGCATCGCATCGCAACGCGCTCGCACCGCATCAACCTCTTCATCGCACTAACGCTTCATCGCGACAACCTGTGATCGTCTACTTGACCGCCATGGCGAACGAATAATGTTGCTGCTTTGCGCTACGGTGGCACCGGCTCAAGGGTATATTAACTTATACCGTGTTTTATTCATGCCGATTTCTTGTTCATTAGTCTTTGCGTATGAGATAGATAATTTGTTATCTAGTACCTTTGGCTTTGAACAAAAATGCATCTTTGTTTAATCATGATTTACGTAATTCGTGGATTAAAATATTGAGAAAATTCCTAATATTTTCAACATTCCAAAACCTTATACTAGGAATTTTACAACTCTCGTTTTTTGCCGCGCTTAAGCCAACTATATTTGACGGCGCAAATTACAAGCGTTAGCGCGCTTAAGATGATTTTGTGGTTGATCGCCATGAACGTGTATCACGCTGCGCAAGGCAAACCACAACTGAGGGTGGGCTCTCTCGAGCAGAGAGTGCCTTCACTACCGCGATAACTTGTTCAGAGGCGCCGTGATTAGTGTTCTTGGAGAAAATCTTGTTGATGTGTACATGATTTTGCCAAGTGGTAAAGAAATGTGGGATGCACTTGAGGCAAAATTCGAGTCTCCGACGCGGCGGTGAACTCTATGTCATGGAGCAGCTTCATGACTACAAGATGGTTGATGACCACTCTGTAGTAGAACAGCTCATGAGGTTCAAGCTTTGCGAAAGAACTTGAGAATTTTACATGTGCATTACCCGACAAGTTTGTATGGGATGCATCATAGCTAAGCCGCCACCTTCTTGGAGGGATTTTGCCACTACTCTAAAACACAAGAGACAAGAGTTCACGTTCTTTGGTCTCATTGGGTCTCTAAATGTTGAGGAGAAAGCGAGGCAAAAGATATACGTGGGAAAGAAAGTTCTAATGCCAATGTGGTACAAAAGAAAATCTTTCAATTCAACAAGAAGAATAAAATAAGTCCAAAAGCCCGAGAACAAGAACAAGGCCGCTCAAACTACTAGCTTCAAGAAGAAGAAGAATAAAGGAAAGGAAACCGCTTTGTCAGAATGGTCGATCATTGGGCAAAGGATTGCCCCGATCGCAAAGACAATAAGCGTAAAAGTCCGCTAACGTTGTTATTGGCAATACCGAGGAGGGAACATCCGGTATGTTTCAATACCTACCGCTCTATCGATGTCGCTCACTGATTGGTGGATTGACACGGGGCCAATATACATGTTTGTGCCGATGATCCTTATTCTCTTCTTACCAGTCGCAGGGCTACCTCCGTGTTGATGGGGAATGGGTCGCAGCATTTGTACGTGGAGTCGCACGATTGACTTGAAGTTTACTTCAGGAAAAGTCGTGCGACTGAGGAACGTGCATCACGTGCCCGTGATAAATAAAAACCTTGTCAGGGGGTCTCTATTGTGTGGAGATGGTTTTAAGCTAGTTTTTGAATCCAATAAATGTGTTGTTTCTAAAATTGGAACTTTTATTGAAAAGGCTATGAGAGCGGAGGCTTGTTTCGCTTGTCTTTGACGGACATGAATAAAATTGTGAATCATGTTTGTAATCATGAGACTGATGTTTGGCATTCACGACTTTGTCATATTAATCTTGGTTGCATGATGCGGTTAGCCAGTATGAATTTAATCCCAAAATTTACCCAAGTCAAAGGTTCTAAGTGTCAAGTGTGTGTGCAATCTAAGCAACCTCGCAAGCCTCACAAGGCAGCTGAGGCGAGAAATTTGGCACCGTTAGAACTAGTTCATACCGATTTATGCGAGATGAACGGGGAGTTGACAAAGGGTGGTAAGAGGTATTTCATGACTTTGATTGATGATTCTACTAGATATTGCTATGTGTATTTATTAAAGTCAAAAGATGAGGCTTTTCACTATTTTAAGATCTATAAAGCTGAAGCTGAGAACCAACTTGAGAGAAAAATCAAACGGGTTAGGTCAGATCGTGGTGGAGAATACTTTTCTAATGAATTTAATTTATTCTGTGAGGAACATGGAATAATCCATGAGAGGACGCCTCCTATTCGCCCCAATCAAATGGGGTTGCCGAAAGAAAGAACCGTACTCTAATCGAGATGGTTAACGCCATGTTAGAAACAATGGACTTTCCAAGGAATGGTGGGGTGAGGCTATATTGATCGCTTGTCATGTCCTAAACAGGTTCCTACAAAGAATAAAGAAATCACACCATTCGAGGAATGGGAGAGGAAAAGATTAAATTTCTCTTATTTACGCATTTGGGGTGTTTGGCTAAAGTGAATGTGCCTATCCCAAAGAAGCGTAAACTTGGACCAAAAACCGTTGATTGTGTCTTCATTGGTTATGCTTTTCACAACAGAGGATATAGATTCTTAATAGTGAAATCTAGAGTACTGATATGAATGAAGGTACAATTTTTGAGTCCAATGATGCCACATTCTTTGAGGACTTATTTCCTATGAAAGAGACACTTAGCTCATCCGCCAAGAATCTATCTTCTCTCCTAAACCTTCCACTCCTATACAAATTGAGCCCATTTTGAGGAAAATCCAATAGATGAGGGCAATGAAGTAACTCGTAAGAGTAAGAGACTAAGGACTACAAAGTCTTTTGGTGATGACTTCATTGTATATCTAGTGGATGATACTCCAAGAACCATTGAGGAGGCTTATTCATCGCAAGACGACTATTGGAAGGAAGCGGTCCAGAGTGAGATGAATTCCATCTTGAGCAATGGAACTTGGGAAGTTGTTGAACGTCCATATGGGTGTAAACCAGAGGATGTAAGTGGGTGTTCAAGAAAAGCTAAGGCCCGATGGTACGATTGAAAAGTACAAGGCAAGGCTTGTGGCCAAGGGTTATACCTGAAAAGAAGGCGAGGACTTCTTTGATACTTACTCACCAAGGCGATTGACTACTATTAGAGTACTACTGTCTTTGGCTGCCTCCTACGGTCCGATCATTCATCGATGGATGTAAAGACGGCTTTCCTTAATGGAGAGTTGGAAGAGGAAATCTATATGGATCACCTGATGGATTTGTAGTAAAGGGTCATGAAGGAAAAGTGTGTAGGTTGTTGAAGTCTTTGTATGGCATTAAGCAAGCACCTAAGCGAAAGGGCACGAGAAGTTCGACAGAACTTTAACATCTCACGCTTTGTTGTGAATGAAGTCGACAAATGTGTGTATTACCGCTATGGTGGGGATGAAGGAGTGATTATGTGTCCGTATGTTGATGACATATCGATCTTTGGGACGAACCTTAATGTGATTAAGGAAGTCAAGGACTTCTAGTCCAAAACTTTGAAATGAAAGATTTGGGAGTAGCGGATGTCATCTTAAACATTAAATTGTTAAGAGAAGGTGACGGTGGGACTACTCTTGAGCAGTCCCATTATGTGGAAAAGGTGTTGAGTCGCTTTGGCTATAGCGATTGCAAACTTGCTCCAACGCCGTATGATCCAAGTGTGCTATTACGAAAGAACCAACGAATAGCAAAGGATCAATTGAGATATTCCCAAATCATTGGTTCATTGATGTATTTAGCTAGTGCAACAAGGCTCGATATCTCGCTTGTCGTGAGCAAACTAAGCCGGTTTGTTTCAAACCCGAGATAATCATTGGCATGCTCTTGAGAGAGTAATGCGCTATCTAAAAGGGACATCAAGTTATGGAATTCACTACACCGGTACCCTAGGGTACTTGAGGGTTATAGTGATTCAAACCGATATCCGATGTCGATGAAATAAAAGCCACAAGTGGATATGTGTTCACATTGGGTGGTGGAGCCGCTTCTGAAGTCTTGCAAGCGCACCATCTTAACGAGGTCTACAATGGAAGCGTAACTCACAGATTAGATACCGCCTGTGGAAGCCGATCGGTGCGTGAACTTGTGAAGGACTTACCGGTGGTTGAGAAATCGGTGCTCGCTATTCTTTTGAACCGTGACAATCGACGGTGATTGTCAAGGTGAATAGATTCTAAGGATAACATGAAGTCATCAAGGCACGTTAAGAGGCGGTTGAAGTCTGTCAGAAAATGAGAAACTCCGAGTTATAGCGTTAGACTATGTCCGCACGGCTAAAAACTTGGCGATCCTTTTACAAAGGGACTATCACGGAATGTGATAGATGAAGCATCGAGGAGATGGGCTTGAGACCCACATAAAGTCATGTCTTAGTGGTAACTCATCCTATTTGATCGGAGATCCCGTGAATTAGGATGTTGAGACAAGCTAGTGATCGGTGAGAGGAGAGTACATCTGCATTTGGCCCACTCCGCTTGAGATGTAATAACTCTCCTATTCTCGTATGGCGGGTTGGTTATACCTTAATGTATTCCGAGTGGCTTTGATAAGCGAGAGATGTTGTCCTCTGTAACACCTTATGAGGAATACACCTATATGTGTTCGATCGCTAGTCACAGCTTATGAGATTGGGTGATCTCTAGAGGCTCATGAAAGGCTAAGGAGTATGACTTATAAGCTCCAAACCGAGGGGATGCATTTAGCACCTAGTATCGATAAAGGACTTTGGTGAAACTTGTTCGCACAAAATCAAATTCAAGGCATAGTCCATTGTTCATTGTGGATGAGCGTAACCTTTGTTCTAGATGGAAGTTCAACTTAACAGTCTCCATCGAAAAACGGTATATCAAACTACATTGAATCGAGAGTATTTCAAATGTGCCTTTGAAATTTGGTGGGATTGTTAGATTATTATGGGATGGCCCATAATTAATTTAATAGAAATTCCAAAAGGCCCATTAGAATACTAGGAGTCATGAAATTGGTTTAGTACCATATGGGTAATTGAGAGAAGGTTTGACCAACTTAAATAGTTGAGTTGTGTGTCTCTCAATTAGCAAGGTGGAAAAGGGTAAAGGTCAGCACACACTGCAGCCCGAGCCGAGCCGAGCCGAGGCGAGGCGTGGCGTGTGCGAGTGCGAGTGCGAGTCGAGTCGAGTCGAGACGAGACGAGACGAGACGAGACGAGACAAGACGAGACGTGACGTGACGTGACATGACATGACATGCACGTGCGCAGCGTAGGCCAGTCCGGACGTGATGTGCTGGGCGGGAGCGGTTTGTTTTGCCGTTTCAGTAGTCAATATGACCAGTAACCGCAGTGATTAATGTGATCGAATCGCCGCCGCCACCGTAACGGACGTGGTTGATGGTCGCATAATGGTCGCTTGCCATCGTAACGCCACCGAGTTGATGGTCGGTAATGGCCGCCCTGCCTGCTGCATGTCGCGAGGCTATATAAGGAGAGCCACTACCGTGCTTTTCTTCACCGCGAACTCTCCCACGCAGACTCCATTCATCCTTTGTTCTGCTGTCCTTGCATTCCCGCCTATTTTTGCGCGCACAAGTAGCGAGAGGAGCAGCCTCCGGAACCTCGCCCTTCTTGAGATCTTGCTCGAGATAGAAGGCCGATAAGGTTTTTGGGAGCGACCACGCGATCGCCGAAAGGTGTTCTGAAGCGCATCCGCATCGCAACGCGGCTCGCACCGCATCAACCTCTTCATCGCACTAACGCTTCATCGCGACAACCTGTGATCGTCTACTTCACCGCCATGGCGAACGAATAATAATCTCGCTGCGCTGTGCTAACGGTGGCACCGCTCAAGGGTATATTAACTTATACCGTGTTTTATTCATGCCGATTTCTTGTTCATTAGTCTTTGCGTATGAGATAGATAATTTGTTATCTAGTACCTTTGGCTTTGAACAAAAAATGCATCTTTGTTTAATCATGATTTACGTAATTCTGTGGATTAAAATATTGAGAAAATTCCTAATATTTCCAACACAAATAATCTCCAAGACCCCAACTATATACATTATACATATGCTGATGATGATTTGATCAAATCGTTAATCTGATCTCTTTTTTTTATTTAAAAAAAAGGAAATGTCGGTCAGATCCATCGGCGCATCGTTGATGGAATCATTCATCACCTGGAAACTACAAAATTATATAGAACATTATAAATAAAATGAAAAGGTCAGCTAAGTTAGTATACGAAAGCTAGCTATCACGTAACTGCCTTTCAGTGTAGACGAATCAAACAGGATATGTATAAATTAATGGAATTGATACGGATCAGATCCCATCGTACGTTCCCACTTCTTTTATCAATTCTCAACTGCAAAATTAACCTGCCACCTCTAATATTAGCTATTCACTGCCGCACAAGAGCTCTCCAACCATCCATCTCTCTGTCCTCCCAACCATCTATGGATCGGTTTTGGCCGAGCCATTCTCCATCGCCGATGAGCTGTTCCGCTTTTACTTTAGTCATAGCGTCTCGTCACTCGTGCTTGACAAAATCATCCTTAACCAGAGCTCATACGGAGGTCTCTCCTTGCTAAGGACCACTATAGCTCACCTGATTTGGCGAGGCTGAGGCTAGAGACGGTGTGAAGATCAATGGTGAGTGGACGACTGGCGACGAGGCATCGTTGAAGGGCAATGACCAGGCACTAGGTAAGTAGAGGAGTGGGGCAGGCATGGCGAGCCTACAGTGACATTCGAGACCTCGAGGGCAAGCATGTCGCCGCCGCCGAGGCCGAGTTAAGAGAGTCAATTGTTTGTTGTAAGCAAATATTTTTTTTGTTGTATCAGATGTTTTCTGCGAATGCTGCAAACTTACATATCTCGTTTAAAAGGGTTATTGCAACCAAAGTTACTATTTGTGCAAATGTCTTCTCCCTTTTTTGAAACAAGAGTGTTTTTTTGTTGCATCAATTATGTCAATTTGTTGCGACAGATAATTATTTTGTTGCATTCGATATTTGTTGATGTTACAATCGGTGTTTTGTTGATGTTGCATCAGAGTTCTTATGCGATGCATCACAGTGTTAGACTGCTTCGTTTGTAATATGAAGTTGTTTTGTTGTAAATGCTTGATTCTTTTAGCATGCTGTGCAAGCTTTAGTAACATGCGTCGTGTCCTCTGCGAGCTCGAGCTCGAGCTCCACCACCTCTACTAGCGCTGTCGTGGCAAACCAAGCTCCGAGACTCAGGTTCCTCACGGGCATGGCTACAACCCCCTTCTCCGATAGATTTCTGCTACTCATGATCATCCATGCATCTCCTTTGTCCAGTGGTAAGCATTACATGGAAAGAAATCAAGAACAGGGGAGAGAAGTGGGCGCGGGGGGTGGTTCATCAGTCATCACCCATCTATTGATGTGGCATAGAACAGTGGTAGGGAGTGTACGGAGGCTCGGATCAAATATCCAGGTGCTAGTTATTCCAGTAAATTAAATACATTGTACTTATAGTCAGATATGTATCAATGGAATGAAAAGGTACGGGTGTTTTCCTGGCTTGTTTTCTACTTACAATTAATTGTCGTATGCTTAACGCTGCCCATGTTCTCTCGAAAATGACCTTTTCGTTTATTAGAAGTTATAGATTAGCATCTTCTTCCTCATCCTTTTATTTTTCTATTTTGTTTGACAGGAAACTTATGTATATTATCCTCGCAAAAAAAAACTTATGCATATCAAGAAATAGCTATAAAGTAAAGGTGTGGGATATTCAAAAGGACACTATCTGGACATAATTAACTATGGATAGATCTCTTTTTTTTTGCGAGAATGTCAAGAGCTATTACAATACACTAGTACACAACAAAACTAAAATTTTAGCAATTTCATTCATTAGCTATAACTTTAAACCCCATTTAGAACACAGCAATTTCACAAAAAAAAATTCAAATTAAATAGTTTAATTTTCACGGTAAACATGAAAAATCCCCATTCAAAACTGGATCTAAATATTTTTAGAAGTGCTTCTATATAATAGAATTCTAGATCCTTGCTCTGCCCTACACCCACCCGAGGCGCTCCACCTCTGACTTAGCCATGATCCGCCCTGCCCCGTATTGGATGCAGGTTAGAGCCTGCCTCGCCCTTCCCAACCTCGGTCACATACATATTTATTTTTGTATAGATTGATATTATTCTACAAGGTATGATAATACAATATAAACTAGTATTTGTTATTTCAAAGGCATTTGTTACCATTGATACAAGTTAGTCTTTATATATCAATGGTTTATCGTAATATGTCGATCAAGTTTAGTCAATAATACAATTATTACTTTTGCAAAATACATGAAACTATAATACAATATTAACTAGTATTTGCTATTTCAAAGGCATTTGTTACCATTGTTATAAGTTGGTCATTATATATCAATGGTTTTAAGATAATATGCCAGTCAAATTTTGTGAATTCTTACTATTAAAATACATGAAAGGAAAAAAAAACCATCCCAATCCGAGAAACACTATTGACTAGTTAATCCCTCCCCGCCAGCTCCGGGCCGACTAGAGCTGGGGCAAATACTTGGAAAGCCAACCCCCAAATCTCTATTATATATGCTGAAGTTCCGTATGTACGATTGACCGAGGATATTTGTCTCCTCTTCCTACATCCTGATCAAACCCGTTGAGTGCTTAAACCATCCGTTGTGTAATCATTACTTAAGGCCCGACAGGCGATGAAGATTAGGGGAGACTGAGTTCCATTCCAACTACAATCCCGGCGTGCTCCACCCATTCCAAGTACAAAATTTAGGACACGACACACCGTCTTCTATAGCTAATTCCTTGGCGAACTGTTAACCACTCGTCCATGTCGCCAGCTACAGCACAAACGTACATGACCAATGTAGCAGTAGCAGTACCATTACTTGTCTCTGTCCTTCGTGTGTCTACATTTGTCATTCACACACGGGTTTGATTAGTCGAGAAGAAAACGACATGGCTCGATCTCTATAGGTACTGCACTACAAGCCAAGCCAGACGCGTGAGACTAAATAAACCTATACACCATTTTTGGCCATGCCGATCCAGACAAACGACCAACGGCGTATGAACCTGGGAACCGGTAAAACCCCGACCACACGAGCGTAAAGACACCCACAATAAGATCAACTTCGTTTACGTTTAGACTACACATATAAGCTTTGTTACACAAGAATAAGAAAAAAAAAAGAGAGAAGGGAGCCAACCGATTCTTATGCAGGAGCCAATATAGCGTAGAAAACAAGATAAATTAGTTATATACAAGAGAGAAAAAGATAGTTACGATACAAAACCTTTTTTAAAGATAATTATTATACAAACTGATTGTATTGTTTACTCAATAGAGTGAGCGGTGAGTCTCGCAGACACGTCGGGCCCACGTGCAGGCGCCCAGCCTTCTTCGCACCCCCGGCCGCCGCCTCCTCCCCCGCGCTGGTCAGTCAGACACGGGCGCAGTGAGGCGCCGAGCCCCCGTGAAGGGGGCCCACGCGAAAGCGATCCGACTGCTGGATGCCGTTGAGTACTGGCTCGCCCGCACCACGCATGCCGGTTACTTCTTCCTTCCTTCTCCGGCCGGATTGCCTGCCACCTCCTCCGCGGTCAACTCTGGACTCCTCCCTGCCCAAGCCCAATCGAGCATTCCCGCAAACGCCTCACGCGCGTGCCCGCCGCTTCTCTTTCCGGCTCCTCCCATGCTTCCGCGGCGCGTGCTCCTGGCCGTCGTTGCCGTCCTGGCGGCCGCAGCGGCGGCCTTGGCGCAGCAGCAGCCGCTGGCCTCGCCGTCGGACCTGGTGGGGCTCTACAGCCTGCGCGCGTCGCTGGGGCTGCGGGCGCGCGAGTGGCCCGCCAAGTCCGACCCCTGCGCCTCGTGGGCCGGGGTGTCCTGCCGCGCAGGCCGCGTCGTGGGGATCAGCGTCGCGGGCTTCAGCCGCACCCGCCTCGGCGCCCGAGAGCCGCGGTTCGCGGTCGACGGGCTGCGGAACCTCACGGCGCTCGAGCTCTTCAATGCCACCGGGTTCCCGCTCCCCGGCGAGGTGCCGGCCTGGTTCGGCCGCGGCCTCCCGCCGCCGCTCGCCGTGCTCGACCTCCGCTACGCGTCCATCAATGGCACGCTGCCTGCCGATCTCGGCGTGTCGGGGAACCTGACGAGCTTGCTCCTCCCTGGGAACAACCTCTCGGGCCCGGTTCCGGAGTCGCTGCTCTCCGTCAAAGGCCTTCGCGTTCTTGACCTCTCCAGCAACAATTTCACCGGCGGGCTACCGAACGTCTCTGTCGCCGCCGGTCATGGAGCCGCATCGTTGTTTAACATTTCCGGGAATTCTCTGTACGGTGTGGCCTCTGACGGCATTGGGGCGCTCAGGAAGATGTTCCGGACGGTGGACGTGTCAAGCAACTACTTGGATGGAGTTTGGAATGGATCCGATGGAACAGTGGATGTTAGGATGAATTGCTTCTCTGGTGTGCCTGGTCAGCGCAGCCGTGCTGATTGTGAGGAGTTCTATAGGAGGGAAGGGGTGATGCTTGTCGATGCTCCCGTGCCCTCGCCTTCACCAGAGCCATCACCGGAGATGAAGAGGAGGATCTCCAAGAATGTACTGATTGGAGTCCTTACAGCAGCGGCAGCGTTGATGGTTACCTTTTTGTTTGCATTGGTGTTCTGCCTGATAAGGCGGAGAAGGAGACGAAGAGGAGTGGAGATAAATGAGGAAGGTGCACGCACCGTGCGTAGGAGGGACAGCAGTGTAAATCCGGTGGTGTCATCACCAGTAGCTGTGTCCCCAAGAGCCAATACTGGACCTGAGGATGCGGTTGCCGTTTTTGGTGAGTTCACCTATGAGCAGTTGGTCCATGCCACTGGGGGGTTTGGTGACGACAACCTCCTCAAGCACGGGCACTCGGGAGATATTTACCATGGTATCTTGGAGAATGGCTCACACATCATTGTCAAGAAGATTGGTGCGAAGAACATCAAGAAGCATCCAAGTGAATTGGACTTCTACACGAGGTACTCGCATGAGAGGATTGTTCCGTTGCTTGGCCATTTGACCAAGGATGATGAGGAATTTCTGGCCTACAAGTATATGCCAAATGGGAACTTGATCAACGCATTGCACAAGAAACCTGTGGACACCGAAGATAGCTTGCCCTCATTGGATTGGATAACTAGACTGAAGATTGCCACCGGTGTGGCTGAGGCCATGTGCTTCCTTCATGATGAGTGTAACCCGCCATTAGTTCACAGGTATTTGGTATTCTATATGATCCAGACATCTAGATGGTTCATTTGCTACTCTATGTGCCTATGGCATATGCTATTGGTTGGTGCAGAATTATTTTAATAATTATTGTAGGTGTCCTAACTTAATTTGGTTTCGAAACTATCATAGTTCAGAAAACCATGGAAGATCTACATGCCTTCTGTTCCAGCAAGTTGTAGGAAAATTAATGGTGAAAGTTATATTGAAGGCAACAATTGAGATAGGTGTAGTGAAGAAGCAGAAGTATTTAATCTCATGGTATAAATTTACAACCATTAGTTTTATAATTGCTGGGGTCCTCTACGTGGCTCTCATTCTTTTCTTGCATTTACGAACGCACCGATGCATTTCATATTTTATCAAGGCGCAAATGCTGAAGAGAGAAATATTATACATGTGAAACTTTTGTTTATCAATTATTCCCAAGTGCGAGCAGAAAATTGGAGACTGTATGATTTGTATTTGTATATTGCCTAGCAGAATTGACACTATGTAGAAGTACATCTTTGATATGGTTTGTCGTTTTCTGGTAACTTTGTTTGGTAGAAAGTGTTAGTTGCATGTGTCATGTGTCATTCTGAATTCTGTTTTTACTAGAGATCAACTATACCAAAGTCTCAAGTCTCTTTCGTAGTGTTGCATTTGCATTTGATAATTCACCTATTGTGATCTGCGGATGTCATCAATCATTCCCGAAACTGTAGATATTGTACTTTTAACTTAACTGGTAGTAATCATCTTTTGTTCCACCTGCCTGTTTTGATTGCTTTATTTTTTGTTGCTATCTTATATTACTTTGACCAGCCAATGTTGTAAGTAGGTGAGCTCAAGTTTCCTAAGCCACTTCGATGCATGTTGCTCAATGTCTCAATCTTCTTTGATGTAATTGTTGATATTTGATTTATTATGTTCTGATTTCTTTATTGTAATTGTAGAGATATCCAGGCAAGCAGTGTTCTTCTTGATGATAAGTTCGAAGTGCGACTCGGAAGTATGAGTAACACATGTGCTCACCAAAGTGGGGGAAGCCAGAATGTCTTCTCTCGGATGTTGAGATCATCAAAGTAAGATTGTGACCTGTTCATCTTTTTGTTTTTTGCAAGCTGCGAGTTAGAATGAGAACATACGAATAAGGATACCTATCGATGACTGATGTTAGGTCTTAGTATTAATTTGAGAGCAGCATAAATATAAAATACAAGTCAAGATAAAGCAACACCGAACCTACTCACTTATTAACATAGTTTATTCTTGTGGGTTTACTTGACTATATTGTAATTGTAATTTGTTTGCCCAATCCTTACTGGTTTTTACCAGTACTAACTGAAATTTGATACTTTTTACCATCCTTGGGAATAGTGACTAATTCTGGTATTATGCAAGCTTCTTCTTCTTGGCCAAATGGCACACCAAGAAAGGATGTCTGCAAAGGAGTTGGTGAATGGTGATATTGACTTGACTACCAGTTTCTATAACTGCAATTCGCTGATTACAGATGACCTAAAAGAATAATTTTTCTTATTTTCTGGCACATATTGGTTGCTCCGTGGTTGGTACTTGGTAGTCCACTTTTCAGAACACACACACACACACCTACTGCCTTCTAATCCTGTTGTCTGTAGTTGAGCAAACTCCAACCTTTATCTGCTTGAAAAAAATCATGTCTTTCTGAAAAGTTCTATCTACTACTAAATTAAAGTTTTTAACTGCCATTGATATTTGGTTCTTTCTTGTGGCAGGTCTCTTGACAAGAGCACATCAGGTATATAAATCTGTCAGATGGCTACCCATTCTACTTTGATGATCCATGTACAAGTAAACAAATTTTTATACGTACAAGGAAGTTTAATGGTTTAACATTCCCTTTCGTCTTTCTTACATGACAGGCCCACCAGCAACTAGCTCCTATGATGTTTACTGCTTTGGGAAGGTGATTCTTGAGCTGGTAACCGGCAATTTTGGTGTAGGTGGATCAAATGATGCTGCCTCCGAGGAGTGGTTCACAAACACACTGAATCACATCAACATTAGCGACAAGGAGAGGATTGTGAATATTGTTGATCCTTTGCTCGTCGTCGATGAGGATCATCTAGAAGAGGTGTGGGCGGTGGCAATTGTCGCGAAGACATGCCTGAATTCAAAGCCTTCAAGGCGGCCTTCTGCTCGCTATGTCTTGAAAGCCCTGGAGAACCCACTGAGGGTGGTGCGAGCGGGGTCCCGCTCCAATTCAGCAAGACTCAGGAGCTCATCATCCCGGAGCTCTTGGCAGTCTGCTTTTCTTCAAGGAAACCGGTACCAGAGTATGGAAGCTATGTCATCATCAGGGCAAGTGTTAGATCGAAAACATTCAGTCGCATCGCATGGGAGTGGGGCAGAGGCTTCGTTCTCCTCCAAGAGAGCGTCCCCGGAGATCGCTTCAGAGCCATTAGGGTTCGAAGAGAACATTATTGTGTAGGAACACCATTTATATGCAATTCTTTGCAGGCATTCGTGATTCTTTCTTACATTTGTATAATTTGTCATCTGATGCGCGTGATTCGATAACTCAATGTGCGAACTGTGCATATAAAGCAACGTGCAACTTTCCACCTGAACTTCCTTTGCTTAAAGTGAGCAATCTGGGCCGGCCAAAGGCTAATTTGTTCGTTACACGCTAATGTCGATACAGATAGCTATATGAACACGAGAGCAAGCGTTAAATCAAAAACCAATTGAAACGAAGCATCTGCACCGAAATCTAGTAATTAAAACTAATGCGCTCAATTCACACAGTCACGCAGATAGAGTACATTTAGACCAGGGGAAAAAAAGAACACACACAAAGCCTCATGTAGTCATCATTAATCTCAAATCTGTCCATCATGCACTCATGAAGATGAAAACTCATGATTCATCTCAAATCTACTCAACATGTAAATGATTAACCTTATCTTGCTTCAACCCTAGCTAAGATCCAACTTTATTACAACATTTGTCCATTGATTAGCGTACGGACTAAGTGCTTGAGAGGGACATAACATGATCCCAATTCCTCGGTGACACCAGAAGTCAACTTTTGTCAATCAAAAGAGTTCCTGCCAGCAAAAGCAACATCAAATCAGAATACAGACCCCCAAAAAAACAGGATAAGGGGGTAAAGTGCAATTTGCTCAAAACAAAACCGAACACTAGTAGGCAGATCGTAGCAGATCCAGTTTAGAAGAACTTCTGGGGTAGTTGAACTTGAAGAATGTGAACATTTGATGGATAAATTAGAACATTTTATGGATAAATTCGTGACGGGAGGTGCTTCTATGCATCACTATTTAAAAGTTGTATAAATATTAAAGTATGAATGAAGGGTGAATGATGATTACTTACCTTTTTGCTTGTTTTAACATTTGTGTAATTTGTACTAGAAGATGATGCGTAGAAGGACTAGTCGTTAGTGACATCCTTTTAGATTAGCGGCTTCCACTTTCACTAGTTGAAGGTCCACACGTCTATGTGAGTAACGAAAGCAAGCCATCTCGGTTATCTATATTTCTACAGCAGTCAAATTGTTTATGTGAAAGTGATTTGCGATAGGAACACACAATGTGATACAAATTTTGTAGACATGGAAGCATTACGGGACAAATGGGACGGTGTTGTTTAATTCCTGTCGACAATGTTCTGCGCAGCTTACTCTGACTAGAAAATGTAAATAAAGACCAAAGAAGGAACCATTAGTAGAATCCTTGTACTCCTCTACACTCAGCCAATGACAATAACCTTGGCATACAAAATTTAGCTTCATGCTACCTTGAACATATCCACTTGACGCATAGAAATATATGCACTTAAAGGCCTTGGCTGTAATAACAGCTGCATTAGCAACAAGTACACGAAGGAGAAGACACTGCAGGTTTAGTCAAGATTCATCTACACAAGTAAATACATTGCACATCTACCGTAGATTAGTAAATGCTATCTACTGTCTTGGCGGCTTCTGTTTCATTCTCGATGCATCAAATTATGAATTCTGCAGTTTGACATATATAGAATCCTTCTGCAACCAATTCTCTTGCATGCAGCACGTCATAAAAGCTGCAAGAGAAAAGGAACTAACTACTTGCAGCTAGTACCACCCAGTATTGAAAGCAAAGGAGTTTACTACCGAAATCCGTATTAATTACCTGATCATCCTGAGCATCTTGTAACATTTTGAGGTGCAGCAGGATGCTTGCACAAAAAACCTTTCATGCATCTATCAACAGATTCTTATCATGCACACATTTTGGTGATTGCACAGTTTAGTGGCCTTGAAGCAAAGGAGTTTATTACCGAAATCCATATTACCTAATCATCTTGAGCACCTTGTGGCATTTTTGGGTGCAGCAGGATGCTTGCACAACAAACCTTCTGTTGGCGTCAAAAACTTGAGGTAGGGTTTCTGACAGCAGCACACTAGACGAACACCTAGTTCAAGAGCGTGCCAGTCGATTTGACCTGTAACCGGCAAGGTAAAAAATATAAAATTCACTCAAAATCCGATCGTAAAGATCAATCGGCTTAGACTTAATCAGCCTGAAGCTGATCAAGATCGAAATAACAAGGTAAATCTAATTAGCCAATTAAGGCTAATCAGAGGATAAAGGTAGATCGATTCTGAAGAAGGCGATGCGCAACAAAATCAGAATAGATCAAACCTGGGGTGTAATTGACGAAGA
The DNA here is from genome assembly GCA_036346275.1 of Otatea glauca. Lineage (NCBI taxonomy): Eukaryota > Viridiplantae > Streptophyta > Magnoliopsida > Poales > Poaceae > Otatea > Otatea glauca. Next base: position 32,817,004 of record CM070724.1, on the reverse strand, counting down.
TCAACAATCGGCGATGCGCAACTTTATTGATCAAGATCGATTACAGAGACTAAATTACAAAAGCTACTCCTAGTTGACAGGAAGGAAGAAAGTAAAAGCTGGTTGATTGTATTGTGTTGGATCCTTTGCAGTTTGCTTTGGCCCTTCTTTTATACCCTTCGGCCGATAGTGTCCTATTACAGCACATTTCAAGTCCTGATCCGTATCGGCCTTATCTCGGACGGTTGTTTTTTCTTCAAAAATCTTGCAGTTACCAAATATCTTGAATTCTTTCTAATCCTGTCCATTAGTTTCCGTATCTTTGATTTTATTGCCGATTTAGCTAAACTTGCGAATTTTGGTGCAAACATATGCCCCCATTTTGGGAGATGACTTGTCATCCGTCAAAATTTCACTTATCGGCTTTTCCAATCGGCTAACCGTTAAACTTCACTCAATAATCGCTACTTTATTCGCGCTGTAATTCTCGATACAAAGGTAGTGCGTTTTAATCGCCGCGTCTTTTGAGATCCATTTCGCCTCTTCAAATTTTCACCACGCTATAAAATGCGCCCCACCTCGGTCATTCTTCACGCGCACGAGCTCAGAACTCTTAAAATCGGCTTTATCGAATCCGTTGCTCAACTCTTCCTTCATCAATCGGCTTGCTAAGATCGGTTTGAAATGGATGCGAGTCGTACTTATTCCAATCCCTAACAAAGAAAGACCAGATTTCCTTAGCCCGATAGGAAATTTAGATGCTAGCACGGTTATTAGTCAAGACATTCCTCGCCTTCCTCTATCGGCCATCGGATTTAACATAGAGAGCTGGGAAAAAGCTTTAGGCATGGCCGACGGCGCCAAAGGATGGAGATCTTGGTTCATCCGCTGGTCGCTCGTAAAAGAGAAGAGTGGGAAAGAATGGGTATAGTGAATGCATTTCCTCTCTTTAGCCGATCCAGAGGCCAATGAGCCCTTAGTGGCCACGGCTTGCTATTTCGGTGGAGACTTTCATCGCTTTCTTGTTTCAGATCGGTCTCATCGGCCCAACCCTTTGGACATAACTCAATTGTGTTGGCTTAGGCCGATGGAGAATGAGATATCGCTTATAGCGCAAACCGAGACATAAGCTCATCCAATCCAAAGGAGAAGGTCAAGCAAGTTTATCAAGAATAACAACAAAGTAAACGGGCGGATCGATGAAGAGCATGTTGCTTTTCTGAACTTGTGGTTAGACCGATTCTTGTTTTGTGGTGCTTCTTTGGGACCGACACAAGTATATCAGTTAATAGCAGAACGATTGGTAGAGGGTCGTCGGCTAGCCTTGGGGAAAATGCTTCTAGGAGCAGTCTATCAAATGATGCACGTGATTAGGAGTCGGCTATTTACTGGGTTTGCCAGATTTTGTGTTGGCAATGTAGGAGGCCCTCTGGTTCATCCAAGTATGGCTATATCGCTATTTTAGCCGATCCTTCAAGCTGGATCCCATGGAAGACTCAGCGTTTCCTCGCGAAGATACACCAGAAAATACAGTCCCAGAATTCAGAGCTAGCCGATCTTATGGCGAAAGATTCATCATGTGTTCTGGCAGCAATAAGATTTCTCCGGTTGGCTTAAAGAAATACTTATCTTTCTTTCTGAACTTAGACAACAATGACTTTAGCCAACAAGACTTCTTCAGTTATACCAGCGCAGCCGATTTTGCATGACCATCATTTCTTCATCTAGATTCTGATAGTTCTGAGATGCCTGAATCGACTTTAAACCTCTTCAAAATTTTCCTTTCTCCGAGTATTTTGCGTGTTGGCTTTAATGCAAGAAATCGTACCTTCCAGCCCTCTTATGAATTCTACCACCCTTCTGTCTTTGCCAGACAATTGGGTTTCGGCCAAATGATCCCCAGTCTTCCACTCCTCGACTTAATTCAGCCTAGGACCAGAGTATGATCTTCAGTTGCAGCCAACATGGTCTTGGAAATAGCCGATGATTTGCAAATCAGATCCTTGCCTCACTTTGTTTTGAATAATCGTCCATCTAGCCGATATTTTGCATGGTGGTCCTCAATTGCGGAAGCACTTCTCCCTGATCATACTCCATCGGCTATTATCGAATCCCTTTTCCCAGACCTTCCTGAGCCGATGGTATCTTCAGATCACGATTCCATGTGAATCAAGCCTCGGATATGATAATACGAGTCTCATAGACGCATCGGCGCAGGTATTAGTTATTCATTTTCTTCTTATCGTAAGCCCATATGAACATATCTCATTGATTTTTATCTTTTTTCTTTGCAGACCAAAGCTGCTAGCAAGAAGCCGATTGACGTTCCTTCAGCCAGTAAAGAGAAACGACCGCATAAGGCAACTGCACTCACCGGTTATACTTCCGGTTCTTTGGGCATTCAAAATCCATCGTTGTTTGATTTGGAAAATCGACAGCAACCAAGTAAGTCATGTTTAATCATCTTTTGTTCCTTTTCGTTTTCCTTCATTAACTAACTTTCTAGCCGATTGACCTCCAAAAAAGAAGAAGCCGAAGTCCACCAAGGTTCCTGCCAAGAAAAAATATCCCAAGCCACAAGAACAAAGTGGTGAAAGTTCACCGCACGGATCGGCTACCGCTCAGGTACTTTTCTACCTTTTAGAATTTGCAAATCCAACTTATTCTATCGGCCTTCATGATGTTTTACTTCTGTTTAGACTACCAAATATGCACAAGTAACCAACATTCTAGCCAGTCTACCAGACATATCGGCCAAAGAGTTATTGCCTCCTCAGCCGATACCGACGCCTGCAACCGCCGTAGCTCCAGAGTCTTCTGATCCATCCAACATCCTTGGCTTCAATCTATCTGACTTGGATGATCCAGAAATCTTTGCAGCCGATGATTATATCTCTGATATACAAAAAATCATCGCCGTCTCAAAAGATGCACCGACTATAGTCTCGTCGGCTCCTGGAATGCAAGAGCGCCTCAACAAGCTCTTTGATTTGGTGTCAAGACCGCAATCAGAGATTCTGAATAATAATCAGCCAATTCGAGATGCCATGGCTGCAGTCGAAACCGACTTACCACCAGAGGCCATGGCCGCGCTGCTCGAGGTATGCCACCTAGATGAGAAGAAGGCTTTGGTGGAGGTGGCTCAAGACAGGAAAGAAAAAAGAGCAGCCCAGGAAGCCGACCAAAGGACTCTTGACAAAATGGTTGCAGAAACAAAGGCAAAGAAGAAAAAATTTGACGCCACCATGGAATCTCTGAAGGCTACCAAGACTTCTCTCCAGAAACTGGAGACCACTAGGAAGTTCCTTGAGGAAGAACTATCCAAGACGATGAAGCTCATCACTGAAGGCCAAGATTCCTTAGAAAAAACCTCATCAGCTGCCAAGGAGCAGAAGGTAGAGATAGTGTCAGCCGTGGCAGCCTTTAAAGAGCAGTCGGCCAAACTTGTACCCATCCCAAGCAAACATGATGAAGATGATGAATCTTGGATGAGGTACAGAAACTATAGCCAAGGCACTGGGCTCTATCGGCTTTAGGTGCACGTCTCCCAGGTTCTGGGATGTAAAAACCTTATTGGCCGTTTCTTTCAGAAACATCTGCTCGAATACTTTGTAATTTTGTTATGTTTGTAATCGGCTGTTTAACTGATTTAATTTTACTTTCCTGTAACTTGTCTGCAATCTCTTTTAGCCAAACATCAGCATCGTGTTAACTTGGCCTTTTGGACGAAATTTTTGGTCGGCTAGGCTCCAATCCACACGCTAGGATAGTACTTCTTCAAATAGTTCCTGTTAATAGCCTTAGGCAATACATATCCTTCCAATGTCTCTAGTACATACGAATTTCCACCGACTAGCCGATTGACTTTGTATGGTCCTTCCCACGTAGGTGACCATTTTCCAAATAGATTATCCTTCAACCAACAGGCAATATCGTTTTCCATACTAAATCGGCTTGATCAAAAGATTTAGGTACAACCTTTTTATTATACGCTTTCGCCACTCTGATTTTATTCTTCTTAAGCCGATCCAACGTGGACAATCGTAACTCTGCTAATTCGTCTAAGTTATCAATCATCAGATCGTTGTATTCTTGAGCCGACAAGCCATTTTGCCTGGCTATTCGTATGGACTCAATGTTGATCTCTACGGGTAAAACGGCTTCCTGACCATATACTAGCTGATAAGGTGAAAGCTTCGTTGCTCCATGATACGCTAGCCGATAAGCCCACAAATGACTCGATAAAGTTGCGTGCGCCCCTTGGCCTCTCATCGATTTTTCTTTTGATCAGTTTAATTAATGTTTTATTGGACGACTCAGCTTTCCCATTAGCCTGAGCGTAGTACGGGGATGAATTCAACAATTTAATCCCCAAACTTGTCGCATAGCTTTGAAACTCGTTAGACATGAACACCGTGCCCTGATCGGTAGTGATTGTTTGTGGTAATCCAAACCGATGGACAATATGTTCATTAACAAAGCTGATAGCTTCAACACTTGTTACTTTCTTGAGCGGTATAGCTTCAAACCACTTTGAGAAATAATCAGTCGTGGCCAAAATGAACTTGTGGCCTTTACTCGATGCAGGAAATATTTGGCCGATTATATCTATCCCCCAACCTCAGAACGGCCAAGGTTTGATAATTGGATGTAAAGTCGACGCTGGTGCTAGCAGATATGGCCAAACTTCGACATGTCCGCATCCTTTATAATACTTGAAACAATCCTCTAGCATCGTCGGCCAAAAATAACTTGTCCGTCTCGAGCATCCATTTCATCTTATGTGCCGATTGATGAGAACCGCAAATGCCTTCGTGTACTTCACCCATTGCCACCGCGCTTCTTCTGGTCTCAAGACATCTTAACAACAAACCTTCCATAGTCCGATAATATAGCATATCATCCATAACAACGTATTTCAATGCTTGTTGTCGTATCTTTCGCTCGCTGGCTTGGATGGATCGACGGATAATCTTTTATTTGCGTTCTCCAATCGACAATATCTATGCACATGATCGCTTTACCTACCACTCGGTCTCGACTTCGCCAAAAATCTTTGTATCCTGATGCTTGCTGGGCTAAAGCGTTAGCTCTATCGTTCAATTCTCAAGGGATATGACCGATAGAAAATGATGCAAAAGAGCCGATGATCTCTAAACATTGTTCTAAATACTTCAGTAGCACTTCATCTCGACATTGGTATTCTCCCTTTATTTGCTGTACAACTAACAGCGAGTCACCATATGCCTCAACAGCACTCACTCCAATATTTTCCAACAATTGCAAGCCTTTGAGTAATGTTTCGTACTCGGCCTGGTTGTTCGAGCATCGGCTATTTAGCCGGAATGCAAATTCAAAGCTATGCCCTTTGGGTGCGGTGAGTATAATGTCGATACCATCACCTTCTCCACATACTACAAAGAACAGTTGCCAAGGCGCGACTAAGATTAAATTTGCCGCAGTATCGTGTCCTGTTATAAAATCGGCTAGGACTTGTCCTTTGACTGCTTTGGCCGATTCATATGACAAGTCGAACTCAACCAAGGCGTAAGCCCATTTGCAAATCCGGACCCTCTGTGTATACCGCACTAGTCCAGGATCACGCTAGTGCACACAGGCTCAACATAGATGCTATCATAGTCACACACAGCGAAGTATAGCATAAACTTCATTAATTAGTAATAACTGTTGTCTTACATGAATAATGCCTCACAGGGCTTAAAAAGAGTATCAATGAGAAGCAGCGGAAATAGAATAAACGCAGTGGCGCTCCATTCGCCACAGTAAACCGACGAGGCTCGGACCTAAGCATTCGTGATCCAAGTAATCCTCCTCCATGAATGGTATAGATTCCTCTTCTTCCGAAGTTGTTGTTGTTGGGGTGAGTACATAAAGCACTCAACAAGTTGTGCACAACAATGCAAGTCTAATATTCTATATGCTTGGCTTAATCCAAAGGAATGGCTAGTAAGGGTATTTTGCAATAAAGCAAAGATTTAACAAGAATACAATAAATAGATTGGAAAGCAAGAAACAAATACAAGAATTAATAAATTCAAGATTTCAAATACACCAAGTTTCCAATCCTAAATTAATTTTCCACTTTCCATGGCACCTTGCCATCCCAACAAGTTTTTGTTTAACAAAAGTCTAACCCTTAACTGTAATTCCGAGCATTGCCCAATACCGTGAGCACGGCTATTCGAATAGATTGTACACTCTGCAGAGGTTATGCACTTTACCCACACGATACAACCAAACACCACCAAGGCGAGTGATCATAACAAAGCCTTTACAATGCTACACCTAGACCCAAGATCGCTCGCTAAGGTTTCAACATCAAGGGTTAAACCACCACAACAGGCCCCTCTTGCGCCATGTGAGTTAAACCGTAACCGGGACTCACTATTCACCACGACAAGATCAAATCTAGGTTTCACGAATTATTCAAATAGGTGTCCCATTCCGCACATGTGGTTGCAAGAGAGACTCAGTCAAAGGCTTGCAAGGTTAAGTCCTTAAAGTGATTAAGGCAAGACTTCCACATACCCCGCCAAACTGGCCCACCTTGGCACACCGCCTTGCCACTTGCCTCAATCTAAAATCATTACCACCCCAGCTTGATTACCAAGCACCACATGCCATCAACATTTCAATCCCGATGTGTGACCTCCTCGCCACGACAACTTGATATCATTGTGTGACAACACATGACACACCAATTCATAAATATTGTTCCATATTCCATTAGTCAAGATTAAGTATCGACATTCTGGACACATGTGATGACGTGGCATGGCTAAGCAATCTATGACGATCTAACTAGCCCATGTTGATTATCAACTATAATTCCACATCCTAGGGTGACAAATAGATCATGGCATATAATTGACAAGGTATGGTTTAATTCAAATAGGCATATTATCTAATTCCCAGATTAATTGAAATCATTTATACACATAAAATATCATGCATAAAGTTTAAAAGACAAAATAGCGATTTGGTGAAAATTAGGTGCAACATGATCAAATCACAACTTGCCTTGGAGTAGGTGCTGGTCTTGATCTGAGTTTGGGTCTTGAGCGACGAATCTTCCTCCGGATCACCGAAAGCGGTTCAACGCCTACGCTAAACGATGCCAAAATAGCAAATAAACACCAAACCAGAGAGCAAACAAACTCCAAAAATAAAATAAAATTCACCAATAAATAGATATTGATTTTACAATTTTTAGAAATTTGAATCACTCAAATCCGAGTTAAAATGCAAAAGATATAGCCTTTTGAAGTTTGAATAACATCAAAATACAGAAAATAGAATTTCGATTTTTCAATTATTTTTCTATTGAAAAGATCTTTATTGCGCAACGCCGACGCCAGCCCGACTCGGACCAATCAGCGCCGACACGTCGCTCGTCCATGGACTCGGTCCACGGAATCGCCTCGTCCACCGTGGATGCGCCCACGCGTGCCTCGCACCACGCGCCCGACACGCGGCGCAAGATCGATTAGTGCGCCGCGCCCGTGCCGATGCTCGACACGCGGCGCGCATCTGCGCGACGATCTGACGGCCACCGATCTACCCCTACGTGGCTCAATCCCGATCGTCTATTCGGATCTAACGATTAGAAATTTACCCGAGCGAAACACTGATGAAGAAGCGACATGGCTTGATCTGGACGGTTCGGCGAAGATCCAACGGATGCGCGAAGCTCCGAGACACGGCGGTGGGCTTGCACCGGAGCGGAGGAAGACGACCACCCGAACGACGTTTCGACGCGACTCGGCGAGAAGAAGGGCGACTCGACGCGACACGACGCGAGGAACTCTGGATCCGAACCGATTCGGCGGAGGATGCTCGACGGCGCGAATGGCGCAAAAACTCGTGGCGGACCGCAAAGAACTACGGCGAGCTCCAGAGCGATGATGGCGTGAAAAAGGCGAAGAGGCTAGAGCTATCGGTCGCAAGGGAACGAGGAACATCGGAGTGCGGCCGCGGCTTTATAGCCTCGGATGCGCACAGAAGGAAACCCTAAATCACGCGGTGGCGGCGGTAGCGGCGGCGGATTCGAAACCGAATCGAGACGACGATCGAGACCGTCCGATCCAAGATGAGCGCCAAGATTAGATCCGGCGATACGATCCGATCCGCTCTTTCCAAATCCAACGGACGAGATCTAAACTTACCAAAACAACGCTGGCGATCCCGACCACTTGATCTCGATCCAACGGCTCGCAAAGACTAGGGTTTCGCGAAGGAGGCACCATCCGATCTTCATCCAACGGTCACACGCACATGGCGCGGCGAGCGGACGGGCAAGACAAAGAATGGGTCACAAGACGCACAAAGGTCGGGCTTGGCCCAAGATCGCTCACTGATTTTCAAAAGCTTTTGATTTAAAATAATTCCCAAAATTAGATTAATCTATTTTAAGTAATTAAAATATCGGAAAAATCCTTAAAATTCTCATAAATACTTTGAGACATTCGAGCTCAAATAAAATATTTTTGGTAAAACTTTATATTAACTTTATCTATATATATTTAGTTTTCACCAAAGGTTCAATATACTTAATTAAAATAAATTTAGATAATTTCGAAAAATCCAATAAATTCGAAAATCACAAAATGCACGTGAGCGAAATTATAAGCCAAATTTTGGGATGTTACAAACCTCCCCTTAATGTAATCTCGACCAGAGATTCAAGGTGACTAGGAATAGGTTTGGAAATTCCATCTTCGTGTCCTCTTCACGCTCCCGTGTTGCCTCATTCTCGAATGGTTGCTCCATCAACTCGCAAAAACGAATCGATTTGTTCCTCGGTTCTGCGGTCCATGACATCCAAAATTTTCATTGGATGTTCTTTGTAGGTCAAATCCTTCGCAACTCAATCTCTTCCATAGGTGTCGCTCACTGCACCAAGACACTTCTTGAGTTGTGACACATGGAACACATCATGCACGCCACCAAGAATCGCGGCAATTCCAATCGATAAGCAACCTCCTCGACGGCTCAAAATTTTGAACGGTCCAACATATCTTGGGGCGAGCTTTCCTTTAGCGTGGAACCTTTAACTCCTTTCGGAGGGTAACCCTAAGATACACGAAATCATCGGGCTCAAATTTAGATCACGACGCCGATTATCGCCAGAACTCTTTTTCCTTGATCGCGATTTTCAACCTCTCTCTTATCATAGCAACTTGCTCTTCAGCTTCCTTGAGAATATCAGGGCCAAATATCATACGCTCTCCTGTCTCATTCCAATTTAGCGGGGTACGACAGGCACGACCATATAAAGCTTCAAATGGCGACATCTGCAAACTAGCTCGGTATCGTTGTTATAATCGAACTCGCATATGGCAAACATTTATCCCATGATGTAGTGTAGGCTAAAGCACAAGCCCTTAACATATCTTCCAAAATCGATTTACTTTTTCTGTCTCGACCATCGATTCGAGGATGATATGTTGTGCTAAAGTTCAAACGCGTTCCCATGGCTTCATGCAATTTATCCCAAAATCTCGAGGTGAACTGAGTACCTCATCGACACTATTTTCTTTGGTACACCATGCAAACACACGATTCGCAATGTATAGTTCGCTAACCGGTCTCTGAGTAAGTTGTCTTGATCGGAATGAAGTGAGCAACTTTGGTCAATCGATCCACAATGACCCATATAGAATCATACCCATTTTGAGTTCTTGGCAATCCGTGATGAAATCCATACCGATTTCTTCCCACTTCCATTCTCGGGACTTTTAGCGGTTGTAGCAAACTCGCTGGTCTCGATGTATTGCCTTAACTCTCGCATACATCGCACAAGGCAACGTGCTCGCGACTTCACGCTTCATATTCGCCACCAAAACCTCTCCTTTAAGTCCTCGTACATCTTAGCGCTTCTGGATGAATTGAATACTTGAAATCATGAGCCTCTCCCAAAATCAATCGCTTAAGTTCTAGTCTGCTTGGCACACAAATGCGACCCTTGAACCACATGGTACCTTGGTCGTCCACGGAAAGTCCTTTGCTAATCCTTCATCCTTTTTAGCCTTGATTCGGTTGACTTTCTCATCATCTTTTGTCCTTCCCGAATTTGATCTTCGAGCATTGGCTTCACTTCCAAAGCAGCTAGGAATCCTTCAAACTACTTCCAATTTTAAATTTTGCAATTCTCTGCACGATTCATCGTCCTTCCCGCACCATCATATTCGCCACGTAGCTCTTGCGACTTAAGGCATCGCCTACTACATTTGCTTTTCCTGGATGGTAATGAATTCCCATGTTATAATCCTTGATTAATTCCAACCATCTCCTTTGCCTCATATTGAGATCGATTGAGTGAAAATATATTTCAAACTCTTATGGTCCGTATATATCTCACATCTATTTCCAATGAGATAATGACGCCACAATTTCAAGGCATGCACCACGGCCCAATTCCAAGTCATGCGTAGGATAATTTCCTTCGTGCGGTCTTAATCGCTTTGACGATATGCGACCACTTTACCCTCTTGCATCAATACGCATCCAAGACCTCGCCTTGACGCATCACAAGATATATCGGGCTATTCTCAACATTAGGCAAAACCAACATCGGGTCATTGTTAAACGCTTTTTAATTCCTCAAAACTCTTATCACAATCAAGGCCCATGAAAATTTCTTTTCCTTTTTCAATAATCGAGTAAGAGGTCTCGCAATCGTCGAAAATCCTTCTATGAACCGGCGATAATATCCTCGCCATTCCCGTAAAACTTGGACTTGAGTGATGGACTTTGGTTGCTCCCAATGCAACATCGCTTCCACTTTGCTTGGGTCGACAAAGAACTCCTTCTACAATCATGACATGACCGAGAAATTCCACCTTTTCCTTCCAAAAGTCGATTTATCGAATTTAGCATACAACTGTTGCTCACGCAGCTTTTCCAACACTAGCCTCGGATGATTTGCGTGCTCGCTTCGGTCTTCGAATATACCAAAATATCATCTATGAACACAACAACAAACTTGTCCAAGTATTCCATGAAAATCTTATTCATCAAGTTCATGAAATATGTCAAGCGCATTGGTCAATCCAAAAGACATGACCGTGAACTCATAATGTCCATATCTTGAAGAGAATGCGGTCTTTGGAACATCTCCCGCTTCAATCTTTAGTTGATGATATCCAAACGAAGGTCTATCTTGGAGAACACTCCGGCTCCTCTCAACCGGTCGAATGATCATCAATCTTTGGCAACGGATACTTATTCTTAATCGTCACTTCATTAAGTGCACGGTAATCAATACACATTCTAAGGCTTCCATCCTTTTTCCCGACAAACAAAATCTGGCGCTCCCATGGCGCATTTAACTTGGTCTTATAAAACCTTTCTAATAACTCGTCGATCTGCTTTCTTCATCTCTACTAACTCATCGGTAGGCATCCGATAAGGTCTTTTTGCTATTAGTGCGGTTCCCTGCTAACTCAATGACGAACTCGATGTCACGGCCAGCGGCATTCCCGGCAGATCTTCCAAAATACGCCCGATATTCCTCGACTCATCGCACGCCCTCTATGACGACGGTTCTCATGCTATTAACCATTAATTGACCCTTACGAACCGATGTCGCTCGAATTCCACCTTTTCTCCTCTAGGGCTCTCAATGGATACAACCTTCACCACAATCCAAAATCAGATTATGCTTGGTTAACGGTCCATTCCCAAAATGACATCTAAAACTTGGGCATCTAGAATAATCAAGTTCGCTAGAACTCTACCCCATTAATTATTAGCTTCACCCCAAACACCCAAGGTTAGATCTTAACTCGATCCCGGGCTTGTACTAGCATCACACACTTAAGATTTTTCATGCTCAAACCATTTTCGGATGCAAAAGCTCGAGAGACAAAGGAATGCGAAGCTCTGAATCAAATAATCTTATATGGTACCGAGTTTACCAAAACTTACCCAAGACGACGCCCGATGCTTCACAGGCTCCATCGGCGGTGATGTGGTTGACTCGCCTCGAATAGTAGCTTGAGGCGCCACTCCCGCTGCCCAGCTCCTCGATTCGCTCCGTCATCGGTGCCTTAGCGGTGTCGTTCCAAGGTTGAAACGCATCGGCGTGATTCCTCCTTTCTCGGGACATCTATTAGCATAATGCCCCACTCATTGCAATCGTAGCACCTTCGGCGGTGATCACGCACTCCCCTTGAGCATTGTTACCTTGGGCGGCGTCGATAACCTTGTCTCGATGGTCGCGGTGTGTTGTTCTTTGTTAACAACGACTTGTGGTTGGAACCTAGCAAACTGCGGTGTCATCCTCATTCGCAGTGGTTAGGGCGCCCACCTAGGTTAGTCATCAAGCGCTTTGCGATTTTCCCAAGCTCCTTGCGCTTATCCTCCGTAATCAAAGCCTTGTTTACCAATTCTTGGAAATCGAAAAGTGTGGGTAATCACCCCACTTGCACTCGAGTTTAGTCCTTTCATGAAGCGGATCGCTGGCCTTGTCCGTCGCTACGCCCTCGTAAGCATAGCGAGCTAATCGTGAATTTGTTTAAGTAATCGCCACCGGTTGGCTTCCTTGCTTAAGTGCCTCGAACTCTTCCTTTTCAGTCCATCATCCCTTCCAGACATGGTAATCGGCGGAAGGTCGTTGCAAACTCTTCCCATGTGATTTCCATGGGTGCTTCATGAGCAACACAATAGTTCTCCCACCATTCTCGCAATTGCCCTCTAGGCGATGGGATGCGTAAGAACCTTCTCATGGCCTTCACATTGAGTGATGTACAATTTCCTCTCAATGGTTCTCACCAATCATCCGCTTCCAAGGGATTGACATTTCGAGAATGTTGGTGGTCGGGTCCTCATGAAGTCCGACAACTTGGAGTAAGGACGAGGCCCGCCATTGTTGTTCGGAGCAATGGGTTGTTGATCGCAGCCATATTGGTCATCTCACGATCATAGTCCGCATCAACCGAGTTTTGCGCAATGAGAAAAGCTCCCAAGTTCTCGTGATATCCATCGGCGGTGCTTGCTGCGGTGGTGCTCCTTCATTGGGATTGTTGCTCGAGCGCAGACCACTTCAAAGCCCCATTGTTGCTTTGCGAGTGTTCACCATCCGCTTGATTGCTTCTTGGGTTAGGAAAGATAGATGTAGCATAGATAAGATGCAAGAATTTCTAAGGGGAAAAGGTTAAACCCAACATAAATAATCTTTATTATTATTACTTGGTATGGTTGCTTACAATGCCTAAGGGCTTTGCAACACATAATGCACACTCAAAGAAACAATTAAGAACCAAACTAAACATGCAACCTTAACGCCTACTAAAAGGTAAAGGCTAACTTAAGAACGCGACTCAACACTCGAGTCTCAACACAACTCTAAGACCAACTCTCACTCATCCACCACCTGGTCGAGATCGATCCGTGCATACACCGGTGGGTGGGCGGCATGGGTGCGAACCTATCCCGTGACCCTCTGCTGGCTCCTCGTGCTCCCACTCACGCTCTTCCGGTCTTCTTCTTCCTCCTCGGCGACTCATCCGCTCTCTGACGACCTGGTCCGCTAGCTCCACGGCCACCGCAAGGCTTCCTCCACCGCCGATGACTCGGCTGCGGCGTCACGGGTCTTTGAAGCTCTCGCTCCGCCACTCGGCGCCTCACACACGCTGTCTCCAGCTCCTGCGCAGTGTCCCTCAGGTGATCCTCCTGGGCGGTGGCGAACTCAGCAAGGTGTACTGCAGTAGCACACTCTCCCTCCATGATCCGTCGACGCTGGCACGCTCGCACTGTCGGGTGAAGTCGAAACACGGTGTCGCGAAGCTCGTAAGCGTAGTCGTGGTAGATCCATCATAGAGCAAGTCTAGCAGCCTCCTGAACTCTAGTCTCGTAAGTGAACCTCCGGGCGGTGATGTGGATCGGTCTGGTGGTCTCGTCGCACTCTCGAGCGAAGATGATCAGCCTGCGTAAGAACCCCGATGCACACCGTTGACGCCCAGCTTGCTTCCTCGGTAGAGCGGACGATCAAAGCCTCCAATCACTTGAAGAACTCTCCACGGCTCCATGGCATAGCCACCTGCCTTGACTCAAGGATCGAAGATCGGCATCTATTCAAAACAAAATTTTGAATAAGATCTCCACTCAAACAACAACGAAAAGAAGGTAATTTAGCAAGGATGAGAGTAGAAGGATGAGATAAGCCAAGAGTTTCATATTAGTCAATTTTACCGCTTTCTTTAGAAAATAATTTTGGACACTCCTAAGAGATACCAACTACCTAGGGCCAAGACCTATAGTCAAGATGGCTCGATACCACCTCTGTCGGGACCCGAATTTGCAAATCCGGACCCTCTGTGTATACCGCACTAGTCCAGATCACGCTAGTGCACACAGCTCAACATAGATGCTATCATAGTCACACACAAATAAATATAGCATAAACTTCATTAATTAGTAATAACTGTTGTCTTACATGAATAATGCCTCACAGGGCTTAAAAAGAGTATCAATGAGAAGCGTGAAATAGAATAAACGCAGTGGCGCTCCAGATTCGCCACGTGCAACCGACGAGGCTCGGACCCTAAGCATTCGTGATCCAAGTAATCCTCCTCCATGAATGGTATAGATTCCTCTTCTTACAAGTTGTTGTTGTTGGGGTGAGTACATAAAGCACTCAACAAGTTGTGCACAACAATGCAAGTCTAATATTCTATATGCTTGGCTTAATCCAAAGGAATGGCTAGTAAGGGTATTTTGCAATAAAGCAGCATTTAACAAGAATACAATAAATAGATTGGAAAGCATAAAACAAATACAAGAATTAATAAATTCAGATTTCAAATACACCAAGTTTCTAATCCTAAATTAATTTTCCACTTTCCATGGCACCTTGCCATCCCAACAAGTTTTTGTTTAACAAAAGTCTAACCCTTAACTGTAATTCCGAGCATTGCCCAATACCGTGAGCACGGCTATTCGAATAGATTGTACACTCTGCAGAGGTTATGCACTTTACCCACACGATACAACCAAACACCACCAAGGCGAGTGATCATAACAAAGCCTTTACAATGCTACACCTAGACCCAAGATCGCTCGCTAAGGTTTCAACATCAAGGGTTAAACCACCACAACAGGCCCCGCTCTTGCGCCATATGAGTTAAACCGTAACCGGGACTCACTATTCACCACGACAAGATCAAATCTAGGTTTCACAAATTATTCACTAGGTCAGTCCCATTCCGCATATGTGGTTGCAAGAGAGACTCAGTCAAAGGCTTGCAAGGTTAAGTCCTTAAAGTGATTAAGGCAAGACTTCCACATACCCCGCCAAACTGGCCCACCTTGGCACACCGCCCTTGCCACTTGCCTCAATCTAAAATTATTACCACCCCGTTGATTACCAAGCACCACATGCCATCAACATTTCAATCCCGATGTGTGACCTCCTCGCCACGATAACTTGATATCATTGTGTGACAACACATGACACACCAATTCATAAACATTGTTCCATATTCCATTAGTCAAGATTAAGTATCGACATTCGGACACATGTGATGACGTGGCATGGCTAAGCAATCTATGACGATCTAACTAGCCCATGTTGATTATCAACTATAATTCCACATCCTAGGGTGACAAATAGATCATGGCATATAATTGACAAGGTATGGTTTAATTCAAATAGGCATATTATCTAATTCCCAGTTAATTGAAATCATTTATACACATAAAATATCATGCATAAAGTTTAAAAGACAAAATAGCGATTTGGTGAAAATTAGGTGCAACATGATCAAATCACAACTTGCCTTGGAGTAGGTGCTGGTCTTGATCTGAGTTTGGGTCTTGGGCGACGAATCTTCCTCCGGATCACCGAAAGCGGTTCAACGCTCTACGCTAAACGATGCCAAAATAGCAAATAAACACCAAACCAGAGAGCAAACAAACTCCAAAAATAAAATAAAATTCACCAATAAATAGATATTGATTTTATAATTTTTAGAAATTTGAATCACTCAAATCCGAGTTAAAATGCAAAAGATATAGCCTTTTGAAGTTTGAATAACATCAAAATACGAAAATAGAATTTCGATTTTTCCAATTATTTTCTATTGAAAAGATCTTTATTGCGCAACGCCGACGCCAGCCGACTCGAACCAATCAGCGCCGACACGTCGCTCGTCCATGGACTCGGTCCACGGAACCGCCTCGTCCACCGTGGACCGCGCCCACGGCCCTCGCACCACGCGCCCGACACGCGGCACAAGATCGATTATCGCGACGCCGCGCGCGATGCTCGACACGCGGAGCGCATCTCCGCGACGATCCGACGGCCACCGATCTACCCCTACGTGGCTCAATCCCGATCGTCTATTCGGATCTAACGGTTAGAAATTTACCCGAGCGAAACATCGATGAAGAAGCGACGTGGCTTGATCTGACGGTTCGCGAAGATCCAACGGATGCGCCAAGCTCCGAGACACGGCGGCGGGCTTGCACCGAGCGGAGGAAGACGACCACCCGAACGGCGTTTCGACGCGACTCCGGCGAAGAAGGCGGACTCGACGCGACACGACGCGAGGAACTTCGGATCCGAACCGATTCGGCGGGAGGATGCTCGACGGCGCGAATGGCGCAAAACTCGCGGCAGCACCGCAAAGAACTACGGCGAGCTCCAGAGCGATGATGGCGTGCGAAAAGCGAAGAGGCTAGAGCTATGGTCGCGCAAGGAACGAGGAACATCGGAGTGCGGTGCGCGCTTTATAGCCTCGGCATGCGCACAGGAAGGAAACCCTAAATCACGCGGTGGCGGCGGTAGCGCGCGGATTCGAAACCGAATCGAGACGACGATCGAGACCGTCCGATCCAAGATGAGCGCCAAGATTAGATCCGGCGATACGATCCGATCCGCTCTTTCCAAATCCAACGGACGAGATCTAAACTTACCAAAACAACGCTGGCGTATCCCGACCACTTGATCTCGATCCAACGGCTCGCAAAGACTAGGGTTTCGCGAAAGGAGGCAACCATCCGATCTTCATCCAACGGTCACACGCACATGCGGCGGCGAAGCGGTGACGGGCAAGACAAAGAATGGGTCACAAGACGCACAAAGGTCGGGCTTGGCCCATCTTCGTTCACTCGATTTTCAAAAGCTTTTGATTTAAAATAATTCCCGAAATTAGATTAATCTATTTTAAGTAATTAAAATATCGGAAAAATCCTTAAAATTCTCATAAATACTTTGAGACATTACGAGCTCAAATAAAATATTTTTGGTAAAACTTTATATTAACTTTATCTATATATATTTAGTTTTCACCAAAGGTTCAATATACTTAATTAAAATAAATTTAGATAATTTCGGAAAAATCCAATAAATTGTAAAATCACAAAATGCACGTGAGCGAAATTATAAGCCAAATTTTGGGATGTTACACCGATGTATCTACCGTGATTTACGACTTCTTCTCCGCTCCATCGGACAAGCGCTTGATGCATGGTCGATGGGATGCGGCGCTTGGCATGAATCCAATCCCGACCGAGCGAAGACGTTGTAATTACCTTTGGCATCGACATAAAAACGCCGCTTGCAAGGTCTTGCTACCGACAGTTAGTTCTGTGACCATGACTCCCTTTGCCTCTGTAGGGTCACCTGTGAAGTCATTTAGAACTATGTTAGTTTTAATTAAGTCTTCATCAGACTTACCCAGTTTCTTGCATGTCATGTACGGCATCAGGTTCACCGTGGCTCCTCCGTCTACCAGCATCCTTGATATCGGCTTGCCATTTATATATCCTTTTAGATATAATGGTTTCAGATGCCGATGGTCATCTCTAGGTTTCTCGAAGATGGCACTTTGAACGCCGAAACACAACTGAGCAACCGCCTCTTTGGCCGATTCGGTTCTGACTTTGAACTCGGCCGGCAACGTGAACACCATGTTAATATCCATGGGAGGTGTGTCATCCCGAATCATGGGGGAATCCAAATCGTCAGCCGATTCAAAATCTTCTTCGATATGTTCTTTTCTTCTCCATTCTTTCTTAACGCTTTTTTTCGGACGAAGTTCATTAAACGTTTTGTCCCTCTGTTTTTTGGCATCGGCTTCGCGGATTTCTTACGTCCTTAGCCTCTGAAGTCATCGACGCTGTGATCGGCTAAGGCCAAATGGACACCACCTAGGTTTGGGCTCCACTAGCTTCCGTATTTGGCCAGCCAAATCCTCTTTATCAAAACTGGGCTTGTGCATCTTGACTTGGCCTAGCTCCTGACCTGGTTTGGATATCCTTTCATGGACGG
The DNA here is from genome assembly GCA_036346275.1 of Otatea glauca. Classification (NCBI taxonomy): domain Eukaryota; kingdom Viridiplantae; phylum Streptophyta; class Magnoliopsida; order Poales; family Poaceae; genus Otatea; species Otatea glauca. The sequence goes on along the minus strand of CM070724.1, from coordinate 32,798,730 downwards.
GCCTCCTGTAATTTCTGCCCTGATCTTGAATTGGCTCCGACAGCTTATCTCTAGCCGACTGCCTTGGCCAATCGTCTTGGGGATAGTGCTCCATCGGGCAGGTGTATAGTGATGGCAACGCCACTCCCCTTTCCCAGCAAAATTGCCAAAAGGGACACCTTCTATGTGCCCTCTCCACATTCTCGGTGCGGTACAAATTATCCGACCGACGAGTAGGATATCGTGGTCGGCTATTCATCCTTTGGTATTTCTCCATTAATTGTGAGAACGTTGGTCCTGACCTTTTCGCTGGCTGTCTCGATGGGGACTTTTCTGCTTTGTACCATTTACCCACCTGAGGATTCCTCTTGGGTTTAATGGTTCTCGAGTTTTTTCCTTCACGATCGGCTTCTATTTGTAAAGAACCGATTGTAATCTTTAGCGTCTGGTCGCCATTTGAACTCGACTGAATGTTGACTTGTCGATCCCTTTTTGGCTCGTCATGCATCGGCTCTTTTCCTTTAGCCGAACACTGAACCATGTTGATAGGGAACGGATCAACATCAACTTGCATGGTCGGCTCATCAGCAAATTTCAACCGACCATCCTCAATAGCAGATTGGATCCGTTGGCAAAAGATATTGCAGTCATTAGTGTTATGCGAAAAAGAATGATGCCACTTGCAATACCTGCGTTTCTTGATTTCATCGGGCGACGGTATCACGTGCCCTTCTGGCAATCGTATTATCTTTTCTTGCGTATAAATCAAAATACGATCGCATTTGGAAACATCAAAAGAGTACTTAACCTCTGACTTGTTCCTAGTCGGTTTAAGCCAAGAACAGACCAAGGATTTCTTGGATCCTCTTACCCATTCGGCTATGTTTATTTCTGCTTCCTTGTCTTCCGAGGAATCACTTGGACAATATTCAACCATATTGACTTTAGCTTTGTCCTTTTCTTTGTTATTGCTATTTTTAAACCTGTCCTTGAAAACTTTATTATCAGTAAACCGGCTTTCTTGAGCCGATACGCGATGCAATAAATGGCTAAGGTCGGTGAATTCTTGCCCTCCAAATTTCTCCCTAAGCGGCGGGATCAAACCTTGAAAGGCTAAATCGGCGAGTTGATTGTCGGGTAGTGTGACGCTAAAACACCGATTCCTAATCTCTCTAAATCTCTTCATGTAATCCGTTACCGATTCCCCGAACTTTTGGTGGATGTAACTTAGATCCAAATCCCGAGCTCCAAACCGCCTAAAAGAAGTATTCATGGAATCGGCTTTCCAAATCGCTCCATAAATGGACCGAACTCGAGGCAAGCAAGTGAACCAAGTAAACGCGCCCCGGATAAAGACAACAGAATAGTCTAATTTTTAGCCCGTTTGGATCGGGCCGCTTCACGCATTGCGCGATAAAGCGTCCGACATGTTCCAGGGTAGTGATAGAATCATCCCCAGAGAATTTGGCAAAGTCTGGGATTCTGAAATTATGAGGGTAGGGCATGCGATCTATATAATCGGGATACGGCTTTCTATAGACGATAACCTTCCCTTTTGGTTGTATGCCGAATTGGTCCCTCAAAACGGTAGAGATTTGATCGGCCCAGTTAGCATTATCGGCCATAGGCATAGCAGGCCCTTGATAATGTCGTTCATAATCGGTATTCTGCCCCCCGAGTGCCAGCTCGAGTTCCCAATTATGCTTTGTCGCAAGACACTATCCATACTTGATTGTCCGATTATATCTGGCTTGAGGCTCCGGCACTGGGACAAATGGCTCTGAGTATGTTACCACCCTGTGCGGGCCTGGGTTTCTAAACAGGGTAGGCTCTTGTGAAAATCTCTCGGAGCCAATCGGCTGCGAAACCGATTGGGGAAAAGCATAGAACAGAGCCGATGGCGGTAAATTGATTGATGCATCTAACTTAGCGGCGTCGCTATAGGATTGGTAGTGGCTCACCCCACTTGACCGAGGGTCCCTAGGCAATATGACCGTGGGTTGTGTAGGCATCATGGTTGGGGGTGAGGTTACAGCCGATGGTTTAGGATCGGCCGTTGTGCTCTGCGTGTTTTGTGATACTAAAAAAACAGGATAATTCGGCAGAGCTTGCAATGGATCGAGCAGACTTCCTGACGAGGCTAACTCCTGAGCTATAGATTTAACGCTATTCGCTATCATCGGCTTAAGCGTTGTCACGAGAGCCGATGATTGGTTTATTAACGCGTGGTGCACAGACTGATTAATCATAGCCGATAATTCGGCTTGAGCAGGCAGATATCGGCTTACCTGTTCTGTTACACCCGCATCTCCCAGAGCGTTGACCGTCGGCAGGGTGGATTTTTGAGTGACGTCGCGTCTAGTTTTCTGATAACAACTTAGCATCATCTCTTCCAGCGTAGCCTTCCGAACCTCAATCTCCTGGCGTTGTTCTGGCATCAAATCGTCCATCGTTGGGACGATTATGGCTTCTGTATTGAGATCGGACGGCGGAATCGACTTTCCCGAAGAAGACATCGTGTCCCACCGGGCGTGCCAAGAGTGTGTTGGCATCAAAAACTTGAGGTAGGGTTTCGACAAAGAAACATACCGCATTTAACACCGTTCAAGAGCGTGCGGTCGATTTGACTCAGAACCGATAAGGTAAAAAATATAAAATTCACTCAAAAGCCGATCGTAAAGATCAATCGGCTTAGACTTAATCAGCCTGAAGCCGATCAAGATCGAAATAACAAGGTAAATCTAACTAGCCAATTAAGGCTAATCAGAGGATAAAGGTAGATCGATTCTGAAGAAGGCGATGCGCAACAAAATCAGAATAAATCAAACCTGGGGTGTAATTGACGAAGATCAACAATCGGCGATGCGCAACTTTATTGATCAAGATCGATTACAGAGACTAAATTACAAAAGCTACTCCTAGTTGACAGGAAGGAAGAAAGTAAAAGCTGGTTGATTGTATTGTGTTGGATCCTTTGCAGTTTACTTTGGCCCTTCTTTTATACCCTTCGGCCGATAGTGTCCTATTACAGCACGTTTCAAGTCCTGATCCGTATCGATCTTATCTCGGACGGTTGTTTTTTCTTCAAAAATCCTGCAGTTACCAAATATCTAGAATTCTTTCTAATCCTATCCGTTAGTTTCTGTATCTTTGATTTTATTGCCGATTTAGCTAAACTTGCCGAATTTTGGTGCAAACACCTTCATGCATCTCTCAACGGGTTTTTTTTTATCATACACACATTTTGGTGATTGCACAGTTTAGAGGCCTTGAAGCCTCATATGAATCAAACCATACTGAATCTTCATGTACTGCACACATTGATTTACACTAGTATAGTGTCCTGTCTTCCGGTTTCCTTTTCCCATCATGGTCTTTTCCTTTTCTAGAATGTTTGTTTCCTTTTTCTTAATTCCAGGATATTTGTTTCCTTTTCCTTGAGATGATGCTGGAGGTGGGGGGAGATCTATTGTGGGCCATAGGGATGATTAGACACACTAAACAATAGCCATCGGATGTGGGTGAGTAAAGCTGAGGAAAGATCTGAGAGGTTAATTTTGATGGAGGCAAGTTTTTGGGGACGTTTCGCTGAGTTCACGAAGGTTGGACCATCTCTAATGGGGTGCACTATTTGGAGTGGACGTAGAAAAGAATGCTTAGGTGTATTATAAAGGGGTATTGATAGGAAGGAAGAAAGTAAAAGCTGGTTGATTGTATTGTGTTGGATCTTTTGCAGTTTGCTTTGGCCCTTCTTTTATACCCTTCGGCCGATAGTGTCCTATTACAGCACGTTTCAAGTCCTGATCCGTATCGGCCTTATCTCGGACGGTTGTTTTTTCTTCAAAAATCCTGCGGTTACCAAATATCTAGAATTCTTTCTAATCCTATCCGTTAGTTTTTGTATCTTTGATTTTATTGCCGATTTAGCTAAACTTGCCGAATTTTGGTGTAAACACCTTCATGCATCTCTCAACGGTTTTTTTTTTATCATACACACATTTTGGTGATTGCACAGTTTAGAGGCCTTGAAGCCTCAGATGAATCAAACCATACTGAATCTTCATGTACTGCACACATTGATTTACATTACATATGACCAGAAACTACCTATGATTTAATGGGGTCACCTGAGAATAAGTTTCTCTAGCATCAGTGCGCTCAAATAAACAAATACAGGAATGGTCTAGGAAGTGCACACATTTCTTTTAAGGTCGTTTGACCCCAACAAACCAGTTTTATGCATAGCCAGTTGAATGCAAAATCACCAAGGATAGTGAAATTGCAGTACAGCACGAAGATCGCAAAAGCAATGGTAAAACTATGTCAACCACTGCACACTGTTGGACACCCCGGGTGTGCAGAGCCCAATGGTCTATCCAACTTTTTCTTAATCCAAACAGATCAGTTTGGACAAACTAACTAACAGCATCGCCACCACATGACGGGTGAGTCTCGTGTCCCGCTGACGTCGCGGCGAGGATTTTTTTTTAAAAATAATATATTTTTTTATTCAAATTGCAAAAATATAGTTCGATCTCAAAAAATTACAAAAATATACCTCTGTCGCCCTCTAAATGAACGATATGTCCCCTTTTCTGTAGCCAGTTTGTAAAGAAAATCATAACTTTTTCATATGATCTCGGATGGAGATGAACTTTATATGAAAATTGTAGCTCTCAACGAGATCTACAACTTTGGTATACAAAATTTTTTCATTGAATCCAGTTAGATGGCCAAAAATGAGATAGAAATTTCAGATCTAGTTTGAATCTGATTTTTAGATCTGAACTTTCCATCCCATTTTTTGCTATCTAAATGGATTCAAATGAAAAAATTAGTATACCAAAGTTGTAGATCTCGTCGAGAGCTACAATTTTTATATAAAGTTCATCTTCATCCGAGATCATATGAAAAAGTTATGATTTTCTTTAGAAACTGGTTACAGGAAAGGGGACATATCGCCTATTCAGAGGGCGACAAGTGCCAATATCGCTCATTCAGAGGGCGACACAGGTATATTTTTGCAAATTTTTTAGATCGAGTTATATTTTTGCAATTTAAATAAAAAAATGTATTATTTAAAAAAAATTCGCGGCGAGCTTGGCGCCTTCATGTTCGACAGCCCGTTGCCAACCGTGTCCTCAGCGGAGCCCCAGCCATGAGCTCGCCCGTCGCTACCCAAGCTGCCGCTACGTGCGCGAGCACCACCGGCCGTGGCTTCTTCCACCTTGCATCGTGGCGTCATCACAGCGCCATCACCGCCACTGAGGCGTACAGCTCTCCCTCCACCACTACCTCCTCGCGCTCGGATAACAATTATCCTATGCAGTCTTCAAGAGACGGTAACTTAAGCAGTTTTTATCTATCCGGACCGTTGGATCGAGGTGACGAACAGTCCGAATCAACTAACGGTGTTATGCTACAGTGACTCTTACGTTAGAAAATCAATACAGTGTTTTTGCTATAGTACCTCGGAAAGAGTCGTCGTTTTTTGATCCAATGGTCCACGTACGATTGCCAAAATCACATTCACCACATAGCTGCATTGGATCTCTTCCCCTCGCGCTCCTGGCCAGGTTCGATGTGTGTGCACGATGGCGATGATCACGGCCAGAGGTTCGGCGTAAGACGGTGAGGCCTCGACGGAAGCGAGGTGCAGTGAGTTATTTCCCTGTTCTTCCCAAACGCCGGGTGGCACCTTGCTCCACCGGGTCGTGGTGGTCAACCAAATCCCTGTGGTGTTTTACTTTCCCTGGGGAAATTCTCCCCGTGTTGCCAAACAAGCCCACATGGTTTGTGTTGTGGTGGCCGTGGGTAAAGTAGCAGCGCACCCCAGACAAGATAGAGCGAGCTAAACCCCGCCCCTCCTCCCTCCCACTCCAATGGCCACCACTCTCCCCGTGCACCCCCTCCTCCTCTCGCGCCAAACCCTCAACCCCTCCCCTCGCCGCGGCCGCCTTCGAATCCTCCGCTTCGCCACCGCATCGCGCCTCCAGAACCCCTCCACCACCACCGCCACCACTCACTACCCCATCCTCCCGCCCCCGCCCCGCCCTCCACCTCCCTCCTCGCCGCCGAGGAGGCCTCCCTCGCACCGCGCCGCACCCACCGCTTCCCGGGCTCCGTATCCTCCCCGCGCCCGGACCCCGCCAGCGAGCTGTGCCTCGTCCCCGCGGACGACGCCGTCCTGCGGCGCGCGCTCGAGGTGCGCCGCGCGGTGGCCGCCGAGGCGCTCGTGGCCGCGCTCCGCGGCGGGAAGGTCGGCGGCTTGACCTACATCAAGAACCTCACGTACCAGATGGGGGCGTTCGTCGACCGCGTCGTCGTCGGGGCTGCCGCCATGCGGCGCGACCGCCCCGATCTCGCGCACCAGTCCTTCAACGCGCGCGCGCGGACGTACATCCAGGAATCGGGCGTTGTCACGCTAGTCAAGTAAAGACCAGGACTTTTTTTTTGTTACTCATTTGTTTTCTGCTCGGTATGCACAAGAATTGCAATAATGCAATTACATAGCATTTGAAATCACACAAAGGCAATTTTGTATGAGCAAGAAGCTAGATATGCGTTATTTAAGAGAGCCAACAATCCATATTCTAAGTAGGGTCTGAGCAAGAAGCTAGATATGCATTATTTAAGTGAGCCAACAATCCATATTCTAAGTAGGGTCTGAGCAGTTTCTTCAAGATGGATTTATGTTTTGTTAGGCTTGAACATACGCGCATATCACTGATTGATCATGACAAGCGCCAGCTTGGTTATGAGCTCCCCTGAGTTAAATCGTCAAGCCTGATTCTTCTATGCCTAGTGGATTACAAGCGCTTTGAAACTAAAGATTGCAGGGAAACTTGCCAGGCTATAGAAAAGTTCACTTGGCTAGCTTATTTAATTTTCAATTTCAGTTCACAAAGCTGCACTTATTTGATGTATTTTAACACTGTTCTATACCTTTTTAAATGTTTGATTTGAACTGAAATGATTAGTAATTGCACAAACTCCTATTCACGGCATCCTAGCAGACTCCTAAGTAATTTCACAAACTCCATATTAGTATATTGCATGATGCTTTATGTAGTTTTCTAAATAGCATTGAAATCTATACGTTGCATACTTCAGGTGGTTCAAGCACAACTCGTTGACATATCCCCAAATTGCGAAAGTTGTTTGCTCATGTTCTGGTGATCTGGAGAAAGTGAGAAGGGTGATAAAGTGGCTGAGATCAATTTATGTGAAAGGAGAATTTTTGGGACGTGTGCTTGCAAAGGGTGAATCCATTTCGAGTCGCAGTTTTGAAGAATTGGAAGGGATTATTGGCTATCTGGAAAGCTGTGGTGTTAGGAGAGACTGGATTGGTTACGTGGTCAGTAGATGTCCACAGCTACTGACTTTGTCGATGGATGAGTTAGAGACACGAGTGAGATTTTATATGGATATGGGAATGAACGAGAATGACTTTGGCACAATGGTCTATGATTATCCAAAGGTTCTTGGATTTTTCAGCCTAGATGAGATGAACAGTAAGGTGTTTGCTTTGCTTTAAGTTTTGTTCTGTGCTATTTTTTTGATGCACCTTGCCCGTTCGGTAGATATTTGGCACCTTTTCTTTTCTGCAATTTATTTCCTGTCTCTTACTATGAAGTATGAACAAGTAGTGTTCTCAAAAATCAACCTACCAGCAGTTGTATCTGGTTCACTAATTAAAACAAAGAATATTGGATTGAGCAAAAGGTATAAAACTGAGATCACAATCAATGTTCTAAATAACGGTAAACGGTGAACAAACGGCCACCCCACCTTTTAGTGTTTATACAGTAAGCGGCTTTACAAATGGTCTTGTAAACGGTTCTACTATTTAAAATTAAGAAAATTCAGAAAAATATATACATGTGTCCGCAGTAACAAAATAAATAAGCATCTAATTCATCTTCTTTCATGAATATAGAATGGAAATACCAGGCTATCAACTATTGCTCACAGTGGTGACATGATGTGAATGTAATTAAAGAATCATAATTGAATTAATGAACAGCTCAAGAGGCAAAAAAAAGCAAAGCTAGCATTCATCTTATATATGTCATAATGTTCCATGTCATATGGCAATCTTGTTACTTTACCCTAAATAAACTGCCCGATGAAATGGGTATGTTAAACGTTAACGGCTATTGAACCGAATAAATGGCCTGATAAAATGGGCAAACCTTGAAATGTCCATAAACGTAACGGGCAGCCTTTATTTAGAACACTGGTCACAATCTGCTTTTTCCCCCTTTTGGATATGCATATGCTACAAGATTGTGATGGCCATAGGGTGTTGAGTGCCATATGAATATTGTTAGCCAGTATCTTAGTTGCCTTGTATAGAGATTGCTAGCCTTGTATAGATACTGCTTTATATAGTCTTTCCTTCTATACCCTCATGTACATGTATATATACTGGCCCATTAGCCTCATGTTCAATACAAGTGCTATTCATAACATGGTATCGGAGCCAAGTTAGGTTTACTTTTTTTGGGGCGTTGCACTTGCGTCATTCGTTCCTTCTCCGGGGGCACTTCTGATGCCGGTCGTCGATCTCGTTCGTGCGTCTAGCCGGCCGCCTGCCGGATCTACTCCCTCCGAGCCTTCTCGTCGCCGTCCGACGTCGTACGTCGCCTCCGTTGGCCACCTCGGTCGACACCAGCCGACGACGATCGCCAAGCCCAACGCCGGCCACTATGCTCCTACCCGCCCGATGTCCGCCGGTTGCCTACGTCGCCGCCTGACATTGTCTCTGGATCGACCGCTTCCGCCTCCATTGGCCACCTCGGCCGACGCCAATCGACGACGACCACCGAGCCTGACGTTAGCCGCTCTGCTCTTGCCCACCTGGAGCCCGCCCGACATTCTCCGCTAGCTATCTTTGTTCGGCATCTGGCTGCCCATGTCCAGCTCCTCTGTTTTCCGATTGGAATTGAGATCGAATTTGAGCTGGTTTTAAGTCTCGGAGGGTAAAAAAATGTCGTCATCTTCTGGTTCTTCTTTGAGGACTGTTTTTGTTCCTCGCTGCCCGGTTATCTTTGATTTTCTCAATTATCGAGACTGGGTTCTTCATATGCGCCTTCACATGCGCGATTAGCGTCTTTGGGAGTTTCTTACCGGCGAGCTATCTTGTCCGCCTTGTCCTGCTCCCCCTGCCACGTTTGTTATTCCCAAGGAGGCCGATGATGCTGCTAAACAGAAGGCGTCTGATGACTATACTGATGTTGTGGAGTCTTTTCAGATTCAGTTTACTGCAAACAAGATATGGATGATGAAGATGCTCGTGCCTCCGCTATTTTGGTTGCTAGAATGGAGGTGCATCTCACTGGTGATATTGTCGTATTGTCTTTGGTACAGTTTATGTGGTCGCATCTTCGCAACTGCTATGAGCCTACTGGCGATTCTTTGTACCTTGTTGTGCAACAAGGGCAGTCGTTGCAGCAGGGTTATTCTACCGTGGATGAGTTCTATGCGCAGCTGTCCTCGGTGTGGCGTCAGCTTGATTATCTAGGACCAGAGGTTTGCCGCACTTGCTAGTGTTGTCAGCACCAGCACTCTCATTTGGAGCTTCGCCGCAGCTACAACTTCCTGACACATCTTCAGGCTGAATTTGAACAAATTCGTGTCCAGCTGCTTGCTCGTCACCCTCGTGTGACCCTGTTGGAGGCCCTTGCAGCTATTCGTACTGAGGAGACTCGCCTTCGTGGTGTGGGCCTGCTAGTGTCTCCTTCAGTCTTGGCGGTGCCTTGTACTACTCCGTCAGTGGCGCCTACTCCAGTTTTGGCTACTAGGGGTGGAGGCCTTCACTGCACCTACTGCGACAAGAACGGACATGTGGAACAATTCTGTTACTGAAAGAAGGATCTTGCTCGTCAAGGTAGATGCCCTTCTAAGGTCACTGGACTCTTGGGCATCACCCCTCGGCGGACCTCTGTTGGTTCTGGCTCCACTTATGATATTCTCACGCTGTTACGTCGCATGGCTGTTTCTACACCGATAGGTTCTGCCAGTTCTGCAACTCAATCTTCTAGTAAGAAACCACCTTCTACATCCTCTTTAGGTATCTTACCATAGATTCTTGATACTGGTGCTTCTTTTCATATGACCTCTGATCCCACGAGTCTTCATTCCATTAGTCCTCTTGCTGCTTCTATCACTGTTTAGACTGCAGATGGGACATCTCTTTCTTTTGCAGGACGAGGCACTCTTTTGTCTTCCTCTTTTCATGTTCCAGCTGTTTCTCATGTTCCCAAACTAACCATGCAGTTCATATTCGCTGGCCAGCTCACTGATCATGGTTGTCGTGTTATCCTTGATTCTGACTCTTATTGTGTTCAGGATCGCCGCACGGGGTCTCTGGTTGGGACTGGCCCTCGCCGTCGTGACTCTTAGCGTCTTTGGGAGCTTGATTTGCTTCGTCTTCCTTCCCCTGCCACTGCCAGTCTCTCCGTTTCCTCCACTGCTTCAGCCTCCGTTGCATCTTCTACCAGGTCCTTTGCTCAGTGGCATCACCGTTTGGGACATCTTTGTGGTTCACGTCTGACTTCTTTAGTTTGTCGTGGCCTTCTAGGATCTGTGTCTGGTGATACCTCTTTAGCTCGTGCGGATTGTAAGCTTGGTAAGTAGATACAACTCCCATATCCTTCTAGTGAGTCTGTCCCAACGTCCTTTTGATCTTGTTCATTCTGATGTTTGGGGTCCGACTCCTTTTGTTTCAAATGGGGGTCATAAATATTATATTGTTTTTATAGATGATTTCTCTCGTCACACCTGGATATATTTTATGTCTTCTCATAGCGAGACTTTATCCATCTATAAGAAATTTGCCACTATGATCTGTACTCAGTTTGATTCTCCCATTCGAGTTCTTTGTGCTGACTCAGCAGGGGAGTATCTGTCAATAGCCATTCGTACTTTTCATTCTAAACAAGGCACTCTTTCTCAGTTTTCTTATCCTGGTGCTCATGCTCAGAATGGTGTGGCTGAGCGGAAGCATCGTCATCTTCTTGAGACAGCTCGTGCTCTCTTACTTGCCTCCGCTGTTCTACCTCATTTCTGAGCTGATTTTGTTTGCACTGCCACGTACTTGATTAATATTCAGCCTTCTTCTGCTCCTCAGTATGGGATTCTAGTGGAGTGTCTTTGTGGCATGCCTCCTGATTATTCTAGTCTTCGCCTCTTTAGGTGTGTGTGTTATGTCCTCCTTGCACCTCGTGAACGTACCAAGCTGATCGCCCAGTATATTGAGTGTGTTTTTCTGGACTATAGTGCTAAACATAAGGGATATCGCTGTTGGGATCCTGTTGGCCAACGGATGCGGATCTCTCGGGATGTTACTTTTGATGAGTCTCGTCCCTTCTACCCTCGTCCTTCTTTCACTCCAGCATCTCTTGTCGAGCCACTTTCTTTCCTGACTTTTCCTGATACCCCAGTTGCCACTTTTCCTTCTCCACGATTGGCTTCTCCTTCTTTGCCGGCCTCTCCACAGGAGTCTTCACCTCTGGTGCCTCCTCCAGACGTTTCTTCTGACATTGTTCCTTTTTATCCTCTATACTACACTTGTCGTCCGCGAGTTGAGGATTCTTTTGATGTGCCATCTTCTCCTGCTGAGTCACCTTCTTCGGTGCCTCCTCGCTACGCTCTTCGTGATCGTCAGTCTATGCGGCCTCCTGAGCGCCTTGGCTTTGCCGATGCAGTTCTTGCCAAGCCGACTTCTTACTGTGATGTTGTTATTCATCAGGAATGGCAGCATGCGATGGCAGAGGAGCTTGCTTCCCTTGAGCGCACTGGCACGTGGGATCTTGTGCCCCTTCCTCCACGTATCCGTTCCATTATATGCAAGTAGGTTGTCTTGAGCGCTACAAGGCTTGTCTTGTGGCACGTGGTTTTCAGCAAGAGCATGGTTGTGATTATGATGAGACTTTTGTTCCTATGGCTCACATGACCACTGTTCGCACTCTTCTTGTTGTGGCTTCTATTCGTGCGTGGTCTATTTCTTAGCTTGATATCAAGAATGTCTTTCTTAATGGTGAGCTACATGAGGTCTTTATGCAGCTACCACCGGGGTATTCTGTTCCTGAGGGCATGGTTTGTCGGTTTCATCGCTCTCTTTATGGGCTAAAGCAAGCCCCTCGTGCCTGGTTTGAGTGTTTTTCTTCTGTGGTCACTGTTGCTGGTTTTTTTGCTAGTGCTCATGATTCTGCGCTCTTTATTCACACTTCACCTCATGGACGAACTCTTCTTCTATATGTTGATGACATTATCATTACTGGAGATGATTCTCAGTATATTGCCTTTGTGAAGGCACGTCTCAGTGAACAGTTTCTCATGTCTGATCTGGGTCCTCTTCGCTACTTCCTTGGGATTGAGGTTTCTTCTACACCTGAGGGCTTCTTTCTATCCCAGGAGAAGTATATTCAGGATCTTCTTGATCGTGCTTCTCTCACTAATCAGCGCACAACTGAGACTCCCATAGAGCTCAATGTTCACCTTTGACCTACTGATGGTGAACCTCTCGAGGATCCTACTCGCTATTGCCATCTTATTGGGAGTCTTGTTTACCTTGGTGTCACTCGTTCTGACATTTCATATCTAGTTCATATCTTGAGTCAGTTCGTTTCTGCTTCCACTCAGCTCCACTATAGTCATCTTCTTCATGTTCTACAATATCTTTGTGGAACTATCTCTCGTCATCTTTTCTTTCCTCGCTCTAGCTCCTTCCAACTCCAGGCATACTTCGATGCTACCTGGGCTAGTTATCACTTTGATCGTCGGTCTCTTTCTACTTATTGTGTTTTTCTTGGTGGTTCTCTCATTACTTGGAAGACTAAGAAGCAGACAGCAGTTTCTCGTTCGAGTGCTGAGGCTGAGTTGCGAGCTATGGCTCTTTTGACAGCAGAGGTTACTTGACTACGGTGGCTATTTAAGGATTTTGGTGTTTCTGCTTCCACATCGACTCCTCTTTTATCTGACAGTACAGGTGCTATTAGCATTGCTCGAGATCCAGTGAAGCATGAGCTCACCAAGCATATTAGTGTTGATGCTTCCTACGTGCGGTCACAGGTATAGGATCAGGTTGTGGCTTTTCATATGTGCCTTCAGAGCTTCAGTTGGCAGACTTCTTTACGAAGACACAGACTAGAGCTCAACACAGCTTTTATCTCTCCAAACTCAGTGTTGTTGATCCACCATGAGTTTGAGGGGGGGTGTTAGACAGTATCCTAGTTGTCTTATATAAGAGATTGCTAGTTGCCTTGTATAGATACTACTTTATATAGGCTTTCCTTCTATACCCTCATACATGTATGTATACTGGCTCGTTGGCCTCATATTCAATACAAGTGCTATTCATAACAAATATAACACGAGCTGTGCTTCTATGCATCATCCCTTAATACAAGTTGCATGAATCTTGAAGCAGGCGAAGGGGTAAGTACTAAGTAATCGCCATCTACCCTACATTCAAGCTTTAATTTTGTATAATTTTCAAAAAGTGACGTATAGAAACACCTCCCATATAACACATCCACTTTTGAACTGACGATGAACTAGTCAAAATAACCTTTCTAGTACTTCTTCTTGAAGATGTTCTGTTAAAAGTTACCGAGTAATTTTCAAAACTTTGTTTTATCTGTTGACATCACATTTTCTAGTTGTTAACCAAATAGCATCTGTTGTTTGTAATCTATAATCAAAACAAAAATATTTTTCAGAAGAAATTGGCATTACTGGTCACAGGTTCAATATCTGAGAGAGTTTGGTTTGAGGACTGAAGAACTTGGAAAGTTGATGGCTTTCAAGCCCCAGCTCATGGCCTGCAGCATTGAAGAAAGGTGGAAGCCTCTCGTGAAGTACCTGTATCATCTAGTCATTTCACGGGATGGTATGAAGCGGATGTTGATGGTCCAACCTACAATCTTCTGTCTTGATTTGGAGACAGTAATTGCACCAAAGGTACTCCCTTGGCCGTTTTGCAATATATTTGCAGACTTTCACACCACTTGGACACTTTTATGTGTTATTCACAGCAAGATACTAAAAATTGTTAACCTGTTCACACAATATAGTATGATTTGTTAAACATGTTCTTTAATGGTCAGATAGGACTGAACTGCTTATTTATTTGTTCAAAAAGTGCGAGGACACAAGTGTTGCGCGCGTGTGCGTGTGTGCGTACTTAGCTCGTCTGTTGTTCTTTCTTCTATAATGAATGCTAGTGCTCCTGGCCAATTTTTTTTTTAAAGTGCAAATTTGATTTGTTGGTCTGAATGTGATGAGATCTGAACTGTGCGACTCTTCTCACCTGTATCCAATCATTTGTCTTAGGTACAATTTCTACAGGATATTGGTGTGAGGAGTGATGCAATCGGCAATGTGCTTGTGAAGTTCCCCCCTGTGCTAACTTATAGCCTATACAAGAAAATACGCCCTGTGGTTTGTTCTTGTATCACATTATTAATTTTTCAGTTCTCAATCAATGTTGGAAAGCCTTTTTGGTTCTTTTGGTTTTGTTTCGTGATCTTTTAGAATGCTTTCACTAGGAGCAGTTGGAGCAGTGTAGGTACAACATAAAAGTGCAGTTAGTCAAATCTCACAAAACCTCTTTCTAAAGTGCTAAACCTTCATATAACTGGAGCCTTGTACAACCAAACCGTTCGACAGTTGTTCAGGCTTCTGTAACTGTCCAGCTTTAGACATAAGTTGCCACAGTAACTGAACATACAGTGGGCAATTACTCGATCAGTTCTCAATATTGGTCCACCATGACGAGTAAAGACACAGACCGTCACTTTGAAGTTTGAACATCCAACTTTTCTGTTGACTAGTTAAGCATAAAAGGGTGAACCTACCACGCACCTTGAAGCAAGGATGTATTACTGGATATTAGACATGCCAAGTCAGCAGTGATGAAGTCAATAAATGAAAACTGCCCTAGTGCTATTTTTAGAAACACCAGTGGTGATGTTGGATAAGCAGGGAACATAGTTCATCCAACTGTTCTGTATCTGTGTTTGTTCTCATATTTTTTTAATTTTACATAATTATGTTCCCTGCTGTACTCCATTTGGCTTATGTGTATGCAAACCGTAGGTCATATTCCTGATGACGAAAGCTGGAGTAACACATGAGGACATCGGAAAGGTTATTGCCTTGGATCCGCAGCTCTTGGGCTGTAGTATTGTGCGCAAGCTAGAAGTTAGCGTCAAGTACTTCAGGTCACTGGGCATCTACCACTTCGTGCTTGGTCAGATGGTTGCTGACTTCCCGACGCTTCTCAGATACAACGTGGATGTTTTGAGGCCAAAATACCAGTATCTGAGGCGTGTCATGGTGCGGCCACTGAAAGATCTTATCGAGTTCCCCCGGTAAGTCCAAAGCTCATAGGTTCTTGATTTCTTATAGAATGAAGAGGAGATCATATAGCCTAATGCTTGTCACACTCACCCTTGTGCCTTGCTGTTCCATGGTTCTCAGGTTTTTCAGTTACTCCTTGGAGGACAGAATAGAGCCTCGGCACCAAACTTTGGTGGCGAACAGGATCAACATGAAGCTGCGTTACATGCTGGCTGGATCCGACGAAGATTTTGCGCAGAGGGTGCAAGAGGCCGTCGAGAGGAGAGCGAGATTTGAAGCTGGAGAAGCAATTCCGGACACATCAGATGCTCCGGAGACATCCGACGGAGCAGAAGCTACGACAGCAGCAGCATGTCTAAACAGCCGGGATGTAGAATATGATAGATAAAAACCCGGGTGAACTTTACTGTTCCTGTACAGAAAAGGAAGCAGCATGCCTCCTTACTAATCTGGGTTGTAGTTGAGAATTCACACTGCCATGAAAGTAAATTCGCACAGATGCAAGCAATTAAATCAAGAACTGGGCACATACGCAGGCACGACTTGTATACACGCTTGAAGAATGGCCGAACTAAGATGCAAAACTCTGCACAAACACACCACCATCTCAAGAAAATCAACCATGCACAACACAAAGCAACATCGATCGGTTCGGCATGCCGGCACGCACGACATTGGCTTTGCTTAGGCCTTAGGAGGTGGTGCGAGGAACGGCATTGGCACGTTGGGGATGGACGGCATCGGAGGCAGCGTCACCTTGGGGATGGAAGGGACCGACGGCATCGGCGGCAGCGTCACCTTTGGCACGGCCGGCACGACGACGGCTGGAACAGGCGGGAACGCGGCGCTCGGCACGGTGGGCACCGCGGGGACCGTCGGCAAAGCGGGCATCGGTGGCACAGTCACCGCCGGCACTGCAGGCATCGGTGCCACGGATACCGCGGGCACCGACGGCATAGGTGGCAATGTGGCCGCGGGCACGGTTGGCGCCGCCGGCTTCGGCATTGCCGGAATGCCAGGGACGGCAGCCGGTGCCGCGGCAGGCGCCGTGGCCTCGGTCGCGTTCGCGGCAAGCCGGCGCGCCGCATGGCAAGTGCTGCTGCCCAGGAGCATGAGGGCAATGGCAAGAGCCATCGCGAAGAGGCTCGAGGTGGAAGCCATTGGGGGACTAGCTAGGTTTCTGAGCTAGAGACAGCTGGTTAGGAACTTGCAGTGTTAATTGTTTTGTGATGCAGAGACATGGGTGATGCTTGGCAATTTATACTAGCTCGTAAGTTGGCCAATGGCCATCACTTCACTTTGGCATTGGTTGTTCACCCTCCGAACCATCGCTGAGATACTAGTAGTAATTATTCAAGGATTTGGTGAGGGAGAGATGTGGCGATCGAGGTGGATGATCCATGTTAAATGGTTCTTCTATGGTTAGCTGACTTAGCTCAACTTCTTTTCTAAGCTTATTTGCATGCTGCAAGATAGACTTCTGAATATTCTATATATGGCCTGTTTGGCTATTTCTCTCCTTAATCACCAGTTATCGATTTTAGATGAGGAATCCGATGTCACTAATCGATCAACAAAAAGGAACAAGCAAATATTGTGTGCCTCATCATCCGGAATTCCGGATGTGATTTGGAACTGAAAACGAGATTAATTCTGTGTTCATGAAAGCAGCATTCAATCTGTGTTCTACCATATATATTCTTACCGAGGACCAGCCGACGAAAGCTACTTAAAATAAACCAACGTTTCACAATCACTCCATCAGTACATGTACGAGGTCAAAATATCAGGTAGAGCATTAAGAATTCACACAAAATTTCATTTGCACGGTAGTCACCAGAAAGGGACCAGTTAGGCACTAGCATGTGTTTATTATGTTCTATATTTCTCGCAGTTTACACAAAATACACAGGAAGAAAGGGTTGGAAGTCAGGTCACGCTCTCAGCTAGGAATGCCCAGCCCCTGCTTTATTAACACCTTACATGGAATTACTGAGCTGTGACTGTGAGACCGGAATCAATAAATCAGGATCAGATTGTTAAATGATGGCAGTATGATGCAGATTATACTCCATTTTGATGCATGTTAGATTATTATGGGGTTGGCCCATAATTAATTTAATAGAAATTTCAAAAGGCCCATTAAAATACTAGGAGGAGTCATGAAATTGGTTTAGTACCATATGGGTAATTGAGAGAAGGTTTGACCAACTTAAATATTTGAGTTGTGTGTCTCTCAATTAGCAAGATGGAAAAGGGTAAAGGTTGTGCCACACGCGCGCGCGCCGAGCCGAACCGTGTGCGAGTCGAGTCGAGATGTCTTGATGGAGTCAGTTACTAGTAACGGACGTCTTGATGGCCTCCTATTAATCGCCGTCAGTTACTCTGCCGCAGGCCTATATAAGGAGGGCTGTGCCTTTCTCCACCTCCACCTGTAGAACTCCCACAATACTCCATCCATCCTTTGTAGCTGCTGCTGTCTTTTGCATTCCCGACTCCGTTTTCTTGCGCGCACAAGCAGCGGAGGGAGCAGGCCTCCGGAACCTCGTCATTCTTGAGATCTTGCTCGAGATAGAAGGCCGATAAGGTTTTTGGGGAGCGTACCACGCGACTGCTCGAAAGGTGTTCCTGGAAGCGCATCTGCACTGCAACGCGTCTTCACTGCACCAAGGCTTCACTGCGACAACTTGTGATCGTCTACTTCGACCGTCATGGCGAACAAAAATGTTCTACCTGCGCCTGTGCCAACGGTGGCACCGGCTCAAGGGTATATTAACTTATACCGTGTTTTATTCATGTTGATTTCTTGTTCATTAGTCTTTGCGTATAAGATAGATAATTTGTTATCTAGTACCTTTGGCTTTGAACAAAAATTGCATCATTGTTTAATCATGATTTACATAATTCTGTGGATTAAAATATTGAGAAAATTCCTAATATTTCCAACAATCCAAAAAACCTTATACTAAGAATTTTACAATTACTGGTTTTGCTGCCGCACTTAAGCCAACTATATTTGACGGCGCAAATTACAAGCGTTGGCGCGCCAAGATGATTTTGTGGTTGACTGCCATGAACGTGTATCACGTTGCGCAAGGCAAGCCACAGCCTGAGGGTGGGCTCTCTCCTGAGCAGGAGAGTGCTTTCACGGCTGCGGATAACTTGTTTAGAGGTGCCGTGATTAGAGTTCTTGGAGAAAATCTTGTTGATGTGTATATGATTTTGCCAAGTGGTAAAGAAATGTGGGATGCACTTGAGGCAAAATTGAGTCTCGACGCGGCGATGAACTCTATGTCATGGAGCAGTTTCATGACTACAAGATGGTTGATGACCACTCTATAGTAGAACAGGCTCATGAGGTTCAAGCTTTTGCGAAAGAACTTGAGAATTTTACATATACATTACCCGACAAGTTTGTGGCGGGATGCATCATTGCGAAGCTGCCACCTTCTTGAAGGGATTTTGCCACTACTCTAAAACACAAGAGACAAGAGTTCAGCGTTGCTGGTCTCATTGGGTCTCTAAATGTTGAGGAGAAAGCGAGGGCAAAAGATATACGTGGGAAAGAAAGTTCTAGTGCCAATGTGGTACAAAAGAAAATCTTTCAATTCAACAAGAAGAATAAAAATAAGTCTGAAAAGCTTGAGAACAAGAACAAGGCCGCTCAAACTACTAGCTTCAAGAAGAAGAAGAATAAAGGAAAGGGAAACTACTTTATGCGTAATGGTGCGATCATTGGGCAAAGGATTGCCACGATCGCAAAGACAATAAGCGAAAAAGTCCGCTAACGTTGTTATTGGCAATCTTGAGGAGGAACATCCGGGTATGTTTCAATACCTACCGTTCTATCAGTATGTCGTTCACCTGATTGGTGGATTGACACGGGGGCCAATATACATGTTTGTGCTGACAGATCCTTATTCTCTTCTTACCAGGTCGCAGGGGCTATCTCCGTGTTGATAGGGAATGGGTCGCAGGCATTTGTACGTGGAGTCGACACAGTTAACTTGAAGTTTACTTCAGGAAAAGTCGTGCGACTAAGGAACGTGCATCACGTGCCCGTGATAAATAAAAACCTTGCCAGCGGGTCTCTATTGTGTAGAGATGGTTTTAAGCTAGTTTTTGAATCCAATAAATGTGTTGTTTCTAAAATTGGAACTTTTATTGAAAAAGGCTATGAGAGCGGAGGCTTGTTCCGCTTGTCTTTGACGGACATGAATAAAATTGTGAATCATGTTTGTAATCATGAGACTGATGTTTGGCATTCACGACTTTGTCATATTAATCTTGGTTGCATGATGTGGTTAGCCAGTATGAATTTAATCCCAAAATTTACCCAAGTCAAAGGTTCTAAATGTCAAGTGTGTGTGCAATCTAAGCAACCTCGCAAGCCTCACAAGGCAAATTGAGCGAGAAATTTGGCACCGTTAGAACTAGTTCATACCGATTTATGCGAGATGAACGGGGAGTTGACAAAGGGTGGTAAGAGGTATTTCATGACTTTGATTGATGATTCTACTAGATATTGCTATGTGTATTTATTAAAGTCAAAAGATGAGGCTTTTCACTATTTTAAGATCTATAAAGCTGAAGCTGAGAACCAACTTGAGAGAAAAATCAAACGGGTTAGGTCAGATCGTGGTGGAGAATACTTTTCTAATGAGTTTAATTTATTCTGTGAGGAACATGGAATAATCCATGAGAGGACGCCTCCTATTCGCCCCAATCAAGCGGGGTTGCCGAAAGAAAGAACCGTACTCTAATCGAGATGGTTAACGCCATGTTAGAAACAGTGGACTTTCAAGGAATGGTGGGGTGAGGCTATATTGATCGCTTGTCATGTCCTAAACAGGGTTCCTACAAAGAATAAAGAAATCACACCATTCGAGGAATGGGAGAGTAAAAGACTAAATTTCTCTTATTTACGTACTTGGGGCTGTTTGGCTAAAGTGAATGTGCCTATCCCAAAGAAGCGTAAACTTGGACCAAAAACCGTTGATTGTGTCTTCATTGGTTATGCTTTTCACAGCGTTGGATATAGATTCTTAATAGTGAAATCTGGAGTACCTGATATGAATAAAGGTACAATTTTTGAGTCCAATGATGCTACATTCTTTGAGGACTTATTTCCTATGAAAGAGACACTTAGCTCATCTGGCCAAGAATCTATCTTCTCTCCTAAACCTTCCACTCCTATACAAATTGAGCCCATTTTTGAGGAAAATCCAATAGATGAGGGCAATGAAGTAACTCGTAAGAGTAAGAGACTAAGGACTACAAAGTCTTTTGGTGATGACTTCATTGTATATCTAGTGGATGATACTCCAAGAACCATTGAGGAGGCTTATTCATCGCAGGACGCTGACTATTGGAAGGAAGCGGTCCAGAATGAGATGAATTCCATCTTGAGCAATGGAACTTGGGAAGTTGTTGAACGTCCATATGGGTGTAAACCTGTAGGATGTAAGTGGGTGTTCAAGAAAAAGCTGAGGCCTGATGGTACGATTGAAAAGTACAAGGCAAGGCTTGTGGTCAAGAGTTATACCCAGAAAGAAGGCGATGACTTCTTTGATACTTACTCACCTATTGCTAGATTGACCACTATTAGAGTACTACTGTCTTTGGCTGCCTCCTACGGTCTGATCATTCATCAGATGGATGTAAAGACGGCTTTCCTTAATGGAGAGTTGGAAGAGGAAATCTATATGGATCAGCCTGATGGATTTGTAGTAAAGGGTCATGAAGGAAAAGTGTGTAGGTTGTTGAAGTCTTTGTATGGCCTTAAGCAAGCTCCTAAGCGATGTACGAGAAGTTCGACAGAACTTTAACATCTGCCGCTTTGTTGTGAATGAAGTGACAAATGTGTGTATTACCGCTATGGTGGGGTGAAGGAGTGATTATGTGTGCGTATGTTGATGACATACTGATCTTTGGGACGAACCTTAATGTGATTAAGGAAGTCAAGGACTTCTTGTCCAAAACTTTGAAATGAAAGATTTGGGAGTAGCGGATGTCATCTTAAACATTAAATTGTTAAGAGAAGGTGCGGTGGGATTACTCTTGAGCAGTCCTATTATGTGGAAAAGGTGTTGAGTCGCTTTGGCTATAGCGATTGCAAACTGCTCCAACGCCTTATGATCCAAGTGTGCTATTACGAAAGAACCAGCGAATAGCAAAGGATCAATTGAGATATTCCCAAATCATTGGTTCATTGATGTATTTAGCTAGTGCAACAAGGCACGATATCTCGTTTCTTGTGAGCAAACTAAGCGGTTTGTTTCAAACCCGGGAGATAATCATTGGCATGCTCTTGAGAGAGTAATGCGCTATCTAAAAGGAACATCAAGTCATGGAATTCACTACACCGGGTACCCTAGGGTACTTGAGGGTTATATTGATTCAAACTGGATATCGATCTTGATGAAATAAAAGCCACAAGTGGATATGTGTTCACATTGGGTGGTGGAGCTGTTTCTGGAAGTCTTGCAAGCGCACCATCTTAACGAGGTCTACAATGGAAGCGAACTCACGGCACTAGATACCGCCTCTGTCGGCCGATCGGGTGCGTGAACTTGTGAAGGACTTACGGTGGTTGAGAAACCGGTGCTGCTATTCTTTTGAACTGCGACAATCGACGGTGATTGTCAAGGTGAACGATTCTAAGGATAACATGAAGTCATCAAGGCACGTTAAGAGGCGGTTGAAGTCTGTCGAAAAAATGAGAAACTCGGAGTTATAGCGTTGGACTATGTCCGACGGCTAAAAACTTGGCGAATCCTTTTACAAAGGGACTATCACGGAATGTGATAGATGAAGCATCGAGGAGATGGGCTTGAGACCCACATAAAGTCATGTCTTAGTGGTAACTCATCCTATTTGATCGGAGATCCGTGAATTAGGATGTTGAGACAAGCTAGTGATTGGTGAGAGGAGAGTACTTCATGCTTGGCCCACTCCGTTTGAGATGCAATAACTCTCATATTCTCATATGGCGGGTTGGTTATACCTTAATGTATTAGAGTGGCTTTGATAAGCGAGATGTTGTCCTACTGAACATCTTATGAGGAATACACCTATATGAGTTCGACTACTAGTCACAGTCTATGAGATTGGGTGATCTCTAGAGGCTCATGAAAGGCTAAGGAGTATGACTTATAAGCTCCAAACCGAGGGATGCATTTAGCGACCTAGTATCGATAAAGAACTTTGGTGAAACTTGTTCGCACAAAACTACAAAATCACAATTCAAGGCATAGTCCATTGTTGGTTGTGGATGAGTGTAACCTTTGTTCTAGGTGGAAGTTCAACTTAACAGTCTCCATCGAAAAACTGGTATATCAAACTACATTGGAACTGAGAGTATTTCAAATGTGCCTTTGAAATTTGGTGGGGATTGTTAGATTATTATGGGGTTGGCCCATAATTAATTTAATAGAAATTCCAAAAGGCCCATTAGAATACTAGGAGTCATGAAATTGGTTTAGTACAATATGGGTAATTGAGAGAAGGTTTGACCAACTTAAATAGTTGAGTTGTGTGTCTCTCAATTAGCAAGGTGGAAAAGGGTAAAGGTTGTGCCGCGCGCGCGCCGAGCCGAGTCGAGCCGAGCCGTGGCGTGGCGTGGCGTGTGCGTGTGCGTGTGCGAGTCGAGTCGAGACGTGACGTGACGTGACGTGCATGTGCGCGGCGCAGGCTAGTCCGGACGTGATGTCTTTGGCGGAAGCGGTTTGTTTCTTTGTTTGATGATTAATGTGGCGGTTTATGACCAGAACCGCCGTCGATTACACATGGCGACGTGGTTGATGGCTGGGTCATAAACGCCGTTAGTTATTAGTAACGGACGTCTTGATGGAGTCAGTTACTAGTAACGGACGTCTTGATGGCCTCCTATTAATCGCCGTCAGTTACTCTACCGCAGGCCTATATAAGGAGGGCTGTGCCTTTCTCCACCTGTAGAACTCCCACAATACTCCATCCATCTTTTGTAGTTGCTGCTGTCTTTTGCATTTCCGACTCCGTTTTCTTGCGCGCACAAGCAACGGAGGGAGCAGGCCTCCGGAACCTCGTCCTTCTTGAGATCTTGCTCGAGATAGAATGCCGACAAGGTTTTTGAGGAGCGTACCACGCGACTACTCGAAAGGTGTTCCTGGAAGCGCATCTGCACTGCAACGCGTCTTCACTGCACCAAGGCTTCACTGCGACAACTTGTGATCGTCTACTTCGACCGTCATGGCGAACAAAATGTTACACTGCGCTTTGTGCCAGCGGTGGCACCGGCTCAAGGGTATATTAACTTATACCGCGTTTTATTCATGTTGATTTCTTGTTCATTAGTCTTTGCGTATGAGATAGATAATTTGTTATCTAGTACCTTTGGCTTTGAACAAAAATTGCATCATTGTTTAATCATGATTTACATAATTCTGTGGATTAAAATATTGAGAAAATTCCTAATATTTCCAACAATGCATGCCATATGTTGCCAGTCATTGATAAGTAGGGTTTACATGTCTCAACAGTAAACTTCAATGATATTGTGACAACATGTCTATGGCCGTAAGGCCCGCAACCCGCATCAACACCACAAAATTGTTTAATATTATTTCAGGAAGCTTAATGAACAGAAGATACTTACCCCAGTGAGTGATTCATCCAATGCTAGTCATCTCTTTTCTGTAAGCAAAGGGGAAAAACAACTTTCATTACAACATCGAAGCATGTAGGTGCAAGGAAGAGAGAGTAAAACAAGAGAAGTTGCAAGCCGTGAAATCTTCGCGAGCATCCTCTGCTGAATGCATAGTTGTGCATGCATTTATCAACAGATTTTCCAACTCTAAGGTCTCTATCAAGTCTGAGTTCCTGAGCAAAAAAATGATGAAAAATGGGTAATTAATGCAAGATTTAAGCCAAATCCCAAATAAGCTGATGCGATTCTTATGACAAAAGGCATACCATATGAGACTTCGATCACTGATCTTCACGTCATGAATACTTTCCCATGCTTTGCTAATCAGTTGACAACCTGATAAATGTAAGGTCCATGAGAATTCATTGATAAAACGAACTCCAAGAATTGTGACTCTTTCTACTGGTGTCTGTTTACTATTTATATCGTGCTTGCTTCCTACTGTTAAAAGCTCTAAGATTTTCCCTTAGTTCTCAAATGGTCTATGGTGACAACTGACAACAGATATCTCTGTATGTAACACAGGGAGGTGCAGAACTCTACAAAGGATATGTGCAATACCTTCTTCAAGCGTTTCTTGTGTACGGAAGACAGCAGCGTTATTTTGCATAACATGTTGTATGTTGAGCCGGATCTTGGAAGTTGGTACCAACAGTATCTGGATTATCACCCTTGATATGCACAACCTAATATGCAGAACAAACCTGAGCGATAGCTCAGTGGGAGGGGAGGGTGCGAGCTTGGTTGCTCCTCCGGCCTAGGTTCGATCATGGGAATGGAACTTTGTATTTTTCATCAGAATAATTAAAAAGTGGGACAACGTGTTTCCACATATATATATCCATGTAACTATGCATCTTATCGTACATATCCATGCAACTATGCAAGCGCCTTCTTTATATTCACTTTTACCTGTAATTTTATCACCACAATTAGTGTCCAGCTACAAGATGATGTTTCCTGAAAAATTAAACTTGTTCGTCTACTAGCTTTTTTGTCACGATTGCGTTCGATTTGGCAATTGCTTTGTTGGCCCAATCATTTGATGCTAATGAAACCATGTAAGTTCACGACTATGGTTGATCTAAAAAAGAAGGATACGCATATATGTGGTAGTTGTGGAATCTGCATTTCATTTAGTATCCACATGAGTAATGTTGTTGATATTGATTTGCATAGACATTGGTACACAAGATGCAAAAGGACGGGCGAACTTACAAACAAGTAAAAAAGAATCGTAGTACTGGCATAATAGCCGCAGAATAGATAGCCAGAGAAAATTAAAGGACAATAATAGAGAAGAAATGTTATGTCCTATACTTAATCAAAGTAGTACACAAAAGGGATAGTTACATATATACTACTAGTAGTATATTTTCAACACTTTCTTTTCTGTTAGTTTCTCCCGTTTTTTAATTAGCTTTTTCTGTGCAGTGTATAAACGTTGTTCTCGGAGAGGAGCAAGCGATGCTATATGTGGAGTACTCCCTCTGTCATGTTTAATGCCGGCCTTGCGGGCCGGTCGACAAGGCCGTCGAGTCCATGTCACGAGGCGGCGGCGGCGGCGCGGACGCCGCGTGCCCGTTGATCGACGACAACGGGCCCATCTGGTTCTGCCATACGGCTTCACCTCACTGGTGGAGGAGTACCCCGTGAACGCTATTGTCATCGCCATGGTCAAGAACCAGCACAAGAAGTCTCAGCGTTCTTGTGTGCGTGTCACCTTGGTATCCGGAGGTGTCTGCGTAGAACAGCATGACGTCGTGAGGCTGCCGCCTCGCCTTCCTCTTCCTCTTGCTCCCGGAGCAGCAGCGCGTCGCCAAAGGCGGCAAGGACGATCTCCGACGTCATGATGATGCCTCCTGATCCGTGCTCTGGAGCGGGGGATTTATGGCCGCCACCGTGCGAGCTCGGCGTCGACAGGCGCCTTGAGGCGTGTGACGGCGAGGAGACACGAGACATCGAGGCCAGCGATGAGGAAGCAGTAGCGACCGCCATGGGCGACAGAGAGGAATTGGAAGACATGGTATGCCTTTCGTGTTAATGGCATAACGAAATTCGACTGATGTCCAGAAAAGAGGATATAGCCGCCACAAAATTTCTGGAAAATCCAACCCCTGTTTTCCCAATAAACTAGACAAGTATGGTTGCATTGCATCATGGGCACCGAAACACGAAATGCCAGGAACAACATGTTGGAGGAGGTAATCATATAGATGAATATATTTTTTTATATTCATAATTAATTATTTTATTTTTTAAATATTGTTATTATTATTTATTAACAAGTATGTGACTTGTTTGTAAAACTTTATGTATGACTTTGTGATGATTATTCTAAAGTGATCTTTAATCGATAAACATATGTATTGGTTGATGAACATATTTCACGAGTCATAGATATGGAGATATCAAACTAATAATATGGGCATATTATATAACATGGAGTTGTGTTGACCCACCTCGAAATACTACGAGAACGTTGTAATTTTCTTGTCATCAGTTGGTTTCATATACAATGTGTATGCTACCCTTAGACTTGAGGTTGGCGCATGTACTCGAGATGTGTAATGACTTACTTGGAGATTGCCAAACGTTACTCTATAACTGGGTAGTTATAAAGGTGGTGGCTTTCGGGTTTGTCATGAAGCATGCTGCGAAACATAGTCGATTAAGATGGGATTTGCCCCTCCATTCAACGGGAGAGATATCTCTAGGCCTCTCGAGTGGTCGGATTTCGAAAATGCATGACCATGCTACTCGCGGTTAAAAAGTTAACCGTAGTTGAGAATTCCGAATCACGTGATCGAAAAATAGTGGCCAAGCTAACTAAACAAGGATGGCATGTACTCGCCTTGAGTTTGACTGATATCATGAGTCAAAAGGAAATGCATATAACTATGCATTGTTTAGATTCGTCCGATGTGATCTTTACATATACTCAGGAGTCGGCATATCCTGCTAGGGACTGTTACCGATTAATGGTCAAGTAAGAGTACTCGGGACATGTCTAGCTATACGTGAACTTATAGGATCGAACGTTTAAAGGGTTGGGACTTAATTCAGATGGTGATCCGAATTCTGATGGATTTTAAGTTTCTAATGTGTCTGTGAAATCATGTGCTGAAAAATTGGCTTAGTAATGAAATTGGCTTTGCAAAGTGGTTGTGATCATGGCATGTGTGGTGCTTTGGCATGTGCTATTTCAGATATTTACTTGATATGCTTGTGATAGCATGGTAATGGTTTTGCTTGATGCAATGCGCTCGTGTGAGTGTTTGCATGGACTGATGTTGAGTCAAGTCGTGGACTTGTGCTCGGAATTGTTTCTTGTTTATTCATGTACAGGTGTTGCTCGAGGGCGAACGTGGTCGATGACGGGACCGGAACTAGGTTCATGGAGGCGAGGTTGGGACTAGATTCGAGAGGAATCGAGGTCTTGGTGGTCAAGGATGTCATGCGGAACGTTTGGGCTAGAGAACATGCACATGGAGGTGGTTAGTCACGTATTTATAGCATGTGGGCTGTACATACGTGCAAGAGATGTTTTTGGCTATGTTGGGCCAGGTTGAGATGTATACAAACTCTTTCCATGTTGGAAGTAGAGTTGTATTCAATATCTTTATGTTTGCTCAGTATAAATAGGGGAGGTGTCTCCTGTTTATTTTTGAGTGCTGAGGTTTTAGGGTTTGTACTCTTTTGTTTGGAGTGCTGTAACCAGACTAAGATAAAAAGAAATAAAGATCGATTTCTTTACGTCTGAAAAGTTCCCCTGCAGTTGATTTTTTCCTCTGTCCAGAAGTATCGGCGGTGACACTCGAGCAAAGGAAATCGGTGCTACAGTGCTCGCGCGGCTACAATAAACATCGTGCTATAGTATTTCATTGCTACTGATGAAACCGTGGATCATTGTTAAATGCGGGATTTGTTTCGGTGCTTGTTTCTGGTTTGTTTTCCCGGTTTTGTTTTTATAGATTGATTCATTGTCTTTCTTGTTTCAACAAGTTTAATATTGATTTGATCTATACAAAACTTTCCTAGAGTATCAACTTAGAGTTCCTAAAAATTTCATTGGTTAATCTTTTGTAGATTGTGATTTATCACGAAATTGGGGTTTGGTCTGTTCTCGTCATAATCTGTCACAGCATGCTTGCGAGGTTAATAACTTTTGATTCGTAGATCCGATCGAGTTGATTCTTGTTGGGTTAGATTCATAATTGAATCTAGTTTATTAAGTTAAAATTTCACACTAATCCAACGGTGGGATCTTCGGTTAATCGCATTGTTTGAGTTTAGTCCGTAGCTAGTTTGATTTGGTCCGTCGTTGTTAGATCGGTTTTCGTTTTAGTCGTCTTGCAAAGAATATAACTCCAGATCCATAAGTCCGATTGAGTTAATTCTTTTTGTGTTAGCTTCGGAATTGAATCTAGTTTCTACAAGTAAAATTTCATATCAATCTAATGATTAGATCTTCAGAAATCTTAGTTTTAGTGAACATATATCAGTCTGTCTCGTTTGGTCCGGAGTGTATTGATTTGGTTTTGCTACAGTAGAAATTTGGTCCGTAGTACATGTGAAAATTTGGTCTAGCACGAAATTTGGTCCGTAGTACATGTGAAAATTTGGTCTGGCACGAAGTTTGGTCCGGAGTACAAGTAAAAGTTTGGTCCGACGCAATAAGGTTTCTGTTGAGTACAAATTAAGCGATCTAAGTTTGTTTGGGGTGTTTCAAAAATCACAAAAATTTTATTTTAGCTTCCGCGCAATCATTCACCCCCCCTCTGATTGCTAGATCAGTATATTTCGATCCTACAAGTGGTATCAGAGCAAAGTTTTTCTAATTAATCTTAACCGGTGATTAGAATCATAGCAATGGATAGATATTCGACAAAACCTTATGTTTTCGATGGAGTTGATTTTCAGTTTTGGAAGGCCAAGATGGAGGCATACATTCAAGCTCAGGGCTTTGCAATTTGGGAGGTCTACAAACCATATGAAGTGCCCGAGAACGACAACGTCAATGACGCCAATCGTGCACATGTTGAAGCAAACAGTAAGGCGCGTAACTTGATCATCCAGGGCTTGGGACGCGGCGACTTCGACCGAGTGGTTCATCTTCGATCCGCATATGAGGTATGGAAATCTCTTTATGACTATCACGAAGGATCAAACACTGTCAAAGAGGTTCGCCAAGATATTTACAAAAAAGAATATATGCGTTTCGAGATGAAACCTGGTGAGTCTGTAGATGACTTTTTTGCACGCTTTAATAAAATTCTTAGCAATTTACGTGCTGTTGGGGTTAGCTATGACGATGCTGCTAATGCTAGACAAATGCTTAGTGCTTTGGACATGTCAGTGTGGAAGATGAAGGTAACATCTATACAAGAATCTACTATCATGAGCACACTCACATTAGATGTTCTTTACTCTAAGTTGAAGACTCATGAATTAGATGTTCTTGCTAGGAAAGGTAACTCTAAATCAATTGCTTTGATCTCTAACCCTAACATGTCAAATGCTAATTCTTCTTCTAGCTTTGCTTTGTCCTCTTTGTCGTCTTTAACAGATGAACAAATTGAAGAATTTCTTGAAGGAGATTTGGCACTACTCTCTTCTCGTTTTAATAAAGCTTTGCAGAATATCAGATTGAGAAAGAGAGTAGGCGGTGGTCCTCCTAGGTGCTACGAGTGTGGCGATCTCAACCACATTCGTCCGAATTGTCCAAAAATTTCAGGTAAAAATTCAAAAGAAGAAAAGGACAGGAGGAACGACAAGAAGAAAGCTTCTCCAAGCAGCAACAATAAGAAAAGAAGTTTTCTAAACCGCAAAGTTGTCCACCGAGTTCTTTCCGCTCTTGAACAAGTCAATTTGAGCGATGTAGACTCGGGAAGTAGTGAAGAAGACACAACAACGCCAACCAAGCGTGAACTTACTGGTTTGTGTCTTATGGCAAGAAGTGATGAAAGCCTTACTGAAGATGACCACAACAGCGACTTCAATGAGGTAGAGCCTTCTTATGATGAATTAGCCATAGCTGTTGCTCGTCTTGGTAAATTGCTTGATAAACGCGATAAGAAAATCAAGAAACATGATTTTATTGTTGAATCATTGAATGCTAAAATTGCTAGACTTAAATCTTTGATTCCTGATGATGATGCTTGCAAATCATGTGACTTAATTTACAATGAGCTCACCTTGCTTAGGAAAAAACATGCTTCCTTGATTGAGCAAAACAAGAAAAATGAGAAACATGTTAGACATGCTAGTTTGTTTCATCGATGATTTGCATGAGTCAATTTCTTGTTCTAAATGTTCAGTTCTTGAATTGAAATTGAAAGATGCAAATGCTAGAGTTTCTCAAATGATTAATGATCTGCTCACTCATGAGGTTCTTTCATGCTCAAATTGTCGCAAGCAAAAGGCTAAAGTGGACGTTCCATGCAATAATTGTTTAACTCTTGCTAAGAAGGTTGATTACTTGCAAAATTCTTTAGAACGTTTCACTAATGGCAAGAAAAATTTGAACATGATTTTGGATCAATCTAAGGTTAGCTCAAACAAGAAAGGTTTAGGTTTTGATCCTTATGCTTCATATGAAACCAAACCACCCAATGTTGTTCAGGCTCTTTGCAATGACAAAATTGAGAGTATTAATGAGCCTAAGAAAATTGTCTTTAAGTCTGCTGGAGTTTTATCCTCTACTATGATGAATGCAAATGTTGCTTCTGCTTCTAAAGCTAGACATCATGTTAAGTACATTTGCACTCATTGTGGTAGAGATGGACATTTAGTAGATTTTTGCTTTAGACTATCTAAACAACAAAAGAAAGAAAAGGCTAAGGCTAGGTCTAAGCTCAAACAGGCACGCTTTGCTTCTCATTATGTGCCTAGAGTGATGCAAACACCTTTTGTTGCTAGAAACACAAGAAAGTGCAAATCTGATTTTGTGCATATGAATACTCGTGTTGTGCCTACTCTTGTGCGTCGTGTGTCTCAGTACTGGATTCCTAAACATCTCATTTCTAACCCCAGTACTGAGGCCTCGACATTTTCTGCTTCTATGTAGGCTTCTCGCGCGAGGAAGGAGAACATATGGCTAGTGGATTCCGGATGCTCACGCCACATGTCCGGTAATAAAAATTGGTTCTCCTCCCTCACTCGTGCATCTCGTGCTGAAAGTGTAACTTTTGGAGATGCTTCTTCAAGCTCAGTTGTGGCAAAAGGTACAATGCAGGTAAATGACAAGTTTATGTTTAAAGATGTGAATCTTGTTGAAAACCTGAAATATAACTTGCTGTCTGTATCTCAAATGATTGATGAAGATCTTGAGGTATGCTTTAAGAAAAATGAATGCAAAGTGTTAGATGCTTCAGGTGAACTTGTATTCCGGATTTCTCGATTTGGAAGAGTGTTTAAAGCTGATTTTGATGTATCACCTTCTTCTAAGCATAGGTGTCTAGTTGCCAATGTTTCTAAAGATTTATTCTTTTGGCATCGTAGGCTTAGTCATGTTGGTTTTGATCATCTAACACGTGTTAGTGGTTTAGACCTCATTCGTGGTTTGCCTAAGCTTAAGGGTGATAGCGAGATAGTATGCTCTTCTTGTAGACATGGTAAAATGATTGCGGGTTCACATCCACCTCTTACTATGGTGATGACAAGCGCGCTTGGACAACTACTACATCTTGACACAGTTGGACCTTCTCGAGTTCGATCTTATGGAGGTAAATGGTACGTTCTTGTGATTGTTGATGATTATTCAAGATACTCTTGAGTTTATTTTATGGCATGTAAAGATGAGGCTTTTAGTCATTTTAGAAGTCTTGTTCTTAGATTATTTATTGATCACCCAGGTCTCTTAGAGCAATTAGAAGTGATAATGGGCCGAATTTAAAATTCTTCATTTGATCACTTTTGTGTTGAAAAGGAATTGATCATCAATTTTCATCTCCTAGAGTACCTCAACAAAGCGGTGTAGTTGAGCGGAAAAATAGAACTTTGGTGGAAATGGCTAGGACCATGCTAGACGAATATCAAACTCCTAGAAAGTTTTGGGTGAAGCGATATCAATCGCATGTTATGTTTCAAATCGTGTTTACTTAAGATCAAAATTGGGTAAAGCGCTTATGAACTTCGTTTGGACATAGGCCTAGCGTTTCTCATTTGAGTTTTTGGATGCAAATGCTTTGTCTTGAAATCTGGAAATCTTGATAAATTTGACACTAAATCGTTGGATGGCATTTTCTTGGATACCTGCTCATACACGTGGCTATCGTGTGCTTGTTTTGGAGACTAACAAAATTGTAGAAACTTGTGAAGTTACTTTTGATGAGACTAGTCCAGGCACTAGTCCAAATAATCTGAGTACAGTGCATATGTTCGGGGAGAGTATTTTTGTTCATGAGGACGATGATGATGTTGAGGATGAGGTATTGGTTCCTCTTGTACAACCAAGCTGTAGCACTGTGGCACCTACCGCTACATCACATACAGTGAGCATCCTCAAGCTACAACCTCATCTGTACATCTTGAAAATGAAGATGAAGAAGGAGAAGTTTCAAATTACAGCTCCTTGCATATTCAAAGGAGGCATCCACTGAGCAGATGATTGGAGATTTAAATGAGAGAGTCACCGGTCCAAGTTTATTGCTTCGATACTCATGCTCATTCTGCTTTTGTAGCTTCTTTTGAACCCAAAGATATATCTCATGCATTAACCGATTTAATCTTGGATCAATGCCATGCATGAGGAATTAGAAATTTTGAGCATAATAAAGTCTGAAAACTTGTTTCTCCACCTCCGATTTTAATATTATTGGAACAAGATGGGTTTTCAAAAATAAACAAAGTGAGGATGGTGTTGTTGTTAGAAATAAAGCTAGATTGGTTGCTCAAGGTTTTCACAAATTGAAGGTTTAGATTTTGATGAAACCTTTGCTCTGTTGCTAGAATTGAAGCCATTAGAATTCTTTTAGCATTTGCTGCATCTAAAGGTTTTAGATTGTATCAAATGGATGTGAAAAGTGCTTTTCTAAATGGCTATATCAATGAGGAAGTTTATGTTAAGCAACCACCTGGTTTTGAAAATCCAAAATTTCCAGATCATGTTTACAAATTGTCAAAAGCTTTGTATGGTTTAAAACAAGCCCCTAGAGCATGGTATGATAGGCTAAAAACTTTTTTACTTGAAAAGGGGTTTTCAATGGGAAAAGTTGACAAAACTTTCCTTTTACTCAAGCAAGGCAATGATCAATTATTTGTTCAGATTTATGTTGATGATATTATCTTTGGTGGTTCCTCTCATGTTTTAGTGTCTGAGTTTTCAGAAATCATGAAGAAGGAATTTGAGATAAGTATGATGGGTGAATTAACTTACTTTTTGGGACTGCAAATCAAACAAGTAAAGGAAGGTATTTTTGTTCATCAAAGCAAGTACACAAAAGATTTGCTTCATCGCTTTGGGATGGAAAACTGCAAGCCGATCATGACACCGATGGGAGGTACTTGCACACTTGATCCGGATGAAGATGGTGAGCCGGTTGATCAAAAGGAATATAGAAGCATGATAGGCTCACTTTTGTACCTCACTGCATCAAGGCGGATATACAATTTCTTTGTGTGCTTGTGTGCTCGTTTTCAAGCTTTCCCACGTGCTTCACATCGCCAAGTCGCAAGCGAATTTTCGTATCTTCATGGTACTCAAGAATTTGGTATATGGCTTTACTGCTTCCTCATGTATTAGTTTAAGAGCATTTTACGATCTTGACTTTGGAGGTTGTAGAATTGATAGAAAAAGTACATCTGGTACATGTCACTTCTTGGGTAATTCTCTTATTGCATGGTCATCTAGAAAATAATCTTACATTGCACAATCAATCTTTGAATCTGAATATGTAGTCTTGCTAGTTGTTGTTCTCAAATTCTTTGGATAGTAGCTACACTTAAAGATTATGGGGTTAATTTGGATATTGTTCCTCTTTTATGTGATAACACTAGTGCAATTTGTATTGCTAAAAACCCTGTGCAACATTCTAGAACCAAACATATTGAGATCAGATTTCACTTTCTTAGGGATCATGTAGAAAAGGGTAATATTGTGCTTCATCATGTGGATACTGAACATCAATTGGCGGATATTTTCACAAAACCTTTGTCTTCTTCTCGTTTTGCTTTTATTCGGGGAGAACTTGGGGTCATTCATCCAATGGGTTTGTTTTGAGGGGGAGTTTTTGAAACTTTGTAATAGTTTGTAACATACTTTTTATTTTGTGTGTTTCTTAAATGAAAAACAAAAAAAAATAAAAAAGTAATGAGCATTGTATTTCATACATCTATGTCATTTGAAGCCATGTTTATGCTACAAGGTCTTTGCAACTTCATATTTATGCATATATGGTGTAGTTTATGTCATGACTATTTAATTGAAATGACAACTTGAATTAAATCTTGTCATGGTTGAACTTTCTTGGCTATCTTGATTCTGCTCAAAAAGTGCTAAATATGAAATTTATCAAAATTAAGTGCTAAAGCTTAAAGAGTGATTGTTGATAAATGCAAGATCAAGGTTATGTACTATCGCACTTCTTCTTTACGAGACTGCTTATCATTGCATTTTGATATGAACTTGGAAGAGGTTGTGTATGACCGAAACCATGAAACCTTAAGCTTTTAATTGCTTGGCATGGTTGAAAAGTAAGGCTGATGGTGCATATAATTCCTTGCAATTGTTATTGTTGCAATCAATCAATGAAACAGTTTTTCCAAAGATAAATAAAGTGCACAAAATTCAATGTTTTTAGGTTTTGAGCTAGTTGAGTAAGGGAGATCATGCCATGCAATAAATTATTAATAGTACTTGATTTCTAGTTATGCTTACTCTACATTGTTTATGTGTAGATTTGAGGGTGCAAGTATTTTTGATAGCATGGCTTGGTGATGAATTTGCAACATTTGTGGATGACATAGAATGCTCATGACAAAAAAATTATCAAACTTAAAAAAATTCTCTCTTTTGTATTCTTGATGAATCCATTGTCAAAGGGGGAGAATTTTGCCACTTTGGAGAATTTGGAGGAGATTTTTGGAGAACTTTATACATGCTTTACACATGCACATGTTCTTGTACAAGTGGTATTCAATCATTCACTCACACTTTTCTCTTAGGGGGAGATTTTTCTTATTTTCACCTAGGGGAGTTTTTCACTTTGCATATTTGTCAAAGGGGGAGATTTTGTGTTTTTCTCTTTGTCTTTTGATTTTAGAACTTTTTAATTTCAAAAACATTTCTTGTGGGATGAATGCCAATGTTCAATTCTAAGTGGTGTTGCCAATGTTTTCATCAAGGGGGAGATTGTGAAATCATGTGCTGAAAAATTGGCTTAGTAATGAAATTGGCTTTGCAAAGTGGTTGTGATCATGACATGTGTGGTGCTTTGGCATGTGCTATTTCAGATATTTACTTGATATGCTTGTGATAGCATGGTAATGGTTTTGCTTGATGCAATGCGCTCGTGTGAGTGTTTGCATGGACTGATGTTGAGTCAAGTCGTGGACTTGTGCTCGGAATTGTTTCTTGTTTATTCATGTGCAGGTGTTGCTCGAGGGCGAACGTGGTCGATGACGGGACCGGAACTAGGTTCATGGAGGAACTGAGGTTTGGGACTAGATTCAGAGAGGAATCGAGGTCTTGGTGGTCAAGGATGTCATGCGGAACGTTCGGGCTAGAGAACATGCACATGGAGGCTGGTTAGTCACGTATTTATAGCATGTGGGCTGTACATACGTGCAAGAGATGTTTTTGGCTATGTTGGGCCAGGTTGAGATGTATACAAACTCTTTCCATGTTGGAAGTAGAGTTGTATTCAATATCTTTATGTTTGCTCAGTATAAATAGGGGAGATGTCT
Source organism: Otatea glauca (assembly GCA_036346275.1). Classification (NCBI taxonomy): domain Eukaryota; kingdom Viridiplantae; phylum Streptophyta; class Magnoliopsida; order Poales; family Poaceae; genus Otatea; species Otatea glauca. The sequence goes on along the minus strand of CM070724.1, from coordinate 32,762,789 downwards.
CCTGTTTATTTTTGAGCGCTGAGGTTTTAGGGTTTGTACTCTTTTGTTTGGAGTGCTGTAACCAGACTAAGACAAAAAGAAATAAAGATCGATTTCTTTACGTCTGAAAAGTTCCCCTGCAGTTGATTTTTTCCTCTGTCCAGAAGTATCGACGGCGACACACGAGCAAAGGAAATCGGTGCTACAGTGCTCGCGCGGCTACAGTAAACATCGTGCTATAGTATTTCATTGCTACATGAAACCGTGGATCATTGTTAAATGCGGGATTTGCTTCGGTGCTTGTTTCTGGTTTGTTTTCCCGGTTTTGTTTTTATAGATTGATTCATTGTCTTTCTTGTTTCAACAAGTTTAATATTGATTTTATCTATACAAAACTTTCCTAGAGTGTCAACTTAGAGTTCCTAAAAATTTCATTGGTTAATCTTTTGTAGATTGTGATTTATCACGAAATTGGGGTTTGGTCTGTTCTTGTCATAATCTGTCACAGCATGCTTGCGAGGTTAATAACTTTTGATTCGTAGATCCGATCGAGTTGATTCTTGTTGGGTTAGATTCATAATTGAATATAGTTTCTTTAGTTAAAATTTCACACTAATCCAACCGTGGGATCTTTGGTTAATCGTATTGTTTGAGTTTGGTCCGTAGCTAGTTTGATTTTTTCCGTCGTTGTTAGATCGGTTTTCGTTTCAGTCATCTTGCAAAGAATATAACTACAGATCCATAAGTCCGATTGAGTTAATTCTTTTTGTTTTAGCTTCGGAATTGAATCTAGTTTCTACAGTTAAAATTTCATATCAATCTAACGGTTAGATCTTCAGAAATCTTAGTTTTAGTGAACATATATCAGTCTGTCTCGTTTGGTCCGGAGTGTATTGATTTGGTTTTGCTACAGTAGAAATTTGGTCCATAGTACATGTGAAAATTTGGTCTGGCACGAAATTTGGTCCGTAGTACATGTGAAAATTTGGTCTGGCACGAAGTTTGGTCCGGAGTACAAGTAAAAGTTTGGTCCGACGTAATAAGGTTTCTGTTGAGTACAAATTAAGCGATCTAAGTTTGTTTGGGGTGTTTCAAAAATCACAAAAATTTTATTTTAGCTTCCGCGCAATCATTCACCCCCCCTCTGATTGCTAGATCAATATATTTCGATCCTACAGTGTCTCTAATGTAGAGCCCATTATAAGGCGTTTATTTAAATAGAAGGGTTAAGAGACATAGTAGAAATTCAGAATTCTTGAAACCCTAATCGTCACCCCTCCTCCGCCCAGAACCGCGCAGCCAGCACTAGCACTCTGGCGCGTGGTGTTCCTACCCTGTACGTGTGGATACTTTGGAGGTATTGCTGTGAAGCTTCAACGTTAGGACGATCCGCAACCTGCAACGGTCACAAGGAGCTGTTGGAGAAGACGCGAGGCTAGTACGACTACATCTGCACCACCGCGTTACATCGACTCTACTTCCGCTACGGGTTTACGCGTTTAGTGATAATTCTGTGATCTATAACTTGCAGTGATTCATTGGTTACGCGGTAGAAAATTTTGATTTTACGCTAGAGTAGACTACCCGTTCCCCAACACAACAAACTCCAGCAAAATGCGCAAACAAATCAGGAGGGGAAAGAGAGCTAATTACCCTTGATCAATTGTTCTTCTTGTCTTGCCTTGCCTTGGTTGCAGCATTCACCCCTCCCTGCTTAGACCGAAGGAGGTGGTCATGGCGCATGGTCACGGCCGGGGTCACGGCGGCTTCGCCTCTCGCCGAGGCCTCCCTTCATGCAAGCCATGGCGATGCCATCTGGCGCTTGCTATTTTTGCACGATCCTTGTTGCAGAGTTGACAAGTGCTTAGGTGCAATGAGGGAAGCAGAGGCTTTTCCTCTAGTTCGTTCGGCTGAGTTTTGTGTTGGAGAGTTCGTTTGGACGTTAGAAGTCGCAGATGGTACTCATTACTCTCCCCATGCGCCTCACTCAATCTTTTCTTTTTATTTTTGGGCGAGGATATACTTTGCGGCTAGACGCTTGATTTTTTAGGCATATGACTTTGTGATGTTTTGTCGTGACATGCTAATTTTTGATGTCGCTAGTTTTATGTCGTGGTATGCAAAGGGTTGAGGTATATAGCTACGTAGCTTTATATATATATATATAAATCTAGCTTTTATACGAAATTTTTTTATAAATCTAGCTCTTGAGTGAGCGTGAAAAAGCCAGTACGAGACACTTGTCCCTTCAGTGCTATGCAACTGTGGCAGGTAGGTGGCGCGGGAGGAGACTTATCGCGGCAGGGTAACGCGGGAGCTCCTGGCACGGCAGAGAAGCACGGCAAGAGCAGCCTATCACGGTAGGCAAAAGGTACCGTGCTTGCCTGCCGCGGTAGTAAAGGGTACTGTGGCAGATCTCCTCCTCCCGCATCACCTCCCTATTACAGTTGCATCATGTGGTAGGGATAGGCCAACTCTTCCGCGTTCACTGGGGTTATACTTGCAAATTTTTCTCATAGGAGTTAGATTTACAAAAAAACGGAAGATACAAGACTATATACGTGAACAGTTATGATATGTCTTGGTGGTATAAATACAATAATATGTAAAATCGTAACACAAAACCAACGCTAACGAAACCCGGTGATGCAGTCTTCTGGGTGATGCCGCGTCGGGTTTTTTTGGTAGTAACCCAACATCATCTCCTCCAACGCGGCATTCCGATCTTCAATTTCCTTGCGCTGTTCTGGCGTCAAATCGTCCAATGTAGGGACGATTATGGCCTCGGCGTTGAGGTCGGACAGCGGAATCGACTTGCCGGAAGAAGACATCTTTGTTGTCCCACCAGGCGTGCCAAGAGTATGTTGACGCCAAAAAAAATGAAATAAGGTTTATCAGTAACAACACACCTGTCGAACATCGGTAAGGAAAGATATAAAACTCACTCAAAGCCGATTTTACAGGACAATCGGCTTTGATCTAATCAGCTGAAAGCCGATCAAATCAAAGGTAAGGGATAAATCTAATTAGCTAATTAAGGCTAATTAGAGGGTAAAGGTAGATCAACTTCGAAAAAGGCAATGCGCAACCAGATCGAAGAAAATCAAACCTGATGGTCGTAACTTAGGATGATCAACAATCGGCGATGCGCAACTTTATTGATCAAAACAGAGTTACAAGAGTTTAAATTACAAGAACTACTTCTAATCGATAGAAAAATAGACGAAAGTATAGTGCAGGCTGATTGATTTGATTGTGTTGTTCCGTCTGTCTTCATCTATCTTTTATACCTATCGGCCGATCGAGTCCTATTACAACACGTTGCAGAACGCGATCCGTATCGGCCTCAATCCAAACGGTCTTTCCTCAAAATCTTTACAGATACAAAATACTTTTAATCTTTTCAAGTCAAACATCGGCTATATCCTGTTGACTCAAATCTACCGATTTTGACCATACTGGCCAAATCTTGGTACAAATAAACACATAATTATTGATACATGATATCTATCAATTAAGTATGTTCATAAATTAGACTTGCACAGTCATACTAGGATGAAGATGGAAATGGCTGAAGTCACAACTAGAGACATATGGTGTTTTTTTTTCCAGCCTTACATCATTTCTTGAAGCTGAAAACCGATAGTGCACAAATCAAGATAAAGTTACCATTGCAAATTAGTAGTCCTACATCACAGAAATTAAAACCGTCTCTTGCAAATCTCAATTACTAATAACTAAATATCAACACCAGGGTTGTTTGGAATACAATCAAATCTCAATCGCCTGTCATTAGGTCTTGGACAGATGAAGTGGGGTCAGTGTCATACTGTCATCACATCCAGCTAGATGAAGATGAATCTACCCTCTACCCCTACAACATGACATCGTAAGGGCATGCATAATAAGATCACCTTAGCTTACTCTTAGCTTATACACATCAGTTTTGTCCTATATAGAAGAGTGAGAAAAGAAGAGACAGAAGAGAGCAAGCTCTTATGAAAGAGTCAGTATGACACGAGAAACAATATATATTAGTTATGTAAAAGAGAGAAGAGATAATTATTGTACATCATCTAAAGACAACCTTTAAAGATAGTTACTATATAAGCTTGTTTTATTGTTTACTCTAAATGATATGGATAGGAGATGGAGTAAGTAGTGATATTTGATATTGTACTTCTCTAATAAAAAAATACGTGAAAAGATCGTGGATATCAACTTTATACATATGTACATCGAGTTAAGTGATAGTAAAAGAGGAAATTTTTGAATACAGTACAAAATACTGTCGGAAATTAAAAAACGATACAACATGTTTGCGTATTTACGAAAAACCCTACCATACCCGGAATCTGAAAATCCGTTTAAACATACCCGAGACGCCAGAAACCGGCTAAACTTTTACCGAAATTTGAAATTCCGGGTATGGGGCCACCCATACCCGAATTTCAAAACCGGGTATGGGGTGGGGCCCCATACCCGGAATTTCAAGTTCCGGTTAACCCTCAAGATTCCATGCATCTTTGTTAAAAAATATAATTAGTAAAATGATTAGTAAAAGTATAATTAGTAAAATGGTTAGTAAAAGTATAATTAGTAAAATGATTAGTAAAAACTATAAAAGTATAATTCCCTCCATCTTGATTAGAAAATTTCGTAGTCTCCACGTGATTAGCAAAATCGCGTTATTGCATTGAACAAATGCAATCCAAATTTGTAAAGATATTTAAAACACTTCTTCTGGAGGAAGTGGCTGGGCAACTGTCATTGAATTTAGGTACTGATAAATGTATCCAATAAAAGTTCGGGCAATCAATAATTTGAAATTATTTGAAGAACTATATTTTTTAGAAATTGCAAAACGATGGTCGGAGAGGAAGAGCAGAGAGAGTGTGATTCTGAGACTACACGGCGGCGTGTAAAATATCATGTGTAAATGGAATTTTTATAGTCGACAACAACGCATGTTATGTTTTTTAGCCCTTTCGGCGGCCTGTAAAATATCATGTGTAAATGGAATTTTTATGAACAATGGACCACATTTAATTTTTGATATATGCACTAGCATATGCTGGAAAAATATTTAATTTACACCTTGCTTTGCATCTAATTTCCACTAGTGCAATAACCCTAAGTATTATAGTCGACAACAACTCATGTCATGTTTTTTAGCCCTTTCGGCGGCCCGTAAAATATCATGTCTAAATGAGATTTTTATAAACGATGGACCACATTTGATCTTTCATATATGCACTAGTATATTCCGAAAAATATTTAATGTACACATTGCTCTGCTTCTAATTTCCACTAGTGCAATAACCCATCATCAAAGCTGCATGACGTGTCACCCATCATTAAAGCTGCACGACTTGTCACCCTCTGAGAAAAGCTGCACGACCTGTCACCCTCTATCAAAGGCTGCACGACGTGTCACCCTCTGTCGAAAGCTGCACGACGTGTCACCCTCTGTCTAAAGCTGCACGACCTGTCACCCTCTGTCGAAAGATGTGGCGTGCGTCGTCTAATCGTCCACTCTGAGAAAGCATGCAGACGGACAACACAAGGGTGATTTGACATGACTGTGAGGTACAATAAAAAATTTCGACAGCTTAAGAGAAACTGGCGTCACTGTATTACGAAGATGACAACACATGAGTGATTTGACAAAACTAGTAGATAAAATAAATTAGGAAAAACAACTTAAGAGAAAGCTGGCATCGATTTATTTCAAATTTGGCAACACAAGAGTGATTAAACATGATACATTGGGGGACAGAGAACATTTCACACATAATCAAAGCCAAATGACTACATATTGGGTGGATTGGGGCACCTCCTACGGTCGTGTCCAGGTTGTTTACATAACTTGCATTTTCGCAAACCGTCCACCGCATCAGCCGCGTCCATGTCACCTTGCAATCTGGTGCCCCGTGGCCTCCCATGTTGTGTGCGTCTAGTCGCGGGATATGGTTTCCAGGTTGGGCCTTCCATAATCTTGTAGTTCGCTCCGATTGTGAACGGACTCATCTTTGGACGCCATGTGTTCTTCAAAGCATGCGCGGTGTAGTAAGACGAGATGAACTGTGATGCATCGTTCCCACCCATGTCGCGACATGCGGCGAGCAGATGGGAGCACGGAATGTGTTGAAGCTTGGCTTGTTGCGTGCACATCACTTGCTCGCCCCTAGCCGACATCATTGCGGTGTCCCCGCGAGATACCCGGATGCATGTCTGCGCTTGCACATGACCTCAAATTTATTCGTTCCCAAGTCATAAATCCTTGTGCGGTGGAAGTGCGCCTTCTTCCTTCTCTCCGTGAGCATCTTCTCCACTCTGGGAGCGTACGTGGTGATGCACGCCTCGACCGCGTTACCGCGATCTCGGAAGTAATCAGCCGCCCGATAGAATGTGAGCTCAATGATTGAACACAGCGGAAGAGCGCGCACACCCTTCAGGACGTTGTTGAATGCCTCCGCTATGTTCGTTGTCATCACGTTGTACCTATGATGGTGTATGTCAGCTTGTATGAAAGTGAATACAAGGAGGTGAAATGATTTGTGTTAAGTTATGGTTCGTCCATACCTCGCTCCGTTCGTGTCGTGGAGTAGCGCCCACCGCTCTGCTGGCTTCCCCGCGATCCACCGGTGAAGGTGGGCGAGTTCGAGAAACCACGGTGCCCTTCCCACCATTTGCGAGCGGAGTTGCGGCTCACGGGATTGGTCGTCTTCCATCATCTTCCGTGTGGTCTTGTGCAGCTGCGTCCATATCGCGTTGAACTTGTGTGCTTGGTTCTGCAGGCACATAGCTTTGAATCTCTTGACCAGGGCCTTGTTCTTGTACCTTGTGTATAGGTTCGCACCAAGGTGGCGCATGCACCATCTTCTCTCAACATCGGGCCAGCTAGTCTCGGAGGACGTGCTGTCGTGCATGACATCCAACGCGTGGAGGAGGCCTTTGTTCCTGTCCGAGACAACGCATACGCGCTCCCGGGTATCGACGACCCGGCTCTTGAGTAGAGTTAGGAACCACAACCAGCTGTCATTGTTCTCGCTCTCGACGAGAGCGAACGCTACCGGGAGGATTTGGTTATTTGCATCGTGAAAGTGCGATCGTGGCGTCCGTGGAACTTCCCACTCAGAATGTCCGTCCACGCATATGGCTGGTCTACAATACCTGAATGCTTCAATGCATTGACCGAATGACCAGAATATCCTAATTAGGTACCGGTCCGCCGAGCTGACGGACCCATCTTCTAGTATGACGGGCTCATCGACCACTGCGAACTGAGTGCCCGGGTTCGTCATGGCGATCTTCTGTAGCAACCTAGGGGCATAGTTGAAAGACTCCTCGAATCCCGAAAAGCATCTTCAATGCCTTACGCCGCTCTCCAAGCCGTATGGTACGTGATGACCATCCCAGTTTTAGCCTGGACCTCCTCCATAATTTTTCGGGGAGTCATCCCTATGTCGCTTCCAACGATGGACACGAGGATCTGGGCTACAAACCTCGCATCCACAAGTCGGTTCATGTTCCTTACGGACTCCTCCGTGCACGTATGAGGCCTATTTCTACTTATGACGAAGTAGTCTTCATGCTTGGGTCTGTGAACCCGTACAAAGAAGGGACAATCCGGGTACTTCGTGCACCTAACCTCGTACGAGGAGGGCTCCGACCGGAGACGAGTGTGCTCCCGTCTTGTCATGACGACATAGTTGCTAAGAAAGTGAATTGCCTCCAGCTTGTTACGGAACCGTTGTCCGGTTTGGACATCGTTCTGGGAGTACCCCCACGCGGATATGTTACTGTAATCCGTGAGGGTACAATCCAGCTGACCGATGGCCATGAAGTAATGTATAGCCGGTGTTGGGTCATCATTGTCCGCCGCTTCTTCATCCCCGCTTCCGCCGTCTTCATCATCCATGCATTCCCCATCCACCTCCGCCGCTTCATCTTCTTCTTCACCTCCCCGATGCCCCCTCCTCTACAATTGCTGGTTCGGGTGGTGCATGTGATATGTCATGTTCTACTGCTCGGGAGGTAGAGGCCTCCTCTACGGGCTGGTGCCGTGGCAATATCTCCACGTATACTCCTATCTCAAAATTCTCTTCACCCGCTTTGCGGACATACAAAGCCCACGCGCTTTCATTCCGTAGCGGGAAGAGCGTGTACACAACCATCGGGCTGTTGGGGACAACCCGTGGACGAACCCCATCGAAACGAACTCTGTGCGTCTCAAGATTCACACGCAGTAGAGCGATGACATGTGATTTGAGCCGCGAGTTCGTTCGGGTGGCTATTGTGCTATCTATGTGCGACGATTATCAATGCTCACCACTCTCCGTGCAAGACTACGGGCGTTCTCGAAATAAAATTTAAAAGGCATGTCCATCTCAGAGCAAATATCGCACTATTAATGTACTAAATACCTTAATAACACAAAAATAATATACACTAATGATGATTTCTAACTAACCTTCCTAAAATTGTACTAAAGATCAATAAAGTCGAGCAATGTACCAATGAGTCTTCACGAAGATTACCTGCAATATTAGAATCCCGAATGAGATAAATAAAAAAATTAAAACTTTGTGAAAATTTCAAGAAACTATGAACACCAACGAACTAATATCTCGTCTTCGGGCTCTCTGGTTGCCTTGCCTTGCCTTCACGCTGTATCTTTGTCGTGAGCGTTGCAATGCCATCGCAAGGATTTATAGCAAGGGAAAGGAAGGGCGCAGCTCACAGTACTCGTTCGGTCGGTGCTTTCGGCGCGCGATGATCGGCCGTGAGATTGCCTGCCACCACGATCCAAATTACTTGCATGTAGCCTGTCGCCTAGCCTTTGCCGAAACATGAAATTTCAGGTATGGGGACATAGCGGTCGTGCGACTTTAATGATGTGTAGTGACAGTCGTGCGGCTTTTATGATGATGGGTGACAAGTCGTGCGGCTTTTATGATGATGGGTGACAGTCATGCAAATCGATGAGTGTATGAATTACCTTATCACTTAAGGGTTTTATATTAATAGGATTTTGATGAATGACAAGTGGTAAATAAAATATTTTTCTATAATACAGTAGTACATGTCCTAAATATCATTTCTAAGCTATTTTACATAAGGTTTGTTTTTAGGGTTATTTTGGTAGCGAGTTTTATATGCAAATCACAACATTTTGATGATCGCTGAGATTCCTGCTGCCGCATGCAGCTGCATGGTATTGGGGGCCGGGCGTGTGGCGGTAGGCGGAGTCGTGGCGCGGGCGGGAATTTTACCTTTTGGCCTTGTTGCTTATATTTTTTTCGCAATTAACTAATCGCGAGGAAAATTATACGCGTCGGGCTAGAACAGTAAAAAATTCAAATTTTTTAGTGTAATCGAAAATATGGTCTTCATGAAATTTCGAAAATTAACCGGACTTAATGCACAATATTTTTTTGGGAGGAAATTTTATTTTTGTGGAAGTATTTCGCATCGAGTTTATTCGAAAAATCGCTGCAACCTATGAGCTCCAATTATTAAACTGAGATACAAAGTTTGATACATTCATATTTCAACGGCCTCTTTCGATAGTGTTTGAACGCCAAGGTGGAGGTGAAACGAAATCATCATCATCATCGTCGTCGTCATTTGCATAGTTAGGAGCAAGCCCCCCTCCGGTGGTGCTTGAACGCCAAGGCGGAGGTGAAACGAAATCGTCATCATCATCGTCATTTGCATAGTTAGGAGCATGCTCCCCTCGGTGGTGCTTGAGCGGCCTCTTCCGATATTGCTTGAACGCCAAGGTGGAGGTGAAACGAAATCGTCATCATCATCATCATCGCCATTTGCGTAGTTACAAGCATGCCCCCCTCCGGTGGTGGTTGCACGTCCTCTTGAACTTGCTGATGCAGCGATCGTGTCGATCTCTACCCTCTGTTAGATCCGCTTTGCGTCTTACGTGCCATCCGGGCATCATACCCGCCAAGAGCATATGCATCGCTAAGAATTCGGGATTGCTTTGTTCAAAGAACTCTTCATCCTCTGGGAATGACTAACACGTAAGACGAACATATGAAGTAGTGAACTTATGTATAATGCACAAAAGATTAGTAAGGTGAACAAATGTGAAATAACTAACCTTAATATGCTCGCATACCGATCGGGTAGCATCAAGACCTTGTAATATCTTGTAGAAAAACAGTAGAAGAAGGGTGCTTGGCTAGTTCGCACACTCAAATACTTTTGACACCACCATTGCAAGTGCGTCTTGGTCGTCGGACGGTCACAAGGTTCGGCCAGATGTTGTCAAGGCTTGCCTCCGCAATGTCGGGCGCCACTCTTGCAATTTGGACACCACTTTACTTAGGTTCTCCTCCTTGAATGGATCATCCTTCCCACCACGCGTAACCTTCAACGTGTGATGGAGAGCTACGTTGCTCATATCGGATGTCCACAAAATGCTCGCTAGAGGATCCACCATGGTGAATAAGTGTGAGTGGGAGGCGTGGATATGTGCTGCAGCTTTGCCTTTTATAGACTCGAAGGAGTGGTGTATGGACTAAGTGTTGGAAAGTAAGCATACTGAGACAGATTGCAAAACAACGCCGTATGACAAAGCGATCATGCATGCAAATTGTCGGCACTTACAAAAGTAGGCGGTGAGTGGTCGCCTGAGTGTGCCAACATGTATGACAAAGCCTTTATGAGAACGAGTAGAAAAAGAGTAGAAGTCCATCGTGTGTGGTCAAATTGGCGTGAGGAAGTGTAGGTAGAGTGTTGTGAAATCGACTGAAAAAGTTGTAAGCATTGGGCCGTCGGTTTGCTAATCACTCTAGAACGACCATTGCACTATCGTCGTCTCCATGAAAGGTTTTAAAGTTTTGGAATCTGCGCTATTACTCTATGATTTGTCATGTGAACATGTTTTTTGCTTGAGTATCTTTTGTGGATAAAATGTTAACTGTTAACCATTTGATGAAGATAATATCTATTAATGACTGAGTGATCATCAAACTGGTGATGTTTTTGAAGTGCTTGATGGTTTGATGTTCAAAGATGGTTTTATGTATAAAGGGTTGCTTCTCCTCGTGAGTTGTGTAATCGTGATGGACCATGGCCTTCATCGGGCGATGTGAGTAAACAAAAAAATTACGTGATCGCCGATCACCGGAAAGCGAGGAAAAATTACGCGATCGCGGTGGGGTGGGGCGCGAGTCCAGACACGTGGCGGCCCTCGGGAGCTTGGGCACGTCGGGCCGGCTTGAAAATTGGTCGACTGCATGACACGCAGAAAATAGCCGAGTTCAGTGTCCGCATCGAATTATTTTTGACATTTTAATATAGACCAGATTATATTTGAAGTGAAAATAACTTATGTCGGACTAAAAATAAGAAATAATTTATATTTGTCCGATGAACACTTGTTAAATGTGATTGAAAAGAAATCTTAACGCCGGACCCAAAAAGTTGGTCCGGCGTACATGGTGTGCGCTCGGTAAAGATAATTCTCAGCACCAGACCAAAAATAGCGGTCCAGCGTACATGATGTACGCTCGGTTGAAATTTACAACTTAGGATCTTTGAGCGCCTCAACCAGAAATAAGTACATGCGCTACTTGATCATCAACACCAAAACCTACAATAAGTACAATAAAAAGAATAGGGGGCCTAGATGCTCTCACATGGGTGATTTGACATGTACCAATAATCGCCCATGAGATTCCCGTCCCAATTCGGCCTTGGCGTAGGGGCGGCGGCGGCGGCGGCGGCAGGCGGGCCGGGCGCGATGCTGGGGGCCCAGGGTGGGCGCGCAGTCGGACAAGTGGCGGCGGCGGAGCGTTAGCACGTCGGGCGGATGTAAATTGGTCGATCAGGCGACGCGTAGAAAATAGCCAGAGCGGCTTTATGCGGACGATTACACAATCATGCAATGCGCCTCTCGACGACAAGTGTGCCTTGCCTCTATAAGTAGGTCTTCATACCAGCTCCGCTTGCACATATCCTCCTCCTCAACCCATTCACATATCCTCATCCTCATCCCATCCCTTGCCTCCAAAGACCATGTCTCAAGCGGCGAGCTCAGAAATCGGAGGGCCTGTGCGCTTGCCACGCAAGGCAAGTCGATTGTCCTAATTGCCATGTGCAAGCTAATGTGTTCTACTCGGACCGAGGCAAATAACGGTAGGTGTTCTACAAATGCCCTTTTTCTCCGTAAGTGAGAAGTTCGTTTGCTCCTTTTTCCGGTTGGAGTTGTGTAGTTCCTTGCGGAGATCTCATTTGTTTGCACGGCCTAAAAGCATGTTAACCTCATCACGTAGGCTGCAGGTGCCAATATTTCCGGTGGCGGACACATTGGACACCTCGGTGGAGCGTGCAACAACCACAAGATACCACGGAGGATGCATCCTACTATGGAGAGGATGGACCCTATTCTCGGCGGTGAATATGCCGATGTTCAAGATGGACCGCCTTTTAGATAATGTGAAATGGTTGGAGAAGATTGTGTGTGTGGCTATCCTTGTTGTACTGGTAGCTATTCTTATGAAGTAGATTGTAAGTCGATTAGCTACCATCGCTCTGAGCTTCTTCAGGCAGAATTCACTACTCTTGGCATCTTTTTCATGGTAATATAAGCCTTTCCGGCATCCTGTGAAATACCCTGTGCAAAGGGGAAATAGTCACGGAATAGCTTAGAAACAATCTTTGATATCTGTTCTAACATAAACTTCGAAATTATTTTATTTCTTACACACTACACAAACTCATGAAAACTCCATACAAGAGATTTCAACGACGTTGTCGATTAGGGTTTTGCTTAAGTAGGATTCAGATGCAAATCAAGTTTTAATTAAAATAATTTTACAGAATATGGTAGTATATACATTGAACTCTGATATTTTCTCTTTTACTGTTGCATTAGGGCGAGATATTTTTCTGATTGCCGAAAAGGCTAAGTCATTATAGTTTGTGCGTTCTTAATCTTGAAGGCATTTGCGTGATAAGTTTCATATGCTACACTGGTTGTAATTGAAATATTTTTCCATATTATGGTAGAGTAAATGTTATAGGATGGTACGGAGCTTTTCTTTCATTATTTTCCATTTATATAAGATATTTCATGACTTGCCGAAAAGCTAATACAATCAATCCGATCGCGCGGTTGCGGTCAAATTTTAATTCCTCGATTGCGGCTACACCTTATGGAAGAATCTAACCATTTTTCATATATTAGCAGGGGATAGCCCTAAAAGTATTTTAAAGTTAGTTTCGTGGTATTACGCATTTATTTGAGACGTTTTTCACGTGTACGGTAATTAGGGCTTAATATGGCCTAACTCAAAATTGATCAAATTGATGTTATTCCTGTACATAAAGCAAGTACATGTTATTTTAAGGTTATCGCATTTTAGTTCGTCGAATTCGTGGCTTGTTTGCGAAGTTAACGAACAAATGATCGTGTTGCGGATTGAATGTTTAAGCAACTAGTAAACAATGCAAACTGAAGCAAAGTCTAAATGTTTTACATATCTGTGACCAATGCAATCCCAAGAATGTAAAAAAACTGGTTTTATCAAGTTTTGAGGTCATTTGAACATTTTTCCAGCCACTTGAAATTTGGATGTCACATTTAGAGCCTACAATTCAAACTGCAATAAAAATATTTTTCTGCATGTAACATAAATTTTTTTATTTAAGATTCAAATTCATCATTTGAAAACTTGAATTTAGAAACTAATTTCACTTTATTTCGACCATCCTAGCAAAAGATATGACCATTTGAATGCGAAAGGGCAACATCAGATTTCAAATCGACCATACAATAGTTATTTTACATGACAACTAGGTTAAAGTAATCGATCTGATTCACACGACTATAAAAATCGTCGCTGTGCCTCCTCGGCGTCGTCCACCCTGCCTTCTGATCAAGTCCTCTGGGGTGTACATCTCTGGGGCATGTGTCTGCCTCTGTCCCGCAGCCTGTGATGGCCCATGCCTCTTCGTGCCTGCCGGTACGTCAAAATGCTCGCCTTGGGGAAGGAAGCCCTACTGAATGTGTATTGCCCTCGGGGCGTGGATCTCGTTGTACCACGCACTTGCATCCTCCGTCCCTAGGGAGCCGTATGCGATCGTCGCCACGCTCGTGAGGTCCTCGCCTCGTAGGGAGGAGGTCCATGTGGTCGCACACCAAGTAGCCCAAAGAAGAAGGTAGGGGCGGACATGAAGTCAAACTCAAAATCTCCGGCCTCGCTCCAGTCCTGTGTGTGACTGACGTTCGTCCCGAAGGAGTGCGATAAATGGGGCACCTCCGGTGATGCCGAAGGACCGGGTCCTTCGTCATGTTGTGCGAAGGCCTCAGCTGGTACTTCAATGGGGGGGACAGAACGACGTCACGATGAATGGCTTGGTGCATGGGACGTGGATGCACGACGTCCGGCGTCGTGCGCATCAGCATCGGAGGGACGGCTGGTGCATGACCGCCTTGCCTGTGAGCTACGAGCAGGATCTATGGGAGCATCTTCGTAGCTACGGGCGGAAGGACGTGAAGGTCCTCCAAGACGACGGATCGCCGAGAGGAATCGGGACCCCCTGGACGCGAGGTACCGTCTCATCTGATTTGATGGTGACGAGGAGCTAGAAGTGCCTGCAGTTTGGGCCGCAATTTGATCCGCTTGGGTATATAGCTCCGATGCCTCCTGCGTCTGCATGGCAGTAACGGGGTATTAGAACTTAGGTAAAGAAAATTACGGAAGACATTAGTACGGTTGTGGGAGTACCAAAATATGGACTTGTCGAGATCGGTCCTCTGGATAGGCCATGACTGGTTCGTCGACCTCCTCACTCGGTAAAGTGGGACGCGTGCGGGCCCGGTACCATCTAAGGTAGTTGTCATATTCCTCGGGTCATATGGCCCGAGGGATGGACAACCTCTGGCGCTGTCTCCATCCATCGTGTAATGTGCGAAGCGTGGATGACGGTCGATTCGATCGCGGCCGCCGCGCCTTCGCTTCTCCTACAATTGCAAGGACGTAAGATTCTAAAATTTTCATATAGAGGGAAAATATTGAAAAAAATTAAATGCATACCCATGAGAGCTCCCGGCGTCCCGCGATGCTGGAACAGGGACTGGCTGTCGCCACCCGAACTGCCTCCGGATCCGTTCGGACGAGTAGACCTCGACCACGTTCATGTACAAGACGAAGCACGTAGTCATCCACAGGCCGTGGTCGACCGTGCAACAAGAAGAGATATGGCCTCCAGTCGCAAGCTCTTCAGCTCGTTGCACGGTCCATGGATCCCGGTGACATGATCTGCGGTCAGCAAGTCCAAGTCGGCGACAACACGCGTATAGCTCGTGTGGTCACCCGTCGGCGACCATCGTAGCCGGGCGTGTATCCAACGGTGCTCCATTGTAGGGCGAGTGGCCTCTGGCGTGTCATCATCTATGACAACAGGGTAGTACCTCGTACGTACCTCCGGCCGAGAGATTGGAAGGTACTCCCAACTCCACATCTGAAGGAGTTGCAGGCATCCAGTAATAGTGCCCCTGTAAGTCTGCCGTTGGCATGCATCGCACAAACCACGGTAGGTGTCCGCTAGGACCGCAGATCCCCAGCTGTAGGCTGGGATGTCATCAAGGTTGGCGGACAACTGACTAGCAATCCACACGATGTGCGGGAAGATGAGGTCTCCGGTGGTCGTCGTGAACATGACACCACCCAAAGTAGTAGTACAGTACACTTCGTAGTGGCGCCCACGGTAACCGTCGGCACCAAAGGGCATAGATTGTATTCTGTAATCCTCGTAGCCAAGTCGTAGAGACACCATTTTCTTTCTCATGCGTATGGGACATCGAACTCGCATGAACTCCGGATTAAGAGAGTCGATAATATCGTGCACATTACAAATATGAAATAACATTATGTCATGTAATACCTCTCCACGATGTAGTGGTGCCACTGCTGTCTGCTGGGGCGAGGAAGAACCAACGGCTGTCCCCTGATTGGCAGGCTGGTTAGCATGGTCACGTCCTTCAAAGTGATGGACATCTCACCGAATGGTAGGTGAAAGGTGTGTGTCTCCGGTCGCCATCGGTCGACGAGACCAGTGAGAAGTGCACGATCAATGGCAGGCATAGGTGTGGTCAAGCCTCCTGCGAGCTGAGCTCCATCCATGAGGAGCGCAAACGGTAGTAGACCTGCACGAGCTAGTGGAATATGAAATCG
Organism: Otatea glauca; assembly: GCA_036346275.1. Lineage (NCBI taxonomy): Eukaryota > Viridiplantae > Streptophyta > Magnoliopsida > Poales > Poaceae > Otatea > Otatea glauca. Next base: position 32,746,602 of record CM070724.1, on the reverse strand, counting down.
ATAGTCCAACTTTTTTATCTTGTGCAGTGATCGGCTTGCGAGAGGGGGCAACTGAAACGTTAACGACAAAGTGGTTATGCGTCTTCAAAAACAGTGATGACAGGTCATATAGTAATGCGTCGGACCATAGTTCCTGCAGAAATTGCCCTCGCACGATGTGGGGCATCGACTGACTCACGAAGAAGCTCTGGAACTGCAATGGCCGCCATCACGTGCTGCTGAAACAAATGGCTCAGAACAAACAAGTACATTTAGACAGGTATATATAGACAAACTTGAAAATTTTAATGGCTAAAAACTAATCACGCTGCATGCAACCAAATTCGCTGCATGAATAATATTCCTAAATATTAAAAACTAGCATATGTGAAGCTGTAATGAAGATTGGGAAACCTATACCAACTTGCAAAATCACCTTCTTGTAGCGTACCTGCGAAATAAGGAACCCGAATTAGTTAATCGATAAACTGAAGACAGCTCGTAATAAATTTGTAGAAAACATTAACACTGGTAATTACTACTAAATTTTTTAGTGCCTTTGTAGCAGTAGGACGAGTGCAGGAAAATTTATTTTTAAATATTTCTGCGATTACGGATCGCTGAAACATTAAATATTTACTGCGCGTGGGGGGATATTTGTTTTTTTCCAGCGTCCAAGTTTACGGTTCGTTCTACTTAATTTATTATTTCTTCTGCTACTCTAACTACTAACGCCGTCATTTTGTGTACTACTAGTTATTCTAATATTGTACTAATGCCACAAATGTTGTCATAATATTATCCGATATTGCCTAAGTTACACACACATCGCAATAATTGTATTAATCCCACAAATACTGTAGCAATATTACACTAACATTATTTAAGTGTTCCATATATCGCAATAATATTACACCAATTTTCAACTAATAAAAGAATCACATTATTGTCATTCTAATAAATTCATAATTGCATGACAGCAATATGGCTATAGTGTTATTATACTAAAAAACTTACAATAGCAAGACACATCACATACATATTAGCTGTATAAACGTACATAATCTATTTCACATAATAGCCACTACCACACTTTCCTATGATTTTGTTCTTCACTACCAGAACACTAAAGCTCAAGTATCAGAGCTACTGGAAAGGACCCATACACCACCATACATTGAAAACTGCGGTGGTGAACCAATCTCGCAACTACTTCCCGAACTAGATGGTTCAGGGGACGGCTCCTGAACTCCTTCGGGACAAAACTTGCGCAAATACTCCTGCCTGTTCCCTGTCCTGCGCCTCCTAGGTCCCAATCCATTTCTTCATGAGTGCACGACTTTCATACATCCTCACATATGCATCCATGTTTACCCGATGCACTTGACAAATTTTCCTCATCAACTTGCGACTTGCTACTTTTATAGCCTGAATCCTACAAACGTTATGATGCTTGACGCGATGATGCACGCGACGCTCTCTCATTTTGGTGACTGCACACGCACGAACTTTAAACCCAACAGTGGTTTGCCTAATGATGAGCATAGGGTGATTCTTTTTTTGTCCCAAATTTTCCGCTAACTCCCTAACTATGGCTGCCCAATTGGCGGAGTTTGCCATCCAAATCTTAAAATAAGACACAATTAGTACTAACAAATGCAGACCGGAGATTCCATAAAATTTATTTTATTCAACTTTAACTTTATTTGAAAATATTTTATTAAATGGCATTATTCATACCCATGTGTTTCTTTGCATTTTCTAAAGTTGCACAACATTGATCTTCAAATTATTTTTGCATAATCTGGATCTTCAAATTATTTTCGCATAATCTGGATCTTCAAATTATTTTTCCATAATCTGGATCTTCAAATTATTTTTGCATAATCTGGATCTACAAGATTTTACATTACGGACTCAACTCGAGACGACTTGAGATGACCATTAAATTCGCCATCCGATCATGGTCATATTTTCTGAAACTTTTGACTGAAGTCTAGTGAAAGTTTTTTCCACTCATTAAAAATTTTAGCTCAAAATATCCTATATGGAATTTATATTAATTCGACAACATGCACCTTGCTGAATTTTCATTTCGGTTTTGATTTATTTTAAGTCTCATTTTATAATATATATTTTTAAAAATTTTTGGGGAGGTTCAGATACTTCTGAAAGAACTACAATAAAATTTTCAAGTCTAAAACTTTAGTATTTATTTAATAATAATTCTAACATTCCATTTTCCAAATTTCTAAGGCCTCTATATTTCAATTTTTAAAAGGCTTAAATGGGCTTATTAATTTGTCAAAAATTTACCAGAGGTATTTTATACACTCATAACACTATGGTAATTTTCTTAGCTTCGGATAGATATCGACCAATTTCCTTTAAATTTTAACCTTACTATTTCTAGTCAAAAGAGTGGTTATATACTTTATTTATTTACATTCATGTGCATAAGATTTTTACCTGATGATTACACTGGTTTACTAGCATAGATAAGGTCCCATGGTAAATTTTCTAGCTTTTACTTCTACCTTTTTTCCTTTTTCCTTTTTCTTATGCTCTTTCATTACATTTTTCATTCAATGCAAAAAACCAAGTAAAATCTAATTAAAATAAATAACACCAGAAAAGTTACAAATATTTATATTCTAATTTAATTCATACGTTTCCGCTTTGTTCAATTGTCGTTTAATATTTTATTATGAGCTCACTACTGTGACCTTTATATTAAGTATTAACAGTTAAGTTGTACTCATAAATTGCTATTAAGATCTTACATATCATAATATTGTGGATAATTTTACTCCAATATGTTGCACTACATAAAAAAATAACCATGCGAGACTGTTTTCACATAGTCAAATATTTACATGTCCAAGTGTAGTACCAATTACACACTATTATTTACGTCGTTCATGACTACTAACTATGCACTGTTAATGTATGTATTTAACATTATTCCAACACTGATATTTTCGTGTACTATTCGTTCTACTAGTGCTATAGTTTATGTCATACTAGTTGTACTAATATTCTACTTATTATAGTTGTATTATAACAATATCACAGTAATATTCCTGAATATTAAAAATTAACCTGTGTGAAGCTGTAATGAAGATCAGAAAACCTCTGCCAACTTGCAAAATCACCTTCCTAGAGCGTACCTGTGAAATGGGGAACCCGAATTGTTAATTCATAAAATAAAGATAGCTCAGAATAAATTCCTACAAAATATTAACACTGATAATTATGCCATTATTTATGCCATGTTCTGTTATTTTATGTACGGGTAGTTATTCTAGCATTGTCATTATATGCACTAATACAATTATTTTATTACTACTAATTACACTACAATCACATGAAGTACACATTATTATTTACGCCTTTTATGGTTTTATGTAACGATCCTTCTACTAACATTGTACTAATTACACTAATATCATAAAAATAATATACTAATATTTCATAAAATTTCTAACCAATCGGAATTCCACCTCCCTGGTTTCCTCGCGTCTCTCCTCTTCGAGCTGTTTCTGTTGTCAGCTCTCTCCGCGGGGCTGCCGAATGCTCTCGCTCTACCTCTGGTTTATTTGCCTTGCCCATTGCCTAATGCCAGTCGTTACTTATAGCAGGGGAAAGAGCCCTTCCGCACGAGAATAAAATTTCGGTCGGTGCTTTCGGTGGAGGGATGGGATAGATCAATGTGACATAAAGCAAAAACGTGACCCGTGTAATCAATTTAGCCCGGGGTCGATTCTGCGCAGCCGTCGCGTGTTAACACTGCGATTCTTTGGAGCCCGTCGTTTTCTTTATGCATGCATGCATGCATTTGCTGGAGCCTGGAGGATGCACCTAATGCAAAGGACGCAGTAGCGCGAAAACCGGAGTGCATGCAGGGGCCCACCATTTGGCCAAAGCCAGAGAGATGAATGGCTTAACCGGAATATGAGGATCCGGGTATGGGGGCCCCACCCCATACCCGGTTTTGCTAACGCGATTTTGCTAATCACGTGGAGACTACGAAATTTTCTAATCAGTATGGAGGGAATTATACTTTTTATAGTTTTTATTAATCATTTTACTAATTATACTTTTTACTAACCATTTTACTAATTATACTTTTTACTAATCATTTTACTAATTATATTTTTTTAACAGCATGCATGGAATCTTGAGGGTTAACCGGAACTTGAAATTCCGGGTATGGGGACCCCACCCCATACCCGGTTTTTGAAATTCCGGGTATGGGGTGGGCCCCCCATACCCGGAATTTCAAATTTCGGTAAAAGTTTAGCCGGTTTCTGGCGTCTCGGGTATGTTTAAACGGATTTTCAGATTCCGGGTATGGTAGGGTTTTTCGTAAATACGTAACATATTGTATCGTTTTTTAATTTCCGATAGTATTTTGTACTGTATTCAAAAATTTCCAGTAAAAGAAGATTTGTACGACACATACGGGGAACAAGTATAAAGATAGACTTACAGATAAAGTCGCAATCGGGAGCCTAGATAAATTTGTTACCTTTCTCAAATATTTCCAGAAATCCTAGGGGCTTGCATGCAAAAGACACCTCCTCGGGCAAAACGCGGCACCCTGTGCGTGCGCCTTGTTTTTTTATCCGGCCGGAGGTAACAGTCTCCTTCCCCTTGTTCGCTTCCTCTCCCGTCTCCGCTCCCAAACCTCCCAAACCTGCAGCACTAGGGTTTTCGCCGCCGCCGCCCATGGCCGCCGCCCCGGACCGCGCCAATGCCGACCTCCGCCGCCGCCTCGCCGTCGACACCCCTCCCCCGCCCCAGATCGCCAAAGGTCCCCTCACTCATCCCCTTCCTCCCCCCTCCTCGCCCCCTCTCGATCCGTCGCCCCGGCCCGAAACCCTAGCTCTGCCCCCGTAGCTCGGGTTGTTTCGATTCGGTTCTTGTTCCGTCGTTCGATCCGTGCTCGTCGCCTCTAGGGTTTGGGGTTTTTGTGGCGGTTGCGAAATGATACTGCCCCCATGGGTTTTCGTGCTATTATTGCCGCTGTAGGGTTTGTGCCTGGACCATTTCTGTTTGGTGGTGCCAGTTTTTTAGGTAGAAAGGGCGGTACTTGGGTAGTTAAGCGAGTTGGGTTTGGATTTGGGTGGATTGGATGCAATGGTTCAGTTGTTTACTTCAGTTTTCGTTTCGATTTTGGGGTGGTTGATTTGACTGATTGGATTCTTTTCATCCCATTGTAGCACTTTGATTTTTTGTTGTTTGTATTTTTTTTTTGTTGTCTAGAGTTTTTTTGTTTTGTTGTTGTGGGTGCTTGCAAGTATGGGCATCTGCACGCAGAAGTTTCCATTGCGGCAATAGTGATGTTTGTGTCAATTTTCTTAGGCTGCAGAATATAACTGAAAACATGTGGTGCATCATGTTGGCCTAAGAAATGTGGCATTATGTAGCTACACATGGTGGGTGCAACATCGATGGCAGCTTCTGTTAGTGATTGTTTGCTCTATTTGTGGACATAACTTTAGAAGGTGTTATTGTAGTTTGTTTGATTTACGTTTGCAATTTATGGTATTATTATGGTACAAAATTCATTTAACCGTGGAACAATCTATATGCACAACCCTCCTTTCCAATTAGTTTCATGTGAGTTATATGTTATTCAAATTACTTGTTGTATTTATTTTCTGTCTAACTATTGAACAATTTTTTTGGTTAATCAAATGTGTCTTACAATTAGAAGAGAAGAAAGCTTGCATCAGTAACATAAGCTGTTTGGAGTGCGTTCTGAGCCTTTTGCATTACTTTTGTTAGTGTACCATGTTTCCTGTCTTATTCATGGTAGTTTTTGGTTTTTGCAGAGAAGCAAGGCCTGGATACTGACATGCCCCTTTCTCCTCAGTGGCTTATGAAGGTAGGGCAAAACAAGTTAAGGCCTTAAGGAGTTAGTACAGTAGCTAGACTTAAAACAACTAGACATCTTAGTACTATGCATGATGAACATAGCAGCAGGATATTCTTTAGGTTGATATTAGCCTTTCTTAGTAGTTGTATGCTTGTTTGTGCTGAAGATGGTTATTTATATAATTGTTTGCTTGTTGCAGGAGCCCAGTTCACAGGCTATCCGAACAGATGCTACAAAGACATCAGGGAATGGTGAAGACATAAGCTACAGTGCAAAGAAAAGAGATGTTTTCAGGGCTTCTGTGAATGATGGTGAAATTGGGCGCCGTGACCGTTGGCGTGATGATGAAAGGGAACCAAATTCAGCCCCTCGGTGGACTCGCTGGAGGGAGACAGACAAGGAACATGGTGATACACGCAAAGTGGAAAGATGGTCAGATGACTCCAAGTATTCTGTGGATGGTCGTCGTGCTCCACAGGAGCGTTGGGGTGATTCCAGTAACAAGGAGGGCAACTATGACCATCGCCGTGAGGGCAAGTGGAGCACTCGTTGGGGTTCCAATGATAAGGAATCTGAAAATTTGCGTGACAGGTGGGCTGATTCTGGCAAAGAGGCTGACACTTCCCGTGAAAAAGGTTTCTCTCACTATGTAGCACATGGAATGGATGGCAACAATCATGAAAAGGATACTGAAAGAGATGATAATATTTCTCGATCATGGAAGTCTAGTTATCCTGTGGGCCGTGGCCGGGGAGATCCAGCCCATCATCTCTCGCAAACTTCACAGAAACCATCTGCTATGTATGGATATGGTAGAGGGAAGCCAGACAATGAAGTTACAAGTTTTCCAAGTTCTCGTGGAAAGTTTATATCTGGTAGTACAAATACAACCAATACTGGATCGTCACGTCCATTCCATCTTGGTCTACTTTCTGACAGACCTGGTGGTGCATCAGGAGATCGCACAGCATTTAGATATAGTAGGATGAAACTGCTTGACATATACAGAACTACTCATGTTACTGACTTCAAGATGCCTTTTGAGGTTTGCGAGGAAGTTTCTGCATTTATGCAAGAAGAAACCTTGGAACCTTTAGCATTATCTGCTCCCACTGCTGAAGAAGCGGTAACTTTATGCTATTATTTTCTCAAGTAGGGTGATCTTACTATTGTGTAATACAATCTTCTCATCTCACAGTTCTTTATATTTATAGGCCATCTTAAAAGCAATTGACAAAGGGGATATCATAAACAGTGGCGTCCATCAGGCTTCCAAAGATGGTTCTGTCGGAAAAAGTAATCCTGATGTGGTGCCATCAAAACAATCAAAATTAGGTTAGATGCAGTTTTTTACTCTGTAGCACTATAACATCTAAAGATATTGCCACATTGCTAACTGAATGTTATTCTTTGTAGCATTATAACATCTAAAGATATTGTCACGTTGCTAAATGCTAACTGAATGTTATTCTCCCTTTATCCAGGTGGTAGAGAAGATCAACCAGAAAGCATGGAAGATTTCAAGGGAGAAACAGTTGGAAATCTCAGGGGTACCTTATTTAGTTCCCTGTTTCCAGAGTTTTGCTATTTACTGCATGCCACTTAGTTGAGCAAATTTCAAGTAATTACATATAGATAATTGTGTTCACTTGTCCATGTATAGGGGTTTTGTCATCTGTCAACCACCAAATCTTTGATACTTGGGAACCTTCTAGGTGTTCTTGAGCATATTTTAGTCTTTCAAATATACTCATCTGACATTGTTCTGTGTTAACAATTAGTCTGCATAGTTTACATTATTTAAACATTTCTTTTTGTATTGAACTGAAGTCCCATGTAAGGTCTTTCCATATAAAAGGAAAACAAAATTCAACATGGCATGGTATGAAATGGTTCTTAAATTTATTTGGAGATCTAATATCAGATTGGTGCATCAACTTGTTCCTTTGTTTCATTTCCCGTCCTAATTGGTTACTAAATTTGAAGCTTCCAATTGCATGCATTCTATATTGTAGTACTCCATGCAAACTAATCCATTGAGATGACCTCTTTGTTGTATATGATTAGGCTGTTTTGAAGTCCTTGTTCTTTGTAGTTATTATTTCACTGCCGTGCTTTGTTCACTCCCAATGTTCTAAATAACGGTAAACATTAATGGAACGGTCACCCCGCCTTTTAGTGTTTATACGGGAAGCGGCCTTGTAAACAGTTTTACTATTTAAAATTCATAGAAATATATACGTGTGTTTGCAGTAACAAAATAAGCATATAATTCATCTTCTTTCATGAATACGGAATAGAACTACCCGGTTATCAACAATTGTCCATAGCTAGCGTGACATAAAGAAAAAAGATGTCATGCTGTGAATGTAATTAAAGAATCATAATTAAATGAATGAGCAACCCAAGTGGCAATAAAAAGCAAAGCTAGCATTCATCTCATGTATGTCATAATGTTCTATATCATATGGTAATCTTGCAACTCTACCCAAATAAACAGCCCGATAAAATGGGCCTGGTAAACGTTAACGGCTGTTAAACCAAATAAACGGCTTGATAAAACGGAACCTTGAAATGTCCATAAACGTAATTGGTAAGGGACCTGTACCGTTTTAACTTTTGTTTACAAGGACTTAACGGCCTTTATTTAGAACATTGGTTTGCTTGCATAGTTTCTGCAAATCCTTTCCCCCCTAAACGCTACCGCTGTTGATCTTTTAATAGGTGTTCCTGGAAATGCTGATTTGCCAGTCAAAGGGGATTTATTGCGGCCAGAGCCACCTACTTATGTTGTTCCACAAAGATCTCGGTTTATCGGGGAACATAGGGTTGGGCCAACAACCGACTTTGTGCAGCAAATACCCAATGTCTTAGATCAAGCAAGTAAAGTTGTTGGCATGACAGGTGTTGATGAATTTGTTAGTCCTATTCAACCTCATCCTAATCCAGAAAGCCTTTCTTTATACTACAAAGATCCACAAGGTCATATTCAAGGCCCTTTTTCTGGTGCTGACATCATTGGCTGGTTTGAGGCTGGTTATTTTGGTATTGATTTGCTAGTTCGTGTTGCAAATGCACCCTCTGATGCTCCTTTCCTATTGCTTGGGGATGTTATGCCTCACCTACGAGCAAAGGTAAGGCCACCTCCAGGGTTTAGCACCACAAAATCCAGTGATATGCTAATGCTGGAGACTCCACCTATAGGGAAGTTTGTCAGCTCCAGTAACACACATGCAGGATCAGCTGGTGTTGGAATCTTTGATAGTGGGCCAAGCAGGAATGATAGTGCAATTGAAGCTCAAAATCGCTTTCTGGAGTCACTTATGTCTAATATTGCGCTCAATCCTTCAGCTGAAACTATCTCTATAACTGGAGGTTTGTATATTGACAAGATCTCTATTTGTACCTATTTTATTCCATATATTATTTCTCTAACCATCTTTGGTACCGATAATGCACACTTCCTGCTTTAACACTATTTTTTCTTCCATAATTAGGTATGACTGAATATGGCAGCAGTAGCTTTGGCAACATTGCTGTGGCTGGAGGCGAGGGTGGGAACAGCATGAATTTTCTTTTGGCACAGAAAAGGTTGTTGGAGAGACAAAAATCTTTGCAAAGCCCTGTTCCATATTGGTCAGGAGATAGTATTCCATCAGCACAAGCACAAAACAAAGATATAGCTTCAGAAGTGTCTACTCTGCACTCTAAATTGCTACCTCCCATGGCTGATCCATCTTGCCAAGCTTTGCAATGTCAGAATGCTGACTTACTTGCTATGCTGCATTCTGCAGAGAAACCTCAGGCACCTGCTGCTAATTCTGGATTGCCACCATGGTCAAACTACCCTGAAGCTAGAAATCTTACTTCCAATGTGCATGGTGTAGATTGCACTCAAGGGGCACTTCACATACATAAAAATTTGCAGAATTCTCAGCAAATTGCTACTGCTGTTCAACAACAGAACTTCATGCCACAGAACCAACCACCTTTAGCTCATTTGCCACCTGAGAAGTTGCTTTCTGAGATATCTCAAGATCCACAGCTTTTAAATATGTTCCAACAACAGTATCTGCTGTCACAACTACAGTTGCAATCACAGCCACCTGTGGCACCTCAGCCTCAGCCTCAACTCTCAATGCTGGACCAGATGATATTGCTCAAGCAGCAGCAGCAGCAACTGCAACAACAACTACAGCTCGAGCAGCAACAGAAGCTGCTGTTGCAGCAACAACACCTACTTTCTCATGTTCTTCCTCATGGACATTCCAATCAGCAGCTTGATGATCCTTATGGGTTAAAGCATACTTTATTGCCAACTGGTGATTCTTTGAATCTTGGTCTTCGAAGAATGCAAGAGGTTCTTGAAGTTGATCAGATTTTGACTTCCCATGGTACACAAGATGGGCAACAACCTAATCATCCAATTATGAATATGAGGGGTATGGAGGGTGTAGGTTTATCACAAAGCTCTGTACCTACTTTGCCATTGCCCCATGAAATTTTTGTGGATGCAACTTCAAAAGAATGTTATTCTCATCCTCAGAAGTTGGAAGGCTTGGCAAATGATAACGTACAGTTGAAAGCAAGTATGGTCAACCCAATGCTAACAAAAGTTGCAGATGGGTATGGAGGGGAGTCTGCTAATCATCAACAGGAGTTTGGAATAGATAAAGCTGAAATTGAGCCTGAAAATATTTTGGGTTCTGTATCTACTGAGGTCAACAGTGCAGCTCTTAGTGAAGCTCAGGGTTTTCCTGAGACATCACTGGATCCAAAATCTGAAATTGTGTCGTCTCATATTTCCAATCGGGTCCAGGAAATGAAAATTTCTTTAGAAAATACCCTTGATGACATTGAACTAACTGTGCCAACCGAAGTAAAAGTTCCTGATACACAGGAGATGAAGAAAGCAGAAAAGAAAAAGAAGCAGAAGAAGAAACAGGCAGCTGTGGATGTTGGCAAAGGAGCTCCAAAGACAGTTTCTTCCCAACAGCCAAGGCAAGAAACTAAAGTCGATGGTTCAGATCAGGGTGGAACTAAGCATGATTATTTACCAGATGATACGGAGGAGCTTTTTTGGGGTTCCCCTATCAGAGTGGAAAGTTCTTCTAGATCTGCTGAGCCTCCTCTGGGCTTTGAATCATCTGTGATTTTACCTCCCAAAAGTTTTCCTGAGGAATATGATGTTGACAAAGCTGAGTGGGACCCTAGTGCTTTATCATCTGAGCCTCATGCTGTGGCAAGCCACAAAGGGTGGAAACCTACCCAGGGACCCAGGCCTAAATCACTGCTGGAGATTCAAGCCGAGGAACAACTGAGAGTACAAAGGGGATTAGCGCTGGACAATGCTAAGCCAGCGATGCCGGTGACTTCAGTGCCATCAATTCCTTGGAATGGCATGCCAACTTCTTCTGAGCAACAGTTTGGGGGTGCCAGTAAATCACTCAGTGGCCTGGAAAGTGCTGGTGACTCAAGAAACAAGAGAAGCCAGTTGCATGATCTATTGGCAGAAGAAGTTTTGGCGAGGTCTAGTAATGCAGATAATGAGAACATGGGTAATGCTAATGATGTGTTTTTTCCTCCTCTATCACCTGCTGTTGTTCAGCCTGATGCTCCTGCTCTTGATGATAATGACTTCATTGAGGCCAAGGACTCCAAGAAGAACAAGAAAAAGGCAACAAAAGCTAAAGGCTCTGCAGTCAAGGCCCCATCACCTGTCGGCTCTGTTGATTCATCAGCTATCTGTATGCCTACTGAAAGGGGTAAATCTTCAAAGCAAGCACAACAAGAGAAGGAAATACTACCGGCTCCACCAATTGGTCCATCACTTGGAGATTTTGTTCCTTGGAAGAGTGATCAGACAAATTCTGTGCCAGCTCCAGCATGGTCTAATGACTCTACAAAGGCGCAGAAACCTTTGTCTTTGAGGGATATTCAGAGAGAGCAAGAAAGGAGATCAGGTATTGTCCAGCAACCACCACCCTCACCAACTACAGCAAAGGTGTCTACGAATCAACGGAATCATGGGAATGTTTCTTCCTGGCAAGCTTCTGGGTCTTCTCCATCAAAGTCTGTTGCTCTTGTCCAGATGAGTTCCAATGCTTCCAACCGTTCCAAGTCAAATGCTGAAGATGATCTATTTTGGGGCCCTTCTGAGCACTCCAAACAAGATAAGAAACAGTACGTCCTTTGTGATGGCTTTTACAGTTGTTCGATTATTTGTTAGTATTGGTTGACAGATATTATTATACCCTTTTCATTCTGGACTTTTAGGCTTTTTGGCACAGTGAACAATACATAAGCAAATTAATGACTAAACTGAACTGCAGAATTAGGGCCACTTTGTCTTGCAGTGTTCTTTGGACTTGGTTAAGAACTTCAGTGGAACATCCACAGTTTGTATTGAGTCATTTACCTGAAGTGATAGGACTTGAGAGTAATTGCATGATTCTATCTACCTGATTTGATGATTAGTAATTTTTTGTGTCATATTAGTATTACATGAATGCCTTGTTCACATGCATAGCATATCCTCTGATGGCAGTTCATGTTATAGTTTATTACTACTTCTTTGAAGCTCAGTTTGCACACTTATGACTCACCAAGATTGTCTCAGAAAATTTGGTCTACAAGTTGTACTCTTCGTTGGTCTAGCAAATGGCTTGATCACAGTGAACTTGTTAGCTCTAACTCTTTATGAGAAGTAGAAAAGACAGGCGCTCCTCACTTGTCTAATTTGTTTCTCTGAACCATTGATTTCATATCTGCCTGCTTTGTGATTACTTAAGACTGTAGATCCAGCTATTCAGAAGTTAAGATCAATCACATAGGCAAGCACACGGGTGCCTTCACATTTCTAGACCAATCTTCGTATCAGAATGTGCATATGTGGATCTGGATCATATAGAGTTTGTATACGGTTTCAAGTTAAGAGCAGTGTCAGTAGGTGTTATTGTTACTATTCTAGCCCTTTGCTCCAATGACACAGGATTTGATTTCTACAACTCCCTTACCTTATAGAATTATAATTATTGTACCACATATAGTGCATACAACTGGTACTTTGCTTGACCATTGATGACTGAAACATCCTTTCCTTTTTCTTGATCTTATTTGCCCATTTTTGTTATGGAATTTTTCTAAGATATTTACATTTAATCTTACTATATTTAACAGGTCAGAATTCCCAACTCTTTCAAGCCAGAATAGAAGTTCCATGATGAAAGATCAATCTCCATTGAACCGTCAAAAGTCTCTGGCCAGCAGATTCCTTTCTTCTGCTCCTACTGCTAACCACACTGGGAAAGGGAAAGCTGAGGCAGCAAACAAGCAGACAGGTTGGTTGATACTCAGGTTTCTGAAGTCCCTTTGTCACTGTGTGTTTCTAACAGCCGTTATTTGCAGAGGCAATGGACTTCAGGGATTGGTGCGAGAGTGAGTGGGTCAGGCTCACTGGTACCAATGGTATCGAACTCTCTTATTATAGTATTTATTGCTTGAAAACTCATCAATCTTTAGTTGTCTTGCTGTATTCTTGATAAATACATTATAGAATGTTGACCATCAAGTATCAACTTCTGATTGTTTGTTCTACTTTGCCCCTTTAGATACAAGTTTCCTCGAGTTCTGCATAAAGCAATCGTCTGTTGAAGCAGAAATGCTTCTCCGGGAGAACATTGGCTCTCTTGACCACAACGACGAGTTCATCGACAAGTTCCTCAATTACAAGGCCTTTCTGTCAACAGAAGTGATTGAGATGGCATTCCAAGGCCCCAGCACCCGTGGCACACGTGGGGATGGCGCAGGGCGTGCGAATCCTGCTTCTGCAGCCAAAGGAGGCATAAGTGCTGAGACTGAGCTGGACATAGGAGGAAAGAAGAAAGGGAAGAAGGGGAAAAAGGTGAGCGCAGCAGTTTTAGGATTCAATGTAGTCAGCAACCGTATCATGATGGGTGAGATCCAGAACGTGGACGATTAGGACAGCATACGATGGAACCGTTGTACATACTTTTGGCGCTCTCAATAGAGCTGATGTTTTGACTTGTTGCAATGGCAACCGGGCTTGTGTCGCTCATGATTTGATTTTCGTTCTTCTTTTTCTGAGAATGCGCTCTTGAGGTCATTTTTGGGTTCCTGTAACAGAGCAGATTTTGTTGTCGATAGAAACTTACTCGAGTTGAACAGAGATTAATTTTGTTTGTTGCTGATGTAGCTGTCGTCGCACTAATATTTTCATCTGTACTCGAGTGCGTAAAACGTAGTACTTCCCGCAAGATGAGAGAATCAATCCTGTGGTAAACTATACGATGGTGACAACTATTTTTGGTGTTGTAGTTGTCTGAAGTCAAAAGTGTTGTGGTTGTGCTTATGTTGGACAAGCAGCATGTCTGCTGCACAAGTAGTAAAACAACTCTACAAGACAACGAGATTAGCAACACGAGCAGCGCAGTGTGCTGCAACCAAACAGTGTGTAATTTGCCAGTGGCTATTTTTCTGAAAGGATGATAATTACATCCGTTTCCTGAGTCGATATCTCCTGGTTAATTAATACTAACAACAGTTACCTAGATCAAAGCATGCCAACCCGCACATCTGAAGAAGAAAATCTATCCTCTCTGTATTCTACGGCTGCGGATGCGGCGGCGCGGAAGGCTCGGCGGCGTACGGAGAAGGCTCCCTCATCGGCTTACACGGAGGAACGTACCCGCACGGGACGTAGACGTATCCGTACGGGGCGAACGGGTACGGATACACGTACGGCACAGGCAACGGCGGGTACATGCCGGCGCTGGGCACGTAGTAAGGCTGGTACACCCGCGGCTGGTGCCCCGCGAGGTATTGGTAGCAGCCGTTGTAGGCTTGACTGTAGTAACGTCCATCCAAGTAAGCTCCATCGCCGTAGCCGTAGCTTGAGCCGTGGCCGTAGCCGTAGTTCTGGTATGCCTCGCCACCGTAACAGTAATAGCAGTCGTCGTTGCTGCCGGAGACGTCGTAACAGTAATAGCAGTCGTCGTGGTTGCCGGAGACGTCGTTGTCAGCTGCGCCGTCGGGGTGCTCATTGGTGGCATGCGCTGCTGCTGGGCTGACGGGGTACGCGTCGACGACGACGGCATTCGCTGATGCGGTTGCGCCGTCGACCTTCTTGCGGGTGTCCTTGTCATGGTCTATCATGTACTCCAGGTAGTCGTCTACTTCCGTCGTGCCGTCCCCATCCGATGTGCCGTCCTCCTCGGAGGCATCGGTGTTCCAGTGGGAGCCACAGTCGCCGTCATCCTCCAAGACATAGTCGTCATCCGATGCGCTCTCCGTCGCGTCGCCGGATGCACAGTCGGTCGGCGCTGGCACCGGCACGGCACCTCCTCCGTCGTCGGCTACTCCCGTCTCCTCCTCCGTCACCTCTGCCTCCTCGTCTTTCTCTGCGTGTCCGTTGGAGACGGCGGCGAGCACCGAGGCGGCCTTGCCGTCCCCATCGAGGTAGACCCACTCGTCGTCGCTACCGGCCATCTTCAGATCGATCTGACTGGCTTCTCCTTCGTTTCTCGCTTTGGGATTCTGATATGGCCGCGTTCGTGCCATGGTGCGCGCGTTATTTATAGAGCGCGAGGGTGGAGTCGTGGAGATCGAGGTCGGTGACGTTCTAGTCGAGTCTGATCAGGTCGGAACAACCAGAGTCGAAGGCGGATACGTCTTCCGACGAACGCTTGGTTTTTTTGGAAGGTACTGAAAGTAGCCGTCTCCAAAGGTGGTAAGCGCAAAAGTGTGGTAAAGTAATAGATCTTCGAAGGCAGAGTTTGTTCGTTCTGTCTATCCCTGTCCGCCATCTGACGCATCGAAGGCCAAACACGGGGGGGAGCTTTCTCGGTTTCGCAATCACAAATCGCCCCCTCCATTTCATCGAAATCACGTAGGCGGTCTCGTTCCTCTTCCCCTGATCCGGTCATGGCCTCGAATGGGAGCAGCACGGTGAGTTCTTCCTCTGGCTATCTCGGATCGCATCAATTAGGATCAAATCCTGTTAAATTTCTCGCGCTTTGATCTCATTTATAGCGGAACCTCACTAAAGCTGGGACTATATTTTTCTTGCTTGGTTTGTTGCGCGTGTGCGATGAAATCATGGGACAGATGGTGGGGAAGATGGAGAGCAGCTTGGAGCGGGTGAGGCGGCAGCTCTCCTCCACCTCCAGCCGTCACCTCCTTCAGGGCCCCCTCTTGAAGCGATCCGACACAGTAATTTTTCCTTCAATCCCTAGCATTTCCTCTCCTTTCTTGATTTAAGCGAACTTTAGCCTGCTATTATCGCTGTGGTTGTGGTCAGGTTGATGAAATTAGTTTTTTTCTTTAGCTTTTATTAGGGTTTATTTATCTGTTGTTTAAGTTTAATTGATTCAGTTTCAGTCTCGATTTATTTTGCGTTTTAAGAGTTTTGGCAGTTTTTCACCTTAAACTTTTACTGTCGGCTGATGGTTATCAGCGGCTCAATTTATACCGATTTAGTTTGTTGATTCTGGTTTGAGTATACTTGTGAACTAAAACCTGTAATGGAGTGCTCGTGCACATCAACATTGTTTATAACTAGGTGTTGGTGTACATCTGGTGACAGGGCAAAAGTAAAACTTCACGTAGGCAGTGTGTCAGAGTACATTGGTTCATGTCTTTCGCCAGTATCGTTGGCATCTCTGAATTTTTCCTGTCTGTTGATCATGGCATGGTATCTGAGCGTTCAGCAATCCACATGGAAACAAGTGGTGTGGTGTTGATGCTACGTTGTCAAGGGTGTTCTTTTCGTCTGCACTTGTATCTTGTCGGTAATACATCTCGCCATTGCATTAGAGGAGATTTGACTGTCGTTTAGCAAGTTTTAATTATCAAGCAATAAAACAGTCTCCCAGTTACTTTGGCTGTTTGATCAAGAAAATGAGCTCTAGATTGCAGATCAGAAAATGGGGCTGTATATTGTACAAGCCTGCTGTTTCAAGCAAAAATGACTGTTGTTTCCCTTTATGTCTTGTTAATAATATTTTCTTGTGTCTGAGAATTTGAGTTGCTTAGTCATGTTTGCTGTTGGCTTCTGCTTTTGCGCTTCTAATTGTAATATATCAATGGCTATTGGCTAATGATTCTCCTGTATTCCATCATCTCCTCCTTTTTTTCCGTTGTAAACTTTACACTTTTAATTGACAGCTAAGAAAATGGAATGAGCGGTGGGTTATACTTGATCCTGCTACTGGAAAGATGGAATACAAGTATGGGAGTTACACAGATCATTTTTTAAATGAGATGAAGATTTGAACCAGCGAATGCTGGATCTCATTATTCAACTTCTGATGTAGGGTTCGTAGAAGTGACACAGCTGTGAGGGGAATAATTTGTTTTGATTCAACAAGCACTGCAACTTTGTCACCAATGAACTTTAAGTGCGATCTCTGCTTCATTCCTAGTACATTATTACTTTCAGACTTATGCGGGTAAAGGCACTAAAGTGGCTCATGTTTCCCTTGGTGCAGTGGAATGCCAAAATATGACGGATGCTGTTTCTGTATCCATATCGAGTAGCTCTGGTTATTTTTGTTCACTTTCTTCTCCTATGTCCTAGATTTATTTTGTTTTGTTCATTGACTTACGTTCTAGATATTGGGACTCCACACAAAAAGGAGTACTTTCTTTGTGCAGAAACTCCTAGCGCTGCAAGAGCTTGGGTATCCACTTTGCAGTAAGCTTGTGATCTATGACTGTCGTTTTTATTATTGTTTTAAACCATGAGTTCGACATTGTTGCTTCACTATTTTTTCGCTGTTCTTGGGATAACTAACAAATGTTTTAACATAGATTAAATGATTGAATTGTTGCACTGCCATAATATGCTTTCTAATGATCTATTTTGGAGCGAAGTCATGTTTGATACATTGTTGTAAATGTCCATGTTGAGAGAACCCGGCATTTTTGGAAAGGCCCATATTAATAAAGGCTTGTACTTTGGCTGTTTACTGCGTTTAAGTTAACACTGAAGTAATATGTCCCTGTTTTGGGGGTATGAGACCCAAAAATCTTAAAAATGTGGTACTTTTCCGGAAACAACAGTTTAAGTTGATATTACATTCTGATGTTTGCATTAGCTCACTTGGTCCTTTACTCCCTTTCTTACCAATGCCTATATGCTTTGGACAAGCTCCAATATATAGTTATTTTGTTAAGTGATTGGACCATTTACTTGTGGGCTTATGCTGGAAGGCACTTAGAGCCTCTCCAAATGCTGTAACTCTTTTGTTTCTGAGGAATTAGGCTGTTACCTTTGGTCCAACATAAGAATTGCTTGCAGTAGTGGAAATGGATTTTAGTTTGTAGTTTGCATTTAGAATGCTATTTTGTTGCCTGCTTATCCAACATCAAGAGTAAACTAGTGCAATATGCACTGCATAATTACATAACTAAGCTAAATGGGCTATAAGCTGGCTAAAGGCTTGCATTCAGTGCTTTGTGTTATTAGTTTTCTGTGTATTCATTTGTTTGGTATAGCTCTGGGCAATATGCTTTCCATGGTGTTTTAGCTATGAATCTTGAAACCTACTAACATTTCTTGTCTTGTATGCAGTGCAACTCAGTTGGTTCTGCAAGCTCATAAAGATGCAGTTAATTCATTGGGTGGAAATGGTTCTGCTAAATTTGGAACAGTCGCTACTGTTGTGGCTGTGGCCAATGCGACTGCAATTGAAGCATCCAAAGAGGTAGAAGCAGCGATGAAGATCTCCCTGCGGGTAGCTTTGGGCTCAACCACAAACAAACTTAGCAAGGGTCAATTAGATGATCTCACAATCATGATGGTACGCTTTTCCTCGTACTATTTACAAAAGAATACCTTAATTAGAATTTAGTATTTTAGTTTTGAATGTCAGAGTTACTGATGAATATAGGTTCACTGTTAATTTTGATCTGATATACAGTTGTTAGACTGCTTCGAAGTATCCTTGTTGTAGTCAATCGATATGATCTCCACCTTGTTAGGCTATGTTCCAAAAAACAGTGACTGGTTACTTCCATAACTGGTCAAACCAGTTGGCTCCTGTGGGAGGTAAACCAATCAGATTTACTGCTTTGAATAGATGGTATTAAATATCAGTTTGCACAACTCAAGTCATCTGACGAAATTTCACAACTGGCATAAATACAGCCAAATTAACAGGAGGTCTGCCAGTTACAAGCCGAGTTCCTGATAAATTGAAGATTCACTTTGGAACTTGAAAGCCATTCATTGGTAATGGACAAGAAACTGGTCCAGTAGTAAATTTTCAAACCCTAGCTGAGTAGGACTAGTAGTAGCACATGGATATTGATATTGAGTTGCATGATTACATCTCCCTATTGTTATAATTGGATTGCATAACAAACATACTTCAGAATGTTTCAGTGATCAACTGTTGAGAATTAACAATTAAGTAACTAGCAATCATGTCGTGCTAAAGTTGGCAATATTCCTATAAGGCTATAGGACTATAGCAGATTTGCTTCTCATATGATGGATAAACATTTGAAGATATGTTTTGTGTGCTGTCTTTTATGCTACAAGTTCTAAATAGTTTAATATGTTAATTCTGTTTTTGGATAATGAAGTCTTTTCCTTTCCTTTTTTTGGAATATGCTACGCATCTATAATCAACAGGAGACCCTTCGAGTTAAAGATGATGAACTGCACCAGCTACTGCAGGATATTCGTGCACGTGATTCCACCATCAGAGATATTACAGATAAATTACAGGAAACTGCTGAGGCTGCTGAAACTGCTGCTTCTGCAGCTCATTCAATTGATGAAGAGAGAAGATTTTTATCTTCAGAACTTGAACGACTGAAACAAGATCAGGAAAAACAAGTTGAATTGTCCTTGCTTAGGGTAACAACTAATTTGGTGAATCTATACATTATGCATCTTATGGTGTATACATCTCTCTCTCTCTCTCTATCTGAGAACGTGTGTATATACTTTTCATGCCTGTTACATGGTTATAAACTAATTAACTTCTATTATGAGCATCATGAGCACACTTCATGTTAAGTCTGTGAATGAACATTTTTTAAGTTGAACTGGATTTTATGTGAACAGTTAAAGGAATCAGAAGAAAAAGCAATGCTTCTTGCTGGAGACAGAGAACATTTACTTAAGGAAAGAGATTCTGCTCTTCAAGAAGCTCAGATGTGGCGTTCTGAATTAGGAAAAGCTAGAGGAAACGCTGTAATTTTAGAAGCAGCTGTTGTCAGAGCTGAAGAGAAAGCTAGGGTTTCAGCAGCAGATGCTGACATGCGAATAAAGGAAACTGTGAGTAGACTTGAGTCTGCCACAAAAGAAAAGGAAGAACTCTTAGCTCTTGTGAATGCTCTACAATCGCAAATACAAAGGTTACACATACACATATGCTGCTTAATTTCCTTTACTTTCAAGCAGTGAAGAAAATTATAAAATGAGATTCCTCTAAAACAAACTTGATTGGAGATTTAAAGAAATAATTGGATACATTTGCTTTGCAGGCAAGAGACTAGCACAAAACAAGTTTGTGAAGAGAGGTCGGAGCTGTGCTCTACTTCAAAGCACATGGACATGGAAGATGATAATGTGGATAAGGCTTGCTTGAGTGATACAGACCGAATACCCGTTACAGTGAACATAGTCGAATTGGATGACGAGGGAGTTGATATACGTACAATTGGAGACACGGAGTGGGAAAATCCTCATTCTTCTGAAGTATCTGACGTAAGGGAAGTGATCACAGAACCTGAAGGAAACAGCTTGGATATTCCTGTTGATAACCAACCAGTTACTGAGAATTCTTTCCAAGGCTAAATTGGATTCTTGCCATTCTTGTTCAACCTGATCACTTGTACTAGTTTTTCATTTGAGTTCATTGTAAACATTCTTAATTCAGATTTCACCATGAGGTCCAGGACTTGAATTCCTTCACAAGGTGTGTTCTTTGTAAATCTAAGTGAAATAAAATAGTTGAATTGCGGGTGTGCACATATGAGCGTACATGTTTATAAAGGGTTGCATTGCCACTTATGTTTCGATTCAGGAGTAATGTTCAGTGTTCTACGCTATACAGCCTAAACTGAATTAGTGAATTTATATGTTTTGTGTACTGTTAGTCTATTGCACACAAGTGATGATTGGACATTTCTTGCATTCAATTGAAATTTATTGCTGGTAGGATGAAGCAATAAAGCCCTTATCCATGTGGTCACAAAGTACTAATATTTAACTGTAAAAATCATCACAAGAGAGAACAGTTCAAGTGGGTTCCCCAAGTAAAAAAGCAGGCTAAAAAAGAGAAGCGAATATGGACACAGGCAAGCAACTCGATTCTCCAGTAGAACAGGTCTGATAAACTTCCTGGTGACTTGTTCAGTCGATCTTGTTCTAGAGGAGGCATATGCTGACTGTCAAAAGGTTCAAACTCAAAACTCGCAAATACTGTTGTTTGTTGGAGCGCCAAAACTGAAATGCTTCTTACCATTATAGAACAGCAGAAAGTCTCAGCACAAAAGGCACATGCCATGGCTTCTCTCTCTACATATTAAAACAAGTTGACATGACCACACAAACGATCAAAATTTCAAATCTTAATTGGTGTATATATATAGTGACTACTGCGTTTTTTTTACTACGGTAATGCAGTAACATCTTAAGAAACATCAGTCGTGACCTCAGGATAATTGGAACCTACTAGATTTATTCTCGAGGTCAAAACCGTATTATTCGACTGACGAATAGACATTTATTTATCCACCATCTCACCGTTTCAAAGCTCACCGTCAAAGTTGAGTAAAAAGAAATGATTCTAACATGTAAAGATTCAACCACATGATGGTCATGTTCAGATCAAAACCGTACTTAGGCATGTAAGCATTTCTTCAATGACCATTTCTAATCTCATTGTCAAAGTTGAGTAAGCAATCTGAAAAATACAAGGTGCAAAGATTCAACATATATATGATGGTACCATCTGTCGTGAAGCTGACGGAACGGCCAAAAATGAGAACCTTCATCTTGGACTTGCATAATTACTTCGGGCTATCAACCCAATTAGTATAATCTAATCACGTGGACAAATCAAAGCATACCAATAACCATGCATGGGCATTACCTAATTAATCAATCGATCACATACACAACGAGATTAAAATACATAAGCAGAGGAGACCTGAGAATTGCATGTACGCAAGGATTGAACATGGCACTCAAGATGCATCGTCTTCATTGACCATCCTCATGCATAATTCAGGAACAATAATATTCCGATTGATCAAGCCTTGCAGCCAGAGTGTAGAACTAGCTGACATAGACACTTGAAATGAGTAGACGTGCATTAGCATCGTGCGCGGATCTAGATGAGCACGGACGGTTGGTTTTAACCATAGAACATGAACACATGCATACAAACATGAAGAAGAACACAATAGCATACAAAGAGATTTTTTCCGACGTCGCTACAACTTAACGTCTTTTCTTTCTTTTCTCCTTTTGTGTTGTTTTCTGTTTGTGATGTTCTCAAACTCAGAGATACATATTCTTTTATAATGGTGGACTACCCAATCATCTTGCTAACCAAGACAACAACTAAACTTGGAAAGCCTAACAGAGGAAACAATCTAATTGATTTGATCCGATTGCCGATTGCATCGGGATCTTTACTTGCCTTGCACGACATGATAAGTCAACAATTTTAGCAAGTCATGATTAGTTTACAACAATCTCTCCTCTAATCAAGACTTGTCGATTCATGCAGATTACGGCAACCAAATCCCAGACTTGACATCGTGCTGCAAGCGGACTCAACTTCGACTTGCACTGCACACACACAACCTGCAGGATGACGTTCACGACTCATCAACATCCTGGAGAGCTAGAACGGCGGCCACAACTACTCAATGTCCTGGACTCCTCTTGCATGCAAATTACAACTCAAACTCTAAGTCAAGACGTACGACTTCTCCCCTTAATCTTGACGCATCTCTAACTCGTTGAGGCAGTCGGTCCCAACTATAGCTCGTCCACATTTATCTTGTTGGCACATCTCGCACAAGAACTCACGTGATCACACATATTGTATCTCGTGGACACAACTGACACGAGAGCGTGTAGCTTTGACCACCTTCTCGACGAAACGTACGGATAGCCACTAATGCCATCTTGCCACACTAGTTGTCGACGACGCTCGTCAATAGCGGGTATCAAGGAGACATGCCTCCTCCACCCTTTTGCCATCATATTTTCTCACGGACTCTTCCCACTTGTGATGCAACTCAACTGCAACTCGACGATGGCTTGTTACCTTGCCGTATCCTTTCCGTGGAGCCACATGCATTGCCGCAGTTGCACTTGATGTGCCGTCAGATCCCGCTCAATACTATATCGCTCAGCGACGATAGCCTACTTCGAGGCACAACAGTGGCGGACTCCCCTTGGGAAAGTGTGACACAAAAGTTAGAACCTCGCTTTGATACCAATTATTGATTTTAACCCTGGATCATGAACACACGAACACGAAGAAGAACACAATAGCACACATAGATTTTTTTCGAAGTCGCCACAACTTAACGTCTTTTCTTTCTTTTCTCTTTTTGTGTTGTTCTCAAACTTATGGGATACATATCCTTTTATATTGGGCGGACTATCCAATGAACTTGCTAACCAATATAACAATTAAACTTGAAAAGCCTAACTAACACTACTACAGAAAAGGCTATCACAGATGGTTTAAAAATGTCATCACATACGGTTTTATGAACCATCTGTAAGCATGTGTCGGCGATAATACGATGCACCACAAATGGTTTCAGAGCCATCAGTGAAGCACTTATCACAGACGGTTCGTGGTACAAATCGTTTGTGATGATAATCTATCACAGATGGTTTGTATAAAGAACCGTCTGTAATAATAGCCTATCACAAACCGTTTGTGTAAAGAACCGTCTATAATTCAGATATTTTTCTTCCTCTCCTAGAAGAAATTCCATGAGTAGTATTTGTTGTTGAAATTTTTATTCTCCTTAGATATTTCGGCAACGACATTTATAAGGCATAACTAGTTATAGATTTTGTAATTGAATATCTAAACATCCAAGATGTAACGAGGCAAAAGTTTATCTGATCAGGATCGTCTTAAAATATGAACCTTTGTAACACTTTCATATCCTTTCTTATTCTAATGTTGATAGATTACAAGGCAAAATCTAATTTCATCCACTATTCATCCTGAATGTTCTCATGCTCTAATTTTTCTTTCACTTCATCATCATCCCCAAATGAGAATATCATAGATAACCTATTTTTACTTTGGTCTTATGCAGGAATAGGATCATCAAATAGAGAACCATTAAAATAATCCTATTCCTCCACAAGACTAGAGTGAAAATAGGATGCCTATGGTATTCTCATTCGGGAATGAGGATGAAGTGAAAAATAAATGAGAATATGACAACTTTTATGACGAACTGTTTATAACAACTTTCATGACGAACTGTGGAAAGAAATAGATTTTGCCTTGGAATCCATCAACATTAGAATAAGAAAGGAGATGCAAGTGCTACAAATATTCATATTTTAAGACGATCTTGATCAAAAAAACTTTTGTCTCAATGCATCTAGGATGTTTAGATACATACATTCTTCACGGCTTTTCTGATACATCCATTCTTCACGGTCCATCTGCAATTAAACTACGCACAATAAATTAAGGAAAAACTGGAGCGACAGCTAGCTAACTATTTCAAATATTGAGACATCATTTTATTACCTTTGCAAAATAGAGGACGGGTTCCAAAGATATATAATTTTACTCCCGATACCTTCTTCCCTAGTTAAGAGCTTCCAATCCCCTAGTTAGGAGACATACATTTAAAACATCATCAATGATATCGAGTTACCTAATGCAGTAGCTTGCAAATCTTTTGACTTCAACATTAACAAAGTTGATGAATTGAATGATCTTAAGCAAACGTCTATCTGTTCACCAACTAAGTATGTACCAACGATGACTCCTGATCTCTAATTAGATTAGGTCCTAATCCCATTCGAGGAAATATGTTTCGAGCAAGTTCCTAAGCTGTTGTACAACTTCAGAGAAAATTTCAGTAGCATCTATCCGTTGTTCTCCAAATACACGTCTCGACAATGAGTCAAGAGGGGTGTGTATCCGGAGAACACCAGGGAGATGCTACCGAAACTTTTTCTAGAGTTGTACAACAGCTTAGGAACTTGCTCGAACTACATTTCCTTGAACTATCAAAAAAAACATGGACAATTCGAGAGTGCTTGCTTATTTATAAACAAGCACCCTCGAACGGGAGACGTATGTTACGCAACCTAAATTCTAACATTCATCATATTACAGCAACAATAATTCCAGATTAACACGACAGTACTACAGAGATAATTAAATAGATGTGTGCTTGTCAAATAAAGGGTGTGAAATCTGATAGGATACACATAATTCCAGTGCAACCTAAACTCTCTTTGTGACATATCGAAATTACCTAGTGCAAAATTGAAGGGGTTTAAAGGAATGCTCACCTTTTGAAGAAAACCACAAATGAGAAAAAAATTGAGGGGAAATCTCCTCAAGCTAGGGCTTCAACTTTACCCTCTTAACACCCAACCTCGAGGATTTCATAATTTCTCACCCAAATATTGCTTCCAATCAGAATATGTGGTGTTTTTTTGGGGCGACACGATTTTTTTGCCTCTGGAACAGTAACAGAGGAGAGTTCAACCCGATGGTATAAATAACCTAACGAGGCACATCACAATCGGTTACAAGATAAGAATCAATTGTGATATAGGATTAACATCACAATCGGTTCTCATGTTAGAACCGATTGTTGCTACCTAAGAACCGATTGTGATGTGCATGTAAATATCACAATCGGTTCTAACCTGAGAACCGATTGTGATTATTATTAACACCCCTCCGAAATCATTTATCACAATTGATTTTTCCTAAAAAGTTAAGAACCGACCTAAATGAAACGATAGTGTTGTACCATTCTGTTGTAGTGGAGGACACCTGAGAGGAGGTCACCGGGGGGAGGACACTGGGGAGGTCGCCAAGGAGGAGGTTGTCGGGGGGCTTGGGTTGGGGGAGGCGAAACGCGCTGGGTGCTAAGGTCTGCGTGAGGAACCTCGGTATGTTTATAGTGGTCTGAGTTCGTATCGCAAACGATTTGTGGTTAGAACCGTCTGTGATATAACATTACTGAAGACAGTTCTTAGCGAAACTAGTAATTTCGACGGTCACGCTTCTAAAATCACCCGTGATTAGATTTAACATAGATGGTTTTTTAAAACCATCTGTGATGAAAGATATAATATACTTCTTTCTGTAGTAATGTATGAACGCTATTAGAAGTTTTCTAGTTCCGATAATGACTAGCATACAGCTAGCTTATATATGTACGCGTCGGTGAAATGTTCATCGTATATGTGCTACTAATACTATTTCTGAAAAGAAACTGAAACAAGGATTGATTTGGATTCGGTCAAGTCTATCGTATATAGATTAATTTCTAGAGGTAATATACGAAGATTTCTAAGCTTACCAAACCCTTGTTGATATGGTGACTCATTGCTATGCATGTGTTAAAAACCAATGGTCATCCTTCAATAATTTTATCTTAATTTAATTACTTAACGAATTAATTAATCAAGCTGACGTGCCTGTCACTTTACTATATATTTTTCTTAAAAAAACGACCGATCAAGAAGACCAAACTCGTATGTATAAATGTGAAGAATGGTTTGAGTCATGCTTGAAGAACAAAACAAAAGAGGAAAGAAGAAAATAAAAGGAATATTTGAGCAAGAAGTGTCGACGTGGCTTCTGAAAGTTGAAAAATCCACAAAGTAGTATAAGCAAGCTCACAATAGCATTAGTCAAAGATGAATAAACCAACTAATCACAATAGCATTAGTCAAAGATGAATAAATAACCAAGTCATATATATCATATGCACTTGGCACGATTGGCTTCTCCATAGAAAGTACATTTTTATTAATCATGACAAGTTAATTAAGCCAGATAAATGCATACAACATAATTAGATCAAGAAAAATTTGCAAAGCATATCTGCATATACAACCTCATTACATGTTCACATGCATGCATGTCTTGATAGAACTATGCTCTTATTCAAAGTAAATTGCACTGAGTTAATAAGGTTCGGTTTAATAATATTACAAACTCTATACATAACTTACCGATAGCAAAATCGTATCTGCACTAAACAGTTTTGCATGTTACCACGCTTAACTAGCTAGCTAACCCTTCAGCTGAAGTGTAGTACTGAACATCAATTACATTGTGGTAGAAAAAGGCGGTATTTCCTCACAAAAAAAAGAAAGAAGAAGGTGGTTTTAATTTTCAAGTGCTAGCTAGCTTGAGCTGCTGTCCTGTAAAAAAGAAAGAAAGAATAAGCTACAGTTAATTAAATTAGTTCACTTAAAGGTACAGTCATGAAGCATGTACGATTTCCAAAAACATATATGACCGTGTACAGTCACCCTTTTACTTGAAGAAGATCAGAAAAGTCGAACATCTTTTTTTTTTTACCAAAAAACATGCAAATTAAGTCACATTAAGTGGCCACAACTCCTGTCGGCGTTTCGAGCGCCGGCAAGTAAATTTGTAAGTCTAAGGGGCTGCGCGTTCCCGCTCCCTGAATGGTTAGACCCTGGAGTCCAAGATGTATACTGGTTCGGGCCAAGGTCCTACTCGGCCGTGCGTTGGTGTTGTATTCATCAAAAGCGGATGATCGCACCGAGTTTTTTTTACAAGCGAGAGGTGGAGCCTCAACACTAGAATGATCTAAACTTAGCTCTCAGAAGGAGAAGAAAAAGAAGAAGAGGAAGAAGAGGAAAAAAGCTCTCTTGTAGCTCTTACTCCTTGCCCTGTTAGGAGGTTCCTGCCTCCTTTTATTCAGTACGAAGGGGCAGGTTACATCGAGAATTGGCGAAGTGCCAGGCGAGCTACTTCTAGGGGCTTCAGTCTTGCCCCGCCGTCTGGCCAATCGTTCCGCCGACTGGTCGCTTGCTCCGCCGACTGGTCGCCGCCTGCTGAGCCTATGCTGGGTCGGTGGTCTAGCTGGTCAGAGTGGTTAGGTAATCCTCCGGAAGTGGCGAGGCGCTCGTGATCCATGTGGGTGCCGACGTAGTCGCGTGTGGCGTTAGAGTTGCCTCGGGAGAGCGTGTCCTTGCACTTTGTGGGTGGGTGGTGATGGGACAGAGACGTGGCTTCAGCAGCCTATCAAACCGTCTTGGGAAGGGACCACCGCCTCGCCACCACTTCGAATGACCGTTCGTGGGGCACGTGGCCTTAGGTTGACACGGACTCCGTCGCGCGACGCGCCCTCGCGGGGATTATCATGGTTCGGTCGGAGCCGGGATCCGTCCCGCCGCGGGGTCGGGAACCTGCTGAAGTCGGAGTCGGGGATCCTGCCCCGCCGCGGGGTCGGGAACCTCGCTGAGTCGAGTCGGGACCGGTCGGAATGGTCTCCCGAATGGTCTCAGAGGCATTTGGGTAGCGGCCGGGGCGGCTGCTTAGGCCGGGCCGATTCGAGGCCGCCTGCTTGCTGCTCTGGGCTTTGCTTGTTGCAATTGGGCCGTTGGTGCACCCCTGTTTTATGAGTATTCGTCAGTAGCCCCCGAACCTCCAATCGAGTTCGGCAGACTCGGTTGGGGGTTGAGCTTGACTGGATCCGTTCAACTAGGTGGGCCAACGGGGCCTACCGATTTCTTGGGGCGTGCCCCAACGCATTCGACGCCCGCCCGGATTACGTTCTGAGGTATGCGAACCGCGGGAGCCTCTTAATTGCTTTGTTAGCGCGCGCGCGCGCGGCTAGATGCGTTTTTGCTCGTTCGTCTTCTTGACCGCTTCGGGTTCCGGTGGTGGGCGCTTCGTTTTCCTGCGCCGGCATTTATTCCTGAGTCGTTTGATCTTCCTTCGAATGGGTATATAAGGGCGCCACGGGTTGCTCGAGCGGCAGACTCTTAGACGAGACTCCTTTCCTTCTTGAAATGTGTTCAAGACACCCTTTAGTCTTCAGTTTCGGTGATGACATCGTGGTGGAAGAGGAAGACCCTTTGAACGAGCTTTGGGTTGAATATGATCAGGCGATAGCCGAACTCCCAAAGAGAGAAGAAGTAGCTCGCGACGTTGCTGCCGTTGACGCGCTACTTCAGGCAGTCCCGAGGCTTGGAGTGGCAAGGGGGGCCCTCCTAGAGGCAATGGCGCGAGGGCGCCGATTGCAGTAGGCGCGGCTGCGTCGATGTCGCTGAACGGCAGCAGCGGCATGCCATTCCGCGGCTGTGGCTTCAGCCTTGACGACCGGGCAAGGGCCTACCAGCAGGTCATCTCCAACGACCTCAGGTTCACCGACCCCAAGGTCTGTCCCGTCGGCCAGGCAAGGGCCTACCGTCGGCGTTGTCGTAGGGAGTTTTTAGGAGTCTGGGTGTAGAGAGTCTTGCGTGTGCCTCATGTAAAGTGGTGTAAAGTTTTTGAGCCTGCCGGCTTTTTAATGAAATCCTTTTTTTTTCTCTCTATGAATGACTTCATGAAGGAGTTAGCTTCGCTTGTTCTGCTTTGATCAGCTCGGCGCTAGAAAGTTCGCGATCGGTTTCGAGTGGTCGGACGTGCGAACTCGCGGTTTGTTCCTCAAGAAATCTTCCTTTGCGCTCGCTTTGGTAGCCCAGTAGCTAGTCGGTGCCTTGGTCGGCAAGGATGAGCGGGTGCCTTCGGAAGTTTTAGTGCCCGAGTGCCTTGGTCGGCAAGGACGACCGGATGCCTCCGCGAGGTTCCAGTGTCCGAGTGCTTGTTTAACGTCGTAGCTGGACGCTGCCTTAGTCGGCAAGGACGACCGGATGCCTCCGCGAGGTTCCGATGTCCGAGTGCCTTGGTCGGCAAGGACGACCGGATGCCTCCGCGAGGTTCCGGTGTCCGAGTGCCTTGGTCGGCAAGGACGACCGGATGCCTCCGCGAGGTTCCGGTGTCCGAGTGCCTTGGTCGGCAAGGACGACCGGATGCCTCCGCGAGGTTCCGATGCCCGAGTGCCTTGGTCGGCAAGGACGACCGGATGCCTCCGCGAGGTTCCGGTGTCCGAGTGCCTTGGTCGGCAAGGACGACCGGATGCCTCCGCGAGGTTCCGGTGTCCGAGTGCCTTGGTCGACAGGGACGGCCGGATGCCTCCGCGAGGTTCCGGCGTCCGAGTGCTCGCTTAACGTCGTGGCCGGACGCCGCCTTAGTCGGCAAGGCGACCGGATGCCTCCGCAAGGTTCCGGCGTCCGAGTGCTCGCTTAACGCCGTAGCCGGACGCCGCTTAGTCGGCAAGGACGACCGGATGCCTCCGCGAGGTTCCGGCGTCCGAGTGCTCGCTTAACGCCGTAGCCGGACGCCGCTTTAGTCGGTAAGGACGACCGGATGCCTCCACGAGGTTCCGGTGTCCGAGTGCCTTGGTCGGCAAGGACGATCGGATGCCTCCGCGAGGTTCCGGTGTCCGACTGCCTTGGTCGGCAGGACGACCGGATGCCTCCGCGAGGTTCCGGTGTCCGAAAGTGCCTTGGTCGGCAGGACGACCGGATGCCTCCGCGAGATTCCGGTGTCCGAGTGCCTTGGTCGGCAAGGACGATCGGATGCCTCCGCGAGGTTCCGGTGTCCGAGTGCTCGTTTAACGTCGTAGCTGGACGCTGCCTTAGTCGGCAAGGACGACCGGATGCCTCCGCGAGGTTCCGATGTCCGAGTGCCTTGGTCGGCAAGGACGGCCGGATGCCTCCGCGAGGTTCCGTGTCCGAGTGCTCGCTTAACGTCGTGGTGGACGCCGCCTTAGTCGGCAAGGACGACCGGATGCCTCCGCGAGATTCCGGTGTCCGAGTGCTCGCTTAACGTGGTAGGCCAGCCGCTTAGTCGGCAAGGACGACCGGATGCCTCCGCGAGGTTCCGTGTCCGAGTGCTCGCTTAACGTCGTGGTGGACGCCGCCTTAGTCGGCAGGGACGACCGGATGCCTCCGCGAGGTTCCGATGTCCGAGTGCCTTGGTCGGCAAGGGCGACCGGATGCCTCCGCGAGGTTCCGGTGTCCGAGTGCCTTGGTCGGCAAGGACGACCGGATGCCTCCGCGAGGTTCCGATGCCCGAGTGCTCGTTTAACGTCGTAGCCGGCCGCCGCTTAGTCGGCAGCGACGACCGGATGCCTCCGCGAGGTTCCGGCGTCCGAGTGCCTTGGTCGGCAAGGACGGCCGGATGCCTCCGCGAGGTTCCGATGTCCGAGTGCCTTGGTCGGCAAGGGACGGCCGGATGCCTCCGCGAGGTTCCGGTGTCCGAGTGCTCGCTTAACGTCGTAGCCGGACGCCGCTTTAGTCGGCAAGGACGACCGGATGCCTCCGCGAGGTTCCGATGTCCGAGTGCCTTGGTCGGCAGGACGGCCGGATGCCCCGGCGAGGCTCCGTGTCCGAGTGCTCGCTTAACGTCGTAGCCGGACGCCGCTTTAGTCGGCAAGGACGACCGGATGCCTCCGCGAGGTTCCGATGTCCGAGTGCCTTGGTTGGCAAGGACGACCGGATGCCTCCGCGAGGTTCCGGTGTCCGAGTGCTCGTTTAACGTCGTAGCTGGACGCTGGGTATCCATCCCGAGTCCCCGTCCGTGAGGGAAGCCGCGAGAGGAGTAGCCGCCGCCTATCCCACAAGTTTACCCCATCCGCAGTGTGGGACTGGAGGGGTGAGCGACGCGCCACTGCGTTGGTTTGAACGCCGTGCTCTTGGAGCTAGTAACGGTAGTCCGAGTGGGTCTGGGAGGTCCCGCCAAGGGGACCCTTCCGAGCGACGGTCCCGAGTAGGGTGTCCCGCCTGGCGTGGGGCGACCCATAAGAAACCTTTCTTTACTCAATCCGTATGGACCACAGGTCGTCACCACCCAGAGCACACCGGTGGTGTCGCCATCGATGAGCTCCCGGAGAGTGTGAAGTATGGTCTCGGACGCGAGTAGAGGTGGTGGGTCGTCACCGACCCAACCGGGACCCACCGTGGGGCTCACTCGTACTTGCCCCTCGCTCAAGTTTATTGGGCGGCCCTACGCCCATCCGGTGGGTTAGGCCTTTTGAACCTGACTTTGGTGGGCCTGGCGCAAGCCACAAAGCTTTTTGCCATCTTGGGACCGCATGGCCCAATGGGCCTCTCAAGCACCGGAACAACCGTCCCGGCCAAAAGGCGGAGACCAAGAGGTAACGGACACGCTGTCGGGCGGCGTCTTTATGACTCTGCAACTGACGCGACAGATTAAATGCGAGTGGAATTGGAAATCGGAGTTACCAGCCGGCGTGATGACGAGGGCGGACGCGACGATTCGCTCGAGGAGGCGTCCGTTCGGTCGGCGTCGCTCGCCTCCCTATAAATACGTTGTTGGGGTGCCTCGGGTACGCCGCTTTCTTCGCCGTCTCCGTCCCTAAAGCAAGAAAAACGCCAGAGAGCCAGAGAAGGAAACCTCGGCCCTCTTCTTCTCACCTTTCCGCCGCTTCCCGCGAAGATGTCGTGGACTGAGTGCTCCGCGACAGAGAGTCGCGCTTCGGCCTAGTGAAGAAGGGCTTCCTCCGCCGCAGGCACCTCTGGTGGAGGGTGCCGACCGGGCCGTTATCCCGCGCCGCAGAGCGACGAGGTTGTGGTCCCCGCCTCGTTTTTGAGCGCGGCCGCCGCCGCTCCACCCTTTCGTCCAGGGCTTCTTTTCCATTACAAGGTGGAGGTGCACCACCTCAACCCTAACGGGTCCTTCACATCGCCATTTTCATTACCCCGCGAGGCCTTCTTAGGGATTGAGCCGCATTGGCGCCGGCGCACTTCTTCCAGCGAGGCTTTGGAAAGACAGTAGCCGTCGACGCGACGGCGCCCATGGGCGGCTCGCCCTCGACTTCAACGGCCGAGCTCGAGTACACGGACATCAAGCTGCCGCCCTCTAACAAGGGATGGCGCTCGAATGGATCTATGTCCGAACGTTGAAAACGCCCAGGCTTTTCTCGCGAGCTCCTGTCGCAGTGGAGCAATGGACACGGGCGCCGAGAAGAGGAAAAGAACAAAGTGGCCCTGATCGTGGAGGAGATCGTGGCTCGAGGAAACGGGCCGACGGGGATGTTGTCGCACGCCTTCATGAGGATGCGCGTGCACCCCTCGCGCCAGCCGCACCCCATGTTCCATAGATGAGGGCCATCCGACCGGCAAGGATGGAGGTGGCCGAGTTGGCCGTGATCCGAGGTGGAGGCCCGGTGGCGGCAGCTATCGGAGGAAGCGCCACGGTGGCGCGCGCCACCCGGCCTTTCGTCGGCTCACCCCAAATCCGGTGAGTTTGTGGGATTTTTCTTCTCGCTTCTTTCTTCTTCGCTCTTAGCGTCGACCGATCGGTCGTTTTGTATCCTCTAGGGGCTCGTAGGCATGTCCTCCGGGCACCGCTCCCGGGAGAAAGAACGAGGCGGCCTCTCGGCGAAGACCGCCGAGGCCGATTCCCGCAAAAGGCGAAGGAGGAGAGGAGGAAGAAGAAGCGAAAGGAGCGCTGGCAAGGCACTCGCGCGGCGAGGCGTGTCGGAGTCCACCGCGGTGGGGACGACTTCTCGATAGTGGGGAGCTTCCCGACTACAACAGATTCCTTCCCGACCCTCCGGTGAGTGGTGGCTCGAGTTGGCCCGACAAAGCAGCCCCCGCCGCGATCCCTCAGCGAAGGGCGATCTCGCGCCGCCGGCTTGTCGACGCTACCGACCGTGGTAGCCGGGAAGCGCCACCGACCGCCTTGGTGGGGGCGGACGAAGAGAGCGCGCTGCAGCGCGACTCGCCCCGCTTCGATAAGTATTTCTTCCTTCTGTGGAACATTTTTGTAGAAAAGCCGCCGGTGACTTTTAAATATCGTGGCGTCAGGCGCCTACACGGCGTGGCGGTGGGGCGTCCGCACCACTTCTCAAGTGGCGGTCACGGCGGCTCGGTGGTACCGATCGTCGGCGCTTATGGAACACGCGATCAGGACGCCTCCTTTGAGGAGGGAGAGATCGAGGTCGCGAAGAGCTCCGCCGCTTCGCCGACGCCGCCGGCCGACGCGAGGGTCTTCCTGAGGAGGGGACGGCGACGCCATGCCATTGCGCCACCGGCGGGCGCCGGCGAAGAGGTGGAGCGACGGCGACTCCACCGCGGTGCCGGCCGAGATAGTGTTCCGAGGGTCGGCGATAGCGCCGGGCGCGCAGCCGGCCGGCGGCGCCGATGCCGAGGCGTCCGACCCCCCCCAGGGGCTCCCGAGGCCGACTTCATCGCCTCGCCATGGCGCTCTGTCGGCGCCGCTCCTCCGAGCGACAGCGCGGTCTGCTGCCGGATGTGGCCTCGTGGCCGGATCCATGGACCCGGTGAGGAGCGAGAGTGGTCGCCCTCTACAGGCGCCACGATTGCGGAGGAGGAGATAGGGCTGATCCATAAGGGTCCGACCCTAGCCTTAGAGTCTTCAAACAGGCGCCGGAGGTGATGGTCGGGGATTCAACCCGTCGCTTGGTGTCGAGCGAAGAGTTGTACTTTGTAACTCTCGATATGCTTCGCCAGATTTGACGAAATGTCCGTGTTGTGCGGCAAGATTTGCGGGCCTGCCTGAAGCGCCGAGCCGTGCTCCTTCGTCCGCTTCGGATGCTCAATGGGCGGCCGCATGGAAGAAAGTGGTCATCAAGGCTTGAGTTTCGCCTTGCCCAAGAGGCTTTGAACATTGGGCGGACGGAGGCGAAAAACTCCGCTTAGAGTGGAGGAGGCCTCAAAGGCCCTTTACGACGAGCGCCTTGGGGCCGAGGCCTTGAGGGCAAGGGTGGTGGAGCTTGAATCCTCCTGGCGAGGTCACCGAGGCCAAGGACGCCGCCGCCACCGCTGAGGGGGTGGCACAAGCGGAAGCGACCCATCTGCGGTCGGAGCGGGATCAGGCCCGGGAGGACGCCGAACAAGCTCGGTCCGAGCAGGAGACTGTTCGGAAGGAGCTGGCTTCCTTGAGGACGTCCTACGAGAGTCTCAGAGGGGAAGTCGGCAGCCTGATCGACTCTGCGACTGGTAAGTATCTCAACTCCTCCATTGATTTCTTTGGTTGGGGTAACCCGTAGAGGAGACTCATCTAGAGACGCCAAAACTCGCAGAGGTGCGAAAACCCGAGCATCGCCATGGAGGCTCGGAATCGCGGCGGCGAGACCCGCGACGTGGCGATCGCGCCGTGGACGAGGCTCGCGCGCCGAGGGTCTCCGAGGATGGTAGGGCCGAGATGGGCGCCGAATCGAAGCCCTTCGAGGGCCGGCCAGAGGTTCAGTGCCCAAGTCTTGGGCATGTGGGCAGCCCGAGCGCACTTGCTCTCTGCTACCGCCCGAGTGCCGGGCTTGTGGAGGCGGCCGTGATTGCGGGCGCAAAGATCGAGCTTCGTCTTACCGGTCAACACCGCCTCGCACTATGACGGTATCGACCTCGCAGTGGTGAGTAGCGGCATCGCCGGGAACCGGACCGACGACGAGGTCGACAGGTTCGAGCTCCAGGTCGAGCCGCATGCTCGGGAGATCGCCAGCCACGTCCCGCCCGAGGTCGCCTTCCAAGATGCCAGGTCCTCCTCCTCCGTGCCGGTCGGCCACCAGGAAGAAGAGGAAGAAAGAAGTTAGCCCCCTTTTTTTTTTTTTTGCAAAGACTGTTGTGTAAACGATCGTAAGTAATTGTAAGCTCCGGTTTGCCTCTTTGCTCTCCTTTGCGTTTGGGTTTGACCGACCATAGCCTCAAGGACCACGGGGTCGCTTATGCGTAGGTCGGGTCAATTTGAGAGGGCCGAAGAGGATAGGAGTCTCGCTTATGCTGTAGTTACGCGACTCATGGGGTTCGGAGTGTTCCCGATCGGCCAAGGGTTTTTCCACTCGGGCACTTCCTTCTTCCGCAAAGTGCTACTTAGCAACCATAGCCGGGGGGCTTAGGCCGTAGCGCCTGGTCGAGAGGGTTACCGCCGATAGACTCTGTGACTAGTCGGGTCACCACCCACATGAGTACGTGAGTTAGCCGAGTTCGTGTGGGGAAGATTGTTCCCAATCGACTGTAAGGTCATCCCACTCAGTGCTTCCTTCTTCCGCGAGTGCTCTCGGGCAACCATAGCCGGTGGGGCGTGGCCGTAGCACTCGGGTCGAGAGGGTTACCGCCGATAGACCTCGTGGTCGGCCGGGTCACCGACCGCACGACACCATCCGAGCGGCCTAAACGGGCGCCACGGGCAGCCCCGAGTCGTCACGTGGCGACCAGTGCTCGGTTGGGAGAAAGGCAAAGACTTATACCAGAAAAAGAAAAGAGCTTAGGATAGAATCGCCTTAACTTTTCAATGTTCCGGGCATTAGGGAGGATGCGACCATCGGCGCCCTCGAGTCGAAGGTGCCGTGTCGGAGAACTTCCACGACGGTGAAAGGACCTCCCAGTGGGGCGCCACCTGTGCTTATCTTTGGTTGTCCGACTCGACGCAGAACCAAGTCGCCAATACCAAGGATCGCCCTCGAACTTGGCGGTCGTGGTAGCGGCGCAGGCTTGTTGATATCCGCCGACCGCAGATCGCCACGCCGCGCGCTTCGTCGAGTGGTCGATGGCGCCTTGTTGCAGGCGAGCCCCGAGCCTCATCGAAGGCCCGCAATCTCGGGAGCCGTATTCGTGTCGATGGGCAAAACGGCTTCAGCGCCAACACCATAAAGAAGGGTGTGAACCCGGCCGCCGGTCGGCGTGGTCCGCAGACTCCAGAGGACGGAGGGCAGCTCGGCTACCCAGCGCCCTGCGAAATGCTTGAGCCGATCGAAGATCCGCGCTTGAGTCCTTGAAGGATCATGCCGTTAGTGCGCCGACCGCCGTTAGTCCGCGGATGGGCTATTGCTGCCCAATCGACACGGATGTTGAAGTCGTCACAGAACTCGAGAAATTCCTTCCCCGTGAACTGTGTTCCGTTGTCGGTGATGATGGAGTTTGGGACTCCAAACCTAAAAACGATGTCGCGAAGAAGATGGCGCTTGTACCGACGTGGCGCCACGACCGGCTTGGCCTCTATCCACTTGGTGAACTTATCTACCGCGACGAGCGGTGGGTGAAGCCCCGGCGCTTTCTCGAAGGTCAGACCAAATCGAGTCCCCGTGACGGCAAAAGGTCACGGATGGGATCGTCAGAAGCTTGGGTTTGGCGATGCGTCTGCGAGCAAAGAATCGCATCCTTCGCAGTGCGTCACGATATGCTCGGCATCCGACCACGCCGTTGGCCAAGAGAAACCTTGTCGAAAGGCCTTCCCACAAGAGATCGGGTGCTGCGTGGTGACCGCAGACTACTGTATGTCGTCCAAAAATTGCTTTCCTTGGTCGGTCAAGATACATTTTTGGAGGACCCGGAGGACTCCTTTGTAGAGGTCCGGGCCGATCAGACGAAGGATTTTGCCCGCGGGCGAGGCGCCGGCCCTCGGTCGGGTCGGGAAGTGACCCGTCCACAAACGGTCGATGTAGGGCCTCCTCCGTCGGACTCAAGTGCTAGCACACCGCGGCAGATCCGACCAAGTCTACGCCGACCGCGCGTCGGCCGGGCGACCGTCTTCCGATTGGTCGGGTGGCCGCCACCCGCCGAGTCCACCGACAAGGCCGCAGGAGGTCGGAGACGAAGATCCCGGCGGATGACGCTCTCTGGAGGCAAGATTGGCCAGTGATCGGCCTCGCCATTGTAGCGTCGGTAGCTATGGTGAAGCTCGAAACCCTTGAACCGCTCCTCGAGCCGGCGACGCCTCGACAAGACGCTGCCATGCGCGGTGTCTCGAGGCTCCGCACCTTCATGACTTGGTCGACGACAAGCTTGAGTCCCCGTGGACGAGCCGGGCGGGCACCGAGGTCGGCAGCGATCCGAGACCGCTGACGAGCCTCGTGACGGCAATGTTGTTGGTCGCGTCGAAGAGCAACCTAATGGCGATTTGAAGCCTGTTCCGAGCGGGAGATGATGATTTACTCCGCGCCGCGCCATTCTTGGTGTAAGACCCGTCGAAGTACATTGTCCAGTACTCGGGGTCTTCGACCACTGGTGGTGCCTGGGCTTCGGTCCACTCGGCGACGAAGTCGGCCAGAGCCTGCGACTTGATCGCCGTCCGAGGGACGTATATTATGCCATGGCCGCTAAGCTCGAGCGCCCATTTGGCTATCCTTCCTGAGGCATCGCGATTGTGGATGATCTCGCCTAGTGGGGACGTGGTCACCACAGTGATGGCGTGTTGATCGAAGTAGTGAACGAGTTTCCTCTTTGCGATGAGCACCGCGTAGAGTAACTTCTCGCACTGTGGTACCGAGTCTTGACTCGGAAAGTACCATCGATGAAGTAGACCGCCGCTGTATCTTGAGCTCACGGCCTTCTTCCGCCGCTCCACCACGAGGGCCGCACGACGACTTGGGTAGTGGCAAATGTGTAGAGGAGCAGCCGTTCACCCGGTGCCGCGGCGATCAGATCGAGGCGAGGACAGAAGGCCTTCGCGGGTGAGGGCCTCCCGAGCCTCGTGTCCAACCGGCGGTCGATTTCTTGAGCACCAGAGCGCGGCATTCGCTGTCACGAGGCGAGACACGAAACGGCTCAAAGCCGCCAGGCACCCGGTCAGCCTCTGGACCCCTTTGAGGTTGCTGACCGGGCCCATCCTTGCGATCGCCGAGATCTTCTCCTGATTGGCCTCGATGCCTCGCTCAGAGACGATGAAGCCTAAGAGCTTTCCTTTGGGGACCCCAAGACGCACTGGTTGAGCTTTATGCGAAACCGTCGAAGGTTCGTGAAAGTCTCTTCTAGGTCGGGCGATAAGGTCGCCGACCTTCCCGGTCTTTACGACAATATCATCGACATACGCCTCAACGCGTTGCGGCCGATCCGTCATTGAAGCACGCTTGCATACATCGCCGGTATGTAGCGCCGCGTTCTTGGTAGAAGGGCATTGTGACATAGCGTAACGAGCCGAACGGAGTGATGAAGGAAGTCGCGAGTGGTCGGACTCCTTTAGCGCAATCTGTGGTAGCCCGAGTAGGCATCCGAAAAGGAAAGAGACTCGCACTCAAATGTGGAGTCGATGACTTGGTCGATGTGAGGTAAGGGAATGGGTCCTTGGGGCATGCTTTGTTGAGACTCGATAGTCAACACACATTCTCCATTGCCCGCTCTTCTTTTACAAGTATGAGGTTGGCTAGCCACTCGTGGTGGCGCACCTCTTTACTTAACCCCGCCGCCAAGAGTTTGGCGATCTCCTCCTATAACCTGCGCGCTTTCCTCGTCGGCGGCGCGGCGTTGGGCGACCGGCTTTGAGCCCGGTCGAACGCTCAAGGAGTGCTCGGCGACTCCTTTGAATGCCCGGCATGTCGGAGGACCTCCATGCGAAGACATCTTTGTTAGTGCGAGGAAGTCGACGAGCGCGCTTTCCTATTTGGCGGGAGCGTGGTTCGACCAAGACGGTCTTGGCCTGATCACGAGGATCGACCGTGACCTCCTTCGTGTCCCGGCTGATTTGAAGGATCCCGCCGATTTGTCGGATTCGGGGGCGGACTCGGCGCTTCCCTCCCGAGCTTGTTGAGTTCCGTAGAGGCAACGATCGCTGAGGCGAGCTCGCACCGCCGCGGCCGCAGCTTGAAGGCAGCCGAAAGACGATGCCGCGTAATGACTCCATGCGGCCCGGGCATCTTCACTTGAGGTAGGCGTGGCGGGATCGCCATGAACTTGGCGTAGCATGGCCTCCCAGATGGCGTGGTAGGCGCCGGGAAATCCACGACCTCGAAGGTGAGGGTCTCGATCGCGGAAGTTTCCGGCCTCAAGGTGACGAGCGGTCGACCGCCCGAGCGGATGGGCTTGTCGCCCGGGATGACGCCATGGAAAGGTGCCTTGCTTGGGCGGAGGCTTGAGCGCGGGACCCCCATAGCGTCGAACGCCTCGACGTAGAGGATGTTAAGGCCGCGCCCTCGCCCATCGCGACCTTCGTGAGGCGCCGCCCGACGACGGGTCGACCACCGCCGGTACCTCCCTACCGTGGGGCGCGATCGGGTGATCGGTCCGATCAAAGGTGATCGGAACTCACCACCGAAGATATTGGGGACGCCCGTGCGACGATGTGGACTCTCGCGAAGCGAGCTTGAGTCGACGCTTGTCGGCGTAGCAAGCGGTCCTCCGAAGATCATGAGGCGTACCGTCGGGCTCGGGAACTCGCCGTCGCCTTCTTCTCCGCCGTTCAGCGGGGCCACGACGGCTTCTTTCCTTTGCTTCGCGGCGTGGTGGGGACGCTAGAAAGATAGCGCCAGACTTCGCAGCCCGGTACTTGTGCTTGACGGAGAACCCATGGTTCGGGCATGGGCCGCCCATCAATTTCTCGGCGGTGGTCGCGCGACGGCCGCGCGCTACTGCTTTGCTGCGAGGCGGTCGACCGTGGCGACCACTTGGTCTCACGGACCGCTTCCGCGCCGCCTGCTTGTCGGCGGTCGGAAGGAGACCCGGTTTGACGCCGGCCCTCGCTGGGCCTTTCCTCCTTCGAAAATAGCCCCACGGCCTCCTCGCCGAGGCGTGGTTGGTGACGATGTCGAGGAGCTCTTGGTGGTCCCGGCTTGAGGCGGCCACCAGTGCACCAAGGCCTTGCAGAGGTGTCAGATGAAGGCTCCCACGACATCGGCGTCGGAGATGTCGGGAGCTCGTTACTGGCGGAAAACCTCCGGATGTAGTCCCGGAGAGTCTCCCCGGGCTGCTGCTTGCAGCCTTTCAGGTCCCAGGAGTTACCAGGGCGCTTATAAGTGCCCTCGAAGTTACCGACGAAGAGATTCTTCAAGTCGGCCAGCCTCGACGCTTTTGAGGCGGTACTCGAGCCAGGCTCGAGCCGAGTCCGCGAGGTAGATGGGGAGGTACTGGATGATGAAGAGATCATCTGTCGCTCCCCCCGACAGACGCGAGCCGCAGATCTTGAGCCGACACACAGGTTGGTGGCCCCTGTACTTGGCAATGTTGGTAGCGCCGACCGGCGGAAATCTACCGGCGGATCCCTTGGCAAAAAGCCCGTGGTCCGACCATCGTGGCTCGGGCTGCGATAGTGGCGCCACCATCCGCAACACGTGAGTGGCGGCGCCTCCGCCATCTTTCTTCGCGCCTCGAGGGTGGCGCGATGTCGAGGCATTACCGAGGCGCCGCGCACCGGGTGCGTGAGGCCCGGGTGGTTCATGGTGGGTGCGGTCTTGGCGCACCAGCAACGGCTCCTGGCGGCAGACGGGCCGGGGGCGGGTAAGTAGCGCCGGTGGTAGGAGCCGAGGCTCAGATGTCTTGACGGCCGCTGCTCCACCACCTCAAGGTTCCGTAGGTAGCTCGCCTCGGGTTTGCGGGCTCCGGAAGGCCTCGAGCAAGATTGCGGCCGCAGCCACGCTTTGGCTTGCGTGAGGGAAAACTGGGGCGCCGGATTCTCGCCTCAACTTGTGGTGCTTTGGCGCGCGCGCCGCGCGCTGCCGCCAAAGACTTGCGCTGGCTCGGCTCGCCCTGCTCCAGTTGGCTCGAGCCGGCCGAGCTCACCTTCGCTTCCTCCAGCTCTCGCGTTGCCGTTGGAGCTCGGCGGCGCGAGCTCGAAGGCTCAGCACAAGGCCACCGGTATTCCCTCCGTGCCTCGGTCGCCGGACGGGGACCGTCGTAAGCCGCGGTGGCTACGACCAATCGGCTGTGCTCGCCACGTTGCACTCGCGAGTGCCGCCATGGGCGGGATACTCCGTGTCGGAGCTGGAGCCGTGGTGGAAGAGTCTTCCAAAGAACTCGTGGACGGAGGTTGGCATGTAGCCGCCATAGCTACAAGTCGTGAGCAAAGCGGAGGTGACGGATCTCTGCGGGGCCCGAGGGGCTTTCGCCAAAGGAGGTATAGCGCTCCTCGTGTTCCGGCTTTGGACCGCGGGCGCCCAAGCCGGAGTGGGACGAAGCCGCCGAGATGGTGTCCAGCTCCCATGCGCCGCCCTCCGGGCAGCGGGATGAGCGTGAGTTCTCCTCCGAGGTGACGGTGAAGCCGAGGAGCCGGCGGATCTGCTCCCGAACACACCATGCCGCTGTGGAGAAGAATGCCATCAAGGAGACGAATGGGAATCCGGAGATGTCAAAGACGCCGAAGCCCCTACTGGCGCGCCAACCGCCGGGCGCTTTCGAGCGCCAAGTAAATTTGTAAGTCTAAGGGCTGCGCGTTCGCGCCCTGAATGGTTAGACCTCGAGTCCAAGATGTATACCGGTTCGGGCCAAGGTCCCTACCCAGCTTCGTGCGTTGGTGTTGTATTCATCAAAAGTGCGGATGATCGCACCGAAGTTTTTTTACAAGCGAGAGGTGGAGCCTCAACACTAGAATGATCTAAACTTAGCTCTCGTAAGGAGAAGAAAAGAAGAAGAGGAAGAAGAGGAAAAGCTCTCTTGTAGCTCTTAGTCCTTGCCTGTTAGGAGGTTCCCCGCCTCCTTTTATTCAAGATCTGAAGGCGTGTTACATCGAGAATTGGCGG
The DNA here is from genome assembly GCA_036346275.1 of Otatea glauca. Lineage (NCBI taxonomy): Eukaryota > Viridiplantae > Streptophyta > Magnoliopsida > Poales > Poaceae > Otatea > Otatea glauca. Next base: position 32,704,223 of record CM070724.1, on the reverse strand, counting down.
TGCCAGCGAGCTACTTTAGGGGCTTCGGCCTTGCCCCGCCGTCGCTAATCGCTCACCGATCGGTCGCTTGTTCGCCGACCGGTCGCCGCTGCCGAGCCTATCTTTGGGTCGGTGGTCTAGCCGGTCGAGTGGTTAGGTAATCCTCCGAAGTGGCGTGGCTGCTCTCGTGATCCATGTGGTGCCGACGTAGTCGCGTGTGACGTTGGAGTTGCCTCGGGAGAGCGTGTCCTGCACCTTGTGGGTGGTGGTGATGGGACAGAGACGGGCTTCAGCAGCCTATCAAACTGTTTTGGGAAGGACCACCGCCTCGCTCGACCACTTCAATGACCGTTCGTGGGGCACGTGGCCTTAGGTTGACACGGACTCGATGCGCGCACGCGCCCTCGGCGGGATTATCATGGTTCGGTCGGAGCCGGGATCCCGCCCCACGCGGTCGGGAACCTCGCCGAAGTCGGAGTCGGGGATCCGCCCCGCCCGGGGTCGGGAACCTCACGAGTCGAGTCGGGACCGGCCGGGAATGGTCTCCTGAATGGTCTCGAGGCATTTGGGTAGCAGGTAGGGACGGCCTGTTTAGACTGGGCCGTATTCGAGGCCGCCGCTTGTCGCTCTGGCTTTGCTTGTTGCAATTGGGCCGTTGGTGCACCCCTGTTTTATGAGTATTCGTCAACTCCCTTCGGTCACAAATAGTCATCGTTTTAGATACCAACACGGTCTCAAACACACAACTTTGACCACTAATTTATGTTATAATATATTTATAAAATCTAATAAAATTATAATATTATGAAAGTAGTTTTTAAGACAAATCTATAAATATGATTTTTATTTATCTAATTTAAATATTTTAAAAATATTAGCTATCAAATTTTTGAAAGTTTGACTATATCTATATTCAAAACGATAACTATTTATGACCGGAGTGAGTACGTTAAATTCCACATAAATTCCAAAGAAGGAGGCTTCCAAAAAAAACAGGTAGTCAAAAAATGCAAAAGTCGTCAAGTCCTCTAGCAATGCAATCCTGCCGTCTTTTCAAGCTTTTGCAGAGTGGACGGTGATAGGGACATACATGAAACCGAGGTGACCTTGCGTCATACATGATATATTCTCCGTATTTAGAAACAATTTGCCAACTATATATGTTGGTGATGCAAAGTTGGTAAATGAAATAATGAATTGCCCGGTCGCGTGTACCATTTCCGCAACCTGCTTAATTAGCTTAATTAATTCTCCACGTGGGAACAATAGAGATACCAATCGGGGTTTTTTTTCCCTACCTACCAAGACGATAACATATCTCCTACAAGCGTACGTACGTTTACCTGTCGGGTTGGAATTTGGAAGGAACAAAATGTTCTTTTGTCTTTCCCCTTTTATCCACGGAAAAGTACATCAACAAAGATTAATTACATATATTATTTGCTGATTGCACCGTCGATCATGTACGCAAGCAGCTAATCAAGCTAGCTTGATTTGAATATAAGACAAAGGCAGCTTAGCCATTTTGTCTTACAGTTTAAAGTCAGTCTTTTGATTTAAATAGGTTAAAAACAATACGCTTTTATATGTGATAGGTATGAATAATTAATTTTATCTTAACTTCAACGGTATTGATCTAAAACCAACCTTCAATAAACAAAAAAAACTCCTCTTTAGTGGCTTTTGTTTTTAGTTATAGGAAGATTTATAGCTTTTAAAAAAACCCTAGCATTTTGTTGTATGCTGCACGTGGAGTTTTAATAATAAGCCCTAGCATTTTGTTGATGCCACTTTAGCCAATGCTAATTTGTCAACTCACCACCAGAAATTATTCCCAATGAAGTTGACCCCTTCTCGAGGTATTACCGGTCCTCTTCTTTTTCCTTACTCCAACAACCATGCAGCCATCCAATTTGTGCGTTGATAGTTGTAATATTCTAGCATGTTAATGTGAAAGCTCATGTAACTTATGTAGAGCAGTGGTGGGATTAGTTACACATTAGTTGTTTAATGTGAGTTGTAGTAGTATATAATATTTATTGGGTCTAAACATAACATATCCGAGTTAGGCCTTTTATACGAAGCGAGAATGAAAATATAAACGGAGTGCTATGTATACGAGGATCCACCCATGGGTGTGCTAGACAGTAGTATTCTGTTCTGTTCTTTTTTGCAAAGGCCCAGGTAAAATTTTGAAGACTTGGTTTTTCACACGATCGTTGAAAAGACTTGGTAGTTGGTTGCCAAATTTACTTTCTACTTTTCTAGGTAGAGAAAAGTGAACAGGTTAGTGGTTTACACTTTACTTAATCGAATATTAAAACTATGTATCGACTAAGTAACTCGAGAAACCCAATGCGGATGGAATTCTGGTGGCATGTTTGGTTACCGGTATGCACGGTACATATAGCTGTGTAGCAAAAGGGTCTGATGTTTAGTCATTCTTGAGGGTAAATTAATTTATAAAACAGTTTTGCTATTTATCAGGCGCTTGATATATATTTTCTTAGAAGGATCAAGCCGAATTAATATATCAGTTGTGGGATGTTCATTTTATGGACGGAAATCTGGCTCTTATCCCTATATAAAAAAAATCAGGCGCTTCGTGTATATAGACAAACCTTTTAGAGAATGCATTGCCAGACAGTAGGTCCATCAATCTTTCTTTTTTTTAGAGAACCATCAACCTTCAAATTATTTAGCTGGAGTTTCAAAAACGGTTTTCCATATTTTTGCAACTTAAATTTTCTATTATAAAACTTTTCACTCAACTACTCACTATCGATCTTTAACAAATAAATTAATCCTTCACACTGAACTGAAGAATAAGGTGGAAACTCCAAGCATTTCTTGACATTAAAAAGAGAAGACCATGAGTAGAGGTGTGTTGTGCCATCTAATAGTGCTTCAAATGGTCTAGATCACTAGCTTGGAGGAATTAGCACGAAAATCTAAATGATTTGTTTCTCATCCATGTTCTTAAAGAAAAAGAGAGTAACTTACGTTGATGTTCTATCCTACGTACGGTGCTGATCGATCGAATTCGTTCGTTGCATTTTTACATATGGTAAAAGACAGTCGATAAGTATTAACCATTCAAACTAGCAAAAAAAAATTTCTGGAAAAAACCATTCAATCGAGAGAGAGAGAGAGAGAGGACGAGCTAGTAGTAAGTGTACAACCCCTCTTTCGATTGCTCAGTAATTAAACTTGTGTGGTACGTCTCTGGACGTGGCATAACGGGGCAGGCTGCGTCGCTTTGTCTTGTTCACTGTCACTGCGCTAGTTGATCGACTGAAGAACAGTCAAAGTACATATATATTACAAGGTAAGGACAGTCGGACATTATGGCGTGGACCAAGCACCCATGAACCTTCTCGACTCCATCCTGGCTGCTATCTAGCCGGCCCATTCATAGTACAGGGCAAGTTCACTACGTAGATGCATCCTATATATATAGACATCTCGTTGGCCATCGATCTCATCAGTATTTCTTGCAAGAAGACTCATTCATATATTGTCCAAGGTTATAGCAGATTGATTAACACTTCAACAAGAGGAAGCAACCAACGGTTTGATCGATCAAAGAAGAAGAACACAAGAAAAGCACAAAATGGTGCAAGAGCTAACAAAGGAGAGCATGCGCAAGATGAAGAGTGACCATGGAGAGGTTGTGGAGGAGGTGATCGTAGGGGATGAAGAGGAAGAAGAATTGGTTCTCCCCGGGTTCCGGTTCCACCCCACCGATGAGGAGCTCGTCACCTTCTACCTCCGGCGGAAGGTGGCCGGGAAGCGGCTGAGCATAGAGATCATCAAGGAGATGGACATCTACAAGCATGATCCATGGGACTTCCCCAGTAAGTATCTTTATTTTGCTACTTCGGAATTATCAAATCATGCATGATAAGGAGCACATCATCTGATCATAATCCTTCTACTCGATTCACTGTCATTTTGGATCTTAATTATCATATAGGTGGATGCATAATCGCAACATAATTTTACCTAAAGATAATCACACCATAATAATTCATAAAGAGCTGGAGATTGGAGATGTAGTATATGCATGTGTGCGTGCATGCGCTTCAATTTGTCATGTTAAGAATTGTATGTTTATATTTTTTAGTGCCTACAAATTAAATATCAAATCATGCATGACATGCTCCATGCTAAGTAGCACATCGTCTCGTCATCTTTCTACTCGATTCGTGGTCATTTTGGATGTTAATTATCGTAGGTAGATGCAAGCTAATCACAGCATAATTAATGGTTCATAAAGAGCTGGAGGTTGGAGATGTTCCTAGCTAGATAGTATATGCGCGTGTCCATTCATGCTCTTCAATTTGTCATGCTAACACTTCATGTTAAGAATTGTATGTAGGATCGATATGCACAGCATGAATAATTAAGTACAGAATGATTGCAGCAAAGAGCAATTAAAGATCCTAATAAAATTGAATTTGGTGTAAATTAATCATACGCAGATGCGAGCACGGTTGGCGGTGAGAAGGAATGGTACTTCTTCTGCTTGAGGGGAAGGAAGTACCGGAACAGCATCAGGCCGAACAGGGTCACCGGCTCCGGCTTCTGGAAGGCCACCGGCATCGACCGCCCGATATACCGCGCCGGCGACTGCATCGGCCTGAAGAAGTCCCTCGTCTACTACCGCGGCAGCGCCGGCAAGGGCACCAAGACGGACTGGATGATGCACGAGTTCCGCCTCCCGCCACACCCCGACAGCACCGTCGACTCCTCGCCGCCGAGCTTGCAAGAAGCGGTACGTACGTGAGCTCGATCTCCCTCTCTTCCCCTCTCTCTCCCTCATGGCCATGCACGTGTGAACACATGCAAGCACGTGATATTCACACGTGCGTGGAAACAATGGCACTGCACTGACACAGACGTGTCATGCAGCATGTGCGTGTGCGTGCTCGCGCCAAAGTTTTCAGTATGACGACTAAACTGAACTACCTCTCAAAAAGAAAAAGAAAAAACGACTAAACCAAACTCGTGCCTGAAAAATGCAGGAAGTGTGGACCATCTGCCGAATCTTCAGGAGGAACATCACATACAAGAAGCAGCCGCAGCAGGTCGCCGGCAAGGTGGCCGTCGCGGCCGTTGCGCAGCCCGACTCAAGCTCGATCACCGGTAGCCTCGAGTCGGACAGTACCGGGGATGAGGACATGAACTTCGTGCCGCAGGATCCGATGAACAACGTGAACTACAATGGCTATAACCAGCAGTTTCAGGGGCAATGGAACGGTGTGGCACCGCAATTTTTGCCCGCGATGGCCGCGTTTCATCAGAGCGTTCTTACCCCGCCCGTGCCGGACGATCTGTGCAAGGATGGATGCTGGGACGACATTGGCAGAATGGTGATGGAGCTGACTGATCCGAGTGTGTTCTACGACTAGATATGCTTAGGACAGTTGCAGTTATAGACTAGTTTGTTAATTTGTTTCAAATTATTTTGTCCATTGTAAAACATAACTCTTGAAACCGAGCGAATTGCCGGCTAGGAGAGCGCCACGTCAGCGATTTTGTGAAAAAGGCTCCTCGCGAATTCTAAAATTGTTTTGAGACCTTCTATTGGATCTTTTGTAAAAAAATCTTTGTGGTTCTAGAAAATTGCATCCAAACTCAGACTGAGCTCTTTTGTAAAAAAACATCATGGTTCCAAAAATTCCTAACGGGTCCTGAATCCCTTTTTCACGAAAAAGCCCATAAGTTTTCCACAATCTTATTCTCATTCATCATTTTTGCGAAAAGGCCTCACAAATTTTTAAATTGTGATTATTTCAGTCTTTTTTAGATTTTTTTAGGTTTTGCCAAAGGAAAATTTACATCCACCCTGAAGGTTGGTTTTGCCATCTGAGCACTATAGCAAAATTCAATTGTTTTAGATTTTCTTAGGTTTTACCAAAGGAAAAAATTTATCCACTGTAGAGGTTAGTTTTACCATCTAAGCACCCTAACAAAATTCATCCGATGCAGTGTAGCACGGAGCTTTGTCTAGTATATATATATCATACAGGCTATGTATGATGCAATATGCATGATATGAAACTAGTTGACAGCAGAAGAAAAAACGCACTTTCTTGTCTGGCAAGTATACACTACACGATGTAATATCTGACTATCATGTCATGCTTTCACCTTTCGCACACTACTTACTCATGCCTCATATACTCAGGAGTATTATTTATGTTGTATTAGCCATGCGCATCAATATCTAGTAGCAAATCAGATAAGTACGCTTAATGATTCAGAAAGTTCAGATAAGCACTGGCTCATAATTTGGTTAAGATTTTCGACGAATGATCTCAAGAACACACCTCCAACGTTGTGGCGATTTGTTTGAAGTTTAAACAAAGAACATCAGAATCCACTGTTGCGCAGGTTGCATACTCCTCCGTCACTTTCAGTAGCGTTAGGTGAGCTCAAGAACTAGCCGCCTTCCTTGCGCATAGATGAACATTACATGTCCCTTTCTGTAGTTTGTCCTTGAGTATAGCCGCCCGTTCAAAGCTTGCCGATGATGCATACATACAAAGCTCATCAGGGTCCACTCGCTCGTGCGAAGAATTGAGACATCGTCGACGACGAAGTATCACCTGCCGATGTTCGTTTGCGCAGCCGGATCCTTGTATCATTTTCAGTTTGTTTATGTTGACCTCCAACCATGTGCAGTTTGACTTCCAGCAGCCAGGACCAGGAAGGGATCAACTGAACTTCTCCTAGGTGGATGCTGCAATTCAGACGAGTTCCCAAAAAAATTGAGCAAGAAAGGGATTGAGAAATGACATGTCTGTCTCAATAGATTACAAGGGATCAACTTGCTTGTGTCGCTGCCAATTCATGAATGAGTTTAAAGATGCACATGGCACTATTCTGAGGCCTGATTGTGACTTCAGAGTACAGAGCAGGCAAACACGTCTCCTTCGACTTCTTGTACAGGGTGAATGAAGGAGAAAGGTGCAGACAAGTTGAGCCATACTATCTTTCATGGAAAACAGCAATTAGGATTATAAAATCTTCGTTTCCTATCAACATATCAGGACAAACGAGATACACTCCGACTTTATATGTTGCTTCTTTGACCAAGGAAGCTGAAGAATTTGTGGCCCATGGTCTCTTATTATACCAAGTTCTATATGTTTACCATGCTTAATTTAACTGACCAAATTAGAGTTAGACTAGAAGCAGACGAGCAATCCAAATCACAATATAAAGAACTGGGTAGGGAAGGAGCCCTCGTATGTCAGATTCGTTAACAAGTGCTACCTTGTAACTACTAACCACTAGGCATATTTCACCCATCTAAACATCAAAAACTATTTATGTCTATATCTATACTAATCATAGGCTTCTCTAGAGCCCCCATGTTTAATCTTAGAGGTAAAAAGCTAGAAAATACAATATTAGTCGGAGACAAAAATGCTAGAAAATCTCACATTAATTAAAAAAATGCTAGAAATCTCACATGAAAGCACTCAACAAAGAAAGATGAGATAAATACACTAATAATGCACAGATATAGACTGAAAGATTATGTGGAGGTCTATCCTTGTTTGTGATGAGTTATTGACTGTGTTTGAGCTAGGTTTGCTCTGGTTTGAGTTTGATTTGAATTTGACTTCAAATTGAAGCAATTTGAGTGCTGTTTGGGCTCTAGCGGCACTACCGGCTTGTGGTGGCGGTACTGTCGGCCGAGCGGCACTACCAGCTCAGGGGAGCGGTTGTCTTTTTCCAGAGAGAGGGTTTTCTTTGAGTTGCACCGAGCGGCACTACCGGCTCTGGGGAGCGAAAATGTGATTTTGGATGATTATTGCATATCTTTATTGGACATTGCTATGTGATGAGTTTCTTTATTTTTGATGGTTACAGGACGATGGTGCTAGGTTATGGTTAGGCGGTGTGAGGCCCCCATTTTTGATAAATCAATACCAAAAATGGATACCATGTGCATACAGTACTAGTCCCATGATCAGTAGCTAGTACGCACAGATACAAATTGTTATCACAGTCATACACAAACTTTATTACACAAATGAAGTAAGATTACATATTATTTTTACAATACCAAAAGTAAAATCAGATGGAGACAACATCCTGTAGTGTGCCTTTTAACCCATTGTCCCACAGCAACCGACAAGGAAAATCCTTAGAAATAGTCATCGTTAAATTCCCGTATCCCGCATCAACGTAAGATTCGCTGGGAAATCTGCTTTTCACCTAAAAATATCAATAAGGCAAGTTGAGTACTTACGTATTCGCAAGACTTATGCAAAACCTAAAATACATGCAGCCATTTCAAAGAAAGGCTATTAAGGTTAATTTGCATAAAGTGGTTTTAACATGTAAATACAGAATAGTAGATTGTAAATGTGATTTAAGTAAAAGCAAGTAAATTCAAGTAACGTAAAGTAACATCAATATTTCACAATTGCTTAGGTATAACGACCATATCCAAAATCATTCCACCAACACAAGTGGAATATTATCAACGCATGGTAGAAACCACATTTTATGAAAATAAGCAAAACAATAACTATGTGATGACTTTACTAAGTGTCCATGATCATGACGCGCTAATCGATTAGTTTTACACTCTGCAGAGGTATACGACTTTCCCACAAGACATGACTGACTCTTTGAGCAATCGATATTTGCACACTTCCTTTGGTGTGCCGCAGAGAGTCATGTTATAATCATACATTATTTAAACCTAACTTTGCACCAAAGACGATGACGACAAACCCATTTTGTGGAGTAAGAACTCGTGAGCATAGAAATGATGGAACTACCCACAATATGGCGTACATCGTTATATTGGTAGACGTTAATCCATGATCACCTCGGTGTGGACGCCCGTCGAGCAATTCATTAAGAAACACTCAGACTACTCCGCCTTCCAAGTGCAAAGCTAGTTTTAAACAACTTAATAAGTTAGAGCTGTCCCATACCAAGACTTGTGGTTGTATGAATTTTCTTGGCCCGAAACAACTCATAGTTCGGTCCTTAATCCGACACTGCAATAATCTCCACCCTATTCTACGTGCAAAACATGCACACACCGGCTATTGCCAATAATTGCCCGCATCTAAATCATAGTTTTATTTTCATTTTCCAACCAAATACCAGCCACAAAAATGGTCATACCCATTTAAATGTTATATCCAAAGTCTTTAATCATTTCACGCTTTAACTCATTTAGCTTTGGCTAAGCATTTCACTAAATGTGAGTAACCAGATTGACATTAAATATTGTCTAAGCTAATCTAGGGTTTTCAAGGTTTTCAATTTCCTACTTATCAAGGAAGTTCTATAAGTCTACCGTACAATTACCATCACTTTAAATATAGCAGACTTTAATAAAATAAAGTATGCAAGAAAACACTTAATGAAAACATTTATAAAACTGGGATCAATATGATCAAAGGGGTTTGCTTGCCTTGTTGATTTTCCTCGACTTCAACTCCCGGTCGCCGAATGTACCGGGTTCGCTTGGGTTACACGTCGTGAAGGCGACATAGAATAAATACCAAATTTCAATAAGGCCAAAAGAAATCAGATGGAAATATTCAAATAAAATAATTTCATAATTTCAGGAATGGTTACATGAGTTATTTGTTTTCTTTGCAATTTAAAGATTTGATCTATTTAAACCATTATTGCATTATTTTCTACTTATTTTATAACTTAGATTTTTCTTACAACACACCCTAAGTATTTTTACAGATTCTAATTCCTGAGATTACAAGGATTCTAATAAAATTTATTTTACTAATTTTGGAGGTTATTTGCAAAATTTCCATGAATGGCATATTTCTAACCTTTACTTTGAATTTAAATTCGAATTTCAAATAAAATTCAATTCTGAAATATTTTTGCATATTCTGAATCTACTGGATTTTAGATGAATTTAGAATTTTATTTCATCAAATTTGGTTAAATGATTTGAAAGATATGGCTAAATGAATATCTAGGTTTTGATTAAATACTAAAATCGAAAATTGCGAAAATGGAAAGTACGCTTTCGCTGAAAACGCGCTTTCCATTTCGGCGGAACCGCGCTTGAGGCGCCGACAAGCCGGGCCCATCGGTCCGACCGATCGTAGGCTGTGCAAGGCGTGCGACGACGCTGCTGGCTTCACATGGATCGCTGCAAGGTCATGGCCGACAGGCTGGTCCGCATGTCACGGGCGCGGCCAACAGATGCGGCCGACAGTCAGGCCCGCTTGGCGGTGACCCGTGAGCAGATCGCAAGAAGACGAGCTCACGGCGCGCGGCACGGCCGGAATCACGGAATGGGTTCCGGATTCATGCTCAAGACACTTGCGCATCTTTGGGTGGTGGCGCTTGGTACGAGATGGCGAGGCGGCTCACACCGAGAGGGGCGGCGGAGCTCACGGCTCACCGGCGTTCTCGCAAAACGAGACCTTCCCGAGCTTGAAGATCACTACCAAAAGCATCAGTGGACTTCAAGGATCCCATTTATGGGTTTAGTTCAAAGAATGAGCGGCGAATAGAGGTCTCACCGCATGCGGTGGCGGAAGAAGAACACGGCGAGGAGCTTGCCGGGAAGAATGGGTTTCGCGGGGCTCGGGATAAGTTCTGGAGGCTCTAGGATGCTTCAGTCAAGGAATTGGGACGAAATGGCTTCATGCAGAAGATTTGGGGTTTTGCCTCTTTCGGTTTTCACGGAATTGGAGACGATGACCAAAGCAACGGCGAATGGCTTGCACCGGGAGCTAGCTGGGTCGGCGCGAAGAGAGGAGGGGCTTTATAAGGGCTAAGAGGCGGTTGGAGCGAGTGGCGCGAGAAAGACCGAGAAGGCTGCGTCTCGCGAGAGAGAGAGCGGGAGAGAGGAGAAGAAGACGCCGCTGGTCGCTGACGCGTGGGGCGAGGTGGCAGCGACTGTCGGCCGAGCTGGCTCACCGACAGCCCGGGCCCACATGTCGCGACAATGAGAAAAGAACTCGAGAAGCCTCACGACCGAACGGGATTTCAACGGAAATTTCAACGTTCAAACGGGCACGAAAATTTATGAAATTTTTACCATAGGTCAGCAAGGATATTACCAGCCTCCTGAAAAATTTTCGACATTTTATGATGCATGATTATTTTATAAAATTCTGACATTGCAACAGTTACTGCATTGCCTATTCTGTTTTTATTTTAATTTGCGATTTAAATGAAGTTATTATTTTACAAAACTTTTATGATGATTTAAATGACATTATACACCTTCTTTAAAAATTACAGATTTTAATTATTATTATTTAATTTTGAAAAATTCTGACATTACTGTTTTCCAGATTATTTATTCACTGTTTTCGAATTTTTAAAATTATAAAATGATTTAGTAAATTCTTAATATTTTTACAGGAGGTTTATACTGTTTTGATGTCGGCAAGATAAAAATTTTGGGTCAGGATGATCTACAGATATTTTTACCAAATTGTTTTACCATTTTACCCTGAGATTTTTACCCATGATTATCTTTGATTAATTGTTATTTTTATAAATTCAGCTTACCCACCGACTTAAGCAAGCTGAGGAGAGCCCTCAGATATTTTTAGAAACTTTGGTAAATTTTTGTTGAATTAACATTTTTACTTTTTACCATTTTCTATTTACTATATTCTTCATTTCACATTTTTGCATTAAAGAAAAGCCAAAAGAATATTCAGAAAATCCAGGAAATTCAGAAATTTCGAAAATAATGCACAAAATATTTTTATTTCATTTTTCTTTATTTTATGATTTTTGAGGCTGTTACAGGCGGAGGATGATCGGGACTAGACGAGGTGCACTAGAGGTCCACATGACCGGGGATCGCCGGAGGATGACCGGAGACGGAGTCGCTGCGAGCCTAGAAGACAAGGGAACAACTGAGATGCTAACTTGGGTGTAACATCCCGAAAATTTCAAAAATAGGAAAAATAAAAGATTTAAAATTTAAAAATATAATTGAATAAAAATTTCAACTGGAATCAAGATTTTGATTTAAAACAATATCTTTTTCCTCATTTTCATCATAAGAAAAGAAGGATTTCAATATTAAACCCTTTCTTCCAAAACGAATAAACTATGAAAATAAGTTTTAAAGGTGATATTAATTTGAATTTGAATTTTCTGAATTTTATAGAATTATTGGTTTTTCTTGAGTTTTTACATTAAAAGAAAAGTCATATATATTGAAATAGTAAAATGGTAAAGGTAAAAAGATAAAATTAAAATAAAACAAAAATATGCAAAAATCTTATTAAAATATCAGAGCACTCCAGAATGCCCTAGAACCCTAATCATGATGTTTGAGATAATCTGAATATAATAAAATCAAGATAAGATATGATAATCATGGGATAAGATATCTGATCCAGAACTTGTCAGATTTGTGTAGAAGTCTCCAGGGCTTATATGAAGCCAATATTTTTACCATGCCGACATAAGATTATTATCCACCTCTAGTTAAAATAAAAAAAATAAAACTTAGAATTGATGCCTTTAAAAATTAAAAAACCAAAAATAATTAAAGCTAAAATTATCAATGTCAGAATTTTCAGAAATAAAATATCAAATATAAAAATCTTAATTTTTTTTGGAAGATACAAATTTCCATTTAGAATCTTCAAAAAAATTTCCATAAAATATTTAATTCATTTCAATCTTCAATTAAATAAAAATTAGAGAATGGAAAATCTGACAGCATGCATTGTGAAAATTGTTTAAATTTTTCTACCAAGAATTTTAATCCGAAATGTTTACCGGATGACATATCTTATCTTGCCAACCTATGCAAAAAATTTATAAAATCTGGAATCGGTTTGATAGCTTAATCCAGTCGATCTATCCCGTTATGTCCAGAAAACTATAGGGCATTATATAACACTGTTCGGCTTACATGTGGGCCCGGATTGCCAGCTGGCCCTTTGCGACTACCTTCACCGCTAGGATTACCCCACCTGTCAGCCATCCGGTTTCTCTTCTCCACCCTTCTCCCTTCTTCCTCTCTGCTCTCTCTCCCGCGCAGACAACCAACGCCACCACCTCAAACAGCCGCCCAATCAAGCCGCGTTCAAATTCTGTGCCCGAATCGCCTTAGCTAGCTATAAAAACCTCTCCAGGTCTTCAAAACACAGCACATCACCCCACTATCACGGCAGTGCTTGAGAACCTCCTCATCCCCTCCGGCTATGGTGAAAACCAGTGAAAAGGGGAAACCCAAATAAAGCCTCCACTGTGAACCACAATCCGAACCACCTAGCCTGTAGACTATTAGTAGCGTCCATTGCACTTCTCTGGCCCCAATTGGAACTCATCTTCCCCGGCAAGCCGCCGCACCGTGCATCCTCCTCCGCCTCCGCACCCGCTCGGTGAGAGTCTCACCCGATGATTCATTTTCTTGTCTGAACCCAAAAATAGAGTCCTTGTGTCTTGTAGATGCTGTTAATGGTGGGAACAAAGTTCAGGAAGCCCTAGCTTCACAACTTCGCTAGACGGCCATGGCCGTTGCCGTGGGTCCACGGTGGCGCGCCACTTTTCGTTGTCTCCGGCCACCAAGAGGACCACCCCTGTGCGTGCAATCACGTGTTGAAGCTCATGGTGGAACCCATTACTTCACTCCAGTCGTGGTTTGCATTGGCGAGCCGTAGAAGCTTGCGCTGCTTTTTACGACATCACAGCAACGGACCGCCACCTCCTATCTGTGTTGAGCCTTTGCCATATGGGCCCTCCTTGTCAGCCTTTAGCCGCACTGTGTCATTGTTCGGCGGGACCCACTTGTCATGGGAAACCGAGTCACTTCTCATTACCGAGCAGGCTCGCATGTCGGTCACAAGTCGCCTGATACCACTCTCGCCATATGGGCTCGGCCCATCGATTTTCACCTCGACCGTGAAGCCAAAAAAATGTAAAGCGCTTTTCGCTCAAAGGCGCACTTTCTGAAAGAGGCAATTTTCCTGATTTTCAGCATTTTCCAAACCATAGCATATTCAAATAGCTATAACTTAGTCGCAAACTAAAAACTAAAACTGAACCTTTGTCGCATAGAATTTAGAAACACTTAAGCCTTTTCAGTAGCCTGTAAAATATCTCGTCTAAATGCAATTATTAAGAAGATCAGCCTGGAAATTTTCTTTGGGATATGAACTACCATATTCTGGGAAGATATTCTTATTACAACTTGCTTTGCATCTGAATCCTGCTTGTGCAAGAACCTTAAGTGTTATAGTTGCTAAAGCCCTTTAAATAAATAGTTGAGTTTTAAGAAACCTATAGCTAAAATACTTGTGCCGCAAGGATCATTATGTAAACCATGTAGATGCAGCTAGTAGTCTTATTTTGTAGATCCTAACATGTAAATCACCTTGCATGCAAAACATATAGGGCTAAGTGCTAATCGTACACTACACCTTACTAATCCGATTCCATATAACGTAAACCTTATAATACAATATAAGCTATTTTAGCAATGAATATAATGTCTCGTCTAAACACAAAAATTTATGAAATTAGCTTAGAAATACTCTCTAAAGTAAAGACTACCCTATTTTGAAGAAACACTTTCATTTTGTCAAGCTTGCATATAAATATTGTTAGCAAAATAACCATAAGTATTATGATTTTTGAAATTCATAATATGAACAAACGAACAATAATGAAGAAATCTTAGTTAAGATATTTATATCACTAGAACTTTCATAAGAACCCTAACCTTAAACCACATCTTATTTCTATAGTTTGTCTCTATTTGATTTTCCATCTGATTTCTTTTTGCCCTTATTGAACTTTGTTACTTGCTGTATTTCCATTGAACGACATGTAGAACTCAGCGCCATTGATTCTATCATCAACGTCAGCTACGACAACGACTTCGTCGTAAACAGCAATTAAGCAAGGCAAGCACCCCGTTTGACCATGTTGATCCCAGTTTTATAAATGTTTTATTAAATATTTTTATTGCATACGCTATGTTCATTATATAATGCTACTTTATGGCTATTGGTAGTTATACATGTAGTTGTATGGAACTTCCTTGATAAGTATGGATTGTGAACCTTGATAACCCTAGAATAAGGTAGACAGTATCTAATGTCAACATGGAATCTCTCACACCTAGATATCATGCTTAGCCATGCTTAAAGGAACATTAAAATTTCAATAAGGTTAAAAATGTTGGATATGATAAAATGTTGGGTAAGACCTTTTTTTATGGTGGATGTTTTGATTAAAAATAAAAATAAAACTATGATTTAGACACGGGCGATTATTGGCAATAGTCCAGTGTGAAAGGACTTGCACGTAGTGTAGGGGGAGATTATCGCCCGGGTCGGATTAATGACCGAACTCAGTGTTCGTTAAATCCATGAATTATCGTACAACCACAAGTGCTAGTATGGGACAGCCTTAAACCAATTAAGTTATCTAGTTTAACTTTGCACATTGGAAGGCTGGAGTAGTACGAGCTTCTTCAGTGACTGATTGCTCGGAGGGGCGCCCACACCGAGGTGTTGGGAGTAACGTTTGTTGATATAACGATGTACGCCATACTATGGATATGCTTAATCATTTATTGTACAGTGACTGTACAAACATTTACACCATGGTATGGGTTTAACGTCACCAGGCTGGTGCAAAGTTAACCTAGGTAATGTAAAGGTTTTCATCATGAACAATCTGGCCACTACGCCAAAGGTGCGTGAAACTTGCGGCAAAAAGAAAAGGTTATGACTTATGGGTAAAGATGTACACCTCTACAGAGTGTAAAACTTTTCGAAAAGTCGTTCCCACTGTTATGGGAGTCTTGGTGCGTTAGCACTAGTTAGATGTTTTTATTTTCATAGAACTCTGGATTCTACCATGTGTTGGTGGAAAATGGTTCGTGGATATGGTCATGATACCTAGGTTCGTGAATTTACTTATTTATACCTACATACTCTTATTTTATCTATTAAATTGCTTTTACTTAAATTCTGTTTGCAATCTACTATTCTGTATTTACATTTCAAATTGGCTTTATGCAAATTAATCATAGAAACCTTTCCTTTGAAATGGCCTGCATATATTATAGGTTTTGCAAAAGTCTTGCGGAGTACAAAAGTACTCACTCTTGCTTATTGTTGTTTTTACGTAAAGATAGCGAACTTCCAGACGACATATATTTTGACGCAGGATTCAGGGATGTTAACGATGAAGTTTTTCTAGGGATTATGCCTTGTCAGTTGCGTAAGGGTTGGATGGGCACACTACAAGACTTTTGATTCTTTCCGCTGCATTTCAATCTGTTTTGTAAGACCTTATTGTATAAATTATCATTATCATTTGTAACAAATATTATGAATGTGATATCAATTGTTGTAAATGTGCGTGCTAGCCACTGATCATGGGACTAGTACTGTGTGCACATAGATTCTCATTTTAGCATTTTATGCCAAAAATGAGGGTCACTACATTGGGGATGCTCCTATCAAGGAGAGCCATTGAATTGCGGTTTAGAGGATAGAGTAGCGACTAAGTTAGCTTGAGTAAATCTCAATCCTTGATGAGGTTTCTTGAGGGCCTAATAGAACTCATCCAAGGGTGGAGGATGACTCAATCTCAACCCTTGGTGAGGTTACTTGAGGGCCAAGTTGAACTCATCAAATGGTGGAGGATGACTCAAGACTATTATAAATAGAGGGGGAGGGATAGCTCTCCACTCTTGAAGATTTTGTGTGCTCCTTTGAGCTTTACCCACTTTGTTATGAGGCTTTGTAAATCTTTCTCCAAAGAAATAAAATTTTACTTTCTTACTTTTCTGAATTTAATTTCAGCATTTACATTATGTCTTAAATTCAGAATTTAAATTCTGCAATTTACATTCTCGCAAGTTGGATCTGCCTCCCCTCCTTCTACTTGCTTTTAAATTCTGCAACTTAATTTCTTGCAATTTACATTCTCGCAAGTTGGATTTGCCTCCCCTTCTACTTATTTGTGCTTCTTGTGCCGAGGATGTATGATTGATGGATGAATCTTCTTTAGATCATATCCTCATCATCTAGGCAATCCTTTGTAAGAATTCGATCTCTTTGCTTAATCTTTGAGAAATTTTTATAGATCGCGTTTGAGGCTTTTGTTTCTTGTGTTCTTGCTTGCTGTGACAAGTGGGAGAATATCCAAGATCATCTTGATCATCGCAATCCCACGAGCAAGTTTAAGATCAAGATTTTCTCTCTTTTGCTCCTTTGCGTTTGAGTGTTTCAAGTGAGGTTTTGGTTGGATCCATTGAGTGGGGAAAAATTTAATTATGATCAGTCACCCCACATTGATCGCCATTCTGGTCCTTCAATTGGTATCAGAGCCCAGTTTTGCTCTTCCATAGATCTTGATCGGTCTCAAGAGCCATGGGAATGGATAAGTATTCCACCAAGACTCCTATCTTTTCTGGAGTTCATTTTCCTTTTTGGAAGTTGAGAATGGAGTTGTACATCACTGCCCAGGGCTTCCTGATTTGACAGAAGGTGAAGCTCCCGTATGAGGTTCCTGCCGATGAAAATGTTACGGCCGGCAATATGGCTATGTTGAGACGAATGCTTAGGCAAGAAACATCTTCATACAGGTCCTTAGCCGTAGTGAGTATGATAGGATCGCGTACCTACGATCTTCTCACTAGATATGGGTGACCCTCGATGCTTACCATGAGGGCGCCACCCAGATCAAGACGGTGAGATAGGATCAATTTTAAGCGTGACTACAACAAATTTGAACAACATGCTGGTGAGACCCTTGATGAGTGTTTTGGTCGGTTCACAAGGATCTTGAGCGATCTTCGTGCAGTTGGTTGCACATACCTTGACTCAGAGAATGCTCGACACTTCTTAACCGCACTTGATATTCGGGTTTGGGAGATGAAGTTGACCACCATCAAGGACACCACAGACTTATCGACCTTAACTCTTGACGGGTTCTATTCCCGACTCAAGACTCATGAGATCGACGTTGTCTCTCGTAAGACAAAGTCGTAGTCGATGGCCTTGGTCACCGATCCCATGGATCCTCTTCTGAGACTTCAGTTGGTTTCTCTCTTTCCGTCCTTTGTGAGCTAAGCGATGAACAGCTAGAAATTTTTTCAGAAAGTGAGCTTGCTCTTCTAGCTCGCAAATTTTCTCATGCCTACAAGAGGGTGAGGGAGAGAAAGAGATGTGGCATCATCACCTGCTTCGAGTGTGGTGGCCCCAACCACATTCGGGCAAACTGTCCCAAGCTGGAGAAAGGCAAGAACGACTCCGACGGTTTAGGAAAGATCAAATACACTGACAAGAACCACAACTACAAGAAGCCTCCAGCTCATGGCCCGACGCATGAGAAGAAGTACCGCAACTTCTCGAAGAACAAGAAGCTCTTCCACCACGTTCTCGCCGCACTCGATGACATCAACCTCTCCGACACAGAGACCTGGAGCGACGAAGGTGAGGATGGTTCGCAAGAGAAGAACAAAGGCGACGACGATTTCACCAGGATGTGCTTCATGGCGGACACCAACGGCATCAGCGACTCCGATCTCTACAGCGACTCGAACGAGGTACCCTCCTATAACCAGCTCAATAAAGCTTTCTACAAGCTAGAAAAATTTCATGCTAGAGCTAGAGATATAGCTACGGAGCTAGAGAAGGAAGTAGGTACCTTGACTCGGTAGTTAGCTTCTCTTAAATCTTCTCCCTCCCGAGTCTCTGATGACTGTTCTCTATGTGATGCCTTGCTTGTGGAGCTTGAGAATCTAAGGACTATGCATGATAGTGTATTGTCTGAGTTAGATAGTCTTAGGTTAATGAATGCTAGCACTGATTCTGTTGATGCTATTCCTATATATGCTAGTTTTCTTCTTGCTCACACTAGTGCATCGTGTGAAAATTGCCATAAATTTCTTACTGAAATTGATGTCATGAGCACTCACCTTAGGAAGCTATCTACTAGAAATAATGAACTTGAATTGCATGCTTATAAGGACTCAGTCAGCTCATGTGAGGGTTGTAGGCAACTAAAACTTGACAATGAATCCTTAAATATCAAGTGTGCTGAACTTGCTAAGAACTTACTAGTGAAGTCACAAGAAAGTTGCTTGCGATGTGCTGAGATTGACAGGGACTTAGATGAAATCCAAGTCGAACTTAGAAAGAAGCTTGAGGCCCAGATCCTTAGGATTATAAATGCCCCTTGCGTTTCTTGTGAGACCCTCAAAGTTGAGGCAGCCATGCTGAGGGAGAAAAATGCACGTGCTGGTAGTTCTTCCTTATCTGGTTCTTCTTCTTCCTCTTCCCCTTGTTCTTCCTATGCCTCTCTCTTCTAGGAGTGTGAGTATCTCATGAGCACTCTTAAGAAGTTTGTAGGAGGAAAGAAGAAGCTCAATCTCATCCTAGACCAGTCTAAGATTAATTGATTTAATCAAGGTCTAAGATTTGATTACTTAGAGCACGCTAGGGCTCATCCTCCTACCGTTGTGCGTGGTTCCAAGAGTGGAGAGATTGTGGTTGCTCCCAGGGTGAGTACCACTGTGTTTAGGTTTGCTGGGGTTGTCCACAAGATTTCTGACCAGAAGTTTGCACCTCCTGCTGCTTCTGCCTCTAGCAAGGTGAAGTACTCATATACCTTCTGTCAGAAGGATGGTTATACAGTAGATTTCTGCTTCAGGTGTGCCAAGATCACTAGGCACGAGCGTGTTCAAGCCCTTAGGGGTATTTAGGGTCATCCCAGACTCTGAGTGCTCCTAAGGCACATACTGCTGCTAGACAGGTTAGAGAGTTGCCTATTTTTGGGTAGCGTTCAAGACTCGATTTTCATGCTGTTCAGTTGAGTTTTCATTCTAGAGCTGCTCGTGGTCAGTCTTTCTGCCGTCCTTTTGATATTCCTCGCATTTCTCATCGAGGTAGATATCAGCGGTGTGAGGTGTTTCCTGGTAGGAGATTTGGGCAGCCTCACTGGGATGGTCCAACCTTTGCACGACGGCGGGCCAACCCAGTTTCAGCTCCCAGATTTTCTACTAGTGTTGCTTCTGGTCTTGTGAGAGTAGAGCTTCAAAGAAACTCTAGAGTCCGGTCTTTTGCTCTTATGGCTGGTACTTCGAGACATTGTGTGACTCAGTATTGGATGCCTAGATCTGCTCTTGTTTGTCCCAGTACTGAGTTGTCTCTCTCTTTTTCGTTGACACAGGTCCGTAGGATGGGGAAGGGAGAGGTTTGGATTGTTGACTCCGGTTGTTCTCGTCATATGACCTGAGACTCAAGATGGTTCTCTTTCCTAGTCCGAGTTCCCGGTGATGAGTTGATCACTTTTGGGGATACTTCATCAGGTAGAGTCATTGTAAAAGGTGCCATCTGCATTAATGATAATTTCTTTTTAAGGACTTTGCCTTAGTGAGTAAGCTGCAATACAATTTGCTTTCTGTCTCTCAGCTTATCGATGACTCTTTCGAGGTAAGCTTTAAGAGTGGTGCATGTAGAATCCTTGATTTATCAGGGGAGTTAGTTTGCGGGATTTCTAGATTTAGGATAGTCTTTTGTGCTGATTTTCTACTTCTTCTAGAAACTCTCTTCGTTGTTTGATTGCTTCAGAGTCCCGTGATCTCTCCTTCTGGCATAGAAGATTAGGTCGAATCGGCTTCGATCATTTGACCTGGGTTATTAACCACGATCTCATTCGTGGTCTGTCTAAACTCAAGATGGTCAAAGACTTAGTTTGCTCTCCTTGATGACATAGCAAGATGGTTGTTGCTTCTCATCCTCCAGTCACTGTTGTGATGACTGATGCACCAGGACAGCTTTTACATATAGACACTATTGGTCCAGCTAGAGTGTAGTCAGCAGGTGGGAAGTGGTATATTCTTGTCATTGTCATTGATTTTTCGAGATACTCTTAGGTGTTTTTCGTGGTCTCGAAGGATGAGTCTTTTACCCATTTTAGGGTTTTGGTCAGTAGGTTGTCTGTTGAGCTCTCTAATGCCTTACGAGCTATATGCAGTGATAATAGCATGGAGTTCAAGAACTCCTACTTTGAGAGTTTCTGTGAGGAGTTAGGCTTAGACCATCAGTTTTTCTATCCATACGTCCCTCAGCAAATGGCGTAGTGGAAAGGAAGAACAAGACCTTGGTCGAAATGACCAGGACGATGCTAGATGAGTACAGTACTCCTAGGAAGTTTTGGGCTGAGGTTATAGCTACTGCTTGTCATGTGTCTAATTGAGTATTCTTGAGAGCATATTTGCATCGCACTTTTTATGAGTTGAGGTATGGGCGAAAGCCCAGTGTTGCTCATTTTCATGTGTTTGGTTGCAAATGTTTCGTTCTGAAGTCTGGGAACTTGGATAAGTTTGAGTCTCATTCTTCTGATGGTATTTTTCTCGGTTACTCATCTTCTTCTCATAGCTATAGAGTCTGAATTTGTGATGTGAATAGGATCATAGAGACATGTGAGGTGACCTTTGATGAGGCTAGCCCAGGAGCTAGACCTGACATTTTAAGCTCTTCTTCTCTATCCGAAACCATCTTTGTAGAGGATGAGGATGATGGAGATGACGGTGATCCACCTGATCCAGTCTCCTCTACTTCTGAGGTGCCTCATATTTCTATCTTTGCACCTCAAGGAGATCAGCCTTTGCCTTCAGACTCTCCTGCAGCAAGTGGCTCTAATCCTGCCTCTTTTGTTCATGAGGTAGAGGCTACTTCTGCTTCTGATCCTCTCCGCCATATTCAAAGGCGTCATCCACCTAATCAGATCATTGGCGACCTGTTTGAGCGAGTCACGTGCTCAAAATCAAGCTTGTCCTTTTTTTGCCTCCACTATACCTTTGTTACCTCATTTGAGCCGAAGGATGTCTCTCATGCATTATCCGATGAGTCTTGGATTAATGCTATGTATGAGGAACTTGAGAACTTCGAGAGGAATAAGGTTTGGCAGCTTGTCGTGCCCCCATCTGGTCATAATATCATTAGGACCAAGTGGGTGTTCAAGAACAAGCAGAGTGAGGATGGGTTGTCATTAGGAACAAGGCTATGATAGTTGCACAAGACTTTTCTCAGGTTGAGGGCCTTGACTTTGAGGAGACCTTTGCCCCTGTAACTAGACTAGAGGTTATTAGGATCCTACTTGCATTTTTGGCATCCAAGGGCTTCAAGCTTTATCAAATGAATGTCAAGAGTGCATTCCTCAATAGGTATATTGAAGAAGAGATGTATGTCAGGCAGTCTCTAGGATTCGAGAACCCCAAGTATCCAAACCATGTCTTCAAACTTTTCAAAGCTTTATATGGACTTAATCAGGCCTCTAGAGCTTGGTATGAAAGGCTTAAGTCCTACCTTCTCAGTCACGGTTTTAAGATGGGTATAGTAGACAAGACTCTATTCATCAGACATCAGGATTCTCATTTTCTTCTCGTCTAGATTTATGTGGACGATATTATCTTTGGTGGCTCTTTACATTCTCTTGTGTCTCAGTTTTTAGATGTGATGAGCACAGAGTTCGAGATGAGCATGATGGACGAGTTGAGCTATTTCCTCGGCTTCCAAATCAAGCAGACTCGGGAGGGCACTTTCTTGCATCAAGGCAAGTACACTAGAGACCTCGTGAGGCACTTCAATATGTCCGACGAGAAGCCAGTGATGACTCCTATGGTCACCACTGCTGTCCTTGAGCCTGATGAGGAGGTGAGCCAGTTGATCAGAAGGAGTTTCGGAGCATGATCGGCTCCCTCCTGTATCTTACTACTTCGAGGCTGGACATACACTTTGCTGTGTGTCTGTGCGCTCGATTTCAGGCTTCTCCTCGTGCCTCTCATCGCCAAGCGGTGAAGCGCATCTTCAGATACCTTCGAGCTACCCTTGATTATGGTATTTGGTTCTCTTCTTCTTTTTGTCTGTCCTTTAGAGCCTTTTCTGATGCAGACTTTGCTCGCCATAGGATAGATAGGAAGAGCACTTCTGGCACTTACCAATTCATTGGCACTTCTCTTATTTCTTGGTCATCTAGGAAGCAGTCCGGAGTCGTATAGTCCACCGCTGAGGCCGAGTATGTCGCTGCAGCTAGTTGCTATAGTCAAGTGCTCTGGATGAGATCGACCTTTCGAGACTTTGGGTTAGAGATAGAGACTATTCCACTTTTCTGTGACAACACTTCTGCTATTTGCATTGCTAAGAACCCAGTGCAGCACTCTAGGACCATGCTCATAGACATTAGATATCACTTCCTTAGAGACCATATGGAGAAGGGTGATATAGTGCTTCAGTTTATGGAGAGTGACCACCAGTTTGCTGATATCTTTATCAAGCCTTTAGATAGCTCTTGGTTTGGGGCCTTGAGAGGAGAGCTTGGAGTTGTGTGCCCTTACGACATTTCTTGAGGGGTAGCTAGTTTGTATATTATGTATTATATATATTTTCTTCCAGTATTTCCTTTCTTTTGCTTTTCTGGGTGTTTTTGGGCTTATTTCTAGAGTTGTGAGTTCTCTTCACTTAGACTTCTAGCATGCTTTGCATGGACCTCTTATCTTATGCTATAGGTTGCTATCATGCACAATTAGTTCTCTCTTCTCTCTAGGTTGAGTTCCCTCAGTCTTATAAGTCTAGCAGGTGTTGACTCCGCTGGGTAGACAGGGTCTGTGTGCACTCCCTAGCTTGGGATTTAGAGTCAACTTCCCTATGTCAGTCATTTGGGAAGATGAGAGCGAGTTTGAGCCATAGTGTTCTCTACTATCTTTTCTATACTCTATAGCCACCCAGTTTACAGTTTCTCGACTTCTTCTCCTCATTTTGTGTTTCTGGTTTCGATTGAGTTCATTTGGACATTCCTTGAGCTTAATCTGCTTATAACTGAACTTGAACTAGATTTGTGCTTAAAATTTATTCACTTGTTGAGGGGGAGTTTGAGAACCTGTTTCATGCATTGCATATAGACTTAATTTTCTGTTTTATGAGCTTTGTCTATTATGCAAATGAGCTATTATTCATGCTATGCACCATGCTACTTTTATGAGGAAAAATGCTAGCTTAGATATGTCCAAGTTCAGTTTGATTCATCTTGCTAAGCTTGTTAAAAATTCAAAATTAAAGCTTTAAATGAAAACTTGATAAAAACATGTTGCTTTTACTTGCTATGTTTCTTCTATAGGTGCATATACCATTATTTGTTAAATTTTGGATTTCTACTAGAGTCCCTATAGCAACTTGGGTGAAGCTAGGTTAATCCAAACTTGAGTCCTTCATATGCTCATAATTCTAAATGGCAAAATAAATTTTTTTGACCCTTTTATGCAAATTGATCTCAACACCTTGCATTCACGAGACGGCTTCCATTACACTTGGGATGAACTTGGAATGTATCGTGTATGACCAAGACCATTCTCTTAAGAGTTCCTCTTGAGATGGTCAACTATGGTTTGAGTCAATCATTTGTAAAATACAAATAACAAAAAAAACATAAGTGGG
Source organism: Otatea glauca (assembly GCA_036346275.1). Classification (NCBI taxonomy): domain Eukaryota; kingdom Viridiplantae; phylum Streptophyta; class Magnoliopsida; order Poales; family Poaceae; genus Otatea; species Otatea glauca. The sequence continues at coordinate 32,679,786 of CM070724.1, read as the reverse complement.
TAAAGAATTCAAATAATGTCAAACATTTGCACCCTACTGTCATTTGAAGTCTTAAAGCAAAAATTTGCATTAAAGATAACTGGGCCCGGAAGACCTTGTATGCACATCTAGCTTTCACAAAGTATTAAGTAGGTTGAACTCTAGGTTTTCCATTTGATCCATTGTATGGCTTTGCTTCTAGTTTAGAAACTATATTAAGTGTTGCAATTGTAAAATCAAGCAAAAAATGACATAGTCTTATTTGTACTTGCTAGCAAAATTGACATTTGTACTTGGACATTTCTTTGTTTAGCATAATCTGAATTTGAGTAGCTTAGTATCATACTTTGTCTATATGGTCACTTGGAAAATCTTCAAACCTCTTTTAGGTTGCATTTTCATGCATACATTTGAAAAAAAAATCATCTTAATGCCTATATTGTCAAAAGAAGGAGAAATTATAGAAAATGCATCATTAAAAAGATAAAAATGTGAATGCACCTTGGTTCTTATGATCATGGTAAAAACTTGCCAATTCTTAGGGTCATAAGTATATTTGAGTTTTTCTTGGAATTTTAGAGTTTTTGTGGAAAACTTGTTCTTTCTATTAGCTTGCTCTAAAATCCTCTTTGCCAACTTGGTCATGATCTTATTTTCTCTTTCTCTGGATCAAGTTTGTCTTTGCAATCAAATTGCTTTCTTCCTTCTTCAAACTCAAATTTATGCTTTTTGGGTGTTTGTCAATATACTCATCAAGAGGGAGATTGAAAGACCATGTGGAGGTTTATCTTTGTTTGTGATGAGTTATTGACTGTATTTGAGCTAGATTTGCTCTGATTTGAGTTTCATTTGAATTTGATTTCAAATTGAAGCAATTTGAGTGCTGTTTAGGCTCGAGCGGCACTACCGACCTGTGGTGGCGGTATTGCTGGCCGAGTGGCACTACCGGCTCAGGGGAGCGATAGTCTTTTTCCAAAGAGAGGGTTTTCTCTGAGTTGCACCGGGCGGCACTACCGGCTCTGGGGAGCGGTAGTGCCACTACCAGCCTGGTGTAGGCGGTAGTGCCAACGTCATGAGCGTATTGAATATTAAAATGTGATTTTGGATGATTATTGTATGTCTTTGTTGGATATTGCTATGTGATGGGTTTCCTTGTTTTTGATGGTTGCAGGATGATGGTGCTAGGTCATGGTGAGGCGGAGGATGACCGGGACTAGGCGAGGTGCACCGGAGGTCCACACTGATGAGGACATCACTAGCTCACACGTAGAAGATTCAGTTAATATGCAAGGGCCAATGACTCGAGCCTGTACACGGCGCCTTGGACAAAAGGTGAATTCGTTTCTTAAACAAATCAATTATTTAATTACAGAACAAATGATACTACCTAATGATTGTTGTTTACTTATTACATGCGAAGGCGCCTCAGAAGAAATATTTGTGAAAGACAAAGGACACCCTCAAGAACAGGAGGATTAAAATGGTCAGATGCAAGAAAAGGAACGATTCCTATTTTTGTTGCGCATGACGCCACTTATTGTCAAGAATGGAAAATTCTTGCCATATTTTTTTGTGGAGGCGCATGCATGGAAGGTCCACCTATTGTTCCAAATTGAGGGAGAATTCTTGATCCTAATTTTATGGCATTACATCACCATGGCGCACACTAGAAAATCAACACTTCCTATTTTTGTGGATTCACTAAAAGGAAGTTTGCATGCATGCAACTTGGAGCACGCAGGAACATGTTTTTATTCTACTTTTCTTGGGAGAAAGGGGCTTTTGGGGATTTTGGTTTACTACTGCTATTGTAAGGCCTCTTGGCCCCAAATACTTGAATTCTCAAATCAATCATTCATCTTGGAGTGATTTTTCTTCCGCTGTTGCTCTTTCAATTCTCGTCGAATTGCTCGGGCCGTTCTTCGTGAACAGGTCAGTCGTGTTTTGATACGGTTGATAACCAATTGAGGAGTGGTTTAGCGATTGCGAGGCTGCTAGGCGCGTTCTTGATCGTGGTTAGCCGCCCCTTCGTCAAGGTCACAACTCGCCTTCAAGAATTTCTCCTACGACGGAAGATCGGGACCAAACATGTGCGCACACATCTTAAGTCGAGGCGTGTGCGTATCACACACGGTCGAAGATCGTCGGAGGATGACCGGAGATGGAAGATAAGGGAACGACTGAGATGCTAACTTGGGGCTGCTCGGATTAAGGAGAGCCGTTGGATTGCGGTTTAGAGGATAGAGTAGCAGTCAAGTTAGCTTGAGTGAATCTCAATCCTTGATGAGGTTTCTTGAGGGCTAAGTAGAACTCATTCAAGAGTGAAGGATGACTCAATTTCAACCCTTGGTAAGGTTACTTGAGGGCCAAGTTGAACTCATCCAATGGTGGAGGATGACTCAAGAGTAGTATAAATAGAGGGGGAGGAGTATCTCTCCCCTCTTGAAGGTTTTGTGTGCTCCTTTGAGCTTTACCTACCTTGTTATGAGGCTTTGTAAATCTTCCTCCAAAGAAGTAAAATTTTACTTCCTTACTTTTCTGAATTTAATTTTAGCATTTACATTATGTCTTAAATTCAGAATTTAAATTCCGCAATTTATATTCTCGCAAGTTGGATTTGCCTCTCCTCCTTCTACTTGCTTTTAAATTTCGTAATTTAATTTCTTGCAATTTACATTCTCGCAAGTTGGATTTGCCCCCCTCCTACTTGCTTGTGCTTCTTGTGCCGAGGATGTATGATTGATGGATGAATCTTCTTTAGATCATATCCTCATTATCTAGGCAATCCTTTGCAAGAACTCGATCTCTTTGCTTAATTTTTGAGAAATTTTTATAGATCACGTTTGAGGCTTTTGTTTCTTGTGTTTTTGCTTTCTGTGATAAGTGGGAGAATATCCAAGATCATCACGATCATCACAAGCAAGTTCAAGATCAAGATTTTCTCTGTTTTGCTCCGTTGTGTTTGAGTGTTTTAAGTGAGGTTTTGATTGGACTCTTTGAGTGGGGAAATTTTTTAATTGTGATCATTCACCCCCTCTGATTGCCATTGCGGTCCTTCACAGACTCCAACTGCAATCCGATGTGCCCACCATGCAACCCAAGACGGATGCCCAAAGGCTATAGCCACCTTACGACTTCATGTTTTTATCCTGTACTCCTGTTGACACCTCACAAAAACAAATTGGGATCGGAGTTCATTTGGAACATAAATGTTCAAGAGTACATGATGTTTTAGACAATGACATGGTTTTCAACATGCAAATTTAACTATTAATTTTTATGCTAATATGTTTCTTAAAATAATGAAAAATTGTTATATAATGAAAATATTTTTCATGGCTAATCTGATGATAGTATTTTCACATGACCACTTTAAATAGTTTTTTTATACTAGTAGTCAAAGTTAAGGAAGTTTGATTGCACACTTTCTAAATCGTCGTATGTTTCTAAACGGAGTGAGTAGCTATGAGAGTATTAGACTTATATACATTTGGATTTAAAAATTGTGAAAGTGAAAACATATGCAAAGTTTATGTCAAAGATTTGAATATTTTTCAATAATATAAAATTTGAATTGAATATAGTACATAAGTAAGCTCTGAAATATCAAAATTCAGAACTAAACCTTTGCTATCTACATATATAAAAGAATGAGATTAATTCCATGTAGGACAATAGAGTCCGGTGACGATTAGAGGAAATAAAATCTGATCCCTTCAAACTAATAAAAGATAATGGTCTTTACAGTTTAATCCATATTCAGTTAGGTTTTCTATATGTTGTCATGCAAGAAAAACATTATTCAAAACATGTAGCCCATGTCCATACACATGTTGATGACTAGTAACTAAAATGCATGCAAAAATCATATTGGATTTTCATGAAAAGTTGATATTTCATTGCAAGACAAGTAGAACAGAAAAAAAAACATGTTGAGAGGTTCTAACCTACATGGACATGGAGAGTTGTGCTACAAGGATTTTTGTATGAATCGATTCCTACTTCTCTTTGGAGGAGAACCAGGAGGCACTATATAAAGCAATAAGGGGTTGTTACGGAGAATATAAGTCACAAACCAACTCATCAAAACAAGATGTGCACCAGAGGATAGAGGTTAGGTTATTCTTTAGTACTAGATTGTTGTCTGGAGTAAGGATTCGGGGATCCTAAAAGGTTTGAGAGGGTTGTGGGAGAGCAACAATCATTTGTACTCTTTTGAGGTCATGTGTAAGGAATTTGCGGCTAGCTTCGCCAAATCTCTCTCTTGTCGTGATTTTTTCATGCCGTTATTTGGTTTTCTCTACGAGATTCAGCCATGCTCATGCTCTATCTCACAACTCTGATCCGAATTTGAGGGTTGTTGTGCATAACAAGGGGTATCAAACTATAACAAGTGATATAAGAGCCAAGGCCAAATTAATCAGGTTTGCGAGAAGGTTGACAAAGCATTAGGTGGCACAAAATCAAAATCGATGTCTTTGTGTGGATTCAAGTAGAGAAATTTGACACCAACCAGAATTTCAGCATATGCCAATATGTGGTGAATGATGTTTTTGTCCAGCGTGGGTTAATCAACGTTCTTGAAGGGGATAGACTGGAAAAGACGTCCGTTGAAAAATATAATGTGATGGAACAGAATGTTGTCAGTACCATCTGTCTATGCCTCTCCAATGAGGTAAAGTATTTGGTAATCAAGGAGAACTTGCCAAAGAAATTATGAAGCTACTTAGAAGAATTGTATATGGAAAAGTCGCTAACAAACTGGTGGGTGTTAAAGCGGCAGTTGTACAAGCTATGCATAAAGGAAGGCACACGGTTCATTGATCATCTCAATGTTTTCAATAAGCTTATTTACAGCTGACTAGTGTGGATGAGATAATTAAGGAGAATAAAAAGGTTGTCACATTGGTGTTATCTCTACCACCACCATGGGAGCAATTGGTGATGAATATTTTCGTCGGGAAAAGCACTTTCAATTTTCAATGAGGCGGTGGCATATCTATTGGAAGCAGAGTCCTTGAAAAAGCCATTATATTCTTCATGCTCGGGTGATCAAGTATTGACTGCAGTGGGTGTTGCAGCCAAAAGCAAAAGCCACAGGAAGAAGAAGGGCAAGAACAAGAGCATACGTATATGCTATCTATGTGATGAAAAAGATCATATGATAAAAGATTGTTTAAATTGGAAGCAAACGAAGGGTGCATGCTCAATGGCGGTAGTGAAATATGATCAAACGTATTTGTTGTAAATCAATTAGGTACTTCTCATAGATGGATATAATTTAGGTTGTTATTTTCATATATATTTGATAAGGAAGATGTTTGATGAAGAATCTCTGTGCCTAGTGGATTGTGAGGGGTGTTTAGTCACTAAGGTGGGAACAATTACATTGGAGATTTATGATAAATCACATTATGTATTAACATGAGTTCGATATGTTCCCGACTTAAAGAATAATCTAATATCAGTCAAGTCATTTGAACTCGAAAGGTTTGAGTTATCACTTCGACGTGGAGTCATGCGATTGATCGGTAATTATAAGGAAAAAACAACTAACAGGAGGTCTGATAAAAATTCTGGTTAGGAGTAGGAAACCGTGTCGTCAACTGTAGGTACTTAGATCTCATTTGCAGTTAACTGCAAAGATGGTTACAAATTTTAGCAGTCACAGAGGTGAAGGTGCAAGCTGTTGAGAGAAAGAAGATGTAGTGGGACTAACCACACGGTACCAGCAATCAGGTGGAGCTTAGAGATGATGCAAACCTACGGCATTGAGGGCTATAGAAACAAGAAGTTGGTTAACCAAACTACACAACATAGCTATCCTGTGGAGGGTCCGAGTAAGCTAGCCTATACACCCACACACATATTGCAGTGATATGCATGAGATCCTATCATATGGGCAATCCCAAAAGAGTGAGGAAAAAATAGTGCCAAATTGGAGCAAGTTCTGATATAAGCATATTAACTTCAACTGATAAGAGTCAAGGTGAAGATTGTTGAGATGTAACTCATATTCTAACCTACTAGGACTTGAAGAGGTGTGTTAAATGATTCCTACCTCTCTTTAGAGAAGAACTATGAGCACTATAGACAGCCATTTGAGGTGGTCTGGGAGAACACAAGCCACAAACCAACCCATACAAAGCAATAAGCTTACGAGAGGATTAGAGGCTAAGTTATTCTTTAGCATTAGATTATTGTATAGGGCAATGATTCGAGCGTCCTAAAAGGTTCGAGAGAGTTCTGAGAGAGGGACAATCCTTTATACAATTTTGAGATTGTGCTTAAGAAATTTGCGACTGGCTTCACCAAATCTCTCTCTCGTCGTGATTATTTTATCACCTTTATTTGGTTTTCTCTACTGGGTTCATTCACACTCGTGTCGTATCTCATAACTCTGATCCGAATCTGAGAACAACTTTATATAAGAAGAGGAATTAGAGTATAACAAAACATGATGTGAACTTAAACATCAACACAACACAGTGGTTATTGTATGGGCACGACGATTTGCAGCCCATTGGGCCATCTATAACACAAACCATGCATCGCAATTAAGAGAATGATGGTGATGAATGGTGGCCAGATACATACCTGGATCATTTTCAGTTTGTTTCTGTTGACCTCCAACCATGCACATTTTGACACTTCCAGCAGCCAGGAAGGGATCGCAACTGAACTTCTCCTAGGTAGATATTGCAATTCAGACAAGACGAGTTCTCAAAGGAAAAAAAACAACGGATCAAGACATGGATTGAGAAATGACATGTCTGTCTCATAGCCTACATGGGATCAACTTGCCTGTGTGAGTTGTGACGTTAGAGTTCAGAACATGCAAAAACGTCTCGTCTCATTCGGAAGGTGCAAACAAGTTGAACCGTAGTTTCCTCCATGGTAAACACTGAACATCATTTGAGATTATAAAATTTTCCTCGTTCCTATCATTGCATCAGGACACTATCACTGACAAGATACACCATCCTCGAAAAAAAACACAAAATATATTGTCCGATTGTCTATGTTGCTTCTCTGACTAAGGAAGCTGAAGAACTTTACGACCCATTGTCTTTTGTCTCTTATAATATATAGCTAGTTCTATATGTTTACGGTAAACATATAGAACTAGCTATATGATGACATAGGACGGCGAACACACCTCTTCAACTTCCCGGAATCGATTTCCTTACTTTGAGACTACGTCAAAGTAGTATTGGTTCGTCATCACTTTGAACTTCAACAAGGAGCGCTTTTTCTCCTCCTTCTGCTTGTGGCACTCTGAAGCGAAATGTCCATAATTATTACAATTATAGCACCTCACTTTTGCCTTGTCAAATCTCCGATTCTTGCGGCCTCGTTTACCATCATCTTTCGAGCCACCAAAGGAGCCCTCATCATCGCGCGCCTTGACAATCGGGCCTCCCACTCGGCGCGCGTCAAGAGTAGGTGTTCTTCTCCACCGCCGTCGGATCCCTTAATCCGTTCCTCGTGTGCCTTCAAGCGACCGATCACCTCCTCAGTCGTTATCACCTTGAGGTCGCCGAACTGCTCAATGGTGGAGACGATTTGTAGAAACCTACCAGGGACTGCACGAAGAAATTTTCTTACCACATAATTCTCCTCCATCTTGTCGCCAAGCCCTCTGATTTTGTTGATGATTGTCGTCAACCGGATGGCAAAATCGTCAACCGACTCCGTCTCCATCATGCGCAACCCCTCGAACTCAGCTTTGAGGGTCTGTACCTTTGCCTCCTTGACACGATCAGCGCCAAGATGCATCGTCTTCAACGCCTCCCACGCATCTTTGGCCGTCTCCTTTTCGGCCAATAGGAAGAGCGTTTCCTCCGGGATGCCTCCGTAGATGGCCACCAAAGCCATCTGATCTTCGCGCTCATCAATGTTGCCGTCCACGATTGCGTCCTATAGTCCTTGAGCCCTCAGGTAAACCTTCATCTTGATTGCCCATACTGTATAATTGCTCGTCGTGAGCATCGGATAATGCAACGAGATAGCGAAACTCTCCTTCGCCATCGCCTGGGGTAACGGATCAAAACACTGGCTCTAATCAAGAACTCAGGCTCTGATACCAATTGTTGGCCCAACTCACAAGATCGATACACACGCTTTCTCGTAGTCACTTCTAACACAAGGACAATGTGTGGGAGGTGGAAGAACACAGAAGAACGCATATAACTTGGTGGAGACGCAACAATTCAACTATGCTCTCCCGATTTTTTCTTCTTCTTTTATTCACCCACGCTCTACTCTATCTAACCAGCGACTACAACGAATATATAACATGCTGTGACGTGTTAGTGGCCACCTACTGATCCACTTTCCACGCCATGACTTGGAAACAGGCATGCATGCGCATGATTGTTGGCCCTTTCCTAAAATACAAATACCTTTCTAAAACAAACTTTCCTAAAAATAAGACTTTACTAATTACAAGATTAATTCTATCAGGGATGGTTGCCTACAACTAGCTAGTGTTCAACTTATTAAGGAAAAAGCACAAGATACTTTGAAATATAACAAGAAGGCAGTGATTAAATTTATTGAAAAAATTATTACAACGTAAGAGAGGAGTACTGCTCGGCTGTTGACGCCGTGATGCTGGTTGGCGAGGGCTTGGAAGGCGCTGTCGGGGGCTCGGGGCCAGCGAACTCGACGATGGCGAATCTGCGGGGTTGGCTGGTGCGGGGGTCCCTAGGCAGGTGGACGTCGGCCACCTCCCCGTAGCGCTGGAAGTGGTGTCGGAGGTCGGCTTCGCCGGTGCCCGGGGCGACCCCGTCCACGAGCCTACCATTCTCCGGCAGCCTCATCGTCAGCTACGTAGGGCTTTCTGTGCTTTTCTCTCTCTCTTTTTAAGCGGCGGTGTCAGGGGCTCACCGCGGATATGTTTTTTAAGGAACCTCGCTATCGAATAGTCCGGGGTTCCCGAACAGATCTGAAGTGGAGAACAGAAAGAGAGAGAGACACGTGTTTAGGGAGAGCGAAAGCGAAGATTCTTTATTGCTAATGAATTCAGGTACATGGGGACCCCTTCTCCTTTATAGCGCTCTCTAGGGTTTCTGCATTAGGGACCACATGGGCCTTCTGTGGGCTGTGGTTTCTCAACACTCCCTTTGGGCCCTTTGCCGCGAGATGCATATGCCTCATTAAAACTCCAAAAACCCAAAGGGAAAAATACTTGGAGAAAGAGTACATAGCATACGCTACTATGTTGCACGAATTACCTCGTTAAAACCTTATGCAAGAAAACTTCATGAAAAACTTGCTAAGGAAAAAGAGTACAATTCTCCCAACTTCAAATGCTAATCTTCGAGATTCATGTTGGGTATTCATAATTCATGCTCGAGATTCATGTGGGAGTATGTGAAATATCTCCCTCTGAAATCTGCACTTCTCTAAGTCTCATCATCCCAATTCCTTTCACGCACCTTTCAAAGGTAGATGCTGGGAGTGATTTGGTGAACAAATCTGCAAGATTTTCACATGACTTAGTATGCAATATCTTGATCTCGTTCATCTTATGCAATTCATGAGCATAGAAGAACTTGGGGTTGATATGCTTCGTGAGATTGCTCTTCACATAACCCATCTGTGCTTGGGCAACACAAGCTGCATTATCTTCATAAATTATCGTGGGAGTTTGCTCAATGTTCAAACCACATGACTTCTGGATGTGGTGAACCATTCTTCTGAGCCATGCACATTCACGAGATGCTTCATACAAAGCGATGATCTCCGAGTGGTTTGTCGACGTCGAGACAAGAGTCTGCTTAGACGACTTCCAAGAAATTGCTGCTCCTCCACATAAGAAAACATAGCCGCTTGGGACTTGCCAAGATGCGGTCCGATAAATACCCAAAGATCGGCATAGCCAACCAAATTCAATTCATTATTTCTTCAAGAATGCATCGAGGTCTTTGCTTCCTTGGAGGTAGCTAAGATGTCCTTGATCCCTTTCCAATGCCTTTTGGTGGGTTCTCAGACTGCATCGAGCTAGCAAATTCACAAATAACGCAATGTCCGGTCTAGTGCTATTCGCAAGGTACATGAGTGCTCCAATTGCACTCAAATATGGGAATTCTGCTCCCGTGACTTCCTCCCCTCTTCTCTGGTCTCAGATGGATCTAGGTCTGCTTGGAGTGACCTTCCAACCATTGGAGTCTTTGCAGGATATGATTTTTCAAAGTTAAATCTTTCCAACACTTTCTGCGTGTAGGTTGATTGATGTACCAAGATTCCTCCTTGGACATGTTCAAGCTGCAAGCCTAAACAAAACTTGGTTTTACCTAAATCTTTCATTTCAAACTCAGACTTCAAGTATGAGCATGCCTCTTCAATCTCTTCATCCGTCCCAATGATGTTCAAGTCATCTACATAGACGGAGATTATACAGAATCCATTCGGGGATCGTCAGATAAACACACATGGACAATCTTTGTCTGCTTGTGTAGCCTTTCTTGCGAGAAAGTCACTCAGCGATTGTACCACATTCTTCCCGATCGCTTCAAATTTCATACAAAGGATTTCTCCAATTTCACACTCAGCATGTGTTTCTATTTGCTCCATCTTGGTTCGGGATAGGAATTCCTTCCTGTACTTTCATGTATATCTCCGAATCCAAGTTTCCATACAAGTATGTTTGTGACAACATCCATTAGCTTCATTCTCAACTTCAAGTTGATCGCCATTGAGATCAAATATCTAAAGGTAATTCCTCCCATGACCGGAGAATATGTTTCTTCATAATCAACTCCGTGACGTTGAGTGAAACCTTGAGCTACAAGCCTTGCTTTGTACCTTACAACTTCGTTGTTTTCATTTCTCTTCCAACAAAGACCCATTTGTGACCTACGGGTTTACATGGGGAGGTGTGCGATACGGGCTCAAACAACTCTCTCTTGTTCGAGAGACTAACTCGCCGTGATTGCCTTTTTCCATTCTTCCCAATCTAGCCTTTTCTTGCACTCTGCGAGATGCGTGCTCGGGATCATGATCAATGATCGAGGCAATCTTCTTTGTGAAGTAGGCATCAACGCTGGTCGTTGCTCTATTCGTGGATTCTCCGTTGTTACAAAGTTTATGGCCATTTCTTCATGGGGTGCTTCATGCACTTCTACTTGCTCTTCGCCGCTTTTCCTATCGCAGAGCAAGTTCCTTTAGCTTTTCATCACCTATGTGTGGGCACACATTATTTCCGCGCTTCTGCAGTGGAAGATTCAAGTCCGAATTGCCTTTTCCATTGGCTTCTTTCCAGTGCTGTGTCTCAACCGCTCCCTTCTTTCCTTGGGGCATTTTCGTGATTGGTTGTGGTAAGTCCTCTCGCCAGCTTTTCTCCGGGCGCCTCCGGTACTTTGGGTTTGAGGAGCCGATTGCTCTCTTTTCCTTTGAGGCCTCTCAACAGTTGAGGGATACCTTCTATTTTCTTTGGTATTTCCACCTCTCTCGTGCATTCCTTGCGGGTACATGCGACTTAACCACGCCCTTCGGATCACAAAAATGATCAGCAGTTCATTTGCTAAATTCGCAAATCAATTATCTTCGACTTCTTGATTTGCTTCATTAGTGCGGGGTCATGTGCGGGATCCCAAAGAATGCTATATGATTTCGGCATTTTTCATCCAAAGGTTGATTTCTCCCTAATGACGGAAACGATCCTCGTCAAAGATGCAATCAATGACCGGTCAGTATGCAAATCTCCAAATATGGGTTCCAAATACGATTATGGATGCACTTTCATAACCAACGATATCCCGGACTTGCGGAGAGGGCCCATTGCGATCATTGAGGGGTGGTATAGGTACATATACCATACACCCAAATTTTCTAAGATGGGAGATCTTCGGATGATCCTGCACAAGCCGCATAGGAGAATGGATGTTGTAGGCCGACGGTCTAAAATTGATAAGAGCTACTGCGTGCGATCGCGTGTCCCCAACAAGTGTTGGGCAAGTTACAACTCGCAAAAGTGATCCGCAATGAACTTAATCCTCTTTATTAGTGCTTCGCTAGTCCATTCTGCGTATGGACGCAAGGTGACGGAGTGCTCAATCGCTATCCTCGCTGCGAAGGTAATAATCATCAAATGCCTTTGAAGTAAATTCTCCGGCATTGTCCATTCTTATGGACTTCACGCGATGATCAGGGAAAGCATTCTTAATTCTTATGATCTGCGAGATCAGCTTTGCAAAAGCATGATTTCTTGTTGACAACAAGCATACATGCGACCATTTCGAGGAAGCATCGATGAGCACCATAAAGTATCGAACGGCCCGACAGGGCTGAATCGGACCGCAAATATCCCCCTGGATGCGTTCCAGGAATGCAGGGATTTCACTTTGCACTTTCATGACAGAGGGTCTAGTTATTAATTTCCCGGTGGCACATGCAGGGCACACAAAATCTTCATGATTCGGGAAATTTTTAACATTTATGCCATGACCCTGTGAGTTGTTCACTATATTTCTCATCATTCTAAGACCAGGATGACCTAATCTACCATGCCATAAAGAAAATAATTCGAGCTTCTAAAAACAATTTTCAAGGAAGTATACACTTGGTGCATGAATATTCGTAGTACAACCTGATTCATATGAGGGACATTTTTCTAATACCATTTTTCCACATACCGCGTGCTTCACAATGCACAAATATTCTTTGCCATTTTCTTGATTGGTTTCTACGTGAAAACCATTGGCGCGGATGTCTTTAAAGCTTAAGAGAGTGCGAGTTGATTCAGGGTACAAAAGGGCTTCTTCAATTACCAAAGTTGTACCCATAGGCAATATAATAGTGCCTCTTCCCGAGCCGATTACATATGAGTCGCCTCGCGATCGTAGTAATCTTTCCAAAGCGTTCTTCGTGATCGATCGAAATACTTAGACTCTCTTAAGATGGTATTTGTTGTGCCACTATCAACAATGCATATCTCTTCCATTTGGGCGCTACACGATTTCTAGATAAAAGAAATATAATTCTAATCAGATGGAGGCAAAACAATCCAAATATTACTTGCAAAAATTGAAGAATATCGATAAAGAATAAATTGCGATTTATTCATGAAAGAAGTATGCTCTTCTAGAGCTTACAATCCTTTATTCAAAGAAAATGCTAACAACCAAAAACTAAAAGAAATGCATTAAATGTAATCAGAAAATATGCATTGATTTCGCTTCTATATCATCTGCAGTTTTTTCTTCATTTGCCATAATCATGGTCGCAAGATCTATGTCCGCACTATTCTGTGAGGATGAGGCAAGTGGGGTGTCTACATCCATGACATCATCTTCACCGATGTTGGCGGCGCGCTCATGGGCGTTGTCCTTTGCCTTCTTCTTAGCTTGATATGCGTTGATCGCTTCTTTGGATTCTCGACATATCTTCGACCAATGTCCCCAAGTGCCACACTTGAAGCACGTCTGTTCTCATTGTCTATACGGCTTGGCGTGTCTTTTCTTTGTCATCCTCTTCACAGGGGCTTTGGACTTTCCTTTGGCCTGGGGTCTCTCTTTTCCACCCTGCTTGCCCTTCTTTCTATGAGTGGGCTTTCTCACCTTGTAGCTATTGGCATTGACTTCATGCGGTGCCTCGTCGTGTGTGGTCGCGAGACATAGTTCTTGGCGTAGAACATCGTCTTGCGATTCCGCAACTTGCATTACATCAATCGCCGCTATACTCCTTGTATGTGTCCCGACGATAGTTGCGTGCACTCTGGATAGCATTAGGGTGGAAGGTAGAGAGAGTTTTCTCAATCTTCTCTTCATCAGTGATCTTCTTGCCACATAGAGAGAGATTGGTACAAATTCGTGCAAGGCGCGATTGTACTCGCCACTGCTCAAGTCCGCAAACCTCAGCGCACCCAATCTTGCCGTGCTTGGGGCAAGATGGTGTATTCGAGCTTTTCAACCGCTCAAGTGCGTCCAAAGCTCAAGTGCACTCTCCTCACCATATATTCATTCTTTAGAGTGGTGAGAGGTGGTGCTGAGAAAATGCAGAGCTTGATCATTCCGCCACGGTAGGTTTTGCGTCCCGCGAGGACCCTAGACCAATCACGAACGGAGCTTCTTGCCCCAAGAACAATTCTCACGTCCGATGCCCAAGTGAGGTAGTTCGACTGCGGCGAGGCCGCTTCTTCAAACTCACGATTCACAATGCCGACATCCGCATGATTTCAAAATTCGTTTAGATTATCGCGTAACTGATAGAAAATGGTTGCAAAAGCATAAAGTGCAGAAAAAAATGAATAAATGTGCATTGCATTATATAAAATAAAGCAAAAGATTCAAAAACATAAAGAAAAATTCATGAAACAGAGAAATAAAGCAAGAAAATTTGAAAATAGAGCCAAATAAAATCTTCTTGATTTTCTGGCAATTTTTCAAAATTTTCTGCAATTTTTTTTTCTCAATTTTCTCTTTTTTTTCTTTTTCTTTTCTTTCCCCCTTTTTTTAATTTGCGGCGCCCACTGCCTTCTTGGCCCGCCCCCACTCCGCCTTCTTGGCTCACGGCTTATTGGGCCGCACGGCCTGGATGGCCTGCTTGGCCGCACCATACAAAAAGGGGAAGCTGGCGGCTAGGGTTCCAATCCCAGCCGCCGCCATTTGTGCTTGTGGCGGTGCTTCGGCGCTCCTGCTCCGGCCATTGCGAGCGACGGTCGAAGCCAATGAGCTGGGGCGAGCACACAGCCTAAGCCGAGGGTGCCGGGCGGCGCGCTGCGGCGACGGCTACGTGTCTTGCGCGAGCATGGGCTCGAGGCGCGGCGGCGCAGATCTGCGGGCGCGGCCAGCCGTCTTGGAGGTCGGCGGCGACAAGGCCGAGGCTACGCGCGGCCACCGGCCGAGGCCGGGGGGCGACGTGGCTAAGGCTATAAGCGGCGCTGCGCCGGCCCGAGCAAGCGGCCGACGAGCTTCGAGGCGGCCGCGGCGGGCGCCATGGCAACCGAGCACGGGCGGCGGCGAACAGCGCAGCTGCCGCGGGCGCAAGCGCGGCCGACGACGGCGGCGGCTCGGCGCCGCGAGGCACCGAGGCCGAGTTGGTCGGTCGGCGCAAAAAGCCGGCGCGCGGTGCCCTAGGCGGCGGCCGCGACGGCGGCCGGCAGCGGCAGCGACGGTGGCGAGCGCCAGCGCGGTGTGGCTACGAGCCGTCCGGCGGCGCCACGGCCGAAAGACGCTATCGCTTCGGGCGGCGGGTCGATGACTCGGACGCGCCGGCCGTGGCGGCAAGTCGCCAGCGGCGGCGACAAGAATGCTTCGGCGCCGGCGCCGAGAAAGCGATCGCGGCCGCGCGCGACAATGAGCGACGGCTGACCGGGCTTCAAGCCAGCGTGTACGCGAACCGAGGTTTCGCGCAGTGCTTCTGTGACTTCATGTCATGCACGCAAACCGAGGCAGTGACGGTAGCGCGCTGCGAGCGCGGGAACCGACACGCATATTTCTTTTTTTTTCTGTGGATGTTGCTTGTAGCTTCGTGCCACATGATGCAAACATAAAACAGATGCGAACAGTAGATGCATGCATAGGAAAGACAGCGATTAGAAACAAACGGTAATCCCACCTTTTCTATTCTGATCTCCGTAGAGCAACTCGTGCTGATAACGTGTTAAGGAACCTCGCTATCGAATAGTCCGGGGTTCCCGAACAGATCTGAAGTGGAGAACAGAAAGAGAGAGAGACACGTGTTTAGGGAGAGCGAAAGCGGAAATTCTTTATTGCTAATGAATTCTGTGTACATGGGGGGGACCCCCCTCCTCCTTTTATAGCGCTCTCTAGGGTTTCGGCATTAGGGACCACATGGGCCTTCGGTGGGCTTCAGGGTTTCTCAACAATGTTTTCGCTTTTTTGTTTTATTGACATTTTTTTTACAAATATGGCTACACGGCCAAGCATGGCAGTACAGCAATTCTTATCGAACTGGCCTGCCCCGAGCCCAACCCAATTTTACTCCTAACGAAATATTTGATTGCCTTTATTTCATATATAATCTCCTATTTTTTATAGGGAATTGCTCAAGTCCTGTTTGTTTCGACTTAGACTTTTTGGTTTTTGGTTTAAAGCTAGTTTTTTGACTTAACGAGCTTTTAAGCCATCTGCTTTTAAGTTAAGACATGCTGTTTGGTATCCTGACTTTTTAATGAGTTGGATGGTGTAGTCAGGGTTCACAAAACCGGTGAAAAGTGCGGTTTTTAAGCGTACCGCTGCGGTTCGATATCCAAAATCGCCTGTCAAACCGTTTTAATTTAAATTTAAAAAAATAAAAAATTGGAAAAATTTATGCGTTGAAAACCGCTCGAAAACTGTTGAAAAACCGTGGTTTTCGCTATTGAAAACCGTTTCTTAAGAACATTCAATCGGGCTGTTGGTTTTTTGTGAAAAACGAACGGTTTTCGATTTTTTTGAATTCTTAACCCTTCGGTTTCTGACGGTTTTCAAGCGGTTTTTGCGGTTTTCGAATTTTGAATGATTTTTTGAAATTCAGTTTTGTGAACCCTGGATGTAGCTTATTGCTAGAAAGTTTGAAATACCCTTTAAGGTGTAAGGACTTTTCTTATGTACTAATTTATCTAATACAAATATTTCATACTTTTTTCACCGAATATCGTATGGAAAAACATAGATTAATATTGAGATCAAACTTCATTCTAAGCATAATTATTTATCAACTTGATCCGGGTCAGTGGAGGAGGAAAGAGACTGAAGATGGCGGAGGAGGAAGGAGGCTGAGGACGGTGGAGGAGGGAGGAGATCGAGGACGGCAGAGACCGAAGCGGCGGAGGAAGAAAGCATGTCGCACAGGAGAGCGAGAGAAGACGAGGAGAAATGAGGAGATAGGAGAAGGATTCTTGAGTTTATATATGATAATATTTGGTGGGTAATTTTGGAAACTTCCAGTGGCAAAGGGTTATTTCATCTCAAAAAAGCTCAAAAAAGCACCTCTTATTTGACTTTTGTCTTATAGTTATATGGAGACTTTTGGCTTTTTTAAGCTTAACTTAAAAGTCAGTCGTTTGTTTCGGTTTTAGTTTTTCTGCTTTTAAGCCAGTGAAAAAGCTGAAACAAACAGGGCCTAAATAGCCCTCGTTTCTGGTTCATGAGCACTTAATATTTTTTTTTGCATATTAGATATTGACGTTTTTTACTTTATGGGCATTCAATTTTTTTATTTATTAGATATTGCTATGTAATCCCGTTATGCTTTATCATTTTGACTTTGTGATCCACTCTTTTGTTTGTTTTGTTCTTTCTTTTACAAATTGTCAAGTTATTTTTTACATAATTGAATTTGTATAAATTTAGTATATAATTGATGAAAAAAAGATATGCAGAAAAGAATAAAGTTCTTTTTTTACAAATGCTTACATCATTTAATTTGTGTAAATTGGTATATAATTTATGTAAAAAGTCCATGCAAAAAATAATAATGTCCCTCGTCTAATGCCTAAAAAATTAAGTACTCATTGATAAAATATTACTCAAATAGAAAGAGGCGAGGCAAATTGATTTCATATATTGGATGTAGATTTGAACACTTAAAATTTGAGTGCTATTTAGCAAAAAGAAATACTAAGATTCTCCCATAGACACCCCCATTTTTATAATATCTTGATCGAAATTAATCTATATTTAAATCATACATTTAAAATAATATCTTTGATAAAAATTAATAGAATTTGATTTCATGCATATGAAGCGTACATTTTACAACATATCGCATGTTTTAATTATACATTTGCAAGTTAGAAGCTGATATTTAGGGAATACTAGTTAAGTACCCATGCGTTGCTATGAAAATTCTCAAATACAATCTTATTAAGAAAAGTTTTTCAAAGCAACAGCCAAGTTGGTTGATAAGAAAGACTTGTATGAAGCGAACTTGTTAGCTATTTAAGAGTGCTTCAAATTATCAGTTAATCATTCATACTAGTATAATTTTAAAAAGCCTCAACATGATAGTACAACAGCAACTTTAAAGAATTTAGTCTTTTTTCTTTTCTTTTTCTCCTCCCCTCTTGTCTCAAGTGCAGTCTTCTGCACCTTGTAACTTTAAACTTTGTTTTCTATCCTCATAATTTAATCACAACTTTAGCTGTCTTAAAAAAGAGAGAGAAGCAGCCATGGCCATGGCCTCCTTCTATATTGTTTCTTGCGCCCCCTTTGAATCTTTTGTATTGTTTCTTTCTTTGTTTCTCCTGTGTGTATGAGCCTTTCTCTTCTCTATCTCTTCCTGCGTCTCTTCGTATGTCCTTTATGATAGAAATGAATGTGACCTTTTATAGGTGGAGGAGAGGGCAGCTAGGCATGTGAATGCTCAGCCTCTATGATACGGTGCCTTGTGATCTCCAGAATTAGCACGTGATTTGATTATGCAATTCTTGCCTTTTAATCTCTGCATTTCCATCTGAATGAGATACAATGGAATATGATTTTTCATGTTATGGGATATGGTGAGTATGTCATTCCATCCAAGCGGGATATGATGAGGAAACTCTTTCATTTATAAGAGATATGAATAAAATCCTTCCATTTTAAGGAGATGTGATTAGTAATATTTTCATAAAATAGAGGGAATCCAGATCGGGTGGGGGGCGGGCTGAGCGAACAGAAGGAAAGGCTAAGCGAGAAGGAAAGGCTGAGCGAACAGGAGGAAAGGGGGGTGGGGGCGGGCTGAGCGAATAGAAGGAAAGAGAGGGTATGAAGAACGGACCGCTGCCACCAAGTCGTAATTAGAGTAGTAAAGATTACATAAGGGTCTTCCCTTACAAGATAGTAGTCGTTGCTCCCTTCGTTTCGCTATACTTGTCTATAGCAACAGGAATATCCGTTTTAATATATTTGTCTATTGAAAGAATTTAAAACATAGTTATTTCAATTTTCTCTCTCTTTAATTCTACTTAAATGCTTTGAAAAAGATTAAGTGATTGTGGTATATCATTTAATAGAGGTATGTATAGTAATTTCTTATTAACTATTTTGTAGATTTAGTGTTTTATTGACCTGTGTCACTGTGTGTATAAAAAGCTTTGAACAAATATAGCCAAACGAAAGCACTAGTAACAATGATTAACAAATGAAGCGTGCAGTCCTCCACAATTATGCAACAAACATGAATCTGAAGCAAGGTTTCAAATTTCGTTTTCGGTCCATATCTCGGATGCGGCCGAAATCCAAAATTTCAGCGAGATTTCAAAATTTTTGGCTAAAATCTGGACGAAATTTGAAAAGCAAATTTGAAATCTGGTATTTTTGAGACTGGAAAAACCAAAATTTCATCCGAAATGTTCGAAATTTTGCCCATTTTGAACCACCTGTGAAAATGGTCTACCGAGGCTAGAAAAAATGTGAAAAAAATCATACAACCATTTATCTACATTTTCTATGTGTTTGAATGCAAAATAATAAGTATTTGCATACAAAATACCCTTCCAAATCAAGCCTTCTATGTGAATCTAGAAAATTAAAGAAACATATCACTTACATCAGTATACACAGTGTAGCTTGACCAAAAACAAATTAGTTGTTGTTCACTTACATTAGCTTTAAAAAGAACTAGAATCTGTACAACTTTCTAATGACCATATAGACAAGCTTGCATCAGAGCAGTCTGCACATAACAGTTCGGTTTTTATAGTTATCACAAAACCGCAGAAACCTTTTCATATTTGAGAATAATACAAAGATGAAAACAAATTAATTAGGTGATATCCAATCATCTATTGAAAAATAGTCCATAGATCTATCTCTTATTCATATGGGCTATTTCTGTCATACAATATTTCCTGACACTGATCTTTATTTATTGAAAACTTCATCACAAACATCAGGACTATGTAGATACTTTGTACAGTATAGAAATTCATTTCTTAGACTTGAATAGAAAGTATTCTTTATACTCCTGATGAAAAATTATAAAGTAAGAAGAGATATTAATGATCATCAAGAAATGAATATCAAGGATGAACAAGGTGAGAAAGAAAAGAGCTTACCTGTCCTTTGGTAAGTTGAACCTCTGGACATGATTGTTCATGATACCATAAATTAAAGATCTATTAATTTGTATATGTATTTTTTTGCAAAATTTTCACATGTATTCCTTATAAAAGGTATTTACAATTCTTCATAAAAAATTTGGAGCAAAATCCAGTCCTAAAAATATCAAAACCGGTTGAATTTGTGGTAATTTCGATCCAAAGAGCCAAAATTTCGGCAAAAATTATTGTAGTAATATGAAATTTTCAATTATTTTATCTCGCTGAGATTTAGAATTTCGATCCCAGACGAAATCTGAAATTTCGACAAAAATCTCGGCGCGATTAGCGTGGTCAGAGCAAGGTTTCAAATCTCGTTTTCGGTTAACATCTCGGAGGTGGCCATAATCCGAAATTTCGTTGAGATCTCGGAATTTTAGACAAATTCCAGTTGAAATACAAAAACAAAAATTCAAATTCGGTTTTTATTGGACAAAAAATTTTGAGATTTCGCTCGGAATTGCCAAAATCTCGGCAAGATTTCGGTGAAATTGAACCGAGTGAAAAACAGTTTAAACCACGTCGAAAAATTTTGAAATTTTTTTTATGGTTCTGACAACATTAATATTCTGATAAAAAATTTAGATTATTATCAAGAATAAGGAATTTTTAAAATTCGGACAGTGTTACTGTTCTGATAAAACGCTGATCGGCAAATTTGAACCGAATGAAATGGAAGAAACCACGTTAGAATTTTTTTTTCATGGTTACGATGTATCACTAATGTTAGCATAAAATTTTCAGATGATGATCAAGCTTTAGGAATTTTTAAAAATTCGGCCAGTGCTACTGTCTTCATAAAAGCCTTACCAACAAATTTCAACCAAATGAAAAATAGTTCAAACCACGTTAGAAAATTTTGAATTTTTTTAATGGTTCTGATGTATCATCAATATTTTCAGATAATGATCAAGCTTCAATCATTTTCAAAAATTCTAAAATTGCTACGTCCTGATAAAAGCCTGTTAATCAATACATAGATTTGCTTGAGCAACCAAAAAAGGGCTAGAATTTTTGAAACTTTTAGATAAGAGTTCTGAGGTAATTATTAAGCTCTCATAAAAATTTTGGATCATAATCACATAGCTGTAAACTTATAAAATATTTAAAATGGTACTATGTGTCGACTTTTGTAGTCGGCAATAAATTTATGGGGTAGGCGCTAGATCTCAAACTCGAAGGTCACACAAGACAAGGGGTTTAGACAGGTTCAGGCTCTCGCGGAGGAGATAATACCCTAGTCCTGTGTGCTGGGATTATGTAGATCTCTTGGATCTAAGATTGCTCAAAGCACAATATACTCTGGGCGATATGAGGTGTGCTATGCTCTATGGCTTGATCGCTCTATGCTTGGATCATCCCCCCTCTATGTTGTTGCCCGCCCTCTCCCTTATATAGCGGGGGTGGGGCGGCTTATAGAGTCCTGATCGGTTTGGAGATTCCGATCGGTTACAAGATTCTAGTCAGTTAATAGGATAGAGTTTACATCTTTATCTACCCTATTAACGACTCGGATTACAACCGTATCTATCATATCTAAATATAAGTTCAACTTCCTTTAGGATATGTCCCCTGCGCACGGCAATGGGCCTGACGCGGGAGTATCTTCGGCCTCCTCTTGGGCTTGTCATGAGGGTACCGGTTCTTATATTCCACAAGAGCCCCGAGTCCTTTGCGATCGAGTTGCCTCCTTCCTGGTTGCAGCCCAACTGAGTCATGCTTCACGCCGAGTGCTTCCAGTTCTTGATGCAGCTTCCCGACTAGTTTCCTTTACAGCCGAGTGCCCTGTTGTAGGCAAAGAAATCGTGAAGGACTCAATAGAGCTCCACGCGTTAAACTTTCCGAGTGGTTCCTAGCCCCATTATTGGAATTCTGGCAGTCGGCTCAACTTGGGACATACTGTATCCCAAACGATATGCAGAAGTCAAAACGCTTTTCCCGCTCAAGGCAAAATTCAGCGCCACTCCCTTTAAATTCATTCGTCGCCGAAGTTTCTAATGTCGTCGTTGAAGCGTTGGCTCACACACATCGCATCCAAATTTAGTAGCCCTGAAATCATGTATATGCAGAACTTAGGCAATGTAAAAACAATTCACTCGGATGTGATGTCTGACTGGTGTATATATAATTTTAGAGTTTTTACTCTTTTCCTTATTGATTTTGAATTCATCCGAGTGGTTTGACTCTTTTGTTTAAGCACTCTGCCCGACTAGTCTAGCCCCGGCGCTGGGAGTCGACTCATGGCTCTTTTCCTGTGCACATGTTTTGGGTGACTAAAGTTCGCTGCTCATGGGGTCGAGCTTCACAATTTGGAGTTATCACACTCGGATTCACACGCTATCGTTAAGCAAAAGAAGAAAAATACAACTCAAAAGATGTGCGCATGCGCACGCTTATTAGGTAGCCTCGACTTCATCGCTTAGTTGTGGGTCAACTAAGTAGCAAGTCGAAAAGTCAACAATTTTATTTACAATGACATAATTGAGTAAAAGCGACTTAGCCGCTTTATGCTCCATATGTTGTTGACGATCATGCCATCTTTGCTCGTGGCGCAGCGTAGGCTAGTAGATGAGTCAGAGGCGCGCCGGGCGTGGCGTGGCTCGTGGCCGTCTTGAAAGTGGCGCTCGGCGCGGCGAGGCTCGTGGTCGTCTTGGGCGAGGCGCTCGAGGCGCAGCGTGGCTCGTGGCCGTGCCGAAGTGGCGCCGGGCGGCGGCGAGGCTCGTGGCCGTCCGAAGGTGGCGCTCGGGCGCAGCGTAGGCTCGTGGCCGTCGCCGGGTGGCGCTGGCGCAGCGTGGCTCGTGGCCGTGCCGGCGGTGGCGCCGGGCGCATGCGTAGGCTCGTGGCCGTGTCGGCGGTGGCGCTGGGGCGCAGCGTGGCTCGTGGCGCGCCAAGGTGGCGCTTCGGGCGCAAGCGTAGGCTCGTGGTCGCGCCGAAGCCGCGTGGGGCGCGCAAGCGCGCTTCACATACCGGCTTTTCGATTTCGCTAAATTGCGCCGCCGCCACCATGGCCTTGATCCGCCACGATCGGGCCGCCGCTATCCGATGCAATCATCGGGTCCAGCTTTGTCGAGAAGCGCCTTGGAGGCGACGACGCTCGCATTGGCGCGCGGAAACGGCTTGATCTCCCAACTGGATTGCGGAGGTCCTCACGGACATTGCGGTGCGAGATCGGCGATCGCACCGCACCTCCTTACCCTTACGAAGACGATCTTCCCCGCAGCTTCTGTTCTTCTTGTTGGCGTTGGAGATCGGTCTTACGCTTTTTATCGCGAAGATGCCACGAAGATCACAAAGAATTCCTCGCGACGCCGATCGGTTTGCCGCCAAGTCAAAGTGACATATCCGAGATGGGTTGGCTCGATCTTTACGGATCGGATCTGGTTTTGGACCGACAGACAAGCTCTCCGCGCAGATCTGCGACGAAGTCCGTGTTTTCGCGGAAGGCACGGCTGAGACGAAGGTGGCGGCGAATCCACCGATTGTCGCCATCGAGTGCGTGGAAAAGATTATAGCGCTTCCCTACTGGCGCGCTAACCGCCGACTTTTGTAGTCGGCAATAAATTTATGGGTAGGCGCTAGATCTCAAACTCAAGGTCACACAAGACAGGGGTTTAGACAGTTCGTGCTCTCGCGAGGAGATAATACCCTAGTCATGTGTGCTGGGATTATGCAGATCTCTTGGATCTAAAATTGCTCAAAGCGCAATATGCTCTGGGCGATATGAGGTGTGCTATGCTCTATGGCTTGATCGCTCTATAGTTGGATCATCCCCCCTCTATGTTGTTGCCCGCCCTCTCCCTTATATAGCGGGGGTAGGGCGGCTTACAGAGTCCTGATCGGTTTGGAGATTCCGATCGGTTACAAGATTCTAGTCAGTTAATAGGATAGAGTTTACATCTTTATCTACCCTATTAACGACTCGGATTACAACCGTATCTATCATATCTAAATATAAGTTCAACTTCCTTTAGGATATGTCCCCTTGCGCACGGCAGCGTGGCCTGACGCGGGGAGTATCTTCTGGGCCTCCCTCTTGGACTTGTCATAAGGGTACCCGAGTTCTTATATTCCACACTATGCCATTTTGTGTTCCTTGTGTTTTTGATTTTGGAAAGATAATAAATGAAGTTCAATGAGTCCATAGATTTTATTGAGAAAACAAAAAAAAAATTAAAAATTTTAGAGAAGGGTTCTTAGGAAATTCTTAAACTCTCCTAAAAATTTTGGATCATGATCACACTCGAACAAATTTATAAAATTCTGACAAGGTTATTGTCTCAATTATGTTAATTCTGTTTTTGAATTTTTAAAGATAACAAATGAAGTTCAATTATTTTGAAAAATTTTCTGTATGATCCTACACTTCTAAAGATAGTATCATAAATTTTTCAGGGTATGAACAAGCTCGTATAATTTTATAAAAATCTAACAATATTTCTATTAAAATTTTAAAACGTCTCAAAAAAAATCGGTTTTTCGATAAATTTTTATGGAAGATGATTTTCTTAAAGGTTATTGGACCAAATCTGGGCAAAATAAAAAGTCAAATTCCAATCAAATTACCTTAGGTTTAGTAAAATCTTACCAAAATTTCCCAAAATTACTCTAACAATATATTTTTTTTATTCAGTCGGGATTTTAAATCCGCCCCGGCCGGAATGCGAGATCTCATAAGAGAGTTTTTCGGAACCTTGGGTCAGAGCGCACATTGCCCTCCACGTTGCCACCGTGCCTCGTCCAATACGACAAATATCCAAGATCCACCGGTGACCTGCCCACGAAAGTGGTCCCTACTCCCTACAGATGCCTGGCATTCGGATAATCGGATCCACGTGTCATAGAAACGGTGTTCACTACACAATCGCAGAATCACTTGTGCCTAAAAATTGAGCCGTCGCCCACCCCGCTCACCTCCCAATTCCCAGTTCCCACCAGCCGCTGCAGCCCACCTCCATATCTTAAACCCCATGGCGCGCGACGGCGGAGGCGACCTTGCCGATGACGGCTTTGCGGCGTCGCGGCTGTTCTCGCAGGGCGTCTCCTACTCCTACGATGACGTGATCTGCCTCCCGGGGTACATCGACTTCCCGGCCGACGCCGTCGACCTCTCCACCCGGCTCTCCCGCCGCCTTCCACTCGCCACCCCCTGCGTCGCCTCCCCCATGGACACCGTCTCCGAGGCGGCCATGACCGCCGCCATGGCCTCCCTCGGCGCCGCCGCCGTCATCCACAGCAACGCAGACCCAGAGCTCCAGGCCTCCATCGTGCGCGCCGCCAAGTCCCGCCGCCTACCCTTCCTCTCCAGCGCCCCATTCTTTGCCCCCTCCTCTGTCCCCTCCGCCGTCGACTTCGCCGGCTGCGCCTACGCCCTCGTCACCGAGCGCGGGGACTCCCTCTCCAGGCTCGTCGGCGTCGCCGCCGCCACCGACCACAAGCCGGGCGTCCCCGTGTCCGATTACATGACCTCCTCCCCGCGCACGGCATCCGCCTCCTTCGATTTCGAGCAGGCCGCTACATTCCTCGCCGATGAGGGCCTGGAGTTCGCGCCCCTCGTTTCCGATGATAGCGCTGAAATCGTCGACCTCGTCACCTCCCAGGACGTGGAGCTCATCCGGAGCTACCCGAAGCTGGGCAAGCCGTCCCTCGGGCCGGATGGCAAATTCATCGTCGCTGCGGCGATTGGGACGCGGGACGAAGACAAGCAAAGGCTCGAGCGGCTGGTGAAGGAAGGGGCTAATGCCATAGTGATTGATAGCTCGCAAGGCAACTCTGTGTACCAGCTTGAGATGATCAAGTATGCGAAGAGGATGTATCCTAACGTGGATTTAATTTGTGGAAACATAGTGACTATTGCACAGGCACAGAATTTGATTGCCGCCGGAGCAGATGGATTGCGGGTTGGAATGGGCTCTGGATCGATCTGCACCACCCAGGAGGTTTGCGCGGTGGGAAGAGGACAGGTACAGTTTGATAATCTCTCGAACAAAATATTTACTTTCATAGGATCAAGTTAAATCTGTTTTCTGTTTGAATCGAGTTGATTGGTTGTAAATGGCCATAATAAAGCTTTGAATAATTCATTTGAGTTGAATTGTGGTGGTAAATTTGCAATTGGATAGTAGTTCAAGTAGGCATAGTAAAGTTTTGATGATGTTTGGGAGCTGCATTTTTCTACATGATGCATCAAACAAAGGGCAAAGTAGAACCAGAACCAGTGTAACCATAAACCCATAACCCCTTCTCTTTTAATTAGTGTTTTTTAAAGTTCTGGGGAACCACCTGCTATTTGGTGCAAGAATCATGTGGTTCCATTGTCCTCGAAAGCTATTTTCAGAATTGGTTACAAGAATGATTTGTGTAATGCTTTTATATTCTTCTTTTTTAAGGGAACATGCTGCATCTTTAGTTGCGCACTATTTATATTGTAACAAGTACTTTCTAATTTCTACAAAATGCCTAAGTGCTCTAACAGTGGATGAAAATGATATCTTATAGAGTTTCTTAAACATTTCATGTTGTTCATATATATTAGCCTGTATTGGAAGGCCAGAATTTTCCGCCCATTTTCACTTTATCGTCCTTTTTTCTCCTCTTGATGTGTAGCTTGAATTTCACTATGCTGTTGCCTTTTTTGTGATAGGCTACTGCAGTTTACAAGGTCGCATCTTATGCCAAGGATCACGATGTGCCGGTTATTGCAGACGGTGGAATTTCAAACTCTGGACATATTGTGAAGGCTCTGACACTAGGGGCATCTACTGTTATGATGGGTAGTTTCCTGGCTGGCAGTCTTGAAGCTCCTGGTGTTTATGTGCACAAGGTATGCATGGCTTTTATGACTCTTTGTCAGTTAACTCTGTTAGGTAATGTCTTTTAACTTTGTTAGGCACACATTATTTGGATATTCCATAGTGGGGAAATTCGTTGGGAAAATTCTATAATGATGCATCTGTAAGTATATGCAGACATTAGTGTAATAGTAATGCTGAATTTACTTGGAAAGAGAAGACAAATTGATGGCTGGGCTTCTCATATGTGCGGCGTCATTAACATGAAGCCCATGTCGATGGTACTCGGGAGCCGGAGCCGAACAATGGAGCCAAAGCCGGATTCAAATCCACTTGTGAGATTTTCTTGGAATCCGATCGGGAGTATTGCTTGGGGTCTCTTTGCTTGTCACGTGAGACCGAGCGGACGTTGTGCTGGCGACAGGCGACCGGAGGTTGGTTGCCCATGGACGGCGCAGGTCCTGAAGGCAGGGAAGCCAATGCGTCGCGGAAGACTGGCTGGCGGCACGACGCGGTGTGCTGCCGGCGTGTCGGAGCGGGCGACGAGGCGGGGACGGCAGAAGTGGCCGCCGAGAGATGCCGAGGAGCCTCAGGTTCGAAAGCTTCTCACTTATCCTCATCAGCCATCATGCTTGGCGCCCGCCTCACTGCTTCCGCCACGACGCCCAGATGACTAGGCGGCCGCCTAACTCCTTCCAGTCAAGGCGGTCGGCCCAAGCGTCCCTCTCCGGCCGCCGGGACGCCTAGGTGTTGCCTAGGCGACGCCGTGATAACACTGGACAAGATGCTTTGCACATGCCACTTGTGGCTACTGCAATAAAAGAGATCACTCAGTACAAATATAAGTGACACACTGACACCTATTCCATCTGAATAAATAATGTTTCATAAAGGGAACCAAAGTGTGTTGTATATGATTGGTGTGCTCTAAATTTCTGCATGATGATTGAATGTGAATGTTTTTATTTGTTGCTTTCCCACTGTCTGCTTTGTATATGAACTATATTAACAAGCCATTCTTATTGTACTGAAAGTATAATGTGAAAATTGTAATATCCCGTTTCTATAACTAGAGGAACTAGAAAAAAAGGACTTGGATAGAAATAAGGAGAAGAAGTAAGGAAAAAAGGTGAAAAGGGGGCAATCAGTACGAAGGCCCTGTTGTCGTGCGACACAAAAGGATGGGCATGGGGATCGTGTGCAGCCAAGCCATCCTAACCCTAACCCTAGCTACGTCGTCACCCTAGGCTGCTTCTAGAGCCTTGGATCGTTGCCATGCATCATTGTAGTCGCCGAAGCTGCCGTGTCATGGCCGCACTCTAGGCTGGCAAGGCGAATCATGGCCGCACCACGCCGGCCGCATCTGGTGATCGAGGGCGATGCGCCTGGCACAATCAGGAAAGGGCACGCGAGAGGCACGCCGCGCTGGGCTACTGCCGGTGACCATGTCTGGCCCACATCAACATCGCGTTGAGGCATGTATAGTCTGCGAACCGGCATCTATCCGACGTAACCATTTGACGTTCTCGAAAACTAATCGCGTCACGTCGTGTAGGTGTTTCCGAGGAGCGTAGATTGTGTGATGTGGAGGGTTTGGGTGATGTTTTAGGGAGCAGATGGAGAGGAAAACGTGAAGCACTGCCGGTTTCGACAGTTCTCTCAAATCTTTGAGTTGTAGGTAAGACCCTAGACCGTTGTTCCTCGTTTTGTCGTAGTAGATGCGTTATGGGGGCATGTTTTGTGCAAGATCGTGATAGGTGGGTAGCGTTGCAGTTGTTATGATTGATGCTGAGGTTAGGTAAAGTATGTTGTCCTCTTTTGAGAACAAGTTTTGTGGTATCTACGTTTAGTTTCATAATCTTGCCGTATTATGAATAATGTAGATAGTTGTTTAAGGTTTCCATAGAGTGCAAGAACAGTGGATTTGGTTGAGCGGTTTAAATGTTATAGCATCAGGAAGGCTGTTGTCCAAAAATTCATCGTCGTGGGTCTCGTCGCAGTTGTGTTAATAAGCTTATTATGCTTAGTAGATGGCCGAATTAAATTGTGTTCATAACTAGGGAAAGATAACTTTCCATAGGTTGCAGAAGTGGTATAGTTTGCTACTTTTGGTATTGCATAAAAATAGATATAAAATTGCTAAGCATGCTGTCCAGTAATGCAACTAAGAAGTCTTTGGGGTTAAGAACAAGGGCTCATATGGGTTATTCAGGATTTTTGGACAACTAGGAAAGTGTGTCAAATTTTTTGTTAGTTCCCAGAAAATATGTGGTTTGGGTGGGATGGAGAGTTATGGTCATTTGATCACTAGGACAGTGGAGGGGTTGTCTGGTGAAGAGGGAATAATTAGGTTGGGAATGTACATAGGTGCGTATTGCATTGTTTGATGATTATGTACTATCGTTGAACCTTGTTGAGTCTGGATATTTACTGTAGGAGAAGTAGCTTAGGGGTTGGCGTCGTCTATGTATCACTCCTCTCCGCGTATTTAAGAAAAAGGCAAATGCATGGTGGACTGGTAAACGGTGGTTTGTCGTAATGTCCAATATTTATGAGATATTTACCTTGCTGTTTTAAATTTAATATGGTGAATACATGACAATGACAAAATGAGGATGGTTACATGATGATAAAATACTATGATATATGATTTGGAATCCATGCATTTGCATAATGAGCATATCCATGTCATGAAAGAGATTATCTATTTCGGTGGGCATGAAAGACTTACTTTAGTAGGCACCTCCACGAGATGAATGAATGAGAGAGTAGTACATTGATGGGTGTTCACCTAGCTATATCAATATAAACTATGTGATATGCATTATGAGCATGCAATGTATACAAGCATTGCATTAATGCAAGAAAGAGATTATGATGGTATTAAATGTGAAAATGTATGTTATGCTACTGTTTTATTATGTACTTGCTGAGTCTCGGACCCACCCTTGTTTTATTTGTTGTTTTAGGTAACCAATGAGGATGCCATGCATGGGATGGTAATAGCACATATAGGTCATGTGCATTACCATTGTTTTAACGATCACTTCTAGTTATCTTCATTCACTTTTAGAGATATAGCTCATATATTTGTAGTTAAGAAAATGATTAGTGCATAATGGTAGTTGTGTGGAATTTGGTTATCTCAAGTATCATTGGACAAGGTTGAATCATTTGATTTTCTCTCGGATATTGTTAATTTATTATCGTCATCACTAATGATAAAATTGTTCCTGGGTGTATGTTTCTAGCCGTTCTCGGACGCGTGGTCCCGAGCGTTCGTAGGCACGAGGTTCCAATTTTAATGTTGCTCAATATTTATTCTACTCATTGTTATTCGGTCCCTGTTTATTATTTAATGCTATTTTGTGAAGAAATTGTTAGGGAGACTATCGTCGAAATTCTTAGTAAAGGTGGTTTAAATTTTAGAGAGAAAATGATAGAGATGACATTCTAGGCACTTGGTGGTGTTGGGGTGTTACAAAAATACAGTGGATTAGCTACCAAAATGCACTATGGAAAGACAACCTCCAGTCTGGGATATAGCCTAGTGTAGTAGTGTTAATAGTTGATTTTAGTGCATACATAGTTGGATTTATCATGCTTTTTGTGTTTCTTATTTTACAGAAATATTTATCATGCTTTTCTGGTTTCTTATTTTAATGAAAGAAAGTTGCTGTGTTTGTTCTGGTAGATGATACAATGAGAATAAATACAGCAACTACGTCTGTTTTCTGGATATATCATATATTCGATTACTATTTTACCTTTTTGTACATGGCATGAAGATCACCCTCCTTATTGTTCCCTTTGGTTCCTCACTTCGTCTAGGCTTTTCAATAGTTAGTAGGGTAGCATATTGCTCTAGGCCCTTCAATAGTGCCCTTCAATAGTTACATTCTCTTACGAGCACCCAGCACTAGGTTTAGTTAACATGAGCTAAAGTTAATTGTAAGTGGTTAGCTTGTAGGTAGAAACCTTTCCATTACATAGCTTGACTTACTTTTATGAGATTGTGCATGCTGTTAGAAGCTTGTGTTGTATGCACCTTCAGATGACATGAATGGGACTACATGGCTTAAAATAATTGGCTTAAAGTTCTGTTAGACTTAATTTGGAGCCTACTGCTGTCATACATTTACTGAACCACAACCTACCATTCCATCTAAGGCGTTGGTAATGTATCTTGAAAAATACGGTGAATCGGACTTGGGTTACAAAGGATGCAAAATTATGATAAGAATAGCCAAGTAGATGAAGACTGTCCTTAAAAGTATCATGGTACCCTAGTCCTTGAATGATATGAGTTTGTTAGTTTGGTACAATTGCATGGATTTAGTAATGACCATTGGGAAGTCTTTGCATTTCCTCATTTCTTGGAAATGCATTATGTACCAAGTGTTGAGTGATTAAACTCCCTTTTGCCCTGTCATTTTATGATTGACATATCGCATATATGCAATCAACCCGGTCTGCTTCTAACTAAATCTTGACTCGTAGGATGGGCGTCGAGTAAAAAAATACAGAGGCATGGGTTCTCTTGAGGCCATGACAAGGGGGAGTGATGCAAGATACCTTGGCGATACGCTTAAGCTGAAGGTTGCCCAGGGAGTTGTTGGAGCAGTAGCTGACAAGGGCTCTGTACTGAGATTCATTCCTTATACAATGCAAGCTGTCAAGCAAGGATTCCAGGATCTTGGTGCATCCTCTTTGCAGTCAGCCCATGATCTTTTGCGATCAGAATCTCTTAGACTGGAGGTATGTACATATACTACATAGTAGGCATTTACTTGTGTAAACAATATTTTTATAGTCTACGTTGCATTTTTGTCTGCTCTTTAGTGTTCAA
Organism: Otatea glauca; assembly: GCA_036346275.1. Classification (NCBI taxonomy): domain Eukaryota; kingdom Viridiplantae; phylum Streptophyta; class Magnoliopsida; order Poales; family Poaceae; genus Otatea; species Otatea glauca. Next base: position 32,648,138 of record CM070724.1, on the reverse strand, counting down.
GATTTTGAATATTGAACAGGAGATTGGCGATATCATACTAATTATCTAAGAAGGGAAAATCATGGATCTTCTCATCTTTGATCTTTGGTTGACAAAAGTAACATTTTGTTCAAGCAAAGGGATACACAGTGGCGGAGCCAGGATTTTTGTACGCCTCGGGCCGAAAATAAGTGACTATTACGGTTGTCAAAGACTATAGATATTTAAGTATAACAAAAGTACAGCACAAATACACAATTAAAAATAAATTTGAATTCCGTACTTAACATTTCAATTAAATAGATAAAATATGTCAAAACAATATAGTATAGTGGAGTGGTAGAAAAGGTAATACCTAATTAACGAAGCAGCTGCTGCAATACCTACCTGAAAAAGAGCAATCAATTAATTATTAGCACAAGTGCCACCCACATCAAAGGTTAAGTAATCAAAATCAGCATTTAAAGAATCACAGCCTTGTTCTCCTCACCCACAGAGAGATTCCAAAGGCCACCAGCAGCCTCTTCAGCAACACGGCGATTCATCGACTTAGCCAAATTAGTAAGTATTGCAATACCTCCCTCATCTGCAACTGCCTTCGCAACCTTTGCATTCACTGATAAGTTGGCAATAGCATCAACTAATGTAAGCAAATGATAGATTCTAGACTACAAACAGCGAGAACCCAGGACTTCAGCCAAACAATTTATTACCTTAGCTGCTTCAGATTTTGCGCTCTCCCTTGAGCATCTTGCAAGGTCTAGTAGCATCGGGATGCCCCCATCCCGCATCACTGCCTCTAACCTTGCAGCATCCACATTCGCACTCTCATCATGAACCACCACAAATGTTGCAACCGTGGTAGCAGCTCGCTCCTGCACGTCCTCCTGCGAGCTCTTCACCATGCTCAGCAGCATTGCTGTGCCCTGCTGTAGCCAGAAGTCATCCATACCATGTCACCAGAGGTCCAGAGTCACCATAGCTTCACCAATCACCACACCATAGCAGCAGAGCTTGCGGAGTTGCGATCGACGAGCGACGGCCGAGCCGACCGGCCGAGGACTAGAGGGCGAGGCAGCGGGTCGTGGGGAGCCGGGGCGGCGACCGGCGGCAAGCGATCGGGGGCGAGCGGCCGAGCGGCGTCCGTCTTCTGCCGTCGGCCGACAGCGCCTCGGCAGGATCTGCAGCGAGCAATGGCGGGGCGGGGCGGCCGCCGTGGCCTCGTGGGATCTGTCTATCTGGGAGGATCTGCGGCTGCGGCTGCGGGGGCGAGCGGAGCCGAAGGCCGGAGGCGGGCGAGCGGCAATGATCGGAGAGGCGGGTGGCGACCGCAGCCGCGCGAGCTCGACGGAGTCAAGGGATCGCGGAGAGCGGCGGCGTGACCTACGAGCCTGGCCGAGAATGCCCGGTGCGGAGGTGCCCTAGTCAAGCAAACCGAGTCTGGGCCGGCTGGGCGCCTCAGGCCCAAATAAACTTATACAGTATTTTTCCACTATTATTTGGGTTGGGCCTCGGACCCAGGACCTACTGGCCCGAGGCCCAGCTCCGCCCCTGGGGATACACCCTGCTTTCATTGAAAGCACAAAAATGAGGCAAAGGGATACACACTGATTTTGATTAGAGATATAACCAAGTGGACATCTGTATTTCTGCTTTTTAGTTTGTGTACTTTCGATCTAAATAGTAACCAAGAGCTTTGGTTTTTCATAACAACGAAGGTAAAGCTTCATGGTATATTTGATTTAATTTTAGGACAGTATTCACTACCTTTGCACCTTCTTCCTATATGCCAATCAAATGTAAATGTTAATGGATTATCTTGTGGCACCATATAAATTAGAAACTATTTTCCCCAAGCAACCGAGTATTTTATATTGATCTGAATAGGAAACTGTAGAATCAGCCATGTTCTAATTCAGGGTAAAAGCTTTCTTATCCATGATCATGTGGCAAAAATCCACTTTGATACTTATATATAATAGAACTATTTTCTTCATAACATTGCTTTAGGTTGATGTAAATGCTAATCTGTAGGATTGGCAGTTTCTGGTTTAGAAAAAAACCTTTACATGGTGTCATAGTCCCTACTTATGTGATGATGAAGACTGCATGATAGTTTTACAGTTGACAAATTGTTCCCCCCTTTACCTAATGACTGCAGGATTTGTTTAAATCTCTAGTTCTCTACATAGTGTTATCAATATAGATTAGCCTTCTATTCTTGTAGCTCAAAATATACTAACATGCCCATTAACAACACCAATTCTTGACCCCTTAATAAAATCCATGGTGGTGATTTGCATACCCCATAAGCTTAATTATTAACTGGATGTGCAGCCCACATCCAGTGCAACTCTGATGAGAGTAGTGCTTACCAGCAACGAACAAACAGCCCACGTTATATTTGTTCTCTGATCTGCTTTTCTTTCAAAAAAAAAAAAAACACGCTGCGTCTTACTGACAAACTTATCTTTATATTCAGGTAAGAACCGGAGCTGCCCAAGTCGAAGGAGCGATCCACGGCCTGGTTTCATATGAGAAGAAGGCGTTCTGAATTTTGCTGGGGCTGTATTGACCACGGACGAGGCCGTGTGACTGACAAAACATCCAAGGCGATTCTATTGTCGTCGTTTCTGCTGTCTGTACGATTCTACTGGGGTCTTGGGTTTTGCTGCAAAAAGTAGGGTGGCAACCGTTGTAACTTGTGGTGTCAATTTTCATCACCTAATTGTGCAGCACTCCAAATAAAAGAATGCGTTGTGTATGAAATAAGTTGGAGTTGCCTATATGGATAGACTTTGCGTCTCCAACTTGTCTGTGCTATAGCGTTTTTGTCCTGTGAGCTATGTAGATACTTTTTGTTGCTTATCAGCCCCTGGCCATCAAAGTTTGACACCTTGACATGTTTTGCAGGTAGCAAGAATCTATGGGAGCATGTTTTCTGTCACCTACGTTGAAGTACCGTTAGCGACTTAGCATTTCAGATGCAAATGAGCTCTTTGGAACGTAGCATTCCTGTGAAACTTGAACTATTTCTTACAAAATTATACTGATTTGTGGACGAATATTGTACGAGTAATTCTTGCAAACCACAGGGAGATGTAGTGGCAGTTTTCTTGGGAATTTTTTTTCTTTAATATTTTTTTAATCTTTTTTTCCAAACTAGGCGTCAGGGCAAAAAAATTGCAGAATTAGACACCGATCGCCCGTATATGGGGCGATCGCCCCACATACGAGCGATTAGTGCGGCTTTGAACGCACGATTTTTCCTCTGTCTACGGTCAATTCCTAAAAAAAATCATAACTTTTTCATATGATGTCGGACGGAGATAAACTTTATATGAAAATTGTAGCTCTCGACGGGATCTATAACTTTTGTATACAATTTTTTTTTCATTTGAATCCATTTAGATAGTCAAAAACGGGATAGAATATTCAGATCTAAAAATAGATCTGTTTTTAGATCTGAACATTCTATCTCATTTTTAACCATCTAACCATCCGACATCATATGAAAAAGTTATGATTTTTTTTAGAAATTGACCGCAGACGGAGGAAAAATCACGGGCATTCTGCAAATTTTTTGCCTGACGCTTAGTTTTGAAAAAAAAGATTAGAAAAATATTAAAGAAAAAAAATTCGTTTTCTTGGCATGGTGCTAGCCAACGGTTTCGGAACCCAGTACTGTAGTATGTAGGCTCCATAGTAGAGCTGGGCCTCGAACCTAACCCAACTAGTAGTGAAACAGTGCAGCCCGAGGGGTGGCCCAATCGGAGCATCATTTCCTTCTAGCTTCCTTAGTCGCCACTGCTGCAGTGGCCGCCATCTGCGCTGTCGTCGGCTCGCTGCCTTGTGCCTGGAAGCCGGGCATCTGGGCCGCTATGTTCCTTGAAGCCGGGGGGGCTCTACACAAGCGGTGCGCCGCGCCTTGCTGTGGTGCTGACCTCCAAGCCAAGCTGAAGGGGCCCTACGCGGCTGCGCCACATCCAGGTCGCCGCCTAGCGCCTCCAAGGCTCCAAGCCAGTGCGCTAAGGGGGCTTGCGCCGGCGACAGGCAACTCGCCAACTGGCCGGCCTGGCCAACAGCCAACTCCTAGCACCTCGCCCCTGGCCTGGTCAACCACCCCCTACTCCTCTACCTCTCTATTATAAAGTTTTTTTTCTTTGTCGCATAGTGATTGTATTTCAAATTGAGTTTAATTGATTGGACTTAATTTGATGTAATAGAAATATATGTTGAAAAGGACGTTGGCATCTTATTTTTCGTCATAGTCATAGTCCAACCAATCCCCTCCAAAAACAGTAAGAACTGGAGCTAGTACTACCTAACAAAGCAATCATCGCGTTGTGTTTAATTTGGAAGATATTTTTTCTAATCCTGTGCTTCGGAAACCAATTGAGGACTTCGATGTGGATATTAAGGATGCTACTAGAAGGAGTATTTGCGATTGGACCATGCCAACCAAAAGACATCCATGAGGTTTTAGGTTGGAATCCTCAGTTCGTCACTATTTTTGTCTAGCGCTCGAACAAAAAAACTGCGTCCACCAAGGCTAGCGCACGGACAAAAAAATGCCCAAATCCAGAGCCTTGCGCCCACAGCGTGGTGTTTGAACCCAAGACCAACTTTAAGACAAAAAGCTGCGTCCACTAAAGCTAGCGCACAGACAAAAAAATGCCCAAAATCCAGAGCCTTGCGCCCAGCGTGGGGTTTGATCCCAAGACAAGTTTAAGACAAAAAGCTGCGTCGACTAAGTCTCTTTTTATTTCGATTTAGATTGTTTGGCTTTTGATTTAAAGTTATTTTTTTGGCTTAACGAGTTTTTAAGTCGTCTGTTTTTTAGTTAAGATATGTTGTTTGGTATCCTGGTTTTTTGATGAGTTGAATGGTGTAGTTTATTGCTAGAAAGTTTGAAAAACCCTTTAAGGTTGTAAGGACTTTTCTTACGTACTGAGTTTTTAAGTCGTCTGTTTTTTAGTTAAGATATGTTGTTTGGTATCCTGGTTTTTTGATGAGTTGAATGGTGTAGTTTATTGCTAGAAAGTTTGAAAAACCCTTTAAGGTTGTAAGGACTTTTCTTACGTACTGATTTATCTAATACAAATGTTTCATACTTTTTTCACCGAATATCGTATTGAAAAAAATAGATTAACCTTGGATCAAACTTCATTCTGAGCATAATTATTTATCAACTTGAAACTCTTACTACATGGAAATTTTGAACTCTTCTCAAGCTGAAAATAGTATAACAATTCTGAACTCTCGTCAAACTAAATAAAAACATATACTTATAGGCTCAATGAGGCGGATCCGGTCGCCTCTTGTTGCGCCAGATCCGACCGCCTCCCGCCGTTCCACCCTCGGGTCCGCCCGCCTTCACCCACGCCACGTCGAATCCGATCGCCTCCCACCGTGCTACGGTCGGATCAGGTTAGCTCCACCCGTGCCACACCCGGATCCTGTAGCCTCTCGCTGCTCCAAGCTCAGGTTCGACCGTCTCAACCCACGCCGCGCCCAGTGTTTCCGTTTTATTCGCCATCATCACTCTTCTTCTCGGCACCTCTTCCTCCGCTCCCTCTCGGCGTCCGGCGAGGAGAAGCGAAGGGCCGCGCCCCCTTGAGGAACGACCAGGCAGGAAGGCGGCCATTGGCGCGGTTGTGAAGCTATCCCCGCTCCCTGCATCCCCTTTGGTTTCTCGGGTGATCCTGTGATCTGGTGTTCTCTGGTTCTTGGTCTTCGCTGAGTTTCTTCAGGATTCAGACAAGATTGGGTCTTGGAATGAGGTTCCTGTACCTGCATTTTGTTCTAGAACTATATTCCTTTCCAGATTGATACAAGGAAGGGAAATGCTTCCAATTTTCCCGGTTTTAGTTGACTATGTAGTGCCCTTTTTTTGGAAACGAAAATGCGGTGCCATTTGATCGAATTCACATGAACTGGCACTGTAAAGCAGCAAATGGGAAGGTAAAAGATTGACAATATATTGCACTAGATTCATCGCTTGTGCTAGGGCGAGGGCTAATGGTGTGTTAATGGCTGGCAAATGCTGTTCAATTGTGGATGTGAGCTCAGTTGTTGGGTGTTGATCTGTGCAAATGTACATGTGTAATTGTGTGCATCTTTGCTGCAGGTCTGGCTGCCAGGGATATGGTTGTCCAGTTCACCGTTGATCTCAACAAGCCTTTCGTTTTCCAGGTTCGTTCGTGTCTATTCATTGCTTCCTGCAAAACTTCTGGACAAGTTGAGAATTTCCATTGGTACAGATCAGAACCTCATATATCAATGCAAAGCCAATTGTTTTACACTGCAAACTATGAAAAAAAAATGATATTTGATATAACAGCGAAAAACAAACCAAAATTGTGCTAAAATTCCAGAAATGCTGTAGCTAACTGATTGCCAGTTACTTGGTTTTCTGAAATAATTTTTTAATAATGGATACTTCTGTTGTTGTCACATAAAGTATGCAGTTGTCTTGTATTGCTGATTTATCAATGTCACATTTTGCTATTCTTCGTAGGGTTTGTTACTTTTTCTGTGAATGATCCTTGCTGCTGTCTGCAACAATTTGATGTGGCTAGCTGTATGGTGTAAGCATTGTTCCTGCATTCTCACCTTTTTTGGTTGTTAAATATACTCTCTCTGTTGATTAGTCCAACAACATATAGATTATATGACACAAGAGTGATACGGTTAGATTCGTATTTAAAAGCACTTTTCTATGGTTATGATTTTATAGCTATGAATAAAGTATTATAAAAGAAATTAACGGTTAAAGTTCGACTTTGAAGACCATACCAAATCAAAAACCATGTCTTGTAAAAATCAACGGAGGGAGTAACAAATATAATTAAATCCTTCTATGAACTTTTTATATAATTGCCCAGGTATCACCTATCGGATCCTTTTATCTGTGACAAAATGTTTTCAGTTCTACACTGCCAGATCCACATTTTGATGTTATACTCTTTCGCGTGACTGGTGAAGGTTGGCCATCTCGAAGAGCGCTATCAAGAGTGGCTTCACCAGCCTAATGTCAGCGAGGAAGGCCCACATTTCCTTGCGAATAATACCATGGAGGTAATGCATCTCATTTTTTATACTACTGCTGATTTTGTAACAGACCTTTTAATGTGAAATTTGAATGCCCAGTTCTTAACACGCACGAAATGGGGGCCGTGCCAGCCATTTGGCTTCCTGTTGTGTGCTGGTTGTTAGTCAAATCCATCGGGATGGGTGGGTCATGCCTAGACACTTTCAGCCGACTACGTCAACCTACCGGCGCCGGGCTCCACCAACCTTCTATTCCCATCTGAGCTGCATGTCTTCTATGGTTCAAGCCTCCATGTGGCTACATACATCCCTGTGGCTCAACACCTACACTACACTACCGAGCTATATATCAAGAGCCGTCGTCGTCACCAATCTTAAGATACGTCTCAACCAAGCACCATCGATGCCCGCCGCAATTAAGCGACGACACCTACATCTACTCCATCTACAACACCACCTCTGCATCTACACCAGCCAAAAACCGACGAGGCGAAGCCACTCCACTGACATGTCAAACGCTGTTGATGCAAACTTCCACCTGTTGCCACGGACCAACGAGGTGAAGGCAAATCATCTCGTTCGACACCAACAAGGCCGGGCACCGATGAGGCGAAGGCCACTCCATCAACCTGTCGGAGCTGAGGAGGCTAGACACATCATACCTATCCTAACACATGGAAGAAACGGCGCCTCCTGGGCGCTTTGAGCCGGGAGGGGCCGAGCCGGCCAAAAAATTTTCGCATCCAGGTCCTTTTCAAAAAAAAATTACAGATAGGTCCTTTTTGAAAAAAAATTATGATTTGATCCTTTTCCCGAAAATAGAATACATATTACGTCCATGCCCTTTTAGCGTTTTAAAGAGTAGCGCTCGGGTCCTTTTCAGGAAAATCAAAATTACGTTTAGATCCTTTTTGTAAGAAAAAAAACCCGCTTCTTTTTTTTAAAAGAAAAAAATTATGCGTCTCCGACTCCTTTCCTCTCATTGCAATAGTGCAAATGGATCGGGTCTGGACCGGTACGGCACGAAGCACAAATGGGCCATGTCTGGGCTCGTCAAAGGCGAACCGGGCCGACCAAGACGCAACACACCATGGGCACGACGGCCGTCTCGATGCAACACAGTTCGAGCACGGCACGATGAACCGTCTGCATCGTCAAGACAAAGACGATACCTACCTCTAGGTTTGACCTATATATATATATATAATTAAGTGAGAGCTTTTTGAGACCCTGAGAATAAGAAGATCTATCATGTCGTCTACGGAGTGTAATTCAGTATAGGATTTTTGTGTACTTAGTTATACCGATATGTCCGCATGTCGAACAATGTCGTATCGGACTCGCCTTAGACAACGAAAGCATTGGGCAGACATGTAACGACCCCTATTTTCGTATAAATGCAAAAATAAAAATTTCATGTGCATTCTGTACTAGTCCTATGATTAGTAGCTAGTACGCACATTTACAATAATTGGAATCACAACTATACACAAAATTATTAAAGCGGAAGCTATTTATACATTGTATTTTTACAATTCAGAGCATATATTTATATATGCATAGAAGAAGCAAAGTCTTGTAGTGTGCCCATCCAATCCCTCAGGCAATTGACAAGGCATAAATCCCTAGAAAGACTGCATCATCAGAAATTCCCGCGTCCTGTGACGAAGGATAATCTTCGGAGCTTTACTTTCTTATCAACCTAAAATAATAGATTAAGCAAGGTTGAGTACTTTCGTATTCCGCAAGATTTAAGTGGTATTTGCAAATGCAACAATGCAGGCTATATCAAAGGAGGCTACTACAGTTAATTTGCATAAAGCGTTATTGAATTTGTAAATTAAGTTGTCATTTGCAAACGAAATTTGTAAGAGCAATTTTGACCGATAAGAAATAAGTAAAGCATAAGTAATACTCACAGCCCTTCGTGAGCATTGAATAATTCAATGATCCAATAATCCAATTTCTGCCATAATCATTCCTTTGACAACACATAACCATTCATTCAATAATCCAATCATGAAGTCCAACAATGACGGTTCTTTGACATAAAGTAACAGTTGCGAAACAAGTTTCAAACTAAAACCCATTTTTAGAAAATACCAAAGCGTTTAACTAGTGCCAGTTCACCAAGTTTTCCATAACCGCGGGTACAGCTAATCGATTAGATTTACACTCTGCAGAGGTGTACAACTTTACCCACAAGTTATGACCTTTTCTTTTTACCGCATGTTTCACGCACCATTGGCGTGTGGCCAGAATATTCATGACAAAAACTTTTACATTACCTAGATTAACTTTGCACCAGCCCGGGACGTCAATCCATACTATGTTAGAAGAACTCAGAGCATAGAAATGATAGGAACTCCCCATAGCATGGCGTATACCGTTACATTGGTAAGTAGAAACCCCTACAAGCAGACTTTGAAAGGAATGCCTGTGCTATCTCCCGCATTCTATAAATGCAAAGTTAAACTAGATAACTTAATTGGTTTAAGGTTGCCCATAACAGCACTTGTGGTTGCACGGACTTATCTTGGATCATACAACACTACGTTCGGTCCTTAATCTGACACGGGCAATAATCTCCCCCTACACTACGTACAAGTTCATCCCTTGCACAACCGGCTATTGCCAATAATTGCCCGCGTCAAAACCATAGTTTTGATTTTTGGGTTTTTAACCAAAATACCGACAACCAACATCATGTCATAACCAACATTTTCAATTTTTCCCAAGAAACAATCTTGATCTGATCATGTACAACGTTGGTTCTAAAGCATGGCTAAGCATAATTATTAGATCGTATATATACCCATGTTGACATAATGTATTGTCTAACTTATTCTAGGGTTATCAAGGTTCCCATGACAATACTTATCAAGGAGGTTTCATGAGACAACAGGTATATCTACCAGTACCACAAAATAGCGAATTTACAGAAAATAATCGTATGCATGAAACAGTTTGATAAATAAAAGGAAGATTAAATACTGGGATCAATATGATCAAAGGGGTGCTTGCCCTGCTTATTCGTTGTTTTCGTCGAAGTTGCGGTCGAAGCCTGCGTTGTCAACGACGGAATTAATGACGTCGGGTTCTACACGTCGTTCAATGAAAATATAGCGAACAACAAATTTCAATAAGGGCAAAAAGAAAACAAACAGTATATCAAGTAAAGACTTGCTATATAAAATAGGCGTTGTTTAGGGTTGCATGATTTTGTGTTCGTTGTGTTTTAGTCGAATATTTATATTGTTAGTAGCTTTTAGGTTAAGCGATGATGCGGCTTATTTTATTTTATTTATTCTTGTATTATGAATTCAAGAGGCTAAAATTATGTATTCTTGTATTTATATATTCGAATTCTAGACGCTAAAATTATTTGAATTAATAAAAGTAAACATTTGTTAAAGGTTTTGTAAAGAATTATTCACTTACTGCGCTTTCAGCGACCTTATCACTTAATGTTATTGCATTAGCAGGATTCCGATGCAAAGCAAGATGAAATAAGAATATTTTTCCAGATTATGATAGTACATAGCCCAAAGATCATTTCTGGGTTGACCTTCTCAAAATTTGTATTTAGATGAGATGTTTTATAAACTGCCGAAAAGGCTTAAGTGTTTCTGAAAATATATTACTTATGGTTATTTTTCTATCAAGATTTATATGTAATGTATGATAAAATGAACTTCTTTCTTCATAATATGGTAGTATGTACATAGGAGAGTATTTATAAATGGATTTTATAAATTTTATCATCTAGATGAGTTATTTTATTTGCTGTTGAAAAAACATAAATGATCATAAAATTTATGTCACAATGCAACGGATTTCGTTTTTCTTTTGCGGCTACACTATACATAACTATTCATTCATTTTTTTGGTATTAGCAGGGTATGATCCTAAAAGTGTTTTAGAATTGGTTTCACATTATTTTACTTTTATCCAAGATAGTTTATATGCATATGAAGAATATAGTCTTTTATAAATTGTTTTCAAATTAGTTCTTTTTGTCTATTATCAGGATCTAATCTTTAAGAATATGCTAAGATTAGCTCTACCAAATCTTATACTTAACTTATGAGGTGTTCTAAACATATTTCTGATTCTTATATCTTTTACACTAGGATCTCATTCTTATTCATGAAATAATTCAAGTCAAGATTATTTCTTAAATATTTTAGCATACTCAGATAATCTATTGTCATATTAGTATTTGGAAATCAACTATTCTTATGTTGGATTTCTTTTGTACAAAGAATACATTCTTGAATATATAATGCATTGAAAACAACCTTTAATAGAAAATAATTTAAACAAAGATGATATTTAAATATTTTTATATATTTGGGTTGTTGGAAGTCTAAGGATTCCAATAAAATTTGTTTCATTCAATTCTCAGTTAATTTGCATCATATATATATATAGCCTATATTTCATCATTTTCTTTAAATTTGAAATTCAAATTTGTCGAGAGCTTTTATCCAAAATATTTTTGCATATTCTGAGATTACATGATTTTATATGAATATAGAAATTTGTTTCATATTATTTGGATTGAAAATGCAAAAGATATAAGTAATTGAACTTAAATCAGTTGGAAAATATACTGGATTAAATGAAATACACTTTTGAATACTAGAAAGCGCCTTTTACCATTTGAATTGGCTTCTCTTTGTGCCTATGATGACTGGGGCCCAAGGGCAGAGAGAGAAAGTAGAGGGGAGCCAGGGCATGGCGGCACTAGCGAACGGCGACCGAATTTGGCTGGACGACGGGCTGGTGAGCTAGAGTAGGGGTGCGCACATATGTGGGGACGCTCGACCGGCACCAGAGCTGAGCAGAACAAGGCTGCCATCGAGCTCTTGCGGCTGTAATGGAGGACGTTCACCGGAGAAGATAACATGTGAGTCTCGGTTCGAATCGGTAGCAAAATAAGCATCAAGGGATGCCAAAGGTTCCATTTTACCTGTTATTCGAAGTGGAGATGAACGGAGGAGCTGCGCCACCGGTGGCCGGCCGTGAGGAAGGAGCTTCTCGGTGGCGGTGGGTTTTTGCACGAGGGATTCCAAATGTTTTTGAGGGGTTTTGATCCTAGAGGCTTGATGATGCTACGGCTTGAAGCAATTTGGGAATGAGTCTTTGTACCACGAGAATTGCATTCGGTTCTGAGCTTTGAAGCTTTCGGCAATGGCAGAATAGAAGGCGAATTAAGGCTATTCGGTGGAGAGAGCTAAAGAAGAGTGGAAGGGGAGTGAGGTGCGACTTCTTGCGACTATGGAACGCTATTTATAGGTGAGGAGACGCTGAGGATGAGCCTGTCTCAGGTGCGAACTCGCCGGGATGTTTCATGGAGCTGCACAGGAGAGGGCATTGGCGAGGAAGGTAGCTTTGCAACCATGGCAGAGCTCAAGCGTTGGATATAACTGCCGTGGCAGCAATGCGACAGGGTTTCGGTCGTGCCATTGCGACAATCGAACGGGCTTCTGTTTCTGTCACGGCACAAATGGCAGAGAAGGAGCGACACTTGACCGCAAGGATGACGGCGGCCACAGGAGTTGGTATGGGCCGCGGCAACGTGAAGAACGGGAAGGGCAACCGCATGGACAGGAGCATTGAAAGTCTAGCGCAGTCTTGGCTGTGGCTGACGACGGAAATAGGGGCGCGATTTGGCTCGGGAGTGCCGGCGGCTGGAGGAAGACAATGGATGGGAGAGGAAGCTGCCGGGTGGCCCCAAACAGAGATTTGACCCCACATGGAGCGAAGGGCGAAGTGGCCTCAAGCAATTTTCAGTGATCAAAGGAGGATAAGTTCATTGAATCAGTTGGGTATCTTGTCTAAAATTTAATGAGAATTTTAATTCACGTACTAGAGATAAGTAAGATTATCCTGTAAAATTTTCAGCTTGCGATATTATGTGTAGAATTTATAAAAATTCTGACAAGCTATTGTGCTCAAATTGGTTTTTCTGTTTTTAAATTATCAGAGAACTTATATCTTATCAAAACTTTTTGAAATTTTTTATAAGAGTTCCTCTAGGTCATATAAGCCTTCAGTAAAAATTACACTTTTATATATTTTGTATTTTATTTATAAAAATTCTGACATTGTGATTCTTAGATTTTAGAAATTCTGTTTTTGAATTTTTAAATTTATTAAAATTAATTATTTATTTTTAATATTTTACTGTAGATGTTTCTATCTATCCGTAATACTTATTTTTAATATTTTTACTGTAGATGTTTTTATCTATCCATAATACTTATTTTTAATATTTTTACTGTAGATGTTATTCATCTATTACTTATAAAGATTTTCCCATTAGAGCAAAAATCAAGAAAAAAAAATCAGAAAATACAGAAAAAGCATTAATAAATATAATTAAATTATAAAATTTAATTTTTTTACTTTATTTTAATTTTTGGGATGTTAGAAGACAGGGCCGGTCGAATATAGAGAACATTTTAATCAGTAATACGGGTGCTCTTGGTAGGTGCATGCATGCATGTGTTGTAGCATCGTATCATCCATCTAATTATAGATGGAAGAGTTCACACCTTAAAGGAGGCTTTGAGCCGGCTCGTTCGTGGCTCGGCTCGCCAGCTGCAAAAAAAATTACGTTTAGGTCCTTTTTTTGAAGAAAAAAATTACGATTAGGTCTTTTTTTGGGGAAAATGTTACGATTTGGTCCTATTTTCAAAAAAAGAAAATATATTACATCTAGGTCCTTCATGCGTTTTTAAGCATTGCGCTCGGGTCCTTTTACGGAAAATTAGAATTACGATTAGATCCTTTTCGGAAAAAAAATACGTTCAGATCCTTTTTTTAGGAAAAAAATATACATTGCATTTAGGTCCTTTTTCTATTTTTGTAGCATTACGTTTAATCTCTTTTGCGGAAAATACAAAATTATTTTTAGGTCCTTTTCGCATGTTTTCTCGATTTACTCGTGTAGAGAACGGCAATCGCGCGTTTTCTCTATTTGCTCGCGTGTGGAGCGACGCCCATGACGTGGCACGCCGTGTATAAGTACCTAGTTATAACATATATGCAAGCATAGCTAGAGATCAGGTGATGCATATTGCTGCATGCACGCCAAGAGTTATCGAATAATGCATGTCAATGCTGGTGGCAGCCATGCAAGCACAGTATAATCACAGAATCGGATAGGTGAAGGCAAGTAGTTCTCGCGGGATTTTCTGATAAAAAACGACGGTCAGATTTCTGATAGAACACGTAGCAAACTACTATACTAATTCTTTTACTATAGTAGATACTGTAACAAAATTTTTTAATTGATCCGAACTATCTATAATCTCGATAAAAAACCTACGCACATAAATAAAGCTTAAGTTGAGAGTCCCACCCAGGGTTTCAAATCTCGTCGAATTTCGGACCACCCCGAATCTAAAGTACCGGTCGGGAATTTTTTTTTAAAAAAAACTGAAATTGCTACAGTAACCCGAAATTTCGGTTTTTCTCGACGAAATTTCACCGAAATTTGATATTTTTTTGGCCGGTTTTGAAACTTTTAGGGCCGGATTTGGTCCAATAACCCTTAGGAAAGTCATCTCCTATGAAAATTTGTTGAAAAATCAAATTTTTTAGATATTTTAAAATTTCGGCAGAAACACTGTCAGACTTTTATAAAATTGTACATGCTTGATAATAAGCTGAAAAATTTATAGTACTATCCTTAGTAGTTTAGGATCATACATAAAAAATTTCAAAATAATTTAACTTCATTTGTTATCTTAAAATCAAAAACAGAATGAACATAATTGTGACAGTTAATTGGGACAGTTACATTGTCAGAATTTTATAAATTTTCTTGAGTGTGATTATGATCTAAAATTTTTATGAGAGATTAATAATTGACTCAGTACCATTATATAAATTTTTCAAAAAAATTCAACATTGTTTGTTTGGTCAATCAAATCTATGTAAGCATTGAACTTCGTTTGTTATATTTTATTTCAAAAATCAAAAATAAAAGAACATAAATGGTATTGTGCCTTGTAAGAATTTTATAAATTCACTGGAGTGTGATCATGATTCAAAAATTTTATGAGATATTAAAAACTTCCTTATCACCATTCTGTAAAATGTTCAAAAATTTTAAACATTTTTGTATTGCTTAAGCAAATCTATGTATTGATCATCAGACTTTTATCAGGACGTAGCACTGTCTGGATTTTTAAACATTATTTGAGAATGATCATCATCTAAAAATTTTAAATAAACATTAATGTTACATCAGGACCATCCACAAAAATGTTCAAAAGTTTTTAACGTGGTTTAGATAATTTTTCGTTTTGTTCAAGTTTGCCGGTAAGCCTTTTAACAGGACAGTAGTACTGTTCGAATTTTTAAAAATTTATATAGTTTGATCCTTATCTAAAAATTTTATGAGATCATTAAATATACATCATAACTATACTAAAAAAATTTCAAATGTTTATAACGTGGTTTGAACCATTTTGCATTTGGTTCAAAATTGTCGGTCAGTGTTTTATCAGGACAGTAGCAATGTTTAAATTTTTAAAAATTCCACAAACTTTCTAATAATTTGAAATTTTTATGGCAATATAATCAATGTGTCAGGACTCTCCAAAAAAAACTTTAAAATTTTTCGACATCGTTTGATCCACCTTTTTTCCGTTGAAAAATACCAAAATTTCGGGTATTTCGCCCGAAATTTCGGTATTTTTCGACGAATTTCGTTTTTTCTCGGTACAAAACAAACCGGATTTGAATTTTTTGTTTTTGAATTTCGGACGAGATTTGTCCGAAATACCCGAATTTCATCGAAATTTTAGAATCCGATCAAGATCAGTATTTTATCCGAAAACGAAATTTGAATCTTTGGTCCCACCACGAGGACTTTGTGGAAACCGCGTCCGTGAAGGCAGGCAGACGAACAAGCAAGTGGAGTACATGAATGACAGGGCATGCAGCTGGACGCAAGAGCACGTGCAGCCGTCCCATCGAAACATCTTACCCTTTTTTTATATATAGATCTACGAGTTTGTTGTGTGATCTCGAATCATCCACTACGAAGAGCACATTTTAATACATTTATATGTTATGAATTTCACAAAAAAAATTGTAGAAACTATATACAAAATTTATCTCTTCTAAACGGGTCTCGAAGTGTGAAATTTCTGAAATTATTGCATGTGCTTACTAGTCAGTCATCCACATTGAAAGTTGACAGCGGTGGTAGAATGGCCTTATAGCTGGTGGAATAATCTATATGATTTTTGTTTGAATGTATACCTAGCGCCTCGCTACATAGCAACTATGGGCCAGTTTGATTTGAAATTAATTATATTATAACTAACTTTAGTTAAATATAATTTATTATACTTTTTGCGGCAGCAAAATTTAAGGTCACAAACGTGACAAAATTGAGCAAAAAAAACTGTATGGGCACATGGGATATATGACTAAGAAAGTGTGGTAAGTTACAATGGTAACAACGAACCAAACATCCACATAAGAGTCAGTGTAGTTAAATTCAAACCAAACAGACCATATATGTGTTACCATATCATACTCTATCCATCCTACAATACAAGTTTGTTTGGAATATGTATGGTCAAGAATTTAAAACATTGACTAGAGGTAGGCGTCGTGCCGTACCGGGCCAGTTCGACACAGATTCATCGTGCTTCGTGCCTAAACTGTGCCGGGCTGCGATGGCTCGTTGTGCCCACCGTGCCGGCCCGGCTCGCCTTCGGCAAGCCTAGGCACGGCCCATTTACTCTTCGTGCCGTGCCAGTCCAGACCCGAGTCATTTGCACTATTGCGACGAGAGGAAAGGAACCGGAGACGTATAAAGTTAAGGCAGTGGACATAAATATTATGAAAAAAGAACTAAAAATTATTTATTTTTGAACAGTTACAGAGAATGAGGATGACGTGTTGAACACGGGCGAGAAAAAGAGTGGAGGAGACAGGTGAGAGAGAGGGAGAGATTGAGAGAGACGGGTGAAAAAGAGAGCTGAGACAGATTGAGAGAGCTTCTTGCACTGTTTCTCAATCTCTCTCAGCTCTCTCTCCTCTCTTATTCATCTCTCAGGTGTTAGCGACAGGGTGGCGTCCATGGTCTCATGCTCTACGGGTCGGTACCCCAATTCGTGTCAGGCCAAGTTTTGGACCGAATCGTGCCTGCCAAAAAAAACACAGCCTGAGTGTCCATCTCTAACATTGACCATCAATATATATGTTAAAGTATATAAATTAACTAGATAAAAATAATATCATTAAATTTTGTCTTGCAAAATACTCTCATAGCTTGTAACTTTTATTATTTTTGCTAATACGTCATGAATCATAGTGAAAGTTTTATGTTGAACACCATAAAAAAGTAAAAAAAATAACTTATATTATGAGACGGATGGAATAGTAGTAATTTCTTTTCTTCGCGTGAACGCACATGAACGCCTATAAAGCAACTACGCATGTGCATAAATCATTCCTAGTACACATACTGTACGCAGACCTTATGAAGTCTACGTAAGATATACAATCCACTAGCCTTGCGTTCGTATGCACAACGACAACGTACGTACGTACGTAGATAAAACTACACGAGAGAAAAACAAAAATCAAAGCAACGTACGTACATTACGTACACGACGACGAAGATGCGGCTCAGCAGCAACAAACACAGGGCAAGATGCACTACTTGTTTCGGATACATACAGCAGTACGTAGTACGTACAGGCAGCTCGCTAACTAAATGGATGCGTTGAACAGCCAAGGCAAGTAGAAGCCGCCGTAGCAGCCAGCGTTAGCTCCTCTTCCAATGGCGCTTCCGATTTCGCAGCACTCGAACGGCACCCCAGAGAGGCACGGCGGCAGCGGCGGCGGCGGCGGATGCAGCACCGGCGCCGCAGCAGTCGTCGTCGACTCTTGGCCGTGCGCGCGAGCGCCGACCTCACTGGCGGCGTCCGAGCCTCCGCCGTTCTTGGAACTGGAGGGTGCTGCCTTGTTGCCCTTGCGCTTCTTCTTCTTCTTGTGGTAGGAGATGCCGCGCGCCCTGGCCTGCGCGTCGCGGACGTCGCACAGGTACAGCCTGACGGCGCGCGCGGCGAAAGGGTTGGCGCCGGCGGCGTTGGACTTCTGCAGCCGCTGGTCCTGATCCCCACCTACGCCGCGGCTTCCTTGAAACTCGTCGAAGGCGGCGCGGAGGCGGCCGACGAGCGCGTCGAGGCTGCCCCACGCCTGGCGCAGCGGGCACTGGCACGCCGTCACCGTCGCCGGCAGTTCACGGCCCCCGTAGGCGGGGCAGGGCGACGCGTGGACGCGCGTCTTGCCGAAGCGGTCGAGGTAGCGGAGGAACTCGAGTACGTGCGCGCCGCTGCACCGGCGCAGCACGAGCGGCGGGCGGTGAGCGGCCAGGTACCGCATGAACGTCTGCCAGTCCCGCCGCTTCTGCGACTCGTACCTGCTGGGCCGCAGCGCCGGCACCGCATCGGACGAGCAGCCTGCAGAGCCCGCGTCGCTAGTCGACATAGCCATGGCCAGTGGCCACACCACACTGCTCTACTCTACTCGAGGAGACTTGAGAGTAGAGGGTTACGGGTAGTGTATATATATGGACAATGGAGGTGAGAGGCTACCTACGACAGTGGCAGGGTGGAAGCATGGGATGCAGGCGTACGACCACGCGCGCGATGCGACGGCCGGCGGGCAGCGCGGCGCAGGTGGCGGTAGGGGCACGGACGCGCGCGCCGCTCGATCTGCAGGGAGGAAAAGTGAAGTGCGTGGATCAAAGCATGCGGGTGGTTAGAGCGTCTCCACGAGAACTCTTCGAAAGTCTTATTTGAGGAACTCTCTAAAAAACACTCTTTATATCTTCTTACTCTTCAAGAGCACTCTTCATATCACACTCTATCTCTCTCTCTTATATTCTAATCATATTCCATATAACTGTCATAACAGCAACCTTTTTTTAACGGTAAATTCAAACGACTATATTTGAATGCGAGAATTTTAAAATTTAAATTTATTGTGACGACCACATTATAACGGGTAAATTCGAATGGCATATTTGAATATAAGAAAATTAAATCCGAAATAATGCATATATTGTAGCATATCATGGTTCAGTAGCACAAAAGTTTCCAACAAATTAGTTCATACATCATAAGTAGTAGTCAACCGGACCTATTACATCTTCAAGCGATGATATCATTCTGCAAGGACAAGTAGTATTGTTGTTGTGGCCCACTCAAGCGACTAGTGTCGACACTCATAATTCTCTCTTCTTCCATCATTCTCTTAAATTCAAACTCATTTTTTCTTATCTCAATCTTTTCTTTCTCTTGAGCAATTCTCTCCTGTTCTTGCGCAAATGCTCGTTCGTACCGCTCTTCCTTCTTCTGCTCTTTCATAATCTCCATTTCTTCCGTCTCTTTCCTAAAGTTTTCCAGTGCTTCCATATAAAGTGCACTTGTTGCATCACTCTCAACTGAAGCTTTACCGCGGCGTAACCGTTCTTTCTCGGCCTTCCTACCAGCTAGCCTTCTGAGCAAATCAGCTTCTGCAGTAGGAGCATCTTCATGAAAATGACTTGCATTAGAGCTAACAGGACTGGAACTACCCGAAGAAGCATTAGATAATGTCTTCTGTTTTTTCTGAGATAAATGGCTAGTCCACTTTGGATGGTGTTGTAATATGTTCCAGCAATGTAAGTATGTAAATAATCGTCCTTCTTCTTCTTGGTACAAAGCTTTAGCATGGATAATCTGCAGAAGCACAGGTACCTTATTAACATGGACACACATATGAAGCTATAATAAAAAAAAGATATAGACCAACCTTATCCTGCTATGTTATCCCGCTTTGTCTTCTACGCTCAATGCGGTCATAGCATCTACAAAACTTGTTGACATGTTCTTGAATAGATGACCATCGGTGCATAAGTGAATTCTGACTACGCTCCGAAGAGACATTTTTGTTCTCATAGAAGTAATCATGTATTCTACTCCAATATGTGGCACGAATTTGTTGCGTCCCTTGCACTGGATCCAAACTAACATTCAGCCATGCCGACACCAACATGTTGTCTTCATTCTTTGAAATTTTTTTGGACCTTTTATTGTGAGGTCTCGGCTGGGGACTAGAGTGGTCAACTGGAGAAGGTTGCTCCCCAATTGGGCTTTCATCCCAAGGTATTTCACTTCCCCTCTCACTCAACAGACGAGCATAGAAGTCATCCATATTGCACAAGCTATAGACATCAATACTTCATTAAGCAAATATGTGTAGCAATAAACAAAACACATGTCAACAGAAATGAATTTAAAGGTCTTAAAAGTACAGCACGTCTTAATATACATAATACAAGAACATGAATAACTCTAGTCACTAGACTCGATACTTCATTCTCTCTAAATTGATGGTCATCACGTTTACCCGAATCATCGGTCTCGTAGTCGTATGGGCACAATTGCTCATCTATGCTGGACAAAGTGTCTTCTTCTTTGGGTGAATCGACACCGTTTGTTCATACCAAGTCTTCCGATTGTATGGCAAGTTCATCAAGGCGGCGAGCAGTGTGTTCGATCTCAAGTAAGAGTCGGTTGAGTTCATTCGCGCTTTCGCTTGAGCAAGGAGAAAAATTATCGTACACTATATTCTTAATATCACTTGCGATTTCCTCTATGCGATTAATTGTCCAAGCATGCACTTCAATTACTTTCTTCGAATCTTTATCCATCTAGTAACACACAAAATTACTTGCTGATTTCCTAACTTTGATCAGATTTGGGTCAAGCCTGTTTGGCAAAATCAGTATATGTCAGCTTTATGCTTAGCATACAAAACAATAGCAGACAAAGAGACAGAATTTTATGCTTAGCATACAAAGAAAGCACAAGTCTATAACATCATACCTTTGCTACCTAGGAGAATTTCACCGGAAGATCTGTAGAATATGATGAAATGTCCTTAAGAGGTTTTAAGAGATCTTTCAGGTACAGTGAAAATTGATTCAATCAACTCTCCGGGAGAAATCAGCAGCCAAAGATGCACCCTGAAAAATTCACCTAGAAAAAAAAAGTACACTTCAAACTGATCCAAAGATGCAGCCAGAGCCCAAGCCTGCAATAGTTGCATTTTGCAAGCTTGAAATAATATAATTTCTGGGACGAACTAGTTGTCATAACACATTATATTACTACCTTCCAAGCAATTTATGTGCGATTATACAGAATTAGTAATCTCTAGTACTGACTGAAATGTCTCGACCAATTCATAAATGTTGATCCAGACTACATCATTCACAATTGCACAAGCATTCAGCAAAGAAAACAACAACAACTGATAAGGCATTCACCAAAGAAAACAACAACAACAGCACTTTCATTTACTTTTACTTCAGTTTATGCGATATTCTCGCTTGAGATCCTAATCCACCAAGGCACCAAACCTTATGCTGTTCATTCAGATCCAACAAGCACTAGACCAACGACAAAGTTAAGAGAGTATGCCAGATGAAGAAACAGTACAGATTTTTATATGGCGGCTCACCAGATTGGTAGGAATATACTACCGATACGATACTGAAGCTATTTGTTAAAGCAGAACTTGTTTTGTTCCACTACAACTTGGTACCAAAAAACATTTGCACTTGCAATACCTACTGGAAATGGAAATTGACCATTTTATGGCCAGCATTTCTGCTTCCCTGCCTGCTGAAATTATTGAGCAGGAGTGATTAATCAACTGAACCCCTTCTTTTTCAAGGTACAGAAAGTGAACTAAAAGCATGCCAGAAGAGGCACCTAATTCTGGCACTACATTCCTTCACAGTAGTTAGGTGATCTGGTAGTACCTAGTTGATCTGTTCTTTCATAGTAGCATCACGGTTAGTTGGTTGTCCAATTAAATGATCAAGGAAGGATACTAGTGCTCTAGAACTTGTGCCAATTCATGAACACTCAATGTTTTATCTGCATAGGTGGTAAACGCCTACATAGCTTAGTATAATCTGGTAACAGGCAATCTAAAGATGTTGTGAAGGCCCTCAAAAAGAGGATTGATGATCGACGTCTTGTCAACAAGTTGGGCCAGGCTCGGATTGTCCTGCTGTCACATGATGTGATGTGATATGATGTGACGTGACGCCTTGCATGCATTGATGGTCGCGTGAGCTCGCTAGCTGCCACCTACGTACCTTCGCGGGTAGCAGTCGTCTGCGTGCCTCAGCCTGCTACCTTGGCCTGTCTTATCATTGCGCAGCAAGCTAGTCAGTCAGTACACTGCATTGCATGGTCTTCATCTGACTCGACGCATGGATCAGGCGCAGATTTGCTTGTCTAGCTATTTTAACTGTTTATGTGTTTTTAATTAATTAGCGGGCAAATTGAAGACAAGGAACAACCACCTGCAAATTGCATACTTCATATGAACAGATTGACTTCCCATCAATCGACTGCGGACTGACTGACTGATTTGTGAAGCGAAACAGTCGGATTTTGGAGCGTTGTCCGAAGATAGCGCCAAAATAGCCTTGCAGTATTTTTTTTAAAAAAAATCTAGCACTCGTACAAATAAAATTATAAAAATATTTTTTTTCCTTAACTAAAGAAGCGTCGACAAATGACACGTGTCACCTACCGTGCCCGTGTACCGCAGTAGGTGGCTGAACACGCAACAACAATTGATGGGCCCACTGCGGTAGGATTGCTGTCGGGCAACCCCAGCTCGAGGGGGGGGGGGGTGGTGCCGAGCACCATGAGCGCGGTAGCAGCACATGCCAAGGTAGGACGGTTCAGTAACTAGCAGGACCAGTGCTACTGTCGTGCTGGCGCTGCTGCTATCGCAATCAGCTGGTTGACGCGGGGTCGGCTAGCTCTCGCGGTTCACAAGCACGACAGGTGACACATACCACGCGTCGGTCCTTCCGTGGTTGGGGTGGGGGCCTTTTATAAATTCATGCGCACGGGGAAAGATTTGCAAACAAAGATGTGTCCGAAGGCTTAAAAAAAAGTTAAAGAACACTCGTTGTCCATCCATCTTCCCTCACTTCATATGCCTCAAGCCACCCACACCAAACCCTACTGTAGTAATGCTGCCTCCCGTTGCCCTCCCCCATCGTCACCAAACTACCTCAGTGATGAAGCCTACAAGTGAGCCCCTCCCTCGCCAGTACTACCTCCTCCTCCCATCTCGTTGCAGTCGCTTGTCCTCTTCCGCTTTTGCCGTTGTCACCCGCCCACCTAAATCTCCCTTGCCCCGCTCTTCTTCCTTGTCTACAGCAGCGGTATCGCCAACTACCTCCTTCTAATGCTCTCGATTCTTGTCACCCCCACTGCCCACCACCCTCCTTTGACCCACGACCGATGATGCCACCACCGCCACCCACAGCCAATCTTCCGCCGCCCTGGCCTCTTTCTAAATTTGGGTCCCGATGAACCCTAAACCCTAACCAAGTAGACTCGAGCCCTAATCCGGTGAACCCCACCCTAACCCACCGTCGCTGGAGAAGACAACCTCGCTGGCCGAAGCATGAATATTGAAGCAAATCACAACGATAGAAATTTCATTAATATCCGAAAACTATCATGTGGCTGATGTATGAGATACTTCTAGCTATATCAGTAGTTATTACGGTTAAAGAGTAAATTTCGAAAATTATAAAAAATTTACAGGTTTTACCATCTGAAATAGATTGGATGCCTAAGAGAGCGGTGAATTGGGATTCTTTTGGCAACAGTGGCTCAATTAAAAAATTGAACTTTATTAGCCCAACCTAAGTGTTTAGCGTTTCTAGTTGAAATCACTACAACAGATCACACTAACTCCAACGGTCAAAAACTGTTGGCAAAAAACAAGAAACTGACAGGTATGTAGTTTGCCGACAGCCGCATGTAAGAGATATATTCCCTATCGATGATACTCTGTCGGGGATGGAGGTTAATTGCCGACGGTCATGATGCTGCCTTCTTTTGCCGACAGTTTCACTATTAGAGAACAATGGAGTCGGATTGACATTCAAATCCTGCTAGGCCCATGATTTTGTGGTTGCACTGTCGGCAATAGTGCGACCATGTAATTTATTTGTAATTAATAAACATAATATATATACAAAACTGTAATATTAAATAATTTAATTTTAAATTTGTTGGATACAAATGATTCAAATTATTAATCTTTACACTTTAGCACAGATTCATCTCTTAAATTGTATAATTTTTACGCATCCACACTTTCATCCATGTATTCTGAACCATCAAATATGTGAGTAAGTTTGAAGTCAACTCAAGTATATTTCTCCATAATAAGGTACAAACATTGCAGAGAAATTGAAAGGTCAAATCTACTCTAATTTATTTGGAATATGCTACACATACCACTACCAAACTAAGTATTTCTATCTGGAATACAACAGTAATTAGTTGTCTAAAGAACACCATGAAGAAACATTGATGATCCCTATATTGGTTGGGACTTGGGAGGCCAATCTGCCAGTGTGATAGTCCTGGAACATAATACGAACCTGCATGTAAAATGGATCCGCGAGTTATACAGAGGATGTGCTGAGAGGGATTAATTAAGCCCAGCATGCTGCTTATCTATACCCCTTTATAATGCACCTAAGCATTTTTTTCTATGTCCACCCCAAATAATGCACCCCACTAGAGATGGCTCAACCTTCATGCACCCAAATAAACGTCCCCGAAACTTGCCTCCATCAAAATTAACCTCTCGATCTTTCCTCGACTTTACTCACCCACATCCGATGGCCATTGTTTAATGTGTCTAACTCATCCCTGTGGCCCACAACAGATCTCCCCCCACCTCCAGCATCATCTCAAGGAAAAGGAAACAAATATCCTGAAATTAAGGAAAAGGAAACAAACGTTCTAGAAAAGGAAAAAAGAACATATATTGCGTGCTGGAAAAAGGAAATCGGAAGACAAGGCACTATACTAGTATAATGTGGTGGCAGAATCCCTTGACGAGATACTCATATCAGGTTGATCGGGAGGTCGATGCCAGCCTGCAAGTATTGAACCGATTGATCTTTTAAGAATGAATTAGTATTGGTAAGAGGATTGGAGAGAGGGTAAGAACACCTTACTACTTATACTATGTGTTGATCGATCCATGAGGCATGGGGAAGGAATTGCTTGCCTTGTATGTGCATGCGCACATGACTTCCTCACATCAATTGCATTGGGACGGCCAACATGCATGCGGCATAGACTTCTTGGTGTTGATCTCGTTGACATCTAGCGGGACCAGATGGCCGAGGCCTCGATCAGAGCACGTCGACGTTGACGATGCATATGCTACATTGCCCTAGTCGGAAGTATCTAGGCACCATGCACATCGCAGGCTCTTCTTGTCGTCGTTGTCTTGGACTCAAGGCATGGCGAGCAGAAGTTTGATGAAGGTAGTGTGCGGCACAACAGAAGTATGATGAAGGTGCTGTGACCCAATATCAGGTACAGGAGCAATGCGAGGCGCTAATTAGGGTAAAAATAATTAGTTGACCAGATGGACCTTTAGCCTTCCAAGATGACTACCGTGTATCACTTTAACTGGCAAGAGTTTCCGCGCTACGCTGCGTCGTGCGAAATCTGGCTGCGCGATGCTGTGCTGCGCGAAATTCGGTTCAATGATTATTTTTGGAGAAAATGGGTGTGAGTACATAAACGCAAATTCATTTTTTCTCCAGAATTTTCTAAAAAATGCGCTTGTTAGGAGTCATCGGCGAATTTGCGGCACCGTGGGTCATCTTTATGTGGTAAAAACTGCTAGGAGTCGTCGTTGAATCTGCCAAAACATGTGTTTTTTTGCGTGATTTTGGTTTTATCGGGTTCTTTTCTAAAAAAATGTTAATGGGTTGCTAAGAGACGTCGTTGAATATCCGGATTGTGTGATGCGGAACCGCTAGGAGTTGTCGTCGAATATGCGAAAACGAGTGTTTTTTTCTGCGTGATTTCGGTTTTCTCATGTCCTTTTCTAAAAAAATGATGTTTTTTCATGTAATATGCGAAAACGAGTGTTTTTTCATGTAATTTCGGTTTTTTTAAAAAAAATAGGCTGCAAGGAGCCGTCGTTGAATCTGTGGATTACTATGAGCTGTCGGTAAATCAGCGGTTTTAAACAAAACACAGAGGGACATAAACGTAATTTTGTTATCTGGGTCAATTCAGTAAAAAACATTTTTTGGACCTAAATGTAATTTTGTTTTCCTCGGGTCCATTCTGCTAAAAACCGATCGGAGGACCTGAACGCAAACCTCATAGGGACCTAAACGTAATTTCATTTTTTCGGAGTCTATTTTATTAAAAAACGATGAAAGGACATGAACGTAATTTCAAATTTCACGAAGGACCCATCAGTGAGAACGATGATGTGGCACATCTCAGAGGGCGGCAATGTCTCCCACCTCATAGGGACCTAAACGTAATTTTATTTTTTCGGAGTCTATTTTGTTAAA
This sequence comes from Otatea glauca, assembly GCA_036346275.1. NCBI lineage: Eukaryota > Viridiplantae > Streptophyta > Magnoliopsida > Poales > Poaceae > Otatea > Otatea glauca. The sequence goes on along the minus strand of CM070724.1, from coordinate 32,621,632 downwards.
AACGATGGAAGGACCTGAACGTAATTTCAAATTTCACGAAGGACCTATCAGCGAGAACGATGATGTGGCACATCTCCGGGGCGGCAATGTCTCCCACTATAATATAAGTTTTGTTAAAAAACGATGGAAGGACCTGAACGTAATTTCAAATTTCACAAAGGACCTATCAGCGAGAACGATGATGTGGCACATCTCCGGGGCGGCAATGTCTCCCACTATAATATAAGTTATATTATTATTATTATTATTATACATTGGTTATTGTGAGACTAGGATAATCACAAAAGATTGTAGCACCAGTTGGGTAGGTAACTACATGCTTCCTATATGTGTTTATCCACTTGAACTCTTCAAAGACTCGTACATTTATTTATTTATTGTTTAAACTTTTTAATAGAATTAAAAGTACACACTTTTTTCTGAGGAAAATTAAAGTATCACGTTTCTTCCACATTATATATTCAAAAGATCTTGGCAATAATTTGTAGTCTAAATTTGCATAAAATTGATGAAATTTACTATTTACTCAATGTGTATCTCATCATTCCTAATTTATTTTTGTCTAAAGACAGTTCTTAATTTATTTTGGTTTGAGGATATTTTATTAAATAACTTAGGCATGCTAACTTAACATAATTTTGAGTACATATTAAATTAATGGAGCTACATCACAAATATTCCATCATCAATATGATTCCTTGTTAATGCTGACAAGCCTCTTGATATTAGGTTTGATACATCTGACATTATATGCATTAGTGCTAGCGGATAGGGCAAGACGAAATCGACGACCATGCGCTCCATCTTGGTGTCGTCGACGGCGGCGTAAATCCTTCGATGGTGTCGCACTCCGCGGAACCACAAAGACGGTGCCGATCGTCTCATTGCTTTGTCGCCGCCATCAAGTGCGTCTGGCGGCGACGCGGCCTCGTAGAGCGGCTGGCCCTTGGCGCGAGGAGGAAGGAGAGCAGTGTTGCGTCGACGCGAGGAGAAGGAAGGAGAGCAGCGTTGCGTCGACGCGAGGAGAAGGAAGGAGAGCAGCGTTGCGTCGACCAGGGCGTCAAGCAGCAGTCGGCGGGGGTGATGTCGGGGGGACGCTAGGGGGAGACAGCGGGGGAGAGACGACGCGTGTTGGGGGCTAGGCTAGGGTTTGAGCTAGGGAAAAGACGACACGAGCGGGTAAATATATATTGAGATCCAAATCACAGACGATTTTAGTCAAAAACCATCTGTGATGAGGGGGGCAATATCACAGACGATTTTTTTTTGCTAAAATCATCTGTGATGTTCCCCTCATCACAGACGATTTTAGCAAAAAAACCGTCTGTGATGTGCCCGAGACTCATCACTGACTGTTTTTTTGCAAAAAAAATCATCTGTAATGATACATTATCACAGACGATTTTTGAAAACCGACAGTGATGAGGAGTATAATATAAGTCCTTTTGTAGTAGTGGCCCTTAAGGTCTTCACTATGATGAATACTAAGATGGAGTCATCAACCTTATAAAATAAACATGTCTCTGTGAACACCTTTTCTATCAAATTGATCTGACCAGTGGTCCGAACCACTCGGATCATCCGAGTCCCATTAAGACTTCAAAATATATCCTCTGTGAAATTGATCTAACCGATAGTTCCGGGTCACTTGGATCATTCGACTCCTATATAGAATTCAACATACGTCCTTTGTGAAATTAATCCCATCTATTGCTCTAGGGCACTCGGATCATCCGATCCTCATTGAAATTTTCAGGACATACTCTCTATTGAAATGATCCGACTGAGTATCTGATTCTAACTAAATTTTTAGACCAAGTTTGAAATCTCATACACAACACAAATTTGGCATTCTTACTTGGTTTCTTGGCTTCCTTTGATTAGTTATGAGCTAGAGAGATCTAGTGTGCATGACAACTAACTACCCAACCTCATAAAGCTCAAGCTACCAGCTTTGAACCACCTTAATAGTACAGCCAAAATGAAAACAAAATCTATCACTAAAATGATCCAAACTCAACTTCTAGTATCATTTCTAATCATAAGGTCCTTGATCTTCATGTTTTGTTGTCAGTAGTACCTTTTGGGATCCATAAATATCATGAATTCCCAAAATACCAAAGTTAAGCGCTAACTCATTTTGAAACATGTAATTTTCTTATAGTCTATATAATAAACATTTAGTTTTGCAAAATTTAATCTGGCTAAAAAGGCCATGCATGAGCATCAATTCTCTAAAGCATGCATAATGGTAACTACCTTCTGTAGCATCGAGTGATCGAAAGATGCCAAACATGCATGCAAGTAGGGTTCACAAAACCACGAAAAACAGCTTGAAAACCGTAGTTTTTAAGCGTATCGCTGTGGCTCGAGATCCAAAACCACTTTAATAAAAAAAAATCAAAAAATTTATGCGTTAAAAACCGCTCGAAAACCGTTGAAAAACCGCGGTTTTCGCGTGTAGGTTTGACCAGAATTCAAATTTTTTGAATTTACAATCCGTTTGGTTTTTCACGGTTTCCGAGCAGTTTCTCGCGAGAACCACTACCGCCGGACTAGCGGGTTTCAGCTCCGAACACTACATGCAAGCACCTATTCAAGCATCGATCGATCGATACATGTCTGGAGTCTGGACCGGATGAATGCCTGCATACGCATTGGCCTTGCCGCTGCTGGTCCCGTACGTAGTCTGCAAATAACAGCGATGGTAGCTACTTAATGAATTTTTTTTAAAATAATACTATTTTTATTCTATTTTACAAAAATAATATGCCGAAAAAAAAAATTACAAAACTACCCAGTTGTCGCCATTTCAAATGGCGACAGAGAGTCTGTCGCCATTTCAAATGGCGACAGACAGCCTATCGCCGTTTCAGATAGAGACAGACTCTCTGTCGCCATTTGAAATGGCGACAGAGAGTCTGTCGCCGATTGAAAAACCGATAGACTTTGTGTCGCCATTTGAAATAGCGAAGAACTCTCTCGCCGTTTCAAATGGCGACAGAGAGTTTAGCCCATTTTTTATTCGAATTGCAATGTATGTAAATTATGAGTCAGTAGTGTAGTTAATAAAAAGTCGATATTAGTTGTTGTGATGTTTTACGAGAGGAGATCAAAAGAGTGCGAATCGAGATCCGAGAGAATGATTTTTAGCCTTTTAGACCAGTAAAATTTAATGTTTAAATGTAATTTTTAGGAAGAGTAGACCAGATTTGCTCTTTGATATGTGCACTACCATATTCAGGAAAATATTTAATTTACACCTTGCTTTGCATCTAATTTCCACTAGTGCAACAACCCTAAGTATTATAGTCGACAACAACGCATGTTATAAATAGTTCCCACGAAGCACTTAAATTATTTGTTGAACATATATATAAGGGCACATACATCGAGTTCAGATGATAAAATAAGCAATAGATACATTATATTGCAAGGGCATTACAACAATGACGAAATTGCTTGTCGAACTAACTAACGAAAGCATTGGTTGTCATGGTGGAACAAATGATCGTTCGCCTATCCGGTACAAATGAATGATGTCCCACATTTTCTGCATATTACCTGACCCGTGTAAATTTGGAGGTTTGTCCTCGGACACCGCTCAATCCCCACTATGAAAGAACTCCATGGGGATCCGCAGTGCTCCCAGGTGTCGCCGAATGGGTGGCCTATGCCGTACGTCTCGGGTGTGTAAGGCGAATTTTTGGTCTTTTGATGTGGATTTCGCCTCCCACATGGGCATGTCATCCCAATTCCGGCGTCCCTTATGTTATTACCACAGGTTCCGGATGGTGCGTAACGCGTCAAGGATTTGTTGCGTGGTGCGGACCTCGGTGGCTCGCTTCCCTTGTCCCTTCCTCTTCGAGAGGAGGTACCCTCTTGCACCTCGGTGTGTTGGCGTTAGCGGACACTTGCGGAGACGCTGCTCTGCTTTGGCTCGCACTCCAGCGTATGGTGCGGGAGGTGTGTGTTGGGCTTATCGTTGTACAACCGGAGCGTGCCTGCGCCAATGCAAGATGCCCGCGTTGGCGTTGAATAACACCGTGGCGTACTCGGTCCAGCTTTTCGGGCGGTAGTAGCACCACGGGAGGTTGCTCCCCGGTTATCCCATACGAGGAAGTTTGAGATGTGGGTGGTACGTCTCCGGGTCCACCCAGTTGAAGTAGCCGCACCATTCATCCTCGGCCAAGGGGCACCGGTAGAATCTCCGATCCGCTAGTTCATCGTGGCAGGTATCAACCACTGCCTGAAGGCCGTGTTCGCAAAAGTCAGGGCTTTCGGGTGGCCCCTGGGGAGGTTTCTCCTTTGACTCGAGCAATTTCGCAATTTTCTTTTTGAACTCCTGTATGGGATGAACTGGTTTAGAATTACTACTTTGTGAGTGAAGCATGGGTTCGCCGCATGAAACTCACCGATTGGTTGGCCTCTTGCCCACCGCCCCGAACTCGTCGCTCTAGAACGAGGGGCGTATCTGGCGGCCTCTCCCACCGGTTGAAGTTCTCGGGCGAAGCGGGTTCGGCGTCGTGGCAGTTGTAGACAAATTCGTAGTCACGTCGTTCCGGGCCGTCGATCCATTGGAAGAAGCAACACCGGTCCTTGTGCTGAGAAAGGAAAGAACGATGCGTGAAATGGTACCGTTAGCCTGTATTTTATGGATACAAGTAGGTTTACAGGTAGGAGCGAACTGCTTGATGAGCGGCGCGGCCGTCTCTCCGTGGGTAGATTGCATCATCTTCGCCGGAAGGTTGCAGTCGCATTTGGGTCTGGGCAACTCCGGCAGAACTGGGGCGTGCACGCTACTGGTATCCGGGTATTCGGGGCGGGATGACTTCTGCTTGCTGAAGAGGCGACGGTAGAACGACATCGTGCCCTAATTTGTGTAGATTCAGATGGCGTGTATTGCTTGTTTGGTGGTGTTGGATGTGTAACCCTAGGCGCTTTTATAGTGGTGGTGAGTGGTTACTCCGCACGACTACACACTTGTCGGTTTGACGTCCCGACATCCTCTCGTGAAAAGCCGCACGACATGTCACCCATCATCAAAGCCGCACCACCGCTGTCACCTTCTGCGAAAGGTCGCACGATTTGTCACCATCGAGAAAAGCCACACGACTGTTATCACGAACAAAAGTAGGCGGTGAGTGGTCACATTGAATGCTGCATGTGTGACAAAGCCTGTGTGCGAAACAGTAGAGGTCTGTCAGCGTGTGGTCAAATCGGCCTGAAAAGGTTGAAAGCATTGCGCCCGTGAGTTGTCTAATCGCGCGTGGAAAGCTGCTACAAGGTCGTACATATGTCGAATGGTGTTTCAGGGCTATTACCCCATAATTTATCATGTAAACCTGTTATTTTACGGAATCCACGAAAAGCTATAGTGATCATACCGTAATATAACATAACTTATGTAAACAAAATTCTATAGCTGAATTTGACGTAATATGAGGAAATAAAGCATCATTTTGTGTTCAGTACAAAATATATGAAAGGAAACAGCTAGCTGGGATAGCTGCCAAAGAAGTCTGTCGTCGTGATCGCGACCGACAAAGTAGCTACGTGTGTCTTTGTCTATCGACGTGACAAAGGTCTTGTAGCATATTTACAAATAGCGCCACGGAAGTAAAAGATTATATATAGCACAAAACTTCATAAATAAAACTAACATATGTGATATTACATGAGCTAAGGAAGTAAAAGACGAGATTGTTTACGGTACATCATGTGTAAAAGAAACAAACTAGCTAGGGCCCCTGCGCGGTGCAACACCTCGTGTGGTCCCAGGCCTCCTACGACGCTGCACATGTCCAGACGGATATGTGAGCTGGTCAGGGGCCTGTCCACGAGTACTCCTAGGAGGCCGGACCGGGGCTGGCGGAGTAGCGAAGGCGTCCTGTGTCGGCTGAGATGGGCCGGGGGCCGATGCGAGCTGCGACGAACCAAGTACCACACCCGCGGACTGCTGATAAGGATCGACGAGAAAGTCGAAGTCCTCGTCCTGGAAAGTACCGTAGTCCCCCGAGGTGCTCGCACTCTGGTCAGGGGCAGGATCGGCCGCTGTTGACAAACTTTTCAAGTTAGAGCGACACGTTATGTGAACAACAAAATATATGAAAAAGAGACCACCGATGTACTGCGGTCATCGGAATGACGCCGGTCGGTGACACCGGAGCCCCAGGCGAGTCCGACGAGGGGCGATCGGGTGCTGCACGTGTCGACCTCGTCATGAGCGAGCGAGGGGATCTGCACCACGTCGTCATGTTGGGCCGCCTACACGACGTCGGTGTACGACACGGTAAGTCAAGTCTCGAATATGGCGCGGCGCCCCTCGAAGGCCGTCCGTGTGACCCTATCGTATGGGTGGCACCGATCACTTTGTGCAACGCCGACGTCGCCTCGTGTGCCTCCACGGCAAGGTCGCTCTGCGAAACGAAAAGAGGCTAGTTAGTTGGCATAATTTTCAAGATGTTCGTTGAATGACAAATGGAGTGTGTACGAACCGCGCGTGGAAGCGAGTCCGGTGGGTGGGTGCGTGTCGGAAGTGGTCGGATCGTGCACGGAGGTGACTCCACGACACGCACAACTCGAGCAGCGGTGCGCGTCTTTGTACCACTCGATATATCGTCGTGCGTGCGCGTGGTCGTAGAGGCGATCTCGTCGATCACATCCGCAAGAGCGATGCCCATCGCTGCGCATGAGGTACCATGCGTCTTTGCCCGACTCTGCGTCTTGACGAAGCCTTTGCGTGTGTACCGCAAAAGCGAAAGCGCAACATTAATTCGCAAGCCACCGAGATCGTAAGTACTAGCGTAAGGGAAAAATGTAGAAATACGAGCGAGTGCACGGCTGCTAGTGCGACGGCGCTGTGGGTGCGGGAGCGCTGCGCCAGACCAAATCGCCTCAAAGCGCGGTGGGCGGCGTGCGGCTCGGCGAACACGTCGAACACCAAGTGACGTCGGGTCAACCAAGATGCGCCGCGTCGTGATGCAATGCGGCAGACGAGCCAGCGGCGCGCGATGCTGCACAAGCTCGGGGCGTGGGGCGCCATATGACGCGCGTCCGTGGTGGTCCAACATCGCTACGTCTTGAGGGTACGAGCGTGCGTCGTGGATCGGGTGAACGCGGTACGCAAAAAAACACCGGCGATGAGCGTTAGTACAACACGTGGAGAATTAAAAACAACATATCGGCTCGATAAGTATCTTGACTGTCGGCGACACCACAATGTCCCCATCGTCGGACGATCAACCTCGTCCCGGGAACCTGTAGAAGTCTCGCACGGTAGTAGCGACAGGTCTATCAATGGTCGTCCGATCTAGAACCTCTCGAGCGACCACGGTGCGATAGCAAAGGGCAGCGGCGAGTGGGCGAGTCGGACACGCGACGACACCGTCGCACAAAGCACGCGATGCGTCGTGGCAAGTACCGCGAGTCCCAAGCCAATCTGCGGGATCTCCTCCAAGTCGGCGTCGGCGATCGTCCTCGCAAATCGGATCATGTGCTCGCGACGGTGTCGGGCGACGAGCGTAACAAGACCCACCCAAGAGCCACGGAAGGTACGCCTCCAAGTCGGGCGGCGACGCTGCTCCCGATTCGGGTACCATCCTCTCGAGTGCAGAAAGTAATGGTTAGGTTGTAAATGCAATGAAAATCACACACGGTGAGTTAAATCGATCGACAAGGAAAAATCGTGCTTACGTAGAATCGCACAAGCCACCGCCGCGTCGGACCGTCTTGCACCGCAAAAGTCGTGTCTTGTGGTGGGGTAGCACCCCGAACCGGTGGAGGATATCACGCCGCCACTCTGGGTGGGCGTCTGCGGGAACCACCGCATCTCTGACGAGGCAGGCCTAGGAGGTAATCGGCGTCCTCTAGTGTCGGCGCCATCTCACCACACGGCGAGTGAAAGGTGTGGGTCTCGGGCCGCCACCGGTCCACTAGAGCGATCGACAAGCTCTGTCGTAAGGACCGCCTAGAGGCACTCCGTCGGTCCTGCGCATCCGCGGCGGTCGCCTCGACCATACGAACAATGTAGTAGTAGGCGGCCGCCCTCAACACGCAAAGAATGTGAGAAGTATTATTGTGGTGTCGAAGGGACATGAGTACAACAACTGCGACGAAATTGAACTAACCTCGGGATCCATCGCGGATCGAGGCGCCACGCCCTCATGGGGATGCGCAAGCGCGAGGCCCCAAGCTCCAAGGCCGCCTCCCCATCCTGCGGGGCAACGCGTCGCTAAACGGCTCCGGTGAGTCGCGTCAACCGACGGGTCAAGCAACTCGTACAATGTCCGCCGCCATGCCTCGCAAATAAAAATGTTTATGTTACATAAGGTGTAAAAAGGTGCAAAATAAATACAACAAATACAAATAGAATATGAATGGAGCAATCTTGTCATAATTTAGAGCACACGTAATACATGGAAGTAAAAATGTTCATCTATGTGCAAAGCGTTAAAAGATACAAAATGAATACAACATACTACACTCTCATTTAATCAAATACAATAACATTCAGTATTACATATTTTGACCACACGCATTTAATTCGATACAAGCAAAATGAAATTCTAGTGCATCAAGTAAACCATAGTTCAAGATCTGAAAAGAACATATAACACTTCACGGCTTCAATCTTGGGCAACTCTTGAAAGAGTGCCTGTCTCCTTGCAAGTAGAACATTTCTTTCTGTGGCGGCCACTTTCGTGGCGTCCATATCATTCCTTATCGCTGGATTGCCTTCTTCCCACTCCTTTAGCTTTGCTCATGTGCTGGGACCCAACGTGTATCCTCCCACTTTTGTGCTCGTGAATAAACCCACCACTCGAAACCGTACATTTCGCGCTCGAGTTGCGACCACGCCTTCCTTACTAAAGAATTGAGACATGAATATACCGGATCCATGTGAATCATCGAGCGAGCAGCCATAACATGGGAGCATGGCACATGTAATAGACGAGGCTTATTGCGGTGCAGACACAAGTTTGCTGTGTATGATGCATTCGTGAGCAACTTTTCGCTCGGTTCGTCCCACGACCGCTTTCTCCTTGCACATCACCTCAAAGCGGAGCTCCTCGCACCCATCTTCGTTGCTCGTGCATCTCCCCTTCTTGCCTTTGTCCTCCATGTATGCGTAAATCATCTCCGAGTACTTCATAGCAGATCGTTCATGCGCGTGATCGCCCTTGCATGGCGATCAACGAAGTACTGTGATGCCACGAAGAACACCTCGACAATACCAACCAAGGAAGGGTCTCAACCTCGCATCACCCGGTTGTAAACCTCCGCAAGGTTTGTTGTCATGACACCATACCTCGCACCATCGGTGTCGTAAAGCGAGCCCATTTCTCCCTAGGCTCATGCTCTATCCATTCGGAGAAGCGTTTGAGCCCTTCCATTCCTTGAACCGGTGGGGAGGGTCGGTGGTAACTCCTCCAGTAGATCGGGCCTCCCCAAGGTGAGGCTGCCCTCTTCGTTGCCTCTGTTTGTGTGCCTCGATGTCGACTCATCCAATTTCTTCAGTACATCAAACTTTCTCTGCTGGTTCAGTCGCAGAGCCTCTTGAAAAGCTTTGTTAGCTCCTTGTTCTGAATCGCTTGTAGAAATTGGCACCCATATGACGCTTGCACCACCTACTACGCAAATCGGGCCATGGATGAGTCTCATCCACACCTTCTTTAATCAATAATTGCCCTCAAAAGCCGGAATGCCGATCGTGTATGATACACACTCCGGGCGATGAACGACACCGCTTTGACATTCGTAGGAACCAATGCTAGCTATCTGTGTTTTCACCCTCCACAAATCGGCGCTACGGGAGAACTTGATTATTGCCATCCACTCCTATGGCGGTCAATATCCGCCCTTTGTATTTACTATCAAAAATGTCCCATCGACACATAACAAGGGCGACAATGCACGAACGCATTGATGCATGGACCTAAAGCGAAGAATGCTCGCTTCAAAACCATCTTCGCAGAAGCGTTGCGAAGGATGCTCACAAATGTCCACATAAGTTCTAGGATTTCGGTCCTTTATCACCAAGCAAACTCGCAAGTTCTCGGTAGGAGTCTTCGTGCGTCTTAGAACCGTGTTTCCAATGCCTTCGCTTTGCTCTCCATGCCTTCGGCGTAGCTTATTGTATCTGGAACCTCTGTTGTATTGCGAGTACGATGGCCCGTGGCTCTAAATCTAGGTTGCCTACAATCTCTCCGTACATTGCATTAGCAATAAAGCGATGATATGTTCCGATGTGATCACGCGACACTCGTTAGTACACATGTATGTGGAGCGACTATAGAACACTTCAAATGGTGTCCCATTTAGGCCGGTGCGCATGGAGCGCCACGGGCAACCCTCCGTCGGCATCTTACATCATACACCGTGATCGGACTTTACAACCTTGAAGGCTCTGCGCAACGACAATCGACCATGCTATTATCGCTTCTTGAACCTCACTCTTATTCTTGTAAATTGCATCTTTTCTCACCTCATTCGATCATCTGCGAAGGAACTGCTGTTCGTCATCGTTCACCACCGACTGTCGAGCGGATACTCATCCCACTGCGGGGAATAGATCTTGGCTTCATCATTACTTAAAGCCTCATAGTCCTCATTCTCTGTGTCCATCGCCCGACCATCGACTCAATGTTTCGCCCTCGTCGCCATGCCCATTGCTTCTTGAACCTCTCCGTTGCAACATCGGCTTTCCCACCTTGCACTTCGTCGGCCGAACCTACATCCCGCTCTACTAAGCCTACTCTACTTGTACTGCTCTCCCCAACTTCCTCTGGTTCTTCATCAACAACCTCTTCTTTGCGTCGCATGCCCGGTATTGACTTTCTCAAATGCTTGTGCCAATAACACTAATGGCCATCCTTTCTCAATTGCAATTCTTACGTCTGAACTCCAAGATTTGGCCCTCTCATTTCCATTAACTCCCGATCGTGCAATCTATTCTTGACAAACTACTCCATGTAACCCAGATCATGCAATTCACGGTTCAAAGAGAACATGTGGTACAACCATCTCATAACCGTAGCCCATGAACGCTCCCTGCGCGTGATGGCTAGCCTCTACACTTGCGAAATGACTTAGATCTACCCTTCAACACCCATATGCGGAACTCCTTCTCCCTAATATATTTTAAATTGCACTCTATCATCCATACCATCATGCAAATTCATCGAATTCTTAACATTTGCACAATTTAACTCTTCATTGTAAGACTAATAATGATCACAAATTTTTAATCGATCTGATTGCAATATTTCAATTCTTACAAATTCTTGATTCTGTGATCATTTTCAAATTTCTATGAGAACATAACTAAACTAATGTGTCAGAACCTCTCTGATTGAGTTATATTTCGGTCCGACAATTTTAGCCATCCAACTCTACATGACATCTCCGAATTCTCGATACACAAATAACCGAATTTGGATTCTACATTTCCCGATTAATGAAAATTTATCCATGATCTCTAATCAAAAACTATTATTACAATCAAAATTTTAATCCCTACCTCTAGGTCATCCCTACATCGAAAATTAATTACTAACTAAGTCGCATAACTAAACATCTGTCCATACCGACATAACTATAAATTCTTGACTAATTCATCTAACTAAACATCTATTCTTACCGAAATAAATATAAATTTCTAACTAAGTCAACTAGCTAAACAACTTGCATCAGGTTCTCATTCCTAACTAAGTCATCTACCTAAATAACTATTATTACTCTATTTAATCTGATTACTATATTACATATTCAATATTTAAATACTTAAAAAAATTAGTACCTGACGAAATGCAGATCTTCGAAGTCCCTCTCCCTTTCTCCTCCTCCTCCTTCTCCTTCCCCCTCCCCCTCCCCCTCCTTCTCCTTCTCTTTCTCTTTTTTCTGTTTTTTTTCGTTTGCTTTTGGCTGGCACGAGTGGGGCAGGGGCCTCGCGCGGTTTTATATAGGCGTTGTCTGTCGCCATTTCAAATGGCGACAGACTCTCTGTCGCCGTTTGAAATGGCGACAGACAGGCTGTCGCTATTTAAATAGGCGACAGGTGGCGTTGCTCTCTGTCGCCATTTCAAATGGCGACAGAGAGTCATCTCTATCCAAACGGCGACAGTACATGCTGTCGCCATTTGAAATGGCGACAAGCTCTATGTCGCCATTTGAAATGGCGACAACTGGGTAGTTTTGTAAAAAAAATTTCGGCATATTATTTTTGTAAAATAGAATAAAAATAGTATTATTTAAAAAAAAAATCGCTACTTAATTAGAGGCTGGTGCATGCATGCCTATACACATGCATGCATGTACAAACAAATGAGCACCCGGCATGCACACACAGCTAGCCTACGCAATCACCAATCTGACTGTCCGTATGCATGAAATATGAATGCATGCATGGCCAGATGGCCCTTGCTAGAGCTATATATATAGAGTTAGCTTGTACGTAGCTAGACTGCGTAATGCAGAATGCTAGTCCTACGCTGCCTACGTACGCGGCCGGCGGCCCTAGCTAGCTTGCACGCAAGGTTTCAAAATTCGGTTTCGAAATAAATTTCGTCCCTGGCCGGATCACAAAATTTTGGTGAAATTTTGAAATTTCGAAAATATTGCGGACGAAATTTGAATTTGAAAATTCAAATCCGGACCATTCCGGAAAGAAAATTCCGAAATTCGGCGAAAAACACCAAAATTTTGGGTTTTTTTTGCACCGGTTGAAAAGTGGTCTAAACGTTAACGAAAAATTTTGAAATTTGTTTTGGAGGTTCCTGACACATTGATGATATTCTCACAAAACTATCAGCTCATTATCACATCTGAGGAATTTTTTCAAAAATTCGGAGAGTGGTACTGTCCTGATAAAACACTTACCGATAAGTTTGATCCGAACAAAAAATGGTACAAATCAAGTTATAAACTGTTGAAATTATTTTTGGAGAGTCCTGACACATTTATGATATTGACATAAAAATTTCAGATTATTATGAAGTCTGTGGAATTTTTAAAAATTCAAACGTTGGTACTGTCCTGATAAAATGCTGACCAGCAATTTTGAACCGAATGCAAAATAGTTCCAACCACATTATTTACATTTGAAATTTTTTTTGCATGGTTATGATGTATCTCTAATACTCTCATAAAATTTTCAGATGATGATCAAACTGTATGAATGTTTAAAAATTCAAACAGTACTACTGCCCTGTTAAAAGGCTTACCAGCAAACTTGAACAAAATGAAAAATTGTGTAAACCACGTTGAAAACTTTTGAAAATTTTTGTGGATGTTCCTGATGTAAAATTAATGTTTATTTAAAATTTTTAGATGATGATCATTCTCAAATAATGTTTAAAAATTCAGACAGTGCTACGTCGTGATAAAAGTCTGATGACCAATACATAGATTTGCTTTAGCAAAAAAAAATTTAAATTTTTGAAAATTTTATAGAATGGTTATAAGGAAGTTATTAATATCCCATAAAAATTGTGATTCATTATCACACTTTAGTGAATTTATAAAATTCTTACAAGGCACAGTACCATTTATGTTCTTTTCTTTTTTATTTTTGAAATATAATATAACAAACGTAGTTCAATGCTTACATAGATTTGATTGACCAAACAAACAAAGTTTAATTTTTTTAAAAAAATTATATTATGGTACTGAGTAAATTATTAATCTCATAAAAATTTTAGATCATAATCACACTCAAGAAAATTTATAAAATTCTGACAATATAACTGTCCCAATTATGTTTATTCTATTTTTGATTTTTAAAAGATAACAAATGAAGTTAAATTATTTTTAAATTTTTTATGTATGATCCTAAACTACTAAGGATAGTACCATAAAATTTTCAGCTTATTATCAAACCTGTACAATTTTATAAAAATCTAACAGTGTTTTTACCAAAATTTTAAAATGTTTAAAAAATTCGGTTTTTCAACAAATTTTCGTAGGAAATGACTTTCCTAAGGGTTATTGGACCAAATCCGGCCAAAAAATATGAAATTTCGGATTACTGTAGCATTTTCTATTTTTTTTTACCGGTACTTTAGATTTCGGAGTAGTCCGAAATTTCGGTGAAATTTCACTGAAATTCGCCGAAATTTGGAACCCGCTTGCACGTACAATCATGATAGCTCGATCTCTTCCTCTCGGTGCTGCATCTCATGCACTGATGCATGGTTACACTCACCTCACGTACACCGCTAGTGCTAGATATCAGGAAGAGAGCTCAAGGGTGGTTGTATACTTGTATACATATACATATACATATACATATACATATATATATATATATATATATATATATATATAGGAAAATGATTCCATACTCCTGGGTGTACGTACTCCCACCACCAGTATACCATTTAAATGACGTTGTTATACCTCTTTATCCTTTTGAGTATACTCTAATACTGATTATAAGATACCCCAAAGTGAGTTCCATGAAAAATTTCATTAAAGTCCACCCTTTATAGCATAATTTGTTTATATATTCCTTTTACATATGGAAAAGGGTATGTAGCAAAAAAAAAAAAGGGCTCTGATGAAATTTTTTTCAACCATATTGCATTGGAGTATCTTAGAATTATTATTGAAGTATACCGAAAGTGATAAAAAAGTATAAAGCGTTCATTTAATTGGTATATTAGAGGAGGGAGTATGTACTCCTGGGAGTACGGTATATTCTGTTCACCACAGTCCGCGCATGATGCATTTATATACACGACTCCGTGCACCAAGGTTCAAATCTTGATATCCACTTTTACACACTGTGTAAAGATAGCGTAGTCATATGTGTATACGATATGATGTGAACGGGTGTGCGTTTCCATTGTAGTAAAAAAAAAGCCTCACGAATTAAAGCAAGGGGGCCAAGCCAAATTAAGACTTGATTCCCACCAACTTATTTTGGCCTAAACCAAATATACATTTTCGATTAAAATCCCATGCCATGCCGCAACATAATCCACGTGTTACTTGCTAATGCATGTGATTTACCTCATTATTCCACAGAGGATCTTATATAATCTCCCTCATGAATTAATTTACCACTTGAAGCACTCTACTAACCGACCAGCTACTTATTAGGAGGGGCCACACACAGAGGAGACACAGGCCTTGGGTAGCCCAATGGGCCTAGTAAGTGGACATGCGGGCAGCCGGGCTTCCTGCTTCTGTGTAGGAAGCCCACAAATTTTTAGGCCTATCGCAGCAGTCCAGGCAGGCCCAATCCGTCTGATACTTTGGGCTGGACTCTCGGCCCGCCCAACAGGGCCGATTCACATACACCTCCCTTGTTACTATTCTGATATTCTCCTCCTCCTCGCTGGAATGGGATGAGTTTGAGGAGTGCACGTGTGATCTTACGTATAGATCTGCAAATATTTGGGCCCACGCATGTTTCCGCTCTGAACCAACGCTGCATCCGATCGAGCGCGTATCTGTCATGCGTGACTCAAGTGTGTGCGTGTCATCTTCTTAAAATAAATTAAATGAACGATTGCATAGTAACGGAGATGTGAGACCTAACTTAAGACTTGCTCGACCACTTTTTTTCTTTTGGAATAATTCGTTGATCGCACCTGTTTTTTGAGTGGCACTTGGAATGAAACTTCACTCTCCAAGTCAATTGTTTCTGTCCTTTAGTCCGTCACCGATGGCTGTGGTCAAACTATTCGGACTAATATGTGTATGTGTGTCTATTTATATTGAGAGAGAGAGAGGAGAGAGAGAATACAATGTTACATCCATGGTTCGACGTAATGTAGGTTTTCTTTAAATAATACATATTTTTAATTATTTTAGAAAAATAACACAAAAAATGACAGAAATAGACCTCTGTCGTCAGTTTAAATGGCGAAATAATGATGTAGTGTCTAGCTAAGATCTCTGTCGTCAATTCGAAGGGCGAGAGATCCACTGTCGCCAATCCAACTAACGACAAAAATCTGTCGCCATTTCAAATGACGACAAACTTCGTATGCAAAAAATATTGGTAAGTAGTTCTTGTGGTTTTGGGGGGGGGGATACTGACATTAGCCATATGTTGAAATAGAGTCATATTTTCCTTTAGGAAAGGAGAGCAAAATCAGCCATTTTCTATCGCTTAACCAAGGAATTTGTTGTATGCATATAATGTGGTGAAATGATGTTTCTTGTCTGAACAAACCGGACGAAGCCAGACATAGAATTTCGTAATATAGGTGCGAATTACATGGCACATAGAATTCGGTTCGGTTCCTATGTTCGTCTTGCTACTTCTATGGTACAAATGGTGATATTGGCGAACTATAAACAGAAACTACAGCTAAGATACATGTGCGCCTTTTAAATTGAAAACTCTAACGGATAAAAAAGAAGTCATGCTTGCTGTCATAGACCCTATGCAGTAGGATCCATCAGTGTTTTTCCCTCTGATTTCACGAGGGTGTAGGCCTTGCCTTTCTTCCAATTGCTCTCGTAGACATCCACCCAAAACTGGTCTTCAAGGGCGACCTTAGGCTCCTCCTGGACTAGAGCCGCTGCAGCTTGCTCCTTCAGCTTCTGTTTCTATGCCAAAAACTCATCTTGGGCCAACCAGAAATATGCATATTCAAAACGGTAGGTCGGTGCCTTTCCTTTGTCTTCCCCAGTATGAACCGAAGATTTCCAACGGGTAAAGACCTCGGGCACAACTGGGTAGTTCAGCCAAATTTTCCACTCGATGAATGCCTTGTTGTACTTATCTGGCTCATCAATCCATTGGAAGAAGTAGCAACTCTCTGAATCCTAGGATTATGCATGGATGAAGTTAGAGGTATGAAAAACACAACATATATTATGGAATATACATACATGACATTGACTTACGCGGATGTCCACACATGTGTAGAAAGCTCGACCGGTGATGCCTGGATATATGGACTGAATGATCTATGCTGGAGTGCCGTTAGCCGCAGTTTGGGCTTGGAAACTCTGGTGGTATAAGTGCATCCTTGCAATAACAATCTGAATAGGTTCCCGCCTTCTTAGCAACCCACTTTCACTTCCGAAGCATCGTTGCGTAGTCCGACATCCTCAACCCTGTCGATGTGGTGGAGTGTTGCCTGTGGCGGTGCCTTCGATGGAGTGTTAGATATGGATGTACATATGGTGAAGTGTTGGCAGTAGTGGCTGCCCTGGTGAAGTGTTGGTTGTGGTGGTGAAGTGTCCTCCGTTTTTATAGGCTATTTGTGCATACTGGTTCATCGTAAATATTATGTAATGTCGGTTGAGCTATTGACACACAGAGAAAAGGTGAAGTGGATTGTCAATACCCACTAAATAAAGCTGGTGGGACTTTTCAAGTCACTGAGCAAAGCCGGTGGAACTTATCAAGTCACTAAAAAAGATGGTGGAAGTTATCAAGTTATTGAGAAAAGCTAGTGAGAGTTGTCAATTCACTTAGGAAAGCTGGTGGAGTTGTCAATTCACTGAGAAAAGCTGGTGGTGTTTTTAGTACTTAATGAAGGAAATGCGGTTACAAAGCTCGTTGCATTTGTTGGAGTGCAATCTTGCCAACTACGCCTACAGTACAAATGGCAAGACACACGACCGAATGAATCGCACTACAACTCTGGTATGTATGCACCATTCGACATGAAAACGACATGGTGGGTGTACATGGACTCAGGGCAGTGTGGCGTAGGTCCCTAAGGATCAAATAGGATACTTTATGGCACCCATATGGAGTGTCGTTCATCAGGATAGCATGGATGTGGCTGGTTGTTACGATAGTGGTAGGTGCAACTATAGCTTGATTGGCACAACAATAGTGAGGGTGGTAGTCATTGCCTAGGTGGTTCACCTTTTCATTGTTCCTCTCCTTGATCCTCTGCATCTGGAGCTCATCGTTGTTGATCTTCTTTGTCTGGAGTTCCTCTTCCAATTCTTCTAGGTGTGCTAGGAGTGTGCGGATATAAACTTGGGCGCGTTGCGTTACGGTGGGTCAACCTACTTGGTGAACTTGCAATCCGCAGTCTGCAAGAAAGAGTAATTGTTAACAAGCAATATAGTGATACATGCATAGGAGTATAGTTAGGAGATGACGTAGTTACCATGAAAAGAGGATTGTGGAAAAAAAATGATATCCTGAGTTCAAATGGTCGTTGCAAAACTAGACTACCAAGTTGAGGTTGTGCTTGCATTGTGACGAATGCTCAGGTACGTGTGCGTACTCCCGGAGGGGATTTGTAGCGGTGTAGAACTCTTTGGTTTTGAGTGGAAGGTCGGGGCTGAGGGGATCAGGTTAAGGGGACCATATATATGCATGTCCTTGAAGAAAGGGTAACGCCCTCGAAAACTTGTCCGTCCCCATCTTACCTTCCCGTACCTTGAGCTTCCTACTTTGTCAGTCATATTGGGTATGAAGTACTTACTTTGATGTGCATAGGCTATTTGTGCAGGTGTACTTACAGGGCAAGTAGGAGGTGGGTGTTAGTCATGGCACGGAAAAATTGGGGTATTAGAGAGGCATGATCATGTCGGTCTAAAAAACAGATGGCAGCGTGTTGTCATGTCCAAGGTTTCAAATTTTGTTTTCGGACCACATCTCGAGGGGAGGTCAAAATCCAAAATTTTAGTGAGATTTCTGAATTTCGATTGAAATACGGCTGAAATTCAAAAACCAAATTTCAAATACGGTATTTTGGAGGCTGAAATGACCAAAATTTTGGCCCTTTTCAACTTCATATGAAATGGTCTCTCGAGGCTTGAAAAAAATAGGAGATTCTTGAAATTCCTTGCTGTTTGAATACAAAATACTAAGTATTTGTACATAAAATATTGCTACCTGCTCATTCAAGAATCTTTCAGCTTTCCCCCAAACTACACCACCCTTTGCTATGGCTTCTTGATCTATGGGTCTGCTGGTGTCTCAATCAAAGATCAATAACAATCCTTAGCAAGAACTTCCTTTCCTCCAGCACCAGCATAATCCCATCTTTTGACCACTGAAGCTTGGAGAAATGGGTTGCATGATGCTTCTTGAACCAGATGCTAATCTATTGCAAGGTTACTAGCTAGCTGGTTTCTTCCTCTATTAAATATTTAAATGGTTCTTGTTTCATGAGTAAGTTTCTTGTTTTCAATCTTTGTGGGTTATATTGATGTATTTCTATCTGAGATTTAATGGGGATATTTGTTGCTTGAAATTCTTGATTGTTATGGATCTCACTAGAAAATTGAGATTATGCTTAGAAACCACTACTACAGAAAGACCTATATTGGATGCCTTATCACAGACGATTAGTTTCATGAACCATTTGTGATAAGCTGATATTACAGACGGTTTGTACCACAAACCATCAGTGATATGACTACATATCACATACGATTTTCTGAAAAGAACCGTTTGCAATACTTCACAGACGGTTAGTTTCACGAAACGTCTATAATATCAACTTATCACATACGGTTTTTCAGCAAACCGTCTGTAATGGCCTTTTTTGTAGTAGCGCTACATCCATTTTGTAATTAAATATTTGATCCTATTTTACTTGGGTGTTACAGTAAATTCTTGACACTTTTCTTGTAGATTTCTAGCTTGTTTTTGCTGCGATATCATATAGGTCAATGTTGTAGCAGTAAAATATTTTGCTTTCAAGAAAGCAATCAGACAAACAGAAGCATTAGCATCTATCATGTTTACTAGGACCTAAATGAATGTAAACACATAATGATTGCAAGACATGAAGTTTTCCTTACGAAAAACGTATGAACTTCTTGAAATCCACAAAATGTTCTATGCTGAATAGTGAGTACTGTTTTACATGACATTAGCTGGTGGTGCTAGCATAAGCTCTTGCAACTATTGCTCATCGTTTGCAAAATTTGTATTTGTATTTTTTTTGCAAAATTTTCACATGTATTCCTCAGAAAAAGCATTACAGCTCTCTACAAAGAAAATTGGTGCTAAATCCTACCCTACAAACATGAAAACCGGTCGAATTTGTAATCATCTCGATAAAAAAACCCAAAATCACTGTAGCAATTTTAAAAAAACAATTTTTTTATCTCACCAAGATTTGGAATCTTTGCCCTTGCGAAAAGACAAGATTTCAAATGAGATTTCCGAAATCTCGGCGAGCTTTTGAACCATGGTCATGTCTGATTAATAGTATTTGGCAGTATGTTATCATGTCTGATGAAAGGTAATTGGCAGTGTGCTGTCACCTCGGTTGGAAATAACTGGTAGTAGTGTGTTGTCACTCCTGATGGAAAGTAATTGATAGTGCGCTATCACGTTAGTCTAAAAAAGCATTTTTAGTAATACGGTTTGCAATAGTTCAATGTGTAGGAGGCATTTTCAGGAGTAATTCGTTTGTTTTTAAATCACGAAAGAACATAAACAACGAGGGGGAACACATTACTAGAGCGGGTGGCTCCAACAAGAGGGCCCTGCAGCGTTCGCAGCAGGCTGGGGGTCAGTGCGTTGGCTACATAGTGCTATGGCCGCCACGTCTATCGCCATTTTAAACTACCAAAGATGCTACTATGTCGCCATTTCAAATTGTGAATCCGCCGTGGCTACCCACATGGTACTTTGTCATGAAATTTTTATTGTAGTTGCCCTTGTCGCGTTCTTTTTTCCAAAACTAGCACCTCGTGCCAGGAGTTTTTCAAAAATAGCCCCCTGTCTAAGCGCAAAGACCTGGCAGGTGACGTGTGTCACTTGTCGAGATCTAGTAGCTCAAAAGGGCGTCGCCAGCGCAGCTGCATGGCCAAGCGCGGAAGCCAGCCAGGACCACCAATTAGTTGCCATGGCTAGGGAGCACTGGAGCTTGCTTCTGCCCACAGCAAGAGCGGCATCAAGGCCCGACCACGAGAACCAGTCCATGTGGTGACGCGATGCACGGAGGGGACTAGGTGGCAGGGGCATGTCGGGCAGACATTCCACGCACGTCGGGTGCGGGAGGTCGAATGTGCCGCATTACCCGACCGCTGGAGCCGTTTTTGGCACTACAGGCTAGCGGAAGCAGCTGGCACATCACCTCCAGTCGCGAGTGTGGCCAACGCATCTCGTCGTGCACATGGCTGATGTCTCCCACACAGTCTGTCCTGTGTGCTATAAAACGGCGCCCCGGTAGAAGCACACAAAAATAGTAGTGATATGTAAATAAGGGTGGTAAGGTGTGAAAAAGCAAGCATTCTTATATAATAACTGTATTAGTACGTGGAGTATAAATTTTATAATTATTGGTATAGTAATGATGGTATTCGTATGTGCAGCAAAATATTAGTATAATTAGTAATAGACAAAAAATTTAAATTAAAATATATGATAAATGGTATAAGAAATGCATACATTAACCGTGGGTAGGTAGCAAAATTAGTGAGGTGTAAAAATAGTAGTGATGTGTCCCCTGTTATGTAGCAAAACTAGTGAGGTGTAAAAATTAGTGATGTGGGTATTGTACGATTACATATTTGAGCCTTAAGGGCCTATGCCCATAACGGGGAATCCTGTTAGAAATGAGGCCCAAGTGGCCCATTTATCTCTAATGCCAAAGCTACAAATAAAAGTACCATATTGCTAGTTGAGAGGGGAGAATACCAATTTAAAAGGGAGAGCTCCCACCATATCTTGTAATGAGACATATGGAGGGTGAGGAGCTGGCTAAAGTCACACGCACGCTGCTGCAGATTTCGCGAATTATCGCGATTTCCGCGTGTTTTTCCGCGTGACTTGTGACTTGCGACGTCGCGAGTCGCCGTCTGCCGTGGATTAAATTCTGCATGCGTTTAAACCCGTTTTAATTTTCGGTTTCTCTCTGTTATTGGTGAATTAATGGGGTCATTTATCGAGATTTGAAACAGCCATGATAATGGCGTCGCTTTCTAATAAAGCGTCATTTGAATGACCTGCGATTACTAGCGTTTAATGGTGACCGTTCGTGCGAGGCTATAAAATGCAGAGACGTCCGCATGAATAGAGCTTTTGATTTTTGGCTCGATACTCGCGTTCATCCACGGTGATCCGTATTGCGTTTTCGTGTTGTGCTCATTCTTCACCGACCTTCCTCTCGGCGTGCACCGCGAGGCAAGGAGAGCGGGATCTCGAACCGCTGCGGCCGAGAGAACACCGCACGGGGCGGCAATAAGGTTTCGGCAACAGAATCGCGCGACCGCCGAGCTCTTCATCTTGCGATCCACGACGTCGACTACTTCCTCGGCGTCGACTACTTCCTCTACGGCCGATCGCTCTTCATACGCTTCCTTTTCGTCATCAAGCCCATCGTAAGAATTCCGTGGATCGATCTACTTTACGAAATATGTGGTGTCTTTTGTCTTGCTGTTGTATTTAATCTTTTGGAAATTAGTGTTTTTTCAAATCTAAAACACAAATAATACCTAGTTTTTAACAATCCGAAACCTTATTGGTATTATTTGTGTGATTGTGATTCAAAGAATGGTCGGTGCAAGTGATGCCATGAAACACGAGAGGTTCAATGGTCGAACTTCCGTAGGTGGCGCACTAGAGCCAAGTTTTGGCTCATGTCTCTGGTATGTGGTGGGTGATTTTCCTCAATACCCGCTACGGATGAGGAAAATAAGCGGTTTGAGAATGCGAATAACACCGCATTGGGCTGCGTTACGACCATCTTGGCGGATCGGTTATATGATGTGTATATGAGTTACACATACGCCATTTGAGTTGTGGTTGGCTCTTGAACAAAAATATGCGAAGTTGAGGTGGTCATTGGTTGTATACGTCACGAGCAATTATTCGATTTTACCATGGATGAGTCTAAATCGATTGTTGCTCAAGCGCATGACTTTCGACTACTAGTGGGCGAGATTGCACATTTGGGATGTGCTTTACCGCAAAATTTGTGGTCGGGCATTGTGGCTAAACTTCCCCATCTTGGAGGAATTTTGCCACGGTCTAAAACACAAGAGGAAGAGATTTCTATTGAAGATCTCATTGTTTGCCCTCGACGTGGAAGAAAAGCCAGAGCCAAAGATGCGCCAAAAGTTCTTCTCAGGAACCAAACAACGCAAATGTGATTGAGAAGAAGGATGGCAACAACAACAAAGGCTTGAAACCAAACAAAATACTAGCTTCAAGAAGAAAAGTTTGAGCAGAAAGATATGAAGAACATTACATGCTTTGTGTGCGGAAAAAATGGTCACATGGCTAAAGACTCGTTTCCGCAAGAACAGGCCAAATGAGCAAGGCAAGAAAATTGCCAACGTGACCATAAGTGAGGGAACTACTTGGAGGGTATGGTAATTCTCTGTTGTTTTTTCAGACATGTCAATCCACCGATTGGTGGGTTGATACGGTGCAAATGTTCACGTATGTTCGACATATCTCTATTTTCTTCTTACCAGCAAAGGGGCTTCCTCCGTCCTAATGGGAACGGGTCGCATGCTTTTGTTCTTGGTGTTGGCACGGTGGATCCGAGGCTTACTTGGGGAAGATTGTCCACTTAAAGAGCGTGCGACATGCGCCAACAATAAATAAGAACCTTGTCAGTGGTTCCCTATTATGTCGAGATGGCTATAAGCTAGTATTTGAGTCTAATAAAGTTGTAATATCCAAGTTTGGAAACTTTATTGGAAAAGGTTATGAAAGCGGAGGCTTGTTCCGCTTAAGTGTACTAGAGCCTTGTTTAAATTTAAATGTTGCTACTCAAGTTAATAATTGTGAATCAATGTTTGGCATTCTCGTTTATGTCATATTGGTTATGATACCATTGCTCGAATGTCCAGATTACAATTAATTCCAAAATGTGATATTGTCAAAGGATCAAAGTGCCATTCTTGTGTGCAAGCAAAGCAACCAAGAAAACCCTTTAAGGGATTAGAGGAAGAAAAGAACTTGGCACCACTAGATCTTGTCCATTCTGACCTGTGTGAGATGAATGGATTGTTGACAAAAGGAGGCAAAAGATATTTTCTAACTTTTATAGATGATGCAACTCGTTATTGTTATGTGTATTTGTTTGAAAACAAAGGATGAAGCTTTAAACTACTTCAAAATTTATAAGGTCGAGGTTGAGAACCAACTAGAAAAGAAAATTAAGCGACTAAGGTCCGATCGTGGAGGAGAGTATATCTCTCATGAATTCTCCCGATTACATTACGAGCATGGTATAATCCATGAAGTTACACCACCATATTCTCCCCAATCTAATGGGGTAGTGAGAGGAAAAACCGAACACTAACAGACTTGGTGAATGCCATGTTGGAGAGTCTTGATGCCTAAAATGTGGTGGGGAAGCTATATTAACGGCAAATTTGTCCTAAGCAGAGTAATCACTAAAAGGTGTGAGATTACTCCGTATGAGGATGGAAGGAGAAAACCCAATGTCAATTTTCTGCGAACTTGGGGTGTTTGGCAAAAGTCAATATACCATTGCGAGAAAGAGAAAGCTTGGACCTAAAGCGATCGATTGTATTTTTCTAGGATATGCACATAACAAAGACACCTATAGATTTTTAGTAGTAAAATCGAAACTCCCGAGATTATTGTTAACACAATAATGGAGTCCGAGATGCTTCATTTTTGAGGATATTTATCCTATGAGACCAGTGGTAGTTCTTCACTAACCGAGAATACTCAAACTAATAATAATTATAATCTTGAACCTACCACTGTTTACGAACCAATAAATGATACACTACCAAGAGAAGATAATTTTGAGGAGGATAACAATTTAGTCGCAGAGGCTCCTCGTAGGAGCAAGAGACAAAGGGTTGAGAAAACCTTTGGCGACGACTTTATTGTATACCTCGTGGATGATGTGCCAAAATCTCTTTCAGAGGCTTATGCACTACGATCTTGAGTATTGGAAAGAGGCGGTCCGTGGCGAGATGGATTCCATCATGGCTAACGGGACTTGGGAGATCACCGATCTTCCTAGTGGGTGCAAACCTGTTGGATGCAAGTGGATCTTCAAAAGAAAATGAGGCTGATGGTGCTGTTGATAAGTACAAGGCAAGACTTGTGGCCAAGGGTTATACCGAGAAAAAGGAGAGGATTATTTTGATACTTATTCTCCTGTGCGATTAACCACCATTAGAGTGCTCATAGCATTAGTCGCTTCCCATGGTCTACGTCCATCAAATGGATGTAAAGACAAACTTTCCTTAATGGAGAGTTGGAGGAAGAAATCTATATGGAGCAACCAGATGGTTATGTGATTCTTGGACAGAAAATAAAGTGTGCAAATTATTAAAATCCTTGTATGGCCTAAAGCGAGCTCCTAAGCAATGGCACGAAAAGTTTGATAAAACTTTGACATCTGCTGGTTTCTTGTTAATGAGGCGAGATAAGTGTGTATACTATCGTTATGGTGGGGTCAATGTGTTATTTTGTGTTTGTATGTTGATGACATACTTATATTTGGGACAAACAACTGCTGTAATTGACGAGGTCAAAACTTTCTTATCTCAAAGCTTTGATATGAAAGACTTGGGAGAGGCGGATGTTATTCAATATTAAATTGATCAAGAATGAGGATGGGATCATTTTGCACCAATCCCATTATGCTGAGAAAATTTTGAGTCAATTCGGGTTTGAGAATTGCAAAATCTCCCCAACACCTTATGATCCAAGTGTTAAGCTTCGGAAAAATCAAGGGTTAGGAAAAGATCAACTGAGATATTCACAAATTATTGGGTCCCTTATGTATCTAGCTGGTGCAACAAGGCCTGATATCTCATTTCTTTGTGGGCAAATTAAGCCGGTTTACATCTAACCTGGAGATGATCATTGGGAGGCACTTGAAAGGGTGTTGCGCTACTTGAGAGGCACAACATCTTATGGAATACACTATACTGGGTATCCATCTGTTTTAGAAGGATATAGTGATTCCAATTGGATCTCTGATGCGGATGAGATCAAAGCTACAAGTGGCTATGTTTTTACTTTAGCTGGTGCTGCAGTTTCATGGAGGTCTTGCAAACAGACCATATTGACGAGGTCAACCATGGAAGCTGAACTCGTAGCACTAGACACAGCCACTGTTGAGGCTGAATGGCTTAGAGAGCTACTGTTGGACTTGCCATTGGTTGAGAAACCAATACCGGCGATCTTAATGTCTCGCGATAACCAAGCAAAGTTGACTAAGGTTATGAGTACTAAAGATAACATGAAGTCCTCGGACATGTGAAGCGTAGGCTTAAAGCTGTCGGAAAATTGAGAAACTCGGAGTTATTCTTGTGAATTATATTCGTGCGAGAGAAAATCGCGATCCTTTTACAAAAGGACTTGCAAGGAAAGCGATTTCCATTGCGTCTATGGACATGGGCATGAGGCCCGTTTGAGTTACACCACAGCGGTAACCCTTATCTTCTGATCGGAGATCCGTGAATTAGGTAATGGGAAAAACAAGTTGAGGTTGTAACAAGAGAGTACATATTATTAAATTTGTACTGTGTCCAAATAGACAAAGTACTCTCATTGTATGGAAGGTTGGCTTAAAGCCTTAATGTATTCTAGTGTCAAAGGAAAAGGTATTGGCCTCGAGAATACCTAAAATGAATACACCTACTTGAGCCTAATCGTGAGGTCGCAGTTCACGAGAAAGGGCATTCTCTAGAAAGCTCATGAGAAGATTAGGAGCATGACCATTTAACGCTCCGTTGAGGTGAAGTTCTTTGGCGACCTAGTATCGATTAAGATTTGGGTGAAATCAAACCACACAAAGCTGTGAATTCAAGGCTTAGTCCATTCATTAGGCATGGGAGGATGGATCACGTTATTCTAGGTGAAAGTTCAACCCGTATGGGACTTACACCAAACACCGATATATTAAACGAAGATTCAACCTGATGATCAAAATTTTGAGCCTTTGTCAACTTCGGCATTGGTGGGGGATTGTTAGAAATGAGGCCCAAGTGGCCCATTTATCTCTAATGCCAAAGCTACAAATAAAAGTACCATATTGCTAGTTGAGAGGGGAGAATACCAATTTAAAAGGGAGAGCTCCCACCATGTCTTGTAATGAGACATATGGAGGGTGAGGAGCTGGCTAAAGTCACACGCACGCGCGCGCGCGTATTTCGCGAATTACCGCGTATTTCCACGTGTTTTTCCCGCGTGACTTGTGACTTGCGACATCGCGAGTCGCCGTGCCGTGGATTAAATTCCTGGTACGTTTAAACCCGTTTTAATTTTCGATTTCTCTCTGTTATTGGTGAATTAATGGGGTCATTTACTGAGATTTGAAACAGCCATGATAATGGCGTCAGTTTCTAATAGAAACTGTCATTTGAATGACCTGCAGTTACTAGCGTTTAATGGTGACCGTTACTGGTGCGAGGCTATAAAATCTGGAGACGTCCAGACAGAATAGAGCTTTTGATTTTTGGCTCTGATACTCGCGTTCATCCACGGTGATCTGTGTTGCGTTTTCGTGTTGTGCTCATTCTTCACCGACCTTCCTCTCGGCGTGCACCGCGAGGCAAGGAGAGCGGGATCTCCAACCGTTGCGTGAGAGAACTGCACGGGGGCGGCAATAAGGTTTACGGCAACGAATCTGCGCGACCGCTCGAGCTCTTCATCTTGCGATCCACGACGTCGACTACTTCCTCTACGGCCGATCGCTACTGCGCTGCTTCCTTTTCGTCATCAAGCCCATCGTAAGAATTCCTGTGGATCGATCTACTTTACAGAAATATGTGGTGTCTTTTGTCTTGCCTGTTGTATTTAATCTTTTTGGAAATTAGTGTTTTTTTCAAATCTAAAACACAAATAATACCTAGTTTTTTAACAAATCCAACCTCCTGTTTTCAATTCTAAAAAACGCACATGTATTTTAGATGTAGTTTATGTTCATGGAACGTCCATGTCGCTATTTGTACCTAACCGAACTCTGTGTGCCATGTAATCCGTGTAAGTGATTGTCATGTGCTCGTATTTCACATTGCATCTTGTTTTCTTCTGCTAACATTATTTTCTAGCCCATACAAAAAAAATAAAAAAAGGTGCGCAGGCTGTTGCCGCAGGTTGTTGCCGTAGCAAGAGCCGGTAGCAACATGCCACGACAGGCCTTCTCCTCTCGCGTTGGCCATGAGATGTTGTGGTCTAGGCCCTAGCCGCGGTAGCAGCACCCTACTGCGGTTGCAAAGCGCGGCAGGGGACAAGCGACTCTTCTGCGCTCAATGAGGGGCTAGTTTTCAATTTTTGTCGCGTAGGGGCATATTTGCAAAAAAAAAAGGTCTACGAGGGGCATTTCGGTGAATAGTTCCTCTGTCCTTAGTTGAAATGGTGATAGGGTCTTCCTAGCTATGTTAAATGGCAATAGGGCCAGAGGCACCATCGTTATTTGGACTAGCGACAAAGGTAATTTTTCGTGATATTATTTTTGTAAAATAATTTAAAAAAGTGCATTATTTAAAGAAAATTCAATCGTGATGTTAGCGCTTAAAAACTGACACATGATCAAGAACATAACATCATTCGTAGTCGATGTGCACGTTCTTGTTTGACAACAAATTAAAACGTTTGTACTATATACACTAGTAGCTGAACGGGGAAGGAGAAAGCTTTGGAATTGAAGATTGAATGCGACTTGGAATATGCTATAGTGTCGGCTATTCTCATTGGCTGCTATACGACTGATTTCGCATGTTCTGGAGACTGGCAAACTACTTTCTAAAGGCAAAAGCACAGTTGAGACAGATTACATTTTCCTCGGATGTAAGAGGCAGATTTATTTGAAGCGATAACCCAAATTAATGACCTTTTTAAAACACCAGAATTTTACATGAAATAGCCTCTAATATATGAAAGTCCTGCATTTTGATAAACCGCCAAAGAAAAGTAACTTGAACCGCAGCAAAGCATGATAAATAGTGCG
Organism: Otatea glauca; assembly: GCA_036346275.1. Taxonomy (NCBI): domain Eukaryota; kingdom Viridiplantae; phylum Streptophyta; class Magnoliopsida; order Poales; family Poaceae; genus Otatea; species Otatea glauca. The sequence goes on along the minus strand of CM070724.1, from coordinate 32,592,788 downwards.
GAAATGCGGTGCATGGAGTTTTAATGTCTTGCGGTGCCTTTGGATGGGCTTTGAAGAACGTGCAACCCCATCACTCCATTTTGTAAGGGAAAAACTCTATTTTTCTTTCTCCTCCTCTCCTTCCCTTTCCCCTCCCCGCTCTTTCCCGTCTCCAGTGTGGACTCTGCGCCGCAACTCCAACTCTAATGAGCGTGGAGACTAGCGGCATGGGTCCGAGAATGGTTTGCGATGAGGTCGAGGACGGCCGCGACACACGTCACGCTGGCGGAGGACAGAAGTAGCAGCACCTCGTGTCAAGCTCGAATCCAGTGATGGCAAGGTCAGATCCAGTGGATGCGACAGGTAGGGGAGAGAGATGCGGACGTGGCTGACAGTAGCGATGAGTAAGGGAGAGAGATATGGACATAGCTAACGGTTGCTCAGGAGAGAGAAACTGAGGAAGAGAGATGGCGAAGAGAGGAAAAACAAGAGAAATGAACGGACTGTTTTTTAAATTGGTAGGGCGGTGGATAAGAGAGAGAGAGAGGGGGAGGCACGAATCTCGACGTAATTCAACCATAGAGGAAGTGTATGTGACTTCGTATGCACCGTGCAAATCCTAGTCCGAATTTTTTTTGTGAAAAAAGTAGGACCTAAATGAAATTTTAAATATTTTGGGTTTAAAGAACCGGCGCTCGTATTGAATTTGCGGGACCATGTTCTTTTTGCAAAATAACCGGACCCGTATTGAATTTGTAGGACTACAACTTTTTTTGTAAAATAACCGGACCCCTAAATCTTTCGGGTTTAAAGAACCTGCGTCTGTGTTAAATTTTCGGGAACACGGTTTTTTTTGCAAAATAATCGGACCTAAATGTAACTCTAAATCTTTCGGGTTTAAAGAACCGACGCCCATGTCGAATTTGCAGAACTATGGGGTCTTTTTTACGAAATTGCAAAAAAAGGTAGAAGCACCTAAATGTAATTCTAAATCTTCCGGGTTTAAAGAACTCACCCCCGTGTTGAATTTGTAGGACCACAATTTTTTTTTGCAAAATAACCAGACCCGTGTTGAATTTGCGGAACAAAGGTTTTTTTTTTGCAAAATAACCGGACATCGAAATCTTCTGGGAATAACCGAACTTAAATATAATTTCAAATCTTTCTGATCAAAAGAACCGGTGACCGTGTCGAATTTGCTGAACTACGGGGCTTTTTTTCCAAAGTAACCGGTGGAAGGACCTGTTCGCGATTTTAAAATCTTTTAGGTCGAAAGAACCGGTGGCCGGGTCGAATTTGCGGAATCACGGGGTCTTTTTTGCAAAATAACCAGTGGAAGGATCTGTTCAAGATTTCGAAATTCATGGGGCATTTTTTGCAAAATAACCAGTAGAAGGACCTTTCCGCGATTTTGAAATTTTTGGAGAAATTGGTTGGATAGTTCGGGTTTAAAGAACCGGTGTCCATGCCGAATTTGCGTAACTACGGTTTTTTTTCCAAAATAACCGGACATAAAGGTAATTTTAAATCTTTCAGATCTAAAGAATCGGGGCTCTTGTCGAATTTGCGGAATTACAGGGTACTTTTTGCAAAATTACCGGTGGAAGAATCTATTCATGATTTCAGAAAATTCTAAATCTTTCGGATCTAAAGAACCGGCGTCCGCGTCGAATTCGCGAAATTACAGGGTCTTTTTTGCAAAATTACCGGTGGAAGGACCTGTTCACGATTTCCAATTTTCTGAGAGGCTTCTCTGAAAAAAGTGACATAGAGCCTCCAATTGCGCCTTCGGGTGTGTGACGGAGCCAAGAGCGTGGAGACGTGACGCAGCCAAGCGCAGAGATAAAGTCGTGGGTTTGGATCGAGATCCAGATGTTGTCAACTCGAGAGGGTAATACGAAAATTTGTTGTCGTAGCAAAGTACGGGACGTTCAGTTAGTTGCTTCCGATGTTTATCTGAAAATACTAGATGAGCTGTCGCGGCGCGCCATGCCATGACCTTCGCTCTCCACGCGAGCAAATCAAGGAAACACGCGAAACGGTTGAAAGGATACAAACTTAATTGCGTTTTTTCGTATTTATTCGGTGGAACGGTTGAAAGGATAAAACGTATCCGCGTTTTTTCGCATTTATTCTGGATCCTCCGACGAAGGATCCGCAATTTCGATGAAACCAAATGTCCTTTTCGAAAAAAAACGGTAAAAAGGATCTAAACAAAACCACAAAAAAAATTTGGTATTTATTCGTGGCCGTACTTTTCGTAAAAAACAAACAAAAAAACATAAACGTTTTTCTTTCAAAAAATGACCTAAATGTAATTTTTTTCTTCGAAAAAGAACCTAAACGTAATTTTTTTTGTTGGCCGCGAGCCGAGCCGGGTCAAGTCGGCTCAAACTGACGGGAGGTCAGGATTTCTTCCTTCTCTAACAGAGGTATGATATTATTCGTATACAAGTGGGAAAACCTCTTTGTAGACAGCGCGACCGATGGAAATATTATCTTACTTTGTGGCATCTTGTTTTCTCGGTGCGTTGTTGGCACAAGCAAAGCAGAGGATCGGATGAGATGTTCCGTGGCAAATGCCAATAATTGAGGCACACTAGCTTGTTGCCTGGCGAATAATAATCAAATGGCTGCAACCCCTCCCCCACAATAAAAAAGCCAGGCAGTTTGTCATCTGTCAAGCACATGCTTCCTACGTGTCAACTTTAGTCTTTAGGTGTTCTTAATTAATTAACCTTCATGTATAGTACAATCAAAGCAAAACACTGAGAAAACATCGCTCGTAGCTAGCTAGCTGTGATGCATGGAGTACATTATTAACACATGGAAGAGAGGATCAGTCGGTGGCGTAGATTTAGGTGACTCATCAACGCCAACGCGGTGACCTACCGATCTTGACCTTCATCTGCTTGGGGCAGGGTTGGTTGGAGAGCAAGATTCAAATTTCTCAATCATACAAAAGATTGCAAGAATTGAAGAAAGAAGGATGTGGGGAAGAGTATAGTATGCTTGTCCAAACAAAATGTCAAACAATGTTTCCATCCACTGATTGACGGATGAAGGTAAAAAGAAATTGATCGACGGATGAAGGTGAATGGTATGTTGGATCAATTTAATTAAAAACATCACATAAGTTTGAGGATCTCCAATGCAATCTATTATGTTAAGTTCTTCGACCGACGTTAGTCACTCGGGTTACTCGCATAATCAGGGGTATATATATATATGAATCAATCCTTCCCTCGATCAGAGGAAAATAGAGAAAAACATGAAAGGAATGGATAAATCAACAAGAACTGAATGCATGCACATAACTAGATAGCTGCATGCCCTCATGAGAAGCGTCCCTACCCTGTTACTATCTATCGAGATTAAAGAGTTATTTTCAAACTTCTTTCAAAAATTGATATAATTCGACATAAAATCATTTTATTTAGAAAAAAGTCTATATAACACCCTAAATTTTGCTCGAAAGTCTGTCCGACACACTGAACTATGAAACCATACATTTAACCCATGAACTTTGCAATCCGGTTCAAATAACACTCTTTCCTGGTTTTACATAGTGGTATTGCCCGTGTGGCGTGATGAATGGACAGTTTTACCACGTAGGATAATACCTTAGGTAAGTTTAGGCGAATGACAGATGGGACTCACATGGACTTCTCTTCTAAATTGAAATAAAGAGATCTGAGCTATGAGGCCAATAGCCATGAAAGCCTGATTACGAGCTCAGCGGGGGAGAAGTACATGTGGGCCCATCTATCATTAACCTAACTTGATCAACGTGCCAGTCTAAATGGCAAAATCACCACTCATTGCGTCACACGAACAATACTACTATGTAAAATCGGGTCAGTATGTATTTGAACAAAGTTTATGATCAAATAATTGGTTTCATAATTCAGGGTGCTGGATGGACTTCTGACCAAAACTCGTGATGTTATATAGACTTCTTCCTTTTATTTATTATTTAAGTGGTTATTAATATTTTTTCGTTTGAAATGAATTTATTTTAATTTTAAACCCTTTAACTTGTGATGGAAATAATTTTTACTCAAGCCCCAGCAAACTTGTTTTGGGTAGCCCTGTCTATTACTACTTCGCAGGAAGGATAATTAGGCTCATGTCGCCGTCACGCCATGTGTTCACTTAATTGATCGGTACCCATATAATTGAGCACTCCACATACCTACTTCGACGGTAATAAAATGCCAAAATATACCTAAAGTTTAACACTCTATATAGTTTAGTACTAGTATAAATGACAACCAAAAAAGAGAAACATTTGTCAACTTGTAGGAGTACTTGTACTATATGAGTGTATACAGTACTCCCTCCGGTTATAAATAATTATTGTTTTGAACATTAATATGGTCTATAAGATATAGTTTTAACTACTAATTTCTATTATAGTATATTTATAATACCCAATAAAATTATAATATTATGAAAGTGATTTTCGAGACAAATCTACACGCATGATTTTCATGTATCCAATTTAAATATTTAAAAAGTTATTAACAGTCAAAATTCAAATATTTGACTGCACCTATATCTAAAACGACAACTATTTATAACTAGAGGGATTAGTAACCTAGTAGCGGCCAGGTGTATAAATATTGCTTCTACTAAGAAAAGTTAAATGAGCAAATTAAGCGACTAGTTAATCACAGGTGTCGTCGTTTATACTCCTTTCAGTCACAAATAGTTGTCATTTTATACATATATATAGTCAAACCTTTAAAACTTTGACTATCAATATTTTTTAAAATATTTAAATTAGATACATGAAAATCACATGTATAGACTTGTCTTAGAAAGTACTTTCATAATATGATAATTTTATTGAGTTTTATAAACATATTATAATAAAAATTAGTAGTCGAACTACTATGATTTGAAAACCGTTTCGATATCCAAAACAACAACTATATATGATTGAAAAAGTAATTTTTTTAGAGGTACAAAACGAACGCAAAGAATTAATCAGATGTCCCACGACTTTCTAAACATGAGAATATATTGTTCCACTAAACGCATTCGCATGTGTAATTCTGTTTTTATTGTTGGTGCACGTTCGGCCTGGTGAGCTGCTCCCCGCAGCCTCTGCCATTGAAGGGGTAGTTAGGCTCTATTTGGCAGAGCTCCAGATTGCAGCTCCATCTCAAATATGAAGCTTGTAGGCTAAAATAAAGTAAATTAAGTTTATATGTTTAGTCTAAAATGTAAACAAGATGACCAACCTAAACACTTTTAATATACCCATAGTTCCAACTCCATAAATTTCTGGAGCTAGAAAATTCTCTGCTCCGAGCTGTGACAAACACCACCTTAGTGAAGCGGAAAGGCGTGTGCCGGCACGCAGTGAAGTGACTACGCGTTGGGTAGTGGATACAGACATGTCAACATGGCGCCACACAGTAGGTCTCTTGTGATGGGAGAGTTCCCTGCACCAGAGGCATTTGAGCCGGGAGGGCGCCAACTCGGCTCGCGGCTTGAGCCGAGCCGGGATAAAAAAAATTGCATTCGGGTCCTTTTTCATGAAAAAAATTACGCTTAGGTCCTTTTTCAGAAAAAAAAATGTTACGGTTAGGTTCTTCTTTTGTGAAAGAAAAATATGTTACGCTTATGCCCTTTTTGCGTTTTTAAGCTTTGCGCTCAGGTCCTTCTTCGAAAAATCAAAATTACGTTTAGATCCTTTTTGGAAAAAAAACACGGTTAGATCTTTTTTATGGAAAAAAAATATATAATACGTTTAGATCTTTTTTTCCCATTTTTTTAGCGTTCGGTTTAGATTTTTTCGAAAAAAACCTGTCCTTTTCTGCCGAATTAATGCGAAAAAAACACAATTACCTTCGTATCAATCGTACGTTTTCTCGATTTTCTTGTATATGGAGAGACGGTCGTGACATGGCACACTACAGCCAATTATCTAGTATCTATACGGGACCGAATACAAATCAAACACAGAGTCCACCCATTGTTAGTTGGACGAGAAAACCTTTCAGCACGCTAGTAGTAAAAACTTTGGTTGTTTCTGTTAAGGAACCTCGCTATCGAATAGTCCGGGGTTCCCGAACAGATCTGAAGTGGAGAACAGAAAGAGAGAGAGACACGTGTTTAGGGAGAGCGAAAGCGGAAATTCTTTATTGCTAATGAATTCTTCTTGTACATGGGGACCCCTCCTCCTTTATAAGCGCTCTCTAGGGTTTCAGCATAAGGGACCACATGGGCTGCGATGGGCTTTAGGGTTTCTCAACACTCCTTGGGCCCTTTGCATGAGATGCATATGCCTCATTAAAACTCGGAAAAACCCAGTGGGAAAAATACTTGGAGAAAGAGTACATAGCATACGCTTACTATGTTGCACGAATTGCCTCGTTAAAACCTTACGCAAGAAAACTTCATGAAAAACTTGCTAAGGAAAAAGAGTACAATTCTCCCAACTTCAATTGCTAATCTTCGAGATTCATGTTGGGTATTCATAATTCATGCTCGGGATTCATGTGGGAGTATGTGACATATCTCCCCAAATCTGCACTTCTCTAAGTCTCATCATCCCAATTCCTTTCACGCACCTTTCAAAGGTAGATCTTGGGAGTGATTTAGTGAACAAATGCAAGATTTTCACATGACTTAGTATGCAATATCTTGATCTCGTTCATCTTATGCAATTCATGAGCATAGAAGAACTTGGGGTTGATATGCTTCGTGAGATTGCTCTTCACATATCCCATTTGTGCTTGGGCAACACAAGCTGCATTATCTTCATAAATTATTGTAGGAGTTTGCTCAATGTTCAAACCACATAACTTCGGATGTGGTGAACCATTCTTCGAGCCATGCACATTCACGAGATGCTTCATACAAAGCGATGATTTCCGAGTGGTTTGTCGACGTCGAGACAAGAGTGCCTTAGACGACTTCCAAGAAATTGCTGTTCCTCCACATAGGAAAACATAGCGATTTGGGACTTGCCGTATGTGGGTCGATAGGTACCCGACATCGGCGTAGCCAACCAAATTCAATTCATTGTTTCTTCGAAAAAGCAGGCGAGGTCTTTGCTTCCTTGGAGGTAACGGAAGATGTCCTTGATCCCTTTCCAATGCCTTTTGGTGGGTTACTCAGATCAGATCGAGCTAGCAAATTCACAGTGACGCAATGTCCGGCCTAGTGCTATTTGCAAGGTACATGGCGCTCAATTGCACTCGGATATGGGAATTCTGCTCCCGGGACTTCCTCCCCTCTTCTCTAGGTCTCAGATGGATCTAGGTGCTTGGAGTGACCTTCCAACCATTGGAATCTTTGCAGGATATGATTTTCAAAACCAAACCTTTCCAACACTTTACGTGTGTAGGTTGATTGATGTACCAAGATTCCTCCTTGGACATGTTCAAGCCGCAAGCCTAAACAAAACTTGGTTTTACCCAAATCTTTCATTTCAAACTCGGACTTCAAGTATGAGCGTGCCTCTTCAATTTCTTCATCCGTCCCAATGATGTTCAAGTCATCTACATAGACGGAGATTATCTGAGAATCCATTCGAGGATCATTGTATAAACACACATGGACAATCTTATTTGCTTGTGTAGCCTTTCTTGCGAGAGAAAGTCACTCAGCGATTGTACCACATTCTTCTGATCGCTTGATCCATACGGTGATTTCTCCAATTTCACACTGCATGTGTTTCTATTTGCTCCATCTTGGTTGGGATAGGAATTCCTTCCTACTTTCATGTATATCTCGAATCCAAGTTTCCATCTGGTATCTTTGTGACAACATCCATTAGCTTCATTCTCAACTTCAAGTTGACGCCATTGAGATCAAATATCTAAAGGTAATTCCTCCCATGACCGGAGAATAGGTTTCTTCATAATCAACTCCGGGACGTTGAGTAAAACCTTGAGCTACAAGCCTTGCTTTGTACCTTACAACCGTTGTTTTCATTTCTCTTCCTAACAAAGACCCATTTGTGACCTACGGGGCTTACATGGGGAGGTGTGCGGCATCTGAGCCCAAACACCTCTCTCTTGTTCGGAGAGACTAACTCTGCAGATGATTGCCTTTTTCCATTCTTCCCAATCTAGCCTTTTCTTGCACTCTGCGAGAGATGCGGGCTCGGGATCATGATCAATGATCGAGGCAATCTTCTTTGCAAGTATGCATCAACGTTGGTCGTTGCTCTATTCAGGATTCTCTGTTATTACAAAGTTTATGGCCATTTCTTCATGGGGTGCTTCATGCACTTCTACTTGCTCTTCTCTGCTTTTCCCTATCGCAAGCAAGTTCCTTTAGCTTTTCATCGCCTATGTGTGCGCACACATTATTTCCGTGGCTTCTGCGTGGAAGATTCAAGTCCGGAATTGCCTTTCTGTTGGCTTCTTTCCAGTGCAGTCTCAACTGCTCCCTTCTTTCCTTGGGGCATTTTCGTGATTGGTTGTGGTAAGTCCTCTGCCCGATTTCTCCAGACGCCTCCGGGTACTTTGGGTTTGAGGCAGTTACTGCTCTTTTTTTCCTTTGAGGCCTCTGAGCAGGTTGAGGATACCTTCTATTTTCTTTGGTATTTCCACCCTCTCGGTGCATTCCTTGCGGGTACATGCGACTTAACCACGCCCTTGGATCACAAAAATGATCAGGCGGTTCATTTGCTAAATTCGCAAATCAATTATCTTCGGACTTCTTGATTTGCTTCATTAGTGCGGGGTCATGTGCGGGATCGGTGGAATGCCATATGATTTCCGGCATTTTTCATCCAAAGGTTGATTTCCTCCCTAATGACGGAAGCGATCCTCGTCAAAGATGCAATCGTGAACAAGGTCAGTATGCAAATCTCGATCATGGGTTCCAAATACGATTATGGATGCACTTTCATAACCAACGTATATCCTGGACTTGTGGAGAGGCCCATTGCGATCCACGAGGGGGTGGTATAGGTACATATACCATACACCCAAATTTTCTAAGATGGGAGATCTTGGGATAATCCGTGCACAAGCCGCATAGGAGAATGGATGTTGTAGGCCGACGGTCTAAAATTGATAAGAGGCTGCTGCGTGCAGATGCGTGTCCCCAACAAGTGTTGGGCAAGTTACAACTCTGCAAAAGTGGTGCGGCAATGAACTTAATCCTCTTTATTAGTGCTTCGCTAGTCCATTCTGCGTATGGACGTGCGATGCGGAGTGCTCAATCTGCTATCCTGTTCTTTGTGCAATAATCATCAAATGCCTTTGAAGTAAATTCTCGGCATTGTCCATTCGATGGACTTCACGCGATGATCGGGAAAGCATTCTTAATTCTTATGATCTGCGAGATCGGCTTTGCAAAAGCATGGTTTCTTGTTGACAACAAGCATACATGCGACCATTTCGAGGAAGCATCGATGAGCACCATAAAGTATCAAACGGCCCGACGGGGCTGAATCGGACCGCAAATATCCCCTGGATGCGTCCGGGAATGCAGGATTTCACTTTGCACTTTCATGACAGAGGTCTAGTTATTAATTTCCGGTGGCACATGCAGGCACACAAAATCTTCATGATTCGGAAATTTTTAACATTTATGCCATGACCTCGTGAGTTGTTCACTATATTTCTCATCATTCTAAGACCGGGATGACCTAATCTACCATGCCATAAAGAAAATAATTCGAGCTTCTAAAAGCAGTCTTCAAGGAAGTATACACTTGGTGCATGAATATTCGTGTAGTACAACCCAGATTCATATGAGGACATTTTTCTAATACCATTTTCCACATACCGCGTGCTTCACAATGCACAAATATTCTTTGCCATTTTCTTCATTGGTTTCTACGTGAAAACCATTGGCGCGGATGTCTTTAAAGCTTAAGAGAGTCGCGTTGATTCGAGGTACAAAGGGCTTCTTCAATTACCAAAGTTGTACCCATAGGCAATATAATAGTGGCTCTTCTGAGCCGATTACATATGAGTCGCTTCTGCGATCGTAGTAATCTTTCCAGCGTTCTTCGTGATCATTGGAAATACTTAGACTCTCTTAAGATGGTATTTGTTGTGCCACTATCAACAATGCATATCTCTTCCATTTAGGCGCTACACGATTTCTAGATAAAAGAAATATAATCCCAATCAAGCAGAGGCAAAATAATTCAAATATTGCTTGTAAATGAAAGAATCTTGGAATAAAGAATAAATTGCATATTTATTCATGAGAGAAGTATGCTCTTCTAGAGCTTACTATTCATTATTCAAAAGAAAATGCTAACAACCATGATCTAAAAGAAAATGCGATTCATGCATTTAAATGGCGGTCTGCGGTTTGATCGTTACGCTCGACGGTAGGTTTCGCGTCTGCGAGGACCCTAGACCGATTCTTTGCGGAGCTTCTTGCCCCAAGAACGATCTTTACGTTCGATGCCCAAGTGAGATAGTTCTGACCGGGCGGGGCCAGTTCTTCAAACTCACGATTCACAATTCATGATTTCAAAATTTTGACATTAGATTACTGCGTGTAATCTAATAAAAAATGGTTGCAAAAAGCATAAATTTCAGAAAATTAAATACATGTGCATTGCATTATATAAAATAAAGCAAAAGATTCAAAAAAAACATAAAGAAAAAAAAACAGAGAAATAGAGCAAGAAAAATTAAAAACAGAGCCAAATAAATCTTTTTGATTTTCTGGCAATTTTTTCAAATTTTTTCTGCTATTTTTCTGCAATTTTTTTTTCTTTCCCTTTTCTTTCTTTTCTTTTTCTTTTCTTTTCTTTTTTTTTTCTTCCGGTCGATCCGGCCTTTGGGCCGTGCCCATTTTTCGGCCCAGCTTCCCGCGCGGCTAGGGTTTCCCCTAGCCGCCGCCGCCACTTTCCCGTGCGTGCGGTCCTTTTCTTGCGCCGCTGCCTTCTTTTCTCGCGTGAGCTTCTTTTGTCGCGCGCAGCTTCTTCTTCCTTGCGCGCGCTGTGCGAGGTCGGCGAGGCACGGCTTCTTCCGTGGCGGTGGCTCATGCGGCGGGGGCGATTCGGCCGCGAGCCGAGCGGCGTTGCGGGCTATTCGGGCGCGGAGGCGGCGGCGGCGGCGGCCTGGCGGGGTCGAACCGAGGATGGCGTCTTGCGCGCGGCAATGCGACGGCGGCGGCTTTCGCCGCGGCGCGACGCGCGTGCCTTAAGCGCTGCGCTCGGCGGTGAAAGCCGCCGTGGCGGCGGCGGCGAGCCGAGACGACGGGCGGCGGCCTGCGATGCCGACGGCGGGCAACGCATGTCGGATGGCCGAGACGGCGACGCGGCCGAGGCGGCTTGCGTCGACGCGTGGCGGCCGAGACCGCGCCGTCTTGGCGGCGTGGAGGCCGAGGCGCTTTATCGGCGGCGTGGGTGGAGCCGGTCGGCGGCTGCGCAGCCAAGGCCGGGTGCGTCACTGCGGGAGGCCGAGCACAGGTGGTGCATCGCGGTGCCAGCGCTCTCTGGCGGAACCGGGTGGGTGGCGGTGCCGGCCGGCCGGCCGACGGCCGCGAGCATGAGGCCGAGGCGACGCGCGGCCGGCGCGGCATGGCGGCGCGACGGCCGGGCCGCCGCTCGTGCGGTCTTGTGGCGGTGGGGCCTAGGCCCGAGGTGCCTGGCGCCGTGCGCGCGCAGTGCGGCCAGCGAGATTCTCGAGGGCACGGCGGCGCGCTCCATGTGCGAGCGGCGAGCCCGAAATGGGTGGCTTCATGCCGGCGGCGTCTTGCGTGCTTCATGCACCGGTCGGCTTCAGCGATCTTGGTGCGAGCGCGCCGCAATGAGGCGGCGGTGGCGGGCTTCAAGCCGGCGTGCACGCGAACCGAGACGCGTGATTTTTTTCTTTTTCGTGATGAGCGGTGAATTCATGTGCTATGGCCGTCGCGAGAAGCTTCGGCGTTCTTCGTGTAGCTTCGTGCCACGTAGGATAGATGCATGCGAAGGAACAAAAACGATTAGATTCAAATCGTCGAATCCCACCTTTTTCTCACCTTTTCAATCTGAACTCCGGTAGAGCTTCGTGCTGATAACGTGTTAAGGAACCTCGCTATCGAATAGTCCGGGTTCCGAACAGATCTGAAGTGGAGAACGAGAGAGAGAGACACGTGTTTAGGGAGAGCGAAAGCGGAAATTCTTTATTGCTAATGAATTCTTCTTGTACATGGGGGGGACCCCGCTCCTCCTTTTATAGCGCTCTCTAGGGTTTCGGCATAAGGGACCACATGAGCCTGCGATGGGCTTTAGGGTTTCTCAACAGTTTCCGATAGTGGAGGTGTGCCAACTTGAAGAACGTGTATTTTTTTTCCTAGTCATTTGGACATGGCACAACCAACTCGACGGTCAAACATACACAAACTTCTTTCTTGCAAGGACGAAGAATTAACATGCATAGATAGGGATAAAATGGACATGGCACAACCAACTCGACGGTCAAACATACACAAACTTCTTTCTTGCAAGGACGAAGAATTAACATGCATCGATAGGGATAAAATGGAACGAAAACGGTTGGTAAATATCTGTTCTGTTTCTGTTTCCACATTGTTTACTGATAACAGAAACGAAATCGAAAATCTCGGAAACGGATACGGAAACAAATACGGAACGGAATGGAGCGGATACGGAAACGAAAATAAAAAATTCCATCCAGGTATGTTCCTAATTGTATCACCCTAAAAATTAACAATTTCTTTAATTGAGCATTTAATTCAGATTTTATGATTTTTTTTCTTAATTTTTAGCATTTAATTAATGATTTTGACTATTTTCAGATATAAATAAATAATTTATTTGAGAAAAAACAAACCAAAATATTTCTGGAAATATTTTTATAAGTTCAAAATGTTATAAAATATTTTTGAGAATTTTTGTAGTATTTTTGAGCTCTATTTGATATTTTTTATAAAACAATATATATTTCTGATATTATTTAAATTAGAAGACAGAATTTTCATTTTCGTTTATACGGAATTTCCGTTTCCATTCCCATCAAAACTGACTCTCTTGTTTTCATTTCCGTTTCTTTTTCCGTACTGATATTTTCCGTTTTTGTTTCCGTTAAAAGGCTTTCGTTTTCGTTTTTTTTCGGAACGGTCGTAAATTTCATTCCGTTTTCATCCCTATACACTGTGAGACCCCGTTCTGATGAACAGGAACCTCCATATGATTACTGTGCTATTCCCTGGATCAGTAGCTAGCACTCACATGTTTACAACAATTAGAATCACAACCACACCACACAATTACAGCGGAAACTAATACATAAAGGAAAAGCTACAACTCAGAGAATAAAGCAGCAAAAGAAACGATATCTTGTAGTTTGCCCATCCGACCCGTAGGCAACTGACAAAGCATAAACTCCAGATAGAACACGACGAAGAAGATCCCGCAACCTGCGATGAAAAGAGACTCGAAGCCTCGCTAACTTCCACCTAAAAATAATAATTAAGCAAGGGTGAGTACTTTACGTACTCAGCAAGACTTGAGCAAAACCTATAATATATGCAGGCCATTTCAAAGGAAAGGCTAATACAGTTAATTTGCATAAAGCGAAATTGAATTGTAAAACAAGTTATCATTTGCAAACGGAATTTATAACAGCAAGTTGATTGATAAGAAATATATACAACAGTAAGCAATACTCACAGTCCTCCATGACGTGAGTTCGAATAATCCAAATCATAAGGTCCATCAATGTCAGTCCTTCGACAAAAAGTAACAGTTGCTAAAACAAGTTCAGACCAAACCCATTTTAGAAAATTACCAAAGACTCTAGCATTGGGAGGATTTTCCCCAAGTGTCCCTGACCGTGGACGCGGCTAATCGATTAGATCTTACACTCTGCAGAGGTGTACACTTTACCCACAAGGAATGATCAACCTTTTCGCCAGAACAATTAACACACTTCCTTTGGTGTGTCGGCAAGGAGATCATCTGAGCCGTTACATTATCTAGGCGTGGCTTTACACGGCCGGGACGTTAACCTCGCCACAAGACAGAGACACTCACCCAAGCCGTGGATCCACATTTATCACACACACACCACGTCTCTGTCAGGGGCAAGGCGTACACCGTTGCATTGGTATGTAGAAACCCCTACAAGCAGACCTGGAAAGGAATGCCTGTGCAATCTCCCGCCTTCCATAGATGCAAAGCCACATCTAAACAACTTAATAGGCTAAGACTGTCCCATACCAGCCTTCGTGGTTGCACGAAAAACATGGATCTACCGTCCCATTGCTCGGTCCTTAATCCGACACGGGCGATACTCCACCCTACACTACGTGCAAACCCGTTTGCAAATCCGGCTATTGCCAATAATCGTCCGCGTCAAACCATAGTTTTATTTTGGGGTTTTTAGCAAACTACCAGCAACCATTTTCCCAAAAAGGACCATTTAGGTTCCATATAAAATATTTCAGGAAACAATTTTAATCATGACCATCTGCCCCACAAAAGCTAAAGCATGGCTAAGCAAGGATAACATGATCGCATATACCCAATTTGGCATTAAGTAATGTCTAGCCCTATTCTGAGGTTATCAAGGTTCACATTTCCATAATTAACAAGGAGTTTCATGTGACAACAGGTATATCTACCAATCTCCCAAAATAGCGAATTTACAGAAAATAAACGCATGCATGAAACAATTTGATGAACAAAAGGAATATAAAATACTGGGATCAATATGGTCAAAGGGGCGCTTGCCTTGCTTAATCATTGCTTACGGTGAAGACGAGGTCGCAAAAGATGAAGTCGACGATGGAAACGGCGATATCGGGTTCTACACGTCGTTCAACGGAAATAAAGCAAATAACAAGCTTTAATAAGGGCAAAAAGAAAACAGACAGCAAATCAAATAAAGATTCACTACAAAAAAACAGGAATGCTTTAGGGTTTAATTATGATTTTAAGATCTCATGAATTAGATAATTACATATTCATACACTTAATAGCTTTTATGATGAACAAAACAAGGTTCCTTTTATAGATTATCCATTCTTGAATTACGAATTCAAGAGGCTAAAATTATGAATTCTTACTTTTATAACTTCGAATTATAGATGCTAAAATTATTTAGATTAATAGAATTAAAACATTAGAAAAAGGGGTTATGCGAATATCACTTAATCTGAAATGATATTACACAATGAATGATTCAGAATAAGGTATATCTGTTAAGTTAGGTTACTGGATTTACTTATGGTTTCTAAGAAGGTTCTGGTGCTACAAATATATTAATTACAGACTTCTTTATTACAAGGTTTGCTTATTCATATTATGAAGTTCATGAATCATAATACTTAGTGTTATTTGGGTGACAAGATTTATATGCAGAACACGATGAAACAAGATTATTTCTTCGGAACGGGATAATATATACTTTGAAGAACATTTCTAAGTTGATTTCATACATTTTAGTGTTTAGACGAGACATTCTATTCAATGTTGAAAAAGCTTAAATGACAATAAGGTTTATGTCATAAGGAATTGGATTACAAGTGTAGTGAACAATTATCACTTAGGGTTATTGCACTAGCTGGATTCAGATGAATATTAAGCTATAAACAAAATATTTTTCCAGAATATGATAGTCCATATCCTAAATATCATTTCTGAACTGATCTTCATAATATTAGCATTTAGGCGAGATATTCTGCGGGTTGTTGAAAATGCTTAAGTGTTTCATTTATTTAGAAAACATAACACTTTAGGGCTATGTTACTAGACTCTTATATATACAAACCTTAACGAAATAATATTCTTTCTTCAGAACATAGTATCACGTACTTTATAGAGCATTTCTACACCATTTTCATAATTCTTTTCATTTGGATGAGATACTTTACAAGCTACTGAAAATGCTTAAGTGATCACAATGTTAATGCATGAGGTTCGATTTTCGATTTAAGTTTGCGATTACACCTTATAAGATAATCTATCCGCTTTTGAGCATAACCAAGGAACAACTCTAAGAGTGTTTTAAAACTAATTCCGTGATATTTGGCTTCTATTCAAGACGGTTTCCATATAAGTGATCATTAGGGTCTAACAAGGACTAAATTGGATCGGCACAATCATAAGATATTTTTGCATAATCAGCAATAGCATTATTTTTCAAGGTTATAGGATTTGGTTTTGTCAAACTTGAAGCTAGTTTGTGAAATTTATAACTATTTGAATTATACAAGTATTGGAAATTCAATTGTTTGGTTAAGTGTTATTCACAGCTTTGTTATAATGATTACGGTTGAATCATTTAGTTTGATCACATTAGATATTTAGAATCCAGTTTCTTTTCATGTCTTTGCTCTTTATTAACTGTACATGTATACATTTTTCTACATATAAAATGCTTATGCTCTAGATGCAATATAAATTTGTGCATATGTGATATTTCATTAGAAACAATTCTATAGTGACAGTTTACTCATTTTGATAGCTATTCATATCCTTGAACAGCTATTAGATATTTTTCACATGTATATATATATTGTTACTGATTACTATATAAACTACATATATACATACATCTTTTCCATTTAAACCGTATTATTATTCATATCACATATCTAAAGCAAGTTCATACTTTAATTATTTCAGCATATTAAAGTAGCCTACTGACATCTAAGTGTTTATAAATCAATTTTTATTTATTTTAGAATTTCCTTTATACAATTATTCATTATTGATTATTTATTCTATTGAGAATAACCTTTAATGGGAAATGATTTAAACAAAAGTAAAATATAAATATTTTTATATATTTGAATTCCTGGACATATAAGGGTTTTAATAAAACTATTTTCATTAAATTCTAAGTTTATCTACAACATTTTAATATGTAGTATAAATTGAGCCCGTTTATTCAAATTTGAATTTCAAATTCATCCAGTGATCATTTTCAAAATATTATTGTATATTCTGGAATTACTAGATTTTAAATGAATTTAGGATTTTGTTTCATTTCATTTGGATTAACGAGGCAAAAGATATTCAAGATTGAATTTAATTCGGTTTGGAAAATGTATTGAAAATCGCTAATACGTTTTCAGAGTTGAGAAAGCGTATTTTACCGGTTTGAACTAGAGCTTCTTGCAGTGGTCGATGAAGGGGCCCACACGGTGGCCAAACAGGGTGGCGCTAGGGCGGCTCGCGGCGACGCTTCTGGCGACGGAGGAGCTCGGCCGATGGCTCTAGAGCACCGGCTCGACAGCGCGCTTTCGATGGCGGGGTTGGTTTTACCGGAGATGGTGGAGTGAGCTGCCACCGAGAGGGGGGGCGGCGGCAATGGTGGAGCTCGCCGGAGAAGAAGAAGGGGTAAGTCTCCGGCCGAATCGGTAACATGATGAGCATCAGTGAGGCTAGGGAGTACCATTTTGGGGGTCGGCTCATCCGGAGAAGTGACGAGTTGGGCTGCCACCGTGAGCCTGAGCCGAGGAAGAAGAAATGGGGCGCGGCGGTGCTACAGGCAATGGGAGCCGAAATCGGACAGGGAATGAACTCAAGACGGCATCAAGTAGCTTTGATTCAAACGAATTGAAGAAAATTTCACCGAGCAGCCGGATTGAAGTTTCCTCCCTTTTCGGGTTGTCGGACAAAAATGGCGAGGAGGAAGACCGCGACTGAAGCGCTGGGTTCAGGAGCACTCTCGGTGAATGCTCCTTTCTCCTGGTGATCTCCTTGCCTTCAAGCTCCTGATGGCCTTCCGGTGCTTGAGTCTTGAGCTCTGCTTGCTTTGCCTTGGCGTAAGAATTCTCAAATGGCTGGGCTTGGCGTGGGAAATGGATGAAAGCCAGAGCTTTGGCTTGGCGTGAGAAATAAATGGCTGTGTTCTGGTTTGGTTGTGTGAAATGGCTGGCTTATACACTGCCACGTGAAGGAATACTCTAGAATGCAAGGTGTCCCCAAGCACGATTACAGCATGGCTTCATGATCGACGCATAAATGGCCATCAACCGAGTTTGAAAATTTTCGAAACTTTTTGACCATGGTCTACTGGGAGTGCTTAGCTTCCAGTAAAATTTTGGGGTTAAAATACCTCATGGTTAATTAATTAAAATTCGACACTGCAATCGCTCGAATTTTGATTTGATTTCGATTTAATTAAAGGTCCAAATAGAATTAATATTTTAAAACTTTTATAAGAGTTCTAATGAATATATTTATTCTCCCATAAAATTTCAAGTTAAAATATTATATATTTATTTTATATAAATTCGACATCTTGATTCTGATTTCCAATGCCTCAGTTTTTGAATTTTTGAACGGCTTAGATAACATGATAAATTTCTAGAACTTTTACCAGAGGTAAATACTGTATTTTGGGAATCATGGTAAATTTTCCAGGTGTATATTATTTTCGAAACTTTTATAATAGATCTATCCTTGCACTATTTGGAGGTCAAAAGGATATCTTTTCAACTTTTTATTCACTATGCTATGCATTAAAAATTCATGTACCAGCTAAAATGATTTTAAATATATATACTTTTCAAGATTTTACTTTTACCTTTTATCTTCTTACCATTTTACCTTTTTACCATTTCCATTCTTTAATTTCATTTGTTGGATTTTTCATACAAAGCATAAATCCAAGGAAATTCAGATAAGATCCAATAAATCTAATAAAGCTCGTAAATAAATATTTTCAAATTTAAAATATTTATTTTTATATTATTTTATTTTTCGGGATGTTACATACACAGATCAGGTCGTGCAGTCGCCATTTCATCTGCAAATCTAAACACTCGAGATCAAATTTTTCGCTAGATGGAAAGCTTTTCTTTTCAGCCCGAAAATCCTATAGAAACTTCAGAGAAAAACAAAACGTTCACTTCCAAAGGATAGGTAGTGGGAATTCGTATGCAAATTCATGTGAGAAGAATATAGGCGTTCCAAACCAGGCCACAGTGGCTTAGCTAAAACATATGAAATTTTGTACGAAACAGTTTAATTCTAACTTCTAAAAATTCTACAAATATCTCACAAGAAATAGTTTAATTGTTGAGAGGTGCTTTCATGCTTTTCTTTTCTACAGTTGCACAAATATTAAAGCATGAATGAAGGGTAGATAGTGATTACTTACCCTTTCACTTGCTTTAAGATTTGTGCAACTTGTATTAGAAGGGAAAGCATTGAAGCACTGCTCTTAATTGTTTATCCAAAAATACTAGAAAACGGTATAGTTCTTTGACTTTTCAAACGGTATAGAAAGAGGGCCAGGTGGCGTAAGGTTATAGCAAGGAAGCAATGCTTCGTGCGGGTAGCAGTACTCTTGTTTACCACAGCAATTAGAAAACAGAAGAAAAAAAGCATTCCAAACGGGAGAATTCCCTTTACTATCCAGTTCGAGACCGACGAGTGGACGACGGCAGCGCGTGGGGCTCACCAGACCAGAGCCGCCTCCTCCCTGGAGAAACCTCAACGAACTCGCAGGCTCGCAGCCAGAGAGAGAGAGAGATCAAAGAGAGGGGGAGGCAGGACCTGGACCACTGCCACTGAGGTAGGTAGCTCCAAGCGACGACACCTCTCTCTCCCCTACGGTCACAGGGTGAAGCTCACAGGCGGAGGCAGAGGTAAGCATCCTCTCCACCTCTGCGTCCTCTGATCTGCTTCGCCACCTTCCCTTCCCGTTTCCACTCAAAGAATTGATTGCCATTTTCGCCCACTCCTCCTACCTAGTTACTACTACTGCTTTCCTCTCTCCTCCCTGCCCGGTAAGAAGAAAGGCACGAGCTTTCTTCCCCTTTTCTTGGCCGCTTACGCGTGTTCCCTTCCCGATTCTGCAATCCTTTCCTGCCATCTGCGTATGCCGCTGCTTTCTTTCTCTCTTTAGCTGTAAAGGGTGGGTGGGTTGTTGGATCTGTCTCTACAGCGGCTTGCCTACTTCGGTGGTTGCAGGCTTGTGTCTGTCCTCTCGGCTTACAAGGACACTGAGGTTTCTTTCTCGGTTGATGTTCTTCTTTTAGGTGGTGCTGCTCGAACAATCTTTCTTGGGGTTCAGGAAATTTTTGGAGTGGTTTCCGGCTGGGAGTTCGAATTTTGCTTGGATTGTTTTGAGGGGATTGGAGATAGATGCTGCCCACCAACAGGAGCAGGCCTCAGCCGAGGCCTGGTAGATCTTGGTCCTTCTCAGGTCTGCTTTCATCTCAGACTTACTCATAAGCTTTTTCTGTTCATTGTTTCTTGGAGTAATTATTGGATCATAAGATGTTTGGAATTGGGTTGGTGACAATTTAACTAGGAATGCTTAATTTTCTTGTAACTGGGTATTGTTGTAACTTGTGCAATTGAGAATTTTGATTTTTGCAGTTATAATATTTTGTGTTCTTTCACATGGTTAAAAGATTGTTGGAGATTTTGCGTATGTACATGTTGCTGAGCCCATGCTATTCGCAGAAATGGACTTCTCCGATCCAAAGCGCAAGCCGCGCTGCCTCAGTAAGATACTCATGGTGGCGCTCCTCACCGCCATGTGTGTTGTCATGCTCACCCAGCCACCCTGCCATAGAAGGTCTCCCAGTGTGGTAGGTGTAACCTTCTAACTCTAAAGTACCATAGTTGGATCCACAAGCATGCGATTAGTTTGCACCGAGAGATGCTATGTGCTCGAAATTAGGGAGATTGTATAGTTGCTGTGAATTTGTTTGAGTAATTAAGAAACTAATTTTTCACAGTTGTGTCCTAACAAAAGCGGTAAACTTCTGTGCTGTGCTCAGTTCTCCATCCATGAACCTGGCGTAACGCATGTGTTAGTGACGGGTGGCGCTGGCTATATAGGTTCACATGCTGCTCTTCGGCTGCTGAAAGACTCCTTTAGAGTCACCATAGTGGTACTTCTTCGCAACTTCGCATTGCTGTTTCTTGCTCAAATTCAGCATTGTTGTAATGCAAATTTATATAACGTTTATAAATTTGTGGTATCTCTAGGACAATCTCTCAAGAGGAAATATCGGGGCAATCAAGGTTCTTCAGAACTTGTTTCCAGAGCCTGGGCGATTGCAATTCATATACGCTGATCTAGGTGATCCAAAAGCTGTATCCTGATTTCTTGCCTTTGGGAATAATTGAATATTGCTGTTGATATATCTTTCATCCAAAATTCAAAATGTGACAAATCTGATGAAGAAATAATTTTTAATATTCTGTTCCTTAACATATCGTCAGGTTAATAGAATATTTGCAGAAAATGCATTTGATGCTGTCATGCACTTTGCTGCTGTCGCTTATGTTGGTGAGAGCACACTTGAGCCTCTAAGGTACTAGACTTTTGCTTGTCAGTCTCTATTATCCGTCAACTTAGATACTTACACAAAGATACTAAAACACTTTGAACAGGTACTACCATAATATCACAGCAAATACTTTAGTTGTGTTAGAAGCTATGGCAACGCACAATGTGAAAACTCTGATCTACTCTAGCACGTGTGCCACCTATGGAGAGCCTGAGAAGATGCCTATCACTGAAGAAACTCCCCAGGTCAGCTGTTGCTTCTGCAACCTCTTACTTCTTTCTGATAATGTAGAAGGCTTTTGCATGTCCCCCACAGGTTGCAAAATTCCGAAAAAAAATTCCCTGAAGTTTCTCACTAAACCTTTTTGTACAGTTTCCGATAAACCCATATGGTAAGGCCAAGAAAATGGCAGAGGACATCATTTTGGATTTTTCCAAGCCCAAGAAATCAGACATGGCTGTGATGATTCTAAGGTTGGCATTGTTTACTAAAAGGCAAAACTGTGAAGTCTCTTTTTAAAAACCACCATTTAATTGCTGAGTTATGAATTTGTAACCTGACACTACTAGATACTTCAACGTCATTGGTTCTGACCCCAAAGGAAGGCTGGGTGAGGCTCCAAGACCTGAATTGCGTGAGCATGGCCGTATATCTGGTGCATGTTTCGATGCTGCACTGGGAATAATCCCTGGTTTGAAGGTAAATCTTTCAACAACTAATTAATTGTTGCCCTTGGTGTTTCAATTATGGGATTATTACATCTGTTAGAACAGCGTGTGTTTGTTGCTGCTAACATAGCCCAGTGCACTAGTTAAATTAAGATTCACATTTCTAAGGTTGCTTAGCTTCTAGTAGATCACAGATAAATAAATAGCTGTTGCCATCACAGGTCAAAGGTACCGACTACGAAACGGCTGATGGGACTTGTATAAGAGATTACATTGATGTCACTGACCTGGTGGACGCCCATGTGAAGGCACTCAACAAGGCAGAAAGAGGCAAAGTTGGCATATACAACGTTGGCACTGGAAAAGGTCATCCTCAGACGACCACTACATATTCTTTTACGATATATTATTAACAGAGAAACCAGTATCATATTCTCTACATCACTGCATCGCCATTTTGGTGAGCTAATACATGTTCATTCCGCTTGGCTCATGGCTCATCAGGTAGGTCAGTGAAGGAGTTTGTAGAAGCTTGCAAGAAGGCAACAGGGGTCGACATCAAGGTCGACTACTACCCTCGCCGACCCGGTGACTACGCAGAAGTGTACAGCGATCCCGCGAGGATCAACCGCGAGCTGAACTGGACAGCTCAGCACACCGATCTCCTGGAGAGCCTCAGGGTTGCGTGGACATGGCAGAAGAAACACCGGAGCGGATACGGGCCGCCGCAGGCCATGATTTTGTGAGGAGGATTTTTCTACCTTGTCGCATCTGTTGGCTGAAAACTTAGGTGGATATATATTCTTAGAATGTTCGTCAAGGGCAGGCAGGGCTCTAATCGCTCACTCACAGATGGCAGTTATATATAGCGCTCATGGTCATTCGTTCGATTCAGTTCTTGAGAGTTCGTATTTATGGGAGGTTTTAGAAGTTCCTTGTAATATTGATGTATTCAGTATATAATAAAAATCCAACAAGATAATATCAAGAGTTCTTAGCTCGCCTCGTTTCTCGCTGAACTGCAATGGTGCAGGTGCAGTGTTTCTTATGCTTTTGTGTGACGACCACTAATATACGTTCTTGACGACTCCTGTAGTCCGTACCAAGAATGTTGTAAAAAATAATGAGTTGACTTTTTCGTGCAGTTGATGAGTTGAATTGTATCACGTTGGTCTTCACATCACCCTTCTGAATTCTACAATCTAGATTCTAGGCCATGTTGCATCAGGATCTACAGTTTATTTAGATGACCATGCGTCAGCAGTTGATGTCATGCAGATGATGCAAACATCCACTTATGGCTTGGCTAGGTGACACAAGAACTGGAGTATATCTCCTGAATGAGAATTCTTTGAAGAAACTGCAGCCAGAGTACTACCAGTTTAATGTAGGTTTGGCCGAATCTCTCTTCAAGCATTCGGGTAAAAAAAAAAGAGACGTGCAGTTTCTGGTACATAGCAGAACCACAGCGACAGGAGACCCACACCTATTCCTTGGAAACCAGGATGCAGAAATTCGCATCGTCCTTCAGAACCATCCGTGCGTCCGGACGTCATATACCGACCAGAAATGTTAATGGATGTCGTAAACATTATTAGCAACAGTGACACAAGCTGGCGTATACGCCAGAGGTTTGATGCAAATGCAAGTAACTAACCAATTAAAGGAAGAGTAGTTCCGAATCAATGAAATGCCATTGTTTCATGAATCAGATAAAAGCTCTGAACGTCCGGTACCATGTAAGAAAGTACCATCAAGTACCAATTGGAAATTGGAAATGAGTTGCCAGGTATCCATACGACCACATCCAATTTCATTCTATACCGTCTTATTTCGAGTTTTCCCCAACAAAGGGCAAAAAAGTAGCATCAGTAAGACAAAATTGATTGCTAGCTTCGGGGATTTTTTTTATTCCAATCATGTTCATCTCTAGAGTCTAGACTAAAGCTCAAGTACAGTACGTTTCCAGTTAACATGCACTGACGACTTCCTCTGTATCAGTTTTCATCAGCAAATCACATCCAGGAGGGCGCTGATTTTGGTTGAAGAATACTCCTCCACAAGAATGAGCAGAACAGTAACGCATATGCCAAACTAGCTCATTATAATGATCTGAAGAATTTGTCTAAATGAACCCCCTTAATTTCAATCAAGCAACCATGATGCTTGCTGCTTGAAAGTAAATATGAACAACTCACTCGAAGTAGTTAAGACCTTTTATAGAGGAATCAGCCATGGAGCTATTGAGATCCTCTGTTCATTTGTAAGGCCCCCATTTTTGATAAATAAATACTAAAAATGGATACCATGTGCATACAGTACTAGTCCCATGATCAGTAGCTAGTACGCACAAATACAAATTGATATCACAGTCATACACAAACTTTATTACACAATGAAGTAAGATTACATATTTTTTTTTACAATACCAAAAGTAAAACTGCGATGGAGACAACTTCTTGTAGTATGCCTTTTTAACCCATTGTTCCACGAACAACGACAAGGAAAAATCCTTAGATAAATTCATCGATAAATTCCCGTATCCTGCATCAACGTAAGAATCGCTCGGAAATCTGCTTCTTCACCTAAAAACATCAACATTAGCAAGTTGAGTACTTACGTACTCGCAAGACTTATGCAAATCCTAAGATACATGCGGGCCATTCCAATGAAAGGCTATTAAGGTTAATTTGCATAAAGTGGTTTGAAATGTAAATACGAATAATAGATTGCAAAATGGAATTTAAATAAAAGCAATTTAATATGGAAAGTGATAGAATGTAAGCATCAATAAATCACGAATGTTTGGGTATCTTGATCATACTTAAAACCATTTCCTTCCGCACACAATGAAATGACCAACACGTGGTAGAAACCACTTTTTATGAAAATAAGCAAAGCGCTAACTATGTGATGACTTTACAAGTGTCCATGATCATGACGCGCTAATCGATTAGTTTTACACTCTGCAGAGGTATACTGACTTTCCCACAAGACATGACTGACTCTTTGAGCAATCGATATTTGCACACCGCCTTTGGTGTGCCGCAGAGAGTCATGTTATAACCGTTCGTTATTTAAACCTAACTTTGCACCAAAGACGGTGGCGATAACCCATTCGTGGTGTAAGAACTCGAGCATAGAAATGATGGAACTACCCACGTATGGCATACACCGTTATATTGGTAGACGTTTAATCCATGATCACCTCGGTGTGGGCGTCCGTCGAGCAATTCATTAAGAAACATTCGTACTACTCGGCCTTCCAAGTGCAAAGCTAGTTTTAAACAACTTAATAAGTTAGAGCTGTCCCATACCAAAGACTTGTGGTTGTATGAATGTTCTTGGCCGAAAACAACCCATAGTTCGGTCCTTAATCCGACACGGGCAATAATCTCCACCCTACACTACGTGCAAAGACATGCACAACCGGCTATTGCCAATAATTGCCCGCATCTAAACCATAGTTTTGTTTTTATTTTCCAACCAAATACCAACCACAAAATGGTCATACCCATTTAAATGTCATATCCAAAGTCTTTAATCATTTCACAGTTTTAACTTCATTTAGCTTTGGCTAAGCATTTCACTAAATGTGAGTAACCCAGATTGACATTAAATATTGTCTAAGCTATTCTAGGGTTTTCAAGGTTCACAATTTCCTACTTATCAAGGAAGTTCTATAAGTCTACTGGTACAATTACCATTACCCGAAATATAGCAGACTTTAACAAAATAAAGTATGCAGTAAAACATTTAATGAAAATATTTATAAAACTGGGATCAATATGATCAAAGGGTGTTTGCTTGCCTTGTTGACTATCCTCGACTTCAAACTCCTGGTCGTCGAATGTACCGGATTCGTCAGGTTCTACACGTCGTACGGCAACATATAACAAATACCAAATTTCAATATAGCCAAAAAGAAATCAGATGGAAATATTCAAATAAAATGTTTTCACAAATTTCAGGAATGGTTACATGAGTTATTTGTTTTCTTTTGCAATTTAAAGATTTGATCTATTTAAACCATTATTGCATTATTTTCTACTCATTTTATAACTTAGATTTTTCTTACAACACACCCTAAGTATTTTTACAGATTCTGGTTCCTGAGATTATAAGGATTCTAATAAAATTTATTTTACTAAATTTGGAGGTTATTTGCAAAATTTTCATGAATGGCATATTTCTAACCTTTCTTTTGAATTTGAATTCGAATTTCAAATAAAATTCAATTCTGAAATATTTTTACATATTTTGAATCTACCAGATTTTATATGAATTTAGAAATTTATTTCATCAAATTTGGTTAAATGATTCAAAAGATATGGCTATTTGAATATCTAGGTTTTGAATAAATACTAAAAATCAGAAAACTGCCGAAAATGGAAAGTACGCTTCCGCGAAAATGCGCTTTCCTTTTCAGCGGAACCGCCGAGACGCCGACAGACGGGTCCACCGTCAATGTCAGCCATGCATACGCATGCCGACGCTGGTGGCCCGCACGGCCGCGGCGCGAGGTCGACAGTGGGGTCGGCGTGTCGGACGCGACGACGCGCATAGCGATCGACAATGAGAGACCCACATGGCGGCGGCCGGCGCGCAGCGCATGAGATCGACAGCGGGCCCACGGTCGACGACGATCTCGGCGCTTTGCGCGAAGCGGCCGACAGTGGGCCGCGCAGCGACTGACCAGGCGTAGCGCCGCGGCTTCGGCTTCGCGGCGGCGAACCGAGCCGGGCGATGGAATCGATTCCACTCGAAGCCAGCGCATCCGTGCGAACCGAGGGACGGTCGCGCGGCGGTCCGAGGCGGCCGGAAGGCGATTCCACCGGCGGCGGCGGCTCTGGCGGAGTTCGCCGACGGCGGAAGCGAGCCTCCGGTGGAATGGGTTCCACTCGAGGTTCAGGCATCCGTCGCACACTTTGGTGGCGGCGCGGTGGCTGAGGGCTCTGCGGCATGCCACCGTCGGCGAGGCGGCGGCAATGGCCGGCGGCGGCGATGCAAAACTAGAGCTAACCAAGCCATTTTCACTCGGATGAGCACTGCGCGACTCAAGGAACCAGTTCCATCAATCGCTTTGAAGAATGAATGAAGGAGGAAGGCTCTCACCGTCTTGCGTGGGCGCGGAAGAAAAACACGCGGAGAAGCTCGCCGGGAAGAAAGGGTTTTAGCCGAGGCTTGGGACGGGTTCTGGAGGCTCAAGGAAGCTTGGTGAAGTGGTTCGGGCGAAATGGCGAGGAGAGGAAGATACGGTGTTTTGCCCTCTTTGCTGCTTTTGCCGAATTGGAGAAGATGACAATAGCAGCGCGGAATGGGTTGCACTGGGAGCAAGCTGGGTCGGCGGCGACGCGAGGAGGGGTTTTATATGGGCTCAAAGGCGGTTTAAGCGCAAGCGGTCTGCGAAGAACCGAGAGGCGGCGTCTCTGCGGGAGAGAGCGGGAGAGGGGAGAAGAACGCGGCTGGGAGGCTGACACGCGGGGCGGATGGCGGTGGTGTCGGCTGAGTTGGCTCGGCCGACACCGGCCCACATGTCGATGAAACAGAAAAGAACTCTGCGAAGGCTCACGACCGAACGGGATTAGAACGGGGATTTTGACGGTCAAAACGACGTGAAATTTTATAAAATTTTTAGCAGCAGTCGGCAAGATAATTACCATACTCCAGTAAATTTTTTGATATTTTATGATGCATGCAGATTTTTATAAAATTCTGACATTGCAACAGTGGCTGCATTGCCCATTCGGTTTTTCTTTTAATTTGCGATTTAAACGAAGTTATTATTTTACAAAACTTTTTATTATAGTTTGAAATGATATTATACACCTTATGTAAAAATTACAGACTTTAATTATTATTATTTAATTTTAAAAATTCTGACATTACTGTTTTCTAGATCATTTATTCACTGTTTTTGAATTTTTAAAATTATAAAATTGATTAATAAATTCTTGATATTTTTACTGAAGGTTGATACTGTTTTTATGTCGGCAAGATAAAAATTTTGGGTCAGGATGACTTACAGATATTTTTACCAAATTGTTTTACCATTTTACCCTGAGATATTTACTCATAATTATCTTTGATTAATTTTTATTTTTATTAATTCAGCTTACCCACCGACTTAAGCAAGCTGAGGTGAGCCCTCAGATATTTTTAGAAACTTTGTTAAATTTTGTTGAATTAACATTTTTACTTTTTACCATTTTCTATTTACCATATTCTTTGATTCATTTTCTTGCATTAAAGAAAAGCCAAAAGAATATTCAGAAAATCTAGAAAATTCAGAAATTTCGAAAATAATACACAAAATATTTTTATTTCATTTTTTCTTTATTTTATGATTTTTGAGGCTATTCTGATCTACCCTTACAAAAATCTAGTCCCTAGATTTGGAGATGACTAGAAGAAATCGGGAACTCTTGTCGAAGATGATCTTCTCTTTCCCATGTAGCCGTCTTGATATGATTGCTCCATTGCACTTTCAACATCTTGATGGTCTTGTTTCTTGTTTGGCGTTCGCTTCTTCCAAAATCTGATGGATGCTCTCGATAAGATAAATCTGGTGAAGATCTATCCCTTCCAAATCGAGGTCGAGGGAACACGAAGGCATTTCTTAAGTGAGATACATGGAAGGCGTTATGAGCGTCGATAGTTGAGGTGGCAATTCTAAGCGATATGCCATCTCACCCATCTTTCAATGATCCAAACGGTCCAATGAATCGAGGAGCCAACTTCCCACGGATTTGAAATCGGCGAATTCCACGAAGAGGCGAGACTTTGAGATAGACATGGTCACCAACTTCGAAACTGAGTTCACGACGACGATTGTCGGCGTAACTCTTCTGACGAGACCGAGCCTCTTTTAGTCGGCTTCGATCATGTCCACTTGCTCTTGAGCTTCTTGAATAAGATCTGGTGAAGAATTTTCTTTCTCAACTTCGACTGAAAAGAGGGTTCGACATTTCCTTCCATACAGCGCTTCAAAGGCGACACTTGCAGACTAGATTGGAAACTGTTATTATAAGAGAATTCGGTGAAGGCCAAACTTTTCTCCCAATTAGAGCCGTATGACAAAGACACGTGCTCTTAACATGTCTTCAAAATTTGATTGGTCCTTTCCGCTTGTCCATCCGTCGAGGATGATAAGTCGATCTTGAAATTCAACTTAGTACCCGAAGGCGGTGCAAACTTTCCCGAAGCGAAAGTAAACCGGGAACCTCGGTCGAAACAATTGTCTTTGTACGCCATGAAGGCGGACAACATTCTCGGATACAACTCGGCAAGCTTATCTCGAATGAGTAGTCTTGGCCGAATAAAGTGAGCCACTTTAGTCGACGGTCAACGATTACCCAAATGGAATCATGCCCTTTCACGGTTCTTGGCAAACCAAGAATAAAATCCATCTTGATGTCTTCCCATTTCCACTCTGGTATCTTCAAAGGTCGCAAAGTCTGCGGGACGTTGATGCTCGGCTTTGACACGCCGCATACATCACAGTTGCGACATATGCGCGATATCCTTTTCAAACCGGCCACCAATATTCACGCTCGGAGATCTTGATACATCTTTGTACTTCGGGGTGAATTGAGAGGAGACTCATGGGCTTCTTTGAGAATTAACTCTTTCAATTCCGGATCATCAGGAACATATATTCGATTTTCGAACATAAGCACTTCATCTGAACTTTCACGGAATTTGGATTCCTTTCCTTGCTTCAACTCTTCACGGATTTTGATAATTGCTTCATCTTTGAGCTGAGCAGATTTAATCTGGGACTTAAGGGTTGGTTGCACCACTAGGGCGGCCAAATAACCTTTTTCGACAACTCCCAAATTAAGCTTTTGGAAATCTTTTACCAGATCGAATTGATCGGTCAAAGATGAAACAGAAAGACAATGAAGCTTTCGACTTAGAGCATCTGCCACGACATTGGCTTTACCAGGATGGTATTGAATGCTAAGGTCGTAATCTTTTATCAACTCTAGCCATCTTCGTTGTCTTAAATTTAGATCAGGCTGGGTGAAGAAATATTTGGACTCTTATGATTTGTGAATACACCGCATTTGTTTCCAATCGTAATGGCGCCAAATTTTTAAAGCGTGCACTACCGCAGCTAATTCGGATCATGAGTCGGATAATTGAGCTCATGAGGTCGCAACTGACGAGAGGCGTAAGCTACGACTTTTCCTTCTTGCATAAGCACACACCCAAGCCCACTCTTGGAAGCATCACAATAAACATCAAAGCTTTTATGGACATCGGTAACACTAGCACGAAATGGTGTTGTTAGCCTTTTCTTTAATTCTGAAAACTTTCTTCGCATTCGTGTCCACTCAAACTTCTTTTCTTTCTTGAGAAGCTGGGTCAAAGGACGAGCGATTTTAGAGAAGTTCTCGATAAAGCGGCGATAATATCCCGCTAGACCGAGAAAACTTCGAATTTTCTAACAGATGAGGGCTTCCACCTAAAACAGCTTTGACTTTACTGGGATCAACGGAAATACCACCTTTCGAAAGAATATGACCTAGGAAAGCAACTTCTTTTAGCCAAAATTCGCACTTCTCGAACTTGGCATAAAGCTTATGCTCTCGAAGCTTTTCAAGAACCATACGCAAATGATGCGCATGATCTTCTTCGGTTTGGAATAGACGAGAATATCATCAATGAATACCACTACGAACTTATCTAAATACTCCATGAAAACTTTATTCATGAGGCACATAAAATTAGCGAGAGCATTTGTAAGTCAGAAAGACATCACGGTATATTCATATAGACCGTAACGAGTGGTAAAAGCGGTTTTAGGAATATCTCTGGCTCGATCTTCAATTGATAGTACCCATGTCTTAAATCAATTTTTGAAAAGATTTGAGCACCGGTCAATTGATCGAGCAGATCATCGATCGAGGCAAAGGATATTTATTCTTAATTGTGACATCATTCAATGCACGATAGTCCACGCACATGCGTATTCCACCGTCCTTTTAGGCACAAAAGAATGGACTACCCCAAGGAGAAGAGCTAGGTCGAATAAAGCCTTTTCTTAACTGCTCTTGAATTTGATTCTTTAGTTCAACTAACTCATCTGGGGGCATTCGATAAGGGCGCTTGGATATAGGCGCTGTTCCAGGAACAAGGTTTATAACAAACTCTATGTCCCTATCTGGAGGCAGGCCTGGCAACTCATCTGGAAAAACATCAGAGAACTCGGAGACAATTGGAATCTGACTAAGATCTTTTACTATGGCTGAACAAAGGGAAGCTTGAATATTTGAAGAACTTTGAATGGAAGAGAAATGAACTGGAATTCCTTCAGGGCTAACCAAAGAAATGGATCGATTGGCACAGTCTATGCATCCTTTAAACTTAGACAACCAATCCATACCAAGGATTACTTCTAACCACGAGGTTTCTATAAGGATAAGATCGACATGAAACATGACTCCATTAATTTCAATGCTAACCTTAGGACAAAACTTAATTGAATTCATGGTGAACCAGGGAATAGATTATCATTTTGGCGAGAGAGGAGATCAATTTCTAAGTTATTACGATCAAGAAATTTCTTAGAAATAAGCGAGTGCGATGCTCTAGAATCAAACAATACCAAAGTAGGTACCGAGTGCACAAGAAACATACCCAGTACCACATCTGGCGCTTCGTTTGCTTCTTCAGCGGTCACATGATGAAGGCGACCGCTACTCGCACTGCGATTAAGAGCTGCAGCGAGCTTGACAACTGAGAATTCCCGCTCTCGAAGGTCGACACAGGGGTCTCTGAACTCCTGCGACGATCGCCGCCTCGACGCTTGACCTCTTTTAGGCGAGCATTTGCATAATGCCTGCGCTCTTTGCAATGATAGCAGGTCACACCAGCTGCTTGATTCTGAACTCCAGAAGTCCTTCCTTCATTGCTGCTCGAGGACGAATAGAAGACTGCTGGGGCCGGGGTGCCTGACCTTGACGCCTCTGCTGCTGCTGCTGACGAGGCAGGGGAGGTCGAACATTGGTCGGCTGACCAACGCGCGGCCTCGGCAAATTCGGACTCGCAGCTTTCCGCGCCATCCACTTCCTCTTTCGACTTTCCATAACATCGCGCGAACTATGCTCGGCGATTATAGCCTTGTCCACGAGTGTTTGGAAGTCGTGGAAGTCGTGAATGGTGAGAAGATGCTTAACTTCATTATTCAGATTGTCCCGGAAGTGCTCAATTCTTGGGTTTCGAACCGACTTGATGGCGATAACGAGCAAGGTAATTGAAGCGGTGAAGATACTCCATTACGGACATATTTCCTTGGCGCAGTCAAGAAATTCCGTCTTTTAAATTCACCAAGCTCGAAGGAATATCGTCTTCACGAAAGCTTCTCGAAAAATATCCCAAGTAACTTCTTGACCTTGGGGCCTTGCCGCTGGAAATTTTCCCACCGATCGCAATGCTCCTCGGAGTTGGTACGACGCATAAAGGACCTTCTCATGATCATTGCATTGGGCAATGGTCAACTTGCTTCAATAGCTCGTAACCAATCATCGCGTCTAGGGATCGATGAAGAAGAAAAGGTTGAGGCGGGTCTTCAAAAATTCTCCCAATTTGGGTGATGGGAGGCTTCACCAACACCGGCCTAGAACTTGCGGCACCAAGGTTAGTCGTATTTTGGACCAACTGTTGGAGCAACAGGTATTCGTCTGGCGACCTGTTCTATCATTGCAAGCACTTGGGCCATGGTTGGCGGCCACAGCAACCGCCTCCGAACTTCTTCTTCTTGGACTTGAGGAGGCGAATCTCGATGGCTTGACGACGCAATGAAGATCCTCGAACTGCCGACGGATGGATTGGATTAAATTTGGGCCGAGTGGCCGAAGTCACTCGTCGAGGGTGAGTTTCCGGGGTTTCCTCACTTCCCAGAATCTCATCCAAGGACCGGGTTGCAGGCATCTGGAACAGGATTATTAATGAATTAAGATCTACTTTAATTTTAATCTCAGTTGTTACCAAATGTTTTAAAAGCACAACTTGATTACTATTATTACGGATCACAACGTCGTAAAAATATTAACTGAAAGTTAAATATTTACGAGTAGGAACCAAAAGCACGCAAACAATATAAGGCAAAAACTTTATTTCAACTTTATAATATTCACAACAAAACATAACATTTATTTTTGACGTTACTACATAGAAGGGCAACACCAAAACCTCTTCTAACACTACTCATCATCGACCAACTCACGCCTATTACTATCTCTCGACTAGAACTCTCGGCATCGGGAGGATAAGGGTCTCTGACAATGATGCTCTGCGGTATCCGAGGACTCGCGGAGGAAAACTATGGGAATCCACCTGGATGCTCGGTAACCTAGGGCGACTCCCTATCACTGACATCCTTGCCTGGCGACACAGGGTGGTGCTGGGGTGTCGTCGGGCACAGTGCTGAGGAATTGCCCAGAATCGGCGAGGAACAATACCTCTGGCAACACAGGGAGCGATAGCATTCTCTAGGAATGCTACACGGCGACGCGCCTCCCTATATTCAGTTATTGCCTGACGGCAATACTGGTCAGAGGCATTTATGAATTCCACTAGGTTACGTAGAGTAGGATTTTGTAACCCAGTGGCATCCATATAATTATTCTCCCCACCTGGTGGCCGAGAGGGAATCCTCCTATATACCACTGCCAGTTCAGGTAAGGTGTGGCGCAAACTGACAATAGCCATATAGGCGGCTTCATTCATGGCCATCATAAGGGAAGATCCAGGACCCTCAAAAGACAAAAACTCTTCACTATCTTCATCTCGGGTAGGGATATCCACCCTAGCTATGTATTCCACAGAGACAGAACTAACTGCAGCGTGGAATACTATATATCGTGGATTTTCGAGAAAATGGGCGAATTCTAGCAAACGAGTAAGAATTCCCGCCATGCCAGAATTCTCCCTATTAGTGGAAGTATAACATGGGGTGTATCCGCCCATCTGCACATTTAACAAGGAATTAGTATTCCTGATTAAATGTAAGACAGTAAAGTAATTTTTGAAAGAAAAGATTCTAGCAGAGATTTAAAAATAGGAAAGAGTTATTAACAAGTATACGCATAACCAAAAGAGGAGTTTCATGCATATAAAGAATAGACAGGTAAGATGTCCTAATTCAAAATTTTAGTTCACTTGGATCCTAATATCAAGTTTTAAGTTTTTATTACTCTCATACTACCTAAGGTTTCCTATAGTCAGCATGGCTCTGATACCAACTTGTAAGGCCCCCATTTTTGATAAATAAATACCAAAAATGGATACCATGTGCATCTGATACTAGTCCCATGATCGAGAGCTAAATGCGCACAAATACAAATTGATATCACAGTCATACACAAACTTTATTACACAATGAAGTAAGATTACATATTATTTTTTTTACAATACCAAAAGTAAAAGCTGCGATGGAGACAACTTCTTGTAGTATGCCTTTTTAACCCATTGTTCCACAGGCAACTGACAAGGAAAATCCTTAGATAAATTCATCGATAAATTCCCCGTATCCTGCATCAACGTAAGAATCGTCGGGGAAATCTGTTTCTTCACCTAAAAACATCAACATTAGCAAGTTGAGTACTTACGTACTCGCAAGACTTATACAAATCCTAAGATACATGCGGGCCATTCCAATGAAAGGCTATTAAGGTTAATTTGCATAAAGCTGGTTTGAAATGTAAATACAGAATAATAGATTGCAAAATGGAATTTAAATAAAAGCAATTTAATATGGAAAGTGATAGAATGTAAGCATCAATAAATCACGAATGTTTGGGTATACTGATCATACTTAAAACCATTTCCTTCCGCACACAATGAAATGACCAACACGTGGTAGAAACCACTTTTATGAAAATAAGCAAAGCGCTAACTATGTGATGACTTTACCAAGTGTCCATGATCATGACGCGCTAATCGATTAGTTTTACACTCTGCGAGGTATACGACTTTCCCCACAAGACATGACTGACTCTTTGAGCAATCGATATTTGCACACCGCCTTTGGTGTGCGCGAGAGTCATGTTATAACCGTTACGTTATTTAAACCTAACTTTGCACCAAAGACGGTGGCGATAACCCATTCGTGGTGTAAGAACTCGAGCATAGAAATGATGGAACTACCCACGATGGCATACACCGTTATATTGGTAGACGTTTAATCCATGATCACCTCGGTGTGGGCGTCCGTCGAGCAATTCATTAAGAAACATTCGTACTACTCCGCCTTCCAAGTGCAAAGCTAGTTTTAAACAACTTAATAAGTTAGAGCTATCCCATACCAAACTTGTGGTTGTATGAATGTTCTTGGCCTGAAAACAACCCATAGTTCGGTCCTTAATCCG
This sequence comes from Otatea glauca, assembly GCA_036346275.1. NCBI lineage: Eukaryota > Viridiplantae > Streptophyta > Magnoliopsida > Poales > Poaceae > Otatea > Otatea glauca. The sequence goes on along the minus strand of CM070724.1, from coordinate 32,557,558 downwards.
ACACGGGCAATAATCTCCACCCTACACTACGTGCAAAGACATGCACAACCGGCTATTGCCAATAATTGCCCGCATCTAAACCATAGTTTTGTTTTCATTTTCCAACCAAATACCAACCACAAAAATGGTCATACCCATTTAAATGTCATATCCAAAGTCTTTAATCATTTCACAGTTTTAACTTCATTTAGCTTTGGCTAAGCATTTCACTAAATGTGAGTAACCCAGATTGACATTAAATATTGTCTAAGCTATTCTAGGGTTTTCAAGGTTCACAATTTCCTACTTATCAAGGAAGTTCTATAAGTCTACTGGTACAATTACCATTACCCAAATATAGCAGACTTTAACAAAATAAAGTATGCAGGTAAAACATTTAATGAAAATATTTATAAAACTGGGATCAATATGATCAAAGGGGGTTTGCTTGCCTTGTTGACTATCCTCGACTTCAAACTCCTGGTCGTCGAATGTACCGGATTAAATCGGGTTCTACACGTCGTGGCAACATATAACAAATACCAAATTTCAATATAGCCAAAAGAAATCAGATGGAAATATTCAAATAAAATGTTTTCACAAATTTCAGGAATGGTTACATGAGTTATTTGTTTTCTTTTGCAATTTAAAGATTTGATCTATTTAAACCATTATTGCATTATTTTCTACTCATTTTATAACTTAGATTTTTCTTACAACACACCTAAGTATTTTTACAGATTCTGGTTCCTGAGATTATAAGGATTCTAATAAAATTTATTTTACTAAATTTGGAGGTTATTTGCAAAATTTTCATGAATGGCATATTTCTAACCTTTCTTTTGAATTTGAATTCAATTTCAAATAAAATTCAATTCTGAAATATTTTTACATATTTTGAATCTACCAGATTTTATATGAATTTAGAAATTTATTTCATCAAATTTGGTTAAATGATTCAAAAGATATGGCTATTTGAATATCTAGGTTTTGAATAAATACTAAAATCGAAAAGCGCGAAAATGGAAAGTGCGCTTCCGCGGAAAACGCGCTTTCCCTTTTCAGCGGAACCGCCGAGACGCCGACAGACGGGTCCACCGTCGTCGTCAGCCTTGGCGCGCTGGCCGACGGTACGAGGTCGACAGTCGAGTCGGCGTCGGCCGACGACGCGCGTCTGTAAGCGATCGACAATGAGACCCACATGGCGGCCGATCGCCGCGCGCATGAGATCGACAGGTGGGCCCGGCTGGTCGGCGACGCATCTCGGCGCTTTAGCGCGGCGGCAGTGCAGTGGGCCCGCTGCGATGACCAGAGCGGGGCGCGGCTTCGGCTTCGCCGGCGGCGAACCGAGCGGGCGATGGAATCGATTCCACTCGAGCCAGCGCATCCGTGCGAACCGAGGGACGGTCGCGCGGCGGTCCGAGGCGGCCGGAAGGCGGATTCCACCGGCGGCGGCGGCGGCTCTGCGAGTTCGCCGACGGCGGGCGAGCCTCGGGTGGAATGGGTTCCTCCGAGTTCGAGGCATCCGTCGCACACTTTGGTGGCGGCGCGGTGGCTCGAGGGCTCTGCAGCGCATGCCATCGCGGCGAGGCGGCGGCGGCAATGGCGGCGCGCGATGCAAAACTAGAGCTAACCAAGCCATTTTCACTCGGATGAGCACCTATGCGACTCAAGGAACCAGTTCCATCAATCGCTTTGAAGAATGAATGAAGGAGGAAGGCTCTCACCGTGCGCGGTGGCGGCGGAAGAAAAACACGGCGGAGAAGCTCGCCGGGGAAGAAAGGGTTTCGGCCGAGGCTTGGGACGGGTTCCTGGAGGCTCAAGGAAGCTTCGGGTGAAGTGGTTCGGGGCGAAATGGCGAGGAGAGGAGGATACGGTGTTTTGCCCTCTTTGCGGTTTTTGCGGAATTGGAGAAGATGACAATAGCAGCGGCGGAATGGGTTGCACCGGGAGCAAGCTGGGTCGTGGCGACGCGAGGAGGGTTTTTATATGGGCTCAAAGGCGGTTTAAGCGCGGGCGGTGCGAAGAACCGAGAGCGCGTGTCTCTGCGAGAGAGAGCGGGAGAGGGAGAAGAACGCGGCTGGGAGGCTGACACGCGGGGGCCAGATGGCGGTGGCTGTCGGCTGAGTTGGCTCGCTGACAGCCCGGGCCCACATGTCAGTGAAACAGAAAAAGAACTCTGGCGAAGGCTCACGACCGAACGGGATTAGAACGGGGATTTTGACGGTCAAAACGACGTGAAATTTTATAAATTTTTATCAGCAGTCGGCAAGATAATTACCATACTCCAGTAAAATTTTTGATATTTTATGATGCATGCAGATTTTTATAAAATTCTGACATTGCAACAGTGGCTGCATTGCCCATTCGGTTTTTCTTTTAATTTGCGATTTAAACGAAGTTATTATTTTACAAAACTTTTTATGATAGTTTGAAATGATATTATACACCTTCTGTAAAAATTACAGACTTTAATTATTGCTATTTAAGTTTTAAAAATTCTGACATTACTGTTTTCCAGATTATTTATTCACTGTTTTTGAATTTTTAAAATTATAAAATTAATTAATAAATTCTTGATATTTTTACTGAAGGTTGATACTGTTTTGATGTCGGCAAGATAAAAATTTTGGGTCAGGATGACTTACAGATATTTTTACCAAATTGTTTTACCATTTTACCCTGAGATATTTACTCATAATTATCTTTGATTAATTTTTATTTTTATTAATTCAGCTTACCCACCGACTTAAGCAAGCTGAGGAGAGCCCTCAGATATTTTTAGAAACTTTGGTAAATTTTTGTTGAATTAACATTTTTACTTTTTACCATTTTCTATTTACCATATTCTTTGATTCATTTTCTTGCATTAAAGAAAAGCCAAAAGAATATTCAGAAAATCTAGAAAATTCAGAAATTTCGAAAATAATACACAAAATATTTTTATTTCATTTTTTCTTTATTTTATGATTTTTGAGGCTGTTACATCATTGCAGCATATTTCAGTTACTACTTTTTTTAAATATAAGTCTATAAGAATTCAGAATAGTACAAACTGGTATAAAATTATAGGAATGCTGCAACAAATATAGATGTCAATTCAATAGTTCACATTTGCACAGATTGTTTTGACTAATTTTATTTACGTTCAACCAAAACTCACCTTGCAAGTATTACCCATTCTAGTTTCAGATGTCAGTCTGGCATTCGGATTATCAGGCAGTATCACACCAATCCAGGCTATCCTAGCGGTATCATCAAATAGCAAAGCATCACATACCATACCTTCTTAGAGCATGGCCGTGAGATCAACTCAAGATTTTGTAGTAGTAGTTGACTAAAACTAGACAGTAGACACGTTCAACCGTAACAAAAACCTAGAACAAACCGAAATTACTATTGGACCGCACGGTTGCAAATTCGAATGGGACGGAATCGGATCGCGGGTGAACACGCCGGAGTGGTAGTGCGAAAAGCGGCGCTGTATCGCGCGGAGCGTCTCGAGGTCGTCGTCGTCGTCATCCGTCTCGGACGGCGGTCACACGCAGATCGGGCGCGGCGACGAGGCCTGGTCCGGCAGTGGCGAGGAGGGCGAGGCCTTTTTGAGGTGGAGGTTCTCGCGGATGCTGCGGAAGAGGGCCAGGTCCTCCTCCTCCTCCTCGTCGCCGTCGTCCGACAAGGCATTATCTGCCGCCGCCGCCGCCGCGGCGGATGTAAAGGACGCGGGGGCAGAGAGGTAGGAGGAGACCTGCGAGAAGGAGCATGCCGAAGCTGTACACGTCGCGCCTCTCGGTGGCGCCCGACTGCATCCACATCTCCGGCGGGGCGTACCTGGGGGTGCTGCGCACGCCGGACACCGAGACGTGCATGTCCACGCTGTTTACCAGCCGCACCAACCCGAAGTCGGCCACCTTCGGGGTGAGGCTGCCGTCGAGGAGCACGTTGCCGGGCTTGATGTCGTAGTGCACGATCTTCTCTTGGCACTCCTCGTGGAGGTACCTCAGCCCTCTCGCGACGCCAGGGGCGACCGTCGCCACCGTGATGACGCAAACCTACGTCGGCGCGGCCGCGGTGGAAGAGGTAGCCGTCGAGGGCACCGTTGTCCATGTACTCGTGTACACCAGCGCGCGCACGGCGGCATGACCCGGATGGTTTTCTCGTGGTCCATCGCCCACAGGAACTTCTCGATGGTGGCGTGCCTGATCAGGTGGTCCCGCACCACCGCGTAGTGCTGCGTCGACCCGGCCGCGCCGTTGACGCACCCCTCGGCGCGTATGTACGCTCGGAGGACTGTTGTCTTGAGGTGTTGCAGGCTGATCGTTGTGGGATTCTCAGGTGCAGGTTTCTCGCCTGTGGTGGAGACCCTGTTTTGCAGTTGGTCAGGGTCCTTTGTGCAAGCAAGATATCCTATGGTGAGCCCATAGGAGGTTGGGAGGACGGGCTGTTGCTATCAGCTTCCCTACGCAGCTTCAAGCTCTGTTCGTTGTAGGTTGGATGAGGGTCGTGTTTTAGCGTTGATCCTCAGGGTGTAGCCTTGTTGGTGTAGTTAGTGTCTTGGAGGGATTTCCTTGGTTTGAGACTTTTTCTCCGTGGTTGCTACCTCCTTTTGGGGCTGATGGTCGGTGTCTCTGTTGCCTATCGGGGGTTAGTGTATTATTCTCTTATTCTGAAATGAATGACAAAGCTCTTACCTTTAGTTAAAAAAGAAGAAGCTTTGTTCGGGTCTGCACCTCTTGATTGCATGTTTACCACCAAGCTTACATGGATTACAGTTTTGAGATTTTTTACCATTCCTAGAGCTACATTGATGTAAATTTTGATACCTCCTAAAGATGATAAAAAGTTAATAAATTTTTTACCATCCTTGCAAGGTATCATGGGGCACCATAAAATTACCATTACCTTTAAATTAATTCCTGTATCCCTTGATATCTTCACCTTTTAAATTTTTAGTATCTCTTATTACTAGTTCAAAGTATTTTTTGCTACCTCGTAAAAATGGTAAAAAGTCTCTCCGTAGATAAGATCAAGAACAACACCGCAAGGCTTCAAATTCTAACGAGAGCTACAAGCTAATATCCCTAAAGCTCGTAGTTAATCGCCATCAACGGTTGAATTAAACGATGATTAGGGTACTTTTTAGAGTCATCCTTGGAGTTTCTTTTTTTAATACAAAGGGACATGCTTAAGTGGAATTTCTGATCAACGCACTTATCGATAAATTAACCAGGTAATGTCCTAGCTAGTTTTGGCTGTACCTTTCATCTCTATCTCAATATTCATGTACACAGAAAGGCACCTGCTGCGTAGGAAGTTTAACAATTTTGAAGTAATATACATTGAGTTCAGCTGTGCTTTTGCTCACCGTTGTCACCTAAAAAAAAGTGAAAGAAATGGCCAAGATTCAGCTGGCAAGCAGGCTCAAACGATAGCAACAGGGATGGATTTTCGAAATAAGTTACTGATACGAAACTAAATGGAAAAGAGACGAAGGTTCGGGATGTCATGAAGCCTAAAGTGTGGAGGCTAGAAATACACGTAAATGGAGGTATCTAGGTAAAACCTGAGTTGGCTCGAGCTGCCGTCAAGCGCTCGGGCCCTCGTTCGGATACATGTAGGTGCGTGTGAGTTTGTTGCGTGAGTGTGGTGTAAACAGGTTGTGTGCTTTTTCTTGTACCTTTAGAAAAAGATAAAAAAAACTAAGTATTTTTTTTGTTAAAAATTATTAGAAAATTGAGCTCACCCCGTTTGCCTAATAGGAAGAAATCTGGATGATATTTTTTGAAGAAATCAACCGGCTGGTGTATCAAAAGATTCAAAACTACTTGTTATGAGTTATGACAAAGAAGCTAGCAAAGCACGAGAAGGCTTTTTTATTCTTTGAATCCGGCTTCGTATATTGAAGCCAGACTATTACAAAACTGACTGTTTTTTTAAAAAAAAAACACACAAAACTGACCAAAAAAAATGTTAAAAGATGGACTACTACTACATAATACTCCCTTCAAAACACGGAAAAAGTGATGTCCTAAAATGTATGTAGTCAAATCGTATAAATTTCGATCAAAGATATTGTTTAAAACGTATGGTTTGAATGTAAAAAAATGATAGAAGTGAATTTGTCGTATCTTGTTGAGTTCAAAAAAGTAAATAACGTCACTTTTTGTGACCACCGTTTCTTTAGACTCTAGCCTCCAGCCTTGACCGTACAACATAATATGACAAAAGAGTCAAACATCACAATTCACTACACTAGGTAGGCAAATGACAGAAGGCGTCCTAATCCTAAAAGAAAACATAATTAGACTAGGACTCAACTATTTGCATGGAACCAGATAGTTGGTGACATATACAATAATAATCCCTAACAGTTGCATTGTTGGATGCTTGCAAGCATACTGGCTAGAGTTAGAATACCGGAATGATCACATCTCCAGATTGCGACCCGAGCACCCGGCTCGCCGAACTCGTCGTCCACGGGTTCGCAGCCGCCGGAGAAGCCATGAGATGCTGGAAGGGGTTAGTCGGAGGAGCAATGTCCATCTCTCCTTCCAGCATCTTCACCACCGCGCCCATCGGCGGCCTCGCCTCCGGCTGCTGTTGCACGCACCAGAACGCCACCTTGCACATCCTCTCCGCCGTCTCCTTACCCTGCTCGTCCATGCTGTCGCAACTCTCAATGACCTCCATAAGGTGGCCGCTCTCGTACTTGGTCCATGCCAGCTTGGGGAACCACTGCTGGCTCTCCGGTGCACCGTCGTCGAAGTTCCTCTTCCGGCGAACGATCTCGAACAGGAGCATGCCGAAGCTGTACACGTCGCACATCTCAGTGACACTTCCCTGCATCCACATCTCCGGCGCGGCGTACCCGGGGGTGCCACGCATCCCGGAAACGCTGGCATGTGTTTTCTCCCGGTTCAGCAGCTGGGCAAGCCCAAAGTCGGCCACTTTCGGGGCGAGGTTGCCATCGAGGAGGACGTTGCCGGGCTTGATGTCGTAGTGGATGATCTTCTGCTGACACTCCTCGTGGAGGTACCGTAATCCCCTCGCGACGCCGACGGCGATGGCGCGCAGCGTCGGGAGGCCGACGGCGTGGCTCCGGTTGAAAAGGTAGGTGTCGAGCGCGCCGTTGTCCATGTACTCGTACACCAGCGCACGCACGGACGCGTCGAAGCAGAAGCCGAACAGCCTGACGAGGTTGATGTGGTGGGTTCTTCCGATGGTGCCCACCTCCGCCATGAACTGCTCCTCCGACCTCTTGTCATCCAGGCTACCGCGGAGAACCTTCACGGCGACCATGAGGCCGTTGGGGAGCATGCCCTTGTAGACGGCGCCGAACCCCCCGGCGCCGAGCTGGGCCGAGTAGTTGTTGGTGAAGCCGGACAGCTGCTGCTGCGTAAACCGGATGGGCTTCTCACCGGCGATCTCCTTGAGGAACCTCTCGACGGTGGCGTCCCGTATTTGAGAGTCCGGCACCACCGCGTACAGAGTCGTCTCAGCCGCGGTCGGTGAAACGCTCGTGTTGGTGTTGATGTTGATGGAGGGGAGGCCGTGCTTCTTGACGTATCTGTACACGAGGTAGGCTATGGCAAGGGATCCTCCGATACTCAATACCGAAACAACTGCATCAGTGATCGTCGTATGAGCAACTAAAAAAGATGCAAGTAAACATGCTACCACTATAAATAATCCTGCTGAGAAAATTGCTATAAATTGTAGCTTTGCGCACCAACGACAATGACTATGAAGGAATTGAAGGTGTTGGAGGCTTGTTTGTTGAAATCGTCAAATGATTGGCCAGACATGTTGATCAAGTTTTTTTTTTTGAATGGATAGATTGAGGAACAGCAGGCAGCTGACTGATCGAAGTCTGAGGCTGATCGAGCAATGATATGTGGGATGCAATCGGCAGTTTATGTGCGCACTGCCCTAAAGTTTCATGGGAACTGAATTTATAGCAGTTACTTGGTTAGAATGGTCGCGGAACAATTTACGCGCGTTGGAAAGAGTCGCGGAACGGCGGGAGAAATGGTAATAAAGCCAGCGAAGGCCGACTAATTTTCAGAAACTTCAGTGCAAAGCAGCCGTTTACGTAAGAGTGGACACAGAAGCAGAGGGAAGCTTCTGTGCTCTCGTATATGGAGGGCTACGTCCACGGATGACAGATGTCAAGACTCGAGAGCAACAATTGTTATCGAGGAACATCTTTAATAACTCAAAAGGTAACTTTTTTTTTTGTCCATGGATAAGTTGTCTGATTTTTTTTAGTCTCAAACTCTCCTTCACTTTTTTGAGTAATAGGATTTATATTCGATGGCTACTATATATTTTCAACCTCTGACCTCTATAAAATACAAAAATAAATAAAAATTTCTAACTTAGATAAAAATAAAGTAAACTTAGGTGAACCCCTACAAAATACAAAAACAAAAAACAAATCCTAACCTAGACAAAGATAAAGTAAACCTAGGTGAACCCTACAAATACAAAAGAACATATAAATAAAAATTGCAGTACATGGGAACTAAACTTGCATATTAGTTAGCACCGTAATTTTAGGTTTAGTCTTGTGCAATTTTAGGTGACTGAGAGATAAGAAAATTTCAATCAACTGAGAATTAGCAAACCAGCTTTTTTCCATTTACCGTTCTATAAGTCATTTTGGTCCATTTGTTTTTTGACCGGAAACCAGTAGGAGAGGCTCCTACTGAAATAAAATATAGAAAGAGTTAAGTTAAGAAACAAAAAGAGGGGAGAGAGGCAAAAAAAAAAAAGAAGGGAAAAGAGGATAAAAAATACAGTCAAAAAGTTATAAGGAGTTGATCCAGGAAACCACCGTGTGGCTGATAGAAGGTTTGATCCTAACGAGATGCAACTTGACATCAGCTATGAAGCTCTGTTTCTAGTCTTCCAAGGACTCATCAATTTGGTTGAAGATTTTCATGTTACGCTGCTTCCAAATGTGCCATGAGCCCAGGATGAAAGATTCCATAAAGAGCGGAAGGGCGAAGGTCCGTTTAGCATTTTGGACCATCTGAAAAATGTTTATCGAGAGGTCCCATTGAATGTTAAGAACGTTCTAGCATTCCTTGTTGAAATGGCAAGCAAAGAGAAAAGGTGTGTGACCGTTTTCTGCTCCATTTGAAGGCAAAGGTTGCATTGAGTGTCATGTCCAATGTACCATCCTCTCCTGCTTAGCATTGCTTTGGTATTCAATTAGTCCTGCAAGAGTAGCTAGCCAGATGAAGACTTTTAGCTTGGGGACACACCTGGTGTTCTAAATCCATTTGATGCGCACCAAAACAGTAATGGCCTGAAACATATGCCTATAGTATTTTTGTGCTTTATATTCAAGTTGTCCCCAGTTATACTTCCACTGATCATTTGCTATGGATGAGGTGTTTTAAGTCTTGTAGAATCGTTACTAGCTCCTGAAATTCTGTAATCACCTGTTCTGAAAGAGGTAGGGTGAAATGGTTTACCCAGTTGGCTTCAGTGGTAAGGGGGCTAGATCGATTTGCATTTCTGGTGGTGAGGGGGGCTAAAAAAGTAATCAGTTCTAAAAGTGTCAACTTGGCCTATTGTTTTAAGTCGCTTTTGCTATACATTATTTGTCATTTTTGTTTGAAAATCAGCTTATGTTCTCAACAATGGATCTGGTAAGGGTCCGTTTGATTCTCTGAATTGAATTGAGTCAACAGAATTGATGCCAAAATTCAATTTTAAGTTGAAATAGAATTGGTTTGTCATTCCATTTCTAGTGTTTGTATGACGTGTGAATTTATAGAGTAGAATTGAAGTAAATTCAAATCCAAATGTTGTTTGTCTGCCACTCTTCAGAATTGTCCAATAGACAAGATGGTGCTGGTGGAAAACGGTTGAGAGTGGTCAGATCCGGTAGACCACTATGCAAGGATGCCGACTATCAGATCGAGTCGAGGCAGATGGCAGGAGTTGAGGTGGCGGCGGTGGTGAGAGTTGAAGATCTATGGCGGTTGTAGGAGTCAAGTTAGAATAAGCTAGGTCGATCGATCGAGGTGTTGTGGAGGTAGATTCGCAGCAAAAGCGGGTGGAGGAGGAAAGGGGATGGCGTGCCGGTGATGGGGGTACCGGAGCATGAGAAGAAAGCTGTTGGAGCTGTTGAGACTAATCTTGTGCATGAAGTCCAGCCGGTTTTGTTTTTTCCATTGTTCTGTTTGGAGTTATCTGCTAGCAGAGTTTGTGTCGGATAAGACACAGTAGTTTGTTTCAGCCGAAAGGCTTAAAGCTTGAGTTAGAGTCCAATTAGTTTGTGCAATCCGGATTTTGGTCTCAGAATCAGTATTCGATTCAAGGTTTTGTAATCTCTGACTATTTAAGTAATGCAGAAGAAAAAACGAAAAGCTGCGGCGGGAGTTTTGGCAGCACCAAAAGACTCTGAACTTAATTGCTGTCTCTGTTCTCTATTGTTGCGTTGTCGTTTCCTTGTCTTGCAGAGAATAGCGCCTGAAGCATTACAAGGGAACTAGTCTGCTTTGCAGAAAGAAGATCCTGAAGACAACACTGCGCAAGGCTTCTTCAGAGAAGAAATCTAGGGCAGTCTGAAGAAGGCTGTTTTGTTCTACAATTGGTATCAGAGCTGTAGGTGATCGGCACTGACGTCGCGATGTCTGTAGGAAGTTCCTCGCAGTCACCACCATCGCCATTGAGGAGCCACGGAGGAGCCGATGGCAATGGCAACGGAGGCCACAACAGTGTGGTTCAACGGGTGGTGAGGGAAGCCGGGGGTAGCATCGTCTATCCGATGTTGTCGCGAACGAATTATAGCGACTGGGCTCTCCTGATGAGGATAAATCTTCAGGCGCAAGGCTTATGGGAAGCTATTGAACCTGGAGTTGCCGAGTACCGCGACGACCGGATGGCCTTGGCTGCAATTCTTCGTGCCGTCCCGCAAGGGATGTTGGCAACCTTGGCGGTGAAGGATACGGCGCAGCAAGCGTGGGAGGCCATCAAGACGATGCGCATGGGCGCAGAACGCGTCCGTGAAGCAAATGCGCAGAGATTGCGCACGGAGTTTGAATCAATCGCGTTCAAGGATGGGGAATCCATTGACGATTTCTCGATGAGGATCACCGGTCTCGCCAACAATCTCCGTGTCCTCGGCGACACGCTAGAAGAAGAGCAAGTGGTGAAGAAGTTTCTTCGAGTCGTACTAGCAAAGTTCACGCAAGTGGCGATTTCCATTGAGATGCTACTCGATACGAAGAGCATGTCAATTGAGGAACTAACTGGGCGTTTGCGATCTGTTGAGGAGCAATATGGTCTTGGTAATGCAGCAAGCGCCAGCTCTGGAAGCTGACTTCTTCTCACGGAAGAGGAGTGACTTTCGTGTGCTGCAAAGAAAAAGGAGTTTGGTGCAGCTTCATCTGTTGGCGAGAGGAGTAATTTCAGCGATAATAGACACTGTGGCGACAAGCAGTACAGCCGAGGGTGTGGGGATCGCGGCCACAACATGAAGAGGGATACTGGACCATCTAACAGGAGTTATGACAAATCAAAAATAAAGTGCTTCAATTGCAACACTTACGGCCACTATGCAAAAGAGTGTCGCAAGCCACGGCGAGAGCGCCGGCAAGAAGCAAACCTTGTATGAGTACAAGAAGAGCATCCCGCACTCCTTCTAGCCATGACGCAGCAATCTGGTGCCCCCATGCAGGACGTTGCGCAGCAAGTAGAAGCAAAGCAGGAGCATGCGCAGCAAGAAGAAGTGGTACATCAGCAAACAGAGATAAAGTTAGAAGAGAAGCAGTTGGCCAGGGCGCATCAAGTTGCGACGCAGCAGGAATTGATGCAACATACGGCAACACAAGCAGTCTTCTTGAATGAGGAAAAGGTATACCCAGTGATAGCCGAAAATGATGTATGGTATCTCGACTCTGGTGCAAGTAATCACATGTCGGGTTGCCGAGCGGTTTTTACATCGCTTGATGAATCCGTGAAAGGAGCTGTGAAGTTTGGAGATGGTTCTGTCGTTGATATTTGCGGCAAGGGTGCAGTATTGCTACAGTGCAATAATCAGGAACATAGAGCGCTGTCGGAAGTGTATTTCATACCGCACCTTCATAGTAATATTATTAGTCTTGGACAACTAGAAGAAGGTGGCTGCAAGATTATTATTGAAGATGGCGTTCTGTCCTTATTTGATCAGGATAGAACATTGCTTGCACGAGTGCTGCGTTCAAGTAACAGGTTGTATTTCTTGAAAATAAATCTTGCGACTCCTATTTGCTTGCTTGCAAAAGCACATGATAGTGCATGGCTATGGCATGAGTGCTACGGCCATTTTAATTTTCGAGCTCTTCGCAATCTTGGCCTCAAGAAGATGGTGGATGGTGTTCCTCTCATTGAGCACGTTGAGCAATTTTGTGAAGGATGTGCGCTCGGCAAGCAACACCGGACTCCGTTTCTGAAAGCATCAATGTATCGTGCTGAAAGTGGTTTGCAGTTGGTTCATGGCGATCTTTGTGGACCGATCTCTCTAGCAACGCCAGCGGGTAACCGGTATTTTTTGCTAATTGTTGATGACTTTAGCAAGTTTATGTGGATTGAGCTTATAAAGTCCAAAGATGAAGCGATGGCTGAAAACGAGCGTGATGTGAAGCTCAAAGCTTTCAGGACAGATCGAGGAGGTGAATTCAATTCTTTTGAGTTCAAGAGCTATTGCGAAGATCTCAGGATAAAGAGGTACACAACTGCGCCCTACTCCCCGCAGCAAAACAGAGTTGTTGAGCGACGCAATCAGGCGATTGTCGAGATGGCTCGAAGTTTGCTAAAGAACAGAGGAGTGCCTAGCATGTACTGGGGCGAAGCGGTGAAGATGGTTGTGCACATTTTAAATCGAGCGCCAACTCAGAGCCTCGACGGCATGACTCCTTATGAAGCTTGGTATAAGAAGAAACCAAAAGTGCATTATTTTCGCCCTTTTGGCTGCATTGCACATATGAAGAAGTTGGGTCCTGGTGTAACAAAGCTTGCAGACGATCAGTGGCAACCGTGGTTCTGGGCTATGAGGAAGGATCTAAGGCCTACAGGGTATATGACCCTCATGCACGAAGGCTTTATATCACGCGTGACGTGGTGTTTGAGGAAGATAAGCAATGGAATTGGGAGGTGTCTGCAGCAAGTCCGGGTGGTATAGATACATTCACTGTTGTGTATTCTGATGTCACCTTGCAGGTTGAAGTTCCGGCTGATGATGAAGCAGCTACGCCGACAACAGCCGAGGGTATAGCTGCAGAGGTGCCAAATGGGGCTCCTTCTCCCTCGCCTCAGCCGATGTCGCATACATCCTCGCCGAATACGCCGGCTGTAGCACCGGTGCATATTGCGCATGATGCAGTTCAGTGGGCGACACCTCCGACGGGAGAGTCACAAGATTTTGAAGGTATCCCTCAGAGGTTTCGCCTCATATCGGATATTTATAGTTCATCTCTTCCGGTGAGCTCTGAAGTTGCACCGTCTCTGTTTGGAGAAGAAGCAGAACTAAGTAATCTCTGTTTGATTGCTGTCGAAGAACCAACTAGTGTAGAACATGCACTAGATGATATGTCCTGGAAGTGTGCTATGGAGGCAGAGATGGTTTCCATCCGTGAAAACAACACTTGGTTTTTTTTCTGAGCTTCCTGCAGGTCACAAAGCCATTGGGCTAAAGTGGGGTTTCAAGGTAAAAAAAGCTCCAGATGGCAGCATCATTAAGCACAAAGCACGTCTTGTCGCCAAGGGCTATGTGCAGCGACAAGGGTTAGATTTTGATGAAGTGTTTGCACCGGTGGCTCGCATGAAAACCGTGCGGTTGTTGATTGCGATGGCATCGCATGGTGGCTGGGAATTACATCATATGGATGTGAAATCAGCGTTTTTGAATGGAGATCTCGCCGAAGAAGTGTATGTTGAACAACCGCAGGGTTTTGTTGATGAAAAGCGAAAGCATATGGTGTTGAAGCTTCGCAAAGCTTTATATGGCTTACGGCAAGCGCCACGGGCTTGGAATGCAAAATTGGATGCTACTTTGATCTCACTTGGTTTTGAGCGAAGCCCTTTGGAACATGCCGTGTACAAAAGGGTGAAGGACGACTCAATTCTTATAGTAGGTGTTTATGTCGATGACTTGATTGTTACAGGATCTAGCATCGATGATATTGCTGTTTTCAAACTTCAAATGGGGAAGATGTTTAGCATGAGCGATCTTGGTCTCCTCAGCTATTATCTTGGAATTGAAGTTAAGCAAACTGCCGGTAAGATTACCTTGTGCCAAAGTAGTTATGCAAACAAGATTCTAGAAGTTTCTGGAATGAGGGGGTGTAATCCGTGTTTGACACCCATGGAAAATCGCTTAAAGCTCACCAAGAAGGGAGGTGGAGCTGCTGTAGATGTCACCAAATATCGGAGTATTGTTGGAAGCCTTCGTTATTTGATAAATACAAGGCCGGATATTGCTTATGCCGTGGGCATTGTTAGCTGATACATGGAAGCTCCAACGGCTCAACACATGGCAGCCGTAAAGCATATACTCAGGTATGTTAGTGGAATTGGCTATGGTTGTTGTTACCTGTTAGGGATAGCACGACATATGAAAATTGGAGACAAAGATTTAACGTGGAAAAACCCTTACGGGAAAAAACCACGGGAAACAATCCACTATAATGCTTCAAGATTACAAGTACAAGGGGTTGACTTATATAGCCAAAGAGTTCTAATTGTAGAAGACTTGACATCTAACAAACTATAGATAGAACCAATAGATATGGTAGTTAGAGATATTGAGTTATCTCCAACAAACCTCCCCTTAACTCAAAATCTATAACAATGTTGTTCCCGAAAAACCCTGAAGGTAATTAAGCACGAAGAATACAAGTGCGTTAAAAGTCCAAAGGACTACTGAACGAGGAAGACTGAAACAGTCAAGCCAAACACTTGTAGTGCGAAAAACCACCAAGGGTATGAAAGACTAGAACAGCCTTATCCAAATGCTTCTGATGAAGCGAGATTGAGCAAACCACCAGTAGGTCAAGAGAAAGACTGGAACAGTCAATCCAACGCAACTATAACAAAGCAGACGAAGAATCTGGGTCTTCAAGAATTCATAACCCCAGTAAAGTCTAAGTCTGTGCAACTGACCTCCTGAATCAAACACTCAATCATCAAATGGCATAAGCCAAGACATCACCTAAGGTGCTGGGTAGATAGTGAAGAACACATAACATGGACTTTTGGAATGCTCCATCTAGAACATAAAATTCAGCAAACTGCTTACTGAAAATCCATAATATGGTTGAAACTGCTCAAAAAATGTCAATATGAAGAAAAACTTCTCGTGCCATCGATGGAGTATAAATTGCAGTAGACCCCTCATATCGAGCAAAGACAACAAAAGAAACGTTGTAGTATCCACGCAGAAACAAACTCCTTGCACTTCAATACTTCATGTAAAATTGATATTGGAGCAAAAACTTCACTAGAAAAACTCCGAAGAGTATAATGTTACCAACAGGGTGTCGTCAAATTCCAATTAACGTTGCCAAAACTTCCATAATGGACAACGTATCCAAATAGTGAATAAAACACCAAGATAATATTAGGTGATGGAACACCAAATTACAATAAACGGTGATGAAACACCAAATTAGTTGTCTCCTCAACTAACATTTTTTTTCTCCAAAGTTGACGATGAAACGTCGAAGAAATCTCCAAGAATCCGCCAATGATAGATCGACGATGAAACGTCGAAGAAAATCTGCCCAATGATAAATTCCGCCTGACTTGCAACGAAAATCCGCCAAGAATATGCATAAAAGCATTAATTGCAATGAATGAAATCCACATGAAATTCCGCCAATAATAGACATGAAAGTCTAAATGTGCGCATGATATCCCGTCAATAATGAGTATAAAATAATAGATATGAATTGTGCATAAAGTACCGCCAATAATATAGCCTAAGAGCTAGAAAGCTCTAGAATAGTCTCCTTCAAAACTTCCTGGCAGCTTGCTCCATGTGCGCCTTGCAAACTCTGCTGAAAATCAGAAGCTGGAGCCGAGTTGACCCAATGAAAAAAAACCGAAGCTGAATATGAAGCCAAAGCTGCTCTGGGGCTGAAGCCAAAGCTGCTCTGGAGCTGAAGCCAGAAGCTGCTGCTTTGAAGCCGATGGGCTCAAAAAAAAGATTAAATCCAGTTGAAGGAATTGAAATCCGATCTGATGGCTCTGGCTCCTTCACGTGCTTCTTCACGCAAGACTTCTAGTCGCTTCTAGTTCACAAGCTTGTTCTTCACGTGAGTCCACGCGAGACTGCGAGAGCAACTTCGCTGCAATCGGCAAGAACGCCTGTGCGCTGAGTAGGCGACTCGGGCGTGCCGGCAGCACGGCGGCAACGAGGCCACAGGAAGAAGAGGCGACCAGAGGGAGAAGCCGCACGCTCGGGCAGCGACGGCGTTGGCCGGACGTCACGGGCCAGAGCGGCTGACGGTGGTACGCGCGGAGTAGATCGGCTTGGATGACGCCGGGTGGCCGGCGCGGCGTGCGGCGGGAGGCGCGACGGGCCGACGCGAGCTGATGGCCGCGTGAGGACTGCCGTGCCGAAGAGCTGCCGTCACGATGCGCGATGAAGGCCGGCGGCTGCGGAACCCCGGGTGCGTGAACTTCAGGCCGAGCGGGCGCCGGCCGAACGCGGAGGGAGCCGGGGTGGCCGGCGGCGGGCACGCCAAGCGAGCGCAGAGACCGCGCGTTGGTGGTGCGGCCGAAGAACTGGCGCCGGCGCGGCCGGGGCTGTCGAGGCCGTGGCCGGCCGCGGGCGTGCGGCGTAGAGACCGCGCGGAGGAGATTGGAACCGAGGTGCGGCCAAGATGACCGGTGGCCGAAGTGGCGGAGGTGGAGGCCGGGCAGCCGAGCGCGAAGGGCGCGCTGGAACAGCGCGGGAGATGGCAAGCCGCCGAGGTGGCGGCGCGGACGGCCGAGGCGGTGGAAGGCCGAGGAGCGCGTCGCGCACGGAGGCGTCGACAGCGGCGCCGAGGCGGTGGGCTGGCCGATGAAGACGTGTGCGGAAGGGCCGGTAGACCGAAGGTCGAGGCCGGCCGAGGTGGTCGAAGATGAGCACGCAGACGGAGACTCGGCGAGGTAGATCGGAACGTGCCGTGCGGTGCCGCCTCCTCCCGGGGCAGTGATTTGACGTAGAACTGTAGCTCTATACCACTTGTTAGGGATAGCACGATATTATAAAAATTGGAGACAAAGATTTAACGTGAAAAGACCCTTACGGGAAAAAATCACGGAAAACAATCCACTATAATGCTTCAAGATTACAAGTACAGGGGTTGACTTATATAGCCAAAGAGTTTGAGTTGTAGAAAACTTGACATCTAACAAACTATAGATAGAACCAATAGATATGGTAGTTAGAGATATTGAGTTATCTCCAACATTACCGGAAGCATGATATGGTAGAGCCAAAGTTGATTGGGTTTAGCGATAGCGACCTTGCCGGCGACGTTGATGATCGCAAGAGTACCTTGGGTATGACTTTTTTCTTTGGTGGAAATCTGATTAGTTGGGCTTCACACAAGCAAAAGATAGTCGCTCTTTCGTCATGTGAGGCGGAGTATATCGCAGCAGCTTTCGCAACTTGTCAAGGTGTATGGTTAAGTCGTTTGATTGGAGATTTGCAAGGCCGAGAGCCTTAGAAGTTCAAGCTGTTTGTGGACAACAAATCGGCTATTGCGTTGGGCAAGAATCCGGTTTATCATGGGCGCAGCAAACATATTGGCACACGTTATCATTTTATTCGGAAGTGTGTCGAAGATGGAGAAGTTGATTTGGAGCATGTTAGCACTGAAGAGCAGTTAGCCGATATGTTAACAAAGTCTTTAGGACGCATAAGATTCATGGAGTTAAGGGAGAAGCTGGGCGTCAGGAACGTCAAAACAGCAGACTTGACATGATTTGGTTCAGTAGAGTTCTAGCTGGATGCACAAGATTAGGGGGTGATTTGTTGAGATTAATCTCGTGCATGAAGTCCAGACGGTTTTGTTTTTTTTCCATTGTTCTGTTTGGAGTTATCTGCTAGCAGAGTTTGTGTCGGATAAGACACAATAGTTTGTTTCAGCCGAAAGGCTTAAAGCTTGAGTTAGAGTCCAATTAGTTTGTGCAATCCGGATTGTGGTCTGTAACCGTATTCAGTTCAAGGTTTTGTAATCTCTGACTATTTAAGTAATGCAGAAGAAAAAGCGAAAAGCTGCGGCGGTTCTCTGTTGTTGCGTTGTCGTTTCCTTGTCTTGCAGAGAATAGCGCCTGAAGCATTACAAGGGAAGCTTCTTTAGAGAAGAAATTCAGGGCAGTCTGAAGAAGGCTGTTTTGTTCTACAGGAGCATGAAAAAATGGCCACCAAAGCCCGAGAAGAAAAGCCGGCCACTGGAGCTCACCGGAGCATGAAAAGAAGGCCACGATTGGATATACGGTGGTTATGTTGGCAAGAGCTTACCAATGGTGGCCATGGCTAGCCGGCCATGCATTCCGCCCCCCAGATCTGGTTGTGCCCACTGGGGTGTCGTGGTCATCAGGAGAAGGGGTGGTGGTCTAGAGCTCAGCGGCCGTGGCGGTCGACGAGAGCCCATCGGCGACGTGATCGTCGAGAGCCCAACTGCGGCGGCAATGGTGGTCGTTGTCCCCAACAACAGTGAGAGCTCGTGGTCTTGGTCTCGAGTCAAGTCGTGAATGGTGATGCGAACGAGTATACGGATTCCGTCCAGCAACTGGGTCAAAATTCCAAAGCATCCAAATAAGCTTGGGATCAGAATTGCAATTCCAATTCCACCCTTAATTCAGAGATCCAAATAGGGTGTAAGAGATTTGTGCACTAGCTATAGTTCAGCGTGTCGATAGTGTCTGCTCTAGCTCCGGTGACAAACTACAAGATGTTAAAGGCAATGAGTCGGCGGTGGGTTGACAAGTCCCAGCAACATGGCAATGGTGGCAAGGAAACCTAGGCATATGAACAGTGTGGGTTACAAAGATTGGGACATGTTTTTTAGGGCATGGGCACGCGAGGACTAGGAGGGGGAGGTTATAGTGGGAAAGGGGAGAGCAACTAATGGTAAAACCACCATTTGATTGACACGTGAACAACAATATTTTGCTTTTATTTCTTTTTTCTAAGCCATGTAAAAATGTACTGATTTTTATAGACACTAGATTAAAGCACCTCCTAGCAAGGATACGAAGATACAAAAATGGGACATTATTACTAAGATTTCTTTAACATGGATCGATCACAGACATCCTTGCAGGGAAATGGACCTCGATCTCCTTAGTTTGTTCTCATGTACAATCAAAGAAACACACATGCATGCTCTCTCTACGTACACGCGCGGTGCGTGCGTCCCTGAACAAGTCGATTCATCGATCGATCGTCAGCAGCTTATGCGACGCTGAAGGAGCTGGCCGTGCTCTCGACGAACTTCCTGGCGCCTTTGAACCATCTCTTGTCGCCGGCCTGCGCCTTGCAGATGTAGAGCTTGCCGTCCGCCACGGTCGCGGTGATCAGCTGGTGCTTGCCGCCCTCGTCACCGTCCGCCGTCCTCGTCAGCACCGTTATGCTGTAGTACTGCTTCCCGCCGACCACCGGCGCCGAGCTCTCCAGGATGTTGGCCGTCGCCACCGCGTCGGACTCGAACCCGCCCTGTTTATACACACATGCATCAAACCATCCTTACTACGTCAGTACAGATCACACCACATATATATAACTGACTCTTTTAAATTTTATTTTTGCAAAATCCTTTTTTTTTTTATCTAAATGCGCAAATTAACAGTGGCATACCTCGGAGTCCGTCTTGCCGGCGTAGGCCGTCTTGCCAAGCAAGTAGTCCACCTGAAGCATTGCACATGTGCAGATCGACGCATTAGTTTCCACTTACATATACTAGTTGGATCGCGCTTCCACTTACTAAGAAAAACTAAAATTTGTTAGTAATGGAGTGGCGGGTGGTAGCACGAGTGTATATATGTTATGGGGGGCGATGCATAGAAGCACGTACGACTCATGTGTTAGTTAGTACCTGTGAGAGGAACTCCTCGGGCGAGCCGTAATCGGTGATGGTCTTCTTGGAGGTTGGGGTGATCATGACGGAGACGTTGCTGTTGGAGTCGAAGTTGTCCTCGTAGCGGAGCACCTGGCCGGGGAACTCGCGCTCCTTGCTGGGGTTCCACTTGGACGGGATCAGCAGCTTGAACCCCTCGCCGTTGTACGCGATGAAGTCCGTGTTCGCCTTGGGCTTCCCGAACACGTTCGCTGCGCACCAGCCAACTCGTCATCAACACACATTGGTCGTTGTTCTTAATTTACGGCTAATCTCTGGCTTCTCCTGCTCGATCTCAGTTGCATGCATGCATGCATGGATCGATGGGCATTCGTGCAGTGGTTCGTTCATTCAAAGGCTCGCTGGTTACCTGCTTCTCCGTAGGCGGCGGCGGCGGGGGAGACCTTGACGCCGACGGCGGCGGCGCCGGCGAGGAGGGCGAGCGCGGCTCGCCGGGTGACCGCGTCGTCGGCGTCCTGCTTCTGCGCCCGGCAGACGAGCTGGGAGCGGGCGACGGCGGGCGCGAGGCGCGGCGAGGCGGCGAGGCGGGCGGTGGACTGGTGGAGGAAGCAGGAGGCGGACGCCATTGCCGGTAGCTCTGCGGTTCTCGCTCGCTGCTGCTGCGTCCGTGCGTGTTAACTAGGGAAGAGGCTAGTAGCTAGGGTCGGAGGCGCGCGCCTAGCTACTTGTGGCGTGCGGTGTGGAGGCCGGCCGTGTGGATCGAGTTTGGATCAGGGGCGATGCCGTGGGATAAGGCTCCCCGCCGCGCCATTGGGCCACGTCGGATTGCGATGTCTGGACCCCCCGGCCCTCTCCCCTGCTGTTGTTTCCTTGCCACTCTATCTGCGGCTTCTTGTTTCCTTGCTTAATTACTCTCTCTTTTACCTCTTCTTCCCTCCCCTTTTACTAATTGTATCTTAATTGTATGCACACTCTGAAAATTTCGTCCATTTAGAGCCTATTTGTTTTAGCTTTTGATTCTGGATTCTGGCCCCAAAAGCAGAATAAAAAACAAACAGCTCGATTCTAGAGTCCGATTCTCACAATCCAACCCACCCATATACACTAGAATCCATTCACTTCATATGTATTTTTAGATTCCAACTTTTAGAGAATCAACTTTTCTATAACCATAATTCAAAATCAGCTTTTAGAGGATCCAAAGTAAAAAAACAAACATGCCCTTAGCTCAACGGTGGATCCTCCTCGACTAGTTGCACGCTCTCTTTTATTTCTTCGTCCTTTTTACCACATTTTAGCGAGTGCGACACATGGTATATAAGGCAGCGTTTCTTGCATGCGTAAGCAAGAGCCTGCATGGTGCAAAAAGTTGGGCTCTAGCTTCTTCCCTGTTACTATTTTTCTTTCTGGAACAGGCCAGTCGATCGGCTAGTTGCGCCAGAAGTTACGAGAGTATATATATGCTTCACAAGGGTCGAGTTGAAGTTTGGATAGGATGATCAGCAGCGCCAATTCAGTAACGTAGGCAAACGTTTAGCCAAGCGCGAGATGCATCGATTTGTGGCGCTTCTTTACCGTCCAAATCTGATCATCTCTTGGTGACTGCTTCCATCTGCCTGCCAATGTTTGCATGATTATCTAGTTGTTCAGATGCCTATGGGCTGCAATCCCTGTACTTGAAGCTCGATCGTCGGCTCAAATTAAAGGTTGGCCAGCATCTCTGGAAGCACGTTTGCTAGCATCTCCGGTGGAACGTTGGCAGGGAGGTTCGCTGGAATGTTTGCTGGGAGGTTGGCCGGGATGTTGGCTGGCAGATTTGCCGGGATGTTCGCCGGCAGCCCGGTGGGAGGAAGCGGCGCCGGTGCACCTGGTTGACCATTCGGAATAACTACTGGATTTTCAGCTAGAAGGGGTACGTACAGAATTGCACGTTGACAGACAAAATGGCCAGGAAAGTCACGTAGCAGAGGAATCTGATTGTGACTTTCCTTTGGAATAGAGGGATTGCAAGAACGAAGGTGATGCATTGTTGCTGATATCATATAAAACTCTATATTCTCGGGATGTATGGTGCACCGTTCCGCGGCCCCGACACGTGTCCTGTTTTCGTGTAGGTTCTACAGTAGCATTGTACGTAACTTCATGTTTGTTTCCCCTTACTTTTCACAAGTCCCTCTGTTGGTCACTTAGTCACACCATTCGCTGCCTAGCCACCAGTCTCTTGGCTTCGAATCCGAGAGCCGTAGGATACTGTAGCAGCTGCATCGTTTTGTTTCTTTTTAAAAAACAGAGAAGATAATATACTTTGTTGATTTGATTGAGCTCTTAAATCATGTTGTAAATTTTTGAAACTTTTTTAGATTGGTTCTCAAAGCATGCCTATCCTACTATAAGAAAATGGATCATGATCAAATTTGTTCAATTTTTAAAAAATCTGCCAATGCTACTAATGCATTTAAAGCAACTTCGCTGATTTAATTGAGCTGCTAAATTTGCAGATTCTTGAAAATTTTTGGCAGGGGTCCTCAGAGCATGCATACGTTGCCGTAAAAATTTCAAATCATAATCAAACTTTTGCGATTTTTAAAAATTATGACAGTGCTACTGACGCACTTAAAGCAAATTCACTGATTTGGTTGAGCTACTAAATTTGTAAATTCTTTAAAATTTGTTAGAAGAGTCCTGAGAGCATGCCTGAGCTACCATAAAAAAAATCGGGTCGTGATTAAGCTTTTACGATTTTTAAAAATTGCAACAGCTAGGTTTTCTTTTTTTGTATTCCCGAAAAATATTTCCTTTCTCTATTAGAATATCTACTTGTGTCAGCGATTCCTTACGCTCGCAGCAACGCTCGGGCCCTTTGCATACTAGTATAATAGAATCCTTCTCAAAAAGATATATAATATAATCTGAATTGAAGAGCCTAAATTTGATGAGATGGAGAAAAGGCAAAGGTCGATCGAGACTGACGTGACAAAAAGCAGTTAAAATAGACTTGAGGGGTTGGAATTTATTAAAGAGTTGGCATTGGATAGGAGTGCATGAAAGTTAACGATTCACGTACAAGACCCATGACACAAGATTGAAGGTTTAGATATCTTTTGATTTTGATTGGGTTTCATTCCTAATATACCCTAACTTGTTTGGGACAAAATGATGGAGTATTATTGTTTTTGTCGTTGTTGAAGTTTGCTAGGTTGATGCTATTGTCCATGGGCAAAAAATAATGGTTGTCTGTTTGGTCCTATCTGCTTTTAGTTTACACCTTACAATAAGCTGGAAGCCTGGAACACACTTCCAACATGTAGCAAATAAGTCATGTTTTAGAACACAAGCTAAATATAGAAGTCCCAATTTGGTATGAACCCCCAAGTGTATTACCCGGTCTTTAATGCTATAGTTAGTTCTTTTCACCTAGTTTGATGGTACAGTTGACTGCTGATCCCATGCCAAGTATAGATATTGGAAAATCTAGGAAACGTTGGCCATGGTTAAAAAGAGGGAGGGATTCCTGGGGATTTGCATGCTCTAAAAGTTTCACGTGTAATTTCTCAAAGTTTAAGAGCACACCAACAATAGAGATACTATTTTCACTTTCTCCAAAAGTAATTCTCAGTTGGTATACTGCATTCTGATTCAACTAGACTAACTGACTTTTAGAAGACAATACAGAATTAAACACATCACGAGTTCACAACTAAGTCATAGCTATACCCTAAAAGGTGTTTTGCAGGCTTCAAAAAACAGTGTTTTGTTGAAAACTGCACCCTCTGTTTTCTTTTCCAAAAGATAAAAATATCAGTGGATAGGCCACACGTCCCTACTCCGGTACTCCCCAGTCCACACACACATGGCTCCAATAAGCCTGCCAATGAGCTAGCTGAAACCCAACACAAGCCCTCATCGATGCGCAAAAGAAGCAAGAAGCCAAGCCAAACCCAACCCCACACAGCACTTGAATCCAACCCAATTACACCATCAATCATGGGGCTTCAAGATTTGCAGTCAGTAGTTCATTACTACTTGTAATGTTTCAGCTAGAAGAAAGATATCTTACATGGGAACTACAGAAAAATGTCAGTTGTTCATGTCAGGAGAAAGGAGCTTCATCATCACATCTCGTCTTGATTCTCTAAAGGATCAGAATTATGAATTTCATGCATATCACGCTGTGCATCGACCTTTACTTTTAATTCTCGAAGGTCATCCATCACCAAGTCATACAATTCATCTGATGCTGCCGCCTTCTCTGCCACTTCATAGAAGGATTTGCATAACAAGTCAAAGCGCCGTGCAACTGATGCATTGACCATATCATCATAGAAACACGTAATAGAACTGTGTCTCCTCTCCAAATCCTTCCTCCACCGCTGCATTACATATTTGGAGGGAACTTCTTTGATCTTCATTAGAGCAAGTACAGAAATGAGGTGGCTACACAAGATTCCCTGATATTCAAAATGATGGCATATGCATTTCACATCACATCCATCTCCATTAAACCAAACAGTAAAGTCCAAGCTAATCTGTTGCTCCCTGATTTTAACATCTTGCAGGACCTTGAATATATAAATTGAACCTTCCTGTTTCAGAATAGTTGGATAACAGTAGATTTTACCTTTTAGCTGCTCCTGAAATTCTGCAAACTTTTCATTTGTATACGCTGTCTGGAACTGCTTTTCAATATCATAATGAGTGACACACGGCACCACCTCTTGGAAAGATTTACAATCAGCGTTATTTTCCTTCTCAATCATGTCTCTTAGTGCATTACCATATTGCTCCAGAAACTGGTTCAGTGTTGTGCAAGAATTGACATATCCATGAAAGAAAGAATTGTCACTTTCACTCTTCTGTGTGCAAGAAATACCGGCCCAAAAAGAATCTTTCACATAAACCGGCACCCATTTTTGCCTATTACAGTATAACCCATTAAGCCATTCGCTGTCTTGAAGGCCAAACTCGCCGATTATCTCTAACCAATCTTTTTCAAAATCACTTTGTGTCAATGAATCATACACCACATGTGACAAATTTATTTTAATATTTTCAAACCCTGAGAATCCACTGAGCTTTTCAGGAATCTTCTCCATGATATGCCATAAACACCATCGATGACAGGTTTGAGGAAAAACCTCCTCAGTAGCATCCTGGATTGCTTTGCACTGATCGGTAATTACAGCTTTTGGTGGTTTATTTGACATACAAGCTAACCAGGATTTGAACAACCACACAAAAGTCTGTGTGTTCTGATCAGACAGTAGTCCACATCCCAACAGAATCGACTCCCCGTGATGATTTACACCAACGAAAGAAGCAAAAGGTATGCTGTACCTGTTTGTTAGGCATGTACTGTCAAATGTCACGACATCCGAGAAATATTCATATGCAGCCCTACTTCTTGCATCTGCCCAGAAAACATTTCTCAACTGGGAGTCCTCATCGAAGTCCATGACATAGAAAAAATTAGGATTCTTGGACTGCATTCGGAAGAAGTAATAATAAAGTGCATGTGCATCTCCGGCGCCAAGCTTCAGCCTTCTTTCCTCTTGCAAGTTGTCTTTGCATTCCTTTTGACCAACTTGGTGATTTTCATAGCCTCCAGCTTGCACGCAAGGAGAATTGGACTTCTTGTTAGCATGATTTCCTACTCTACCATTTGACACTCGTCTTCTTTTAGCGGACAAGTCAGGTTTCTTGTTACAAATAAGAACCCTAGTTTGAGTTGTTTCACCTGGGCTTAGATCATGATTGTGCTCAAGTGTAACTGAAGATAAGCGGAACTTGTCGTCAGGACCATAAAGAGCCAAATTTATTTTAGCTGGGCATTGCATTCTTATGGAGGGATGAGGCTTCCATGTATTTTTTGAGGAGTATTGAGCTTTGCCTTGTCTGCTGCAAGCGAGAGTGAAATATCGCAACTTTTCATCTGCAGTTCTGGAGCTTCTCCTTGTTATAGCAAATCCCTTCTTCCGAGCGTATCTCTTATAGAACACAACAGCATCATTCTCACTACCAAATATCATTCCCTTCTTCGGCTCCATGATTTCCGAGTCTTTTTCTGTGGCTTGGTCATCAGAATCACTTCCAAACTCCTCAATGACAAAACCATCGTCGTCAACCACTGTCTGTAGGCCTGCATTTTCGTCTTGCACCTCATCTAGGGAATCACTGGTTGCCATTACCTAGAAGCGTTAAGAAATTAAGAGAAAGAGTTAGAATCCAATAAAAAAAACCTAGAATAGAATTGTTTCACATGTGGTCGCGGCTTACTGTGGAAGAATTTATATGACTAACAGCAAAGACATTAACCAAGTTGCCGATTTAGTTCCGAGGCACAACTCTTGCCAATAGAAACCGAGTGAGCTTCCCGTTGTACTGCTTATGGCCTTAGGAACCACGATTTTTTTCCAGTGCGCCAAGAATACGGTATAACTCACATGCTCAAATAAGTTTTCATATGAAAACAACAGGATCTTACGAAGAATGTAGCAAGGCATTTACGATCCAACAGAAGAACAACCTATCTTTAGCACTGTGATCCCACTCATATTAACAATATTCTATGAAACCAATCGACAACAAAATGAAGCGTCCTGAACTCTAACACGCATCAAGAACCCATACTGTCCATTCCACTCTACCCCCTTTCTTGTTACGATGTTCTAGCAGTTTACTTCTACATGGATCCATCCAAGCGCTAAGAGAACCACATCTACTGCTGTGCCGCATATCAAACGAAAGATGGAACTTCTCCTCTAAACCAGGGAAACACACCCGCACGAGAAGATTAGGCAGGACCCTGACGCCGCGGCGGCCGGAGTCGGGCCACCGCAAACGATCCTCTCGCGTCGCGTCACCGCTGCGACCTCAGCCGGGAAGCCGGGGGCGGAGGAGACGGAGAAATGTGACCCCGCGTGGGGTGGGGGGGGTGGTGCGGCGGCGAGAGCGACGGTGGGACGGTGGTCGGTGAGCAAGTAGCACCAAATCCCCCAACCGAAGCCATTCTATTCTAGAACGTTTTGATGCGAGCCCATGTCGGCCCGTTAGGGGTCGGCCCATCCAACGTGCAACGTTTCTGGATCATAGTGGGCCGGGCTGAGGTGTCACAAACCCCCCAAGTCTTCTCCTCTTCCCCTCGCGACGGCGCCGGCTGCGGCGGCGGCGGCGAGCCACCAGTCGACGCCTCTCCGCCGAGCTCGACTCTAGGCCTCCTTCCGCCGAAGCAGGCAACCTCGAAAGAATTCTGCTCTCATAGCCGCCGTCGTTGTCGTCGTCCTTCTCCCCTCTACTGCACTGGCGTGTAGTGGAGATCCACCCGGACTTGGATTGATCTCTTTGTTGGTAAGGAAGCCCTAGCTTGCTTGGATGTTCTAAGTGATTTGTTCCCGTTTTTTCCTTTGCTGTGAGCAATCTAATCCAAATATTTCTTTCTGGGATGGGTACTCCAATCCATCCAGTTTGTTGCGGATTTGTTTGCTGCGTGGTGGAATGCTACTAATAGAAGGTTATTTTCCAAACAATTTTGGGGATTGTACTGAATTCCATTGCCCCACGCTGTGTCCGTCCCTGGCTGTATCTGCACAATTTAGGGTTGCTGAAGTAACGGTTGAATTTTTGTGCTACTGCAATACAAACCAAATCAAGTTTATATATTTCAGTATTTCACTACAAACAAAAACATGACAAAAGTTTGGAGTGACAACCATTTTGTATCTTAAAAATTGCTAACAAAGTTTCATTTATACTAATCTTTACAATGATCCATGTTCGTTTTACAATAATATTTTAGTAGCAATATTATTCAGTATGTGTATAGTTTTCCATAGTTCCTACCTGGCCACTACATATTAGGTGTTTAACTTGGCTGATCATCCTCTTCAATAACTTCTCTTGACAGGTTAGTACCTCTAGCTTTCGGAGCTCTTGCTACTGCTGGGGAGACCTGGGCCAAGATCATGTTGTGTCCATTTCGGCTCCCATTAATTAGCTTGTGCAAAATTAACATTCAATTCTAAATTTGCAATTTCTTTTCTTCTGTGGTCTCCTGTCTCATTTTTCTAAATGGTGCCACTTCACAGGCAAGCCTGGCTGATTCTTTCTTAGCCGATCTTGATGAACTGTCAAACAATGAAGCCTATCCTGTGAGTTGATTTCTATTTCTGCCGTGTAATGATATTTTACAAGGATATATTTCTTGAGAACTTGTTAGTCTACTGACAAAAATTTCAGGAAGAGAATGCTGAGGCGGTGGGTATGGTCGAGGATGCTGATGATGATATGCCTGCCTAGAGTCTCTAAATTATGATGATCTTGATAGCGTTTCAAAGCTGCAGAAGACACAACGTTACAATGACATAATGCAAGTATGTGATCAAACACTTAAATACCCACTTTTTTTTAAGATAGTTTCCCTCTCATATATAGCCTGATCTTTTTTTGTCTGGAGAGGAAACATGGACAATTTTACGACGTTGCACAATGTTTTCCACCAGAATATTGTTTACTAGTTTATTAAAAAGAAAAATTAAAGCTAACGAATTATCTGGAGACATTTTTAGTATGGTGACCTTTTATTCCATTTTCCATGGCTTGTACAATCTTCCCTCTTCTTACTTGATTGCACTTTTCATGCCATGATTCATGAACATAGCTTTACAAGTATTAACAGGTGTTTTTAGGGTGCAAATAAAGATCTTCTACTATACTCAATTCACAATGGTTTGTGCCAAAAATATGTTCCTATTAAATTTGAGTCTGTAGGGCAGGCAACTCTGTTCATTTGTATGTAAGCCATAAAAATCTTCCACTCACCCCATGCATGATAATAGACAGTTCCATTTATTTGTTTGCAGAAAGTTGAAGATGCACTTCACAAAGGCACAGACTTTTCCAATCAAGGTCCATACTGGAGGAGGATCAAGAGTACCAACCTATTGTTTATTGCAATGCTTTATCAGTAGATATTGAGAATGAGATCATTATAATCCATAATTTCATACGCGACAACTATAGGCTGAAGTTTCCTGAACTGGAATCCCTTGTTCATCATCCATTGATTATGCGCGTGTTGTTAAGAAGATTGGAAATGAGATGGATTTAACACTTGTTGATCTGGAAGGGCTTTTACCTTCTGCAATTATAATGGTTGTCTCAGTGACAGCATCAACAACTAGTGGGAAGCCTCTTTCTGAGGAGAATTTGGTAAAAACCACTGAAGCATGTGACAGAGCCCTTACTCTTGATGCTGCAAAGAAGAAGGTGCTTGATTTTGTAGAGAGCAGAATGGGTTACATTGCACCAAACCTTTGCTTGATTTTGTAGAGAGCAGAATGGGTTACATTGCACCAAACCTTTCTGCCATTTTTGGCAGTGCTGTTGCCTCAAAATTGATGGAAACTGCTGGTGGTTTGGGAGCACTTGCAAAAATGCCTGCTTGCAATGTTCAGTTACTTGGAGCAAAGAAGAAAAATATTGCTGGATTTTCTACTGCCACATCCCAGTTTCGTGTTGGCTATCTTGAACAAGCTGAAGTATTTCGGAGCACCCCTCCAGCTCCGAGGACCCGTGCTTGCAGGCTTATAGCTGCAAAGTCAACTCTAGCCAGCAAGGATCGATTCAATTAGAGGTGAACCAACTGGAAAAGCTGGTCGGAACTTGTTAGAAGAAATTGGTAAGAAGATCGAGAAGTGGCAAGAACCGCCTCCTGCAAAGCTTCCAAAACCACTTCCTGTTCCAGACTCTGAGCCTAAAAAGAAGAGGGGGTCGT
Organism: Otatea glauca; assembly: GCA_036346275.1. Classification (NCBI taxonomy): domain Eukaryota; kingdom Viridiplantae; phylum Streptophyta; class Magnoliopsida; order Poales; family Poaceae; genus Otatea; species Otatea glauca. Next base: position 32,527,741 of record CM070724.1, on the reverse strand, counting down.
CAGCTTCGAAAAATGAAGGAAAGGTAAGCTGTTCTCAACTTACTTTTTTTTTGTGTGGAAAATACATATTGAACAATCCCATGCTTAATTTTGTGTTAAACTAGTTAATTTGTCTTACATGCTGAAACTTGATTCATTACGTACACAGTATGTTATCTTGTCATAAATTTGGGAATTTGATTCTGCAGATATGCACAGACTGATATGATGAAGCTTGTGAACGGAATGCAGTTTGGGGTACCAGAGGAGAGCTCATTAGGTCAGTTAGAATGGACATGATGGTTTGAGTAACATTTTGTTGTTTTGCTTTACCATGCCTTAAGATGGAAATCAGTTAACCTCTTGACATAATCACGTCTTGCTGTCATCAGGTGATGGCTTTGGGGAAGGTTATGGCATGCTCGGACAGGCAGGAAGTGGGAAGATACGTGTCTCAGCTGCGCGGAGCAAACTTGCTGCTAAAGTGACCAAAAAGTATGCTATTTTGATTCTGTCTATATATAGTATGCTGTTTTGCTCTTTCTTTTTGGTTGCCATTTTATATTAAAGCAATAATGAATAAGCATGGGGCTACTTCTTAGTGCCGTAATGGAGCTGGGGCTTGCACCCTTTTACTCCAAAAAGCATGGGATAATATCTAGTGCAAAGTGTTCTTTCTGACTCTGTTTAAATCCAATGCAAGCATGTGCAGTTCAAACTATAGAGAAAATGTGCAAAAATATTGGGCTTTAGATGATCCTCAATTTTAAGGTAGCAAGACATTCAACAATAAGTACTTCTTATAGTTTTCTATTCACTATATTATGTGCACCCTGATTCCCAGAGCTTAATATTTTCAATGTAGTGCTTTATGCCTTTACACCATCCTCATCTCTATGTTTTCCTGAACAAATTTTATGCAGTTTAGATACTGCACGCTTTTTGTATGGTCAGGATAATTTGCACTGTATACCAGTTCAAGTAGGCACTATTGTTATGCATGCTGGTGTAACTCTCTTGCATTATCTGCACAATGTTGCTTGCTTCTATTTCAATTCTTGACCTTTCACGATATCATGACTGCAACATCACTTTGATTCCATATTACTTTCTAATATCAGCTTCAAGGAGAAGAGCTATGGTAGCAGTGGTGCGACATCTGGACTGACATCCAGTTTAGCCTTTACACCAGTTCAGGTGAGTTCTTGTTATTTTGATTCTTCTCTCATTTGCTTCAAGATAGATAACTGGTGTCATGTATGTATGACCTTTAGCTGAATGCAATTGTGGAATATGGGATTGTGGATGCTACCAAGTCTAGATTGCTAATTGCAAAGTGCGGTGGGAGACAGTTTGCCGACCCCTTAAACTAGGAGGCCTAGGAGTTTTGGACCTCGACAGATTTGCACGAGCCCTTATACTGCGCTAGATGTGGCTCAGGCACACGAACCCGGAGAGGCCTTGGGGCGATTCGACTACACCTTGCGACCGGGTCGATCAACAGCTCTTCATGGCGGCCACCAAAATCACCATTTTTTATGGCCAGGTGGCATCCTTCTGGATCTCCAGATGGCTACAAGGTGTAGCTCCCTGCCAGCTCGCGTCGAACCTCTACAAACACTCTAGGAGAAAAGTAAGATCGGTTGTGAACGCTTTACAAAACAATAATTGGATTCGAGACATTCGCCATCGATTAACCCCTCAGCTCCTAAGGGAATATGTCTGTCTATTGTCCAACATACAATCTGTGCCTCTTCAACCACAGATGATGTTGTCGTATGGATGCCGACCTCTGATGGCGTCTACTCAGCTAGCTCAGCGTACCGTTTTCAATTCAATGGAAGCACATCACAACCCTTTCACTCTACAATTTGGTCGGCATGGGCACCACTACGCTGTAAGACCTTCTGGCTTGCACAGCAAAATCGGCTGTGGACAGCGCAACGTTTGCAACTCAGAGGTTGGACGAAACAATATTTTTGCCAGATGTGCTGTCGGAACCTAGAAACGGTTGTCCATTTATTCCTTGACTGCCATCAAGTTCGACGTATATGGTCCTCCGTTGCACGATGGGTCCGTGTACCATCCCTCCGGCCGGACCAATGGGACTCACCGGTGCACCTTGACCAATGGAACCTTCTGCGCATAGCCGGTTGCACCTCCTTCAAAAAAGGTGTTAAAACAATCATTATCCTAACATGCTGGCAATGGTGGAAAGAGCGAAACAACAGAATTTTCCAGAGGAGCTGGGCAACTCACGATCAGATCTTCCAATCGATCAGAGACGAGGCTACGAACCGGTCTTTAGCAGGAGCAACGCACCTAGGCAAACTCATACAGTGGCAGCCTTAGAGGCGTTGTTGTTTTTTCCTTGTCTTTTCTAATCCTCCTAGTCCCCCTTCCTTCCTTCGGGTGCAGTCTTTGCACGTTGTACATGTACCTTTTATTCCTTCTTAATCCAATCTTGGCTTTGCTGTTTTAAAAAAAAAACCTGTTATTTGAATTGCTCATGTTTGAGGAATTGGAAAAGGTAGTGCGACCATTTTTTGTTTCACTTTGCTCCACTATTAGAAAGCTCCTAAATTTGTTGCTTTGAAGTCATCATCAACCGTGTGTTTTGTCATGCAGTTCTACGCGATGCTACTGCACAGTACACAGCATTGCATGTTCCTTTTCTTTCCTGAAAATCTGGCACTGTATGATTTTCTCCACAGTTTGTACGATGATTTTACATGTTGAGCAGTACGATGATTTTACATGTTGATCGCCTTGTACAGATTGTAATAACTAGGTTCTTATGCATTTCAACGTTATAGATTATAGATTTACAGTTGCTTCGATTGCCCTCTTTTGTTTATTTTCAAAAGATAACTACATAAAGCCCCTGCCACCCTTTAGTCTTGGTAATTCCATTGTTTTCTCGAACAGGGAATAGAGCTGTCGAATCCACAGGCCCACGGGAACCTGCTTGGAAGTGGAACCCAAAGCACCTATTTCTCCGAGACTGGGACATTTTCAAAGATCAAGAGGACATGACGGAGAGAAGCTGGTTTCCCAGCCATTGCATCCCATGTGCAGGCAATTGTTAAGAGTCCGTGGAATGCACTGACAGAAAGCCAATGTGTAGTGTTCGCAATCTTATGTCTGAGGTGACGCACAAATTCCAGATAATACCTAGGGAAGCACTGCAAAATTCCATTATGAGACATGCTTACATAGTTACATGCATATGGCTATGTTGAATCTCCGGATGTTTGCCAGCTTTGCTGATGCAAGTTGAGTCGAAGACATCTAATGTTGGTTTTCAGGGATCGATCCTCTCCTTTCTTTCTTCTTATTTCTTTTCTTATTTTGGTGAAGGTGAAATGGATGGGCGTGACGTGAGACCATGAGATAGATGGTTAGAGAATAATCGGCAAGAGCAGATGTTAAGATTCAGAAGAGAGAGAAAGGATAGTGGAGGAAGGACAGTGGTTCTCGATCAAATTGGAGCTCAGAAGATAATAATCAATGTGTAATACCATTGTACGTTTTCTCAGGTCACCAACCCTGGTCAAGCAGAAATAATCAGAATCCCATCTCAAATCCAAAAGAATAAGAAGAAAAAATAATCAGAATCACCGGCAACTTTGAGGCACTCCTTTTCCTTGAGCATGCTACTTAGATCACCATCCAAATAGCCCTCTTATTTCGTACAAGATTTGTACAGTTGTGTCTTGATAGTATCTCCATGACTCATTGGATGGTGCTAATATTAGTTCTGCCATACGAGGATGCCTGTGCTCGACATAGATCTATCTAGCTATTGGTAAGCATCAATCTCTCTGCATTAATTCTCCATTCGACATAGATGTCCTGCATGCAGACGGGTACCACCTCGTCGGCGGACTCCGTCGTCAACGCTCTCCTTTCGGGCACCTTGAACAAACCGACACATCGCTCCAAGAAGTTAATTTCACGCTCTCTGTCATCGTCGATGCATGTATCCCACACCCACCCTCGCCGCCCTCGGCGTACTGGAATGGATAATTAGTGGAAAGAGATTACTACTACCTAATAAGAGCTTAGCTAGCTAGAGATCTATGGTGAGTGAGGCGTCCCTATACGGAGGATGGAAAGAGACTACTACCATTAGCTACACAGAGAGAGATCTACGGTGAGCGAGGCACCTCCAATAGACAATGGAAAACGATCACTACCAATAGCTAGGTAGAGATCTGTGGTGAGGAAGAAATACGGTGCCGCCAGAAACAGGAAAACCGCCCCCCTTATATAGAAGAAAAGTGGATATATATATATATATATATATATATATGACGTCGAAATAGGACATCATGGAGCCTAGGCTCCATGATTTTAAATGCGAGGATTCAAGCCAAATTCGGTTATATTTTTCAAAAAGTTAAGTTTTAGAGTATATACCTATCTATAACAATTCAAATGAAACACATACCTTTGAAAAAATATACTTGAATTTAAATATTTTAAATGAATTTAGATTGCATGCTTTGCTGATTTATATATATAATCAGTACATACCTACAAACAAACCATCATCAAAAAAGGAAACTCTAGCTTAAATTTCAGTTCAAACTTGTTTGAACTAGTTAGTAAACTAGTTAAACTCAACATCCTGAAATTTTCAAAAAAATAAACGTACAATACATAAGAGAATATACCCATTTTGTATTATGGAGCCCAGGCTCCATGGTGCCCCCAAGTAATTATACTATATATATATATAAGAAAATGGTTCCATACTCTAGGAGTACGTACTCCCACCTCTAGTATATCGCTTAAATGATGTTGTTATATCTATTTATCCATTTGAATATACTCTAATACTGATTATAAGATATTCCAACGTGAGTTCCACAAAAAATTTCATCAAAGTCAACCATTCATAGTATAATTTGTTTATATATTTCTTTTATGTACATAAAAGGGTATATAGCAAAAAATAAAGGGCTCTGATGAATTTTTTTTACCATATCGCATTAGAGTATCTTAAAATTATTATATATATATATATATAAACACAATTATTAGGATTCCGAAGCAGGAGTAAATTCTGATCAAATCTCAGCCAAATGTCATATGGTTTCTTCTTTGAGGTCCACCACGTGGAGCCCGCGTCCCCCGTCACAATCGGAGGGGAGGGGTTTCGCCTGCATATCCGCCTCCTCGCAAAGCGTTTTCTTTTGTATAGGCACAGTAGGGTCCATAACATGTATGAAAAATGTAAACGAAAAATTTGGCGCTCCTGATACTTTCTATGTACCAAAAACAGACGTTCAAGTTCATCCCTTTTGCCACATAGGTGGGGCATTCTGAGTGACGATCAGCACGCAACAATAAATATTGTTTTAGTTGTTTAAAAAGTCGACAAATATTGTTTTAGATAGTTCTGATTTCTGAAGGAAAGGCATCACAGGTCATAGCAACAAAAGAAGGCCACCACACGTTGGCTCCAAGAAGGTATGAGCCCACAGTCCACAGACCAATCACGAGCAGGTCTCCTGGCCCACCTATCCTTTAATCAGCTACCTCACCACCTGCTTCCTGTGATCATCACCAGGAGATCAGGGCTTTTGTTCTACTGAAGAAACTGTTTGCGTCCCTGAAAAAACAAAAGTGAAGGAACTGTCATTTGAGGTACTCACGTTTCATGTTAAATCAAGGTGCTACCTAAGTTGTATTTCTATCTACTGAAACGAATTCAAGGTACACAAACTAAAGATGCCGGAGCACCCTGAGAATGTTACGGAGAACATTATGAACAGCATCATGGATACCATTGCCGAGAACCTCCCTAAGCAGAAGTCGGTCAGATTTGACGAGGGCTCAATATCTAACCAGGCTAAGAAGCTGTTTGCTGGTCAGAAGTCTGTCCCATCAGAATCTGGGGGGTGGAAAATGTATGCGACTCCCTGATGCATTGATTTGCCAACATACATACTATCTTTGATGCATTGATATGTGGTGGCTGATGATGATACTTGCTTGTGATATCCAACAAGATATCTTCAAGTGTTCTTGATGTTGCAACAGCTGTCTGGGTTTTCTTCGAGTGGCTTGGCTACCACTTCCTGACGATCGTATGCTTTGAGCTTGTTCTCGGAATGGTTGTCCAGTTTGCTTGGTCCAGCTTTGCAGGCATGCTTAATGGGTATGCAACCTCCAATCATTTCTAACATTTTTGTGTTGATACTTGAACCATAATCATTAATAGTAAGATTATATATAATATCTGAACTTTCAGGTCTCCATGTAATGTATCTCGCGTTGAGTTTCCGGATGAGCTGTTTGTGAACATCGGTGTTGCAGTTGGCACCCAAGTGAACAAGTTCCTGGGCATCCTTCAGGATGTGTCTTGTGGAAGAGACTTGAAGAAATTTCTCTTGGTATGTATGCAGCTAAGTTGATGACGATTGTTCGTTCTATCTGTTTGTCCCTCATGAGCAGAGCACTTGCAAATATCAGATCAAGCTTTCTTTCAGGTGATCACCGGGTTCTTCGTGGCTGCCATCATTGATTCATTGGGAGCTGGAGTGCACTCTCTTGATTGTCATTTACATCGGTACTAGAAGATCTTGTCTGGCACTTTGTCACTCTTAAGGAGCAAGAAACTGAGGAGCAACACTTGAACTTTCTGTTTTCTCACTGGTCCTTTGATTCTCTTGGTCAGGATTTGTCTGTGCGCACACACTCCCGGTGTTGTATGAGAAGTACCAAGATCAGGTTGATGAGTTCCTCTACAACATCCTTGGCCTGCTTCAGAATCAGTATCAGAAGCTCGACACGGGCGTCTTGAGCAAGGTACCTAAAGCGAACATCAAGTTTAAGAAGAGCGACTAGTTTAACTAGTTGCTGCTACTGCACACTCGTTTGATCGACCCATTGATGCTCCTGCCCAAGCCCCTCTACTGTATAATTTGGATATGGCTTGTAGCTGTGCTGAACAAAAGGATGGGGATATTATTGTGCATACAGTACAGTGAAGAACACCTTGTGTAGGTGATGATTTTAGCTTTGCTGAACAAAGGGAGGTTGGTATTGTAGGCCCTCCAACCGTGTAGTTGCCAACTGAGATATATGTTTTATGTTGCTCAATGTCCATGCAAAAGTGATTTACTGATCGATGGCAATGTGATGACGATGGTTAATGTGTTCTGAATTTCTCTTTACAGGTTGGGGAGTCCTGGACTTGCAGTCAACTGGAATTCCACCAAACCAGTTACAGGCTACAGCACTGTGTAAATTTTGTCGTCTTTTTTTGTTACCCGACAAGATGGGCCTAGACTCCAACCTTATGCATGGGCTTTGGTCCAGTTGACCGACGAGGTCTAACAGCGCGTGCGGCCCAAGATGGAGAAAACTATGGGCTGAGCCCGTGAGTTTACTTCGGCTCGGCCTAAAAAATGCAAGCCGTCGGGAGATAGTTTCATGGGCCGGGCTGAGTGTCCTTGTGTATCAGCCAGTATTAATTCTACGAATTTTTTTTCTTTAATATTTATTTTTATTCTTTTTTTCAAAACTAGGCGTCCGGAGTGAAAATTTATAGTTTTAGACGCCCATAACCCGTGTATGGGGCGATTGTCCCATACACGGCGATAGCTCACGCCCAACTGGCCGCCTAACTACCAAAAACTACGAAATGGAGGTGGGCCCCCATGTCGCCGAGACAGGCGATCCCCACCCCAGTATGACAGGCAGGCTTTAAAGGCAGCTACTTTGCCTCAAATTGAGACGAAGAAAAGGAAGAAGAAGAGAAGAAGAAGAAGAAGAAGAAGAAGAAGAGGAAAAAAGTCGATTAAATGCTTTACAAGGTATTTTTATAAATTTTTTTAATGATTGTTTAGTTATGTAGAAGTTAAATGTACCATTTATTATTTACAAATTTTAGGATTTTGTAGTTTTTAGATAATTTTGTAGGACTGTGTGTTATTAGAATTTTAATGTAGCATTTAGTATTTAGAAAATTTAAGATTGTGTAGCGTTTAGAATTTCTCGGATAGTGTTGTTTAGAAATTTAATGTCGCAGTTCATATTTAGAACTTTAATGTAGTACTTAGTTTTTAGAAATTTCAGGATTGTATAGTATTTAGTACGTTACAAATTTTTTGTAGTATTAGAAATTTATTGTAGTGTTTAGAAAATTTAGGATTATGCAGAGTTTAGAATTTCTCGGATAGTGTTGTTTAGAAATTTAATATCGCAGTTCATATTTAGAATTTTAATGTAGTATTTAGTTTTTAGAAAATTCAGGATTGTATAGTATATTTAGTACGTTACAAATTTATTGTAGTATTAGAAATTTATTGTACTGTTTAGAAAATTTAGGATTGTGTAGCATTTAGAATTTCTTGGATAGTGTTGTTTAGAAATTTAATGTCGCAGTTCATATTTAGAACTTTAATGTAGTATTTAGTTTTTAGAAATTTCAGAATTGTATAGTATTTAGTACGTTACAAATTTATTGTAGTATTCAGTATATAGAAAGTGAATACAATGAAAATAGTAGGCAATATTTAAAACTTTAATTTGGCAGGGTTAATGTAATGTGACACAAATATAATGTTAGGCCATATGGTAGGCAAGTCGAATTACTTATTTATAGTCGAATCACTTATTTATAGTCGTATTTTGTAGTACGATCAATGTACGCTTTGTATATTGTATTTTAGAGTAATATTTTTCCGTCGGACGTTGCGATGTCGGAGAAATTGTATTTCCAAATATTTTATGGAGATGGGGAGATAGCACAGGGGGCGGATGGGGTGGATTTATCATCATTTTCAAGAGTCGTACGGGGCATATGCAGACCTAGCGATAGGACATACAGGGGTTTGTTGGAGTGGATGTCTCACATGTTCGCTTTGGATCCCTGCATCGCTCGGCCATGGAGTTAGAGCAGAGTGATCCGTGCGCAAGACTGTTTTTACGGAGAGTTGATTCCTATTAACTCGACATCAACATGGAGGAGTTATGTTGGTTTTGCCGTAGAGCGGGGTTGGTCGCTCATGTTGTTGGTACAGTGCTACCCAGTAGCTCCATCGGTGTCGCAAGTTCGTGATGTCGTGGTGGACATTACGGGGGAGGGGACGTCAAATGTGCAAGGATGCGAAGAGGAAGGCGGCGAGGACCCTGGAGACGAGGAGCACGAGAGTGACGGTAGCGAAGGGATCGAAGGGGCAGAGGAGACAGCGATGGAGGCGCGAGGGGTGGCCGACGAGGGGGAGGAGGTGGAGGACATAGTTGACCTGATGAAAGAGGAGGACCGTGCGGATGAGGAAGTCCCTGATGGTGAGCACTCTAACGAGGAGGACAACGCTCTTGAGGTGCCTATCCTTGGTGCGTGGACCAATTACAGTTTCGAAGACCTAAGAACGAATGAAGGGAACACTGATGCATGGGAGTATCGTGAGAACGAGGTGACGGAGGGGGCCATATATAAAGACAAGGAGGCTGTGATGGATGCGGTGAAGTACTGGGCAATGTCTCTCCGACGGCAATTCAGGGTAGTGAAGTCCAGCAAGAAGGAGTACGACGTGAAGTGCATAGTTGGATTCGTGCCCATGGCGGGTGCATGCATACAAGGGGAAGTGGAAGGACTACTGAAAATGCTCCATAGTGATGGAACACAATTGCGTGTTGGAAGAAGCGGAGCAGTACACCGCAACTGCCGCCTACTTGGGTGGCAAATGTGTTTTATGGTCGATCGTGGACAATCCGCACCGCACCTCGATCTATTATCACACCGTGGAGGAGAGGTTTCAAGACAAGATTAGCTACGAAAAGGCATGGAGAGCGAAAAGGACAACTCGAAATGCGGTTCGGGGACGAGGCTTCCTACGAGAATATTCCCCACTGCCGAGGGCAATAGCACGTAGGAACCCGGTACATCCGTCGACCTTGCGGAGTTTCTGCGGGTGGTGTGTGCGCGGTAAGTGGGTCTTGCAACGGCATTCTTCGCCTGGCGCATGCATAAATGCGTTCAAGACGCGTCGCCGGTCATTTGCATGGACGGCACATTCTCACGGGAAGTATAAGTGCGATTCTAATCTGCGATCGCGGTGGACGCCAACAACCGTGTTCTACGGTTGCATTGGCCTTCGTGGAGGGAAAAACACGGAGAGCTGGTATCGTTCCTTGAAAGAGTGAAGTGGCGGTTGTTCGACAGCTCGATGTTTGTATCATCCATGACCGACATGCGGGGTCGCTAAGGGCCGTGGATATGCAACAAGGGTCCGTGTCGTGGGAGCAACAAAGTGGCGGACCAAGAGCGGTGGTGCATGAGGCACATGGGTGCCAATTTTTCCCGTCGGGTCAGAACAAGGAGCTTATGAACATGTTCAAGCGGTACCGTAAATGTAACCAACGGAGGAAGTTCGACGCGCTTTGGAGGACGTTGGATGAATTAACGAAGAAGCGCCAATGAATCCAAGAGATACCGCTGTTCATCAAGGAATCGATGGTGTACCATGAGCAAGGAGAAGACCGCACGACTTTGTGTGCGCTCCCGACGACGCCCAAACATTTGGCGAGGCGAGGACCAAAGATAAAGAGTTTCACTGATCGGATACGGCACAAGCCTTTGGAGAAATGGTCCTTCGCATGACGAGGCGGCTCGCGTTATTTAATCATGACAACGAACTCGGTGGAGATTTACAATCGGTAATGAAAGGCACCGATGCCTTCCACGGTGGGTATAGTTGAAGGTGTCTTACTAGGGACACAGAGATATTTCATTGAGCGATACAAGAGCTTCGCAAAGATGTATGTCGGACAATCGACCGTCAGACTCGGCGGTTGTATCTACATACATGTCCAAGAAAACAAGAAAGGCGCAGACACATCGGGTGACACCGGAGAGTGGCGTAGAACGGAGATATCACGTGCACTGTGGTGACCGAGGTCGCAGGGGTGCCCATCGGGAGAGGACTTCCCATCTGTGCATACTCGAGCACCGATCGCGAGTGCTCCTGCCAGAAACCACGCCTGCTGCACTTGTCGTGCTCGCACATCATTGCCGCAGCCGCTGAGACGCATCAATCTTGTCGTCCGTTCATCTCCCCCTACTACTACAAGCAAAGTGTTTTCAACACGTGGCATCACGAGGTGTACGGATACCGAGTGGATGGATCGTTCACAACAGCCCCCCCTCCGGACCATCGATGGGTACCGGACATCCGAATGTTGAAGCTGAAGGTCGGGCGTCGAAGGACACGGCGCATTCGGAGTCAATACATGATATGGACGAGTCCGAGGCGCGTCGCAACCTCGGATAATATAATGTTCGATCTTCTTCGCATCTTGTAAGATTCGATCATGTACCAGTGAACTGTTGTGCCAATAATGTAATTTTCGCACTTCCAGTAAGTAGTTACTCGCGTCATGTATTTCTCGATGTACCAGTTAGTTGTTATTCGCATCATGTATTTTTTGATTTACTATTTAGTTGTTTTTTGCATCATGTATTTCTCGATGTACCAGTTAGTTGTTTTTCGCATCATGTATTTTTCGATGTACCAATTAATTGCTACGAGGGTAATGTAATTTTCGGCGTTGTGTGCCTCAGCGAACATATCTTCATCTTTTGTATTATTTGTTGAGTATGGTACAATTCGTTATTTCGCATTTCGTTTTGTGTTCACATTTCATTACTGACAAATTTGTTGTATTTGCTTTGTAACAGGCGACGATGGAGTGACCTTGCCTTGAGCTGCTCGACGCGACCGTCGATGCGACTCACCGGTCTAGGTACTCTGCAGAGCAGAACCGAGAGCTAGGGACACTCCGACCTCGGGTGCCCAACGAGCTGCTTCGCATTGACCCACGCTGGGTTCCACGTTGCTGCCAACGCTTGCACTGTTTTACGTACATGTATTTACCTGTGAATGCAATTCTAACGACGCAATGCACTACATGAGAGCAGGTGAGCCAGCCGCTCGCAACCTGCATGTAGTGCATTGCGTCGTTAGAATTGCATTCACAGGTATGCATCCACCCCGGACGCCTAGTACCATACAATATTCTAAAACTATAAATTTTCACCTTGGACGTCTAGTTTTGAAAAAAAGATAAAAATAAATATTAAAGAAAAAAATTCGAAAGTACTTAGCTCTCAAGATGGGCTACACTCGTATGCATCCACGAGGCCCAACAACTAGCCCCCAAAGCCACGACGGCCCAGAATGGACGGGCTTTGGTGGGCTGGGCCTCCAAGCCCATGCGTGTGCCCACCATGGCGCGTCGTCGACACGCACGGGCAGCAGGAGCCAGGAGGAGGGAACGTGCATGGCCGGGCGCCTCCACGTGGAGACCGTGCCCGGCGGCCGCTCGCCATGAGCACCGCCTCGGACCGGTGGGCCCCTCGGAGCCACGTAGGACGCGCGCGGCAAACGGTGGCCACCTATTCCGGGAGGCCTGATCTACTGCTCCATGTATCATTAATATACGTGCAGGGTGACCTGTAGGATATATCGATATATGTTTCCTACTTGAGATCCTCTAAGCACTTTAGTTAGGTAACTTCATTTTCTTGATTTGGAGCTTGCCCTTCCTGAATTAGTCATGAATGCGTATCATGGATTATTAATTAATTAGTGATTAATGTAACGTTTAGTCCATGATTTGATATGTGTACAACTCATCAGGATGTGTACTTCCTCCTGTCACAAATAGTGGTCGTTTTGGACATTGACGTAATCTCAAAACACAACTTTAGCCACTAATTTATATTATAATATATTTATAAAACCCAATAAAATTATAATATTATGAAAGTAATTTTTTAGATAAACCTATACATATGATTTTCATGTATCCAATTTAAATATTTAAAAAGGTATTGATAGTCAAAGTTTTGAAAGTTTGACTGTACCCATATTCAAAACAATAACTATTTATGACTAGAAGAAGTAATTAAGATGACTGTATGAAAACTTTCATCCATCTTGAATTGGTGTCCGTAAACTTGTTTTATAACGACAATTAATTTGAATGTAGCTCTTGTGCATTGATTCCCTTCAAAATTCATCCAGTTGACTTAATTTGACCGCTGTCTGATCTCAGCTTACGATTGATCGAGCTATCATTATGATTTGGAGAGAGCATATTAGAATATTGTATGGTACTAACAAACACCAATTAAGTAATTAACAAGTAGTTAGGCTTAATTTCCAAGATATCAGTATATATGTACACGTAGTATGCACCTGCGTACGTGCGGGCGCACATCCATGCATGCATACGTCTTGTCCTTCGTATATACTCTCTCTAATCACAAATAGTTGTCATTCTGAACTTTAATGTAATTCGAAGCTTTGATTGTCAATACCTTTTTAAATATTTAAATTGGATACATGAAAATCATATATAGGTTTGTTTCGAAAAATACTTTCTTAATATTATAAATTTATTCCGTTTTATAAATATATTATAATATAAATTAGTGGCCAAATTGTATTTTAGAGACCATATCGATATCCAAAACGACAATTATTTATGATCGGATGGAGTACTTACGTACAGTGTACACTAGCTTTAAACATCCCTAGCACCACCATGCATGGATCAACTGTATACATATGACATACCTAACACTATAGTTAAATAACCTTGTAGCACTCGCACAGACGATCCAACGCCGTGTAGCCACGTCGGATCGTCGTGTGGGCCCAGACGTGCATGTCGTCATGTCGTGAAATACTGAAAGGGAGCTGGGTATCTGTGCTTAGCCAGCTTTACAGAGGGACACAACACTAACGCCCTGCCAGTGTGACTGCATGTTGCAAAAGGTAGATCATGCCCATCGTCTTCCATCGATATATCGGATCTCTTTCCAGCCGGCCATTTCTATTCCTCCCAACCTATAGCTTCGTTTTCGTAGCGTTTGTGAAAACGAAGCTGCACTGTATTTCTGTAATAAATCATTATTGGAAAGCTCGGACAGTCGCTCGCATTGTCTAGGAGGTGGATTCGTCAGTGGTTATCTACTTATCTCTCTCCAAGATATACGTAGCTAGCCTGGCTATAAATAGCTCTACCTGCTCCCAAAACTCCTCACCGACCTAGCTTCATACGGCTAATAGCTAGCTAGCTAGCTAGTCTCTTCTAGCTTAGTAGCTAGCTAAGCTCGACAGCGCATCGATCGATGGCTGTGGCCAAGTGCGAGTGTGATCGCCTTGTGTGGGCGTTGCTCCTGGAGAGCAACCTCGGCGACCGTGGCAGCAACGGCGACGACGACGACGACGACGTCGATGTGGCCCCAGCAGCGTGAACTGCGTACTATGCATGCGGTAGTGTGGTGGCTAACTAGTACGCGCGAGTGGTGGGTTTAGTATTAAGGAGGTTCTGAAGTGCTATATATTTGATGCGTCTAATGAATAATCGTATGCTAAGCAACTGATCATGTCTCGTGTAATATATAGCTACCTGCTAATAAAGAGGGCATGGTGTGTGGAGTGCAGCTTGGTAGTACGCTAACTCTGGGACTGTAATTAAGCTCGAGTGTATATGAGTATCCGATATTTATGAGTTACGCAGGTATCAGTAGTAAATAAAAAAATTATGCTTAAATAATTATACCACTGCACTTCCTTTTTCATGATTCATGGTTGACCTTTTTGGAGGGTTTTAGGCTATTCTCTTCTCCTTTTCTGTTCTTGTTTTTCCTCCGAGGGAGAGGGGGTTTAGCTCAGTCAAGTTGTGTGAAGAATTGTAATGTAGGAATTAAAACTGAAAATGGGCCTGCGTGCCGTCTGTTACCTTCTGTATTAATGTCGTAGACGGTGAACCTGCGCGCGAAACTACTTTCTTTACCTGTCCTGCGTCCTGAACTTGAGCTTTCTTAATAAAGCTGGGTGGTCTCCTGTTGTCTAAAAAGAGGGCTTTAGCTCATCCTGCAACATCTGCGATTATAAACCTTTTGTAATTATTAGAAACCATACTCTGTGGATCTCACAAAAAGCTAAGAAAATTAGACTATGTAGCCGTGTAGTATACTGAAAGTACCAAATATAAATAGATGGCCTATGCTTCTTTTTACTTGATACAAAACAAATGTAAATTGATACATTATAGGAGATGATTAGGCCCTGTTTTGGGGTTTTAAGCCGACTTCAGTTTCTGAAAAGCGAGTAAACCTCTCCAAACAGCTCAGTTTTTAAGCGGCTTTTGCATAAGCTAGAAGCCATATATAACTAGCAAGAGCCAAAAGTTGAAAGCTGGGTTAGACTTGCTTTTGCACCTTATTGCCGAGGGAAATTAGCTATTGTAACATCCCGAAAAATACAAAAATAGGGAAAACAAAAATTTAAATTTTAAAATGGAATAAAGTAAATTTTTTAATTGGAATCAAGATTTTAATTTAAAATATCATCTTTTTCCTCACTTCCTTGAATTTTAGTCTTAAGAAAAGAATAATTGCAATATTAAAATCCTTTCTTCCAAAATGAACAAACTCTGAAAATAAATTTGAATTATGACCTTATTTTGAATTTATACCTTTTCTGAATTTTTATTGAATTTTGGTTTTTAAGAAAATCTTTTATATTAATTGTTTTCTTCTCCTTCAAAATTCAAAACTCAAAATACCATAAGAAAAAAAATCTGAAAAATATTATGTAAACCCAAAATATTCTCGGCATCTCCAAAAATTTTCCAAGCTATGTGAACACATTTATTGCTGAAAAGAAATAAAAAACAGTATAATGTGACTAGCAACAACACTCATGTCAGAGTTAAATACAAAATATTTGAATGAGATCATCAATTGAAATTTTTATGTCATCATACCCAGTGTCTTGGGAACTGAACTAAAAATGTTTTTAAAAAAATAAAATTTCATTTGAAGTGTCTTAAAAATCAAAAACAGAAACTGCAATAAATCAATAATAACAATGTCATAATTTTATAAAAAATAAATAAAATTGATCATAAGGTGAAATGTATACTATATATTAAAGTGGTGAGGATTACTGGCCATTGAGGGCTGCCACCTCAGCACGTGCGCGAAAAAAACCCTCCGAAAAATCTAAAATCGTATTTAGGTCCTCTGGTCGGTTTTTAACAAAAAGGACCCGAAAAAATCGCATTTAGGTCATCCGGTTAGTTTTTAACAGAAAAGACCCGAAAAACTAAAATTATGTTTAGGTCCCTGTGTGATTTATGTTCAGGTCCTCCCAGAGGTTTTTATAAGAATGGACCCCAGAAAATACGAAATTATGTTTAGGTCCCTCTGCGGTTTACGTTTAGCTCCTCTCAGCATTTTTTTGTAGAATGGACCCAAAAAAAATAAAAAATATGTCCGCGGTTTTCTCACAAAAAAAACACAAATTCGCCGAAGGTTTATAGCAGTCCACAGATTCGCAAAAGGTTTATAGCAGTCCACAGATTCACCGATGGGTCCTACCGACCCATTTTTACGCAAGAAAACTAAATGACATTTAAATCATTTTTTTCAGAATGGACGCGATTTTGTCCAAAAAAATACAGATTTGCCGAATGTTTATAGCATTCCACAAATTAGCTGATGGGTCCTACCGACCCATTTTTACGCAAAAAAACTAAATGATGTTTAAATCATTTTTTGCAGAATAGACCAAAAAAACAGAAAATACATTCTCGGTTTTCTCTCAAAAAAACACATATTCGCCGAAGGTTTGTAGCAGTCCACAAATTAGCCGACAGGTCCTACCGACCCATTTTTACGAAAAAAAACTAAATAACGTTTAAATCCCTTCGCGGTTTTCTCAAAAAAAATTCACAAATTCTCTGATGGCTCCTATTAGCCCTTCCAAAAAAAACATAGATTCGTCGAAGTTTTATAGCAGTCCACAAAATTAGCCGACGGGTCCTACCAACTCATTTTTACGCAAAAAAATTTAAATAATGTTTAAATCCCTCCATGGTTTTCTCCAAAAAAAAATCCACAGATTCGTCGACGGCTCCTAGCATCCTATTTTTTTTATAAAAAAACAAAAAAAAACGAAGTTACGTGTTTTTTTTAGAAATATCCGTCGGACCAAATTTCGCGCGTCGCAATGTCGCGCGATCTAATTTCCCAAATTCTGCACGTCGCAGCGTCACGCGCCGAAATTTCGCACGACGTAGCGTAGCACGTGACATTGGCTAGTTTTTACGATAGCTCTCAATACCTATTAGGATCAAATATTTTCAGAGATTCCAAACTAGCCGTGCGAACTGAGTACTAGTCTTACGTCGCCATTACTCCCTGTGTCATCATCTTAGAACCTAGCCGAAGCCCTGGCCTTCTTCTTCTCCACCGAGCTCAGCACCAACCTTCTGCCTTGTCCCATTCTGGCCATAGCCATTGCCACCTTGCTCCCTCTGTGCTTAGTCAAAACCGCAAGACTTCAACCAAGAAAGAGCGCCGTACGCAGCCAAAACGCAGCGTCCTATTGCCTGTGTCACCGCCCTGTCCTTGCCATACTTCGGCCATGCCCTGCGCCGACCAAACCTCACGAAATTCGTGTCGCCGCCTTCGGCTATCCCCGTTCAAACCTTGTCGCACCGCCTCTCTTCGGCTATATAAGCCACCGAAGGCTTGTATGGTTCCCTGCATCCCTCTTCCACCTTTTCCCTGCCTGAGTTTGCTCCAGCCACCATTAAGCAGCCAATACTGCCGAGCTCCACCAAAAAGGGAAAAACTCGATTCGAGCAACTCGGTGAATATCATCCCAATTAATTCGAGCATCTAAGAGCATCCATAAACACGCTGCCCACTTTGTTTTTAGCTTTTGTTGCCCGAACCGTCGTTGCCCCGATCGACCTCTTCTCCAAGACGGGCGCATGGTGGTGGCCCACTGTGGCTGTTCCCCTGACCCAACCAATGGACAAAATGGAACGTCCTAGCCTCACTAATGCTTAATCCGTGCTCCTCTAAGATTGATCAAGCTTCCTTCTTCCAGCCGGCCATCCACCGCCGCCTCCATCACTGGGTCACGGTGGCTGCCAGTTTTCCCTCACCGCTGGCCATGCCTGAGCCTTCCACTGGGACCCCAAGCTACCCTATAGCCTACCAAGCAATTGTCTGAGGCCGACGAACCCAACCTCGCCGCCGGCGGCCTCATCTTTGCGCTGCTCTGCTTTTACTCACTGAAGAGTGGGTCCTAGCTGTCAGTTGGTGAGTCCCGGGAAACCAATTCAAAAACCAAAAGACGCTTTCCAAGATAAGTAAACATATTTCGTAATTTCAGTGCATTTCCAAAACCTGTCAAGATTCAAACATACATAACTATTGCGTTTTAACTCCAACTCTAGTGAAATAAATTTATAAATTCATATAAAATAATTTAGTTTCATAATATGCAAAAATAATTATTTTTTAATCAAAGTTTGAATTATTTGCATTTAAAAATTTAAATGAACCATAATATGGACTCTAAAGGAAATATGTAAACCATAACTCCTAAAGTCATGAAATAATTTTTTACATGCTCCTGAGACATTAAAAAACCCGTTTTTACAAAAATAATTAGATTTTAATCTAGTTTGAATTAAAATTAAAAATTAAGTCATTATTCAACACATAAAAACTCAAATAGTTATAACTTGTGCGTATAAATTCAAAATTTGGCAAAACCAATTCCTAGACCCAGATAAGACCACATAATCCTTAGATATGCAAAAATATTTTTATTTTTGGTCTCATTTTAAAATTTTCAAATTTAAATTCATACAAAACCGTAATATGCACTATTAAAAATATTAAAACCATAGCTATTAAAAATATGAAATAAATTCAAAAAATATATAAGACCATAAATATTCCATTTATGCAAAAAATATTTAATTCTTAACTTATGGACATAAATTAGAAATTTAAAATTAAATAGAACATAGAATATACTCTATTAAGAATTTTTGCAAGTTAACTTTAAAATAAATGAACTTTTTTTCAAATATTCCAGAGCTCATGAGAATCCCATATCTACAACAAAAATCTGAATTTAGACTTATTTTGTATCGAACTTTAATTAAAATAAGTCTCCATTATATGCCTTATTCAAATAATTGTAATTAGCATAGATATATTCAAAATTTGGTGAAAACAAGTTATAGACCTTGTAAAAATCATAAATCCTCTGTTTAATAAAAATATTTAATAATTGAGTTAGTTGAGTTTAGAAGTTGAGTTTACATTCTAATAACTTTGTTTCCTATACATATGTATAATTGGTATGTAAAAGAAACTCATAAATAAGTGTTAATATAAAAGAACCAAGTCCTTAATTGCCTTACGGAAATAGACCATTTAATACTGTAGAAATTATTATGTTTAAACCTGATTTGCACATAATATACCATATAATAACTTTGAATTAATTATATACCCAAATAATTTTAGCCTCTTGAATTCATAAAGCAGGACCCCAAACCTTTGTAAAATATAGATTCATGCCCAATAGTAGGAGTTAAATCTAAACCCTAACTGCACTCACCTAAAAAGCAATCTGATCCTATATATACAACTAAAACTATAGAAACACATAGTATAAAGGAAACAAATCTAAAATAACAAGAAACTAGTTCCCAAACTATAAACTCTTGTAAAACCATATACTTGTTGTTCTATAATAGTAATTGATTGATCCTTGAAGAACACAATTTTATTTAAAGATGTGTAATAAGCATACTTGTAATTTATATAGACCTAGTATAGTCACTATTCATGGTTACTATACATTGGCCTCAAAAAATTATGAAATAAGATTCCAAAAGCTTGCTGGAACCATAAACACTCCAAATCTGCGAAAAGATTTAAATTTGAATTAGGCTGAAACTAAGTTCATAAAAGATTTCATTTCCTATATACATATATAATTGGAATATGAATAACTTTCACAAATAAAAGCTAAAATACGCAAAACCAGTTTCAAGACATTTCAGGACCAAGACCTGCTAATGTTATAAAAATGGTTGCATATCTATGTGAATTGCAGTCGCAAATCTAAAACAAAATCTAACCAATTAAAAGGTAAACTTTAGAAATACATAAGATTAAAAAATGAATAGAACATCACAAATAAACACTAATACCAATAGGACCATCTTAAGAATGCTCCCTATGGCAAGACCGTCCTATTATGCAGAAACAATTATAATTAAATATCCTTTGCATCTGGATCCTATTAAAAAGCATAACCCGACACTACTACAGAATGGTACATCACTATCGCTTCATCTGTGTTGATTCTTAAGTTTTTTTGGAAAAATCGATTGTGATAGATGACTTAAGAGAGTGTGTTAATAATAATCACAATCGCTTCTCAGGTTAGAAGCGATTGTGATGTAGCACTAGGCACATCACAATCGGATCTAACATGAAAACCGATTGTGATGTGCATGCGTACATCACAATCGGTTCTGACATGAGAACTTATTGTGATGTACCTCACTAGGTTATTTATATCCTCGGGCTGAACTCTCCTCCATTGTTGTTCCTCGGGATGAACTCTCCTCTGTTGTTGGGTGTTAAGAGGGTAAAGTTGAAGCCCTAGCTTGAGGAGATTTCCCTTTTTCCCCTCATTTGTGGTTTTCTTCAAAATGTGAGCATTCCTTCAAACCCCTTCAATTTTGCACTAGGTTGTTGTTGCACTGGAATTGTGTATCCTATCAGATTTCACACCCTTTATTTGACAACCACACATCCATTTAATTATCTTTGTAGTACTCTCATTTTAATCTAAGATTGTTGTTGCTGTAATATGATGAATATTAGAGTTTAGGTTACGTAACCTACGTCTCCCGTTCGAGGCTGGTTGTTTATAAGTGTGCTGAAATGGTATATTTATAAGTAAGCTGTCTCGAATTGTCCATGATTTTTTGGACTGTTCGAGAAAATATGGTTCGGACAAGTTCCTAGACTATTGTACAACTCCAAAGAAAGTTTCGATACCATCTTCGTGGTGTTCTCCGGACACACACCCCTCTTGACGTGTCGTCTAGACATGTATCTAAAGAACAACAGGGAGATGCTGTCGAAATTTTCTTTGGAGTTGTACAACAGCTTAGGAGCTTGCCCGAACCACATTTCCTCGAATGGGACTAGGACCTAACCTATTTAGAGATTAGGAGTCATCGTTGGTACGTACTTAGTTAGTCAACAGATAGATGTTTCGTTAAGATCATTCAATTCGTCAATTTTGTTAATGCTTGCACCCTTATTTTATTTCATTGAAGTCACAAGATTTGCAAGCTATTGCATTAATTAGGTAATTCGATATCATTGATCATGTTTTAAATGTATGTCTCCTAAGTAGGGAATTGGAAGCGCTTGACTAGGGAAGAAGGTATCGGGAGTAAAATTATATATCTTGGAACCCATCCTCTATTCTGCAAAGGTAATGAAATGATGCCTCAATATTCGAAATAGCTAGCTAGCTATCGCTCTAGTTTTCCTTAATTTATTGTGCGTAGCTTAATTGCAGATGGACCGTGAAGAATGGATGTATCAGAAAAGCTGCGTGAGTCCTGAATTTCTGAGGGGTGTTAAGGAGTTCAAAAAAATTATAAAAGAAGACATGGTGAAGAGGGGTGTAAACTTCATATATTGTCCTTGCTTTGATTGCACAAATCTCAGAAGATTTAACAACTCAGCTCAAATTGAAGACTACCTGATTTGATGTGGCTTCGTGAGGAATTACACGTGTTGGATCCATCACGGAAAGACAAGTAGTACCCTTCCGGTATGCAACAAAGACATGGTGAAACCAGATGATGAGTTGCAGCGTGATATGTTTGAGAAGGATAATTTAGAGCAAATGTTGCAGGATGTGGAGGGAAATTACACGAAAAAAGAGTTTGAAAAGTTTAAAAGCTTGATGGAAGATGATGCCAAACCGTTGTTCTTAGGTTGCAAAGCGGAATACACCAAGTTGGGTTCGATCTTTGCATTGTTCAAACTGAAGGCAAAACACCGTTGGACAGATATAAGTTTCAATGCTCTTTTAGCTCTTTTATCGGATGTGCTTTTGAAGGGAAATGAGTTGTCAACAAGCATTTATGAAGCGAAGAAGCTACTATGTCCTATGAGAATGGAAATAGAAAGGATACATGTATGTCCAAATGTTTGCTTCTTGTGCCGTAATGTGCATAAAAAACTGCACATTTGTCCAGTTTGCGGTGTACCCCGGTAAAAACAAAAAGAGAAGCATAATGATAAGAAGCGTAAGAGCCAGGACGACGACGGTGAAGAGGTCACTAAAGAGGCACCGGCCAAGGTATTGTGATACTTGCCCATCATTCCCTGTTTAGAGCAGTTGTTTGCAAATCCCAAAGAGGCAAAAATTGTTGTGTTTCCATTATGAATGTCAAAAGGAAGATGGCAAGCTGAGATATGCCGTTGATTCAGTTCAATGGAGAAACATCGATTGGAAACATAAGGAGTTTGGTGCCGAGATGAGGAACATAAGTTTTGGATTGAGTACCGATGGAATGAATCCGTTTGGTAACATGAGTAGTCGTCACAGCACCTGGCCAGTTCTGTTGTATATCTACAATCTCCCTCCTTGGTTGTGCATGAAACGAAAGTATATCATGATGTCATTGCTAATCTCGGAACCTAAATAGTCGTAAAATGATATTGATGTGTACGTTGCACCACTGATTGAGGATTTGGTAAAATTGTGGAACGAGGGGGCCGTGGTATGGGATGCATACAAAAGAGAGCACTTCACCCTATGGGCTATGATATTTTGCAACATAAATAATTTCCCGCTCTTGGTAATTTGGCGGGCTATAGTACGAAAGGAGCCAAAGCGTGTCCTATTTGTGAGAGAAGATTGAGAGCTTGTGGGTGTTGGATTACAAGAAAATTGTGTACATGGGTCACCGTAGGTTTCTACCTCGAAGTTATCGATACCATAAGATAGATGATAAATTTGATGGGAAGAGGGAAGTTCGTTCGGCCCCACAGCCTATGAGTGGAAAGCAAGTATATTCACGCTTGGAGGATATCGATGTTCAGTATGGAAAGAGCCGTAAATCTGTTCGTCCCAGGACCATTTGGAAGAAGTGGTCAATATTTTGGGACTTACCATACTAGAAAGAGTTAGATGTCCGTCATTGTCTTGATGTTATGCACATTGAAAAGAATGTTTGCAATAATTTGGTTGGTATCCTACTGAACATACCTGGGAAGACCAAGAATGGTGTGAATACTCACTATGACATGGCCTACATGGGAATCAGGCCCAAGCTTGCAGTGATAGAGGAGGATGAAAAATGTACGTACATCCCAGCTACGTGCTACACCCTGTCCAAGAAAAAGAAAGAAGACCTCTGCAAATGTCTCCAAGGTATTAAAGTTTCATTGGGCTACTCCGCAAATATTAAGAAGCTTGTGTCCGTGAATGATTTGAAGTTGATTGGTATGAAGTTCCACGACTGTCATGTTTTGATGACCTAAATGTTCCCTGTTGTAATAAAAAATATTCTGCCAGAGAATGTCAGGTTGACAATCACGAAGCTATGTTATTTCTTCAATGCGATCTCCTGCAAGGTTATTGACCTTGATGTGCTAGACAACTTATAGAGTGAGGTGGTGCAGACTCTATGCCAACTTGAGATGCATTTCCCCTCGTCGTTCTTCGACGTTATGGTCCACCTTGTTGTTCACCTTGTTAGAGAGATTAAGATACGCGGACCTGCATTCCTACGTTAAATGTATCCGTTCGATAGGTACATGGGTATATTAAAGTCATACGTGAGGAATCGGTGAAGCCTAAGGGTAGTATTGTTGAAGGTTATAGGACTGAAGAAGTTATTGAGTTCTGCATGGACTACCTAGGTAAAAGATAAGCAATTAGTGTTCATGTATCTCGTTATGAGGGCAAACTTGCTGACAAAGGAACAGTTGGGTCCAAAATAACGAGTCCACGATTTGATATGTATTGCAAAGTGCATTTGACAGTCTTGCAACGTAGCGCAGAAGTTCATCCATACATCGAGCAACATAAGTTGATATTACGGGAAGAGAATCCACATATGGATGAGCTTTCCATCACGCAAGAACACAACGATCGATTTCTCACATAGTTGAAAGAAAAGGCAGATGTCTCTGTTAGTGAGAATGTCAAATGGTTGGCTGACGGACCAAGATTTAATGTACAGACATGGCAGAGGTACGATATTTATGGCTACACCTTTTACACTGAAAGTCAAGATGCAAAGAGTACGATCCAAAACAGTGGTGTGAGTATAGATGCTTTCTCCGATGATCATAACCTAAAAGGCCTCAAATGGAAAAGTTGTAGATGTCTTCAAGTGGTCCAATTTAGAATCCTAATTGATCAATTTCAAGTTCTGATGTGGGAGATATAGGCCATGTAAGGCAGGCTGCCCAGAAAATCAGAGTTCGCAAGCAAGGTCAAATTTCAAGGTCGATTTTGCAAGGAAAACAACATTTTCAGGACTTCACAAATAGAACGTTGAATGTACCTTCAGTAGATAAATGTAAAAAAGAGTAACTGAATTTGGAGTTCAGATGACCAAGATATTGCCTCCAAAATCTTCTCTGCGTAGAAAGAAAGTGTAAACTGACTCAAATTCTATGGAGATTCCGAATTCAAACTTTATATTGCGATTGTTTCCAACCCTATCACATCCAATCCACGACCCTCTAGCCCCTTGTCTTTTAAATAGGACCCTAGGGGCACCCTCCAAAAGATCCAATCTTCGAGTTCTTCCCTCGTCATTCTGTCTTGGTCAGAGCAATGATCCACCATGTAATTAGATCTAAATTAGATATAGCTCTAATTAGCCTCTCTAATTAGAGGAGATTCTAATGTGGGACGGTTCTAATTAGAGTCAGGATCTTGAGAGTCTACGCAGAGAGTTCGCAACTTCTGTAATCTTCTTGGTTGTAAGCATTCCTATATACTCTCTGTTTTTATGCTTTGCTATGATGGTTATTATATTTTGCATCTATGATTATCCTATTGTGCGTCTTTCTAATATTATGCGTGTTTCCCCGTTGGTAATTAGGTCAACTTAATTATCGATTGTTTAGCCCTAGGTTTAGACGTGGTGTTTAGATCTAGTGAGAAAAACTATATCAAGTTGTGTAGGACTTGCCACGCTTAGATTAGTCTCATCCCGTGATAGGTGAACCGGTGAAAAAGATGAAATTGGACTGTAGGGTGAGAGCTAGCCACCTTAGTGGTTGATCTAGCATCTTATTTTTCCATCAATTTACCATTGCAGCCTTTGATCATTGTTCTCTCGCCCTAACACCAGTTTGATCTTTCTTACTTTTAGGCTAATTGCTTTATGCTTATCTATATTTTTACTGAAGTTGGATTCCATTCATCACTCAGATCCGTTTACCCTGGATAGTTAGATGATTTTTAGATTGTTGAATCGTAGACAAAGTTAGTCCGTTCTCCGTAGATACGACAACCTTAGAATACTCTGGATGGATGAAAGGTTTCAATTAACCCGTACACTTACGATTACATCTTAACTAACATTGATTGTGTCAACAAAAGCCTCGTCCACTTCTCCCTCAATAATCGAGACCACACCGCCGACTGCTCTACCAAGGAAATCTACATCGACCTCAACTTCTCCCTGTCCAAACTCTAGCCCGTTAATCCCCAGATCAGACGAACCATAACTTGCGTCCTGGTATGTGAAGTTGCTTGTCCTTTTTAACTTTGAGAAGAAATTTTGGAAAGTTTCTTGTGATGTGTGAGCTGTGAGGCGCTTGTTGTAATACGTAGAATTTTCCTAGGTTGGGAAATTTCTAGACAAGGTGAACTACTGAAATGTCTAGGCATGTATGAACTGTGAGAGGGAAGGGAGAGATCAGAGCCTTGCTGTTTGGTTGTAAAATTTTTCCAAGATTCTGCTCCTCTCCGGCCTTGGGCTGGGCGCTCAATTGTGAATTTGGCTGGGCGGCAGGAGAGTGATAGCAACTTTTGTGCAGCTTCTTTTGGAATAGCAGTAGTACTGTACTGGGTAGTACTAGAATTAGGGATAAAAGGTGAGACTGTGAGAGCACTTTCATCCCTTAACTACCTATATCAGCAAAAATTTGATGCATCCAGCTGGAACACAGTTTGGCGCTTCTCTGTTCCTCCCAAGGAAAAAACACTTCTATGTGGTTTGATAATAATCCTTTTAACTCTGCACTAACATTTTTATGATCTTAATCAGGAGTTTTCGTTGTCAGGCCACTAGACAATAATCTATTCAATTTATGATATGTAGAAACTTATGTCTTAGCAAATACTAAGGGCATGTATAATGGTGTGATGTCAGTTGTCTATATGTTTTGCTACGTAAGATTTTTGTTGACATGAAAGAAAGAAAAGGAGGAGAGAGGGTATAGCTATCTTAGACGACCATATAGCCAGCATAAAATACCATTATGTGAGTTATTATATATAATAAATATTTTTTCATACCATAATTAAAAGATTATAGAAACTTGTAGAGATAACTTTAATATATCATATATTGTAGAAGCTGTCTTTAGATGACATAGAGGAGTATATAGACGACAATCGTCTCTACTATTATACATGCTCTAAGGCCACTTGACAATAATCTGTTCAATTTATGGTATGTAGACACACTACTACACAAATGATCATCTTTGACGTCTCATCTCAGACGGTTTTGATGTTTCCATGAAAATCCCTCCGCGAAGGCCTAAGGAAAATTGCGTTGAAACTATCATAGACGATTAGTTCAAAGCAACCATATGTGATATTTGAGGCGAGATCATTTTCACAAACAGCTCGGACATCTTAACTATCTACGATGAAACATAGACGGTTTTTGTTTCATAGCCGTTTGTGATGAATCAACTTATCACAGACGGCTGCGTTTCTGGAACCATCTATGATGTGACATTGACGGTTTGTTCTCACAACTGTCTTTGTAAGTAAACTTATCACCGACGGTTGTATTTAGGGAACCGTCTTTATTGCAGTACATATTCTTCAGCTTCTATCGTGATCAAACACGTTCATCAAGTACTATTTTTTGAAGAGTCTAAAGACCTTGCACTCTCTAGTGCTATTAAGTCATAACCATCTGTTGCTATACTAGTATAGTGCCTGTGCTAACGCTACGACGGCACCCGCTTATTAATTAAATGAGAAGATAAGTATGAATACAACACTTAATAATAAAAGAGAAATTTAGAATTCTAAATGAATTTAGAAAGAAAAAAGGAACTAAATGGAGGTCGAATGGGCGAAAACGGGCTCCCAAAAGATTTTAAATCAAGAAAGAGAAAGAAAAAAGAATTTTCTGATTTTAGATTATTTTTTTGCAACTTCCACAGAGAGCACAGTGTGCTCTCTCTCCGGCTTGGCCAGCAAGGGGAGGAAGGCGCGGGGGTGGCCGACCGGTCATCGCATGGTCGGCACTGGTGCGGCGAGATCGCGGCAGACCGCACTGCGGGGAGGAGTCACGGTGCATGTGAATTTTGCCGAAAGATGACGGTGATGGCTTGGGTTACCTCCAAAATCCGCGATCTTTACAAGAGGAGCACTTAGGATTTACGCAATGCGATGGGGTGGAGGAGAGCTCACGGCTTTTATAGCCCCGAAACAAGCATATTTATGGAAACCATAATTTGGGATCAAATCAGATTGGGAGGAAATTTTGGCAATAAATTTGGGGAATTAACACCATAGATGGAAAGAGGAGATTTTGTGCGGGATTGATGGAGCTTTGGAGCTTCTTTCTTGCTTTAATGGAGGAGGAAGAGAAGAAGCTTCTGCAGTCCAAGCTGCACTAGAAGAAGCTATAGGTGAGTTGCCTTCATTTTTTAAATATAGAAGGATTTTTGAAAAGATAGCACGTTAGGTTAAAAATTCTAGAAAAATTCTCAAAAACTTTCGATTATTTTGTACTTAATAAAATTATTTTAAAAAATTAAATTATAAATTTGCCGAGACGCGGCGATCATGAGGTCGTGACCAAAGAACCTCGCCAAGCGTCGGTAAAGCCACCGATGGCGCACCGTGGAGCCATTGCGGACTGCGTTCTCCGTCCATGCCGCCCCATCTCCCGGTTTCCTTTTCCCAACACGTAATGTATGGTCCTTTCCTTTTCCAGGATGTTTGTTTCCTTTTCCTTGATTCTAAGACGTTTGTTTCCTTTTCCTTGTTGATGCTTTGGAGGTGAGGAAGGTCATTGTGGGCCACAGGATGATTTCGGAAAAATATGGAAAATAAATCGCGCTCGCCGACCACCGGATCCGTAAGGAAAAAAGATAAAATTAAATGCAGTTTCACGCCACGGTTCCGCGAGAAAAATTGAAAAAATTAAGCAAAGACTCACAGATCGTTGGTTCCTTAGATAAAAATAAAAACAAAATTCAACACTCTCCGTATACCAAATTAGGCTCTATGGGGCTAGATCCGTAAAAAAGTCTCGAAAAGGGTCATATTCGGAAAAAAATACGATCACAATGCTAGGAAAATAAAAAATTCAAGTCTTGTTTCCTTGCATGTGGATCCTTCCTGTTTATTTCCTTGTTTGATTCATCCTCCTTCCAAATATGTACTACGTACAATTTTTGGCAGAAAAAAATTCGAGTCTGGTTTCCTTACATGCGGATCCTCCTTATTTATTTTCTTTTTTGATTCGCTCTCCTTCCAAATATGTAGGTGGGGGAGGTCTGTTGTGGGGCACAGGGATTATTAGACACACTAAATAATGGCCATCGGATGTGGGTGAGTAAAAATGAGAAAAGATCTGAGACGTTCATTTTGATGAATGCAAGTTTCTGGGGACGTTTTGCTGGGTGCACGAATATTGGGCCACCTCTAATGAGGTGCCTTATTTAGGGTGGACGTAGAAAAAATTACTTAGGTGCATTATAAAGGGGTATAGATTCAGAAGAGTAGGCGGGAGTGTGACTACTTTTGTATACTATTAAATGTGTTGTGCTCTATTGTTAACTCAGTACAATTGTTAATTTTCATGCATGTTTTGTTAACTATCTCTTGTTGATTCGCATGTGCTTTGTTAACTGTACTGTGTTGATGTATATATTTTTCAACAGTAAAATGTTGTTGTCTTACGTGATATCTGTACAGAGGGCATAGCTAGCGTGATTTTTGAGGCTAGCCATAAAACTGAAATTATGTATAAAAATGTATATCACAGATGAACTGTCTATTATTTATCCTTATCGCAGACGGTTCGTCATAGTAACCATATGTTATTTATCATTATACAGTTTCTTATGTACTAATTGTCCGCGATATGTAATTATTACATGTGGTTTTTGGTGGATAATCATATGTGATGTGTACCTACCACTGGTCAGCACTAACTATTTTTTTGTAGACGGATCCAAAACCATGTGTGCTGACTTTCTTTAGTCTTATGTGATTTTCTTCTATATGGTAGTGATAGTTATGTCTTAGCAAATACTTGTCCACCTACTTATGTTGTCCTGTTTAAAATTCCGTAATGGAATGGTAGGATGAAAAAAAAGAAAACAAAATCAAAAGATCTGATTGTCCAGCGTTCATCTTACCATCAAGGTAAAATGGCAATTTTAAAGATTATATGTGAATATATCTTAGCTTAAATTCTCCTTAATATGTACTTTGAAGTTACAAACGCTCAATCTTAGTTATGTGCTTCACAACTGTTACAGTTTGCTGTCCTTTATTCTGAACGCATGGTAAACATTACTTTGTTGAAAAAATATTAAAGATTAACAAGGCACACTTTTTTCTCCTTGTGTTGTTTTCGTCTTAGTTTTCAGCAGAAATATTATATAGTTTTTTTGTGATGTGTGAGGCTTTTGATCATTTTTCTATTCCGTAGTTTATGGAATAAAATTCAGCAGACATTTAAGTACAGGAATAAAATTCTGACACAAGAAATTTAGTAGTTTATGGCATTTCCTGACAATCAGTTTGGCAGATTGGCCTAGCCAATTTTGGAGTTGTTAGCTGGAAGTAGAAAAATACAACTACTACTCCGAGTATTACAAGCCTGTGTTTTATGTAGCCTCCTTGCACACCTTTTTTTTAATCTCCTTCCGAATGAAATTATAAATTTAATTCCCTTTTTGACCGCGGATGCACCGATAGACCGTGTCACCTACGGCACTTCCCTACCGCAGTAGGTAGGGGTGTAATCAGCTTAGATTCGGTCGGATATCGTTCTTTTTTTATTGGACTCAGAGTTGGATATTGAATACGGCGTGGATAATATCGGCCACGAATTCGAAGCAAAATGTGGGACTATGTGGAGGTCAACCCATGGATGTGTGATGAGTATTTGACATTTGTTAGGCTTATGTCGATTTATGTGAGTTTGTTTTAGTTTATAAAACTGAATTTGCAATTTTGAATTGCTGTCGGCCTTCCCAGTAAGCTTAAGCGATGCATTTAATTGGGAATTCATGCTGGTGTTAATTATATGTTGCATATTTTGTTGTGCAATACTATGTGATGTGTTTGCTTGTCTATGATTGTTGCAGGATTTCGGAGTTAGGTCATGGTGAGGTAGAGGAGACCGGGACTAGGCTAGGAGAGCTACGGTCCAGATGGTCAAAGTACACCAAAAGATGACTCGGGTCGAGGAGTTGCTGTAAGCCGGGATAACAAGTGGATGGATGAGATGCTAACTTAAGCCATACTGAAGCGAAGGAGGATCGCTAGATCAAGGGTTTGCAGGTTGAGTAGTGGTTAGGTTAGTATCAAATGGTTAAAACCCGTTATGTTGTTGGGTTTTGGGTTAGCCTATGTATGATTGAGTGAGTTAATCACAACCCTTGATGAGGTTTCTTATGGGAGAAGGAAGTCATCCAAGGGTGGAGAATCCTAGCCCTTGATAAGGTTCCTTATGAGAGAATGAAGTCATCCAAGGGTGGATCTTGACTAGGTTGTGATATAAATAGAGGGGTGGAGGGATGCCTCTATACTAAGTCTTTGAGAAGGATTTTGGTTTCCTTGTGTTCCTTTGAGCTTTATCCACCTGATTGTGAGGCTTTATAAACCTTTCTATCAAAGCAATGAAATTTTAATTTCATTTTATATTCTGCAATTTACATTCTGCACTTTAAATTCCTGCAATTTACATTCCGCACTTTAAATTTTTATAATTTACTTTCCGCACATTTAGATTTGCTTTCCCTCCTTCTAAATGCTTGTGGATTTTATGTCAAGGATGAATGATTGATGGATGAATCTTTTTTACATCATATCCCAATTATCTAGGCAAATTTTATCTTAATTCTTACAAGAATTTTTTGCTTGGTTCTTTCTTGCAACTTGAGCTTTGCTTCCCCTCCTTCTACTTGCTATAGTTCTTTTGGATCTAGGATGTGTAAGAGGTTGAGTAACTCATCTAAATCATATCTCAACCTAGTAAGATCTATTAGAACTCATTCTTGCTCAATTTATGCTTGCAACATTGTGCCCTTGATCTGAAATCGCTGTTTTTGGTGTAGTTTGAACATATGCATGAAAGGTTGAGACCTTATGTTTATTCTTGCAATTCCTTCTGGAATCATAGTCCTAAGGTCATTTCCTAGTCATGGTTCATGTTTCATCAAGTTTGGTTGGATAGATCAAAAGTTATTGAGGTTTCTTTGTGGTCAAAGTTTCTGAAATCTTTGCTTTTATACCGTGTATTTGTTAAGCAAGAAAGGTCACTCTTTTGGGTTTTATTTTGAAATCATGGAGCTGAATCGATACGGTAGCGAATAGTTTTTATCTGATATTGCGTGAAAATAGATACCACATATATCACACATATAGCAATGATTAACCAACCGTATGAGTTCAACATGCAACAGTATTATCACAATTTAAAAAGTTATTTTATCAAGTAGTCTAATAAAGTTGCAAAAGTATCAAATATTCCTTTATGTTTTGTAAAAAAATACCAGGTATTCACGTAGTCAAGTGGAAATATATTCTTACATGTCAAGCTCTGATGGCAGCCAACACCGGTTGGCAGGATGGCGAATGGGACAATGGCAGGTTAGTGGAGCTGTGGAGGGAGGGCCTAACTTGGGCTATTTGGCTGGTGAAAGTTCAAGCTTCATTAAGTTGGTTTTGGTGTTAATGACAAATCTAATATTGAGACTAACTCTTTTAATAATCATAATATTGATTAGTCTCAATTGTTAATTAATGACAAATCTTTTATAAGACTAACACTTTTGTTGAGCTTAACTCTCATTAGTCTCTTTTGGATGAAAAGATGGAAATATCAAAGGTATGCATTTGAATTCATATTATCATATCTTGTTGCATTCTTTGGATATAATATTCATAATCATATTGATAAATTCACATATGAGACTAACTCTTTTATTGAGTATATCTTTGATTAGTCTCATCTCATTAAAAAAATGGAAAACCCAAGGTATGCACTCGTACTCATTTTACGATATCTTAATGCATATTTTGGATTCATGTTAAGGGATGAACTCTACCATTATTTAGAACTCAAGATATGCATTAATGTTTCAACTCTATATATACATGAATGCACACATTTAGGGGGAGTTCATGCTTAATCTTGAAGTTTCAAAGTATTGATCTAATCCATATTTCTATATTAAGGATCATTACATTGAAACAACCATTTGAGTATATTTAACTTGTGTAGTTGTAGTATACTCATGGCAATATAGGATAAACTCCAAAGCAATCAAAAATTGAATATGTGCATATTGATTCAAGTTCAATTATTTGCATGCACACATCTAACAGAATTTAGTCTATAATTAATGGTCTTAAGAGTATTGAACCCTTTCCACCACTCCATATAAATTGGATCATTACTTTTAGATTTCATCGAATTGAGTATATGAAACTTGTGTAGTTAATATATACTCATGACAATTTAAATTGTGTTCGGTTGCCATTCAATCAACAAAGAACTAGTCATGTGTTGATGGTTCACTTTGTTGATCCTAGGGCAATCGAAAGTTCTTGAGTATATAAAGCATTAATTGCATTAGTATACTCAAGACACAATTAAGCTTTCAATCATTTGTCTTCGGGTTGTGGTCAATCATCAAAGGAAAAGATCAAAGGATCTTGGGAGCATCTATTATATGTTAACAGAGTACAATGATGATTGAGACGACCATGTGATTTGGACTATTACTTTCAATAAGTTTGAAATTGGTTTAAGTGCAAGGTTGAGATGGATGAACGGGACAAGGACGTCATCATGTGTTGATGAGCATCAAGAGAGGATCCCGAAGCTAAGACAAGGGGAGTTCATCATGTGTTGATGAACAAGACGAAGATCCCGACTTGAAGAGAAGATGGAAATCATAAAAGCTCCAAGTGGATGTGCTAGAGGCAAAGGTATAACTAGCTAGGGCTAAGGATGTGTTCCTAGTCTTTTACCTGTCTCGGTGTTTGGATGGGAGATCGGGTTGCCAGTTAGGTGCCGTACTATTAAGAGGGGTTAAGTATTTTAGCTTGAGCATCATCATGTGTTAATGAACTCAATCCGGTTCACTTTGGTTCACTCTCTATTTGGTTCTTGCATGAGCTAAGTATTTGCATGTGTTACAAATAAGAGAGCTCATGCTCGCTTCTTATTGAATCTTAATCGATTTGGTTTTTCCATGAAGCTATGGATTTGCATGTGTTGCAAAAGGGAGATAGCTCATGTAATTTGGTTTATGTGGTTTTTATATGGAGGTAAGTTTTGCATGTGTTGCAAAAGGTGAGAGCTCATGCATCGGTGTTTTAGCTTGTGATTTGATCATGTGTTGATCATCACAAGGCTAAGTAAAGTTTATGATTTTTGTATTTGTAAATGTGTTTTGCAAATAATCTAGAGATTATGGTTTTGATCCTAGAGCATGTGTTGGCATTTGCAAATATATTTTGCAAAGTGTTGGGATCATGTGTTGATCCTTACATGACTAGAGGATTGATCTCATGGGTTTTCAGTTTATTTACAAATGTGTTTTGCAAATTGTTTTGATCATGAGTTTATCACCAAATGGCATAAGATTTGATCTTATTGACTCTTACTAGATTGTAGTCACGCTCTTGATCAAGTCCATGTGAGGGATTTCGATCGAGAAAATCAGATTTTGCACTTGAGTGACTACATTAGAGTCTTTATTTTTGTGATATTTAAAAATATTTATGGTTGCTTAAATCTTGAAAATGGGTGTAGATTGTAGCCCTCGTGATAAGCTTCGCATAGAATCAAAAATCACCTAAATCGGAGTTCGGAGTAAAAAGTTATGAGCGTTTTAGTGGCTCTGACAGCTACCGGCCCTAGATAAGCGGTACTACCGGCCCAGAGGCGGTGTAAAAACTCCAGAGAAGTGTTTTTTCGATGAAATGGCTGGCGCTACCGGTCCTAGATGGGCTACAGCACGGGGGTACTGTAGCAACAGCTAGTTTTTGGTGTTTTTAATGCAAGGAAGTGTCTGTTGGCCTAGAGGCCGGTGCTACCAGCCCTAGTAGGGCGATAGCACTGGGTTTGCTGCATTTTTTGCCCATTTTGCCCTCAACGGCTAGTTTTCTTTGGGGAGGCTATAAAAGGAACCTTGGGGGCTGTTATTTGGTGGTTGCTGACCTTGAGGAAGGTTTGTGGGAGTTGTGTGCATGTGTTGCTCTCTTCCATTTGATTTTTGAGCTAAGAGTGAGCACTATTTGCATGTGTTACATTTAGGAGAGGATTGAGAGCCTCTTGTGCATGTGTTGCACTTGAGGGAAGCCTTGTGCATGTGTTGCACTTGGTGAGGATCAAGCTAGAGGGCTTAACTTATTACTCTTAGTGTTTGCCGACACCTAGATGGTGTGTGGAGGCGTCGAGCGCGGTGGCCTTCTCAAGGAGATTGTGAGAAGGCCCGGAAAAGTTGTGAAGGTCGGAGCTCGCCTACCCAGAGGGGGAAAGAGCAACCACTAGTGGAATCGAGCTGGGTGCTCAATTCGTGGAGCCAGTCCAAAGAGGTTTGGGCTAGCCTCAACGTGGATTAGGGGAGACCGGCAAGTCTCCGAACACCACGGTAAAACATCGGTGTGTCTATTTGTGTTTTCTTTCAATTCTCTATTTACAATGTTGTAATTTACATTCCTAGAATTAAATTTCTTGATTGTCTTTAGAATTATATTTTCTTGAGTAGAGACATAATTAGCTAGTGCACTTAGTGAGCCTAGTTGATTTAGGCTTTAATTTGTCAAAACCTTAGTTTATCGCTTCCGCAATGTTTATTGTTTAGGTTTTAACATAGAGATCAATAGAGCGTGTATTTAGTGAGAAGAATTTTTATAGCCGCCTATTCACCCCCCTCTAGTTGGCATCCTCGATCTTACAGCTGGGCCTAATTGAAGTTGCTAGAATATGAGATGTAAATTTTCGGATAGACGAAAATTATCTGAAAATATAATCGGAATATCTTGATCCGACGGATAATGATCCCCGAATTCGATGCCGAATCTGAAACCAACTATTCAAAACAGATGCCGAATCCAAAACCAATTTTTCAAAATCGATGCTAAATCCAACAACTATTCGACACAACTAGCCGAATTCGAGCTGAACAGATCTAGTCGATCGGTCGGCATATATACGATCCAATTGCACTCTTAGCAGCAAGTGATCGGCACTACAGTGCCGTCTTGCTAAGGTTGGATACCGTTGTAGGATCAATGATAACTGACCAGAGGGGGTGAATAGGAGGTTTCTAAATTTTTCGACACTAATTGCAATTAATAAAAACACTAAGCTATAATTGCAATTAAGGGAATTTACAACCAACTTTTCTAGTGATAACAAGAAATAGTTCTAAGCACAAGTAATATATTCAATTGCTAGGATTATAAGTTTAGCACAAGAATGATGAATGCAAACCACAAGAGAATAAGACACAAATTTTATCCCGTAGTCTCGAAGACTTGTCGATCTTCCCTAATCCACGTTGAGGTGACTTGAACAACTTCAAGCCGGCTCCAACCTCTTGAGTCTTCCTCGATCACTAAGGTAGTTCTTCCCTACTCCGGGTAGGCGAACTCTGGCCTTCACAACTTGTCGCGGCTTCTCACAATCTTTGTTGAGAAGCTCACCGCACATGAACACCTCCAAATCGTCTAGGAGGCGGCAACCTCCAAGAGTAATGAATCTTGACGATCGCTTGAGGTGAATCAAGTGTCTAAAATGGCTCCATTTAATACTCTCACTAGATTTTCACCCAACTATTCCTCAAATATGAATTAATGCAATTGAGTAGAAGAGATGCACATTAGAGCTCAAGAATATGCAATAGGAGTCCAAGAAGAAGCTCTATGCTGCATATGGGGGTGTATTTATAGCTCTCATCAATTCTCCTAGCCGTTGCTACCAAATCCCTAGAAAATTCAGGGTGGCTGGCACTACCGCCCTGTGGGGCCGGTACTACCGGCCTTAGGTTCAACGGTCGACTGTGAGCATTAAATGCACTAATAGACTAGTCGTTGCCCTGAAGCCCGGCACTACCACCCATGCTAGGCCGGTAGTGTCGGCTGAGCGGCAGTACCGCTCAACTAGGGTCGGAGTCCTACCGAGCCGGCTTCAAAAACACCCTTTAGAAAAGACTACCTCCCTAGGGCCGTACTCGTTGCTTAAGCGGCAGCAGCCCTCATATGGTCGAGAGTCTTTGGTGAGCACTAGACCAACAACACCCTCTCTCAGAATGTAAGTCACGGCCCGAATCGATGATCACGATCGAGCGGCAATACCGCACTACCATGGGCGGTAGTGCCGATCCATGTCTACCCAAGAGAGATTTCAATTTTTCTTTTTGTCTCAATTAAAGATAATTATTTTATGAGCATTGATTGAGCCATTTTTCACTTAAAACACATCAACCTACTAATCAAGAGTCACTCTTAATAGTAGGACATCTATTCTAGCAATTCGATCTTTCTCTAATATTCTGAGATTGGTAAAAGCTATAAAAAAGTCCTTGATTTCATACCTTGTCTCTTTAGCTTGATACATTGATCTTCTTTAGCTTCATTTTCATGCTTCATTGTTTTTCATATGCATGACCAACCTATTTTCAAACATACTCAAAGAAAATATTAGTGCTTTAAACACGATTGTCATTAATTACCAAAACCAAGATAAATTAGAGGCCTAGATGCTTTCAACCGCGGGAAGTACCTATCGATCTCGGTATGAGTGGGTACAAGCATGCACGAGCAATGCGGCGGGTCTTGCCGAGCTTGATGTGCTTGGTAAGTTGGCTTCTGTGGTGATCCTACCCCACATGTCGCGATAGACACTGTTACCATGATCCTGACTACCTGCCGAATTAGAGGAGCACGGCAGGCTTCCGCGGTAAGAAACTGAGCCATTTTTACAGCTCGTTCGAACAGGGACCAAACTATATATAAAAAAAAGGTGCGACGGGCCACGTAAGCCAAAGCTTCGATGCAGAGTGACGAGCCTACTAGCGAGGAGCAGGGAACACGTTCAGTTTACACTTCGGGTTAATAGGAATACTGTGTGCGTTTTATGACAAACATTTCCCCGAGATGCTCACGAGAAGCGTACATTTTTTCCGATCCAACGGACAAGACAGTATCTAGGCCCAGCTGAGTTGCCACGTTCCTCACGTGGCCAACTCCAACTCTAGTGCCTCCTCCAATAATAACTTCAAAACAAGAAGCCCTTGACAGCTGCGCGCGAGTCCGACCGAGCCACACACGCGAAAAACTATCTGGGCATCCGCCAATCTGTTAGCGTTAGTTAGGTGGCGCCTCCGCGCAACCCGCCGAGCCCTCCCGTCGTCCCGTGCGGCCGCGCCTCCTGGCCAAACAAAACGCCCGTGCCCCGACGAAAATCTTAGCGCCTCCTCCCCACCTTGCGAAAAAATAAAAGCACACCACCTCAAGCTGAAAGATCCACGAGTGGTGACTCAGTGAGCGAGCGAGTGCGGTGCACAGTGAAGGAAGCGTACACGATGGCCTTGCAGGTCGCCGGCGGCGTGGGCTGTTGCCTTCCTCTCTTGGGCCGGCACCCGCGGCGGCGCGCGGCTTTCCGCCCCCCCCGCGCGGTGGCGTCCGACGCGGCGACGGTGGAGGAGGAGGGCAAGGTGAGGCTAGGCGGCTCCGGCGTGGCGGTCACCAAGCTCGGCATCGGCGCCTGGTCCTGGGGCGACACCACCTACTGGAACGACTCCGAGTGGGACGGTAAGTCAGTGCGTTCGTACGTGCGCCCGTAACTAACGCACCTACATACGTGCGTTTGCACACTGCAGGAGATGCACCTCTCGATTTACTTGACAAGCTCGGGCGGTCTTGTTCCGCTAATTCAACAGCGAGTAGTCGATTCTTGATCGTTTCCATGGCCGATCTAGATGCATGCTGAATTGGTTGCTCAGGGTGTGCCAATTTAGTTTCAAGTTTGTCTGTACTGTTAAGCTGTTGGCATATATAGATCAGTCCTAGATAATTAAGCTCTGGTTTCTACTTGTACGAAAGTTATTGTTGTTACTGTGGACAAATTCGCTGCAGGTAATTGCGTTGTGTGTAGTACGTACCTGCTTTAGCTCACAGGACCAGAAAGTGTGACTACGAACGTTCTGAAATTCTGGTCATGCTTCCCATGCGCATGAGGTGCCTGTTGCATATAACTCACCTGCATGCTTTGTAAAGATTATCTGACTACATCTTTTTGAAACAAAATTATCTGACTGTATCGGCAAAATGATATTTACATAGAGTAAAATATCTAATTATCTGACTAAATCAGCAAGAGTGAAAATTGGCATAGCTTTCCTGTGATCTCCACTCTAAGCAAATGTAATTGTCTTTGCCATTGCGATAAAAATTGAGGCTACTATAAGCATGTCAGTAATCATACTTTCGGGTGAAAAAAAATGCTTTCTTTGATTTGTCAGATAGGAGACTCAAGGAGGCTAAAGCAGCATTTGATGTGAGCATCGATAATGGAATGACATTCTTTGATACTGCAGAAGTATATGGTACAGCGGTAAGAAGCCAGCTAGCTCATGTTTCCTCTCCTAGCTTGTTCGCTATTTCATCTGAATTCTGAAGGCACCATTTAGCTTTTTTTCCCCCTGTTCTTCAGCTAATGGGAGCAGTAAATTCTGAAAGTTTACTGGGAAGGTATGCGCTATTCCATTGTTCATCAATCCAAAATATACAGTATTTTGTTCATAAATCATTACTGATGCCTCTCTTCCCATCAGTTTCATAAAGGAAAGGCAGCAGAAAGAACAGGTCGAGGTGGCCGTTGCAACGAAGTTTGCTGCTCTTCCATGGAGGTTTGGCCGAGGAAGTGTTCTTTCCGCACTGAAGAAGTCGCTAGACCGTCTTGGTCTCTCCTCGGTCGAGCTCTACCAACTTCACTGGTCGGCTCATCTGCTTTTTCTCTGATGCATCTGCCTATAAATTCTTAACGTTTTACTCAGCTGTTTTCATCATCTCTTTTTCAGGCCAGGGTTATGGGGGAACGAAGGTATCCATTGTTATTCAGACTTTGATTAGATAGACCTTCTTCTAGGGTGCAGCGGCTTCATTGTTCTTACATGATTCAGGGTATGTTGATGGCCTTGGAGATGCTTATGAGCAAGGGCTTGTAAAGGCTGTCGGAGTCTCAAACTACAACGGTTGCAACCTAGCTTCAGCTTGCAAATGATTTAATGATCTCGCGTGTCCCATCAGTTGCTTCTTTTCAGTAAAGCTCATCGGGATAACAATCTGTTTTATGATTTCGTATCAGAGAAACGCCTTCGAGATGCCTATGCGCGCCTGAAGAAGAGGGGAGTTCCACTTGCTTCAAACCAAGTGAATTACAGCCTGATATACAGGACCCCTGAGGAAAATGGTGTGAAGGCAGCTTGTGATGAGCTTGGTATCACTTTGATTGCGTATTCCCCTATAGCCCAAGGTAGAAACCAGTTTCTTAATTTTATTTATCCCTATTGTTCCGATCATATTGAGCAGTTTCAGTAGGTCCAATGTAGTACTTGGTTTTCGTATCTTAATTCCTACGTTAATATGCCCCTCGAAAGAAAAGTCTGATGTTAATATGTTGCTTTTGTTCAGGTGTTCTGACAGGAAAGTATACTCCAGAAAATCCCCCCACCGGTCCTCGAGCAAATACATACACTCCCGAGTTCCTCACCAAGGTCATATTTGTGAACCATGAAGGCCTTAATCTAGTAGTTACATACAGCTTTGGATGCTTCATTCAATCTCTGCAACAATGCTGCAACTTTGTTCACTGAAGATTGTTTTCATGTCATATATACAGCTCCAACCACTCATGAACAGGATTAAAGAGATCGGAGTAAGCTATGGCAAGAGCCCAACTCAGGTGTTCCATCTACTAATATGATCACTCATACAAGTCATTTAGCCCCATTGAATCTCACCACTGTTAGCAAGAAATGCACAACCAGAATTAGGAGTGACTTGCATGTATTCTTTTTTCAGGTGTCTCTGAACTGGCTGACCTGCCAGGGCAACGTGGTGCCGATCCCCGGAGCCAAGAACGCCAACCAGGCCATGGAGTTCGCCGGCGCACTCGGGTGGAGCCTGACGGGTGACGAGGTTGAAGAACTGCGGTCTCTGGCTCGTGAGATTAAGGGCATCAAGATGCCGATCGAGGAGTCGTAATCTGTAAATAATGCGATCAGTTCTTGTACTTCGTGTCACCTTGCAATGCATGATATAGGCTGACAGGAGAGTGTACCATATAGTAAACGAGAAGATGCATGCAGAGAATGAATCAGACAAAAGATTCAGTCGGTGTAAGGCGCATCAAATTGTAAGAACTGAAGTCACAGGGTCTAAAAATTTCCCTAAATGAAGTCAGACTTGACCTGGACTCAATACTAGGGTTGGAATTTTGGTCGCCACTTCGTGCGGTGGATTTGGTCACTTGAACAAAACCTCACGGATTTTCTTGGTCCTGTCTTCATGGCTGCAGTTTAGGAGGTCCAAGCAATTTGTTTGGGATTAAAATCCAAGATTTGGTCCAGGATTTGCAGCCGCCCTTTAATTTCATTGTTTGTTCCTGTTCCTTGCGAAAGATTCATTTGTTTCTTCTTCTTTTTTTTGGCTATAAAGATTTCCTTTTTCTTAAATTGAAACATATTGAAGGACCGAAAATCAGCTTTGGTCATAACTACTGTGCTACAGTAACGGTAGTGCTGGATGAACGTACAATCAGGGTGAGCATAAAAATTAACACGAGTTCAAATCCAAGATGTGATGTAATTTTTTATTGGAAGATCCAATATTCGTGAAAATTTGCACACACATTACTATAGATGTTAGGAACCTATTCTAACCATCAATTGCAAAGATTGATGTCAAAATTCTGACCTTCTTCAAATTTAGAGAAGGTTGTACAAAACCGGGTTAAATCCAAAAACTTCACCTTGAGCTTGCTCGTAAGGATTTGATGATTGAGATGATCTCCCTTATGTCACAGTAAGTAAGAACACAAAAAAAGCTCTCAAACGACCAAGAATAAGATCTACCACTAACTCTTCCTTCTTGAGCCAAAAACCGGTTTCTTGAGAAAACTTTGGTGATCAAGTAGAACCTTGCCTAGATGATTGGGATAAGATCTACAGAGGATTCATCCATCAATCATTCATCCTTGGCAACATAAGATCAAGAAAGAAAAAACCAAAGAGAGATAAAATACTCAAGAAGGGAACGAGTCAAAACTACAGCAAAATCCTGAGTACGAATTTGATTTCTATTTTATCTTCAGAAATATGATTACAAAGCCTCTCCTAGGAGGGCAAAGCTCTCAAAGAGCACTCATATACACAAGAAAACGAAAATCTTGTGCAAACCCTAATATCTAGTTCTTGTTACCTCTCTCTACATCTCAAGCCCTTATACAGAGGAGGCAACCCACAACCCTAACATAGCTACACAAGTGGATACCATCCACATCAATATGGGCTAACCCGCTAACCCAACATATAATGGGTTTTACATACTCACATGTACGCTTTTCAAAGTGGCCTTCACATATAACATCCCAAATCTAATAAAAATAGAATATAAATGTTTGGATTGATTTTCGGATTTCATTTGAGTTTTTATGTCCTTCTAGAATTTCTATATTTTCTGATTTTTAGCAAAAACATATCAAAAAACTCAAATACGGGTTATAAAATTTAAAACTCAAAATTTAAAATTTCATAAAACTCTGAAAATAATTTATTTAAATCATAAATGATACCAAAATGGCCTATAAAAAGTTTCATAAAGTTTTGAACCCATTTATTATTTAATAGAAATCAAAAACAGAAAATTCAAGTTTGTAA
Organism: Otatea glauca; assembly: GCA_036346275.1. NCBI lineage: Eukaryota > Viridiplantae > Streptophyta > Magnoliopsida > Poales > Poaceae > Otatea > Otatea glauca. The sequence continues at coordinate 32,485,455 of CM070724.1, read as the reverse complement.
CAAAGACAGTGTCAGATTTATATAAAAATAATTGAGAATTATATTGGTCTGAAAAATTTACAGTATAATAAAAATAATATAATAGTAATTATATAAATTTTTGAAAATATTTTTATCTCATTTGGTGCCCTTGGAAAATCAAAAACAGAGAGATCATAATCAAACAGTAAGATTGTCAGAATTCTATCAAACTTCTCGAGTCTGTTATTAAGATGGAATTTTTATGGATGTATCATTAGCTCATAAGAATCATCATAAAAAAGTTTAAAAATTTACAGATCTGTTTGGATGCTCAATTAAATCTAAAACCGGTTGGCTGTCAAAAACTCTGAAATTCGGTTTTCCTTTTTCCTCCTCATCCCTCTGCCGTGTGGGCCCATCCTGTCAGCTCTGAGCACCCTGCTGACCTCCCTGGCCCGCTGGAAGCCGCAGCAAGTCCCTTGGCCCACCTGCCAGTGCCTCTCCCTCTTCTCCCCTTCTCCTTCGCGTGTACCCGAGCCTCTGCCGAATCGCTGCCGCGGCAAGGATTTCGCCGGTGTTTCCTCGCCATGGCAGCACTTGGGCAAAACGTTGGCAGCCAGCTCCCGCATCTCTGCCAAGCCCTTGCCACGGCAACTCCCCGCGTTGCCTCTCCCTGCCATGACGGCCATTCCTTCCCCATTTCTCTACCGCAGCACGCAATGGCGTCGCCTGGAACTTGTGTCCTTCACCCCTGCCGCCAAATCCGCCGGCTCGCCCCACTGGAACCGCCGTGCCCACACGCCATCTCCCCCCTCTGCCATGGCACCAGGTTGTCGCTGTGGTACCCGAGCCATCACCGCCCCTCCCCGCCAATCTCCTGCCGCAGCGAGATTCTGACATCGCCCACCTTCCATGTTCAAGCGTCAACGAGAGAGTCACCTCACGGGCACCATGGCTATGCATCCCGCTCATACTTAAGCCCTGCCTAGCCACACCATGTCCTACCACGGCACTGTCAGGATGTGATCTTTGCCATGCCCTGGTCTTCTCCATGCCCTGCACGCCGTCTCTTCTGTCGATCGGCTACCATTTGAGCGCCTCGTTCAAACACTGGTGCCGCTGCCTTGAGCACCTATTTGAAGGACTGTTGAGCTTCACCATCCAACCGCAACTCGCTCTACTTCCTCTCCTCCTAAGCCATCTCCCGAATTGCGCTTGGACTTGCCCAACTCGCCACTTCTGCTGAACACCAGGAACTAGGGCAGATGCGATTGAAGCGCTCGGTAAACTAGAGTTCAATTCCCTGGAACTATAGAGTCATAGGCATATAATGACCATTCCCCCCAACTTATTTGCACTACTCATCACTTGAACCACCGCCGTCGGAGCTCTTCTCCGCTTCCGGCCACTCGTTGGCGGAGCAAACCGGTTACCCTCTGACCAAGGAGAGTGTCAAAATGAGCTCCCCCGGGGTCACTAATAATTTTGCCTCCCTTACCCGAGCTAAAGCTAGTCTCCTTCAACCTCTCCGGTGAACCACTGCCATTCCTTCCGCATAGCTCCAGCGCTGGATCACCGTGGTACCTCTCCGCCGCCGCTGACCGCCCCCCTGGGTTCATCATCTCCACCTGAAGCTCGCTGGGCCCCCTGCCAGCCGGCGCTGCCCCTCCTCTGCTGTCGGTGGCCACCGAGTGCGTCTCCTCTGCTCTGGCTCGCTGCACTGCGGGCCCACCCTGTAAGCGACCAAGGTCTAAGCAGGAGAGGCTCAAAGTGCCGAAATGCGTCTACCTATTTGGAAAGCGTAATTTTGTTGAATTTTCAAACCGACAAAAATGAAAACATTAATAACTTTTGTATATTAATTCAAATCACAGTAAAATAAATTTATAAATTCATATAAAATCATAAAATACCATAATATGAAAAAATAATTGTTTTTAAACCAAATTTTGAATTATTTGGATTTAAATTTGAACTAAGCCCTAATATGATCTTTATACAAAATAAGTAAACCCTAACTCCAAAAATAATGAAATAATTTTAATATGCTTCTGAGATCATAATAAATTCATTTGTGCAAAAATAATTAATTTTCAAACTAATTTTGAATTATTTAGGTTCAAGCTTAAAGAAAACCCTAGTATGGTTATTATTAAAAGTACAAAAACCATTAATCAAAAAATCATGAAATTAATTATATAAAATTAAAATACCTATAGAACTCCATTTATGTAAAAATATTTAGATTTGGATCTAGTTGGTATCAAATTTGAAAATAGATAGTATTCAATGCATAGGAATGGGAATAGCTAAAAACTTGAGCATGCAAATTAAAATAGTGGTAAAAATAATTCTTGGACCTTAGTAATATAATAATATCTCTGTTTATATAAAAATATTTCATAATTGTTTAAGTTTGAACCAAGTCGCAATTAACCTTGCTTTAAATATATATGGCATTTGAATAGATGACCAGTATATAAATAGAGTCCATAAGTAAGTGCAAAAATAAAAGAAAAGCTCTTAGGATCAGATTATCTACCGCAATAAAAATAACTTCAATGAATTATAGTTTGTACTTTGATTCTTAATCAAGATATGCTTCTATGTAATATATATCTAAAGAATTAAAATAAGAGCAATCAGGTATGAATAAAATGTCCGAAGTTAACACTTGAAAATCTAGTTCCTGAATGCCCTGCATGATTAGACCACTTAATACAGCAAAAATCCTTATAATAAGGTTATAATTTATACTTAGCCCTTAGCCGAAAAGTGCCTTCATATGATATAAATGAACTTAAGGATTTAGATATATGTATGTAAAATGTCATGAATTGAGTATTGGAATCATGTAGAGTTAATCCCAAAATATCCGTAAAGTTAAGATCATGTTAGTCGGCAAAGAGAACTAATTTGAATTAAGTTCATAAAAGACTTCATTCTTCATGTGCTCATAATCTATTGCGGCTAAAAGCAAAATGATGCAAAACCAGTTTTAAAACACTTCTAAAGTCATGACCTACTAATGCCAGAAAATGATTACAAAATCATGTAAAGTGCAGTCGCAAACCGAAAACGAAGTCTGATCCCTTATAACATAAACTTTAAGACCATATATGCTATTTCACCAACGGATAAAACATCTCGTCTAAACACCAATACTAATAGAACTAGCCTAGAAATGCTCCCTAGGGCAAGAATATCCTATTTGACGAATACTAATAACAGGGGTACCCCAACGGCCCGAAGCGACGAGCCAGCGGCCTCAAGCATATCTCCAGCTTAACAGCCGCGCCCGTCCGCCACCGACCGAATCGCTGCGAGACCACACAAGACATCCGCTCCCGACCGCCGAAGCGAATCCGACCGGACAGCGCCCCGACCCCTTGGCGGGCGGGATCTCCGACTCGACCGGACGGCGCTCCGACCCCTTGGCGGGCGGGATCTCCCGACTCGACCCGAACCAAGGTGACAGACGCCGAGGGCGCGTGTCGGGGCCCTCATCGACCTACCGCCATGTACCTCGCGAACAAGGTCAATCGGAGTGACTATACAAGGCGGTGGCTCCTTCCCTAGAAGGTTTGGTATTTCTTGAAGTCGAGCTTCCACCCCATCAACCGATCGCAGTCAAGATCTGACGCACGCTCCTCCCGAGGCGCCAACGTCACTCACCGCCGCGTCGGCGTTCGTAAGGATCACAGAGGGCAAGTCGCTATTTCCGGGAATACCTAACCTCCCGACCACCAAGGCTACCGACCCGGCATGGGCAAGGCGTGTGGCGACGATCCACGGGACGAAGGACCGAGCTCCTAGCATAGGTCGCCTCGCCCTTCCCCGACTCTCAATGTAACTCCGCCCTTCCTTCACGTATAAAAGGAGGCGGGACTAACGATTCTAGAAAGGAGACGAGCAGAGGAGAACACATGAGAACATGAGGAGATTAGGTAATTTAGCGCCTCATCTCAGAAAGCGTTGTGCAAAGCAATACAATACCGCCATCCGAATCGGGTAGGGACTTTTAGCCCAACCAAGTATACATCTTGGACTCTCGAGTCTAACCATTCAGAAGTGGAACGCGACCCTTAGACTTACAAATTTACTTGCCGAGCTCGGCAACGCCGGCGGCTTGGCGCGCGGTAGGGGCCTTGCGCGTCTTCGTCACCATCTCCGGATTCCGTTTGTCTCTCGATGGCATCCACCCACTGCGACGGCATGACTGCGCCGGGGAGCCGGATCCGCTTCGGCTCCCTTGACTTCGTCGTCACCCCGGCAGGAGGGCTCACGCTCGTCCGCCGCCTCCGGAGGACAGCGCCACGAGAGCTCAGGCGTCCTCTCCGGCGACCGCTAAGCTCGGCAGGGCGCCCTGCAGCCCCGGCCGAAACCCGAGGAGTGCTCGCCACGTCTGGCGAAACTCCGTAGGCGAGCGGTGACCATGTCACCTCGTAGGCTTCGCAACTTGTGGCGATGGTGGCTACATGCCGCCTCCATCCACGAGCCGGAAGACTCTTCCACCATGACTCCACCTCAGACACGGAGTACCACGCAGCGGCACTCTCGCGAGTGCAACATGGCGAACACGGTCGATTGACCGTGGCCCCGTGGCTACGGGACCTCCTATCCGGCGCACTCAGCGCAGGAGGAGGAGTACCAGTAAGGCGTCTTGAGCGCGCCAGCCCACCGCGCAGAGCTCCAACAACAACGCAAAGAGTTGGAGGAGCGAAGAGTTGAGCTCGACCGGCTCGAGCCAACACAGGCGGGAGGAGCTCGAGACCCGCATGTGCTGGCGACGCACGCGGACGCTGCGTCGAGCACACCCCAAAGACGGAAGAGTCAACGGTCCTCGCCTTCCCCATGCAAGCCAAAACGTGGCGCGGTGCAATCTTTGCCGAGGCCTCCGGGCCGACCACCCGGAGGCCAAGGCCACTTATCAAAACCTCCGGGGGTGGTAGGCGCGCGGCCGTCGACATGCACGCCTCCGCTCCTATCGCTCCGAGCCACCTCGCCACCGGGCCGTCTGCACCGACGGGCCGGTTGGTCCGGCTGACAGCGGCGCCGCGCTCGCGAGCCACACGAGCCTCGCGCGACTTCGTCGCGCCAGGCGCCTCGGTGATGCCTCGACATTCGCGCTACCCTTGAGGCGCGAAGAAAGATGGCGGAGAGGCCGCCACTCACGAGTGCGGCGGCGGACACCACCACCGCACCGAGCCCCGACGGTCTGGATCGCGGCGTTACGCCGGGGATCCGCCAGGCGGACTTCCCTGCCAGATTCCGGGCGCCTACCAACATTGCCAAATACACCGGGGCCACAAACCCGTGTGTCTGGCTCGAAGATTACCGGCTCGCATGCCGGGCGGGAGGAGCAACGGATGACCTCTTCATCATCCAGTACCTTCCCATCTACCTCGCGGACTCGGCCGAGCACGGCTCGGTACTTGCCCGCCAAAACCATCGAGGCTGGACCGACTTGAAGGCCTCTTCGTCGGCAACTTCGAGGCACTTACAAGCGCCGAAACTCCTGAGACTGAAGGGCGCAAATAGCGACCAGGAAACCTCCGGACTACATCCGCGGTTTTCCCACGGTGCAATGAGCTCCCGACATCTCCGACGCCGATGTCATGGGAGCATTCATCTACGGCACCTCCTGCAAGGCCTTGGTACACAAACTAGGTTGCCTCAAGCCCAGAACTACCAAGGAGCTCCTCGATATCGCCACCAACCACGCCTCCGGCGAGGAGGCAGTGGGGGCCATCTTTGAGGGAGGAAAGGCCCAGCTAGAATCCGGCGTCCACATCGGGTCCCTTCCGACCGCTCGACAAGCAGGCGGCACGGGAAGCGGATCCGCGAGACCCAAGTGGTCGCCACCGCCGACCGCCTCGCGGCGGTCACGACCGACCGTCGCGCCACCACTTCGAGAAGTTGATGGGCGGCCCGTGCCCAAACCACGGGTTCTCCGTCAAGCACAAATCTGGGGCTGCGAGGTCTGGCGTTACCTCTCCGGCGTCCCCACAACGCCGCGTGGCAAGGAAGAAGCTGCTGCGGCCCGCGGTCGCGAGAAAAAGGCGACGACGAGTTCCACGAACCCGGCGGCGCCTCATGATCTTTGGAGGACCGGCTGCTATGCCGACAAGCGTCGGCTCAAGCTCACTTATCGCGAGGTCCACACCGTCGCGCCATCGTCCCCAATACCTCCGGTGGTCGAGTTCCCGATCACCTTTGATCGGACCGATCACCCGACCACGTTCACACCGGGAGATACCCACGGTGGTCGGCCGTCGTGGGGAAGAGCGCCTTTCAAAGGTCTTGATGGGCCGAGGCGCGGCCTCAACATCCTCTACGCCGAGGCGCTCGGCGCTATAGGGGTCCGCGCTCAACCCTCCGGCCCGGAAGGCGCCTTTCCATGGCGTCATTCCGGCCAAGCGAGCCCATCCACTCGGGCGGTCGACCGCCTGTTACCTTTGGGGCCGGAAACTTCCGCACCGAGACCCTCACTTTTGAGGTCGTGGATTTCCGGCCTTACCATGCAATCTGGGAAGGCCGTGTTACGCCAAGTTCATGGCGGTCCCGGCCACGCCTACCTCAAGTGAAGATGCCCGCCACGAGGAGTCATCACCGTGGCATCATCTTTCCAGCTTGCCTACAATCGCGAAGCCGCAGTTAGCTGTGAGCTTGCCTCGGCGATCATCGCGTCTGCCGAGCTCGACAACCTCAAGAGGAAGCCTCGAATCCGCCCTGAGTCCGGCAAGTCGGGCGGGATCCTTCAAATCCGCCGAGGACACGAAGGAGGTCGCGGTCGATCCTCGTGATCCGACCAAGACCGTGCGGATCGAACCACGCTCCCGCCAAATAGGAAGCGCTCGTCGACTCCTCCGCACCAACAAAGACGTCTTCGCATGGAGGTCCTCCGACATACCAGAATCCCAAGGAAGTCGCCGAGCACTCCTTGAGCATCAGACCGGGCTCAAAGCCGGTCGCCCAACGCCGCGCCGCTCGACGAGGAGAGGCGCAGGATCATAGGGGAGAGATCGCCAAACTTACGGCTGCGGGTTCGTAAAGAGGTGCGCCACCCGAGTGGCTAGCCAACCTGCACTTGTAAAAAGAAAAATGGGCAATGGAGGATGTGCGTTGACTATACGAGTCTCAACAAAGCGTGTCCCAAGGATCCGTTCTCTTTGCCCCGCATCGACCAAGTCATCGACTCCACCGCAGGTGCGAGTCCCTCTCTTTCGGATGCCTACTCGGCTACCACCAGATTGCGCTAAAGGAGTCCGACCACCGCGACTTCCTTCATTACTCCGTTCGGCTCATTCTCACATGTTACAATGCCGTTCGGCCTAAAGAACGCGGCGCTACATACGGCGATGTATGCAAACGTGCTTCAATGACCGGATCGGCCGTAACGTTGAGGTGTCGTCGGCGATATTGTCGTAAAGACCAAGAAGTCCGACGACCTTATCCCGACACGAAGAGACCTTCGCGAACCTTCGACGGTTCGCATAAAGCTCAATCCCAGAAATGCGTCTTGGGGTCCCCAAAGGAAGCTCCTTGGCTTCATTGTCTCGGCGAGGCATCGAGGCCAACCAGAGAAGATATCGGCGATTGCAAGGATGGGCCCAATCAAGAACCTCAAAGGGGTCCAGAGGTGATCGGATGCTGGCGGCTTTGAGCCGCTTCGTGTCTCGCCTCGGCGGCGCGAATGCCACTCTACAGAGCTACTCAAGAGATCCGACCACTTCACCGACCCGAGGCTCGGAGGCCCTCACCCGCTGAAGGCCTTCTGTCCTCGCCTCGATCCTGGTCGCCCGGCACCAGTGAACTGTTTTCTACATCGCGCCACTACCCAAGTCGTCGGTGCCCCTCGTGGTGGAGCGGCGGAAGAAGGCCGCGAACTCAAGGTACAACGGCGGTTTACTTCATTAGCGAGGTCCTTTCCGAGTCCAAGGCTCGGTACCCACAGTGCGAAGCTACTCTGCGGTGCTCATTGCGAAGAGGAAGCTCGTCCACTACTTCGATCGAGACACCATCACCGTGGTGACCACGTCCCGCGCCGGCGAGATCGTCCGCAACCGCGAAGCCTCGGAAGGATAGCCAAGTGGGCGCTCGAGCTCGCCGCCACGACATCACATACGTCCCTCGGACGGCGATCAAGTCGCAGGCCCTAGTCGACTTCGTTGCCGAGTGGACCGAAACCCAGGCACCACCAGTGATCGAAGACCCCGAGCACTAGACAATGTACTTCGATGGGTCTTACAACAAGAATGGCGCGGGCGCGGGAGTCGTCATCATCTCCCGCTCGAACAGGCTTGATCGCCATCGGTGCGCTGACGCCACCAATAACGCCGCCGAGTCACGAGGCCCTCGTCAGCGGTCTCGGATCGCTGCCGACCTCGGTGCTCGCCGACTCCACGTCCACGGGGACTCCAAGCTTGTCGTCGACCAAGTCATGAAGGCCGCGGAGCCCCGAGACGCCCGTATGGCCGCGTACTGTCGAGAAGTGCGCGGGCTCGAAGAGCGGTTCAAGGGCTTCGAGCTTCACCATAGCTACCGACGCTACAATAGCGACGCCGACTACCTAGCCAATCTGGCCTCCAGCAGAGAGCCGGTCCCGCCCGGGATCTTCGTCTGCGACCTCCTGCGCCTTCCATCCACCGGGCACGGTGGCGAGCGGTCCCAAACCTACCTAGACGGTCGCCCGACCGCCGCGGCCGGGCGTGAACTTGGCGGTCGAGCCGCAGCGTGCTAGCGACCGAGTCCGACTGGAGAAAGCCCTTCATAGATCGTTTGACGGACGGGTCACTTCCCCCCGATCCGACCGAGGCCCGGCGCCTCGCCCGGCGGGTAAAGTCTTTCATTCTAGTCGGCCCAGACCTTTACAAAAGGAGCCCCTCCGGGGTCCTCCAAAAGTGCATCCTGGCCGACCAAGGGAAACAACTGCTGGACGACATACACAGCGAAATTTGCGGTCACCACGCCGCGCCCCGATCTCTTGTGGGAAAGGCCTTTCGGCAAGGTTTCTATTGGCTGACCGCCATGTCCGACGCCGAGCACATCGTACGCACCTGCGAAGGATGCCAATTCTTTGCGAGCGGACACATCCGGCTCGGGCCTTGCGCACGATCCCCATCACGTGGCCTTTTGCGGTTTGGGGACTCGATCGGTCGGGCCTTTCAAGAAAGCGCCGGGGCTTTACCCATTTGCTCGTCGCGGTGGACAAGTTCACCAAATGGATAGAGGCCAAGCGGGTCGTGGCGTCCACGTCGGCACAAGCGGCCATCTTCTTCCGCGACATAGTCTTTCGGTTCGAGTCCCAAACTCCATCATCACCGACAACGGGCGCAGTTCACGGGAAGGAGTTCCTCGAGTTCTGCGATGACTTCAACATCCGCGTTGATTGGGCGCCGTGGCCCATCCGCGGACCAACGGCCGTGTCGAGCGCAAGCGGCATGATCCTTCAAGGGCTCAAGCCGCGGATCTTCAGTCGGCTCAAGCACTTCGCGGGGCGTTGGGTGACCGAGCTACCCTCCGTCCTCTGGAGTCTGCGGACCACGCCGACCCGGGCGACCGGGTTCACACCGTTCTTCATGGTATACGGTCTGAAGCCGTCTTGCCGATGACACAGAGTATGGCGCCCCAAGATTACAAGCCTTCGAGGAGGCTCGGGGGCTCGCCGCACAACAAGACGCCGTCGACCAGCTCGACGAGGCGCATGACGTGGCCATCCTGCGATCGGCCAGGTATCAACAAGCTCTGCGACGTTATCACGGCCGTCGAGTTCGAGGCGATCGTTCGATCTTTGGCGACACGGTCTGCGCGGGTCCAAACCAGCAGGATAAGCTGGTCGTCACCCCACAGGAAGGCCCCTTCACCGTCGTGGAGATCCTCCAACCCGCACCTTCGACTCAAGGACGCCGGCGGCGCATCCTTCCGAATGCATGGAATATAGAAAAGTTAAAGCGATTCTATCCTAAACTCTTTTCCTCTTCCTAGCATGCTCTTTACTTTTTCCTTCCGAGCACACGGTCGCCATGCGACGACTCGAGGCTGCCTTCGGCGCCCCGTTCAGTACTCGATCGGCGCTATGCGGGTTGATGACCCAACCGACCACAAGGTCCTTCGGCGGTAACCCCTTCGACCCAAGTGCTCACCTCGCCCGGTGGCTATGGTTGCTAACACTTCGCGGAAGAAGGAAGCACCCGAGTGGAGTGACCTTTGGGTCGACAGGGAACACTCCTCCCCCGCACGAACTCAGCTATCCCACGCGCTAATGAGGGTATGTGACCCGACTGGTCATGAGGTCCATCCCGAGCGGTAACCCTCTCAACCCAAGTGTTACGGCCTACGCCCCAGCGGCTATGGTTGCTAAGTAGCACTTCGCGGAAGAAGGAAGTGCCCATGGGGAAAGATCCTTGGCCGGTCTAGAACACTCCTATCCCTCTCAAGTGCGCCTAACCGCTGCATAGCCAAGTCTCCAATCCACCTCGTCCCTCTCAAAACGACCCAACCTACGCATAAGTGACCCCTGCGGTCCTTATGGCTATGGTCGGTCAAACACTCACCCTAAATACGAAAGAGGACGAGAGGCGATTTTGGAACATGATAAATTCAAGATTGGTTACATAACAGTCTTTACAATCTAAAAAGGATAAAGCTAACTATTTTTATTCTTCCTGGTGGGCGACCGATGGCAAGGCGGAGAGTTGGTCGCCTCGCTTCTGGAGGGCAACTGCGGCGGGATGTGGTGGCGATCTCGGGCGTGCGGCTCGACCAGAGCTCAAACTGTCGATCTCCTCGTCGGTCGGTTCCGCCACGCCATTGCTCACCACCGCGAGGTCGATGCCGTCGTAGTGCGAGGCGGTGTTGACCAGCGCGGCGAAGCTCCAAGCGCAAAGACCGATGATCACCGCCTCCTCCAGGTCGGCGCACGGGCGGCAAGACGGGGTAAGGGCACTCGGGCTGCCCGGCTCAAGGATGCGATCGCGAACTTCCCGACCGGCCTTGCGAAGGGCCTCGGCCGGCGCCCATCTCGGCCCGACCGTCCTCCGCAACCTTCAACGCCGCTGGGCCTCGTCCCGCCACGATCGCCACGTCGCGAGCATCTGCTGCCGTTCTGCGCCTCCGCGGCGACGCCGGATTCTTCTGCGCCTCTGCGGATTGCGGCGATTTGGATAAGTTCGCCACAGTGGGTCGCACCCCTGCACTTAATTGAAGAATTGAGACACTTACCGCCGCGAGTTGGTCGATTGCGGCTTCCTTCTTGGCGCCTCGTATGAAGTCCTCACCGGCCAGTCCTACGGCGATCGCGCTCGGAGCGAACTCGGTCGGCATCCCCGAGCCCGGTTTCGCTCGGTCGCGGCATGTTGCTGCGTCTGCCTGATCCTTCGCGGCAACGGCATCCTTGGCCTCGGTGACCTCCGTCGAGAGGACTCGGTTCCACCACTTTCGCCCTCAAGACCTTGGCTCCCAGGCGCTCATCATAAAGGGCCTTCGTGGCCTCTTCAAGCCCCTGGCGGATCTCCACCGCCTCCGACCGCCTGATGTCCATGGCCTCCTGGACTAGGCGCAGCTCAAGGCGCAGCCGACTGCACTCCTTCACTGCAGCTTGCCCCGATTGTCGAGCGCCGCAGAGCTCAACACAGTGCACGGCGAGCCCGCAAGTCTTTGCAAAAACATGGACACTCCGTTAGTCCCACGGGAGAACTATAAAAAATGTGCAACAAGTCAGAGCTTTTGGTGACTTACAGGCGTGGCCGGACTCCGACCATCGTGCCCGGCGCCACAGTGGAAGACTCGGGCGAGCCGACCTTTACGGATCTGCCCTATCTCGGCTTCAGCGTCCAGCGCGCCTTGCCGAAGGGCGGCCCACTCGCTCTCCTCCGACTGGCCCATGACGCCCGACCCGGGGACTACACCCGGCGGCACGCCCTCGTTCGCCCGTTCGGGCGGGACGTCGCCCGTCCAAAGCACCATGGGCAAGGGCGATGAGGTCAACCCTTCAGAAACCCCCTCGGCGACCTGCACCTGAGGGGCATCGGTCGGCACCTCCCCCTGGGACAAAGGGTCGAGCACCTCCGTCACCAGCTCCGCCTCGACTGGCGCGATCGCCGGCGGCACCGTCGTCTCATCCTCTGAAAGGACGATCACGTCGTCGGTGGGGTCCCAGCCGAGGCGCGGAGCTCTTCTTGGCCTCGACCTCGGGTGAGGCCCGTCCTCGGCGACCACGCCCTCGGCCGCCGACACCGCGACCGCCACCGACCCGATCGGAGTCGTCGAAATCACCGACGCTGCTACTTGCGGAGCCGCTGCGGCACGCCCCACGGTCACGCCCGTGTAGGCACTGCACGTTACAAAGATTCAAGAGTCGCTCGGGCGGCTTTGCTGCAAAAAATGCTCCAATAAGAAGAAAAGGAAAAAGAGGGGAACACTTACAAGGCCGGCGGAGTGCGTGGCACGCCGCTTCTTCTTTGCCCCCTCCAAGGGGCAAGTCGGTGGTCGCTTCCCGGCCGCCTCGGTAGAGGCGCCGCGACAACCGCGAGCGCAAGATCACCCCGCTGGGATCCGCGCCACGGGCCCGTGGTGTCGCCTCGGCGGGTCCACGCTCGGCGCCGCCGATCGGCGGTCGAGAAAACCCACCATAGGGATGGTGGAGCGCTCCGCCACTCGATGGAGGTTGTCCCCACAGCGTGGACTTCGACACATCCTCGCCAAGCGCCTCCTTATGCTTCTTCTTCCTCCTTTCCTCCTTCCGCTTCTTGCGGGAGAGTCGACCTCTGTCTTCGCCGGCGGCCGCCGCGCCTCCTTATCCCGAGCGGCGGCGAGAAGACATCCCGTGAGCCCCTAAGAGGATGCGGGAATGCGGTCGGACCAAGTGCTAGGGACAAAGAAAAGAGAAGAAAGAAATTTCATCGACTTACGGTTGGCGGGTGAGCCGCGAGAATGGCTCGGGTGGCCACCGTAGCCACCGTGGCACTTCCACCATGTGTACCGCCACCCGGGCCTCCACCTCGACGCGGCTAACTCGGGCTCTGTCATCCTCGCCCGGTCGGACGGCCTCGCATACCGGAACAAGGTGCGGCCTATGCACAAGGGTTGCACGCGCATCCCCATAAAGCGCGCAACAACGCCCCGGTGAGCCCTCGCCTCCTTTGAGCCCCGATGCGCTCCACGATCGGGGCGGCTTGTTCTTCTCCTCTTTTCGACGCCCAGTTCCACCTCCTCCGCCATGGGAAGCTCGCCGGTGAAGCGAGGCGCTGTCGCCGACGTTCGAGCGTAGAGCCATTGAACGCCACCCTTGTTGGACGAGGGCGCTTTACCTCCGGTACTCCGTGCTTCGACCGGGCGAGCCGGAGGCGAGCCACCAGTGGCGCCACGGCGTCCGGCGGCTGTCTTTCGAGCCTTATGCGGAAGAAGTGCCTCCACAACGCCAGTCGGCTCGATCCCGGAAGGCCTCGCGCAGCGTGATGAAGATGGCGATGTGGAGAACCCCATTGGGGTTGAGATGGTGCACCTCCACCTTGTAGTGAGACAAAGAGCCCTCGGACGAGCGGGTGCGTGGCGAGCCAAAGCGCGCTCGAAGAACGAGGCGGGCACCACGACCTCGTCGCCCACGGCGCGGGGTGACGGCCCGGCCGGCACCCTCCGGTCGGAAAGTCTGCGGCATGAGGAAGCCCTTCTTCACCAAGCCGAGCGCCGCTGTCTTCTTGCGCGAGCACTCCGCCACGACATCTTCACGTAAGAGGCGATGGAAGGTGAGAAAGAAAGGTGGGGTTTTCTTTTCCTTGGCTCTCTGGTGCTTTTCTTGTTTCAGAGACAGAGACAAAGAAGGCAAGAAAGCGTGACTACCCGGAGCACCCCAACGGGCGTATTTATAGAGGACAAGCAGACGCCGACCGAGCAGGCACCCCGTCAAACGAAGCGTCGCGTCCACCCTCGCCTATTGTGCTAGCCTGGTAACTCCCAGTTTCCAATACCACTCCGCTTTTAATCCCTGTCATGTCAGGCGGCAAGAGCCATAAAGACGCCGCCCCCGAACAACGTGTCCGTAACCTCTTGGTCTCGCCTTTAGGCGGAACAGTTGCTCGGGCGCGAGAAGGCCATCGGGCGGCTGCGGCCCCAAGACGGCAAAGCTTTGTGGCTTGCGCCAGGGCCCAAATGGTGTGGGTTCAAAAGGCCTACCCGCTGGATGGGTATAAGGCGCCCAAAGAAAACTTGAGCAAGGGGTGGTATGAGGTGAGCCCACGGTGGGCCCTCGGATAGGTCGGTGACGGCCTAATCACCTCTACTCGCGTCCGAGACCATACTTCACACTCTCCGGGAGCTCATCAATGGCGGCGACCACCGTGCTCTGGGTTGGCGGACGACCCGAGGTCCATACGGGATTGAGTAGAAAAGGTTTTTATGGGTCGCCCCACAGGCGGGACCAGGACACCCTACTCGGGACCGTCGCTCGGAAGGGTCCCCTGGGCGGGACCTCCCAGACCCACTCGGACTACCCGCTATTAGCTCCACGAGCACGGCGTTCAAACCAACGCAGGTAAACGTGCGTCGCTCACCCCCTCCAGGTCCCACACTTGCGGATGGGGTATACATGTGGGATAGACGGTGGCCATTCCTCTCGTAGCTACCCTCGCCCGACGAGGACTCGGGAAGGATGCCCCATGTCCAGCTACGACGGTAAACGAAGCACTCACGTCCAGCTACGACGGTAAACGAAGCACTCACGTCCAGCTACGACGTTAAACGAGCACTCGGACGCCCGAACCTCACAGAGGCATTAGGTCGTCTCTGCCGACCAAGGCACTATCTAGCTACGACTTTAAACGAGCACTCGGACACCCGAACCTCTCAGAAGCATCCGGTCGTCCTGCCGACCAAGGCACTCGAACACCCGAACCTCACAGAGGCATCCGGTCGTCCTGCCGACCAAGGCACTTGGACACACGAACCTCACAGAGGCATCCGGTCGTCCTGCTGACCAAGGCACTCGGACGCATGAACCTCACAGAGGCATTGGGTCGTCCCTGCCGACCAAGGCACTGTCTAGCTACGACTTTAAACGAGCACTCGGACACCCGAACCTCTCAGAGGCATCCGGTCGTCCTGCCGACCAAGGCACTCGGACACCCGAACCTCACAGAGGCATCCGGTCGTCCTGCCGACCAAGGCACTTGGATACACGAACCTCACAGAGGCATCCGGTTGTCCTGCCGACCAAGGCACAAGGACGCCCGAACCTCACAGAGGCATTGGGTCATCCCTGCCGACCAAGGCACTGTCTAGCTACGACTTTAAACGAGCACTCGGACACCCGAACCTCTCAGAGGCATCCGGTCGTCCCCGCCAGGCCAAGGCACTTTCGGACACACGAACCTCACAGAGGCATCCGGCCGTCCCGCCGACCAAGGCACTCGGACGCCGAACCTCACAGAGGCATCCGGTCGTCCCGCCGCCAAGGCACTTTGTCTAGCTACGACTTTAAACGAGCACTCGGACACCGAACCTCTCGAGAGGCATCCGGTCGTCACGCCAACCAAGGCACTTTCGGACACCCGAACCTCACGAGGCATCCGGTCGTCCTGCCGACCAAGGCACTTGGACACACGAACCTCACAGAGGCATCCGGTCGTCCTGCCGACCAAGGCACTCGGACGCCCGAACCTCACAGAGGTATTGGGTCGTCCCTGCCGACCAAGGCACTGTCTAGCTACGACTTTAAACGAGCACTCGGACACCCGAACCTCTCAGAGGCATCCGGTCGTCCTGCCGACCAAGGCACTCGGACACCCGAACCTCTCAGAGGCATCCGGTCGTCCCTGCCGACCAAGGCACTCGGACACCGGAACCTCTCAGAGGCATCCGGTCATCCTGCCGACCAAGGCACTCGGACACCCGAACCTCACATAGGCATCCGGTCGTCCTGCCGACCAAGGCACTCGGACACCCGAACCTCACAGAGGCATCCGGTCGTCCTGCCGACCAAGGCACTCGGACACCCGAACCTCACATAGGCATCCGGTCGTCCTGCCGACCAAGGCACTCGGACACCCGAACCTCACAGAGGCATTGGGTCGTCCCTGCCGACTAAGGCACTGTCTAGCTAAGACGTTAAACGAGCACTCGGACACCCGAACCTCACAGAGGCATTGGGTCGTCCCTGCCGACCAAGGCACTGTCTAGCTACGACGTTAAGCGAGCACTCGGACACCGAACCTCACAGAGGCATTGGGTCGTCCTGCCGACCAAGGCACCGTCTAGCTACTGACGTTAAGCGAGCACTCGGACACCGAACCTCACAGAGGCATTGGGTCGTCCTCGCCGACCAAGGCCTGTCTAGCTCTGACGTTAAGCGAGCACTCGGACACCGAACCTCACAGAGGCATCCGGTCGCCTGCCGACCAAGGCGCCGCTAGCTACGACGTTAAGCGAGCACTCTCGCGGTTGTTCCTGCCGATCAAGGCCGGTCTATCCACGACGATTAAAATCAAAGCAAACTCATCGCGAAGACATTTCATAAAGAAGATTTCATTATATGCGGCAGACTCAAACTTTACACAGCGTTACATGAGGTACTGGCGAGCTCAAAAAGATACCTACCCTACACTACGGCGGGAACATATCCGCATCAAACTTCCTCTGTGCCCTTGCACGTCGACGACAGATCTTGGATCGGTGGACTGAGGTCGTTGGAAGTGACCTGGCGGTAGGCCCTTCCTTGCACGGTCGACGGGGCGGACCTTGGGGTCGGCGGACTGAGGTCGTTGGAGACGACCTGCTGGTAAACCCTTGCCGGTTGACGAGGCGCCCGACATAGCCACGGAATGGCATGCCGCCGCTGCTCGTTCCGACATCGACGCGGCCAAGCGACAACGGCCGCGCCTCGCACCATCGCCTCAAGAAGGGCCTCCTTACCACCTTAAGCCTCGGAACGACCTCAAGCGAGACGCCAACAAAGAACTACATCACAAGCGCGGCTTCTTCCTCCCGAGCTCGACCATCGCCGGTCGTTACTCATTAAAGCTCGCCAAAGGATCTTCTTCTTCTACCGCGGCATCATCACCAAAGCTGAAGACTAAAGGATGCCTCCATTTCAAGGATCAAAAAGGAGGATTTTGGTCTAAGGGTCCATCGCTCTAGCAAGCCCTTATATAGCCGGATGAAGGGAGATCAAGCGTCTCTAGAGTAAATGCAGCGCCCGAACAGGCGTCCGCACTGAACCGAAGTAGTCAAGAAGGCGAACGGGCGGGGCACACCAAGCCATGCTCGGCATGCGCAACGAGGCGATTAAAAGCCTCTGGCAGTTCAAATGCCCCCGGCCAAGCTCGGGGCAGCCGTCGGATCCGTCGGGTACACCGATGAAATCGCTTAACTTTGATCGGCTCGACCGACCGGCCGTGCTCGGCCACCACTCATCCAAGTTCAACCCCAACCGAATCATCCGAAATCGCTCGGAGTTCGGGGCTCTGACGAATACTAATAACGAGGTACCCCAACGGCCGGCGGCGAGGCGGCCTCAAGCATATCTTCACCCACAGCCGCGCCGCCCGCCACCGACCGAATCGCTGCGAGACCACACAAGACTTCCGCTCCCGACCGGCCAGGGAAGCGAATCCGACGACAGCGCTCCCGACCCCCTTGGCGGGCGGGATCTCCGACTCCGGCCGGACGGCGCTCCGACCCCTTGGCGGGCGGGATCTCCGACTCGACCGAACCAAGGTGGCAGATGCCGAGGGCGCGTGTCGGGCCCTCATCGACCTACCGCCACGTACCTCGCGAACAAGGTCAATCGGAGTGACTATACAAGGCGGTGGCTCCTTCCTAGAAGGTTTGGTGATCGCGAAGTCGAGCTTCGACCCATCAACGATCGCGTCAAGATCTAACGCACGCGCTCCTCCCGGGGCGCTAACGTCACTCACCGCACGTCGGCGTCGTAAGGATCACGAGAGGGCAAGTCGCTATTTCGGGAATACCTAACCTCCCGACCACCAAGGCTACCGACCCGATGGGCAAGGCGTGTGGCGACTATCCACAGGACGAAGGACCAGAGCTCCTAGCATAGGTCGCCTCGCCCTTCCCCCGACTCTCGATGTAACCTGCCCCTTCCTTCTGTATAAAAGGAGGCAGGACTAACGATTCTAGAAAGGAGACGAACAGAGGAGAACACATGAGAACATGAGGAGATTAGGTAATTTAGCGCCCTCATCTGTAAAACGTTGTGCAAAGCAATACAATACCGCCATCCGAACTGGAGTAGGGACTTTCAGCCCGAACCAGTATACATCTTGGACTCTCGAGTCTAACCATTCAGGGAGTTGAACGCGTGACCCCTTAGACTTACAAATTTACTTGCCGGCGCTCGAAAACGCCGACACTATTCTAAACAACTAATCTCATTACAACATGTCTTGCATATAAATCCTGTTAAAAATATAACCCGAAGTATTATGAACACTAAAGTCCGTAATAAACGAACTTAATAAATAAGAAACCAGTAGTTAAGATATTTGTATCACCAGAACCTTCATAAAACATTTAATATATAATTAGTAGCCTAACCCCATTAGACCTAACATATACGAAGCTACTTCTCATGCAAAATCATTTAAGGTCGAGTACTATTCATGCATAACATATAGTATAATGACTAGTATCTTAATACTATTAATCCAAATAATTTTTGCCTCTTCAATCCAGAATTATAAATACAAGAATACATAATCTTAGCCTCTTGAATTCGTAAAATAAGAATAAATAGTCTATAAAAAGGAACTGTATCATCGCTTAACCTAAAGCTACTAGTATTATTGTATATAAGAGATCAACTAAAACACGAATGCATGAATTGTATAACTCTAAACCATGCTTGTTTTCTATAGCAAGTTCCTATTTAATTTTCCATCTAATTTCTTTTTGCCCTTATTGAAGTTTGTTATTTGCTATATTTCTGTCGAACGACGTATAGAACCCGACGTCCCTGATTCCGTCGTCAACACTACCAACTACGACCTCGACTTCGTTGTAAACAACAATCAAGCAAGGAAAGCACCTCCTTGAACATGTTGATCACAATATTTCAATTAATTTATATTGTGTTGACAAATCTGTTATGCATACGTGTAATTTCATTAAATTGCTAGCTTGTGGGTACTGGTAGATATACCTGTAATCTCATGAAACTTCCTTGATAAGTATGGATATGTGAACCTTGATAACCCTAGAACAAGGTTAGACAATACATGATGTCGACATGGGCATATGCAATTACATACTAGTTGTGCTTAACCATGCTTTAGCTTTGAATTTGAAATAATCAGATTAAATGGTTCCTTGAGAATTTAAAAAGGTTAGATATGACAATTAAGGATGTTGGTATTTGATTTAAAAACTCAAAATAAAACTATAGTTTTGACGCGGGCAAGTTATGGCAGTAGCCGGTCGTGCATGAGACTTGCACATAGTGTAGGGGGAGTATTCTCGCCCGGGTCGGTTAAGGACCGAACTATTGTGTTGTTTTCAAGCCAAGAAATTAGTGCAACCACAAGTGCTAGTATGTGATAGCCTTAACCTATTAAGTTATTTAGGCCTAGCTTTGCACGTTGGAAGGTTATAGTAGTACGGGCTTTCTGGGACGAAGTACTCGAAGGGGCACCCACACCAAGGAGATGGGAACAACGCTTACAAATAAAATGGTGTACACCCTACTATAGGGAGAAGTGGGACAGTGGGACGTGAAACCATTTGTCGTACCATGAGTACAAATATCTTTTGCCTCCATAGTAAGGGTTTGTCGTCACCGGGCTGGTGCAAAGTTAGGTCTAGGTAATGTAACAGTTATGTTATGATCTCTCTGCGGCACACCAAAGGAAGTGTGCTAATATCGATTGCATAATGAGTTGATCATTTCTTGTGGGTAAAGCTGTACGCCTTTGCAAAGTGTAAATTTTTTTGAAAAGCCGCGTCTGCAGTCTTGGGCACTTGGTAAAGTCATCACATGGTTAGAAATTTTATCACTTTACAAAATAGGGATGAATATGAAAATGTTGTTGGAAAGTCTGTATTTCAGGTATTATACTAGGGATTGACAAGTTTATTGGGATATTCACAACCGTGGAGAACTGTGAGTCATTATGTTATGTTTACTTGTTATGTATTATTGGTTAAACTTGCTCTTACAAACTCCGCTTGCAAATTACTACTTGGCATTCATGTTCATTTTTGCTTACTATAGAATAACCTTAGAAGCCTTTCTATTGACATAGCCTGTATTTTAATATATATGCATTTGTGATACACTACAAGTCTTGTTGAGTACAAAAGTACTCAACCTTGCTTAATTTGTTGGTTTAGTGGAAAAAGAAAGCGAGGTCCCTGAAGATATTTACTTCACCGCAATTCATGGGAACTATATCGACGAGCTTTTCTAGGGTTTACTCCTTGTTAGTTTGCTTGTGGTATTTTGGGCAAAAGGCATACTGCTGGACTTTGTATCTTCCACTGCATTTCAATTCGGCCTTTAGGCCATGTCGTAAGAATTATGTTCTGTTATTGTGCTATGAACTGATGTATGGATGTGATTCTAATTGTTGTAAATGTGCGTATTAGCCATTGATCATGGGACTAGTATTGTATGCACATAGATTCTCATTTTAGCATTGTATGCAAAAATGAGGGCTGTCACATCACATGATGCTCCAAATAGCTCCACGAGTCCAAATTCGAGTCCATGACCTCTTTGGTTTGACCTAAACCACTTAGGCCAGCTCCGCGGTTTTCCAAACCGCCTCCATCTTTTTCTTTATCCGTTTCCGACCCAAATCTATCACATATCTGTCTCGTGTCCATATCTTGAATAACCCAAATCTGTATCCGTATTCGAATAGCCCATATCCGGTTCCGAATCTAGGAAAAATATATGGGTCAGGATACGGGGAGAGCAATATCCACCTGTATCCGACCTATTTTCACCCCTAGTCATCACCGACCCGCGCGCGCATCCTCCACGTGCTGTCCATAGCGTGTTCCCCAAGCGCGTCGTCTTCCTCGGCGATGGCTGCCTTCACACGACCCGCACCCCAAATCGCCGAGGCCACCATTGCTTTGTGCTAGATTGGCCATTCTCTGTCCGGTGCGCTCGGATCTGTGTCACACCGCTCCTCTGAGCTGCGCCATCCTCCACCGGATCCAAGCCGACACGAGTGGTGCCATCTACTAGTGCCACTTCCCCTGAGCTGACGGCGCCATCCATCACTGAGAACTGCTGGTGATCCCTTACGGTCGAGCCATCACGTGCTGTAGTCACAAGTGCCACTGAAGAAATCGATCGTGTTGCATCCGGGTTAGGGATCGAGCTCTTGACCACACGCCATTGATGAACCTGCTTTGGTTTGGCGACTCTTCATCGCGATCCGACCTCATGGTTGCTCCTCCCGACATTTGCCTCACCGCCTCCGTCGGAGCTCACCACCAACTCTACTGGCACAATCTATTTGACCTTTATACTTGGTTAGCCAATCCATCCCTAGGATGATATCTATTCCTTTTGAATCCAGAATGATAAGATTCGTTAGGAATTCTACCCCATTGATTTTTGTGGTTGCACTTGGGCATACTGAACTAGTTCTCAACTCTTTTCCATGTGATTGAACTATCATGGGGTTCTTAAGAGTAAAGGTTTCCCTATCAAAATTTTCAATAAAATTCTTCGATATAAAGGAATATGAAGCTCCAGAATTAAATCTGATGCCTCCTGAGCTTCTTTCGTAGTCACGTGATTGACTCGCCCTCTCCCAAAAGATCGTGAAGCTCTTGGCATCTGAGGTGCTCCATGTCCATGTCCTTGCGTCGGAGCTCTCGCGGAATTTGATCCCAAGTTGAACGGCACTGGGGTCACTGGCTGACGCTTCTGTGGACAGTTGATGGCATAATGCCCCATCTGATGGCAATGAAAGCACTGAACTCCTGCAGCAGTCTAGTTCCCTTTCTGAGGTTGAGTACCGATGTTATTGTGAAATCCTTGCACAACTAGTCGGGGTCCAGAATTAGGAATCTGGAGTGCACCTTGAACAACGGCCCTGTTGGCTTGCTGAGGTTGGAAGCGTTGTCGAGAACTGCTTATTCTCTGCTGAGCCTAAAATACCATCCTCTTCTTGCGGGACTCCCGCTGTTGACGTTGGGCATCCTACTGCATGAGTGCCTTGTTTACCATATGCTGAAAATTCGGGAAGTACAGAGCTACTAGCTGCACTTTAATGTCGGAATCAAGTCCTTCCATGAACATCTAGATCTTGGCTCCTTTAGTCGCCACATCCTCCGGTGCGTACCTCGACAGTTGTGTGAATTTGTTGAGCTATTCAGAGACACTCTAGTTTCCTTGATGCAGCTTGCAAAACTCCCTCGTTTTCATCTCAATAATGCCTACAGGTATGTGGGTAGCATGGAAAGCCTCCGAGAATTCCTCCCAAGTGATGGATGGAGCATTCTGATGGGTAGCACAAAAGTTATCCTACCAATTTGCAACTACACCTTTTAGCTGGTGGCTCGCGTAAAGAACTTTCTCATGATCATCACATTAAGCCAACTGAAGCTTCTTCTCCACATCTTTCAGCCAATCGTCTGCCTTCAGGGGTTCAGCTGCTCCTGCGAAGGTAGGCGGTCTAGTCGTCATGATTTCCCAAGTTTAGACTCGGGTGGCATCACTGGTGCAATAACTGGTGCGACTGGGGATTGTTCACCATATTTTGAGCAAGGGCTTGCAACAACTGAAGTTGCATTGCCATCATCTGCTGAAAATCTGCCATTGGGGGTTGGAACGATGGTGATGGCGGTGGTACTTGATGCTCTTGGGATTCCTGAATATTCTGTGGTTCTTGGAGAACTGGTTGGCCACACCCACAACCTCCTTCGCGGCCTCCTCTGAAACCTCCTCTATGACCAGTTCCATGGCGAAAAAGATTCCAAAAAATTCTCAAAAATACTTTTAAGCTTTTGGAACCCAAATAAATTGATTTGAACCCAATTCAACTTCTAATTTTTGTTTAAATTGACTGTCTTGCACTTCAAAAGAAATTTTAAATTCGCCAAAATTGGAAAAAGTGGAAAATTTTAAAATTTCTCAGAAATTGGAATGTTATAGGAACCATTGGATCAAGGCACAAATGTTCCAACGAGATATTTTACTTTATGGTGAGATATTTATACCCTATTTAAAATGTGAGAATTCTTCTTGATTCTTATAGGAGTTATACTACTCTATTCGCAATGAAATTCTGAGTGCCTTAATTTCTCATTGGTTTTTGATCTCGAGCGTTGATTTCTGATCTGAATGCTACC
This sequence comes from Otatea glauca, assembly GCA_036346275.1. Lineage (NCBI taxonomy): Eukaryota > Viridiplantae > Streptophyta > Magnoliopsida > Poales > Poaceae > Otatea > Otatea glauca. The sequence continues at coordinate 32,462,172 of CM070724.1, read as the reverse complement.
CGTTTGGTGCCTTTAGTGTTCCCGATCACTTATTTCACGATGTTGTGCGGCAGAAAGGAGATAGAGCGGTGAGCACTGTTCAATGCTACGACGAGGCCTTATGCTGAGGCCTGTGATCGCATGCATGCACGTAGACTGGAGTAGCGGCGGTGACGCATGTGTTCCCAACTATGGAAAGCTGTGAAGTCATTCACCCCAGACCGCCTTGGCCGTCGTGCACACAACGCAACCCAACCCAACCCAATCGTGGGGTTAATACTCCCTCCGTTTAAATTTATAAGACATATTTTTTAGCATATAGATCAAGGAGATATTGAATATGACTAAATTAGCCCTAATTATTATCTCTAAGCATTATATTCAATACATACATGTAGAGTAAAACTAGATATCTATTATAATATTAAAATAGAGGCAAAAGAAGCCACCACATTCGCTCTCAAGGCTAGAAATTCAAACATTAATTAGAGGAAAAAAAGAAAGATCTATACAATTGATCATGTTGGATCCAGATTATAACACTCTAGATTAAAATATAGAGTTTGTGTCATGTACAATACAGAAATAACTGAAATTGGGAATAAACATAAGATTAAATTAAAATTTTGATTTCCATATGATTAAAATAAAGAGTCCATGTAAAGTACAATAAAAAAAAAATCAGAATAAAAATAAAAGATAACCCGTCATTTGATTTCCATAAGAATAACAAACTAAAACATATTTTTTTTAAAAAAAAAGATAATTAGTAATCTGATTTCCATACAAACATCAAAATAAAACTGAAATTTTGAATAAAAATTAAAATTTGAATTTTTATGCGAATTCCAACCTCAAAAACTGAAATTTGGAATAAAAAATAGGAATTTGATTTCCATAGGAGTAAAAGAAAGAGTCCACATCAAGTAAAATAAAAAACTAAAATTCCTAGTAAATATAAAATAAAATTAGTAATTTGATTTCCATATGAACATCAAAATAAAAATGAAATTGAAACAAAAACTAATTGAAAGTTAGTAATTGGATTTGTATACGAATACCAACCTACAACTGAAATTTGGAATAGAAAACAAAATAAAATTAGCAATTTGATTTCCATACGAACTCCAAAGTAAAATCCCTAAATATATTAAATTCAGAACAAAAATGAAATAAAAAATATCAATTAGATTTGTATCCAATTTCAGCCTAAAACTATATAAAAAACTCTATGTGATGCATGATCCAACAACATGCAAATATAATTTGGAATACAAATAAACAAAAAAATGCCAATATGTTTTACATAAGAATTCCAATCAAATATAAATAAATCCATAATAGAAAATATAATAAAATCACCAATTTAATTTCCGTACAAATTTCTAAATAATGCCCGTAATTAAATATAATTCGGCATAAAAAATAAAGAAAATTGGCCATTCGATTTCTAAATAAATTCAGCAAAAAATAACTGACATTTTTAAAAACATATAATAGAATTGGAAATTTGATATCGACATGAATTGTAAAGTAAAATAGCTAAAGAAATATAATTTGTAATATAAATAAGTAAAAATTATGAATTTTATTTCTATGAGAATTCAAACCAAAGATAAGTAAACTCATGATAGAAAGTAAAATAAAAATTGACAATATAATTTCCTTATGAATTTTTAATTAAAATCCCAAAATATATATAATCCATCGTAAAAATTAAATAAAAATTAGCAATTTTGTTTCTATACGAATTCCAACAAAAAATAAAATAAAACAAAACAAAATTTTGATATGAACTCTAAATTAAAATCCCTAAATAACTAATTCAGAATAAAAATTAAATGAAAATCATCAATTGGATATGTATAAAAGTTCTTAAAAAATAAATGAAAGAAAGTTTGCACTTTGAATCTTGTATGAATTCCAAAGTAAAATCCTTAAATAACTAAAATTTGAAATAAATTAAATAAAATTAGTAATTTTATTTATATGTGGGCTCCAAAAAAACAACTAAAATTTTAAATGCAATTAATAGTTATAGCGTCGATATCATGAGTATTGATCAGAGGAGACCACAAATAAGTGCAATGGTGTCGATATGTCATTCAAGAAGATATTGTCCCACGGAGAAGCGATTGGTGGAGGCATTATGTCAGAGATAAGAATGTCGTGCTGCTTGCCTGTGGGAACCCGAATATGCAAATCCGGACCCTCTATGTATATCGCGCTAGTACAAAATCACACCAATGCACACAGGTTCAATATAGATGAATATCACAATCATACAGCAGAAACATAATAAAAGACTTTATATATTAAAGATAAACCTGTTGACTGACCTTACGGTCGACTTTACATAACTAAACCACACAGGGCTAAACTATAATATATGAACTTAAACTACAGTGGAAAGAAAACATAGATAAACCCCTCAATATACCATATGCAACTGACAAGGCTTGCATCGTAGATGTTCATCTCCTCCTGGTACTCCTCTAACACTGGTGTAGACTCCTCTTCAACTGATGATTTTGTTGTAGTAAAGGTGAGTACTTAAAGCACTCAACAAGTTGTGCATAGAATGCAATTCTAACATAGCTATATACAAGGCTTATTCCAAATGAATAGCTGATATGGTTGTTTTGCAGTAAAGCAACATTTATAAGTGAATATATAAATAGATTGAAAGGACAATAAAACAAATAACAATAATAAGTAATTTTCAAGTATTTCTCAAAGTAAACAGGCACACAACCCTAATCCATATTCCAAACTTCCCAATGGCACAAAGGATCCCTTTCCAAGTTTTATTTCATAAAATCTAATCCTTGAATATAATTCCCGAGGATTGTCCAATACCGTAGGCACGGCTATCCGAATAGATTTACGCTCTGCAGAAGTTATACACTTTACCCATGTGATATTATCAAACTATACTGTTGGCCATAACAAGTACCCATCGATGTGCGTCTAGTAGATCATAACAAAACCTTCCAGATGAGAGGGACATATCATTGGACAGATGTGAGACCACTTCATTGCACACACAAATGCCCCCATAACTGCACACTCAGTTTGGTTATCTTCCTGAGGCATCAAATGTTAAGACTCGGTAACTTAGTTAGGTCCGTCTTATTCCAAATATGTGGTTGCATGTTCGGCACAGTTCAAAGGTTTGCAAGATTGAGTCCTAATTGACCGAGGCAAGACTTTAACAAACTCTCATAAGAACCACCTCACATCCACTCATATATCATCATATCAACATATCAACCCAGTTCCACACAGGCCCACCATAACTCACAACTCTTGCTTCATGTCTCAATCTAAATCATATACCACCCCAGTTGATTACCGTGCAACACATGCCATCAACAACTCAACATTATTGTGTGACAACACATGACACACCTTTCCATAAATATGTTCCATATTCCATTAGTCAAGATTAATTTGATATTTTAAAAGACATGAGTATACGTGGCATGGCTAAGCAATACTACACACAGTCTAACCAACCCATGTTGGCATCTATTAGCAACTAACTAATAATGAATTATCATAGGGTGACAAATAATTAAGGCATACAAATGACAAGGTAGGTAAAATTCAATTGGGTGGAATAACTAGATCCCAAACTAATTGAAAACAGTTCTAAGCATAAAATATAATGCAGTAATCTGAAACAATATAGCATTGGTAAAGCTAGGTTCAACATGATCAAATCACAACTTGCCTTGAAAATATCTTGTTCCTACTCTGGACCTTGGTCTTGGATCAACTCTTCACTCTCGCACGATCTGGGCACTTCGACTTCTACGTAAATCAAGAGAAAATACCAAATAAATACCAAACTAGAGAAAAAACAAACTCCAAAAATAAAATAAAATTCACCATTAAATAGATCTCAATTTTACAAATTTTTAGAGACTTGAATCGCCACAATCCGAACTCGTATGAAGAAGAACGGTCTCTCGAAATATTTGAAAAAAAGAAAATAAATCAGAAAAGATAAATCTATAATTTTCCAAATTATTTTTATACTAAAAAATCAAATTATAATGTCATCACTGATATCAGCACTGAATTAAATAATTTGGAAAATCTCTCGTGCTGACACGTTGTCTTTGGTCAATGGACCAAGTCCATGGGACCACGTCAGTTCACGGTGAACCCGGCCCATGTCATAGTTCCAACGCCGACACGTGGGCCCGCACCACGCTGACTTGATGCATGACACAACAGCCACCAGAGTAGCCACGTCGGACAAGAAGGTGACGAGGCACTGACGGAGCGACAACATGGCATCCACGTGGCGAGCACCGAAGCATCCTATGTCAACGGCGGCGGCACAAGGACCTAGGGTCGTTGTCAATGACCGGCGAGGGTAGATCTAGCAAGAACTCGGCGAGGTGATACATATGACGCGATTATCTTCTCCTGCGATGCACCAAACTGACGATGGTGACGACTTGAAAACTCGACGACTATGGTTTCCAGGAACAATGTGCTATGGCGACCTTCCAATGAAACCGAGACGCGCACCAGACGACCCTCGATAAGACGAAGTTGTTGAGACCGGCGGCGATCTCAATGACGCATTGACAACGGCTAATCGATGAATTCCCTTTTTTGACGGCGCTCGGCAAAACTTGCGAAATCCGACGAACCTAGGGCACCGCAAAGCAATTGATCTCAGGATGTGGTTGCTTGAGCTGAGAGGGTCACAAGGCACTCCTTAAATTGGCCGAAAAGACCCTAACGTAGCCGATACGAACACCGTGTCCGCCATAGACATGGAGCTCAACCAAGAGTCCGAGCCGGAGACGATGATCGAGCGCTAGACACATGTCCGCGATGAACGATCGCGATGAATCCAGACTCGATTCAATCTGGGCAGCACACATAATCCAACAGCCATGAACCATTAGAGTGTTTATCAAACCTGATCAATCTCGATCACTTGTTCACGATTTGATGATCCATAAGCGCTAGGGTTCCAATGAGCCATCTCAGCCACCCCACTCAAAGACGACAGTGGAGATCTAGGCTTCACGAGCGAGCGGGCTGAACGGGCCAACGCGAAAGAACGAGCTGGGCCTTAGGGTTTCCCGGCCCAACACTGTTCACCAGTTTTTCAAAGCTTTTTGGATTTAAAATAATCCTAGAAATTAAAATAATTCAAATAAAATAGTAAAAATATCAGAAAAATCCCAGAAAATTCTAAAAAATAATTTGAGATATTTGGAACTCAAAAAAATATTTTTCACAAAATTTTATTTAAAATTTTCAAATATTTAAATAATATTCCCAATAGGCATAATTCAAAAATATGAAATAAATTCTAGAAAAATCCCAAAATTCAAAAAATGCATAAATAACATTATTAAATTAATAAAAGCCAAAAATTAGGATGTTACCACTGGAGTCATTGAAGAAAAAGGCCAATGCCGAAGGAGCCAAAAGCCGCGACGACGAGTGGTGAGCGTCTGCGTTGTTAAAGAAGTTAGTGGCAAAAGAAGCTTGGTGATGGGTATACCCGGGTAGAGAGGAGATAAAGCTTTGCATGGAAGACGAGTTACAGAGGATATATATCCATTGGATAGCTAGGAACGTGCCATCGCTTTTGAGGGACAAAACGTCAAATGCGATGGCGGGAAGATTCTCCATATCATTAGACAACAGCTAAAGCAAATATGCTAGCATCAGAGAAGATGGGAGGTCACCACAGTTGGTGAGGAAGCAACATCATTGAGTTGGATAATGTCGAATAAGAAAAGCGACCGACATGGAACAAGCAAAAATTGAGCATGTATAATATTCTTCATGTGTATATACATGCATGAATTCGTATGAATCAAAACAAGGAGAAAAAGCTCGGAGTATAGATAGCACTATTATGTGGAATAGGCTTGGGGCTATTGGTGAAAGCGTAATGGGTATCCCCAGTAGGGATAAGCGACAATTGTACATGTATGTATGTTGATGTCGCAATGTTCAGCATTAAGTAATAATCGGAGAGAAATAGAAGATAGCTATACGATAGAGTATTGCATTAAAAATGATAGCAGCTGAGAGGAATTGATCAAGAATTGGGCTTGCTATTGGAGGTTGAAGCAGGAAAGTTGTGGAGTGATCAATAAGAGATAGAAGATACACGGTTCTGTGGGGTAGCCAGCGTGTGTGGAAGATAAGTTCAAAGTAAGTCACCCATGATGCATCGGTATATACGTGAGCAATGTACTATAATATCATGTAAAATAATCAACGTATTATTTGAGGTTAAATAGATGTACATATGCTACATATATTTTGAAAAAAGAGTTACTGATGGAGAAAGAATAAGGGTATATAGCTACATGATCTATGCAAAATGAAGAGTTGCTACGTTTCTAAGAACCCCAACAACCTATTGTTCTTAGTGATTTTCTTCCATCAAATCTTATACTTCAATTGTGTTCCACAAGTTGACTTTTTCTTCTAACTTCTAATGTCATTTCTAATGTTTATAATATCTTAAAATCTAAATGTCCTATAAAATATGTTAATATATTCTCAAACATATAAGTTATATCATTTGATACTATAAACTTTAAAAGAAATCTAACCGCGCATTTCCGCGAGCCACCCTGCTAGTTTATTATGAGTATAGAGGAAATATCGTACTTTTTTTGGTATTAAAATATAAAATGTGCCTTATATTTATAAATAAGAACATTGACCACTATATGCACTAGTGGCGAAACTAGAAAATTTCTAATGGGTTTGCACAGTTGACACCGGATAGTTGGCATACAGTTTCGTAGCATAAATCCTCAACATAAGAAATCACAAATCAAATTTCCAATCATCACATCCCATAAATGATAAATCCTAAATCAATAAATAAATCACCATTCACCGCATCTGCACTTATTTTAGTTTGCACGTACGTATGAATTACAAGTTTTAGATTTGCATTTCCCTTTGCCGCCGGTAATTGTACAAATTTCATGAATTACAAGTTTCAGATTTTATAGAATTATATTGGATCTTAAGTTCTTTTACATATTACCATCTATATGATTTGCACAACTGTAGCACATGTATGTTTAGCAAGTGGTTCTTCTAAATTTTCATATGAGAAAATGAAACAGATCCTATAGCAACACTATGGTTGCTAATGGCTGGAACTTGGAAGGAACACAGTTTAGGGAGAGCTCTGCAATTAAAAATGATGGAAATCATGCCTCACAGCTCCTGCACCTCGCCCCACCTGCCGGACACCCGTGCCGCCTACACCGCCTATGCCCACACCGCCTGCGCTCGCTGATTAGGATTTACGAATCGGGAAGGAGGAACTAGGGAAGGAGGAACTAGGAGTTGAGCCGAGCAAACTTGCTAGTTCGTTATCTTAACGAGTCGAGTCTAAGCTAACTCACGAGACGTTTGTTAACTTGTTAAGATTTGGTAACTAAAATATTCACTGTGATGATTTTTGATGTAAAAGACTTTTATTAGATGAATATTTAAATTATGTATGTACATATAACCATGTTAGGTTGGAATATAATTGTTAGGATTGTTCATTGGCTCCTCACTAATTACCTATGTTTTACTTGTATGCTAGATAATTAGTTACGGTTTCATTTATGTAGTCCTCTTGTTGCATGTATGTGTTAACGTGTGTCATATGCTCACGACGTAGATTAACTTAGCTCCTGACTAATTTATTTAGCTCCCGTGGCTTAAGTTAACTCAATTCATCTTAATTTACGTGGCTCGCGAGTTGCTCACGAGCCGCTCGAGTTTTTTATTGGGCTAAACCGAGCTAAGTTTTCAGCTCATTAGCTTAACAAGCCGAGCCAAACCGAGTCGAGCCTCTTTTTTAACGAGTTTAAACGAGCCGAGCCGGTTCGATGGCCAGCCCTGCCCACTACTTTATCTTTACGAGAGCCTTGACGAGTTTTCACTGGATGCTGATTAATGTCGTATATGTGTGCACTTTCAGACCAGAATCGATTTTTTTTTTCCATTTTCGTAGGAATTAAACTACTTTACATGAAATTTATACAAAAATTCTATGTTCCAAACAACTTTTAATCTCACACCGTTTCGTTGTGAATAACACAAATGTAGCCTAGTAGCATCGTACGCACCATTAAAAATTGAGCCTGTGCTACAGTGGTGGTAGTCGAAATGTTTAATTCCTTGTCGAATTGGATGCGCACCATATTCAAAGTACAAGTACCAAGTTGTTAAAGACTTGACAAGTGCTGCTTGTAAACTTTTCCTGAAACGTCATAAAAAGAAAACTGCAGTATTCTGTATTACAGCAATCGGCAATTGGTGGTGTCCCTCTACTGGTGGTAGTCTTCTCTCTCTGTTTTTGCTCCGAGCTGCCAATTCCGAGGGCTGACAATGATACATCCCAGGCCAAAGATATTCGACAACGATGTCAACCGATCCTCCCCTCCATACAAATGCATACCACACAACTCTCTCTCTCTCTCATTTCCAGAGAAAATCCAACCGGAGTAGGAGTAGTCCGTCCCACAGGTTCTCGTTCTCTCTGAAACTGAAACACAGAACCCATTTTGTGACATTGGTTTGAGCTCCAAGTGCAGAGCAGAGCTCTACAAGGAGAGGAGGTCAGCTCAGCTCTCTGTTCACTAGTCGATGCCATGATCACCTGCTCTCCATGCTGAATCCTGTATGAACATTAGCAGGTATCTTCGATTACAGTACTGGCCAAGAACTGTGTAGCTACCATGGAGGACAGCGCAAGATCGGCGGAGAATCAGAAGAGGCCCCTCGCGTAAGTAAAAATCCATCACAGCTTCCTCTGATCGATTGATTTCTTGTGTTATTGTGTTTTGTTCTGGTCCTTGGTCCTTGTAAGCGAGCTTGTTCCATTCGCATGGCGCAGCCCGGACAACGAGCTCGTGGAGCTGCTGTGGCAGAACGGGGGCGTCGTGGCGCAGGCGCACCAGCGATCCTTCGACCGCAGCCAGAGCGGCGGCAACCCGGACACGAGCTGCGTCACCGGGGAGGAGACGGCCGTGTGGTTCCCGGACGGCGACGCGCTGGACAGGGACCTGTACTCGCAGCTCTGGCGCAGCATCGCCAATGTCGACAGACACGGGGGCAGGGACGTGGGCGCGTTCGCACTGCCGCCGGCGAGGAGCGGCGTCGGGTCTAGCCGGACCGGCGAGGTCGGGTTGAGCTTCTGCGGGAGCAACATGGTGACGGCGCCGGCGCTGCACGCGGACGACGACTTCGACGACGCGGCGCTGCCACCGCCGGAAGACAAGCCGGGCGCGCGCGCGGGCGCGTCCTCGTCTGGCGGGTCGGGGAGCAACGCGCTGTTCAAGAGGGGCAGGGACGAGTTGGACAGCCGCAGCGAGGTTGTGTTCTTGTTTCCTTTGTTGGTGGCAATGCGATAAACTTGTATCAATTCACTGAATTGGTGAGGGAACAGAATTTGCAGGACGCCGACTGCGAGGCCGTCGACGAGACCCGGTCGTCGAGGCGGCCGGCGGGGAGGCGCAGGACTCGCGCCGCCGAGGTCCATAACCTGTCCGAGCGGGTAAGGCCTGAAGAATCAACCAGTGTTGTTTGCAGAAAATGAGTGTGTTCTTGATTTGTTGTGATGTTTCTTGCCGCAGAGAAGAAGGGATCGGATCAACGAGAAGATGAGAGCATTACAAGAACTCGTGCCTCATTGCAACAAGGTGAAGAAAAATTCAGTGTGTTCTTGTCCAATTTGAAATTTGATGCACCAGTAGTGATTCGAGATATTTTTTCAGGCCGACAAAGCATCGATACTAGACGAAGCAATCGAGTACTTGAAGTCCCTGCAATTGCAAGTTCAGGTTTGAAATCACATCTCCATTTGTCCCCACGTATGTAACATTATAGTCCTTTGGATCGATCAATCTTGGTACTCGATTGAGTGCTGTATCTGGTTCAGATCATGTGGATGACTACTGGGATGGCGCCAATGATGTTCCCCGGTGCTCACCAGCTCCTGTCGCCGATGGCAATGGGCTTGAATTCAGCGTGCATGCCTGCGGCGCAAAGCCCAAATCAGCTGCAGAGAGTACCACCGTGCATGAACAATCCTCTTCCAAATCAAATGCCTCAGATCCCTTATCCAGCTATCAATGCGCCCAATGTAGCAACCCAGATGCAAAACAATGGCATCTGCGAACCAATAAATCCCTTCCTTCATCCTGATGACACTCTAACAGCAGCACCCCAGGTTATTGTCAGACATTTAATCTCTCCGTATGTTTCTTATTTTTCACTACTGTTAGCGTACGGTATCAATTCTTTGCAGGTGCCTGGTTTGTTTCCCTATGGATCTCAAATGGCACAACAAAATGAGATTCATGAGTTACTGACTAGCACTGCCATTCCAGCTTCAGGAGCCCAGCCACCGTCTACCCCTGACGGAATCGGAACATAAGGCCACCAGGTTCCAGTAAGATGCTTTACTACTGGTCAGTACAGAGTTTTGTTATTTGCAAACTGAAAAGCAAATAGGCATGTAAATGAATCTTCCTATTAATGCACAAGCATACCACTTTGTTGAATGATCAATCGGGTGTACATGGTATCGTTCTTTTTAGCCCTTAAGCTTAACTAATTAGAGCATGGAACCTAGCGAGTTGTCGTCATTTGATCTAATACCATCATCGGATTGATCAGTTTTTGACATTTAGTTCCACTTTGGCAGCTTCCAGTCCTATCCTATCAATAGATGAACTCTGGCTGCGGATGTACATCCATTTCATTCTTTCGCTGTTACATTCAATAGACTGTTTTGTCAGATTAGCAAAACCAGTGGACTAGTTCACAAACAATTGGGTTGAGCGTCGCTTTCTTGATACGGACAGGATAAGGAACACAACAAGGACTTGCATGAGGCCAGCAACTAGTGAAAATGCTACTAGTAGCATTATGAGCAAAATGCTGCATCCTTGATGCTGTCCTGCATATCTCAACAACCAATGCCTCCTTAACATTATATCTGAATGTATTCGTAAATTAAACCTCAGTACTGTCTAATATAGTACAGGCTAATGAATATCAAACAAGGTTTGACCATAGGATCGATCTCTTGGACCTGATAACAATTTGGGCTCCGTACTTTCTTTAGATTAATCATCTAAACGATAACTTAAGATGTCAGGGGAAAACGGACATGTCGAATGCATTATAGCACGGCCAGAACATCTCTCAGCATATAAAATTCACAGGCATTCCCTAGAAACAATAAAATACCAGCGATAAAACTATGTCTTGCTCATTTCTTTTTCTTATCATCTTTGACATGTCTGTTGCATTGTTGTGCAGTGATCAACCAGGAAGCAACTATGGGGGATGAACAGAAGAAGTCAGAACAACTGATCCTAGAAGAATATATTTCATACCAAGATGCAGTGTGCTGTAAGACCAGGGGCAGATCATGGAAGCTTAAGCTTTGTGGCACCACTGAGCAACCAACACGTATATGCCGAGATCGTGCCGATGCTACTCTTATCTGAAGAAAAGTCCTTAACACCACCTTTCTGTTTCTGGAAGGATTTGGTCTATGGGAGACGAACTTGGCTCGGCAAGGACATCAGAAGATGCTTCTGCTGATGCTACAGATATAGAGATGACATGCTCGGCAACATACTGGTTCTTGTGACTCTCAGTGGTCGTATGCATCCTGTTTAGAGCCAGCATCTTGGCTGCTGCACAAGGTTAAAATAGTGGCAGTTTCACTCTTCTTTTTGCTGATGTTACACCACTGTGTTACATCTGGTGAATTCTTATGGGACTCGTCCACTCGCGAGAGATCAATTATCATTCTTACTCGCTTCATTTCAGCAATTGATTTCTCGATTGGACTGACTGAATAGCAACGAACACCTTAAGGCATCGAAGGGTAGACAGAATCATGTGCTGTCAGGATACATCGCACATCAAGTTGCACATGCACTCAAGCGGAGAAAAAGCTTTGTTTGAGAGGTTCTTTCTGGATCGGGATCCATGTGAACCCGTCCATATGGATCTCAGTCGGGAATAAACCTCCCAAACAAGGCCAACAGATTCATGTGCAATTCAGAGATATGGCACCTCATCGAGATTGCACCTGAACGAACGGATGCCACACCCGGATCCCCTGGTACTCATTGCCCCATCACCGTTGCTTTAGCCTTTCCCTTAATCTTCGTTCGGGGTTGTACTGCATGTCATTATACCGTTGCTTTGTCCTAAGTTAATCACGACAGCGACGACCATCATTAATTTCTCGGGAGTAATTAGTCCCTGCATGTATCTGTCTTCGTGTTTATTATAAGTCAATTTCAGTCCCCGTCAGTGGAGATTTGGAATTTCGCTTCACATTTACAGGTTAAGATTTTGTTCGCATGCTCAAGTTGGTTGCATGTTGTGGCGGAGACGTGGTTTGTTAGGGTGTGTTTGGTTAGTGGGATGAGGTTGAATAGAATGGGATGATTTTGTATAATTTGGTTCCATTGTTTTGGGTGAATGGAATGGTTCAGCATCTATAGAGAATATTCCTTAAATTTGTATCTCACCATCCAATATGGAATGGTTCCATTCAAGCAACCAAACATATGAATGACTTTTTTCTTTAACCATCTCATACATGTACCACTTTGTACAAGCAACCAAACACACCCTTAGTATTGTGACAACATGATTCGAAGCAGGGGAAAAAAAAGAGCCTTTTCCCCTTCTTTTTGAGAGAGGATTTTTTGTTTACTTTATACGCACCACCATGATTGATGTAGATGTTTGGCAATTTAGAGGATATATTCTCTATGTTTTTTTCTAGTTTGAGAAAAATGAATATATACTCTTTGTTTCTTTTGGTCGAAAAAAGAGTGGAAATATCAAAATTCCTAATAGATTAATTAGTTTGAACAGTAGAAATTGTAGGATTGGAGATTCTGGTTTCATTTCACGTGTTTCAAAAATCAGAAGAAAAAAAGACAGAAAATGTCTTCGCCCGGACTCAAACCGGAGACCTTCAATGTGTTAGACTGACGTGATAACCAAGTACACCGCGAAACCGAAGTAAAGTTACAATAATCGACTTGCTTTTCGCTTGTTAATTTGTTCACATTTAAAACAAATCGAACTAGTAACTTTAGTTTCAACCAGGGCATGCTCAAATATTGCTTGCCTATAGAAAAAATAGTTGCGGTAGCTTTGTGTGGCATCCCGTATAATTAGCCTAGTGTAACGATAGTAACACCGCTATTACTTTGAGATAATTACACTGATTTCGGCGTATTAGCTAACAAAATATCAGACGTATCCGACACTTTATCAGTTAATAAACCGTGTTCAGAGTGTTGTAGCAAAATAATAATTAGAGACTGAAATAAAAACTTATTACAATTTATTGCCATGCAGCGCTACAAGTCTAGAAATACAAAGTCATACATAACATTTGGTACAATAAAAGTTAATATACATAGACACTAGAATACCAAATGGATTGACGGTCGTTGCCGTATGGTCCATTACTCCAGCAGTCCTCCTGATAGTTCTCCACCTCCTCGTGACCCTGTAAATGCGGGTGATCATCACCCCACATCTATTAGGCGAATCCGTGGCAATCAGTTTCTAAGCAAAGAGGGAGTAAGTAAGGGTGAGTACAAAAGTACTCAGCAAGCATTAGTAACAAAATGTATCTTATGAATTTTTCTATCATCCATCTCATATACATATCTCTCTCTCAAAGCCATTTTTCCATCATCCATCTCATATACACATCATAATTTGACCAGGTGCAATCCAACCTCAATTGAGAATCCAGAACATTTATCATTACTTAGGATTAGATCTCCAACCCTGGTAGCTGACAAGTCGTGGTGTCCTCGACTGTTCTCCACCTACTTGCAGTGTACCAGTTGTATTCTGACTTCAATGCACATCGGTGATACTCATCTCATGGCGTTTAAATAGTGTCCATGGCCTTAACGGTTTTGCCCCGTGGGCCTTACCGCTCTTGTCAGCATCCTTGGTCTTACCAGTCTTACCCCAACAAGCCTTATCGGTCTTACTAGTATGCCTCACCGGGCTCATACTGGTCTTACTACCTAGTTATCTATACAGACCCGTTGTGGAGATCATAACCCTTCGCAGGACAACCTTTTCTTGTTGTTTCACACACTATAGTTGATATGAAATTATACGGCTCATTACCCTAGTGTAGTATGTTCAACCTTATATTCTAGCATATGTAGAGGGCCTCACTAGCAACTCAAACATCTACAACCTCGGGCACCCTCTACCCACCTCATATATATATATATATATATATATATATATATATATATATATGTGTGTGTGTGTGTGTGTATAATAATTGATTATTTGCCACAAAGTTGACAGTAATTGATGATTTGCCACGCCCTTGTTCCACTAACATTTGGGCCCTATGGCCATATATCAATGAGACATGGTGTGGCAAATTATCAATTACACCAACTTAAGTGTGGCAAATAATCATACAAACACGATTCACTGGCTCCATTCGTTGGATGAGTCATTTCAACATATCAATAAATTCAAATATTTTCCTCAGCAGTTCACCATCCAGCCAACACATCAATAACCAATTACTGCCTTAGCAGTTTATCATCAATCCATATTTTTTAATAGCATCTGATTTAATGTTTTCTTAAAAGATGTTTTCCCAATGCATTTGTGATATCACGTATAAGCAAATGTGTTTGATTGAAAATATTTAAATATGATCAAGAAATTGCTTGCCTAAAGAGTGGTGAAAATAAACGTCCTCACACGGTTGCTGAAGATGATCACCAGTCGGATTCGATTTAATTCCTAATATTGGAAAATGTTATACTTCAGGTGGCTAGTAATATTTTTACATGTTTTAAGGCATCCAACTCTTTCTAAAATTTTGCTAAATTGATATATGTATAATGCTCTTTTTTTTAATTTTTGGGGTATTTTTAATTTGACGGATTTTAATTAGACTCATGTTAGTTTGGAGTGTTTTAGTTTGTTGAATTTTAAGTTAGCATAATTTAGTTTGGATGACGCATTGCTCTGGTTAAAATTTTTCTTCTCTTTTCTTTTTCTTCCTTTTCTTTTTCCCTCATCCGCTTCCCATTTCTTCCCCTATCTCTCCTCTCCCCATGGATCCCCTCCGATCAGCTCCACCCAGCCACTGGTGGCCTCGCCAGCGCCACCATGCCTCTCGGCCGGCCATCCACCCCACGCCCTTGGGTCACTTCCTCCTCCCTTCTTCGCCTTGCACCTCCTCCACCCTTGTCATCGTCCTTGTGCCTCCTCCGTCCGCGCCGTCGGCCTTGCGCCGGAGCGTGGGCCGTAGCCCTTGCCTCATATGCCACCGCCACCAGCACCGGTCTCCTCCATCCCTGGGGCCACCCCCCTCTGGCCCACTCTGGATACTACTAATGACCCTCTGCCTGTCCGATCGGTTACTCATTTTCCCCCCTTTGTCTTTCTTTTCCCCCATTCCTATATACTGAGGTGAGCATGTTTAATTGATGGATTGATTGGATTATACCCCCTGGTTGATGATGATCTAAAAGGTTTGCTTGTGGTTTGGTGGTGCTATGATGACACCTGATGATCCCTTGTATGCCAGGGAGTACAACAGTTTATCAGGTACACACGGTGCCGCCCTCTCATGCAATCCTACTGGAAACCCGAGGTCTCTAGTATTTCTACCCAGCTATGCTTACTTGCTTTACTGCATTAGGGTTCTTGGTCTCTAAGTTAGCAAAAGTATCAATCTATCTTACTTACCTACTGATGATGAGCATTTGGTGTGGTGTTGAGGTTGAGGTGGCCGGCTCCTTGTTCTTCCTCCACTGGCTTGGTCTCCTAGCTTCCTTTTGGTGGTCTTTTGGCTTTAGTGATCTTTGATGGCTTGGCCTAGCTTCTGATGCTATGGTGGTTTGGTTGTGTTCCTACAGCTTTGGCATTGCTCCTAATGCTTGGTGGCTTGGTTGTGCTCCTAGGGTTATGGTGGTTTTGGGGTGCTCTGGTTCTGGGGTAGAATGGACTGAGGGAGGCTTGCCTTCTCCCTTTTTACTATGTGAGATTTTACTTTTTACCATGTAATATTTCTCAGCACTATTTATGCATGGCTATGGTTACCCGATGAAGGTAGGTTTGTTTACTGCCGAATGATGAAACCCTAGCTAACGAGAGGAGCCGATTGGACCCGAACAATCTAGTATCTCGATGAGCGATACCAATCTCATAGGGTTTGACGACAAACTCTTTATCTTTTATGTTTTACTTTATTTGCCTTTTATTTATATTCATGACTAACGATTTTAGGTGATTGGAGCTGAGGGTCTTCGGAAGATTAGGTTGTAGGTCACTTATAAAGATTTTGTATTTTCTTTTGTTGTAATTGATATTTGTGTACAATGTAATGTATACATTTGTATGACATTATTGTTAATGAATGAAAATTGTGATTACGTTTTGTTGTAAGCTTTAATTATATGCTTCATTAATTTGTTGATGATCTCTTTTGCACTACTAAACTTTAGGGTTGTTTCACTTAGTGCTTATTTTTTAAAGCCATTAGTGTTAAACAAAAGTTTTCCTACTTTTTTTTAAAAAAGGTTCTTATTGAGGGTTGGGATTTTGTCCCTTCACTTTGTGCTAAAGATTCAACTAAAGTTTATGCAAAACACGTCGTCCTGTTTTTTTTATTTTGGAAAAATTCTATCTTTAGTCTCTCAACTCTTCTTGCAGTTTAATTTTCATCCTTGAGTGCAATATCGGGTAAAACACATCCCACATCTCTCAATACCATTTAGTTTTGACCCTTATGCTGGGAAACAACATTTTTGACCCACGTTGGATCTGATTGGATTTGTAAATAGGCAAATTTGTCCTAAATGACATCCTAATAGCATGTAAGTCCCATCATTTTTCTAGCTTGTTCATCATATTAGGATGCCAACTAGGATTGTCTATTTACAAAATCGATTAGACTCCACACAGCGTGCCACGTGGGGTCAACACTGATAAAAAATTATCATTTTCTGGTTGGAGGGACCATAATTAAATGGTATCGAGATGAGGGAAGTGTTTTAAATGATGTCA
Source organism: Otatea glauca (assembly GCA_036346275.1). Lineage (NCBI taxonomy): Eukaryota > Viridiplantae > Streptophyta > Magnoliopsida > Poales > Poaceae > Otatea > Otatea glauca. Next base: position 32,445,066 of record CM070724.1, on the reverse strand, counting down.
CACTTGAGGGATAAACATTAAACCTTATAAAGAGTTGAGGCATCAAAGGTAGACATCTTCATTTTTATTATTATTTTCTTGCCGAGAAACATCTTGGTGTACAAATACGTGTTGGGTTAAGTGTCGGGACCCGAATATGCAAATCCGGACCCTCTGTGTATACCGCACTAGTCCAGGATCACGCTAGTGCACACAGGCTCAACATAAGTAAATATCACAATCATACATAGCGAAAGCTTTATGAAAGACATCATATGATATATACTACTAGTTGAATGACCTTATGGTCAACTTACATGACTATGCCTCGTAAAGCTGAACAACATATTACACTGCAGCGGAATGAAAACGTAGACAACCCCTCAGTATACCACAGGCAACTGACAAGGCTTGCGCCCTAAACATTCGTCTCCTCCTAGAATCTTTCCTCCAGCTTTGATGTAGACTCTTCAACTAGTGATGTTATTGTTGGCAAGGGTGAGTACTTAAAGCACTCAACAAGTTGTGCACAGAATGCAATTCTATGTAACTATATGCAAGGCTTATTCCAATGGATAGGCTATCATGGCTATTTTGCAATAAGCAGCATTTATGAACAAATACAATAAATAAATTGTAAAGACTGTAAAACAAATAACAATAATAGATAGATTCAGCATTTCTGAAGTAAACCAAGTTTCCAATCCTAAGTCAAATTCCATCTTCCACATGGTATTCCGCCATCCCAACCAAGTTTTCCATTTAATTAAACTAACCCTTAACTGTAATTCCCGAGCATTGCTCAATACCGCGAGCACGGCTATTCGAATAGTTTTACACTCTGCAGAGATTATGCACTTTACCCACATGACATGATCGTCTCTTAGTGCCATGCAATTAACACACTTCCTTTGGTGTGTCGGCGAAGAGATCATGACAAAGCCTTTACAATGCGCTGGCTTAACCCGGTACCACCCGCTAAGGTTTCAACACTAGTGGGACTGGTTACCACGTCCAGGGCCCCCCTCTTGCGCCATGTGAATTTCTCCATAACTCGGGAACTCACACCGACCAAGATAGTACCAAAATTAAGACATTACAAATTAATCAGCTAGGCTGGCCCACACCAAACATGTGGTTGCATGATTGACTCAGGTCAAAGGCTTGCAAGGTTAAGTCCTTAGAGTGATCAAGGCAAGACATCCACATACCCTCTGCCCATCGGGCCCACCTTGGCATACTCGCCCCTTGTCACTTGCCCCAATCTAAGTGATTATCACCCAGTTGATTACCAAGCACCACGTGCCATCAACAATTCAACATCGTTGCTTGACATAACTCGCCACAAACAACTCAATCTCGTTGTGTGATCCCACATGACACACAAGTTCATAACATTGTTCCATATTCCATTAGTCAAGATTAATTATCAATGATTCATGTACATATGATGACGTGGCACGGCTAAGCAACTATGACGATCTAACCATCCCATGTTGATTTCAATATCAATCAACTATAGTGATCCAATCTAGGGTGACAATAGATCATGGCATATAAATGACAAGGTAGGATGTAGATCAATCTGGTATAACAACTAAATCCCAACTTAATTGAAAACAACTTTATACTTGAAATACTATGCAATAGAGTAAAACAATATAGCATTTGTATAAACATGGGTTCAACATGATCAAAGCACAACTTGCCTTGGAATAGGTTCTGGTCTTGCTCTGAAACTTGATCTTGAGTTGTTGAATCTTCCTCCGAAGCGTCGCACAATTCAACGTCTACACGTACCGAAGAAGAAAAGCAAATAAATACCAAAATAGAGAGCAAATGAACTCCTAAAATCAATTAAAATTCACCATTAAGTAGATCTCAATTTTACAAATTTTTAGAAATTTGAATCACTCAAATCCAAGTTAAAATGCAAAAGATATAGCCTTTTGAAGTTTGAATAAATACTGAAAATACAGAAAATAGAAAAATCCGAATTTCCCGAATTACTTTTATAAAGGAAAATAGTATTATTGCGCCATGCAGACGTCATGCTGACGTCAGTCCTGACCCGAGCCAATCGGATGGTGACACGTGGCATGGCGATGCACCCGGTCCACGAGACCTCCTCTGGTCCACCGTGAACCCGGCGTATGACGCATCGGCACCCGCACCGCCACGCGGCACAATCCAATTGGTTCAGTAGGCGGCACGATCTAAACCCTCCGTTTTGATCTGACGGTCCACAGCACTTCCCCACGAACGGCATACGCGGCGCCACCCTGATCTGACAAGCGGCGACCATCTAACGGTCCATGAACATCCGACGGCCAAAGAGCTTGCTAGCGCAAAAGAATGGCACGACGGCGATGATTACCGGAGCTAGGGACGAAGGTTCTCCCGGCGACACTGCAAAGGTTCCCCGACGATGTTAACTGGTGGCACCGACGCGCCCCGACATGAAGATTGCAGATATGGTTCCAAACGCAGCAAAGACGACTCAGCGGCGACCAAAACCAGCGAAAACCGAAGAGTCCTGCTCTTCCAACTCCGGCGAGCTTCAAAATACAGATGGCGGTGATCTCCTCAAAACCACACCAGCCAATCTGTGCGCAAGAACACGACGGCCTCGAAACGGGTACTGGCTAGGTTTATAAAGGCCTAGGAGTCCGCGCTTAGCACAAGAAACCAAAGCGTCTCGGCAGAGGACTCCGATAGCGTGGCGGCGACGGACTCCACGAAGACGACGTTGGATAGCCATCCACGTGGCGCGATGAACAGCGCGATGCACTCAGCTGTGATTTGATCCGAGCCGTCAATGAAACGAGCGCACGAGATTGATTAGGTTGTCGGCCTTGATCGCGATCATCGGATGGAAATCAAACGGCTCAGAGAAACTGGGCCGCACAACGCTAGGCTGCAAAGGCACAGTGTTGGGCTTCGGCCCGACACTGTTCAAAAGATTTTCCCCGGATTTATTAATTAAAATAATTCTGATAATTCGATTAAATGGTTTTAGGCAATAAAAATATCAGGAAAAATCCAAGAAAATTCACTAAAATACTTTGAAGCATTTTGAACTCAAATAAAATATTTTTGACAAAACTTTATTTTAACTTTGCATAAATTTAAATAGTTTTAAACAAAAGGTCAATATACTTAATTTAAAGTAAATTCAAATAAATCCAGAAAAATCCAATAAATTCCAGAAAAACATAAAATGCTCAAATAACCAATAAAAGATTAATAAAGCAAAATTTGGGATGTTACATTAAGGTTCATGCTGCTTAGCCGAGGTGAGCTTCATTATGCAACATATTCCAGGAATTATTGAAAATCATTCCGTCTCATGTCACAACAGGGTGGTGGCGCAGTTGGCTAGCACGTAGGCCTCATAGCTTAAAATGTGAGTGATCCTAAAGTTGAGAGTTCGAGCCTCTCTCACCTAGGGTTAAACACATCGAAATCACATGGAATATCGAACATTGCTCGATAGTGATAATCGATGATTATCAAACAATTTTTTATATATATAGAATGAATTTCAAAATCAAAGTCATTTGAATTCTCAGTAAAGGCAGCAGCGACAATGCTCGATTATTGACCGATAATAGCCGATTATCGAGCAGTATGACTCGATTATCGACAGATTTTGGAAGAAAATCAGCATAGTGAAGAAAAAGTGGAAATAATTGCATAAAATTGCAAAAAATTGGGGGAAAATTGCAAAAAAAATTGGCATGACCTTTGCTGTATTTTAGACAATGTCAAGTTATCAATTAAACATGTAGCAATAATATGTCAAGAAATAACATTTCATTTAAATACCATTCACAACTCAAAGGTCCGACAAGTCCACATTTCAATAACATTCATTTTAATACCATAGCATATGACATTTGAAATCAATATTTCTCACCGAGTAGCATTATTCGCACTTGGCATAGCTTCCTGGTCCTTCCATTGTTGCACATATGCTATGTTAGACCTACATGAAAACTATGTTAGTAAAAAATCGAGTTGCAATGAAATGAAATATATAAATAAAATATCAGACCATAGTATTGTGGGCTACAAGTAGTATTGTTGGCTATATACTTGGTTGTCCATGTTGTACTCCTCTGTAGACATCATCAATAATTCTCGTGTAGCTAGCAACTCCGCCTTGTATTCGTGCCAGCTTTACCCCGTCCATAGGCTAGTTGTTTACCACTGTTGATACAACATGGTATAAAATTCGTGGTCTTGCCACTCATAGACCCATTGTATGGGATATTGTGCACGAGCATCCGGGATGGCGTAGTCGTATTGGACATATGAGCTATAACTCCTTTGTATCTCGGGGATGCTGAACGAGCTGAAGCTATCATGCGGTGCATCATGGCTATGTCGATGATCCCTTCCCTTGCCTGTAGTAGTTGTTCTCTGTGACTGTGAAGCCCTATGGTCTCTATCCTATGTCGCATGAGTGAAGTGGGATTTCCCTGTAAATTCTATAGCACGATTTCCTTTTGAGAGGAAAGTGAGAGGGATGGAGGCGCCGTCACCGAACTCACCACCATCGTTGTCCATCTTGGAGCTACTGTCATTGATAGGTGGGCTCTAACGGTCCTCGGGAGTGCTATCAGTCGAGTCATCACTCCTTACATGATGTTCCTCCTCTCTGAGAAGCTTCCCCTCTCCTTTCGAAGGAGCTCTCTCTTTTGCTTGCTCCATTGTTGTAACATCCCGAAAAATTCAAAAAAATGAAAAATGAAAATTTTGAAATTTAAAAATGGAATTGAATAAAAATTTCAATTGGAATCAAGATTTTGATTTTAAATAATATCTTTTCCTCATTTTCTTGCATTGTAATCCTAAAGAAAAAGAAAGATTTCAATATTAAAACTATTTCTTCCAAAGCAAACAAATTATAAAAATGAATTTGAGATGTAATCTTTAATTTGAATTTTAATTTCCTGATTTTTCTGAATTATTGATTTTCCTTGAGTTTTTGCTCTAAAAGAAAAGTCATATATATTGAAATGGTAAAATGGTAAAAGTAAAAAGGTAAAAACACAATAGTAATAAAAATCTGCAAAAATCATAATAAAATATCAGAGGACTCTAGAACCCAGCTCATGGTGTTTGAGGTGATCTGAACCATTAAAATATAATAAAAGCAAAGTGTAATCACGTGAGAATAAATCAATGCCGATCTTGTTAGATTTCTTCATAAATCTCCAGAGATTTTCCTGAGCCAAAATTTTTACCATGCCAACATAAGATCCTTTTCTACCTCTGGTAAAAATATATAAAAAAATAAAACTTATATTTAAAGCTTTTAATAATTCAAAAACAGAAAGTAAATAACTCTGGAAATAGCAATATCATAATTTTTAGAATTTAAATATAAAATCTAAAAAATTTATAGAAGATAAATTTTGTCATTTATAATATTCAAAAAAGTTTCATAAAATAATAACCTGATTTTGGTCATCAATTAAATAGAAAACAGAACAAATAGAAATGATAAAAGTCTCATTGTCAGAATTTTAATAAAAGTTTTACCAAGAGTTTTTATCTAAAAATTTTAGTAGACGATGACCTTTACCTTACCGACCTACATAAAAATATTCATAAAATCTTGAGTTGGTTTGATAGTTTAATCCAGTGAAAGATCACGTGCTGTCCAGAAATTTCAGTAGAGCCGCCCTTTTCTTTCTCTACCATGTGGGCCCGGCAATCCAGCGGGTCTTGCCGACTTCCTCCCTGTTGCCTTGTCCCCAGCTGTCAGCCAGCACAGCTCTCTCCCGTTCCTTCTTTCTTCTTCTCCTCTCCTCTCTGCTTTCTCTCGCGCGCAGAGATCGCAAGAGCCGCACCACCTTTGTTCCTTGTCCCTTCTGCGCCGCAACTCGCAACCCAAAACCGCCCACATCACTGTTGTCCCTGCCATGGCATCAACCACCATGATTTGCACAGTTGCGATGAGATCTCCCGTGAATTCCAGCTCTGTCTTGACTGGCCGTCGAACCATGCTCGCATTTAAACCTTGTGCCAAACCGACTTCACTGCTTATTTAAGCATCGCAAGACTTTGTCCAACACTCACGCTTATGCATATCTTCCTGAAGCTCCAAACCAAGCCTTCTTCTCTGCCTTCTTCCAAGCCACGCCATTGCCGATTGCCAAAGCTTTGCGAAAGAGGGCAAACTCAAATTCTGGGAATCGGTAAGCCATTCTTCAATTCATCAAGCTCAGAGCTACCTTGCAACTCGCCAAGCTAACCCCATGTCTCATCTTCCAGCTTCCATCATTAGAACCTGCTGCCACCGCTCGCCCTTCTTCTCTGAGTCCAGCCTTCGACGGTAGAGCTTTGCGGTTCATCTCAACCCTCAATATCAGGTAAAACCGAATCTCCTCAGTTCACTGAAGCTCAAATATCCCTCTCTTTTTGAAAAGAATGCTGACAAACCAAGCTTTGCTCACAGGCCATGGCGACCGTCGTAGCCTCGCGGTGGCATGCCATTTTGCTTTGTTGCCGACAACCAAAAAGGCCTCCCCTATGTGCGCGTGAACCCCGTGAAGCTCACCCTTCTCTCGCCTAAGCTCGCCGCACTCTTCTTCCACCACACGACCACTCGGCCATGGCCACCGCCGTGGGTCCACAGTGGGGTGCCACTTTTCCATGTCGCCGGCCGCCAAGAAGACCACCCCTGTGTGCGCAATCGCGAGCTGAAGCTCACCCTGGAACCCATTCCATCTCCCCGGTGGTAGTTTGTCGGCTGTGAGCCACGGATCTTCCTCCTCTGTTCAGGGTCACTGCTTTGCAATGGGCTAGCTGTCGACAAAGCGAGTTGTCCGAGTTTGTCCAGTGGGCCCGCTTGTCAATCGCTCGACTTTGTGTAACTCGCGGGCGTAGCGTCGATCGCTTCGTGTGCACGGTTTCCCTCTGCCATATGGGCCCGGCCTGTCGGTGCCTCAACCCAGCGCAAGCCCAAAAAGGAAAGTGTGTTTTTGATGCAAAAGCGCACTTTCCTATTTCGGCATATTTTGATTTTCAGCATTTTCCTAAACCAAGCAAATTCATTTGCTTATAACTTTTGCATTTAAACTCCAAATGAAATGAAGTAAATTTATAAATTCATGATAAATCATGTATGTTCAGAATATACAAAAATATTTTGAAAATTAACTATTGTAGGATCAAGGATAACCGACTAGAGGGGGGGTGAATAGGAGGTTTCTAAATTTTTCAACACAATTTAGAAACTAACAACAACAACACGATATAAAGATACAAAGAGTAAATTTACACCAAACTTCTCTAGCATACACTTGAGATACTATGTCAAATTTAGTGTAGCAAATATACTAGAGATCACAAGGGCTATCAAGAATATGCTATTAATGAACTAGATTCTCAACAATGAGGAAAGCCAATCACAAATAAATTGGAGACAATAAATTTGACCCGTGGTCTCGGAGACTTGCCGGTCTCCCTTACTCCACGTTGAGGTAACTTGAACCACGTCAAGCCGGCTCCACTCGCTTGAGCCTTCCTCGATCACTAAGGTAGTTCTTCCCCGCTCCGGGTAAGCGAACTCCGGCCTTCACAACTTGCCGGGGCTTCTCACAATCTCCGGTGAGAAGCTCACCGAGCACAATCGCCACCAAACCGTCTAAGAGGCGGCAACCTCCAAGAGTAATAAACCTTGACGCTTGCTTGAGGTCGAATATTTGTGTCTAAAGGCTCAAATATGAAATGCAACACACAACCTAGCTTCTCACACTCACAAATGAAAATTGAATGCACACAAGAGTGGAGAATACTTGCTAGAGATCAAATATCATCAATGAGGACCAAGAGTTACTCTAGAATGCAGGTGGGGAGGTATTTATAGCCTCCACCAAACTTTCTAGCTGTTGGAGCTCGAAATCTGCAAAAATCTATTTTTCGGTGTTACCGCCCATGTAGGACCGGTAGCACCGGGCTCCACTTCAACGGCTAGAACAGTGCATTTAATGCACTTGCCGAGAGACGATTCTGAGGTCGGTGCTACCGCCAACTAGGGCCAGAGCATCGGCTCCACCTCATTTTCTTTCTTCAAAAAGAGACTTCTCTGGAAATATAGCACCGGGCTTAGGACCGGTGCTACCGTAGGTCCGGTAGCACCGGGATACTATGGGTGGTAGCATCGGGCTACCAAATGCCCAGAAAGGTGCTTCTCTGGAATTTTCACACCGGGTTGATGTCCGGTGCTACCGATAGTCCGGTAGCACCGGCCCACCATGGGCGGTACCACCGGGCTACCATTATTCCCAAAACACACCCCTCTGTAATTTTCACACTGGGCTGAAATCCGGTGCTACCGCTATCCCAGTAGCACCGGGCTGCCATGGACGGTAGCACTGGGCCACAAAACGCCCAAGAAGCCTTTCTCTGGAATTTTCACACTGCCCTATTGAGCCGGTGCTACATGCTACGCCATGGCGAGTATGCCGATTTCGAGGATTTGATTTGTTTCAAATGATTTTCTATTTAGGAACTCATATATCATCAAGCATTTATATGAACATGTAATTTGAGCCTTTAAACCCTAAATGACATCAAGATAACCGTCAAGATCCCTCTTTATAGTACGGCTCTAAATCTAGTAAACCGATCTTTCTTCCAAACACCAAAATCGACAAAAGACTAGAAAAGAACCTTATATTTTTACCCTTTCATGATCTCGACATATTGATAATGATTTGTACCTTCCTTGATATTCCCATGGTCATCAATCTTGGAATTGACCTACTTTCAATATTCTCAAGAAAAGTATTAGATCATATAACACAGTTGTCATTAATTATCAAAACCAAAACATACTGGGTGCCTAGATGCTTTCAACTATGTTGAAATTATAAATTTAATTTTCAAGAAAGGGATCTATAATATGTCATATATGGAAATTTTGCAAATAAACTCCAATTTGAATGAAACCAATTTTGTTAGAAACCTTAAATCCTCAGGAACCTAAATATACAAAATTATTTAGATTTTGACTCGATTTACATCATTCTCTAAAGTAAGTTGTTTTCAATTTATTGAATATTCAAATATGAATATCTTTTGCAAAAATAATTCAGATCATGTCAAACCAGTTTCTATGTGTTTAAAAGTTAGTAATGTACTTAGATATGCAAAAACACTTAGAATTGAATCTAGTTTGAATTAAATTTTAAAATAGATTATTTTCCAATGCATAGAAATTAAAATAAATGTAACTTAAAGCATACAAATTCAAATAATGGTAAACTGATTCTTAGGTTTTTAATAAAACCATAATACGCCTGTTTATGTAAGAATATCTCATGTTTGTGCAGATTTGGATTAAGTGCATATTAGATCTTAATGTTTACTTATATGAAAAACACCTCAGATATAAGCAAAATATTGCGGAACCAACTCTAAAACACTCTTAGGGTCATCCTCTGCCAATGCAAGAAAAATGAATAAATAATCTTATAAGGTGCAGTCGCAAACTAAAAACTAAAACTATACCTTTGTCTCATAGAATTTAGAAACACTTAAACCTTTTCAGCAACCTGTAAAACATCTCGTCTAAATGCAAGTATTATCCAGATTAGCCTAGTAATGATATTTAAAATATATACTACCATAATCCAGAAAAATATTCTTATTACAATTTGCTTTGCATTTGAATCCTGCTAGCCCAATACCCTTAAGTGTCATGGTCATCAGAAACCTTAATGCCATATAAGCTATTTCAACAATGAATATAATGTCTCATCCAAATCCTAAAATTTACGAAATTAGCTTAGAAATGCTCCCTAAAGTATAGACTGCCCTATTATGAAGAAATAATCTCGTATCATTATGCTTTGCATATAAATCCTGTTAGCAAAATAACTTGTAGTAGTATTGAAGAAATCTGTAGTTAAGATATTTGTATCATCAGATCCTTCTTAGAAACCACAAATATATATGGCCAGTAACCTAACTTAACAGATTTTATATATATTCAAAACTACTTCTCGTACAAAATCAATTAAGGATTAAGTGCTAATCATTCACAGCAGGCAACTTAATGATCTGATGTGATTAATTCTATTAACCCAAATAATTTTAGCATCTAGAATTCAAAAATCAAGAATAGATAGTCTATAAAAGAAACTGCGCATCGTTCAACATAAAAGCCGTTAACGATATGAATGTGTATTCGACTATAATGCAAGAACGTGAAATCATTCCACACAAACCCTAAGTCACACCTGTTTCCTATAATTGATTTTATTTTATTTTTCATATGACTTCTTTTTGCCCTTATTGAACTTGTTATTTGTTGTGTTGTGTTCTTCGTTCGCCACATGTAGAACCCGACATCATTGATTCCATCATCGACAACGTCAACTGCGACCATGACTTCGTCGTAAGCAATAAATAAGCAAGGCAAGCACCCCCTTTGATCATATTGATCCCAGTTTTATAAATGTTTTCATTAAATGTTTTACTGCATGCGTTAATTTTATTAAAGTCTGCTATTTCGTGGGTAATGGTAATTGTACCTGTAGTTTCATAGAACCTCCTTGATAAGTATGGATTTGTGAACCTTGATAACCCCAGAATAAGGTAGACAATACATAATGTCATCATGGGATTACTCCACTTAGCAGTCATACTTAGCCATGCTTAAAGGAACATTAAAATTTCAATAAGGCTAAAAATGTTGGATATGACAAAATGTTGGGTAATGACCTTTCTTTATGATTGGTATTTTGGATGAAAATGAAAATAAAACTATGGTTTTGATGCGGGCAATTACTGGCAAAAGCCGGAAGTGTAGGTATCGCACGTAATGTAGGGTGAAGATTATTGCCCATGTCGGATTAAGGACCGAACTATGGGTTGTTTGCAGGCCAAGAAACATGTACAACCACAAGTACTGGTATGGGTTAGCCTTAAACCGATTAAGTTATCTAGTTTAACTTTGCACTTTGGAAGGCTGGAGTAGTAAGAGCTGTTTCTTAATGGATTGCTCGAAGGGACGTCCACACCGAGGTTATCATGGATCAAACATTTACCGATACACCGGTGTATGCCATGCTATAGGAAGTTCCATCATTTCTATGCTCTGAGTTGTTCTGCCATAGTATGGGTTTAACGTCCCGGGCTGGTGCAAAGTTAACCTAGGAAATGTAAAGGTTTTCGTCATGAACATTCTGGCCCCACGCCAAAGGTGTGTGAAATATGCGGTAAAAATAAAAGGTCATGACTTGTGGGTAAAGATTTACACCTCTGCAGAGTGTAAAACTAATCGATTAGCCGCGCCCGCGGTTATGGGCACTTGGTAAAGTCATCACATAGTTAGCTGTTTTTATTTTCATAAAACTCTGGATTCTACCGGGTGTTGGTAGAAATTGGTTCGTCGATGTAGTCATGATACCCAGGTTCGTGATTTCACTTATTTGTATTTACATATTGTTATTCTACATATGAAATTGCTTTTACTTAAAATTCCGTTTGAACCTACTATTCTGTATTTACATTTCAAATTGGCTTTGTGCAAATTAACCGTAGTAGCCATTCCTTTGAAATGGCTTGCATATATTATAGGTTTTGCAAAAGTCTTGCGGAGTACGTAATGTACTCACCCTTGCTTATTTGTTGGTTTTATGTGAAGAATCAGATTAGTTCGATGAAACCTATTTGACGCAGGATTCGAGAATGTTAACGATGAAGCTCTTCTAGGGATTATGCCTTGTCAGTTGCCTGAGGGTTGGATGGGCACACTACAAGACTCTTGAATCTCGCCGCTGCATTTCTCTGTATTGTAAGATTTTATTGTATAAATAACGATTATCATTTGTAATAGAGTATGGATGTGATATCAATTGTTGTAAATGTGTGTGCTAGCCACTAATCATGGGACTAGTACTGTATGCACATGAGATTTTCATTTTTGCATTTATGTGAAAATGCGGGTCGTTACACTTGTGGCCACTGTTTGGTGCTTTGCCTTTCTCATGTGACTGTCACCCACTGTCTTGTCTGCCCATTCAGGGATACTTGCAGCCTTAGTATTCTTTTGCAACGCAGCAAGGTCAACTGGGTCTGTCACAAGATGTGATGGGAGGAGGGTGTCACTCTTAGTCTCAATGTCCTCCTCATCAAGTAAGGGGTCAGCATTGGACCTCTCTTTCTCCATTCACTGTCGAATTGCATTTTCACCGTAGCACAATGTAAGCTCCATAAGACGCTGGAATGGATCGTCTTCCATGTGGACTTTTGACTCTCCTCGGCTTGAATTCTAAGTCGAAGATTGTAGTTAACATACACCAACTTATGGAGCTTCTTGTAGGATAGGCGGTTGCAAACTTTAGTGTGGATGAAGGCGAACGTGCTCCAATTGCGTTCGCATCTGTTAGAAGAAGCGCAATGCAAAACGATATGTATAGCAAGCTTCTGGAGCATGGGTGTGTCTGAACCGAACACACCCCACCAATGTGATGCAAGTTAACAAAGAAAACAATAAGTACGAGGTGAAAATACGACAGTTACGTTACATTTAAGATGGTATAAGGAAAATACCAGGGGTTATTTTCGGATCATGTGCCATCCGCGCAGCTGGAGCAATCACAAATATTCCAACCCTCCTTTTGTACAGATCGACCTCATGAAGAGCATCCACGAAACTCTGAGTATCATCAACAAGCGCTTAAAAAGTATCCCAGAGATCTGGCAAAAAGGTGTTCGTGGTAACGTACGAGTAGTGCGTCTGGGGGTGCAAGGCGGTAGCTACATGAAGTCAAAGAAACATTTCAGTATATGTAGTAACATATGTGGAAGAACAAGATATAATGTGTAACAGAATAATATATTACCGGCGTTCATGTATGTGTCTCGTGTTAGGTCATCCATTCTTGGGTTCACGACGTTCATGTATAACTCGTATGTAGCTAGACAGTCATGGAACAAGCTCAATGTAGGCACCCTATCCTGATCGGTGAAACGCAAGAAGGCATACAACGGTTCGACAAATTTAACAACCGATCTAGGTTGTCCCACCAGTCCAAGCTCGAGAGGCACGAGTACACGAACCTCCCCTCCGCGGTATCAACAAAGCACGATGATAGAAATTTCCCTGAGGCCATCCATTACAAGAATTTGTCCTTGTGACAAAAAAAACTATCCAAAAATATGTAGTTTGTTCCGAAACGAGTAGTATTCCACTTGACCAACTCGCCCCTAATATACTTCCTCATCAAGGCATGAAGCTTTGAAGAGTTGTACATCCATCGAGAGATTTTTCTTACACTCTCAATGACAGAGCCATGGTCAGGGAACTCTCCAATCTACTTCAGCATCAAATTAATCGTGTGGGCCACGCAAGGCTACCACACGATGTTACGGTGCTCCTGTGCGATGAGCCTGCATGCCTTCTTGTAGTTGGCACCATTGTTCGTCACAATCTGCACAACATTCAACAGACCTACCTCGTCGACCACTGAGGCAATTTTCTACGTGAACAAACAAAGTGAAAACCCCCATTACATGATGCGTACCTCAAATAGATTTCGTAAGAGTAGCAATGAAAGCAAATACCTTGCGCAAGTATGACGCATCTTGAGTTAGGCCCGTCGCATTCACAGATTTGTGAAAGAATATGGTGCCATTGTAGTATATCATGAAATTGATGATGCTCATGCGGGTAGACCCAATTCAAGAATCACACATGATTGTAACGCCATATGTAGGCCATTCCAGCTTGAACCTTGCCATCTTCTCCCGTATGTCCGCTCGTTGGCGTTTAAATATTTTCCGTCTATGTCTCTCCCACTCGGAGATGGGACACCCTCGCCTGCAAAACAAACATAGCATGAACATGTGAGCTATTAATTGGTGTAGAACTGGACGAAAATTTCAAAGCTCACTTACCCTATTTTTTAGTTTCCCTGACGGCGCTAACGAAATACAAATTGTCTGCTTTCCTCCCCGCGATACCAGCAATGTGAACATTTTAGCCCAGGCCGAGCCATTTGCCTGCTTCACATTCCTCCCCTTCTATGTCGAGCTCCCAGTATCAATCCTTGTTTGCACAGGGGCACGGGTCGTACCAAGGTTATAATCTCCCATTCCCGGTCTTTCACGCTGCGAGGAACTCTGAAGCATCCTCGGCAACACACCACCGCTCCCTCCTCTAGCCCCCCTAGAGGAGGCCACTACCACCACCGTGCTCATACCTGCCATTTGCTCGACTGATAAATTCTGCCTCTGTCCTAGAGGCAGCCATAGCATGCTGGAGTTCTTCTCATCAGCATCACCCGTGTAGTCCGCATATGAACTTCTTCTCGATGGGGAATCTGCAGCTGTTGCTTCCTTTCTTAGCCTCTCATCCCTCATTCCCTTTCTCTTATCCTTAATCCTGTCTAGGTCGTGCTGAAAGTACTCGTGAACCTCCTTAGGAACTTGCCTGCAATGGACGATATTCGTACCTCGCCCTGCTAAGTGGTGCTTCAAGCGGGTTGAACTGTCTCCTTTCTTCTCCTGTGACAGTATTTGCATCAAAATCCGGTCCCCATCTTCTCCCCATGCTCCCATACAACATTGCTCTGGTCTGCCATCTGCTAATACAAAACAACAAGCCGTAAGCTAATATAAAACATCAATTTAATGTGACTTCTTGCTAAAACTATATGTATATGCTAGCGATGAAAGGCATTACATTAGTGAATGCTATGAATTATATGTATGTGATAGCAATAAAAGGTATTACATCACTAAATGCTAATACAAAACATCAAGTTAATGTATGTACTTGCTAACAACTTATAACAAGCATTACATCAGTGAATGCTACCAATAAAAATTCCCAATCACACTAACCCTAACATCATGCATTAATCCATACATGCATCTACCGATTCATCCATATATGCATCTACCCATTCATCTATACATGCATCTACCAATTCATCTATATTGTGCAAGGCTGCAAGTAGACAACCAAAACAAAAATTGAAATATGTCACCTACTACCATTCATTCACATCTTCTACTGCCATCAGACCAAGATCAACAACAAATATGCTATAAATAATCAAGAACAAACATGCTGTATTGCCCATCAGACCAAGATCAACATCACATATAATGTAAACTTGTCAAACTCCATAATCCACATAACTTAGCATCACATGAACAACAACATGGATTATTGGCTGATTTCAACCGCTTATTGCGACAAACATCTCAGTTATCTCTAGGGTTAGGTTGAAAATCGACACGGCTCAGGTCTTCCAGCGCATGTCGATTTTCGGTTGGGAGAAACGATTATCGCTAAGAACAGCATGATTGTCGCTTGAAATACGTCAATTATCACTAGGGTTTTCTAGAAAATCGACACGCCTTAGGTCTTCCCAGCGCATGTCAATTTTTGGTTGGGGAAACGATTATCGGAGCTTACCTGTCGATTATCGAGGTCCTGGCGACGGTAAGACGGCCGACGGCGCGTGGATCTGGGCGAAGACGCCGGCGACTGCGAGAGCTCAGATTGAGTTCTATCAGAAGTGGATTGAATGTGTCCGAAGGGAGTCCCAACAGGTTGTATAGCTTCATCATTTGAAGTGGGCTGGACTGGGCCTAATGGGCTTGGTACTGTTTTCTTTTTTTAACCCTTTTCAATTAAATCAATTCGGTTTTACGTGAAAAACGTCTCAAAATTTTGTTTTTCAACTTGTTTTCATCTCAGACTTCACAAATATATTAATATAAATTTTAGGGAAATTTAGGAAAAAAATTCAAATTTTTTTATTTTTAAAATTTGAATTTGACAGGTATGCCGACCGGTTTATATTATCGTACTGGCTCGGTAAGGCCGATTATCGCGATAATCGATCGATTATCGTCGATAATTTGAACCCTGCTCTCACCCCTTTTTTTCTTCTTTGATTCGATCTTTTTCTCTTTTTAACTCAAAAGTGCTGGTATGTTTGAGAATGGAGCATGATTTTCCCCGAGTGAAATGGCAATGTTTACTTGTTGATTTGTACTATATATTGCACCACGAAGTTAGATCCAGTGACAATGACGACATACCTGTGTAAGTTTCACTGGGTTCTACTCGTAATTATACCAAGACAGAACCGGGTAATTTACCTTGATTCTAAAAAGGGCGGCACCCACAACTTGAAGCCTATCAAAGATTTACTCGCTGCGTCGTTCGCTATCTACAAAGCTCATGGAGGGCCACACAAGAACGGCCCAGCGACTCTAAAGCATACTTATAACTTTTCGGTATCTGATAGTACGCAATAATCCTTCACACTCCATAATAATACCTTCGGAACTAATTAACATATTATGTTTTGACAGTGCCACCAGCAGCCAAAGGGCACCGACCTATGTGGATTCTAGGTTTGCCACAACATGGCACTCCTCATTGGTTCACAAAAGATCAATGTCATAGAGGTCTGTCAATATTGCAACATTTGTCTCCACTTATCAATTTATATACACGCAAGACTTTACTCTTTTCATCGACTGGCTTGGCAATGCGCTGAATCTACATTGTAACAGGCTGACATGCTAAGTATTCGAGGATAGCTCTGTACCTTCTTGATGCGTGAGGTCTTAAATCCAAAGGGCAGATGCCACTCATGGCTCAACTGATGAGTTGTGAATTTGTTACTTACCATGCATTCATATTAATTTGTGAACCTTGTGCTATGAATTTGTCATTTGTACTTCTGAATCAAATTGGTTAGTATATATATGAGTTGATTTCTGAAATAGATGCGCTGTACATATGTTGTAATGTGCGATATAAGTTGATTTATGAAATCGATGCACTGTATGTTGTGTAACATGTGGTTGGAGTTTATTTTGTAAATTTATGTCATAATAATATGCTGGTGATGCTGTGTACTATCTTTTGTTTCAAAGGGCATGGCTACCATTTATTAAGGCTAACCAATAAATTAAAATTGCTAAATAATGAAAAATCAACATCCCAGCCAGTTCCAATTTGGAACCATCTGGGATGTGGTCGTATCCCAGCCGGTTCCAATTTGGAACTGTTTGGGATTAGTCAACATCACAGATGGTTCCAATTTGGAACCGTCTGGGATACGATTTCAAATTGGAACCGTCTGTGATAACTTTTTTCCCTGAAGGTTGCCAAACCGTCTGTGATGACCTGTAGTCATCACTAACAGTTGCTCACAGACGGTTCGCAAAACTGTCTGAGATGACCATTACGAACCATCTGGGATGACCCTGTGTGCAGTAGTGTATTCTGATTGATTATAATCTGAATCCTTAAGTACATATATAATATGAAAGTATGTTTCAATTAGGGTTAAGTGCAGATTATATCTTAAACATAATGATTTCTACAGTTTTAGGTGGTCTTGAGTTATAGAGCATATATGAACTGGTTTTACTTATATTAACACTCATTGATGATAGTTATGTATATATATCAATCTTTCGCATGAAGAAAGCAACACCATTTAGGAACTAGGTTTAATCTAAGCCAAATATAGATATCTTTGCAAGATTAGTTAATCTAGACCTATAGCACCTTTGTGGATTGGTTTCTCTTATATTTGCCCTTATTTATGGATTTTATTTACATACTAATCATATATATATATATATATATATATATATATATATATATATATATATAAAGAAAGATCATTTACAAACTTGATTCAAACTTATGAAATATTTTTGCATAAATAGTAAACAGGGGTATTATGGTCCTAATGAAGCATAAGAATTGGTTTCACCAACATTTAAATTTATTTGTACTAGTTGCAACTATTTTAATTTCTATACAATGAAAAAGAATCTATTTCCAAATTTAAATCAAATTAGATTCAAATCTAAATATTTTTGCATATTCAGGTAATCTACTACCTTAAAAACACATAGGAACTGATTACATGTGATTTAAATCCTATTTGCATAAGTTATACATAATTGAATAATCAACACATTGAAACTAACCTATTTTAGAAAAAGATTTAATCAAGTTTAAATTTAAATATTTTTGTACATTTGGGTTTCTTATTGCATAAGGATTCTAACAAAATTGGTTCCATTCAATTCGGAGATTATTTTTAAATATTTTGTGAATAGCATATTTTAAACCCTTTCTTTAAATTTAAATTTTAAATTTACACACAGTTCATTTTCCAAAAATTTTTGCATATTTAAAAACTAAATGATTTTATATGAATATATAAATTTGTTTCATCAAATTTGGACCTATATTTCAAAAGTTATGCATGGTTGAAAAGTCTAGGGTTTGTAAAAAGGCTGGAAAATAAAAATTTGCTAAGAATGGAAAGTACACTTTTACGCTGAGAAAGCGTATTTTCCAAATCCGGCCGGTCTTTGAATTAGTCGGACTGACCGATGGGGCCCTGGTGGCAGCGACACGGTGAGGGTTCTAGGGGCTGATCGAATGGACCCGGTTAGTCATTGACTCAGCGGGTGTGCGTGAGACTGACAGCGGATCCCAGGTGCCAGCAACAGAGATCAGGGGACTGCAGTTTTGAGCTCGTCGGCGGCGGTCTACTGCCGGAGGCGGCAAATGGGTGGCTCGGTGAGCACCAATGCCTTACCGCGCACCTAAGGAGTGGTTTGGCACAGGTTGGAAGGGGTTATACGGAGCTATGTGATGCATTGGTGCGCTTAAATAGAGCGCCAAGGCGGCAGCTACAGGATTTGAACACGGCTTGGTTTGGCGGCCGGTCAAGACGTCGCGAGATCTTTCCGCCGTGGCAGCGAAAATCCAGGGAAATGACCGCCGCGACAGTGTCTTGGCAGAGGTGAGGTATGCCAGTGCCACAATTCGCTACCCGAGGTATGCCGTGGCAATTATGCATTGGACCAAACCTCGCCGCGACAGTATTTGAACGCGAGTCTCAGGCGGCGGCCGGTCGAGGTGGCAGTGAGTTTTCTCGGGTATTCATCGGTGCAAGTCTGGGGCGCGTCAATCAAGGCTGCAGTGGTTTGTCAGGGCAGCTTGATGTCAGCTAAGCTTTGGGCTGTAGAAAATGCGGCGCCGACTGAAGGAAGAATCGGGAGAAGAGCAGAGGCAGCGCAAGCTGCCTCTCTGGTAGAGCTGTCCATATGAGCCGGGCCGGCCGGGCCGCCCACAGCACGGCACGGCACGGCACGGCGGCGGCGAAGTCGGGCGGCACGACGAGGCCGTGCTTGGGCGGAGGCGCCGTCCATGGGCCGGCACGGCGACGGCACGGCACGGTGAGGACCGGCCGCCCGCACGCGGTGGGCCAAAACACGGCCGCACGCGCACTGCAAGAGGAGGGGCGCCCGGCACGGTGGCCGAGGAGAGGCGGCGGCACGGCACGGTGGGCGGTAGCGCCGACCGCTGCCGCCGCCGTGCCAACCGTTGGCGCGGGCCGTCTTGCGGCGGCCGCATCGCGCCGTTTTTCCGAATTTTCCACCGCTTTATAGTCATAGGGTTAAAAATTGAAAAACGGGCAAAAATCCTGAATTTTTTCTATAAATAGGAGGACCCTCTCCTCATACAAAGACCCATTCACTCATCATCTTCTATTGATCATCTTGTGAAAATTGTGATATCTGTTTGTAGTTATTTAGCAAAATTCGAGAAATTTTGCTAAAATTTCGGAGAAATTCAAACTCGAGCTTTCGGTAACACAAGAGGTTTGTCATACTGAATTTTGCTAATTGTATTATTTTTATTATTTTTACTAATATTTGAAATATTCATTTACAGTTTTTTGCATGGATCATTTCCCCATCTTCGATTTCGGGATCGCTCCGGAGGACCTTGAATCCTTCCAAGATTTGTCAGCCGTACCCGAAACAGAAGCACCTGAAGAACATCATGGACAAGAAGAACCATCAGGCTCCATGACCATGAGTGCTTCTGGCTCGACATCCACTGGAGCGAAGAGAGCGAGGCAGACATCGAGAGTTTGGGATTTTTTCGACAAGCAAGCGAGGACAGATGCGAAAGGAAAAGAGGTAAGAGTTGCTGTTTGTAAACAATGTCATCATGTTTTATCTGCAAAATCTACTGGGGGTACGGGACACTTGCATAGGCATATTGAAAGTTGCAATGCGAAAATAGGAGCAATGGCGAGATGATACAACTAATATACAACCCGGACGGTTCGGTCCGTAACTGGGAATATAGTGGCGATGTAGCTAGGCAATCTCTTGTACGCTTAATTGCATCACAGGATTTACCTTTAAACTTTGGCGAGAGTGCTGATTTTGAAAATTACATTAAGCGTGCACATAATCCAAAATTTAGTAAAGTATCTAGACAGACAACTAGTAGAGATGTAGTTAAGTATTACAATAGTTGTCGTGAAAATTTAAAAACCATGTTCAGTACTTGCACATTTTCCGTATCTTTGACTTCAGACATATGGAGTGGTAGGGCTAAGCAAGATTATATTAGCGTAGTTGCTCATTATGTCAACCAAAACTGGCAACTAGAAAAAAGAATTATAAGTTTCAAACTAATTGATGTCGCATATCTTGGAGAGAATATTGTTGAGAGTATTATTAGGGTGGTGGAGGACTTTGGTCTCAAGTGATAAGATTTTGCTATAACTTTAGATAATGCCTCCGCAAATACCTCCGCAATGAATATTCTCACTCCAATATTTGGTACTTATGTCAATCATTTTGCTTAATCAACGTTGTGCTGTCATATTATTAACCTTATAGTTAACAAAGTGGACTTGCCCGTTAGAACGTTACATTGCACCTTCCGCTTGGCAATTTCTTTTATGAATCATTCTAATGCTAGAATAGCATCTTATAAGAATTTTTGCATTGCAATGGGCGTACGTCCAAGAATATTTGGTTTAGATATACCAATAAGATGGAATTCTACTTACTTAATGCTTAAGAACCTTCTGCCATATAAGAGCACATTTGAGGTTTTCATTCAAACACATCACCCTCAACGTGATTTATTATCTGAAGAACATTGGTATGTTGCATCAAAGCTACTTCAGTTTCTTGAAGTTTTTTATGACTCCACAGTTGCTTTATCCGCAGTTTATGAACCCACATCTTCTC
This sequence comes from Otatea glauca, assembly GCA_036346275.1. Classification (NCBI taxonomy): domain Eukaryota; kingdom Viridiplantae; phylum Streptophyta; class Magnoliopsida; order Poales; family Poaceae; genus Otatea; species Otatea glauca. The sequence goes on along the minus strand of CM070724.1, from coordinate 32,424,003 downwards.
TAATTGTGCATCATATCTTAGATATGGCTACCCATTTTAAGAACAACGAAAATGACATGATTTTAAGAGATTCTGTCATCGCAATGAAATCCAAATATTTGAAATATTGGAAAGAAATTCTATTTCTATATGCCTTCGCCTTTATTTTAGATCCTAGAGCAAAACTTAGAGGATTTGGTAACGTCCTCTCCCCTTTAGGTGATGTTCTAGGGGAAGATTATTCAATTTATTTTACTACTGTTCGTACTAAACTAACCGAAGTTTACAATAAGTACGAACAAAAGCATCAAGGAGTTCGTTTGCAACGACCTCCTGTACCTATCGCGGGTAATAAAAAGACCGCGTGGGGCAAAATCTGGGGTTCTTCTTCTTCTTCAGGTACAGGTTCTACGACAGGTGGTGATACAAGCCGCAGCCAACAAGTCTCCTCTGGGGAACTATCTGCCTATATGGACAGCGACGCGTTGGATTACCAACAAGAAGGAGACGATGTCTTCAATATTGTTCAATGGTGGCATGAGCACAAGCTAACATATCCCGTGCTATCCATATTAGCTTGAGATGTGTTAACTGTTCCAGTCTCGACGGTTTCCTCCGAGTCTGCCTTCAATCTCTCCAGCAGAATATTGGAGGAGAGAAGAACAAGCCTATCGAGTGATATGGTGGAGATGCTCATGACTATCAAAGACTGGGAACACGCTGATTCAAGAACTCAACATTCCGCTGAAAACCAAGAACTAGAGGAAGCCTTCGAAAATCTCTACCTCGACAATGACGAAGACCCTCCATCTACCTCTTAGTATGTATTAGAGGCTTAGAGCTTTAGTTGTACTCTTTTCTTTGTCAAGGTTTTCTAGATGAGTTTTTACTTGACAAAGTTTTTAACGAGGCAACCATCCAAACATTAATAAAGCTCTTTGTTACATGTTCTACATTTTTGTCTCAATTTATTGTACGTCATTTTATGCTATTTTCTAACTCTACATATTTTTCCTCATTTTTCCTAATTTTTTCAATGTTTTTCCTATTTTTCTCTATTTTTTCCTATTTTTTTGCACACGGCCGGTGGCGCGCCGAGGCCCACTGTGCCTATTCGTGTTCGGGCCAAGACGCAAGACGCCCATGCCCCGCGTGCGTGCGTGGGCCTCTACCCGGCCCATGGGCGGGCACACACGCACGACCGCCTTCGTGCCTAGATGGGCCGTGCCTAGATGGGCCGTGCCTCGGCCGGGCCGGGCCGTGCCGGGCCAGGCCGCCCATCTGGCCAGCTCTACTCTCTGGCATCAGAGGAAAGAAGAGAAGGAGGAAGAGAAGTTTGACGCATGGGCCTCAGCTGGCTATGGCTGTGAGAGGTGAGGCGGATCACTGGTCGGCGGGTCCAAATCAAGGGTTGGGCCCACTTGTAAGTCTCAGCTAAGGGCAGCCTCACTGCAACCTTCTGGAGCAATCTAACAATTATCTGGCCTGTCAAATCATGTCAATAATTTGTGAATTTTGTTTGAATGTCTGATAGATAATTTTTGCTATCCAGTAAAAACTTCAGGTTAAAATATCTTGTGTAAAGATTCTAACAATTATGATAATTTGTGCTGTTCAATTCAATCTGTTCTGTTTTTCATTTATTTGGAGATGAAAATATGACCATAATTTTTTTTATTTTAAGGTATTTTATGATCTAAGTGGCCTTCTGTAAAAAAAATTCAGATTTTTATTTTGTGTATTTATTTTCTAAAAATTCTGACATCGAAGTTTCCAAATTTTTATTGTTTTCTGTTTTTAAATTTTAAAAGTCTCTAAATATAGGTATTAATTTTTTATATTTTTAAAAGAGATAAAAAATGCTCTGAAGAAGGTATGGTAAAAATTTCAACCAGAGATAATATTTAAAGATTTTAACAAAAATCTGACACTATACTGTTTACAGTCTAATCTTCATGATTTCTCATTTCTTTTCAACAATCAATGTGTTCATATTACCTTTGACAGCATGATAAGCGTTCTGGAGATTTATAATATTTTTTTATAATTGTTTCATATTTTTGTTGATATTTTGTTTTTATCTTTTTACTTTTACCTTTTTATCATTTCAATAAATATGATTTTTCTTTTAGAGAAAAAATCCAAGAAAAATAAACAATACCAGAAAATCCAAAATTATATACATTTTTTATTTAAATTTTCCACTTTATTCATTTTGTGATTTTGGTTTTCATTATTTGGAAAAGGAGAAGTTCAATAAAGAAGTTGAGTTTTCCCTAAGTCAAAATTTCAGAAAAGGTGAAAATTCAAAATTAAATCATATTTTAAACTCAAAATTTTATTTCAGTTATTTTAAATTTTAAAATTTTATTTTGTTTATTTTTGAATTTTTCGGGATGTGAACCAAGCACGCCGTGTGGAGGAGCTCTTTGGGAAGATCTGGCCACCTCCCAAAATGTTTAAAGACACGCCTTTCCCATATCCTCACTGTGCCACATGCTTTTGTTCCGACAGAGTAAATACAACAACCAAGGATAGCGCTGGCCGGCATTTGGCCCCTTTTGCTTAGAAGGACACTCTCTCTTGACCGTCTGTACTGTAGTTCACTAGCTAAGCCAGTCTCATGATACTGTACCAAAAACATCTTTGTTTCTCTAGCTAGCCAGTCTCACGATCTGTACCGAAAGCATCTTTGTTTCTCTAGATTGGAAAAGGAATTGCTACAGTGCTTTTCGTTATCCCATCAGATGTGTATTATGTTTTTGTAATTTGAATGCTCTGCTGGATTGATCTGAACTCCAAGCTAAATTTGTCTACAAAAGTCATAGCACTGGCGGCAACAGTTTCTTACTTCAGGTAGTGACGTGGGTCTACGAAAATCAGTACATATGTGCTGCAATTACTCATTAATTTATTCGCCTTCTGCTAGCGGTCCAAATCCTATATTAAATGGAAATGGAAAAAGAATGTTGATAAGTACTAACTGATTCAGATCAAAGCTACTCCTCACTTTACATAATACTTTGGTGTTTCTTTTTTATTGTTCCTTAGGATGTGAATTTTGATTGCTCTCCACTCTTGTGATCTGAAAAGCTTATCAACTGAATATAGACTTAGGCAAATTGCGGCAAGAAAAGATTGCTTCGTAACACAGCTATACATCACACTGTTTGCGTTGTACTTACATGCATGCTTCTTGTCTTATTACACAGAAAAAATAGAAAAAAATATTACGAGTGAGTGTAGTCTAGTCTTTTTGCCCATAATTCTTTCATTTCTAGATCCAGAGCCAACGTCGTAGTCACACACTTTCTCTGATAGCTCTAGATTCTCAGTGAAGTGGATCTATGTGAGAAACTAAATCTGGAATGCAAAATTCAGAGATGTAGTCATGCCAAACAGGGTCTTTATTAGCAGTGAACTAGAGGGAGAATAGATTGAAGATCCTCATCTCCCCAAGAAAAGATAAGAAGTTCGAAGATCGACGATTGAAGTACGTAGAGATGGATATCCATCAACCGCGCATATATACTTCACGCATGGCGCACTACTGAAAGATATTGAACACCTGTGGAGTTGTGTGCACACATATAAACTGCTGCAAATAGGAACGCTGGCTAGCTCAAACCTTGCCTGCTGAAGACCAAATCATTCCCACGCGGGCTGAACCTGAAAACGATCGATAAGCCACTTACCTACGTGCGTACTTCCCTACAACTCATCGTGACAATCAAGCCAAGTGTTAAACGGATCAGCTCATCAGCATGAAACAAATCAAGTGTTAAACGGATCAGCTCATAAGCATGAAACAAATCAGCAAATGTGTGTGTGTGTGTGAGAGAGAGAGAGAGAGAGAAGGTCATGCTTGGCCCCTCGCACGCCAGCCGCAGCGGCCAACGACGAATCTCCGGTTGGCAGCCATGCGAGTGGCATACAGGGAGCCAGGCATATCCCCTAGCTTTTCACCTCCTTCTCCAGCCGCCGCGTTATGCATGCTGCTTCCATTGTATATATATGCAAAGAAACGCCTACTCTTCACTAGCTAGTAGCCAGCACTCTCCAATGCCATGCACATCCAGCACATGCCCAATCCCACACACCATGATCGATATGCATGCATGCAAGCTCGTCCAATGCCCTACTTAATTTTCAAACTCAACTCTTTCTTTCTCGATCCCTCGCACTGCCACACACAGACCCAAACAATGGGAGGGAAGCTAGGAGGGGTGGCTGGGAAGATGAGGCAGAGAAGATGAATGGTGTGCTACTGCTATACAAACTGGACTTTGCTGAGAAGAGAGAGGGCCTATACATACGGCATATCCACCACTAGATAGTCCACGACTACTACATCCACTGCCTAGTGCATAGCTAGCTAAATATATGGCTCCAAACCCCAAGTCCTCAAAGTGCCCTAATCCACATCCAATACACACTTGCATTGCATATTTGCATGGACACACTCCTCACCATTCAGCAAACCCTAGACCGTCTCCATGGATGTATGATAGTATATGCAAACATAGACAAACACACACACGCACACACATCATTACGCGATGGAATAAGGGGTGGGTGGCACTAGGCACCAAAGGAAACCCTAGACAAGGAGCCCTAGCTATAGCTGGCACTGTGCCAGGAGGGCAATCCTTTCGATCCTTGCTGCTCTTACATATAGGCGTAAAACCTTGTATTTGTACAATTATATATACACTGTGCACCGCTCAACACATCGCCGAATTGAAATGTAAATATATAGAGAACTTTTTGAACTTTTGTGGATGTTTGTATGCATCTGTCTCTCTGCCTTGCAACGAGCTGGCTTTCTGGACTAGTCTTTGTCTCCCAGTGTTTGGCAACGAGTAGGATTCCCCTGTGCATGGACGTGGACCAAACCTGTGTGGGTCAAGCTAGCCACTGCTTCACCCCTTGCATGTGCTTGCATGCTCTCTTTTACAATCAATTATGACTGCCAAGGTGAGAGGCCATGCATGCACACCACCCCTTCTCACTTTTTCGTCGTTTAAAATGGTAGGTACAGCGCTAGTTGATAAGAATCTTGTCGTTTTACATTTTGGATTTAGAACAAAAATTCAACTTCATGCATTACCGGATCTTCACTCAAATTCTAAGCGGTGTAACCATTGCAGTATTGGTTGGAGTTTAATTACAGTGTAACCATTACAGTATCTTCACTGAAAAAAAATGTAGCTGAGCATAAAATGGACACAGTTTTAAGTAGTTTTGAATTAACCGGACATCATCTTATTTTTAAAAGGAATTCGCATAGATGCATCAGGCAAGCCACATTGCCACACTGGCAAAGTTTTTATGGTCTGCAAAAAAATGTCGCAGGTTCGATATGATGTCTCACTGAAATGTAGGCCTAAACATGCCACCCTCACATTATTCAATGAAATATACTAATGGCCATCATTTGTAGCACTCCTTATTTAGTCATTAACATGATTGATAATCTAACGTATTGTGAGAAGTTCCAGCTTTTAATATGCATGGAAGATCACGAGATGTTGTACGTACACATTATTCAGCTACGTAACACTTTTTTTTTTTGTTAATAGTTGATCATACGAGGCATGCATGGTACCAAAGTGTGACCACAATCATTGGCAAAATCTATTATTTCTTTTTATCAAAGTGATCATATGAAGTTTGAACAAGTACAGCTTTCTTGCAGTAGCAATATTTTACCCTATCTGGCCCGACATTATTGCCCGCCCTCCCAGAAACACGTACAAATTGGAGTACTGATATAAACCACGCCCTTACAAACGAATGTTAGTTGAGGTTCTTGTTGTTACCCCCTCATTCTCTAGCACTAAAACGATCCTAGCTAGTATCTTGCTAGCTAAGACGACTTTTGCCTTTTAGAAATCATATGAGAAGCTTTTCCAATTAGGACGTACGTCTTGTTTCTTGGCTCAGAGTGAGATATCGATATCCTATCCTACATGCCGGTAAATTCATAGCATGCATGTATATATGCATCCATATAGTTGTTGGACCCGGTTCCTACGCAGTCACACTGCGACAGAACAGGCCATTCTTGTCGGCATATCACTTTCGGTTCAAAAGTCCGACCGAGGGAGCACTTATCACTGCCGGTTTGTGAAACCAACCGGCAGTGATAACCAGATATCATTGCCAGCTCCAAAAACTGACAGTGATGGCGTTTTGGAGCCAACAATGATGTACTGTTCTGTAGTAGTGTCAGTAGTGTGAATGCAACTTAAGCAGTCCACTACCGGCCGTTAGATCTGGATCCAAGAACCTACGTTCATCTAGGTACTGTTGCAAAGAATCTGAGCTGTTCATCGAGGGAATTGATGGACAAGATCGTGTGCAATCACTTAACTTGTAGTCGCAGTGGCGACTGCAGGTTATCCCGGTCCATAGTTGCCATACATGCAAAAGATAATCTATTGCATCATCGTGTTGAACTATGAGTGTATTGTCCACCTTTTCTCAACAGCTTAATTTTTTAGTGAAGCAGTTGTTGCATGAAACTAAAACAACACAATGTCCACACGTCAATTGATCAAAATTAATATACGAACGTAGATAGACCTTTGTAAAGCATAAAATAAACGGAATTTCTATACAAACACACCCCGCTGAAATTTTTGGGATTCAGTCCAACCGATGTTCACGTACTCATCATGTGAGTTTCAAGATTCGTGCAGGCCTCACCTCCAGAGCAGGAGCACCCTCCGTCGAGCGCCATCCTAGCTTCTCCCTCGATTAATAGAACATACAATTTCTCTAGTTGTCACTGCTAGCACCGGCCGGAGGGGGCGGCGCTGGCCAGGGTTAAGTTAGGACGTTAGGCTAGGAAGAGGAGTACTCGATCGGCGTTGGCCAGGGTTCCTTTAATTTGAGTCTAGATCAAACAGTAAATATCGATTGATTTGACAGAAAAGGATCAGTTGATTTTAGTCTAGATCAAACAGTAAATATCGATTGATTTGACAGAAAAGGATCAGTTGATTTTTATATGGACCAATAATATGTACGTACCGTACACCTTAATTAAGAAGATCGAGGTGGTCGACCATCTAGATAGGGCCCCGCGGCGTGTGAGACCGTGGCCGTGGGGTCATCCATGCATAGATCTAGGCTGGTACGATGGGTCGTGGGCAGGGCGCATAGACTGTTCGGTGCTATTATGTTCAGAAAGCATGCTTTGATGTTGTCGATCCGACTCGTCTTCGACGAGTTCAGACATAGCGTAATAGCACATCGTGTCATCTTTATACTGTACCGATCTAGGTTTAATCTATTTGAACTATTACGAGAAGAGGGAAGGAGCTGGAAATTCACGAGGCTAAAACATTGGACACAAATATTGAAAGAAAAAAAACTAAATTTTATTCATTCTTCGCAAAAGGTGTATCAAGACAGCAGTTGATCTCTACTCGTGGATTCTATTGTGACCTGTTCAGCGCTTCGAAAGACGAATTAGACGTCTTACCTTTTAACTTCTTCCACAATCTTGAAATGCTCGAACCATGCTCGGGCTTGTTTCATTGTTGAGCCAGCTTTTCATACTTCAGTTATGTTGCCGATTTTTTCATAATATTTATGAAAAACTATAAAAAAATTGTGCTAAAATCATGCCATGCCTACCCGTCAGCCTTGTAGCGTACCGTGTCGCCCATCATACCTGGCCGCCAGACCCAACACGGACCTGACAATCGTACAGTACTGACTCAGCTTGTGCATATGCGTGTGTCTACTATGTCACAGGCCGGCACTAAAAAGCTCATGCCCACATCCAGGACCGTGCACGCACATAGGAAAACCGAACGGTCCGTATACCTACACTAGATACTTGACCGCGGCGTGCCACGCCGCGACCGTTGCTCCTCACGCGAGAAAATCGAGAAAACATGCGATTGCTGCTCCTCACGCGAGAAAATCGAAGAAACACGCGAAACTGCTGAAAAGATACAAACGTAATCGCGTTTTTTTCGTATTTATTCGGCGGAAAAGGACCTAAACATTTTCCCCCCAAAAAGGACCTAAACGGAACACTTAATAAAACTAGAAGAAAGACCTAAACGTAGTATATATATTTTTCCATAAAAAGGATCTAACCGTGTTTTTTTTCCGAAAAAGGACCTAAACGTAATTTTGATTCTCGGAAGAAGGACCCAAGCGCAACGCTCAAAAATGCAAAAAGGGCATAAGCGTAATATATTTTTCTTACACAAAAGAAGGACCCGACCGTAATTTTTTTTCCAAAAAGGATCTAAACATAATTTTTTTTTACGAAAATGGACCCGAACGCAATTTTTTTTTCCGGCTCGACTCGAGCTGCAGGCCGAGCCGGCTCCCTCCCGGCTCAAATGAACGTGGTGCCAGGAATCCTCCTGTTTTTTTCCGAAAAAGGATCTAAACATAATTTTTTTTACGAAAAAGGACCCGAAAGCAATTTTTTTCCCGACTCGGCTCAAACCGCGAGCCGAGCTGGCTCCCTCCCAGCTCAAATGAACATGGTGCCGGGAATCCTCTGGTCTTTAGTATAGGCAGTATACGATGTTACGTCCATGTGCTCACGACTGCGCGCGTAGCGCGCATGCGCGATCGCGTGGGCGATGGTGGCGATGGCGCGGGAGATTCTGACTTGCTGTGGCTGCTATCCCTATCCAACAGACGCTGCGCAGCTTCTGCTGCCGCCGCTGCTGCTGCATTGCAAGCAAATTAACTGCGGCTGCGCGCGATTAGCAGCACAGCATCGCACCACTTCATGTGCAGGTGTGTCATGTGTATATATTAGAGTCGTCGTCGCGCGCTGCATTCACTTGTCTTGCTCCCGTGTCGTTTTCCTCGTTGTTTGCTTCCGCCTGGCGCTCTCTCACTCGTAGTTCCAAAAACCGGCAAGATTTCGGAAATCTCGGCCGAGATCTCTGATTTCGACTAAGGACGGGATCCAAAATCCTGGCCAGATAAAATTTTTTGAAAAAAAATTAAATTGATACAGTAATTTCATAAATTTCTGAAATATCGGGGGGGGGGGGGGGGTTGACCGCATTTGGTCCAATAACCCATAAGAAAGTTATTTTCTATGAAAATTTGTTGAAAAATCGAATTTTTTATTTTTGAGATGTTTTATAATTTCGACAGAAACACTGTCAGAATTTTATAAAATTGTACAAGCTTGATCATGATCTAAAAAATTTATGGTACTATCTTTAGTAGTGTAGGATCATAAATAAATTTTTTCAAAAGAATTTAACTTAATTTGTTATCTTTAAAAAATCAAAAATAGAATGAACATAACTGAGACAGTAACCTTTGTTAGAATTTTATAAATTTTCTTGAGTATGATCATGATCCAAAATTTTTATGAGAACTTAAAAATTGCCTCAATACCATTCTATAAAATTTTAGACTTTTTTGTTTGCTCAATCAAATAAATCTATTTAAGCATTGAACTTCAATTGTTATATTTCAAAATTAAAAACATACAGAACATAAATGGTACAGTACCCTTGTAAGAATTTTATAAATTCACTGCAGTTTGTTCGTGATCCAAACTTTTTATGAGAGCTTAAGCATTTCCTTAGCACCCTTATGTAAAAAGTTTCAGAAATTCTAAACTTTTTTGGTTGCTCAAGCAAATCTATATATTGATCATCAAGTTTTTATTAAGACGTAGCACTGTCAGAATTTTTGAAAATTCTTGAAACTGAAATTTTATAGAAACATTTATGATGCATCAGAACCATAAAAAAAATTTAAAAATTTTCTAACCTTGTTTGAATCATTTTTCATTCGATTGAAGTTTGCAGGTAGGGCTTTTATCAGAACAGTAGTACTGTCCGAATTTTTGAAATTTCCTCAAGCTTGATCATCATCTAAAAATTTTATGACAATATAATGGATGTGACAGTACCATACAATTTTTTTTCAAAAGTTTCTAACGTGTTTTTCACCATTTTCCATTCAATTGAAATTTGCCGATCAGCCTTTAATCAGGACAGTAGCACTGTCAGATTTTAAAAAAAATTCTCAAGCTTGATCATCATATAAAATTTTTATGGGAATATTATTAAAAAATTTGACACGCACCGAGATCTCGGTAAATCTCAGCGAGATCTCGGAAATCTCAGTGAAAAAAACTGGATTTGAATTTTGTTTTTTGGATTTTGTTCGAAATAACGAGATTTCGCCAAAATTTTGAATTTTGGAGGGTGACAAGATGTGAACCAAAAATGAAATTTGGAACCTACCTTGCTGTCACCTCGACCGCTCGTGTTCCCGCGCGCCCGGTTGCCAACGTTCACCAAGGCACCAATCAATAGATGGAGTACTACGCTTCCACTGCACTCTTTGAAACTATTCGGATCCCTGCGGCCCAGCCCTAGCTAGCTAGCTAGCTAGGTGGCGTTTGGTGGGATGGATGAGGGTGGATGAAATATAGTTATTTATGAATTTGAAGTCATCTAATTGTTTGGATAAGTTGATGGATGAGATATGGTTATCTATTTTTTTGAAATATTCCCTCAAGATGCTAGATAGAGTTATTAAAAAAAGGCCAGATGGACTCATTCAGTTTATTGTATAAAGATGTGTACTCGATCAAATTCAAATTTCTTCGAAGTGTACTCGGTCAAATTTTGTTCGAAAATTCAAATTTCGGTCAAATTTTGTCCAAAAATTTCAAACTAAAATTTGAAACCCTAATTACAACTAGCCTATCTATCCTCATCCATCCAACCAAACAAAAAATTGGCCCATCCTATCCATTCTCATCCATCCAACCGAACAAAAAATTAGCTTATCCCTATCCACCCAAACAAACAGCCGTCTGGATGGCTCTATCCCATCCAGTCTGGATGACCATATCCCATCCAACCTCATCCAGGCAACCAAACGCACCCCTGGCTAGCCTCCTGGCACTGCTTGCCTGCACGTACTGATTTGTGTCGGACAGCTAATTGTTCCAAATTATGAGACTTTTTATCATTTTTAAAAGGCATTAAAATTTACATTGATATAGTATCAAGAGGTATCAACAATTTAAATGGTGGAGATGTCAATTTTTATACCTCTTGGTACCACCTTGATGTAAATTTTGGCAATTTCCATTAAAAAGTCTCCTAAATTATAGCGATACTCTAATTTGTGAGTGAGCTTAATTAGCTAAGCTAATTGTAGTGGCAAATGTTTAAATTTGAAACTGTTAGGTTTATGGGGGTGTTTGAGGGCTTAAAGTCAGCTTCAGCTTCTAAAAAGGCAGTAAACCCCCCTCCCAAACAGCTCAGCTTTTAAGCGGTTTTTGCTATAAGCCAAAAGCCATATATAGCTAACAAAAGCTAAAAACTGAAAACTGGACTGAACCTGCTTACACAGCTTATTGCTAAGAAAAAGTAGCTATTTATTAAACGGTCTCTTATAAAAAGCTACAACCGTTTTTTAACTCAGAAAACAAAAAAAAGTTTTTCAGAAAAGCTACAGCTCTCGAACAGGGCCGGCCATATGGGAAACATGAATAACCTTTTGCGTGGCGGTGTGTTTGCGTGATACTTTCCGGGAAAAAGAAAAAAGGTCATGCTGGCCGGTCAGTGGCAGTGAAGTGAAGGCTATATATACGAGAGTACGTACTGCGTACGTGTACGTAGATAAGCTAGGACCACAGCATTATTGGCTGGAGATTTTCTCTTCAAAATATTTGGCTCGAGAGCTTAATTGATTTGCAGAGGGAGGGCGAGCATTGCATGCATGGCACCCTGCAGAGGTACATGCATGGTCACCATCATATGTTGGTCTGCTGGCCAACACGCCCCACATGTCACCAACTACCGAGCAGACCTCCAATTTAATCCTGCGGCCCATGCATACACTTATCTATATGATCGGATTCACTAACTCTTTCTTCAAAGAAAATCTATATGAATTACCTGGTGACCACAGGCTGTAGTGAATTTTATGCAGGAACTGAGAACATTAATTTCAATGACATGTTTAACCAACAAGAAGAACACCATCATATCCTCTGTGAATAGACAGAAACCGACAGGGTAAAGGATCGATTACATATGTACATGACCATGCATGCATGGCTTGTGTCATGTATGGTTTTTAGATTTTGCTACGTTCCTCGTATGTCTTTTTTTCCAGTATGAGAAGTATGTAACAGATCAAGCAGTACAACATAATCTCCATCAAAGTTTATAAGACGTAATGATCAAGAAAATATTGAAAATGACTATATTACCCCTAATTATTATCACTAGGCACTATATATACTCAATAGTAGAGAATACAAAGTAAAGATGGATATTTATTAGGGATATAGAGGGAACATCACATTAATTTTATATTAGAGTATGAAATACGCTCTATATTTATTGATAAGACCATTAAAAAATTACTCTTATAAACTTGGACGGAGGGAGAACAATGCAAAGATCCAATTCCAAGTTCCGCCGATTCAACCAAATGAATTTCACATGCAAGTATATAATTTTTTTAGAATTAACAGCCCCATTTTGTTTTTTGGGAAAACAGTAAGAAATGATTCTACTGTATATATATATAGTATAATTACTTGTGACGCTATGATGTCTGAGCATCATGATTTAAAATAGGTATTTCCCCAATGAATTACATATGAAAATTTATGAAATTTTTAGGATGTTGAATTTAACTAGTTTACCAACTAGTTCAAAAAAGTTTGAACTGAAATTCAAACTAGAGTTTCCCTTTTTTTATGATAGTTTGATTGTAGGTATGTGCTGATTTTATATATAAATCAGCAAAACATGTAATCTAAATCCATTCAAAATCTTTGAATTCGAGTATTTTTTTCAAAGATACGTGTTTTATTTGAATTGTTATAGATGAGTATATACCCTAAAAATGAAATTTCAAAAAACATACCCAAATTTGGCTTGAATTCGCATATTTGAAATCATGGTGCCCCGTTCCGGTGTCCTATATACAGGGAAAAAAACTAAAAAAGATTCGTACTTTGAGCCCCATTTTGTTTGCTCTGGACTATAATGGGCAGATACAAGTATACAACAAGGATCAAGCAGGTTGTAGAAAACCACACGCAATTAACCTTTTTTTTAATGGATGCAACCAAGTGTACATGTGTGGTGGTGTGTCTATATGTGTGCATCTTCATATAATCAAAAAGAAAAACTCACCTTCATTACATCCCGATTGGCTGCTTTTACCCATTGAAGATGTGTTACATCCACGAAATGACTGAGCACTACTACAGAAAAGGTCATCACAGACGATTCGAAACCGTCATCACAGACGGTTTTTCGAACTGTCTGTAACCATATGTTAATGATGTTATGGCACATCACATATGGTTTATGAACCGTCTATGATAGAACATATTACAAACGATTTCAAACTAAAACCATCTGTAATATGCAAACATCACATACAGTTTTTACTAAGAACCGTCTGTGATAACAAATTATCACAGACGGTTTTTACTATGAGCCGCCTGTGATATTACTTTTGGAAACAAAAAAAAATATTGTCACGTACAGATGATATTTCTGTGATCTAGCTGCTCTGTGCTAGTTCAGGCATAATAGAGAAGCTACTGGATGTGAGATATGCCATGTCCCTACTCTGAAGAACTTGAAAAAGGCAAAATCGACAAAAAAAAAACTTTGGAGGCAGTTTTGAGGTCCTAAACGACGATTTTTCAGAGCCTTGCGTAGAACTTTCGATTCAAAAATTTTCGGTCGGAAAACTTTCAATTTAAAAAATTTTAGTTCAAAACTTTTGGCTCTAGAAAATTTTGGTTCAAAAATGTTAAAAATTAGTTCTTATTCAAAAAACTTGGGGAATATTTAAAAATAAAAACTTTTTTGAGTTTGAAGGGAAAGGAATAGTGGAGAAAAGTGGGATGAAATGGATGCTGACAAGTGTCGCGATGAGAAAGACTTAGAGGGGGAAAGGAAGTTGGGAAAGTAAGGAGGTACCTCACACGTCCTCACCAAAAACCTCAAATTAGCAACTCCCAACAACAAATGTATCTTTGAACAGAAAAAAAATAGAACTTACACACGCCGTTGCAGGGCTACCAGTGTGTTTTCAAGTAGCTGCCAATGATACTCTAGCGCAGCATGTCATGACTTGTCAGTTGTCACTAGGTTGCATGTGAACAATTCCACAATCGCATCTCCTTCACTGGACATGGATAGTGTGCAGTTGCAAAACTGCAACGTTTGCAATAGCATTATAGGATCCCAGATAGATGGCTTTGATCGAGCATGGTACCATAGCACTTTGGCTTGTAGCAACAAGCATTATATCCCTTGAATCTGGATTGTTGGATCTGAAAATGGACGGATCAAATGAGGTGCAGTTGCTTATTGTGCACTCATCTCTGTCCGCTTCAGGTAGCAATTCACGTACTCCCAGTATTCTGCCTTCAGATGGCTATTGTACATCTGGTTTAAAATGAGAACGGCGGAAAGTCAGGTTTACGCCCTCAGAGGGTTCTTGCGTACCATAATCCCCGCCTCCAATCATCCATAAGCTCAAGTTGTAATAGTCCCGCCTCCAATCATCCATAAGATCAAGTTGTAATAGTCCAATGGAACACTGAATCAAGACATGCTTGAACGTTACACTTTCGGTCTTACACTGGAATCCAGCCATAACATTATGTTCAAAACGGTTTCAGAATACCAAATTCGACATCACAGAAGAAGGCCACATTTGTGCAGAGTAAAATATACTCGGAATTTTATTTTACAATCAAAGATTGTTGCAAAGTGTTCGGATAAACATCAACGTTATATGTACAGATGCGTCTACATAAATGACGACTAGGTTACAGGCTACCATTTTCATCGGCTGGAATAGTTTCCCCTTTATAAGTTGGCAACATTCTCGTACCAAAATTATACTACTGATTTCTGAATTAAGTGCTCCATGAGGTTATAGCTTACAAAACAACCAGCTTTAATTTCTTCAAGTGTCTTTCAGCCTTAGGGAGGCCAATGCTGATCTCTGAAGGCCTTGATACACTCCACTGTGGACCGGATGCTACTTGAAACGCCCTTCCCCAGCTTGGGCAGATCAACTCCTCCTGCAATCTGAGGGTTCTCCTGAAACCTTAGAAGCTTCTGGCGGGATTCTTTCCTCGTAGCTGCCACGTGACTCGCATAACTGATGGCGTCCCATACCAAACCTCTGATGATGGTCAAGGTGTAAAACCTTGCCGATTCAAAGGGGACATTGCTTGCAAAACCTGCAAATTGGGCGCAAATCTGTTATTCAAGTGTGGCATAGTGGGTACCTTCTAACAACAGACACAATGCTAACTGGGAATAGCAGCGAGCTACAAAATAAGGCTATAACAGATAAGTGCTAGCTAGTGGCTGGCTAATTCATGTGCAGCAATCACATGGGCTGTCAAGTTGCAAGGAATCTTATATAGCAACACAGATGAAGCACCATTAAATTAGAGATCCAATCCAAAACTATAAGTGGGCACGGTGCAAGTTACTGAAAAATACGCTCTTTTTACACTAACGACGAGAGGTTTCCGTTCTTCATTTCTTCTCACGAGGGGAAGTACTACACTAACTACAATTCAGTAATAATCCAATAATCCACCAAAGTATTTTCGAAGCAAGTACAGAAGATAATCTTGCTAGACAAAGAAAACACTACCGTGTGAAATTTTTCTGAAGAACACGTACAGCAGAAGGGGTGTATGCAGAGCATACCGCTGTGGTACTGGTTCTTGATAAGGGCGTGCTGCGGCAGGCCGATGCCGACACCGGCGAGCGTGATGCCGACGCTGAACCCGACGCCGCAGCCGGCGCCGACGTATCCGATCACCTCGGGCCCGAAGCCGGGCCCCCAGCCGACCCCGCAGCCGAGGCCGAGGCCGACGCCCCAGAACGTGCCGGAAGTCGGGTGCACGGGGTTCCACCGCTCGTAACGCCCCAGCATCCCCTTTATGATCATCCTCGGCTGCACCGGCACCGCAATCTCAAGAAGGAAACGGCACAAGAACAATCTTAGGTCGAGCTCGATGTTTTGTTCCCACGAAAGAATTGCAGGGAATGGTGGGAGCTGGGAGGTTAGGTTAATCAAGTTACCTGCAGGTTGCGTTGGGCATTTGCCGCCGTGGACGTTGCGGCGGGGGTTGGATCGGTGGGCGGCGTTGGCGACGGCGGGTGGTCGATTTGGGGGGTCTCGGGCATTAGCTGCGGCTGCTGTGGAGAAGAAGCCTCTGGTTTGGTCTCGACGCGACACAGTTCAAATCGTCTTATCCTCAAAAATCAAACCCAATCCGAACAAATATCCACAGTCGCCGTCGCCGTCGCCGTCGCCGGCGCTTTGCGCTTTTCGCAGGCGGGCGGTGCGCGTTGTTGGGGTAAGGCCGAGCTCGTCTCCTTTTGGGCTGATTGGATTCGGCCTACAGCTACAGGCCTGTGAGGTTGGTTTGATGGGCCATGATCGCCGAACCCACTGATTGGCGCTGCCGGCGATGGCGAGCCATGGTGAGGACCCTACATCTTCGGCGCCGCCGTCGTCCGCCAGCACCGGAGGTACATGGTGCATGCTCTCGATCTCTGATCTGTGATCACCTACTCCTCCGGCAAAAACCTATTACCTGCACACTCGTCGGTATTCTCGTAATTGTTTCATCTTCTTTTCCCAAGATCATCTCGCGCAAGCAATGAAGAAACCGAGGGGACAGGTTCCAAATAGCCCAGCAAACATCTGCAAAACCAACAAACTATAGCCTATAGGCATTCTACAGGTCAACAGACAAACATATATTGGAAGATATTCTGGGTGCTGGCCAGAATGCATACACAAACAATACTTCTTCAGGCGTATTTAGCATTATTAGAACAAGTAACAAACAATGCGCTAACCTTAATAACAAGCACACTGGGCATCAGTGATCTGCAACTTCTTTCGGCAAGTTGTCTTTGAGGAGTATAGGAGAGTCTCAACTTATCCACCAATTAAAAGTTTTGATTCCATTAGGTAACGTAGCTTTCCATACCCATTGATCTGCATATCTCCAAGCCTCTTAGCAGTATATTTCCCCTTGCTTTATACTGGGATTCAATTCATTCTTTCTCTGCAGTTAGTTGAACAGCAGCTGATTTCTTCATAATCTTGCTCCGTATTTCGGCCAGTTCTTAAGGAAGGTATATCCTCAATGTGAGCACGTGATTTGAGCATCCCTGGGGATACTTTATATCTTGCTCATTGACAATCATGAACATGTTCTGAATTCTGGTGGCTTTGAGCTGAAGGCTGTTCCTGACTAGACATCTTCACACATTTTGACGCTTAACCCACCCACCTATTGACGCATTACCAGCTCCAGGCCAAGGTCCAGGAAACTTTTGAAAAACTGTCTTTGAAACTTTGGTTGATATTGGGAGCTTCCATTCCAAATGATAATCAGATGGTTGGATCTTCTTTCAGTACATGGAATGTAGTATTGTAAAGGTAAAGTATTATGCATATTATCAGCATATGCAGGGATCAATGTACAATTGCAGTGCCATTGGAACATACAAAGCTAGCGGCAGTTAGGCAGAGCCGTAGAGATTGCCAGAGACAGAACACACGGGAATCTGATAACCAAACGGCAAGCAGCCAAACTGTCCCACATATGTGTTAGCAAGTTTTACTGCCACAGCATGGACGTCTCATGTTGGATTGGACACATATTGCATTGCAGTACTTGCTTGTAGTTGCTTGAACATATTCTACTGATTGAAACGACCGACTCATCATCCCCTCCTAGACGAATTAAGCCCAGGAGAATCAAACAAAAGAAGCTAGTTGCAGCAGATGACCACTTGTTAGCTTGGCTACTGCTGGCTGCTGCAGAGGCACAGCTTGCTGGCTCCATGCGAAATTAGCCCTAATTGCTAGTGGATCGGATCAAATTAATGGGCGAAAAGCGAAACCAAACTTGAGCGGCGAATTGAATGAAATTTTGCTTGTACTTGTGTGCGTGCGGACTACAGGTCGCTGCGCGGAGGTGACACGCACCTAACAATTAACCGAGCGTGTACATGCGCAGTGACTGCTTCTCACGCCAATTGATTGCGTGCAAACAACTCATTAATTGGAAGTGCTAAACTGCTAATTAATCCGATGTCAAGATCGATCCAACCTTGCAAGGCATTCTGAAGAGGAAACAACACACGCGCGCGCGTGCCGACGTGCCACGCATCGATAGTACCGATAGTTAGTTTACACGAGCGGCAAACGAGAGAGCAAGAAATACACTGGTGACATGCATGGTCTATCGGATGCTATCGAGCATCTGGCTCACAAGATTGTTCGGGTACGACGTCGCCGGAGTGCAGTTTACTGCCGCCGACCGCGGCGGTGTGCGGCGACGGCGTGGCGCACTGATGCTCCGTGATTCGCGGTCTGCGTTGTTGCGGCAGCGGCCGAGGATGTCCTACGAGCCGGCGACGCCTTCTGTGTCGTCGCTGGCTGCCGTTTGTTGGTCACCGTAGAGTTCATTAGGTTGCCGGGGGTGACTGCCGCCGCCGCCGCCTGCTGCTTCCTCCAGCCGTGCTCCTTCACCAGCTCGCGCGCGAACCTCTCCAGCTTCTCGGCATTGGTCTCGCCGGCCAGCTTCCTCCCTTGGAAGAGCACCGACTCCACGTTCTTCTGCAGCAGCATCTCCTCCACTTCCCACACCGCCCTCTGCTTCGTCTCGCCGCCGCATGCCATCCTCGGCGCGCGTCGCTCCGCGCTCCGACGACCCCCTGTACCCTGCAGTCAAATTTTGATCACTCGAAAGATGAAAACTACTACAGAAAACTTGGTATACAGTGATGCTTGCCTTATGTGCCAAATTAATCTCACCGTACTCTGACAACGTAATGTAGATCCTAACAGCAATTAGTGATTGAGATTGTATTTACCTGGATGCGGATGTAATTTCTTGTCCTGTTATGCCCGAACGCCATCGCAACAGCTTGATCTACCTAACGCCAGGTCAGATCACGCACAATGTTATGTCGAGTAGAGGCAACGAAAACCAAATGCACCGAACGCTCATATAATTCGTGCGTGCATGCATGCGTACAAATGTACAATAGATCGAACTACAGCAGTAGATCGATCGAGCGGACAATAATGTAACGTCCTTTGATTTCTTGCTGCTGCCATTGTGCGTTTGTGTTCGACAAAAAAACGCGGGAATAGTAACGTGTTTGTACTAGTTGAAGTACAATGTGGTTGGCACGTACCACGTCGGACACGCCCTCGGCGGCGATCCTGGCGATCTCCGGTGGCCTGGCGCGACCGCGGCCGAGGCCGCGGGCGTTCACCTTGCGGTCGGCCTCCCCGGTGCCGATGGACATGACGAGGAGGTCGTTGATGCCGGCAGCGGCGGGGAACTCACGCCTGTTGTTGAGCACGTGCGTGATCGCCGTGGCCGTGGGGTTGCCCAGCGCGACGCCGCTGCCCACCGCCGCGATACAGGTGCCGCCGTCCACTGACCTCACCTCCACGGCGGAGCTCGCCGCGCCCGCGCACGTCGCGGCGCAAACGTCACGCAGCCGGAAGTCGTACGCCGGCGACTCCACGGCGTCGGCGCGCGAGAAGAGGAACGGCGCACGCGTCGAGAGATCGTAGCACGGGACGAGCACCGGGCGAACCGTGTCCCGGAGCGTGAGCTCGCCAAACACCTGGTCACGCACCATGGCTTAGCTTGGTTAAGTTGCTTGCATCACCCTAAAGGCTACGTGTTGAGTTCATGAATTTAAAGCACACGTAAGCACCTTGAGGAAAGCAGAGCCGGGGCGGCGGAGCAGGCCGCTGGCGCGGGCGGACCAGCCTTTGCGAACACGGCGGAGCAAGAACCCGAGCGCGTCCTCAGCCGAGTACATAGGCCGCCCGCGCGGACCTCGCGCGAACAGCATGGAAGCAAGGACGCCGCCGGCGCCGGATCCAGCGGCCACGTCGAAGAAGTCCGCAAGCCGCGCGGCCTGGTTGCCCCCGTGCCGCCGCAGGGTGGCCTCGAGCCGCACCAGCGCGGCAGCAGCGAGGAGCCCGTCTACCGCGCGCGCTCCGCCGTCTATGGAGAGTACACACACCTTGCCAGAAGATGCCGGAGCGGCCGCGCCGCAGCCTCCGCCACCGCCACCGCCGATGAGCTTGGGGTCGTCGTAGCCGAAGAGGAACTTGTTCTCTAGGATGGAGAAGATCTCGTAGGTGAGCTTGTCCGCCGCGTCCTTCCTCCCCTCTGCCTCCGCGCGGTACGCTTCCATCTCCATCACTTTGCGGTGGCGCGTTTCTTGGACTGCGACCAAGGCGGCCTTGTATATAGGCACAGAAGAAGACGGGAGCGAGACGTAGGTTAGTGCAGGCGCGTCTCGCGCGGCGTATAGCACACGGCCCTGCCGTGTATGTACTTGCGTATCGTCATCGCGTCTACGTATACTAGCCGAGGCTATAATTCGACCGTATTAGAGGGTAATTACGGTTTCGATGGTTTCGGTACATTAACCGTGCAGGTGCATTGATGATGCGTACTATGGCCTTATGGGACGTGGTACTGGCCACTGTGCCGTAACATATATAGTCTAGTGTGTATACAAGATATTTGTAATCCAATGCATACCGGTGCATTAATAAGTTTTCTCTGATGATCAGGAGCTAGCTAGGTGAATCCAGAGGTCTATGTCATGGCCGTTAATTCGGACCGCACTCTGTTTAGGAGAGCTTAAGATCCAGCTGATGATAGCACGCAGCTTATCAAACTTGAGCAAAATCCTAGCTAAAGGTACATGTCACAAAGTGAGTACGTACGCGACTACATTAATTATGCTGCTCCTAGAGCAGTGGGGTCTCACTCATGCACCTGTGAGGCACAACAAAGGTTAACAATGCATGGGCGTATATGCGTACGTACGTACGTACGTGGTACGACTGAATACTAGTACACATACACACACTAACAAAAGGACGTGCTAACGTGGATCACTACTACATAAGTGTACATCATAATCGGTTTTTTTAGTTATCGTAGTCGGTTTTGGTGGCGATACAAAGTTATTAGACAGTGATGAGGAGGCACTATCACAGTCATTTTTCGCCTGATTGTGTGCACCGAAAATAACACAGATTACACCTAGTATGCATATCACATTCACAATATACGTAGAGCACAAATACTTTACAACACATATATCACATTCGTTCACAATGTACGTAGAACACGAATATGTTTAACAATCAGTACACATATCACATTCACATGATATAATATTATTTACATATAGACTAGTAGGAGTATGTCGGGTCTCTAAACCTACCGTCCACCGCTATAACTTCTGTCTAGTACCACTGGCATAAGTGGTCTCGTAATTTGTTGAGATCTTTGGTTCGTAAGCTCTTGAGGGGATATCGATCTTCTGCAAAATAAAAATAAGTGCACTAATTTAAGTTTAAAAAATTGTATGTAAAAGCCTAGTGTATTATGCGTGTACATATACCTTAGGGAAAAGGTGTGCGCCGCTGACCATGATCAGCATGTGATGCATGACGTAGAAGTCACACAGGTCATCATTGCACTGTTGATGACACTGTGAACAAACAAAATCAAATTAAGAAACGAAGAATATGTGTCAAAAAATTAATCCTATGTTAGGCACTTGTACCTTGAAGCGCTTCCACTCCAACTAGTCATCTTGTTTGTCATCGTGTCGCCCTCCTTCAGCGATGGAAGACAACAATACCCTACATACATTGGAGAGATGCTATTGAGGCAAAAAAAAATGAACGTAGTTAAATACAGAAAGTGTTAGGTTAGAGGAATGTACTTACTTCTGCAAAACAAACTTGATCGCGTAGGCTATCGGTCTCTTCTCGAGCAAGTTAAAAGTGTAGAGTTTGTTTTCACTCGGAGCGAGCACGAGTAGAACCCAATGGTTGCTTATTAAATGGTATGCAGTGTAAGAAAATAAGTTTATATACAGTTTAAGTGCGTACAAGTAATTGAAAGGTAAAGTAGTACTTACTCATCGTGGTACAGAAATAGAACGAAGTCCTTTTTCGCCTTAGTCTACAGTGCTTGCTTGATATAGTTGGCAAGAAACTCTGTTTGAAGCCTAGACATGGTCGCAGACACCATCTCGGGGTCGACGAACCCAACTGGGTGTTTACCCGACACGGCTAGCTGCCTCATTATCCTACAACTCGTGTCAAATGTTAAAAAACATAATGCAAAATCCTTGTAACATCCTCAAAAATTATAAAATAAAGAAAAATTAATTAAAAATCTTTTTTGTATTATTTCTGAATTTTCTGGATTTGTTGGATATTCTTTTGGTTTTTCCTTAATACAAGAAAGTGAATTAAAGAATATAGTAAGTGGAAAAAAGTAAAAAGTAAAAATGCCAAGTCAACAAAAATTTACCAAAGTCATAAAAATAATCTAAGGACTCTCCACAGCTTGGTTAAGTCGGTGGAAGAGCTGGTTTAATTAAAATAATATTTAATCAAAGTGAATCATGTGCAAAGAAATCAGGGTAAAATGGTAAATGAATTTGGTAAAAATCTCTGGAAGTTATCTTGACTCAATAATTTTACCTTGCCGACATAAACACAGTTTCAACCTCTAGTAAAAATATCAAGAATTTACTAATTCATTTTATAATTTTTAAAATTCGAAAACAGTGAAGAAATAAATTGGAAAACAAAAATGTCAGAATTATTAATAATTAAATATTAATAATTAAAATCTGTAATTTTTAAATAAGCTTTATAATACCATTTTAGACTCTTGTAAAAAGTTTTGTAAAATAATAATTTCATTTCGATCATAAATTAAATGAAAAACCAAATGGGCAGAACAGCAATAGATGCATTGTCAGAATTATCTAAAAATATACATGCATCGTAAAATGGTGATAATTTTAAAGGAGTCTTAAAATTCCCTTTCCTACCTAGGGTAAATTTTTTATAATTTTTCATGTCGGTTTGACCATCGAAACCGCCGAAGAAACCCGTTCTGTCCCGAGCCTTCGACTGAGTTCTTTTCTCCCTCTCGCTGACCGGTGGGACCGACTTGTCAGCCAGCCAGGCCTGTCGGCACCCGCTGCCATCTGGCCCCCGCGTGTCAGCCTCTCGCCACGTCTCCTTCTTCTCCCTCTCCCTGCTCTCTCCCGCGCAGAGACGAGCGTTTCGGTCTTTCTCGCACCCGCGCCCAAACCGCCTTCACCCACCCATATAAAACCTTTTCGCCTTGTCGCAGCCGACCCAGCCATCCACCTGAGAAACCATTCGCCGCCATTTTCTCTCTTCTTCCCCAGCGACGGCAAAACCTGAGAAAGGGGAGAAACCATCAATTCGCCGCCTCACTCGAATCCAACCCAATTCCTCCGAGACGTAGCTTCCCCTCACCGTCAGGAACCCATCCCGAGCTGTGGTTGAAGCTCTTCTTCCCCGATGAGCCGCTGCACCCCGCTTCTTCCTCCGCCGTCGCCGCGCACGGTGAGAACCCATTTTCGAGCCTTCATTCCTTTGAGCAAGTAGCAAAATAGGATCCTTGTAGCCCACTAATGCTATTGGTGGAACCGATTCCGCCGCCGCGGTGCTGGTTCGCCGACGGTGAGCTCAGTCATCGCGACCCTGCTCTGGGTCACCGTCAAGCGGGCCCAGCCTGTCAGCCACTCGCGCCAAAGCGTTGAGCTACGTCACTGCCTAGCGGGCCCGGCTGGTCACCGCGCCGCAGCGCCGCCGCCGCCGCCGCGTGGACCAGTGTCGCCACCGCGACCGCAACAGGTCGTCGCTTGCATCGACATACGGACCTCGATTGACAGCCAACGCGTCGCGCGGGTTCACAGGTCACCACCAGCACAGGCAGCGTCGTTATCGCCGACAATGGCCCCGCCTGTCGGTCATGAACTTTAAGGTCACCGGAAAGGAAAGCGTTGCAACAAGCGTACTTTCCATTTTCGGAAGTTTTCTGATTTTCTGTATTTTAGCAAACCTAGAGTATTCAAACTTGAATATCTTTTGAACTAGCTAACCAAATTTGATGAAATAAATTTCTAAATTCATTTAAAATCAGGTACATTCCGAATATACAAAAATATTTCAGAATTGAATTTTATTTGAATTTTTAATTTAAATTCAAAGGAAAGGTTACAAATATGTCATATATGGAAATTTTGCAAATAACCTCCAAATTAAGTAAAATAAATTTTTTTAGAATCCTTGTAATCTCAGGAACCAGAATATGTAAAAATACTTAGGGTTTGTTATAAGAAAAACTTAAGTTAATAAATATGTGGTTAAATAATGCAATAATGGTTCAAATAGATCAAATCTTTAAATTGTAAATGAGAACAAATAATACTTGCAGCCATTTCTGAATTTGTGAAGTTATTTTATTTGAATATTTCCATCTGATTCTTTTTGGCGCTATTGAAATTTGGTATTTGTTATATGTTGCCATACAACGTGTAGAACCCGATTTAATCCGGTACATTCGATTTAACAGAGTTCAAGTCGAGGATAGTCAACAAGGCAAGCAAACCCCTTTGATCATATTGAACCCAGTTTTATAAATATTTTCATTAAATGTTTTACTGCATACTTTATTTTATTAAAGTCTGCTATATTTCGGGTAATGGTAATTGTACCAGTAAACTTATGGAACTTCCTTGATAAGTAGAAAATTATGAACCTTGAAAACCCTAGAATAGCTTAGACATTATTTAATGTTAATCTGGGTTACTCACACTTAGTGACATGCTTAGCCAAAGCTTAAATCAACATAAAACTGTGACATGATTAAAGACTTTGGACATGACATTTAAATGGATATGACCATTTTTGTGGTTGGTATTTTGGATGGAAAAATGAAAATAAAACTATGGTTTAGATGCGGGCAATTATTGGCAATAGCCGGGAGTGCATGTTTTGCGCGTAGTGTAGGGTGGAGATTATTGCCCGTGTCGAGTTAAGGACCGAACTATGGGTTGTTTTCAGGCCAAGAATATTCATACAACCACAAGTGCTGGTGTGGGACAGCTCTAACTTATTAAGTTGTTTAAAACTAGCTTTGCACTTGGAAGGCCGGAGTAGTACGAGTTGTTTCTTAATGAATTGCTCGACGGGACGTCCACATTGAGGTGATCATGGATTAAACGTCTACCAATATAACGGTGTACGCTATACTGTGGGTAGTTCTATCATTTCTATGCTGAGTTCTTACGCCACAGAATGGGTTTATCGTCACCATGCTAGTGCAAAGTTAAGATTAAATAATGTAACAGTTATAACATGACTCTCTGCGGCACACCAAAGGAAGTGTGCAAATATCGATTGCTCAAAGAGTCAATCATGTCTTGTGGGGAAAGCTGTATACCTCTGCAGAGTGTAAAACTAATCGATTAGCGCGTCATGATCATGGACACTTGGTAAAGTCATCACATAGTTAGCAGTTTTGCTTATTTTCATAAAATATGGTTTCTACCATGTGTTAGAAATTTCCACTGTGTGTCGGTGGAAACTGATTTTGAATATGGTCGTTATACCTAGGCATTTGTGATTTATTTACGCTTACATTCCATCGCTTTCAGTATTAAATTGCTTTTATTTAAAGTTTCGTTTTGCAATCTATTATTCTGTATTTACCATTAAAACTGGCTTTAGGCAAAATTAACCTTAATAGCCTTCCATTGGAATGACATGCATATATTTTAGGATTTGCATAAGTCTTGCGAGTACGTAAGTACTCAACTTGCCCATGTTGATGTTTTTAGGTGAAGAATCAGATTTCCCCGATGATTCATACGTTGATGCAGGATACGGAGAATTTAACGATGAATTTATCTAAGGATTTTTCCTTGTCGCTTGCTCGTGGAACAATGGGTTAAAAGGCGACTACAAGAAGTTGTCTCCACTCGCAGTTTTACTTTTGGTATTGTAAAAAAATATGTAATCTTACTTCCATTGTGTAATAAAGTTTGTGTATGACTGTGATATTAATTTGTATTTGTGCGCATTTAGCTATCGATCATGGGACTAGTACTGTATGCACATGGTATCCATTTTTGGTATTTATTATCAAAAATGGGGGCCTGACAATCCTATAACAGTCATAGGCTCATGCTGTATAGTGTGATACTCACAGCGTCCAGGATTATACAGTAGAAATATCGATGGCTATTAGTTGGTACAAATGGAAGAGATCCTCAAAACTGACTGCGAATGTGCCATACTTCTCGTGGTGGAAATGTCCCCCTCTATACCTCACATTAAAATCGACATGGCGCTCGGCCTCATTCACCTTGTCAATGTACCATCCATAGAGAGTAAGCGAATGCACATGCCTAGAGCATTCGATTCGTTAATAGGCAAAATGGGCTTTCCATGTACGTGACCCTTGAAATCTTGAGGGGGCTCTTTGGTCTCTGCCAAATTTTCTTTCTGGATAGTAGGAGTCTCCAAGGTCGGGTCAAGGGGTTTTCTATGTATTTTAGGGGTATTGTGTAACAACCCTTATTTTACATACCTGCAAAAATGGAAATCTAATGTGCATTCCGTACTAGCCCCATGATCAGTAGCTAGTACGCACATACACACCAATTGGAATCACAACCATACAACGAATATTATTAAGCGGAAGCTCTTATACAAAGAAAACTTTACAACTCAGAGATATAGCAGCAAAAGAAGCAAAGTCTTGTAGTGTGCCCATCCAAACCCGCAGGCAACTGACAAGGCATAATCCCTAGAAAGATCATGATGAAGAAAACCCCGCAACCTGCGACGAAAGAAATCTTCAAAGCTTCGCTAACTTATCCACCTAAAAACAACATATAAGCAAGGATGAGTACTTTCGTACTCCGCAAGACTTTAGCAAAACCTATAATATATGCAGGCCATTTCAAAGGAGGCTACTACAGTTAATTTGCACAAAGCAGAATTGATGTTGTAAAATCAAGTTTTTTGTAAACGGAATTTGTAAGAGCAAGTTGACTGATATGAAATAAGTAAAACATAAGTAATACTCACAACCATTCGTGAGCATCGAAATAGTCCAGAAATGGAATCCAACAATGTCAGCCCTTTGACATAAAACAACAGCTGCTCAAACAAGCTCAAATCAAACCCATTTTAGAAATTATTAAAACATTTAACTAGTGCAAGTTCACCAAGTTTCCCATGACCGAGGGGACGGCTAATCGATTAGATTTACACTCTGCAGAGGTGTACAACTTTACCCACAAGTCATGACCTTTTCTTTTTGCCGCATGTTTCACGCACCTTTGGCGTGTGGCCAGAATGTTCATGACGAAAACCTTTACATTACCTAGGTTAACTTTGCATCAGCCCGAGATGTTAAGCCCTCGCCATAGAAACAGAAACACACATCCAAGATCTGGATCCATTCACATCACACCCAACACCACATTTCTGCTCATGGCAAGGCGTACACCGTTGCATTGGTATGTAGAAACCCCTACAAGCAGACCTGAAAAGGAATGCCTGTGCAATATCCCGCCTTCCATAAATACAAAGTTAAACTAGATAACTTAATTGGTTTAAGGCTGCCCCATCCCAACACTTGTGGTTGTACGAATTATCTTGGATCATACAACACTATGCTCGGTCCTTAATCCGACACGGGCGATGCTCCACCCTACACTACGTGCAAATCCCTCTGCACCTCCGGCTATTGCCAATAATCGCCCGCATAAAAACCATAGTTTCATTTTGGGTTTTTAATCAAAATACCCATAACCAACAGATTCAATTCCAACATTATCCATTTCTCAAGAAACAAATTTTTATCTGATCATCAACCTCTTTAGTTCTAAAAGCATGGCTAAGCATGGATAAAATGTAATCGCATATACCCATGATGACATTAAATAATATCTATGCTTAATCTATAGTTACCAAGGTTCACATATCCATACTTATCAAGGAAGTTTCATGAGATAACAGGTATAACTACCAGCACCACAAAAATAGCGAATTTACAGAAAGTAAACGCATGCATGAAACATTTTAATAAACACAATGCAAATTAAATTCTGAGATCAAGATGGTCAAAGGGGGTGCTTGCCTTGCTTATTTATTGCTTACGACGAAGATGCGGTCGCAACTGACGGAGGCAACGACGGAGGAAGGGACGTCGGATTCTACACGTCGATCAAACAGAAAATATAGCAAACAATAAACTTCAATAAGGGCAAAAGGAAAACAAGCAGAAAATCAAATAAAGATTCACTACAGAAAACAGGCATACTTTAGGGTTTGAATTACAAGATTTCAAGATCTCATGATTTAGGTAATTACATATTCATATACTTAATGGTTTTATGACAAACAAAACATGGTTTCTTTTATAGATTATATATTCTTGATTTACGAATTTAAGAGGCTAAAATTATGAATTCTTGTATTTATAACTTCGAATTATAGATGCTAAAAATTATTTGGATTAAAAGAATTAAAACACTAGTTTGGGTTATGCAAATAGCACTTAATTCCTTAAGTGATTTTGCATAAAAAGCGATTTGAATAAGTTAGATATGTTAAGCTAGGTTACAGGATTTATTTATGGTTTTTAAGAAGGTTCTGGTGATACACATACATTAACTATGGATTTCTTCATTGCTTCCCGAGGTCGTTTATTCACAAAATGGAGTTCAGAAATCATACTACTTAAGGTTATTGGACTTAAAGGATTTATATGAAAAACATGATGAAACAAGATTATTTCTTCGGAATTGGATAGCATATACTTTGAAGAACATTTCTAATGTGTTTCGAGCAATTCCTAATCTGTCGTACTACTCCAGAGAAGATTTTGGCAGCATCTCCCCGCTGTTCTCCAAATACACATCTTGACAAAAAGTCAAGAGGGGTGTGTATCTGGAGAACACCAGGGAGATGCTGCCGAAACTTTCTCTGGAGTTGTAATACAACAACTCAGGAACTAGCCCGAACCACATATCCTTGAACTGTCCAAAAAATGGCATATTTATAAGTAAGCACCCTCGAACGAGAGACGTAGGTTACACAACCTAAACTCTAATATTCATCATATTACAGCAACAATTATTCTAGATTAACATTTGAGTACTACAAAGATAATTAAATAGATGTGTGCTTATCAAATAAAGGGTGTGAAATCTAACAGAATACACACAATTCCAGCGCAATCTAAACTCTCTTTGTAACATATCGAATTACCTAATGCAAAATTGAAGGGGTTTGAAGGAATGTTCACCTTTTGAAGAAAACCACAAATGAGAAAAAAAAATTAAGGGAAAATATCCTCAAGTTAGGGCTTCAACTTTTGAAGAAAACCACAAATAAGAAAAAAAATTAAGGGAAAATATCCTGAAGCTAGGGCTTTAACTTTAACCTCTTAACACCCAACCTCGAGGATTTCATAATTTCTCACCCAAATAACTAGAGTATGTGGTGTTTTTTGGGGGGGGGCGGCGGTGGTTTTTTTTTTGCCTAGAACAACAACAGAGGACAGTTCAACTCGAGGATATAAATAAGCTAACGAGACACATCACAATCGGTTGTCATAAAAGAATCGATTGTGATGTGATACACATTACAATCGGTTACATGTTAGAACCGATTGTGATATGCATGTGCACGTCACAATCGGTTGTTTCTACCTAAGAACCGATTATGATGTGCCCAATGCTATATCACAGTCGCCCTCTCCGAAAACATCTATCACAGTCAGTTTTCTTAGAAAGTTAAGAACCAACTCAGATAAAACGATAGTGTTGTACCATTCTACAGCTGTGGATGCACGTGCTGCTCTGTGGCTATAGCGTTGCCAAGTTCTATCGCATGCATGCAGCATTGACGCTTGTACATGCGCTTCACTGAGCTCACACTCTGGTCCGGCAAAGATGTACCGCCCGTAATTAAGGTAAGGTGATGCAGAGGCGAAGAGAAGTTAACAAGCGAAGCCGCCGCTGGACCGGCCGGTGCGGTGCATCGCACACGTAAATAGCAGCAGCTAGATCCGTCGCGCGCGCGGGCAAGAGCACCGTACCACCGCGCGCGCCCCAAGAGGAAGAATTAATCCACGTACGTACGGCGCATTGCACGCGGCACGCATAGATCGATCGGGCGCGGGGGGAACGCACGTACGCGCGCGGCCGTGCGGGTGGCTGCATGCGCCGGCGTCGCCTCCGCCGGCCGGCCACAGGCGCGCGCGGTTAACGACCGTACGTCCTCCCGTCGATCTGCAACAGATCAAGTCCGTATGGTATACTATATATATGACCAATCCATCGGCTCCTCCTTAACTCGCTTCACTTTCTTCTCTGTAGCAGCACATGGTACGTACGTACATTTGCTATCATCGGATTCCATGCATGCATGCCGTGCTAATCAAGTATAGTACCTCCTCAGTCCTTACATGCATACATACATACATACTATATGCTTGCATCGCACAGCATCGTCGATCGGCCGGCCGGTGTCGCGCGTCTAGATGGCTAGGTATGCACACACGTGACGTGCATCACGATCGAGTACGTGCGTCCGTGCTGCGCAACAGCATGCGTTAAGCAGCTGGTGCTTAATTAATTGTGGAGGCACAACTGCGAGTTCACCGCCCAGCAAGTCACTATATACCTTGGATACCTTTGCTCGCTACCAACTTTTCCTTGAAATTTTACGCCTTGTGAACGGGGAAATTAAACACATTTCATCCATATTCTTAGTTAAGCTACTGCCTACTTGTTAGCCGGCCGGGATCATGCTACAAGAAGTACTACACCCCAACATGTCTACTAAGCAGTGGCGGAGCTAGGATTTATTCAAGAGGGGGGCTGAACATAAGTACATGTACTAAATATAAAAACTATCAAGCCGATATATTATAGTTGAAATTTAAATGCATGTAATATAGTATTAGTATGTTAATATGCAAGGGGAAAAAATACCTTTCATTACTTCAAAAGAGGTGATAGTTGACATTTACAAGTTTTCATGTTCTAAAAACGTTGTAAGATATCTTCCATATTTATTTTTGAAAACACTTGTCTCTCAATGTAGTATACCGGAGGGCCTCTCGTGGTGAGCAGGGGGGCTGGAGCCCCACCAAGCCCCCCTGCTGCCTCCGCCTCTGCTACTAAGAATTGATCATGCTAGCTATATGTTTGTGCACAACATCGAATAGATATATTCTAGGGATTTCCATGGCTGAACGAAGAGCTGAGAGGTGCTGGGGGCTGATTCACACTTATTTACTCCATCACCATCAATTCTTAGTAGTATGACAAGATTTCCTTCTGGGGATGGCAATGTGAAGGTTGAATAAAAATAAATAACGGAAAGAGCACTGAATTGATTACCGATAACTTTGAACAAGAATTAGTTATACATAGTACTAGCACAAACTTTGGTACAAAACCGAACTTACAAAATTCATAGAGTATAGAGTTTAATTACTAGCTAGAATAGATAACCAGCATGGATCAATCTAATTGTTTGTTCTTTATCACATAGATCACTCACTAGTCACTACTACAGAAAATCCCATCACAGACGGTTTAAAATCATCATCTCAGACGGTTTTGTGAACCGTCAGTAACAAAGTGTCAGTGATATAAGGACACATCACGGACAGTTTTCGAACCGTCTGGGAAAATATACATCACAGACAGACGGTTCTAAAGTGGAACCGCTTATAATGTCTACGTCATCTCAGACGGTTTTTGACTAAAACTGTCAGTGATTCAATGGTAGTCATCATTGATGGTTTTTGATAAAAACCTTCAAAACTGTGAGTGATGAGAAGTCTAATATAAATCTTTTTGTTAGCCGTGACTGATGCGGTGAACCCTAAAGAAACAGCAAGAAACGCGTATGCAGACCTTTCTAAAGCGTCAACATCCCTCCTGAGAGAATTAAAAAATGATATACAAACAACAGAAATTAATATTATTATGATATGATGGACTTAGATCAATTGATAATTTTTGTTTTGGTGAGGAATTAATAATAAATTGTAAATCCTAATTTACCAGAGAGTACTGTCAAGTTGAGCCCGCTCTTGACGTCCAGCACGATCGGTGACGGGAGAACAGCTCTTTTCTGGAAAGACTCTTAGAACAATGTAATCTAAAGTTTCCTGACCTACACTCCTTCACACCTAAGCCAAATTACGCGTGGATCTGGGGGTGCTGGGTATGCTCCGGCTCCCCAAAAAAATTTAAAAAGCGCTACGAGATCACCTCTTTAATTAATGGATCAAATTTGTTAATTGAATTAGTTCCGATTTTAATGGTTTGAGATTTTTAAGACCTTAGACTATTTGTATTATGATTTTATTAAATTTCAAATATATGTGTTGGATTTATAATGCTACGAAATTATTATACAAGACTATAGAGTTGTACATATGAAGTGTGCACCCGTCGAAAATTTTCAGTTTCGTAACTGTGCCAAATATTTCGGTACAAGATGTCTTATCAAAAGAGGAACTTGAGACATCTTTTCCATGCACGTATATATACATATATTATGCTCGGAAGAATTTGAGTGCAGGGAGAGGTGCGACCTCATTTTTTTTTTGCCAAATACCCCCCTGATTCTGAAATTGCATATAGGTTCTTTCACCGTTTTTTTTTGCAAAAAGAACCCGTGGTTCCGCAAATTCAACACGGGTCCTCCATCGGCTCTTTTGCAAAAAAAGACCCGGGGTTCCGTAAATTCGGAGACGGCTCCTAGCTGGCCTATTTTAAAAAAAAAACTCTGAGAAAACTAAAATTACATTTAGGTCCTCCTGCCGTTTTTTGCAAAAAGGCCCTTAGACCAAATTTTTCACGGCAAAGCGCGCGCTAAACTGACTAGTGTTAGTTTAGGTGGGAAGTAGATGGACATAATCTGGAGTTGAATGCAACAGCTTGTTGACTTCCTAATTTGTGTGTGCCTTTGTCTCCTTCACCTCTCGCTCTAGGCCAAATGGCTGTAGGTCAATGGTACGATGCATGTCTATGGCTGAGGGTATGTTTGGTTTAAGGTCAAAGAGTGAATGTAATAGGGCCAGATGAAGCCATCCAAATTTATGTTTGGTTAAAGGGACGAGAGATGGATAGGATGAGCCAAATTTTTATCTGGTTGAAAGGATGAGAGTTCAAATTTGATTGGTAGTATGAAAGTTGGATGGTCTCATTCAATCAATTTGGAGGGATTGCATCATCCAACCAAACAATGGAAAGATGCAAAAAGATGGATAGCCCAAACGCGCCCTAAGTCTTTACCCTTGCAACGTGTCTTCTCATATTGAGTTACGTACATTCGTAAAAATCTGAGTAAAAGAAGCATATAACGTTTAGGCAGTATATCATTTGAATTGACAATATAGTTAGACTTAGCTGGGAGTGAATTCACCTCTTGTAGTAGTTATCTCATACGGCTCCTTGTCTTTGACCCAAATAAGCCTCTTTCACAGAAGCTTACAACTTTGCGGTCGTGTGGAATCATGTTATACAGCAGTTTTTAGAATAATATATTTCGGTACCGACTCGTACCGACGTAATGTTACGAGGTTTAATGTAATAATATACTAGTCATGTGCCCGTGCGTTGCAACGAAAACTCAATTTGTGACAAAAAATTTATTTGCAAAGAACACTAACTTTAGTTATGTTTCAATAGAAGGAAAAGTTTGTTCCTACAAAGAGATTTGACTATCGGGTTAAATCCTCTTCCATCTCAATCGTTCATGTTAGATCTAACGAATCAAGTACTCTGAAGGAGAACGGACGATCGCAACCAACTTTTAATTAGAATTAGTAGAGAGATATCAATCCTTACTATTGAAGGATGAGAAAGTTATTGCCTTCCTCTTGTAGGAAGGAGTAGATGAAAGCAGAAGACAGTGTACGCAGGAGGATAGAAGCTAGGTCTCCCCGACATCTTCGTGATTGGCACATGATTTGTTTGCGTGATTCTTTCCTTTTAATCTATGCATTTCCAGATATGATGAGATAGAATTCCCGTATTATGAAATATAGTGAGTATATCCTTCTATCCATGCAGGATATGATGAGAAAATCCTTCCATTTATAAGATATATGAATAACATCCTTCCATAGTAAAAACATGTGAATAGAGATATGCTAAATAATATTTCTATTCAAAAAAGATATGATAACATCTTTCCATCTAAGATATGATTAAATCATCTTCTATCTCAGTTGTTCATGTCAGATCTAATGAATCAGATACTGTAGAGAAGAACGGACCACTGCCACCAACTCCTAATTAGAAGTAGTAGAGATATTAGTACGTATATATATTTAATTATATGCACATCAAATTTTGCTTGTACTGTTACTCTAAATACATAGCAGTAGGATCAACTATAACATAGAGTTCAACGAGTCTAATAGACAGTATTATCAATTATGTCAGTAGTGTTGTATTATCTGGTATCAAAGCGTTACGATGGGTATTAACAGCCATCAAAATCGGTATAGAACACAAAGCTGATCCGTACCTTTTTAAAAGACGATATTTATAAGTTTGCGTACAATCGCACCACTTACCAATGGAGCCAGGCTCGGTCATCACATCATCTTCTTCACCGTCACTAAGGTATTAAACTGACCAAGCCTTCCTTCAAGAGTCCAGCTTGGCCAGAGAAGCCCAGACGAACAGAAACTTCTCCTAGGCCCTCTAACAGCGTTGGCCTGCCTCGCACAGTGGGCTTCTTTTGCTCACCGGAGTCAATAGATTATCAAGACAAGGGTAGAATAGGGAAAAAAATTTTCTTTAATATTTTTTTTTTCAAAACTAGGCGTCCGGAGTGAAAAATTGTAGTTTTGGGCTCCCGTCGCCCGTACATAGGGCGATCGCCCCATGTACGGGCGATTAGTGCCCGGTCTAACGGCAGTCGACGGCGAAACAACGGCAGCGCGCACCCATCGCCCTATGCACGGGCGACGGCGGGGCCACTGCTATTTTTTTTATTTAGTATTTTTTGTAATTATTTTATGCCTTTTAAATATGAACCCCATAACTTTTGATAGGAGTGTCCAAATGAAATGAAACTTTTTTCTAAATTTAAGTTTTGGGATGAGGAGTTTGATTCTAAAATAAAAATCAATGTGTTGTTTGCGGAAAAATAATTTTATTTGAGTTCGAATGCTACGCTGTAATTATGGATTGTGAACGAATTACTTTGTGTATTGATCCATAAATCATGAAATAAAATAGAATAATTTAGTACAACCTTATGCACTTCATTTCTGCAAAAATATCTAAATATGATTGCATTTTAATCAAAGTTGGCTAATTTAAACCCTTTATAGCATTCATGTTTCAGATAGTTAGAATAATGTCTAAAGGCCTTCAAAATTTGACAGAACCAGTTTTGTTGCATTCTTGGGCTTGCATAGGTTACAATTATGTAAAAATATTTAGATGTCACTTTAGGCTGCACTATTTTATTGTTGTCCGAACATGCAATCGGTAAAACATCAAAATGGCCGTATCTTTCGCAAACAAGGGTCAAACTCGATGAAACCAAATCTGATGAACTTAAAATGCTATAACCTATCTTGATAGACAAAAATAACATCATTTGGGACAACTGGAGCAGTAGGACATATCGAAGCCCTCCGAAAATGGAATCGGTTCCCTCTCTAAGGCTAGTTGAGGACAGTGAGCATACACTTGAATGTAGGCCGCACTCTTTATTACGGCTTAAAATTGAAAGGAGTACCACGAACAAGGAAAACCAAAGATAACACCAGACGTCTACTGAGTGCTTCGAGGCCACTTCCCATTCGCCCATGCCTCCGGGGGTTTCTCACGCACGCCGCGCCTCTCGCTCGTTCTCTCTCTCGGCCTCCTTCTCCTCCGCTTCCTTCCTACATGCCTCCTCGCGTGCGACATCGCGTTGTTCTTGAAGCCGCCGCGTAAACTCGTCCTGCCGGTTGGCTTGGTCAAGAAGCCGTTGGTCTTCGGGGTTGATCTCCGTATCAAACCACTGCTCAAATTCACACAGTGGCGGAGGTGACTGCATGAAACGTAAATTAGCAAAGTTTCATTCACAAATGTTATGTAACCCGTACGATTGTTACCATGCGGCGATCCTTCAGGCTCTTCTCCGGCGGATCGAAGGCGTAGTTACGGCACTTCCAATACCTCCTCTTTCAAGTTGAAATTTCCCAAGAGCGGACAAGCCTGCAAAGATCTCCGCACATACACATGGGTGCTACAGCTCCACGAGGTAGGAAGAGATCTTGGTACGCTAAATTGCGCGGGCATGCACTTGTTTCTTCCTTTGCTTTCCCCTTTCCCTTTGCACTTGCACGCCTCGACATTTTCGATTGATCCTGTATTTTTCCCCCTCCTCTATTCTTTTTTCCTCTATTCTTTGGCGAGACCGCTTGTGAGAACGAATATTATAAAGGGCAGATATCGCCATGGTATGGAGCGATCGCCCCAACTAGAGGCGATAGGTGCCCCGAGTCGTTGGTGTGTTGTCATGTCGTGTGGCATAGGCTAGCAATGCATACATGGATTTGCACAATTTAAAGTGATAAGGCTGTAATGTTACTAACACGAACAGTTATACAATATGCTGCTGAACGTAAAGGCATTACAAAAATACGTCCGTACAACTAGTCAATCATGGCCACGCTTCCTGATCTGGCCCGTGGGGTAGGTGAGTGGCGACGGCGGACGGACGTCCCTCCTAGGCCGGCCCTGCGGCGCAGGCGTAGAGTAGTGTGGCAGCGACGAGGGCGTGTCCTGTGGCGGCGCTCCCGAGAGCTGAGAGGGGGCGAGGTAGTCGGTCGAAAGGTACTCCTCCAGGTCGAACTCGACGTCCACAGGGTCGTCGAAACCACCCTGGGGTCCTGCTGGGGCGCGAGACGATGAGGGTGCCTCCGCAGCCGACTGTCCCCACTGCTGCTGCGTGGGAGCGTAACGAGGAACCGACGGGGTAAGGCGAGATGAGGAAGGAGCCTCCTCAGCCCACTATCCCCACTGCAGCTGCGTGGGAGCGTAACGAGGCACCGGCGGGGTAGGGCGAGGTGCTGGGCCGCGAGGACGTGGTGTGCTGCGTCCGCCGACGTCTCCGCGGCCCCGGCAGGTGGCCAAGCGACCCAACCGCCTCATCCTATCGAGGACCCGATGCCAAGCTGACTCGGCCTCGGCGGTGGTCACCAGTATGCCGCCCCCGGCGCGCGTCAACATGGAGATAGCCTCCGCCTCAACCTCCCCGACGAGATGTGCCTGCATGTAACGTCAGATTGTTATTACGTAATTTACATGAGAAAGATGTGACCATGTAGCTTCGATTGCGACACTTACCGAGGAGTTGTCCCTCTGGGACATCTGTGAAGGGTACGTGTCCGTCACCGATGCCTGCCGTGCGACATACGGTGCTGGTGTGTACCCCACCCTAAGGCGAGTGCGTGGGGCGAACCACTCCATGTACTCATCGTACATGTCAGGGTCGTACGGCCGGGTCTCGGTGACTCTCTCGTCGGAGTGCTCACCATCAGGGACTTCCTCATCCGCACGGTCCTCCTCTTCCATCAGGTCAACTATGTCCTCCACCTCCTCCCCCTCGTCGGCCACCCCTCGCGCCTCCATCGCTGTCTCCTCTGCCCCTCCGATCCCTTCGCTACTGCCAGTCTCGTGCTCCTCATCTCCATGGTCCTCACCGCCTTCCTCTTCGCATCCTTGCACATTTGACGTCCCCTCCCCCGTAATGTCCGCCCCGACATCATGAACTTGTGACACCGATGGAGCTACCGGGTAGCATTGTACCAACAACATGAGCGGCCAACCCCGCTCCATGGCAAAACCAACATAACTCCTCCATGTTGATGTCGAGTTAATAGGAATCAACTCTCCGTAAAAACAGTTTTGCGCACGGCTCACTGCTGCTCTGACCCGCAACCGAACAGTCTAGGGATCCAAACTGAACATGCGAGACATCCACTCCAACAAACCCCTGTATGTCCTATCGTTAGGTCTGCATATGCCCCGTATGACTCTTGAAAATGATGATAAATCCACCCCATTCGCCCCCTGTGCTATCTCCCCATCTCCATAAAATATTTGAAAATACAATTTCTCCGACATGCTGCAACGTCCGACGAAAAAATATTACTCTAAAATACAATATACAAAACGTACATTGATCGTACTACAAAATACGACTATAAATAAGTGATTCGACTATAAATAAGTAATTCGACTTGTCTACCATATGGCTTAACATTATATTTGTGTCACATTACATTAACCCTACCAAATTAAAGTTTTAAATATTGCCTACTATTTTCACTGTATTCACTTTCTATATACTGAATACTACAATAAATTTGTAACGTACTAAATACTATACAATCCTGAAATTTCTAAAAACTAAGTACTACATTAAAGTTCTAAATATGAACTGCGACATTAAATTTCTAAACAACACTATCCGAGAAATTCTAAACGATACACAATCCTAAATTTTCTAAACACTACAATAAATTTCTAATACTACAATAAATTTGTAACGTACTAAATACTATACAATCCTGAAATTTTGTAACATCCCAAAATTTGGCTTAATTAAGTTTTTGTTGTTTAAAAGTGCATTTGTGATTTTCTGGAATTTATTTGGATTTTTCTGGATTTATTTGAATTAAATGTTATTTTGGGTTTATTGCTTTTTATTCAAAAGTATTTAAATCTGTGCAAAGTCAAAATAAAGTTTTGTCAAAAATATTTTATTTAAGTCCAGAATGTCTCAAAGTATTTTTGAGATTTTTCTTGGAATTTTCCTGATTATTTTATTGCCTAAAACAAATTAAAGGAATTTTTGGAATTAGTTTAATTGGAAAACTGTTAAAAAATCTTTTGAATGTGTTGGGCCGAGCCCAACATCGTCTTGTATAAACCAGCGTCGGTGCGGCCCGGTCGGCCATGGCCGTCGCGAGAAACCCTAGATCGGCGACCGCTCATCGCGATCCAATGGTCCGCAGAGGGCGCGTGTGTGTGCGCGTTTAGCCGTCGGATCTGGACACGCGTCGCAATGTCGGTTGTCGTCTCCGATCCGACTCGGAGTTCATCGCCGTGACGCCGCGGACTCTTTCGCCGTGTGGAGCGCGGACGCCGAGGCTATAAAAGGAGGGTAGCGCCGAGGTTCGCAAGCCGCCGCATCTTTTGGGTGGAAAGTTTCGCGAGCAACCGTGAGAACGTCGCCGCAAGCTCGCGGAGTTGAAGTCTGCAGCC
The DNA here is from genome assembly GCA_036346275.1 of Otatea glauca. Taxonomy (NCBI): domain Eukaryota; kingdom Viridiplantae; phylum Streptophyta; class Magnoliopsida; order Poales; family Poaceae; genus Otatea; species Otatea glauca. The sequence continues at coordinate 32,384,749 of CM070724.1, read as the reverse complement.
GCCGGTTTTTGCTCAAGCACGTCGCGGGTTCGTCGGTTTTCGTCGTGTGGACTCGAGATCCGGACTCACCGGCGCGCGCGTCGACTACTCTACCTCGCCTCGCGGAGACGCGCCAAACGCCGCCGCCTTGGTCTTCGTCTTCAAGTCCGGTAAGACCTCACCGTCGCGCCGCCATCGCTGGACCAGAGCTCGGGCCGTCGGATCTAGATTGATGGTCGATCGTTGCCACGCCGCTCGCGATTGATGACCGTCCGACGGGTTACGTCGGATCGATCGAACGGCTGGGTTGAGCCAATCGCAGACGGCCGCGTGTCGGCGCCGGTGCCGAGGCGTCGTGAGCCGAGTCTCACCGTAAGCCAAAGACGAGTTCGTGACTCGATCCATGCGCCGAGGACACGTGTCGGCGTGGGATTGGCCGAGACCAGTGCTGACGTCATGCTTGCGTCATAATTACATTTTTCAATTGGAAAAATATTCCGATTGGAAATTCCGTGATGATGACGTCATCATGAGGTCACGCTGACGTCATAAATCGATTTTTCAGTATAAAAATAAATCTGTTAATTCGTATTTTCGATTTTCGATTTGATATTTATTTCAAACTTCAAAAGGCTATATCTTTTGCATCGTAACTCGGATTTGAGTGATTCCAGTTTCTAAAAATTTGTAAAATTGAGATCTATTTAATGGTGAATTTTAATTGATTTTGGAGTTCAATTGCTCTCTGTTTTGGCATTTATTTGCTTTTCTCTTTCGGTACGCGTAGACGTTGAATTGTGCGACGCTTCGGAGGAAGATCAAGCAACCCAAGAGCAAGCTTCAGATCAAGATCAGGACCTATTCCAAGGCAAGTTGTGCTTTGATCATGTTGAACCCATGTTTATAAAATTGCTATGTTTGTTTTACAATATTGCATATATTTCAAATATACAATTGTTTCAAATTAGATTGGGTTTAGCTAAAATACCAGATTGATCTATACCCTACCTTGTCATTATATGCCATGAACCATTGTCACCCTAGATTGGTTTAATATAGTTGATTAATAATTATGATCAACATTGGAGGTTAGACCGTATTAGTTGCTTAGCCATGCCACGTCATCACATGTGTCGAATCATTGTTAATTAATCTTGATTAACGGAATATGGAACAATGTTATGAACTTGTGTGTCATGTGGGATCACACGACGAGATTGAGTTGTTGTGGCGAGTCATGTCACGCAACGATGTTGAATTGTTGATGGCACGTGGTGCTTGGTAATCAAGCGGGTGATGATAACTTAGATTGGGGCAAGTGGCAAGGCGAGGAGGCCAAGGTGGGCCCGATGGGCGATGGTATGTGGAAGTCTTGCCTTGATCACACTAAGGACTTAACCTTGCAAGCCTTTGACTGAGTCAATCATGCAACCACATGTCCGTATGGGCCACCTAGTGAGTAATTTGCAAAGTCTTAATTTTGATACTATCGTGGTCGTGTGAGTTCCCGGTCGTGTGTAATTCACATGGCGCAAGAGGGGCCCGGATGTGAGTTTACAGACCGCCATGTTGAAACCTTAGCGGGTAGTATCGGGTTAAGATAGAGCATTGTAAAGGCTTTGTTATAATCACTCGCCTTGGTGGTGTTTGGTTGTATCATCGTGGGTAAAGTGCATAACCTCTGCAGAGTGTGAAACTATTCTGATAGCCGTGCTCATGGTATTGAGCAATGCTCGGAATTACGCTAAGGGTTAGCTTAATTAATTGGACAACTTGGTTGGGATGGCGGAATGCCATGTGGAAGATGGAATTTAACTTAGGATTGGAAACTTGGTTTACTTGAGAAATATGAATTTATTTATTATCGTTATTTGTTTTACATCCTTTACAATCTATATATCAGATTCGTTCATAAATGCCGCTTATTGCAAAATAGCCATGATAGCCTATCCATTGGAATAAGCCTTGCATATAGATACATGGAATTGCATTACATGCACAACTTGTTGAGTGCTTTAAGTACTCACCCTTGCCAAACAACAATAATCAACAGTTGAAGAATCTACACTGTGTTAGAAGATGAAGTCCAAGAAGACACGAGTCATTAGGGTCCGAGCCTTGTCGGTTGCCTGTGGTGACCGATGAGCTACCTACGTTTCTACTTTCCACGCTTAATTATTAGTTTATATTTTCGGTCTTGCCTGCGTGGCTTAATAATGTAAGTTGGTCATAAGATCATACATTTAGTTATATCAATAAATGAACTATTATTCTATTATCGTTGTGTATGATGTGATATGTACCAATGTTAAGTCGTGTGCACTAGCGTTGATCCCGGAATAGTGCAAGAAACACGGTGGGTTCAATCGATGGATTCGGGTCCTTACAGAGGTGGTATCGAGCATCTTGACCGTAGGTCTTGGCCCTAGATAGTTTGGAGGTGTCTTGAGTGTGTCCAAAATTATTTTCTAAAAGAAAATCTAAGCTTGACTAATAAAACCCTCTCGACTCATCTCATTCTCTACTTCGCCTTTGCTAAATTTACCCGCTTTACTTGCCGTTTGGTGGAGAACTTATTCCAAAGTTCTTGTGGAGCGAGATGCCGATCGTTCGACCTTTGAGGAGATAAACCGCGGCTACGCCATGGAGCCGTGGAGAGTACTTGACGCTTGAGGTTTCTATCGTCCACTTTACCGAGGAGGCAACTGGTCGATGAATGGTGTACACCGAGGATTTATTTGCAAGTTGATCATCTACGCCGGGAGAACGAGGAAGCTAGCAGCCAATCAACATCTCCGCGTAAGATTCTCGTGCGAGGTTGCAATTCAGAGGTCGCCGACTTGCTCTTCGCCGTGTCGCGCGACTACGCCGACGAGCTTCACGACTCGGTGTTCCGACTTCACCCAGACGTTCAAGCATGCCAAGACGACGGATCGAGGGGAGCGAGTGTGCTCTGCCGACGCACCTTGCGTAGTTCGCCCTTGCCGGTGAGGATCATATGAGAGAGACTACCCAGAGCCGGAGACGTGCACGAGGCACTCGAGTAGCAGAGCAGAGCTCGAGGTGACCCGTGCTTGACCATCGGGATGATCACCGAGCCGGGAGAGGCCCTAGAGGCGCTTGAGGACGAGCCGGAGCGCGTGACTCGAGAGTTCAGAGCCACCGAGGAGTCCGAGGAGGATCCAGAGGAGCGAGAGTGGGAGCGGGGGAGTGCAGACCCGTTGTTGCAGAGGACCCAGAATAGGTCATCGGGATAGGTTTGCTCGATGCCACCCCCCCGGTGTATGCGCCGGATCGATCTCACCAGGTGGTGGATGAGTGAGTGTCGACCTTGAGCCGTGTTGAGACTCGAGTGTGAGTCGCGTCTTTAAGTTAGTCTTTACCTTTCTAGTGGACGTTAAGGTTGCGTGTTTAGTTTGCTTCTTTGTATTCTTTGAGTGTGCAGTATGTGTTGCAGAGCTTGTAGGCTTAAATAAGCAGCCATACCAAGTTAAATAAAGAATTGTTCAGTTTGGGTATAACCTATCTCCCCGTTTTAGAAATTCTTACTTCTCATCTATGCTACATCTACCTTTCCTAACCTAAGAGGCAATCATCAGATGGTGAATACTCGAGGAAACAACGGTGCTTGAAGTGGATGCGTCGAATGACAATCCCAATGATGGAGGCGACCCTCAACCACCGCCGGTGGACATGCAGAATCTGGGAGCATTCCTTGCAAAGACAGACTCAAGCGATGCGGATAATGATGCGGCAGATCGTGAGATGACCAATGCGTGATAAACCACAACAATCCTGCAACTCAGAACAATCATGGTGGACCTCGACCTATGTCCAAGCTATCAAATTTTATGAGGACTAGGCCACCAACTTTCTCTGGAAACGTGAACCCTTTGGAAGCCGATGATTGGCTTAGGACCATTGAGAAGAAGTCGCACATCACTCGGTGTGAGGGCAATGAGAAGGTGCTCTACGCCTCTCATCAACTTGAAGGAACCGCCGCAGAATGGTGGGAGAATTATCGTGCGCTCATGGAGCCCGCAAGAGATAACACAGGAGGAGTTCACTAATGCTTTCCCAAGATCATGTCCCGCAGGAATGATGGATCTTAAGAAGGAGGAGTTCGAGCTTTGAAGCAAGGAGGCCAACCAAAGGCGAATACGAATAAATTCACTCGCTTAGCTCGTTATGCCCCGAGGACGTAGCGACGGATAAAGCTAAGCGCCTCGTTTCATGAAGGGACCAATTCAGATCGCAGTGGGGTGATTACCCACAATTTTCCGGATTTTCGTGAGCTGGTAAATAAGGCTTTAATCCTAGAGGACAAGCGCAAAGAGCTAGGTGAAAACCGTAAGCGCTTGATGAACAATCGGTGGGCGCCCAAACCATCTACGTTTGAGGATGTCACCCAAAGAATTTGCTAGATCTCAACCACCACCGGGAACAAGACATCAACCCCTACACTCGCCCCCAATCGAATTTCCGCACTTCAGCGCAAGGCAACAATGCACCAGAGGAAATCAGAATCTGCAGTGAAGAGATGCTATACTTGCAATGAGCCGGCACTTTTCAAATAGGTGTCCACGAAGGAGGCATCACACCATTCGTTTCAACACAGGAACAACACCCGCTAAAGCACCAACATCGAGGAAATCGTGCACCAAGCCAAGCCGAGCAACGCCGCAGATCAACGATGCGTGGAAGAATCAACCACATCACCGATGGAGCTCGGGAAGCTACGACGTCGTCTTGGGTAAGTTCTTGGTCAACTCGAAGACTGCTACTGCTTTTGTTTGATTCGGAGCTTCGCATTCGCTTGTTTCTCAAAGTTTTGCAACCAAGAATGGATTTAAAGTGGTGAATCTTAAGTGTGTGCTCTTAGTCCAAGCCCGGGATCGAGCTTAGATCTAGCCTTGGGTGTTTGGGAGCTAAGTTGTTTATGGATGGGATAGAATTTCTCGCGAATCTTATCTTGATAGATCGCAATCCTAAACGTCATCCTTGGAATGGATTGGTGTCCAAGCATAAGGTCGTTTTAGATTGTGGCGAAGGATCGTGACCTTGGAAGGCCCTAGTGGCAAGAAAGTGGAGTTTCAAGCGACCGCAGATTCGGGGCGGGCGATTAACGGTCAACAGCAGAAAGCCATCGGCATGGAAGATGTGCGATGGCGAGAGAATACCCGAGGTATTTCGGAAGATTTGCCAGATTGCCACCGGATCGTGATATCGAGTTTGTCATCGAGTTAGCACCGTGCAACACCGATATCAAAGAGACCATATCGGATGCCTACCGAGCGAGTTAGTAGAAATGAAGAAGCGATTGAGGAACGCAAGAGAAAGGTTTCATTAGACCAAGTTCATCGCCGTGGGGAGCCCGGTTTTGTTTGTTCGCAAGAAGGATGGAAGTCTTAGAATGTGCATCGACTACGTGCACTTAATGAAGTAACGATCAAGAATAAGTATCCGTTGCCGGGATCGACGACTTATTTGATCGATTAAGAGGAGCCGGAGTTTTCTCAAGATAGATCTTCGTTCGAGATACCATCGATTGAAGATCCGAGCGGAGGATGTACCTAAGATGCGTTTTCTCGCGATATGGACATTACGAGTTCACAGTCATGTCATTCGGATTGACTAATGCCCCACATATTTCATGAACATGATGAATAAAGTCTTCATGGATTACTTGGACAAGTTTGTTGTAGTCTTCATAGACGATATCTTGGTTTACTCAAGACAGGAGGAAGAGCATGCGAAACATCTGAGAATGGTTTTAGACAGGCTGCGAGAGCATCAACTATATGCTAAGTTTAGCAAGTGTGAATTTTGGAAGGAGAAAGTTGAATTTCTCGGTCATGTAATGACTACCAAAGGAGTCGCATTGATCCCAAAAAGTGGGCGCAGTGTTGCATTGGGAGCCACCAAGTGCATTACTCGATTCGTAGTTTTACGGAATGGCGGGATATTACCGTCGGTTCATAGAAGGATTCTCGACAATTGCTAAACCCCTTACGCAGCTTGTTAAAGAAAGAGAAGAAGTTTGCATGGGCGCGAGTGCGAGAAAAGTTTCATGGAATTAAAGAAGCGTTTAACAACAAATTTCGTATTAGTGTTGCGAGATGTGCAGAATGGATTTGACATTTACTGCGATGCTTCGAAGCAGGGCTTGGGATGCGTGTTAATGCAAGAAGGCAAAGTCGTTGCTTATGCGTCGAGACAGTTAAGACCACATGAAGTGAATTACCCAACGCATGATTTGGAGTTAGCTGCCGTAGTGCATGCTTTAAAGATATGGCGTCATTATCTCATAGGAAATAGATGTGAGATATATACGGACCATAAGAGTCTGAAATACATATTCACTCAATCGACTGAATATGAGGCAATGAAGATGGCTTGAGCTAATTAAGGATTATAATGTAGAATCCATTATCATCTGGAAAAGCCAATGTGGTGGCGGATGCCCCGAGTCGAAAAAGCCATAGCGCAAATGCATTGTCAATGGAGGATCAACGAGAATTATGCAAGGAATTTGAGAGGTTAAGATTGGAGGTCGTTCGCAGGAATGATAGCTGCGCTAAGTAAAACCAACATTAGAGGATCAGATTAGAGAAGGTCAACAAGATGACGATAAAATTTCAAAAATCAAGGCTAAAAGGAAGAAGGCCTAGCCATAGATTTCACTCTGACGAACAAGGAACTATGTTCTTCAAAGGCCGAATTTGTGTCTTGATAAAAGGAATTAAAACAATTGATTCTTGAGGAAGCGCATGATTCAAAGTACTCAATTCATCCAGGAAGTGCTAAAATGTACCAGGATTTGAAGGAGAGATTCTGGTGGCCAAAAATGAAGCGTGAAGTGGCTGAGCATGTTGCATTATGCGACGTGTGTCAGAGAGTAAAGGCTATGCACCAAAGACCCTCTGGTTTGTTGCAACCGTTGAAAATTCCGGAATGGAAGTGGGAGGAAATCGGGATGGATTTTATCACCGGTTTACCTAAGACTCAGAAAGGTTACGATTCCATTTGGGTTATCGTGGATCGTCTAACCAAGGTCGCTCATTTCATCCCAGTAAAGACCACTTACTCCGGAGATCGTTTGGCAGAACTGTACATGTCAAGGATTGTATGTTTGCATGGAGTGCCAAAGAAGATTGTGTCAGACAGAGGTACCCAATTTACCTCAAGGTTTTGGAATAAGTTGCATGAAGCAATGGGAACCCGTCTGAATTTCAGTACAGCATATCACCCGCAGACAGATGGTCAGACTGAAAGAGTAAATCAGATCTTAGAGGATATGTTGAGAGCTTGTGCCTTAGCTTACGCTACGACATGGGATAAATGTTTGCCATATGCAGAGTTCAGTTACAATAATAGTTATCAAGCTAGCCTACAAATGTCACCGTTCGAGGCATTGTATGGACGTGCTTGTCGTACTCCATTGAATTGGAGCGAGGCAGAGAACGTTTGGTGTTTGGGCGAGATATCCTCGAAGAGGCAGAAAGTCAAGTAGCAATGATCAGAGAGAGATTAAAGATAGCACAGTCAAGACAGAAAAGCTACGCCGATAATCGTCGTCGAGATTTGAGTTTTGAACGAAAGATCATGTGTACCTCGTGGTTACCCTCTTAAGGGCGTTAAGAGATTTCACGTTAAAGGAAGCTTGCACCAAGATATGTCGGTCCGTTCAAGATTACGAGCCGTCGAGGAGAGGTAGCTTATCGCTTAGAGTTGCCTCGGTCATTGGCGAGTGCATGATGTATTCCATGTATCGCAGCTTAAGAAGTGTCTCGAGTGCCATGAGCAAGCCCGTTGGAGGCAATAGAGTCGCAAGAAGATTTGACTTATAAAGAGCAACCAATGAATTTTGGATGTTGTGGGCGCAAGACCGTAAACAAGTCTATTCGCTTTGCGAGTTCATGGAGCAATCATTACGAAAGTGAAGCCACTTGGGAGCGAGAAGAAGAATTGAAGTCGAATTCGAACCTATTCTCTAGTTAGCCACGAATCTCGGTTGAGATTACATTAAGGGAGGTTTGTAACATCCCAAAATTTGGCTTAATTAAGTTTTGTTGTTTAAAAGTGCATTTGTGATTTTCTGAATTTATTTGGATTTTTCTGGATTTATTTGAATTAAATGTTATTTTGGGTTTATTGCTTTTTATTCAAAAGTATTTAAATCTGTGCAAAGTCAAAATAAAGTTTTGTCAAAAATATTTTATTTAAGTCCGAATGTCTCAAAGTATTTTTGAGATTTTTCTTGGAATTTTCCCGATTATTTTATTGCCTAAAACAAATTAAAGGAATTTTTGGAATTAGTTTAATTGGAAAACTGTTAAAAAATCTTTTGAATGTTGTTGGGCCGAGCCCAACAACATGCTGCTATAAACCAGCGTCGGTGCGGCCGGTCGGCCCGCGGCCGTCGCGAGAAACCCTAGATCGGCGACCGTTCATCGCGATCCAATGGCCCGAAGAGGGCGCGCGTGTGTGCGCGTTTTAGCCGTCGGATCTGGACACGCGTCGCAATGTCGATTGTCGTCTCCGATCCGGACTCGGAGTTCATCGCCGTGACGCCGCGGACTCTTTCGCCGTGTGGAGCGCGGACGCCGAGGCTATAAAAGGAGGGTAGCGCCCGAGGTTCGCAAGCCGCCGCATCTTTTGGGTGGAAAGTTTCGCGAGAGCAACAGTAAACGTCGCCGCAAGCTCGCGGAGTTGAAGTCTGCAGCCGGGTTTTTGCTCAAGCACGTCGCCGGTTCGTCGGTTTTCGCCGTGTGGACTCGAGATCTGGACTCACCGGCGCGCCGCGTCGACTACTCTACCTCACTCGCGGAGACGCAGCGAAACGCCGCCGCCTTGGTCTTCGTCTTCAAGTCCGGTAAGACCTCACCGTCGCGCCGCCATCGCTGGACCAGAGCTCTGCCGTCGGATCTAGATTGGATGGTCGATCGTTGCCACGTCGCTCGCGATTGATGACCGTCCGATCGGGTTTCGTCGGATCGGATCGAACCACTGGGTTGAGCCAATCGCAGACGGCCACGCGTGTCGGCGCCGGTGCCGAGGCGTCGTGGCCGAGTCTCACCGTAAGCCGACGAGTTCGTAGACTCGATCCATGCGCCGAGGACACGTGTCGGCGTGGGATTGGCCGAGACCGATCTTGGACGTCATGCTTGCGTCATAATTACATTTTCAATTGGAAAAATATTCGATTGGAAATTCCGTGATGATGACGTCATCATGAGGTCACGCTGACGTCATAAATCGATTTTTCATATAAAAATAAATCTGTTAATTCGTATTTTCGATTTTCGATTTGATATTTATTTCAAACTTCAAAAGGCTATATCTTTTGCATCGTAACTCGGATTTGAGTGATTCCAGTTTCTAAAAATTTGTAAAATTGAGATCTATTTAATGGTGAATTTTAATTGATTTTTGGAGTTCAATTGCTCTCTGTTTTGGCATTTATTTGCTTTTCTCTTTGATGCGCGTGAGCGTTGAATTGTGCGACGCTTGGAGGAAGATCAAGCAACCCAAGAGCAAGCTTCAGATCAAGATCAGGACCTATTCCAAGGCAAGTTGTGCTTTGATCATGTTGAACCCATGTTTATAAAATTGCTATGTTTGTTTTACAATATTGCATATATTTCAAATATACAATTGTTTCAAATTAGATTGGGTTTAGCTAAAATACCAGATTGATCTATACCCTACCTTGTCATTATATGCCATGAACCATTGTCACCTAGATTGGTTTAATATAGTTGATTAATAATTATGATCAACATTGGAGGTTAGACCGTATTAGTTGCTTAGCCATGCCACGTCATCACATGTGTCGAATCATTGTTAATTAATCTTGATTAACGGAATATGGAACAATGTTATGAACTTGTGTGTCATGTGGGATCACACGACGAGATTGAGTTGTTGTGGCGAGTCATGTCACGCAACGATGTTGAATTGTTGATGGCACGTGGTGCTTGGTAATCAAGCGGGTGATGATAACTTAGATTGGGGCAAGTGGCAAGGCGAGGAGGCCAAGGTGGGCCCGATGGGCGATGGTATGTGGAAGTCTTGCCTTGATCACACTAAGGACTTAACCTTGCAAGCCTTTGACTGAGTCAATCATGCAACCACATGTCCGTATGGGCCACCTAGTGAGTAATTTGCAAAGTCTTAATTTTGATACTATCGTGGTCGTGTGAGTTCCCGGGTCAGGTGTAATTCACATGGCGCAAGAGGGGCCCCGGATGTGGTTTCTGAGACCGCCATGTTGAAACCTTAGCGGGTAGTATCGGGTTAAGATAGAGCATTGTAAAGGCTTTGTTATAATCACTCGCCTTGGTGGTGTTTGGTTGTATCATCGTGGGTAAAGTGCATAACCTCTGCAGAGTGTGAAACTATTCGGATAGCCGTGCTCATGGTATTGAGCAATGCTCGGAATTCTGATTAAGGGTTAGCTTAATTAATTGGACAACTTGGTTGGGATGGCGGAATGCCATGTGGAAGATGGAATTTAACTTAGGATTGGAAACTTGGTTTACTTGAGAAATCTTGAATTTATTTATTATCGTTATTTGTTTTACATCCTTTACAATCTATATATCAGATTCGTTCATAAATGCGCTTATTGCAAAATAGCCATGATAGCCTATCCATTGGAATAAGCCTTGCATATAGATACATGGAATTGCATTACATGCACAACTTGTTGAGTGCTTTAAGTACTCACCCTTGCCAAACAACAATAATCAACAGTTGAAGAATCTACACCTGTGTTGGAAGATGAAGTCCAAGAAGACACGAGTCATTAGGGTCCGAGCCTTGTCGGTTACTGTGGTGGTGATGAGCTACCTACGTTTCTACTTTCCATTGCTTAATTATTAGTTTATATTTTCATCTTGCCTGCGTGGCTTAATAATGTAAGTTGGTCATAAGATCATACATTTAGTTATATCAATAAATGAACTATTATTCTATTATCGTTGTGTATGATGTGATATGTACCAATGTTAAGCTGTGTGCACTAGCGTTGATCCTGGGAATAGTGCAGTAAACACAGTGGGTTCGAATCAGTGGATTCGGGTCCTTACAAATTTCTAAAAAGTAAGTACTACATTAAAGTTCTAAATATGAACTGCGACATTAAATTTCTAAATAACACTATCCGAGAAATTCTAAACGCTACACTATCTTAAATTTTCTAAATATTAAATGCTACATTAAAATTCTAATAACACACAGTCCTACAAAATTATCTAAACACTACAAAATCCTAAAATTTTTAAATAATAAATGGTACATTTAACTTCTACATAACTAAACAATCATAAATTTTTTTATAAAAATACCTTCGCAGAAACGACGAATCGACTTTCCCCCCCCCCCCCTCTTTTTCTTCTTTCTCTTCTTCTCCTCCTCTTCTTCTTCTTCTTCTTTTTCTTCTTCTTCTTTTTCTTTCTCTTCTTCTTCCTTTTCTTCTGTCTCCGCTGAGGCAGCAGCGCTGCCTTTAAAGCTTGCTTGTTGCCCTTAGGGTGGGCGATCGCCCCTGTCTCGGGCGACAGGGGGCCCACCTCCATGTCGCCGTTTTTTGGCCGTTAGGCGACCGTTTGGGAGCAAGCTATCGTCCGTGTATGGGGCGATCGCCCTGTACACGGGTTATGGCCGTCTAAAACTGTAAATTTTCACCCCGAACGCTTAGTTTTGAAAAAATAAATAAAAATAAATATTAAAGAAAAAAAAATTCTAGAATAGGAGAGGAGGGACGAGAAGGCGCACCGGAATCGGGATCCAAATCCAGACGCCGCCGCCGGCGAAGACGAGTGGGGTAAATAACTACCCCCTTCTGCATCCTCGTTTTCTTACCGCGCTTACTACTAGCTAGCTTAAGCTCTCAGTGTATTGTACTCCTGTTCTTTTACCAGAACCGTGTGAAAAATAGTTCGGTTTGGAGGGTGAGATGGTGTGGGTGACTGGTTGGTTCTTGCTGGTACCCATCCATGTGGACACCACTTGTAATTGTTTTATTCGGGAACTGCTTGAGACATTGCAAACATGTTCTTTGTGCGGAATAGCAACAGTAGGTCAGTAGCAATTCAAGAAATGTACGGGTCACTGAAGAAACAATCAGACTAGGGTATGTTGAAGTTGAAGTTGAAGTGTTTTATCTGTATCTTTATGGCAGTGTCCATAAATTTGCTTAAGCTAGTTTATGTTGGGACAATTTTGATGTCAAAAATTTGATTGCTTTTGGTCATTGTGCTTTGGTTTTAAACTGCAAGAAATGCTGTCAGTTTTGAGAAACCAAGTTGTAAATTTCATTTCGATTCACACATGGAAAAGTTGAACAGAATATCCGCACTAGAAGTCCCAACTGAAAATTGCAATGTTTACTAGCATCCAGCTCTTAGGTCTTGATCTTTTGGTGGCTTCTGTGAGTGCGTGCTTCCTGATTCAGTTTGAGAACTCTTTCTTCTGAAAAAATGGGCAATGCTAAACAAATGGTATTAGGTGATGAAAGAAGATAGCAATTAAGATCCTTTTCTCATTGCATGATTAAATAGGAGAGGCCTATGACGTGAGGCAATTCATACAAACCTCATTGAATGGAAAGAAGAATCTTGTAAATATAATCTACTTTCATCTTAAGTTGTTCTTGGACATCATAGTTATCTAATCAGGACTTAGTCAGAGAGATATGTAGCCTGGGTTTCTCTGTCAATCTTTTTCCTTAGGAATTGCTAAGGCTTAAGATGTTTGGAGCTTTTTTCGTATCTAAAGATGTTGATAATTCACAACAGCATCATATGCCATTTGCTCCCTTCTACCAGCTGTTATACGAGTGACTTACGTGGCATTGTTTACATCTCGAAGCATTAACTTGTATTGTTTACATAATGGTAGTTTTAATTCATGAATTGAATACCATTCTGAGCTTTGTAGGAGGTGCGTTGATGCTAGTACCTCATATTATAGCGGAAAGGATTGGCACGCGCTGGGGGCGCCCACGTCAGCGGTTTTGCGAAAAGCTCCCCATGATTGTCGAAATTGCGATCAGGCCCGAGCGAACGAGCAGCCGAGGGCACTTGTGTCGGCCACTTATTGATCAGAGGGACATTAGAGTATTAATTTGTGCTCATGCTGTTGTTGAAGCTTCCCTTTTAGAGTGCCTTTTAGAATATAGATGGTTTGCAATTTGATATGGTTGGAAGATGTGGGAGATAATCTATCCTTTTTTGCATTGCTTCTTTGACGAAACAACTAGATCGATGAATTTGGGAATTGTGGTTCTTGATTTCGGAATTGTGGAAAGTGCTTACCCTTTGTGCAATTTCTTTCGGGAATTGGCCAAAAATAGGAGTTCGGATGGTGCCATGCAAGCTGAGAAGCCTGTAAATGTTCAAGTGGATGGATTTGTTGGTGAAGCTTCTCTTTAGGTGTTGTGCTGCGCTAGCTGTAGCAGTAGATTTCCAAAGGCCCCTTTGCCTTTTCCTAGCTCTCCCAGGGTACATGCCTTGGTTCTTTATTTGTTTACTGTTATGCCAATTGTTTGTAGTTTTACGATTTTTTGCAGCAACTGGCCAAGAAAGATATTGCAGAACCACACTATGTAGACTGAGATTTGATATGGTTGGAAGATGTGGGAGATAATCTGTCCTTTTTTTCATTGCTTCTTTGACGAAGCAACTAGATCGACGAATTTGGGAAGTGTGGTTCTTGTTTTCGGAATTGTGGAATGAAGTGCTTACCCTTTGTGCAATTTCTTTCACAGGTTGGCCAAAAATAGGGATTCGGATTGTGCCATGCAAGCTGATAAGCCTGTAAATGTTCGAGTGGATGGATTTGTTGGTGAAGCTTCTCTTTAGGTGTTTTGCTGTGCTGCCTGTAGCAGTAGATTTCCAAAGGCCTCTCTGCCTTTTCCTAGCTCTCCCAAGATATGTGTCTTGGTTCTTTATTTGTTTACTGTTATGCCAATTGTTTGTAGTTTTTCAATTTTTTGCAGCAACTAACCAAGAAAGATATTGCAGAACCACACTATGTAGACTGAGATGCCTACTGGGGATTCAGTAGAGATACGTTGATGTGTTGCCCAGGCCAGTGGTAGTGGGCTCTCAAGGATTTTCCCCATTTCTATTAATCTCTACATCTCAAGGTGATGCATTTTTTCATAAAAAAAATATTGTGTTTGGTTCATGCACACTAAACAAAGTTAATTTGTTAGTCAGTTTGCGTACTCACAGGTTATGTTGTCCTGCATTGATTGACACATCCACCTTGATTCCCTAAATCACATTGCTCACCGTTCTACCACCAAAGATTTGGACAGGTCCTAGAATAGCCTGTGTAATGTTTTTTGGATAATGCATGGCAGTCTCCTGTGCTTTTACAACAAAAATTATCCCTAGAACTATTTGTTTGAGATTCCGAAGCCATTGGCAGCTAAGCCTATTGGACATCAAAGATCCCCTTCCATTTAAAAACAATCCATATAAAGATTTCGTGTTTTCGATCTACAATTCTTATTACCTGTTTGCCTTGGTCACCTATACAATTTAATTAATCTAAAAATAGAATTGCGTATCTTTTTCAGATATTGTACAGTGAATGAACTGGTTGTATTGCATTCTATGCTAATAGTTGTATGGATACATCATTGTATATTAGCCGTCCTTTTTATTTAACGTATCCCTATGTAAATAAGATAAATCGATCTATCTGAGACCATTTTTATGGTTTCTCGATTATGCATTAAAAAATACTGTGTGGTTTCAGCTGCTATTCATTGTCAGATAGTCATATTGTATGTACATGGGGATTACTGTTGGCTAAATGAGCCTAGAGGAAAGTTCCTAGCATGACAAATATTTAAGATTTGTAGTAAATGATTTAGGTATAGAAAAATAATTTCATAAATGCAACATTTTTATATCCATGTTTTCTCTGTAGTCTGCATACCATTTTTTTATTTTATGTTTATTAGGCCCTTCCACCCATCGGTTCATGTTTAATTAATGTTAATTTATGATATATAATGCATACCAAAATGTATGGCATCAACGACAGCTTTGTGTGCACTATACCTTGCTAATCCTCTTATCTTTGTAATTATCAACTAAATACTTCCAACGGCCATCTTACTGTTTATTGGCTTTTCAACAATTTCAAGAGCTCCTAAACCTTGCGGAAGGACTAAACCTCTTTTCTTCCCCCCACTTCTCTTCCACCTTAAAGGCTATCTCGTCATGACACTTGCACCATCCCCTTTCCTCTCCCATTCCTTTTCTCCTCAAACTCAAAATAGTTTTTGTTTTTCAAAATTTTCCTCCAAGTTTTATAATAAAAAATATTTTTTATCTGAGACTTTTCAAACCAAAATTTTTTTAATCAAAACTTTTCAAACCGAGAGATTTTGAATTGAAAGTTTTCGGAGTTGAAACCTTTTGATTTTAAATTTTTCGAGATGAAACTTTCTGAGTTGAAATTTTTCATTTTAAAATTTTTCAAATTGCAACTTCATGTTTAAAATTTTCTAATTTGAAATTTTTGTGTTAGAGAGGAAGGGACGGGGAAGTGAGTAGGGAAGAGAGAATGCAGAAGGGTGGAGGTGGATAGAGAAGACGACACATGTCGTCCTAAGGGGGTGTCTTAAATCTTTTAGTTTGAGGGTAACCTCAAACTAGTCATTCTCAAATAAAATTGCATTCTTGAATTGCAACGTACGGGGAGAGAGAAGTGGAGAATGGCCCAATCGGAGGGAGTGGGTGTGAGCGGAAAGAGAGGGATGCGATTGTTTTCCTTTTTATTTGCAAGAGGTGGGGAGAACGTCTTGCGGCCCACGACCCATATATCAGCGTGCTATTTTTCTTCGAGAAAAGGAGAGGGAGGACAGACGACCATTACCAACTTATATTTATATATTAGTAAAGACAATGATTGTTGGGTCCAAACATAGCAACACTAGATTAATTCTTTCATATAAAACGAGGATGAAAATATAACTGAGCATTAAGCGGATTTTAGAGTACGGTGTTACGTAAGCTTTCTTCTCCTCGAGAGCTTACAAAATTATAATGGGATACATGCCAACCGCCTCCAGTTTTCGGATGAACGTGGAAGAGCTCATGCAGATTAAAACACAAGATATTTTTCCTCCATACGGAAATACAAGAAATTTGCGTCGAAGGAAAAATTTTCATGTGTTCTATGCTTACACCAAATTGAGGAAACGTTTTTTTTTGGTCAGTTCAGTCGATCCTGCTGGGGCCAACTTAATGTTGGGTTTACAAAATCGAAACTGTGAAAAACCGCAAAAACCGAAACCGTGATAACTGCAAAAATTGCTCGAAAAACCGTAGAAACCAAAGGGTTAAGAAATCAAAAAAAATTGAAAAAAAATTCAAAAAAATCGAAAACCGTTCGGTTTTCAACAAAAAACCGCTCGGTTTTCGCGGTTTACTGCGGTTTTTCGCGAAAAACCAGTCGACCAATTGAATGTTCCTGTGAAACGGTTTTTGAGAGTTTTTTTTGCGAAAACCGCGGTTTTTCAACAGTTTTCAACAAATAAATTTTTTAACTTTTTTTTTAAAATTAGATCGGTTTATAGAACGGTTTTGGATCTCGAACTGGCACGGTAAAATCGAAAACCGTGAAAACCGAACGGTTTTTCGCGGTTTTGTGAACCCTAGCTGGAATACGATTATACGAATCTCTCAGTCCTGGAAACTTTGGATCATATCAGAAATGAGCTTCAAGTTCCCTTTACGCTGAGATTATCATCTTGGCTTGTCGGGGCATTTGGACAGTCAGACACAAGCATATTTTTGAGGTATTCGGAGAACGTTCACCGCGAACAAAAGCGATGAACAGCACATGGGTCAGTTTTCACTTACAATCCAGGGGTGGAGCTACAATTTTTTAATGAAAAACAGTAGGAAATGACCTTATTGTATATAGATACATATGTTAATACGAAAGAAGGAAAAAAGTTTATGTACAAATGTTGCAAGCCTTTCGGCCAAAGAATAAACTAAACACAGATAACCAACTTCGAATAGATGACAAGATAATCAACTTAAGTCAGATAAATAAAGACCATGGATTGAGTGGGCTATCTGAATCTGCCATTTTAACAAAGTCAGGGAGTACTTCAATGTTGTGTAACTTCTCTACACACAGACTTGGAAAATAGGAGCCCGATGGAACCCAACGTCACAGGCAACAGTCAACATTGTAGACCACACCTCGGCTCCTCCATTACAGAAACCATGGCCATATAGCACTAATGACCTTGAAAATGACCATATATATATATTAAATACATTTCATTTTACGGCCAGTTTATTTCCTCACCGAGCCATTGCGCAGTCTGGCCGTTTGACGACGGCAACAAAATTGGAAATCACAATTACGGCCAGTTTACTGCCTTAGCTAGCCATGCACACGCTGACCATGTAACGGCGACAGTAAAATTGAAAACCACGGTTATGACTACATGCATACCACTTTATGACTAGATAAAACAGCTTTTACTGTGCCGACGAATTTATTGCACGCGTCGTTAGAGTTTTATCGACGAACTTGCTGTGGTGTATGCTGGGCATAGAATGACGGAAGTAAAAAAGATTTACGTCTCGATATATATATATATATATATATATATATATATATATATATACCAATTTACTATCAAGATGAACCGGGAGCGAGCGGAGACAAGAAAGACATGGGTTCGTGCCCTATAAGTGGCGTGAATGGTTGGGAACGGATAGGTGGGGGGACAGGCTCGGTCGGGAAGGGGAAAACTGGTCTATAGTATTTAACTATTTATATATATATATATATATATATATATATTTATTTATTTGCAGGGGCGGTAACAAGGGTGTTGGGGGGCATACCCCTAAAAATCTAAGAAATATTACAACATCACCTCTTTAAATGGTCAAATTTGTTGATTAAATTGGTTCTGTTTTGGTGGTTTGGGGTTTTTAAGAACCCAAAACTATTTGTTATCGATGAAAAATGCACCCTTTGACGAGAAGATCAACTACCGCCTCTTCATCTAGTATAAATAGGGATTCTATCCACGGAGAAAAGGGGGATGGGACTCATACTTTTAGTCTCACAAACATTGTAACCTTTATATTCTATTAAACCGCTTGGCTAATAAAGAAATAATCTCTATATACATTTTTTTATCATCTTATTCACTAGGAGCCAACGATTATCATTGGTAAGTTCGATTAAAGGACCTTAGGTCCTAAGGATCAACAGTTGGCACAACTTGACGTTTAAACAAGAGAATCTGTGATGTGATGGCAATGCCAAGTGTAGGCTGACAACATAACAGTGACATACAAACTTTCCTTAAAACTAAGCACTTAGGCGGTAAAACCCAAGGTTTCAAATTTCGGTTTCGGAATAAATTTCGCCCCGGGCCGGATAACGAAATTTCGGAATTATTTCGGACAAAATTTGAATTTGAAAATTCAAGTCCGGTCCAATCCGGGAAAAAAACCGAAATTCGACGAAAAAACCCGAAGTTTCGAGCGAAATTTCGGGTTTTTTTGCACTGTCTGAAAAGTGGTCTAAACGTTATCGAAAAATTTTGAAATTTTTTTTGGAGGTTCCTGACACAATGCTGATGTTCTCACAAAAAATTCAGCTGATGACCACATCTGAGGAATTTTTAGATAAAACACTGACCGACAAGTTTGATCGGAATGTAAAATGGTACAAATCAAGTTATAAACTGTTGAAATTTTTTGTGCATGGTTATGATCCATAACTAATGTTCTCATAAAAATTTCAGCTGATTATCACATGTGACGAATTTTTCAAAATTCGTAGAGTGACGCTGTCCTGATAGAACACTGACCGACAAGTTTGATCCGAATGGAAAATGATACAAATGAAGTTATAAACTGTTGAAATTTTTTGTGTATGGTTATGATGTATCTATAATGCTCTCATAAAATTTTTAGATGATGATCAAACTGTATGAATTTTTAAAAATTCGAACAGTACTACTGCCATGTTAAAAGACTTACCGGCAAATTTGAACAAAATGAAAAATTATGTAAATCATAATTTTTTTGAAAATTTTAAAGAATGGTGATAAGGAAGTTCTTAATATCCCATAAAAATTGTGATTCATGATCACACTCCAGTGAATTTATAAAATTCTTACAAGGCACAGTACCATTTATGTTCTTTTCTTTTTGATTTTTGAAATATAATATAACAAACGAAGTTCAATGCTTACATAGATTTGATTGACCAAACAAAAAAATTGAAATTTTTTGAAAAATTTATATAATGTTAATGAGTCAATTATTAATCTCTAAAAAAAATTAGATTATAATCACACTCAAAAAAATTTATAAAATTCTGACAATATAACTGTCCCAATTATGTTCATTCTGTTTTTGATTTTTTAAAGATAACAAATGAAGTTAAATTATTTTGAAACTTTTTTTGTATGATTCTAATCTACTAAGGATAGTACCATAAAATTTTCAGATTATTATCATGCTTGTACAATTTTATAAAAATCGTGATGTTTCATCAAAATTTTAAAATGTTTAAAAAATTAGGTTTTTCAACAAATTTTCATAGGAGATGACTTTCCTAAAGGTTATTGGACCAAATCCGGTCAAATCCGGTCCTAAAACTTTCAAAACCGGCCAAAAAAAAACACGAAATTTCGGCTAAAAAAACGAAATTTCGGATTTTTTTTACTGTGTCAATTTCAAAAAAAATTAATTTTTTTTCCGGCCGGTACTTGAGATTTCGGAGTGGTCCGAAATCCAAAATTTCGGCGAATTTCGCCGAAATTTTGAACCTTGGTAAAACCACAAACTTTCATCAAAATAATCTTCCACTGCCCTCCTACCTCGCGCAACCGCTAGTAAAACCACACGCCTCCTCTCTTCCACCTCACTGCCCCTACCCCCCTCCACCCCGTCTTCCACCGCACGGCATGGCGGTGCCGTGCGAAATCGACGGAAATATGGCTCAAGGTAGTCCACCACACGGGCACGGTAGCCCACTGATCGATAGTAATCGATCGTCATCGTCCGTGTCATGCGGTTTTGTCTCCACGGCATCGCTGTCGACTTTTGTGTGATGGCAACAGGAAAACTGAAAAACCAATTTACAACCAGGTACATACCAATTTATTGCTAAATGAAATCGCTTCTACTACACTGACGAATTTACTGTACATGTCGGTAGAGATTATTGCCACACAAGTCAAGGTGTATGCTGGCGGTTTGATGACGACAATATGTAAGGACCAAGTTGACCTAGAGGAGGTGAATAGGCAACTTTAAAGATTTTTAAATTCTTTAAGAAAAACTTTTCTCAATAAAAAAATAGAAACATAAGCAATTAGAATATAGATTCAGCCCAACTTTGTTTAAGATTAAGAAGAGGAATTTGAAATGAGAAACAACACAAGACGAATAAACAAATATGAAACAATAACAGGGGAACTCAAGGATTTTTCACCGAGGTTCAGAGCTCAAACTTCTACGTCCTTGTTAGAGCACTTCTTCAAAAGTATTGCTCCACCAAACAGCCAATCTCAATGGCTTTTAGTTTTCCACTATCTTGACTCTTTCACTACTCCAGTGAGGTGAGTCTCAACCTTCCACAACAATGGTGGCCTTCCACAATCTCGATTGGATAGGTCGCACCAACAACTTCTTCAACCGTCTAGAAATAGCTAGTTCCAAGAGTAATAGACTATCCATAAGCCCTGTCTTTTGGTTTAGTAGCTAGATGCCAACTATACTTAACTTGGAGCAAGTACTTTAAAAATTCAGAATGAATGTTTGTGATTTTCTGAGTTGAAACTCAAACTCTTTGATGAAAATGAAGCTCAGGAATTCTAAAGATCAAAGAGTTGTATAAGATTTGGAAGATGTCAACTATGTTCAGGATGTCAAAGATGTGAATGTACAAAGCTCTTTATTTTTGTGAACCCAGGCATTCTATATATATAGGTCCTGAATAGAAATAACCGTTACACCTGCTATTTGCCCGTTGGGGGTTGGTAGGATAGATAGGGTAGGTCAACTGCTACCATTTTTATAAGAAATTTCAAGGTATATGTGTTATAAGTCAAATTATACACTCACGCCGGACTGAAATTTTTGGTCCGGAGTACATAGGATTGGAGATGCATAATTGTACTCAGAGTGACCTATTTGTGCCGGACCGAGAATATTGGTCCGTCGAACACGTACATTGTTTGAATTTGATATTAGTAAGACAATGCTTGCGCTGGACCGAAAAAATTGGTCTGGCGTATACATGGTTTTGTTTCTTTTGAGTACCAGCAAATAACGTTTGCACCGGACCGAAAAAGTTGGTCCGGCGTGCATGGGAAAACGACTGGTTTTATCAGAGTGAAACATGTTTGCGCCAGACTGAAAAAATTGGTCTGGCGTACACATATAATTCTGGTCTGCATCAAACTTCATATTTCTGCTTAAGATTTAAGCAAAATAATTCTTAACACAGACTAGAATTTATTTATGGTGAAAATATAACTTATGTCGAACTAAATTAAAGAAAGAATTTAGATTGGTCCGACAAAAAATAGTGTATATTTGGTTGAAAAGGAATTCTTAACGCCGGACCGACTTTTTCGGTCCGGCGTACATGGAATACGCTCGGTGAAGAGAATTTTCAGCGCCGGATCGAAAATATCGATCCGGCGTACATGGTGTACGCTCGATTGGAATTTGAACATAGGATCTTTAAGCGCCTAAATAGAATGAAGTTTGGTCCAGAGAAAAATTGTTTTGGCTAAGAAGATAAAGCTCTGAATTTTTGAGTGAGAAATATGAAAAGTCCTATGCTCCAAGTAATCTTAGCGATTTTGCATATGAACCAAGATCATTTCTTATGTATAATCTCTCTAATAGTACGGTGATTCTAGCTATATGGCTTGAATCAACTCCCAAACCAAAACTAGAAAAACACCTTAGCCTTGATCAGCAAATCTGCGAATAAATACACGTGCAAATGTGTAATACAACTAATACTTACTAACTATAAAACCTAAATAGCTAACACTTAAACAGAAGTATTGACTAAATTACTAACTATACAACTATATTACTAGCTATATATTTGTAAATTGTAAATCGACTAAATGTGTAGATTTGTAAATTGACTAAAAGCATCGTGTAAATTACTAACTATATCTGTAAATTGCAGAATGTAAATTGAGTATATATACCAGCAGCAGTAGCAGTCTCCAGTCAGTCAACCTCAAAACGAGTCGCTCGGCCTGTCAGAACAATCGACCTCCTCATTCCTCAGTCCTCTCCTCGGCAGCTCGATTCCTCCGCCAATCGACCTCCTCCTCCTGACGGCGCTGCCGGTGGCCGGCCCCAAACGATCGAGTACCACCAGTAGCAGCCAATCATAACTCTAGTACTTACAAAAGAAGATTACACAAATCATGAATGAAGCAGCACAACACTTGAGGAGCAGTGAGACGTGCAGCAGCGGACATACAGAAGGGATTGCTAGGCTGAGCGCCATCTGAGCTTGCAGGCATGCATGCATCGGTGCATCAAGCTGAGGAGGCCATGCACTTGCAGTCTTGCATTAGCTACACGCACAAAGGGGCCAACACACAGAAGAGATTAGTACTAATTGATCATGATAAATCATGGTCATATTAAATGGAGATGGACTCCTGAAGAGAAATGCGGTGGAAACGAAAACAGGCGGGAAACCAAGTTTGAGGGCGTTTGGTTTGGAGACGGAGGCGGGAATGGGGTCGGGAATCAGGTCAGGGAGTGGGTTTCAGTTCTATCTTCTCTTTGTCGTCTATATGATTTAAAATCAAACAAAACCAAACCATGATTTCAAAAAAAAAATGCTATACAACAGTCGACTAATTTTTTTTTGAATTTCAGTCGAATTCCTTACCGTTCGATCCGCTCAAAGATTCTTCGTGCTCCGGTTGCTTCTTCTTCCCCTCCTCCGTCTCTCTTCTTCAACTCCGGCGACAACCGCGCGCGAGCGTCGTGGCCGCGGCCCGCGAAGCCGAGCGTGCGCACTAGCGCTGCCTCCGCGGCCGCGCGAGCTCCGCTGCTACCACCGGCGAAGCCAGCTTGCCGTCGCCGCTGCTGAATGCGCTGCCCCGCCGCATGTCCCCCTCCGACGAGCGGCTTTTCCTTATATTTAGGTGATGCGCCGTAGGTGCCGCGTACCGTCGCCGGCGGCGACGGCGAGGAGGAGGAGGCATAGGGGAGGACGCCGGATTTGGAGGCGATGTCGGAGGCGGGCGGAGCTGCGGTGGGAGGTGGATCGCTGAGCGGCGAGGGTGGCGGTCTCGCCGGAGAGGAAAACGGAGGCAGTGGCCAGTGGAGATCGTCGGGATCTGGAGGAAGATAAGAAGAAGAAACAGATGGATCGATTGCGGCGTGGGGACTGGGAAACAGATGCGGCTCTTGTTGTATTAGGATTTAGAACACGTGTCACAATCTGATGAAGAAGGAGGGATCTTAATCGGACGGCTAAAAATTTGAAAGATTTTGACCGAAAATTAATCGACTGTCGTACTTCGCCTCGCACGCAGCGAGCCACCATGGAGGCCGCCTTCCGCCTCCTGCGCCGCCGCCGGCCGCGCTGCTGCCGTCGCTCTTCCCTCGGCCGTACTCCAAGGTACTAACTAGTAAGAGCTAGTTTCTGTCGCCTCCCGTCGTTTGGCTGCTTAAACCTACTGTATTGGCTCCCTGTTCATTCATATTTTCAAAAATAGCCGTCGAAGTGAAAAAATTGCAGAAATAGCCCCCGGCTCACCCGCAATGACCGAACGCGACATAATTGTCGCTTTTTTCCCGCCGCCCACCCGCCGGCCATTGCTGGATGGCGGTGACGCGAGGATGGGGCCCGCCTTGCCGCGCCCTGGAGTGGCGGCTACCCTCGGCGCTGGCCCCACCTTGCCGCTCCTCCACCGTGTGGCTCCCTCCTCCCACCTACTGTTGGTTTTTTTATCGTTTTAGCCGTTTCGAAGACGAAATGTTTTGGTTTTTTGGCCGTTTCGAAGATGAAATTTTTGGTTTTTTAGCCGTTTGAAATGACGATTTAACGGATTCGGCTATTATCGCAACCGAATTCTATTTGTAGCCCCTAGGACGGCGATTCCACGGACGGCAGGCGCTGCAAAGGATTGTCGCGATCACCAGGTGGTCGCTATTCTGCATTGACTTTATTCGAGAATTCGTTGTTTAAAGTCAATGTTATTTTATCAGTTGCTAGAATTGTAAAGTTAAGTAAATTCAAAAATTCATATTTATCTGTGATAATCTTAATTCTTATAGTGTTGTACAAATTTATTTGTTAGTTATTAGTTTTGATTAAAAAATCAAATTTTGTAGTTCGTCATTCTCTTTTCGGCGTGCGACAAGTTTAACGAAAAATTGTGGTAAATTATTGAATAAAACCCGACATTGATATTACGAAGTGCAGGGATACAATATAAGTACATGCCTCATAAAACTAGGATACATCGCAGGTATACATGCCTTAGAAAATTCATAAAACTAGGATACGACGTATTCCATAGTTATATGCCTCTGGTGAAGGACTAAGTAACAAATCCATTCATTTTATGGTCATAGTTGTCGAAATAGACGGTCAAAAGTAGGATAATCGTATATTGGTGGCAGACAAGGTACTACGTATGGATACCCGAGAGGGCTTGATGGAATATCGTCGTCAGGATTTGGAGGACTCCGAGAACGTAAGGTTCGTGGGCTAGGTGGCATGAAATCGTCATCATCATCGTCATTTATATGGTTTTGAGCTAGACCTCTTGCGGTGGTGGTTGAACGTCCTCTTGCATTGTTTCTTGAACAGCCTGTTGTAGTAGCACTTGAACGGCTTGTTGTGGTAGTTCTTGAACGTCGAGGTCTAGGTGATACGAAATCGTCGTCGTCGTCGTCATCATCATTTGCATAGTCGAGAGCAAGCCCCTGTGGTGGTGGTTGAACGTCCTCTTGCATTGTTTCTTGAGCGACTGTTGTAGTAGCACTTGAACGGCTTGTTGTGGTAGTTCTTGAGCGTCGAGGTCTAGGTGATCTGAAATCGTCGTCGTCGTCGTCATCATCATTTGCATAGTCGAGAGCAAGCCCCCGTGGTGGTGGTTGAGCGTCCTCTTGCATTGTTTCTTGAGCGGCCGGTTGTAGTAACACTTGAGCGGCTGTTGTGGTAGTTCTGAGCGTCGAGGTCTAGGCGATCTGAAATCATCGTCATCATCATTTGCATAGTCAGGAGCAAGCCCCCTTGCGGTGGTGGTTGAACGTCCTCTTGACCTCAAGTTAGATCCTCTTCTGCGTCTTCTGCGCAACCGCATCACACCCCGCCAAGAGCATGTACATCGCAAAAATTGCAGGATATCTTTGTTCAGCAAATCTTTATCCTCCGGGAATGACTATCACACAAGACGAGCATGCAAATTAGTTAACTTAGAGATAATGGTAAAAAGACTTGTTGGGTGAACAAAGCTAAAATATCTAACCTTAATATGCTCTGCATACTGATCGGGGAGCATCATTACCCTGTAAAGTCTCGTAGAGAAACCATGAGCAGAAGGGTGGTCGGCTAGTTCGCACACCCTGAAATATGTTTGACGCCACTCTTGCAAGTGCGCCTTGAGGTCGTCGGCGTTCACAAGGTTAAGGGCGGAGGTTGTCACGTTATTCCTCGATAATGTCGGATGGCACTCTTCCAATTTGGACAGCACCTTACTTAGGTTCTCCTCCTTGAATGGATCATCCTTCCCATTATGCGTAGCCTTCAACGTGTAATGTAGGGCTACGCTGCTCATTTGAGGTGTCCACGGGAAAGCTCTGCTAGAGGATCCAGCCATGGAGGATTCTGAGTGAGAGTTGTGTGTGTATGCCTGGGGTTTGGCCTTTTGTAGACTCGACGGGGTGGTGTATGGACTTATTGTTGGAAGTGTGTAGTCAAGTCGGGCTGAAAAAGCCTGGAGTGTGTAGTCAAGTCGGGCTGAAAAAACAGTCATGCATGCAAGGTGTCAGTACTAACAAATATGTTGTGCACTCAAGGGTCACTTCAGAGTTAAAAGTAGGTAGTGAGTGGTCATTTCGGACTGTGCGGTGTGTAGTGAGTGCGTACTGAGTGTACCGATGGGACATACACCCCTAGAAATATGTATCTATGTACTTCTATCTATAAAAAAATGTACACTCATAAAAATACGTATATATCTACATATTTAACATGTTTTTCAAGTGCTTCATGGTTTGATATTGAATGATGGATTCCTGTATAAACGGGTTGCGCTTAGTTCTTTGATTTAATATTTTATCCTCATCAAATTGCTAGGAGTTAATATTTTATCCACGCCGAACACTCAGTGAAATAACATTTTTAGATGACAAATTATAAAGTAATAGCCCTTGGGTGATGAGGTAATTCGTACACTCATGTGTTTGTCGATTTTGTACAACAGACTTTAATGCTATATAAGCCTTCTCAGCAATGAATACAATACCTCAGATAAGCACTAAAATCCATCAGCATTACAATATCTTAACAAGTCTTAGCAACATCCATCAGCATCACAATAACTTAACGAGGCTTAACAAATCTTAGCAACATCCATCAGCATTACAATAACTTTACAAGTCTTAGCAACATTATAATAACATAGCAAGTCTTAGGAACATGCATAAGCATTACAATAACTTAACAAGGCTTAACATTATAACAGGACTAGTTTTTTCCCGAACCATCACTATCAATGTCGATACCCTCATCTTCACAATACTGCCAGTCATCACGCTTACCATCGTCATCGCTTTCGTAGTCGTAAGGAAGACACAGATCAGGGTCTACATCCCCTTCAGGCTCCGCATCCTCTTTCGGCTCTACTTCATCTCTTTGCATCGATTCACGTGACTGTATGGCAACTTGCTCAAGGCTACGAGCTATAGCTTCGATATCAATCACAAAACCATTGTGTGCATTGCCGCATGGACATGTGTCAGGACTAAAATTGTCTTGAGCAATTTTGTTTAGGTCAGATGCGATGCACTCTATTTGTTCCACTGTCCATGCCAATCCTTTGCTGAGCTTCTCCGAATCCTTGTCCATCTACAAGTATTACAAGTGTGTAATTAACAAACCTAAGTGCTGCTCACCTCTGGTGTAGGGGGCTTGTTCCAGCGTGCAAGCCCTATTCTGTTGCAATTCTGAGTTTAAACCTCACATCCAAATCATGTTAGGGCTCATACCTTGCGGATCCGGTCAATCCCGCGGCACCAGAGGTCGAAGAGGTCGATGGCGAGGCGGATATGGTCGACGACGAAGCCGACGACGCCTCACGCCAGATTTGCGATGGAGCGCTGGAGCGATTGCCTCCTTGCAGGTTCGTCGTGGGTGCGGGAGGCAACGATCCTTGTATGCAATGAACAGGGAGAAGCGATGGGGAATCTCTCTCCGTCCCTGCATAGATGGGGAGGCGTTTGGGGAGTCTGATGGAGATGCACCGGATAAGTAAGCTATTTAAAGTGATTCATCACAGCTGCATGATCTGTCACCCACCATTAAAGCTGCACTACCTGTCACTACACATCATCAAAGCTGCATGACCTGTCACCCATCATTAAAGCTACTTTCTCTACGCGTCGTGCAGTCGACCAATTTTCAAACCGGCCCAACGTGCCCAAGCTCCTGAGGGCCGCCACGTGTCCGACTGCGCCCCACCCCACCGCCCCCGCCATTGCGCTCGGCTCCCGCTTGCCGCCACGTACTACGCAATACTCTACTTCTCTCATGTCATGTCTTATTATTTATGCAATTTTGTCGTTACGGACGCTAGTGTTCAAAATATTAATGCGGGAAAAATCGTCACGAACAAGTTAAAAGCATTGGGCAGAGTGTTGCAACTTGTCACTGCAAAAGGTGACCGATGCTTTCCTATTTGACTACTCAGCCTGACATAGCTGATACCTGTGACTTGTCTAATCGGCCAGGCAATCGTGAATTGTATAAGTTTGGTGGACATATATTATGGAAGCAACATACCATATTGACATAATAAGAAGGATTATCATTCTTAAAGCAGTACGAATTGGCCGACATCAATTACATATACGCACTTTAGTACAGCAATAGAACCGGTCGTTGACTCGTAGCTCAACTCGGATCTGTTCCCCGCTTTTGCGAACGACGGAGTTGGTCTTCTGGGAACGTGAACCAGTCAGGCGCGTGTGTCGTGCTCCGTAAGTCGTACTGTGTTTGTTGCGACGGTGGCATGTGTAGCGTGGCCAACATGTCTTCGACCCACCCAGGAGGCTGTATTGCAAAGTTATGTTAGTGCCATGCTCAACAGTGAATGAGTGCGATAGGTACCTCAGAGTACACGTAAGACTTACCGATGCTGGTCGCTCGGTCGTGGAGTGTTGTGCCCACTAAGAAAACTCGTCCCTGGAAACCTGCACCCACGTATTGTTAGCACGGCTCCGCATTGGAGTTCTATACAACTGGAGAAACATACCCCCCATGTCAGCCGCACAGATGATGAACTTGCACCATATTCGTCGGTGTAGTACTTTGCTGAGGAGGGTGCTGTGGTAAGCGTGGCGGCGCGAAGCCACCCCAAGCCGAGCTTGCTGGAGGCAGGTATTGAGCTGGCGTATCCACCTCGGCCTGCAAAATAGCATGGTATGAATGGAAATGTTAGGTAACTTAGAAAAATATAGGTTCAATACGAAGTGATGACTTCAACGAAATATAATGTACCTCACGTGCCGACTGCGTAGACCAACCGTGCTCGCTTTGGGGGTGTAGGTGCGCGAATGCAACATCATGAGGTAGACGGAACGACGCGGATGCACCCCTCCGTGAACTTGCCGGAGGCAAGTCCCGATCGAGCGAGTCCGGGTCCGAGTATGTACTTACCTCGGCAGGTGGAGCAAGTAATTCATGTTGCCGCCGAGATGACGATGGCAGAAAAATACATGCCATGGCGAATAAAATTACATTGCGTAAGTATTACGAAGTTTTTGAACGAAAGTTAGATGTTATACCTGCGTGTCCTGACAGCCAGTCTGAGCTGAAGACGAGCGAGCACCGCTCGATCGTCTTCCGGCAACACTCGGTTGCGACGATCTAGGAGAAGGAGGTTGAGCCCCTACGCGAGCACCCCGGACGGCGACGTCGCTATGACGGCCGCACGTAAAAGTCTTTACGATGCCCTTCGCATCATCCAACACCGAACGGAGTACCCCTAGCAGGCCGGGAACTGTGTTACGTTTCCCTTCTCGTAGTGCACTAGAAGCCTCGTCAACTATACGGCTGGCACGCTCGTACTACATACACCGGCGCATCAGCGGGACATTCCATGTACTGCCGAAGCCAGGATTGTGGAACCCCCCGAATATTCTCTGGGACCGCGTGACCGAATCGGTGCTGCAACCTAACCCTCCAATTAGGCCACTTCGGCGGCGGGACTATCGGCCTGCCCCTGATAGGCAAACCGGTAATAATGGCAACATCCTGCAGGGTCACCGTCATCTCGCCCCAGCGGAAGTGGAACGTGTGGGTCTCCGGCCTCCAACGATCGATGAGGGCAGACAGTAGAGCCCCATCCAAAGAGAAGCAGCAACCAATGTCCATCATCCGTGCGAACGGCAACAGACCCGCCTGCCGTAGAAGAGGGACGTAGCGCGGATCCAAGGGCCAGTGCACGCTCGGACCCCTGAGAACGAACGACGGTGGACCGTCCCCGTGAGCCGAACATCGCTACGATGTTTCCCATCGCACGATGGGTCAAGGAGAGTCATGCGTGTCGGCCATAACTGCGGTGAGACAATAAATGACATGAGTTAGATGTACGAGTAGTGACATAGAGCAGTAAACGTTATAACATGAAAATCAACAAACCACATAACATCACAGTACATAACCTTAAGGTACATGGCATTAGCTTGCACGTTGTATTACATAACGTGCATTTACATTGGTGAACCAAGAATAAAATGACATGCTAGTACTGCAATCACAAGTCATAATACATTGTCACATGTTACTACGGACAACTAGACGAACCCGCCTTATTAGGGCAGTTCCTCACTGTATGACCTACTACCCTGCACAACCGGCACCTCCGTGCAGCAGGTGCGTCTCCGCGCTGACTAGCGTCCATATCGTTATGGATTCGTCGTGACTGCCAGCGGCCACGACCACTCCTCTTCAAACTATCATTCTGGCACCAAGTCACTTGGCCTGGCCATAGCTCCCTGTAATGCATGTCCAGTCCGTAGGAGTTGAACTCCGAACTCCATGTCCCGAACAGATGGTCGGTGGTAAAGTACTCCGATATGTAGGGCGCGAATGACTGACGGAGAACCGCGCACGCTGCATATACATGTGAGCACGGTTTGTGCAGCAGTTTTGGCTTGTTGCACGTGCAAGTCGCTACATCGCGTATTGTGCACTTGTTTACGATAGCCCCTGCAGTGGCCATCCACGAACTTCTCCCGCAGACGAACTTCAAATTTTCGCCTAACTCCATCCATGGTGTGAGCAATGTGCGACCGGCCCTTCTCAATCTTCTTCTCCATGTAGGCATGCATACGTTCCGAGAACTGCTTCCCCTCATCCAGGTGCCTCTTAGCATTGATTCCTCTATTCACGAAGTATCCAACGGTTTTGTTCCAGGTCTCCTCCACGATGGCACTGATTGGGAGGGATCGGACACCCTTCAGAACACCGTTGTAAACCTCTAACATGTTTGTTATCATTATTCCGTACCTTGCGCCGTCGGTGTCATGGAGTAGGGACCACTTCTCCAGCTCTGGAGCATGGAATTGCACCCACTGGGAGAAGTTGTTGATCTGGGCCTATGCTTGCTCCGTCGTGTGCTTCGAGGTCTCCTCGTCCAAAACTCTCCAAATTGCCTCGAACTTCCGCCTTTGGTTTTGCATGCATAGCCTCTTGAATGTCTTCATGACTTCCTTGCTGCGGAATGACCTGTGCAAGTTTGCCGCGAGATGCCTCATGCACCATCGATTGATGACATCATTCCATTGGTACGGTGGCTGTGTACCTCCTTGCATGGTGCCGATGGCGACAATAGCCCAAAGATGCCTATCTCGTGATGAGGCACACGTTCGGGCGGTCCTGGACAACCGACTGCTTGACATTGGCAAGAAACCACAACCAGCTAGTCGTGTTCTCGCTTTCCACAATCGCATAGGCCACCGGGAGTAGCTGGTCATTGGCGTCGGCGGCGACCGCCATCAGTATGGTGCCCTTGTACTTGCCAGATAGGAAAGTACCGTCCATAGTAAGAACAGTCGTGATGACTTAAACCCCGAATGGCTGGTCCAAATGCCCAGAACACACGGTTCAGGATGAAACAGTTCGGACCCTTCGTGGGGTGTGGTCTCTCCATCTTGTTGATGTAGGTCCCCTGATTGGCTTCGGCAATCTGGTGAAGCATCCATGGGACTAGGTTGTACGCCTCTTCGTACGAGCCGTACATCATCTCTATTACTTTCTTCTTCGCTCGCCACACCTTGCCGTAGCTAACAGGATATCTCACCATGTTAACCACGTGAGCCATCAGTAGCTTCGGGGAAACGGTGACGTCCGCCATGACCAAGTGAGAAATCAGGCTGGCCACATACGAGGACGTCACATTTCTGTGCTTGTGTAATGGCTCAGCAAGCACACAACTGTGATCCGTCAGGACGGTTATTCTGAAGCCCAAACTTACGGCCTTCAGTCTCTGCGCACGGATCTTGCCGGGACACTCAGGATCCAGGCACTTTACAATGTACGTATCCGGGTTTGACCTATACACCCAGTACGTGCGGCTGATGTTAACCGCATATCTTGCAATTGCCTGCTGGGCGGCACTCTTCGTAGGGAATCTTTGCCCTGCGAGTAGAGTATGCTGGTCGAAGGCCCAACCATGGCTGCCTTCGTCCGGCAACACGAGGGAAGACATCGCCAAATCATCGAGGCGTGAAGACACATAATCCACATCAGTGGACACAATGCCACCGATGGGAGCTGCATCGTCATCTTCACTGCTATCTGTGTGGACTTCATCATCATCGTCGGATGTTGCTACGTCCTCCAAGTCTTCTAGGTGCTCGTGGCAGTCAATGCGGGCGGACCACCACTGCCCGATGTCTTCGTTTGGGTGAAATTCATCGAGAGTAATGTCCTCTCGGACGCTACCATGAGGACTAGAGGTTTCTACTCTATCCACAAAGCGCACATACACCATCGGGCGACGGTGTATCTGCGCCTGAGGATTCATCACAATTTGCATATATTGACCCCACTGTGAGCTGCCCGCGATCTTGCAGAGCGCCCACAAATAGTCCGTCGAACCAACCACAGCTCTGGCATGTAGGGCTTCGATTACAAGCTTCTTTCGGCACGTCTCCTCGTCAAATGCGCTCCGCACGCACCTACGGAGCTCGCCCAGGTCCATCTCCATCAGACCCGGAGCCCGGACGACATTCCGTTCGCAGTTCGAAAGGTCCACTCCACATGGACCATCTCGAACAACGCCGTCACCATAAAACACGAACAAATCATGCATATCTGCCATTTAGTATCTACCACAACAAATGGCTCACGCCCATTATATCCTATCCAAACGTATAGTTCGTCAACTCTGTACAAACAAGTACGATGGAAAATGTGGCCATCATTGATTTTCACGTCAAACTGTTAGCGTAATTCTTACAGTTATGCATACATTGTGCACTATTACTACTATTGTACGCAGTACTAAAAATTTCATATCCTGCTGGTACTACACTAATATTATCATATTCGTAATACTAGTTTTTCCGCAAAATTACGTCATTATTTACGTCATGTATAATTGTTTTACGGGCTCCTAAATATAATAGTATTGACCTCACATGTACAAATGCTGGTATGCCATATATTATTAATTCCAATAAAATCACAATAAATCCCCGTCCCCTGGATTCCACTGTACAACGGCCGTTTTTTTATGTTTGTCGGTTCTGCGGCTAATCGCGCAAAATAATTATCCTGCCGGGCTAGAACAGTAACAAAATCGTCTAATCTACATTAACTACTCATTACATTACATCAACATAGTCATTTCACACACTGCTACTTGCACTAACATCACACCAACTTGTCCCATTTCACGTACTACAAATTAATCTACTACTGTCATGACATGTCATATTATTTACGCTATTTTTGTCAACACGCATTTATATTTCAACTTTCTAAAAACAGATTGCGGGGACCTAATACTGATACAAAATTCTCATTTCATCTACTGCTCGTTGTAGTGATACTGAGGTCTCAAGTACTATTACTTACACTAATTTCGTACTAACTATGTTAATATTCTAATATTATTATAATACTAAAATTTCAAAAAATTCATACTAACCTTCATGAAGGTGTGCTCAAGATCACTAAAGCCCAAACAGCGTAAAGATAATCTTCGTACACAATACCTGCAAAGTAAAATACCAGAATCAAATACTACGTAACAATATTACTCTAAACATAAATGCCAAGAAATTATAGAAACGACTAAATGCCAAGAAATTCATATTCTCGTTTCTACTGCTTTTTCCTAACCCTTCTTTCCCCGGCCTCTCCTCCTAGCGCTCGCGGTTGGAGGAACTCCCTCGCTCTAGCACTGGTTCCTTACTCTCGCCGACTGGTTGATGCAAACCATCGCAGCGCTCCACTTAAATAGCAGGAGAATTGAGACCATGTGCTAGCTGCTGCAATAAATGCGGACGCCGGTCGATACTTTCGGTGCACGGAGGGGATGGATGGAAGTGATGTAAAGAGGAATCCGATACCATATTCTCCAGGGCCTTGCGTTTGCAGTTTGACTCGTGGCTGAGGGGGCCGAGCAGGGAGGCTCTCGCTGAGGCGGGTGGAAAAGAAAGCAGCACGCGCGTGGAAAAGGAGGAGCACTGGAGGGGGCGAGGAGCCGCACCGGGCGAAGCGGACGACGGGCCCCACCGCATCGCTGCCTGCAGGTGGGCGAGAGGAGCCGCTCCTGGCGAAGCGGCACGGCGGGCCCCGACCCACGCCACGCGGCGGCGATGCGAGAAGCGGCAAGGTGGGCCCGGGCGGGGAAAAAAAAGGCAGGCAATTATGTCGCGCGTCCAGGTCGCGGCACGGGTGGGCCAGTGAGCTATTTCGTAAATTTTTCGCTTCGACGGCTATTTTTGAAAATACGAACGAACAGGGAACCAATACAGCAAATTTTTCGCTTAAACCCTCAACTCGGTCGCGCCGTCACCAAACTTCCCTCCCCTCTCCAGGCCGCCTGACTCCCGGCCGTGCGCCGCTCTCGCCGCCGACCCGGCGCCGTCCTCCCTGCTCCGCCACTACCGGAGCAAGGTTATCCGCCGCGGCAACCTGATCGACGTCCAGCCAAGGCGACGTACGTGCTAGGTAAGGGTTCGGTGCAACCTAATGTACTTACACCTTTCGGGTTGCAAGAACCGATCAGGAGATTCTTGGCCTCTAAATTTGCTAATCCAAATAGCAAAAGGAGATTCCATAAACAATGATATGAAACAGCATAACACTTGAGACATGCCATTTGAACTTGCAGGCATCAAGGTGAGGCCATACACTTGCATTTCCT
Organism: Otatea glauca; assembly: GCA_036346275.1. Classification (NCBI taxonomy): domain Eukaryota; kingdom Viridiplantae; phylum Streptophyta; class Magnoliopsida; order Poales; family Poaceae; genus Otatea; species Otatea glauca. The sequence goes on along the minus strand of CM070724.1, from coordinate 32,350,086 downwards.
ACAGAACACTAGAGTTTCAGATAAAAACACATACGCAACACACAGAAGAGTATTCATCTAATGCTAGAGAATGAGGCTAGCTAGATTGATGAAAGATCCTCGTACACAGACTTGATCCCAGGTCTCTCGGAGACCGGCCGGATGCATCTCAACGAAATGCCCAACACCTCCTTCATGCCTTTCACAGCCTGTGGGTTCTCAGAATCTGAAGCCATGGCCAGATCGAAGCAGTCTGATCCCTGGCCCTCCGCCACTCTCAACCTGACCCAGTCGGTCATGTCAACACCGCCCTCGGACCCTGAGACAACGTCCCCAGCGCACCTACCGGTCAGGAGCTCCAGCAGCACAACACCAAAGGCGTAGACATCGGACTTGAAAGAAGGCGATGGCTTCTTGGATGCTGCCAGCTCTGGGGCGCGGTAGCCTAGCACACCCAAGTCAAGGATCTGTTCGACAACGCCGGCATGGGTCATCAGGCGGTGCAAGCAGTAGTCGGCAACACGCGCGTTGAGGTCAAGACCATCCAGCAAGATGTTGGTGGCCTTGAGGTTTCCATGAGGCATTGAACGGTCGAAATGGAGGTAGTTCAGGCCACGGGCGACATCAACCGCGATCTTGAGCCGCTGCGCCCAGGTCAGTGGAGGACCTCTCCTTCCCGGCCGATCTGCATAGTTACATAGATAAATCCCAGTTGAATTAAATGACCGAACAAGTCTATTAGAATGAGAGGTTATTTGGATTTGCATTTGGAGTATGCAAGAACTCCTAATCAGATTAATGCATATGCATAAATGGGAAACCAGTGAATGAGAGCATTACCATACAAAAAGCTAGCAAGACTTCCCGGTGAAACATAATCTGACAAGATCAGTTTCTCATGTGGTGTTGGCCCCCAATAGTATCCGCGCAAGCCAACTACATTAGGATGCCGAATGTTTGCAAATTTCTTGGCCTCCTTTGAAAACTCTTTCTTGGGCCTTGAAACACCTTCCCTCAGCCACTTCACTGTCAAGAACACACCATTCTCCAGTGTTGCCCTGTACGAAGTCCCGTGGCTGCTCCTCCCAAGTACTTCAGCTGGTGCCCTTGACAATTCCTCCGGTGTTAGTGTGATTGTTTCATCAAGGAAGTGCAATTCCCCTGCTAGCCTGTCTGGTGATCTGACATCCAACCGCGCCAGGCCTTCCTGAGCGTACGCCTCTCCGGAGTCCGGTGACCAAGAGAAGCGGCTACCCTTCGATGGTGAAAATCCCCCTGCAGCTGACAACTTTTCTTCTTGACTTAGTACTTCAGATGTAGAGCCTTTTCGAGGAGCGACAAGATCATCTGCTGAGACCACCAAACCACCTTTGCCATTCTTTCCTTTCATACCGGCAATGTCTTTAGTAGCCCTGTGGAGGTTCTTGTCAGAAACCTTTTCTGAGCTAGGAAACTGCCGTGAGATCCGCTTGTAATGGCATACAATAGCAACAAGGATAAGGATGACAAGAACAACAATACTAGCTGCTACAAGTGCTATTTTAGCAGCTGTACTGAGTGATTTGCCACCTGCTGAACCAGATGGGGAATTGCCGGATCCAGATGAGCTAGCAGGATACTCTAATTTTGAGTTCCCAGGATGGAAAGAAGATTCTGGAAACTTCCTCAAGTTCATTGGCACAACACCAGATAGGTCATTATAGGAGGCATTGAAGGATTGGAGGGCATCTGGAAGTGCCTTGGGCAATGACCCAGTGAACTGGTTCGTAGATATGTCTAGAACAGTAAGTGCTTCAAGCTTAGTGATAGCAGCCGGTAAAGGACCATAGAAATTATTTGTAGATATATCAAGAACTTGGAGGCCAGACAAGGAGGCTATATCATCAGGGAGGCTGCCATTAAAATGGTTTCCAGAAATATCAAGCACTTGAAGGCTCAAATTTTTGAATGAGGATCCCGGAAATGATATGCCACCAGTAAGCGTGTTATCATGGATGTAGAGCTCTTGCAGCATGGAGGAAGTTAGTAAATCAGCAGGAATAGGACCACTGAACCGATTGGAGCTGAGGTCGAGGACAGTAAGTTTGGGATACTGAACAACAGCTTCAGGGATGGTATCAGCTAGAGAATTATGAGAAAGATTCAAGTAGTTCAGGCGAAGGAATTGAGACCTCACATCAGGAATTGTCCCAGTTAGATTGTTCTGGCTAAGGTCAACATATTCCAAATCATTGCTCCACTTGGCAATAACTGATAAATTTCCTTTAAATTGGTTATTTGATAGATCTAACACAGTGCAGCTTCCAGCAAGCAATGGAAGATCCCCAAAAAGAGCATTTGAGGACAGATTAAGGATCTGCAACGTAGTTGATGTGATCATATTGATATGCCCTACAGTGTAGAGAAAACTACAGTTAGTCTGAAAAAACTAATACTTAGAAACTAATGGACTGATACTGACAAACTATCATCATAAAGAAATGACATACTCCGAAAGAAAACATGCATTTGCATATGCAATTTTTCTGATCATTCTAATTCGTTGAGTTCCAGGAAAGACGAGTTTACTCAAGCATAAGCCACAGATCTGTAAGGCATCAGGTGCCAATAACATAGTTAGGACATATGAAACGCAACTGTTCGATACCATCACAGCTTATACAGCTGGTAACCATGTGTATACAATTGGTTGCCTCCTATTAATACTTGCTGATGTTAGAAGTCCACAACATTTAAAGCCAACAACACATGGCCTAGTTCTTTACTGTGTAGGCAATTCTATCTACTATTAGAGAGAGGGGAGGGGGCTATCTTTGCCAAGCTTTAGAGTGGTAAAGGGTTGAACAAGAAAGGTGAAGAAACATTGCACTGCAACTCTGGGAAATTATTCCAGCAGGAGGTTGTAACAGAATAATGGAACAAATACACATTACAGGCTGCTTTCATGCATTATTATGTACTCAAAACAGAAATGTGTATTGCAGTTTAACTACACAACCGTCTGTATGGTCTGTTGTGTTATCTCCTTTCATCAGGATATATATGCCTAACCAACCTGCTTTTCTGCATGTCAAAAACTATCTACCTAATTATTAGCAATCTATTAGCTCTTCTGCCATGCATGAAATACATAGCATTAGTAATTTCACTAAACATAACTCTATGCATTGTCTGTAGTGTTATCTCCTTTCATCAATTCCCAATCATGCCAATTGGATATATATGCATAACAACCTGACTCTCTGCATGTCCAAAACTATATCAAGCTAGCAATCCCCAATCCATTAGTTGCGTTAGAGGACATCAATGAAGTTTGTAGGCAACGCCATGATAGGCAGCAATATGAGCAATGATTTGCACAAAGAATCTTTATTTCTAAATGGAATAATTCAAATATAGATTTATAGAATTGACATAAGGTAAAATGCCAAATGAGCTATACTGGCGCAAACTCAGCCAGAGATCACTGAGAACTCATCTTGTTTCAGGTAATCAGCAACTCAGATCATAATTGATATCAGAGAAATCAATTAACCTAAAGAGTGAAACATACCAAGTGCAAGATGACAATTTTGGGGCTTGATCTTTTGCGAAGAAACGGATCAAACTTACAATAATTCTCATAATCAGAATGAGCATTGCATAGCATGCAGAAAAAGGGCAAGGAGAGGATCAAAAACAGCAATTCTTAAATAGGGCTGATACCTGTCAGGTTATTTGCACTTAGGTCCAGCTCGCTCAACACCAGAGAATCTCCCTTCAGAAGTCCACTAGGTACAAACCCAGTGAATGCATTGTTTGCAAGTCGCAAAACCTCGAGATCGTAAACATAATTGAACCCTGGCAGGTCTCCCGATAACTGATTATTGCTCAGATCAAGCAGCTTCAACCTCCCAAAAGTCGAGAGCTCAACTCCATCGATCAACGACCCAGTCAACTTATTGTTGCTAAGGTTCAGATATAGAACCGTCTCTGAAATATCTGCCAGAAACTTGAGTTCTTTGGGCGTGGTACTGGTGAGCAAGTTACCGCTAAAGTCAACATGAGCAACGGTTGACTCAATCAAGAATTTCCAATCAACACCACCATCCAATTGGTTCCAGCTCAGATCCACAGACTGGAGGTTCACAAGGAGGCCAAGCCCAGCAGGAATGCCCTTCGTGAAGGCATTGTGTGAGAGGTTCAGAGCAACCAAGCTCTGGAGGCCTTTCAAAGCTGCGGGCAAAGGGCCAGACAAAGAGTTGCCGCTGACATCCAGCGACTCAAGAGACGTAAGCCCATCGATGGACTCAGGCATTGGCCCTGAGAAGTTGTTCCCAGCAAACGACAGGTTCTGCAGGCTTCGGAGCTTGCCAGTATCCTCAGGGATTGGACCCGAGAACCGATTGTTTGAGATATCCATGAACTTCAAGCTCTTCATACTACCCACATTGCTCGGGAGGCTCCCGGAGAGATTGTTATTGGCCATCGAAAGCTTCACAAGCATCGTCAGGTTGGCGAACAAAGAGAGATCGGCGACACCTGAGATTCCATGGCCATCAAGCACGACCCCCGCCACGCTCGCGCCATTGCACACAATGCCGTTCCAGGAAGCCGGGCAGCCATTGAAATCGATCGACTCGTCGTTCCATGAGTCGGTGATGAAGCCGGCGGGGTCATGCGTGATACCCTTCTTGAACGCGAGGAGTGCGAGGATGTCCTGCGAAGGCAGCTGGCCAAATGCAGGGCCGACAACCAGGAGCAACACCAAGAAACCCCCAAGAATCCCCATCGCTGTCCTCCACAAGAGAGATTGGAAGCTAGTAGGCCTCAAGAACACGGCACCTGAGGCATTTCTTGGAGTAAGCGTGGAGTGTACCTATCAGTCTATCATACAGCTACTGCACCAGAACAATGCTACTAATAGCCACACCACTTAGTCCCTTCCAGCTGATTTCCACAGCTGCCCACACTGCCACAAAACCCCACTTTTTTAACTCCTCTAAACCTGCAATGAGCACAGAAATGGCAAGTTAAGCAAAGATTCCCACCTTAACAATCCACTAAAGACTGAATCTTTGAGCATCCAAGTAGCTAAAAATCTAGCTTTGACCCTAAAGTAGGCAAAAAAACCGCAACTTTAAGGATCCAAAGAGTTAAACCCCTCAGCTTTTAACTTTCTCAATCATGCAGGTAAAACTAAAAGGGGAAGCTTTGCACACTGAAACAGCCAACCACCACGACTTCAACCATAAACACGACTCAAAAGCAGAAACTGTGCCCATCCGAGCAGCCAAGAAACCTAACCCCAAATAATGCAGACCAGCCAACCAAAACCAGCAGTGATTATATACATCTCCTTACCGGGCAATGAGAAGCGTCGCTCTCGCGCATTAAGACAAGGCGCCGGTACCACCACCCAGGACACCTTGGAGAATGATTGGCGCTGAGTTGGGTTGCAGGGGAGGAGGGCAACGCGATGCAATGGGGGCTAGGCGGGAACCGTGGAGCGAGGGGAAGACGGCGAATGCGGAACCCTATCCCTAGATGGGGATGGGCTCTTGGGCGCTGCTGCTTGGGCGGCGGAGGAGAAGAGAAGGGAGTGGAGCGGTGGCGGCAAGCGGCAGTGGGGTATGGGAGATTGGGAGTGCTTTTCCTCTCTGTTGGCTCGATGCTTTTCGTTTCTGTCTCGCGGTATTTTATTGTCCCTTTTGCCTTGTGGTCCTTACAACAGACTGTAATTTCGATTGGACCCTTTCCAGGAGTGAGCGTAGTTTTGTTCTAGTGTGATTTACTCGTTTAGGATGAAGTCAAAACTTTTAATGACGGAAAAGGAATCCGTACATTTGTAGTTCCAGGTGATCGATTGTTTTGGTTTGCTCGTATGTTTTGCAAATATAGTATTTTGGATTGATGAATATACTGATGTATCTCTGAGTCTTGTTGGTATTAAGATGTCTTTAGAAATATACCAACATGTACTTACCTCTAATCATGGTCCATGACGCATTCATTCCCTTACCAACATAAGCTCACCTAGTAAAGGCCAATTAAATGTAGTCTATCAAAGTATAGTTACTATAGGACAACTAAAACCATTGCATCGACAAACCAATCTCAACTAGGCAAACAACAGTGGGTCCCTTAAAAAAGGCATGTCCAAAATATGTTTTGTCCAGGATGTACAAAGAAGGGAATTAAGATGCGGCACGTTTGTGTACAAGTGAGAGCGGTAGTGCATTTTTTTTTTTTTTTTACTTGGTTGGGAAAAAGGAAAGAGGAAGTCATAATAATGCATCCCAAGTAAATTACCCTGGTAGGAAAGGTTTTGATGCGAAATACATGAGTTGGGAGGGGCGAGGACGCAAGATGGCCAAAGTTGCGCTTTCTTTATGTTTTGGTCCTTTTTTTTCCCGCTATTTTACCCCCAACCGCACCCGCCAAAACCAGCGCCACGCCACGCAGCAGCGAAAGCTTGAGCCTTCAGCTCACCTCGGGTCCCTTTTGCGCCTCGCGGACCCCAAATCGCAGCTAAAATGCGGCGAAAAGCTCAGTCTCCGGCACGCGCGCGGGGATGGGCCCTGGGCCCTGGCCGAACGAGACGAAAACAAATGCTTTGCTTCTTTTGCTTCGTGATGCGTTTCTCGTCTCACTTCAAGTGTGTTTTCGCGGGGATTTTATGCGTGAACGTGGTGTTTTCTTAGCTCGTAATAATACTACTACTAGTACTAGATTTAGGGGTGAAAACGGTGTGGGCAATTCCCGCCCGACCCTACGCCAAATACTTTTTTTTCAGTCTCAATCTATATGCCTATTCGAGAAATATGGGTTAGGTACAGAGAAAACAATGTACGCTTGGTATCCGTATTTAGTAAGATATTTAGGAGATATCTGATAAATAAACAAAATGGTTATCCGATAAAACATCACTATCATTTAAAATCCTCTGTGTTTTTCTAGTTACGACTAAATTACAGTATGAATTTATATTTAATTATGTTTATGTTATTAAGTAGGATAAATAATTCTTTAACATGTACTATAATTGGCAGTGTCTTTACTAAAGTTATATCTTTTCTTTATGTACGTAGTATCTATCAAATTATCTAGAGAGGTGCTTCCAAGATTTTCTTTTTGACAGTTACACAAATATTAAAACATAAATAAAGGGTAGATGGTGATTACTTATCCTTTCGCTTGCTTTAAGATTTTGTGCAACTTGTATTAGGAGAAAAAGCATTGAAGCATTGCTCAATTATCTATCACTGATTCGAATCCGATATGCATCCGCTCTATGCCTGTGTCTCAAAAAATCCTAGTATCCGTATCTGAGATATCCGTATATGTTTCCGAATCCAAAGAAAAAATATAGATTAAGATACGAAAATAGCAATATCCACCTTATCCACACTGTTTTCAACCGCGACTAAAGGATACGAGTATGGTCCGAGATCTGAGCTCAAACTTGTTTCGGCGATGAAGTTGAATGGACGAATACATGGGAGTAACATCTCTATCCCACCTTAGGGTATATACAATGATACAAGTTGCACAAATCTTGAAGTAAGCGAAGGAGTAATTAATCATCATCTATCACTCATTTATACTTTAATATTTGTGCAATTGTAAAAAAGAAAAGTATGGAAGCACCTCTCACTTTCATATCATCTGTGGATAATACTAAAGACAACTCATAAAATAAACTGTCTATATGACTGTTTGTATGATCTCTTATACAATTAATAGATTGTATGTACAATGGTATACATAATATAAAGCTGTATATAAAAATATCTGTTAAATTGTAAATAACATCTTTCTCTCTATCTTTTCTCTCCTTCGTATCATCTAAATTTTTATATAGTATAAGATTATAGTCAGATGACATGTATCAATATACGTGCCCTTGTAGAGCACGAAAATAACAGAGAAACAAGAACCGCTACAGTTGATGAGATAAAAACTATGTGCTCGTCACATGGCATTCGGACCCAGAGGATCCCTCCCTTCAGATACGTGGGGCCAACATGGGGGCCCTTCCCTACCTGCAGCTGGCAGGCACTGCCACTCTCCAGTCCCCAGCTAAAATGCTTCTACAGTATTACTCGTATTAAAAGTTGGAACTAGCAAGTAGCAACCACCAACACAGCAAACGGGCAAGATTCCCATGAATTTTTTTTAAATAATACTATTTTTATTCTATTTTACAAAAATAATATACCAAATTTTTTTTTACAAAACTACCCACTAAATGGCGACAGAGAGTCTGTCGCCATTTCAAAAGGCGACAGACAGCCTGTCGCCGTTTCAGATAGGGACAGGCTCTCTGTCGCCATTTCAAATGGCGACAAAGAGCAACCGTCACCTCGTCGCCAATTTAAATAGCGACGATCATGCATCGCCATTTGAACGACGACAGACTCTGCTGTCGCCGTTTGAATCGGCGGCATACGCTACTATATAAAGTCGCACGCGGCCTGCGCCCCACTCGAGCCAGCCACCGAGCGCACAGAAAAAAAAAACAGAGAGGAGGAGAAGGAGAAGGAGAAGGAGGAGGAGGAGAAAGGGAGAGGGAGAGAAGGAGATCTGCATTTCGTCAGGTACTATTTTTTTTTGTAAGTATTTAAATGTTAAATATGTAATGTAGTAATCAGATTAAATAGAGTAATAATAGTTATTTAGCTAGATGACTTAGTTAGGAATGAGTACCTGATGCATGTAAGGATAGATGTTTAGTTAGATTAATTAGTTAGGAATTTATAGTTATGTCGGTATGGACAGATGTTTAGTTATATGACTTAGTTAGTAATTAATAATTCGTTCGGTACGGATTAAAATGTCGTAGAGGACTTGTAGGTTCTCTGATCGTAATAATAGTTATTTGATTAGAATTTGTGGATAAATTTTTGATGTAGGGATGACCTAGAGGTAGGGATTAAAATTTCGATTGTAATAATAGTTTTTTTATTAGAGATTCTGGATAAATTTTAAATTTAACTGGAAAATGTAGAATCCAAATTCGGTTATTTGTGTACTGAGAAATCGGAGATGTCATGTAGAGCTGGCTAGCTAAAATTGTCAGGACCGAAAAATAACTCAATCTGTAGAGGTTCCTGACACATTAGTTTAGTCATGTTCTCATAGAAATTTGAAATGATTACTAATCAAGAATTTGTAAGAATTGAAATATTGCAACTCTCATCGATTAAATTGTCTGCGTGAGTATGAACCGAAAGAAAATGAATTAAACTACGTTCTTAGAATTCAAATTTGTGATCATTATTAGTCATACAATGTAGCGTTAAATTGTGCAAATGTTAAGAGTTCGATGAATTTGCATGATGTATGGATGATAGAGTGAAATTTAAAATATATTATGGAGAAGGAGTTCGCAAATGGGTGTTGAAGGGTAGATCTAAGTCATTTCGCAAGTGTAGAGGCTAGCCATCACGCCAGCAGGGAGCGTTCATGGGCTACGGTTATGAGATGGTTGTACCACATGTTCTCTTTGGCCGTGAATTGCATGATCCGAAGTTACACGAGTAGTTTGGTCGGAGAATAGATTGCACGTCTTCGAGTTAATGGAAATAAGAAGGCGAAATCTTGGAGTTCAATGCGTAAGAATTGCAATTGAGAAAGGATGGCCATTAGTGTTATTGGCACAAGCATTTGAGAAAGTCAATACCGGGCATGCGACACAAAGAAGAGGTTGTTGATGAAGAACCAGAGGAAGTTGGGGAGAGCAGTAGAAGTAGAGAAGGCTTAGTAGAGCAGGATGTAGGTTCGGATCAGTACGAAGTGCAAGGTGAGAGAGCTGATGTTGCAATGGGAGAGGTTCAAGAAGCAATGGGTATGGCGACGAGGCGAAAACATTGAATCGATGGTCGGGCGATGGACACAGAGAATGAGGACTATGAGGCTTTAAGTAATGATGAAGCCGCTGAAGATCTATTCCCTGCAGAGTGGGATGAGTATCCGTTCGACAGGCTGGTGGTGAACGATGATGAACAGTTCCCTTCGCAGTATGATCGAATGAGGTGAGACAAGGTGCAATTTACAAGAATAAGAGTGAGGTTCAAGAAGCGAATAGCATGGGCGTGTCGTTGCGCAGAACCTTCAAGGTTGTAAAGTCCGATCGGCGGTGTATGATGTCGATGCCGACGGAGGGTTGCTCGTGGCGTGTCCATGCGTACCACCCTAAATGGGACACCATTTGGAAGTGTTCTATAGTCGTCCCACATACATGTGTACTAACGGAGTCTGCGCAGTCACATCGGAACATATCATCAGGCTTTATTGCCAATGCAATGTACGGAGAGATTGTAGGCAACCTAGATTTAAAGCCACGGGCCATCGTACTCGCAATACAACAAAGGTTCCAGTACACAATAAGCTACGCGAAGGCATGGAGTGCAAAGCAGAAGGCATTGGAAACACGGTTCGGCACGTACGAAGACTCCTACCGAACTTGCGTGTTTGCTTGGTGATAAAGGACGTAAATCTCAAACTTATGTGGACATTTGTGAGCATCCTTCGCAGCGCTTCTCTGGGAAGATGGTTTTGAAGTGGGCATTCTTCGCTTTAGGTGCATGCATCAATGCGTTTAGGCATTGTCGTCCTTCGTTATGTGTGGATGGGATATTTTTGACTGGTAAATACAAAGGGCAGATATTGACTGCCATAAGAGTGGATGGCAATAATCAAGTTCTCCCCGTAGCGCTCGCATTCGTGGAGGGTGAAAACACAGATAGCTGGCATTGGTTCCTACGGAATGTTAAAGCCGGTGTCGTTCATCAGTGGCCTGGAGTGTGTATCATACACGATCGGCATCTCGGGCTTTGAGGGCAATTATTGATTGCGAGAAGGTGTGGATGAGACTCATCTATGGCCTGATTTGCGTAGTAGGTGGTGCAAGCGCCATATGAGTGCCAACTTTTACAAGTAGTTCAGGAACAAGGAGCTAACAAAGCTTTTCAAGAGGCTCTGCGACCAGAACCAGCAGAGAAAGTTTGATGTACTCTGAAAGAAATTGGATGAGCTGACATCGAGGCACACACCGAGGCAACGAAAGGGCGGCCCGGCCACGTGGAGGCCCCAGTATCGCTGGAGGAGTTACCCACTGACCCTCCTCACCTGGTTCGAAGGAATGGGAGGGCTCTGAAATGCTTCTCCGAATGGATAGAGCATGAGCCTAGGGAGAAATGGGCTCTGCTTTACAACACCGATGGTGCGAGGTATGGGGTCATGACAACAAACCTTGCGGAGGTTTACAACTGGGTGATGCGAGGGTTGAGACACCTTCCCTTGGTTGGTATAGTTGAGGGTGTTCTTCATGGCATCACAAAGTATTTCGTTGATCGCTATACAAGGGCGGTCACGCGCATGAACGATCCTGCTATGAAGTATTCAGAGATGATTTCTGCATACATGGAGGACAAAGGCAAGAAGGGGGAGATGCACGCAACAACGAAGATGGGTACAAGGGAGCTCCGTTTCGAGGTGAGGTGCAAGGAGAAAGCCGGTCGTGGGACGAACCAGCGAAAAGTTGCTCACGAATGCATCATACACAGGCAAACTTGTGTCTACACCTGCAATAAGCCTCGTCTATTACACAGGCCATGCTCCCATGTTATGGCTGCCTGCTCAACGATTCATATGGATCCAGGTATATTCATGTCTCAATTCTTTAGTAAGGAAGCTGTGGCTGCAACTTGGAGCGCGGAAATGTACGGTTTTCGAGTGGTGGGTTTATTCACGGAGCACAAAAGCTGGGAGGATACCGTTGGGTCCCAGACATGAGCAAGCTAAAGGGAGTAGGAAGAAGGCAAACCAGGCGTATAAGGAATGATATGGACGCCGCTGAAAGTGGTCGCCGCGTAAAGAAATATTCTGCTTTCAAGGAGACAGGACACTCTTTCAAGAGTTGCCCGAAGATTCAGAAGCCGTGAAGTGTTATATGTTCTTTCCGTTCTGAACTGTGGTTTACTTCGATGCACTAGAATTTCATTTGCTTGTATCGAATTCGTACGTGTGGTCAAAATATGTACTATGAATGTTATTGTACTTGATTAAATGAGAGTGTAGTATGTTGTATTCATTTTGTATCTTTTTAACGCTTTGCACATAGATGAATATTTTTACTTCCATGTATTACGTGTGCTCTAAATTACGATAGTACTTGTTCCATTAATATTCTATTTGTAATTGTTGTATTTATTTTGCACTTTTTTACACCTTGTAGTAACATAAACATTTTTATTTGCAGGCATGGCGGCCGGACAGTTGTACGAGTTGCTTGACCCGTCGGTTGACGCGACTCACCGGAGCCGTTTAGCGACCTTGCCCCTGCAGGGTGGGGAGGCGACGTTGGAGCTTGGGGCCCTGCGCTTGCGCACCCCCATGAAGGCGTGGCGTCTCGATCCGCGTTGGATCCCGAGGTTATTTCAATTTCGTCGCAGTGTTGTACTCATGTCCTCTTCAACACCACAATAATAATTGTCACATTCTTTTGCAGGTTGAGGGCGGTTGGCCTACTACCTGTTGCCCGTATGGTCGAGGCGACCGCCGCGGATGCGTAGGACCGACGGAGTGCCTCTAGGCGGTTCCCTTACGACATGAGCTTGCTGACTGCTCTAGTGGACCGGTGGCGGCCTGAGACCCACACTTTTCACCTGCCGTGTGGTGAGATGGTGCCGACACTAGAGGACGTCAGTTACCTCCTGGGCCTGCCCTGCTCAGGGGATGCGGTGGTTCCTGCAGACGTCAACCCAGAGTGGCAGGCAGATATCCTCCACCGGTTCCAGGGGGTGCTACCTCAGGCACAATACACAACTTTCGCAGCTGCGCACGGTCCGACGCAGCGGTGGCTTGTGCAGTTCTACGTAAGTGCGATTTTTCCTTGTCGTATGTGATTTGACTAACCGTGTGTGATTTTCATTGCATTTAACAACCTAACCTTTACTTTCTGCAGCCCGAGAGGATGGTACCCGGAGTTGGGGAGCAGACCGTCGCCCGGCACTTGGAGGCGTATCTTCTGTGGCTCTTCGGGTGGGTCTTGTTTTGCTCGTCGCACGGGGACATTGTCGACAGGCACATGATCCAGTTTGCGAGGACGATCGCCGATGCCAACTTGGAGGAGATCCCGCACCGGCTTGGGACTGCGGATTTGCCGCGACGCACGGACACATCGTGGCGACGGTGTCGTCGCGTGTCCGACTCGTCCACTCTTGCCGGATGCCCTTTGCTACTACAATTGTGGTCGTTCGAGAGGTTCCAGATCGAACGACCACAGATAGACCTGTCAGCTTACGGCCCAGCCTTCTACAGGGTTCCCGGGGACGAGGTTGATCGCCCGACGATGGGGGCATTGTGGTGTCGCCGACCGGTCAGTACTATCTATCGTAGCCGTATGTTGTTTTTTTAATTCTCCACATGCTGTACTAACGTTAATCGCTGTTGTTTTCTTTTGCAGCCGCGGTTCACCCCAGTTACGACGCACGCTTCGTACCCTCAGTACGTAGCGATGTTGGACCAGCTCACGGACGACCGCATCATATGGCGCCCCTACGTTCCTGAGCTTGTCCAGGCACGTGCGCCGCTTGGCTTGTCGCTGCAGTGCACTACTGACGTGGCGTACTGGTTGACACGACGTCACTTGGTGTTCGACGTGTTCGTCGAGCCATACGCCGCCCACCGCGTCTTGAGGCAGTTTGGTCTGCAGCAGGCGTTCCCAGTACCCACAGGCGACATCGTTCTAGCAGCCGTGCACTCGTTCGTATTTCTACATTTTCCCTTCTATTAGTACTTACGATCTCGGTGGCTTGCGAATTAATGTTGCGCTTTCGTTTTTGCAGGTACACACGCAAAGGCTTCGCTCGACGCAGAGTGGGCAAAGACGCATGGTACCTCATGCGCAGCAGTGGGCACTGGCTCTTGCGGATGTGATCGACGAGACTGCCCCCTACGACCACGGCACGTACGACGCATATATCGAGTGGTACAGCACGCGCACCCGCGTTCGAGTTGTGCGTGTCGTGGAGTCACCTCCTAGGAACGATCCGACCACTTCCGACACATACCCCACCCAGCCAGACTCCGCTTTCCACCGCGCGGTTCGTACTCCTTCCATTTGTCATTCATTGTAACGTCTTGAAAATTATGCCAACTAACTAGCCTCTTTTCGTTTTCGCAGAGCGACCTTGCCAGGGAGGCACACGAGGCGACGTCGACGTTGATACAGGCGGTCGGTGCCACCCATACGATAGGGGTCACAACGGACGGCCTTCGAGGGGCGATGCGCCATATTTAGGACTTGACTCACCGTGTTGTACACCTGACGTCGTGTAGGCGGCCCAGGGCAGACGACGTGGTACAGATCCCCCCTCGTTCGTCTGCTGTACGAGGTCGACACAGCGCACTCGACCGCCCTCGTCCGGACCTCCACCGGGCTCCACCGTACCGGACCGGCGTCATCCCGATGACCGCAGGTACATCAGGTGGTCTCTTTTTTCATATATTTTGTTGTTCATATAACGTGTCGTTCTAACTTAAAAAGTTTGTCAACAGCGGCCGATCCTGCCCCTGACCAGAGTGCGAGCACCTCGGGGACTACAAGATTTTCGGGATGAGGACTTGACTTTCTCGTGGATCCATATCGCCGATCCGCGGGTGTGGTACTTGGTTCGTCGCACTCGCATCGACCTCACCCATCTCGGTAAACCACACACAGACGCCACATTCGCCACCCGGTCCGGCCTCCTAGAGTACTCGTGGGCGTGCCCTCGACCAGCTCACATATCCGTCTCGACATGTGCAAATGTCAGAGGAGGCCCGGGACCACACGAGGTGTTGCACCGCCAGGGCCCTAGCTAGTTTGTTTCTTTTACACATGATGTACCGTGAACAATATCATCTTTTACTTCCTTAGCTCATGTAATATCACATATGTTAGTTTTATTTATGAAGTTTTGTGCTATATATAATCTTTTACTTACGTGGCACTATTTGTAAATACGCTACTAGTACCTTTGTCACGTCGATAGACAAAGACACACGTAGCTACTTTGTCGGTCGATGCGACAACACGTTGGCAACTATCCCAAATAGCTTTTTCTTTCATATATTTTGTAATGAACACAAAATGATGCTTTATTTCCTCATATTACGTCAAATTCAGCTATGGAATTTTATTTTCATAAGTTATTTTTTATTACGGTATGATCATTATAGCTTTCCACGTATTCCGTAAAATAACAGGTTTACATGACAAATTATGGAGTAATAGCCCTGAAACACCCTTTGACATATGTATGACCTTGCAGCAGCTTTTCACGCACGATTA
Source organism: Otatea glauca (assembly GCA_036346275.1). NCBI lineage: Eukaryota > Viridiplantae > Streptophyta > Magnoliopsida > Poales > Poaceae > Otatea > Otatea glauca. The sequence continues at coordinate 32,334,788 of CM070724.1, read as the reverse complement.
GACAACTCACGGGCGCAATGCTTTCAACCTTTTCAGGCCGATTTGACCACACGCTGACAGACCTCTACTATTTCGCACACAGGCTTTGTCACACATGCAGGCACAGTTCAAAGTGACCACTCACTGCCTACTTTTGTTCGTGCTGACAGGTTGTTTGGCTTTTCTCAAATGGTGACAAGTCGTGCAGCCTTCCGCAGAAGGTGACTGGTGGTGCAGTTTTGATGATGGGTGACACGTCGTGCAGCTGTTCATAGAGGATGCCAGGATGTCAAACTGGACAAGTGCTGTAGTCGTGCGGAGTAACCCCTCACCACCACTATAAAACCGGCCTAAGGGTACACATCCAACACCGCCAAACAAGCAATACACGCCAGCTAAATCTACACAAATTAGGGCACGATGTCGTTCTACCGTCGTCTCTTCAGCAAGCAGAAGTCATCCCGCCCCGAATACCCGGATACCAATAGCGTGGGCCTTGATTCTGCGGAGTTGCCTGCACCCAAATGCGATCGCAACCTTCCGCGAAGATGATGCAATCTACCCACGGAGAGACGGCCGCCGCGTTCACTCTCAAGTTGTGCCCCCCTCATGGGTAAACCTACTTGTATCCATAAAATACAAAGCACAAGAGTACCATTTCATGCATCGTTCTTTCTTTTCTCAAAGACAAGGACCGGTGTTGCTTCTTCCAATGGATCGACGGGCCGGAACGGCGTGACTTCGAATTTATGTACAACTGCCATGACGCCTACCCCGCTTCGCCCGAGAACTTCACCCAGTGGGAGAGGCTGCCAGGATATGTCCCCGCTCTAGATCGACCAGAGCTCAGGGCCGGTGGGCAAGGGGCCAACCAACGGGTGAGTTTCATGTGACATACTCATGTTTCACTCACAAAGTAGTAATTCTAAATCAGTTCATTGCATACAGGAGTTCAAAAAGAAAATTGCAAAATTGCTGGAGTCAAAGGAAAAACCTCCTCAAGGCACACCCGAAATGCCCGACTTTTGCGAACACAGCCTTCAGGCAGTGGTAGATACCTGCCACGATGAACTAGCGGACCGAAGATTCTACCGGTGCCCCTTGGCCGAGGATGAATGGTGCGGCTACTTCAATTGGGTGGACCCGGAGACATACCACCCACATCTCAAACTTCCTGTATGGGATAACTGGGGGAGCAACCCTCTCCGTGGTGCTACTACCGCCCAGAAAAGCCAGACCCCGAGTACGCCTACGGTGTTATTCAACAGCCAAAGCGGGTATACTGCATTGACTGTAGGGCACGCTTCCGGTTGTACAACGATAAGCCCAACACACACCTCCTGCACCATACAGTGGAGTGCGAGCCGAAACAGAGCAGACGTCTCGGCAAGTGTCCGCTAACGCCAACACACCGAGGTGCAAGAGGTACCTCCTCTCAAGAGAAAGGGACAAGGGAAGCGGTAGGCCGAGGTCCGCACCACGCAACAAATCCTTGACGCGTTACGCAGACCATCCGGGAACCTAGGTGGTATTATCATAGGGGACGCCGGGAATTGGGATGACATGCCCATGTGAGAGGGCAAAAATCCATATCAAAAAGACCAGAAAATTCTGTCTTATACACCCGAGACGGACGGCATAGGGCACCCATTCGGCGATAGCTGGGAGCACTGCGGATCCCCATGGAGTTCTTTCATAGTAGGGATTGAGCTGTGCCCGAGTACAAATCTCAAAATTTACATAGGTCAGGTAATATGCAGAAAATGTGGGACATCATTCGTTTGTACCAGATAGGCGAACGATCATCCGCTCCACCATGACAACCATGCTTTCGTTAGTTAGTTCGGCAAGCAATTTCGTCACTGTTGTAATGCCCTTGCAATATAATCTATCTATTGCTTATTTTATCATCTGAACTTTCGATGTATGTGCCCTTACATATATGTTCAACAAATAATTTAAGTGCTTCGTGGGAACTATTTATAACATGCGTTGTTGTCGACTATAATACTTAGGGTTGTTGCACTAGTGGAAATTAGATGCAAAGCAAGGTGTAAATTAAATATTTTCCCAGAATATGGTAGTGCACATATCAAAGAGCAAATCTGGTCTACTCTTCCTAAAAATTATATTTAAACAATAAATTTTACGGTCATCGAAAAGGCTAAAAATCACTCTCCCTGATCTCAGATTCGCACTCTCTTTGATCTCCCTCTCCCTTTTATTCAACAGTACACCGAACGAGAATGACGAACAAAAAAATTTGATTTTTTTTCCTGAAAAAATTTACTCACAATTACCACATTAATTTCGTTAAACATCGCAACAACTAATACTGACTTTTTATTAACTGCAGCTCATAATTTACATACATTTTTCCATTGATATCAAATATATTTTTTGCAATTCGAATAAAAAAATGGCAAAACCTCTCTGTCGCCATTTCAAACGGCGACAGAGAGCATATCCCTATCTGAAACGGCGACAAACTGTCTGTTGTCATTTGAAATGGCGACCGACTCTCTGTCGCCGTTTAAAATGGCGACAAGTGGGTAGTTTTGTAAAAAAAAATTTGGCATATTATTTTTGTAAAATAGAATAAAAATAGTATTATTTAAAAAAAATTCAGATTCCCATGCCCAGCCTCCTATTAACCTTGCCCATGATACGGTCAAACGGACGGTAAAAACTAATTGCCATGTGTACAAGGCAGGTAAAAAATCAGCAACCCAGCCAACCTTTGACCTCATTTAGATCGGGTGATTATTCACACAATCACACCTGTATCCGTATCCACCAACCTGGCTGCTCTGCTCATCAATAGTACAGGACTACAGGCACATGTATTATTCATTATTCAGTCTTTGCCCCACGACACACCGGCTGAGGCAGTAGAATCCTATTCTTTCGAACAACTTTTTTCTTGATCGTAGATGTACCGTTTCGGAGTCATAGTCTGTGCAATGTGCACTTTGACGCAGAGATCTTAAATAAGTTCTTTGGGATCGTAATTCCATCCAGGTCGAACTAAGCACTAGTTTATGTTACTCTTTAAAAAAAAAGCTCCAATTAAGCATAGTTAGCTTGTCAAAGCTTATTTGATTGGCTAGACTCTTTATTTTGATTTCTTTTCCTAGTTTGGTCTAGTTTTCCCTTTTAATTTTTGTACATCATCTTGTTCTCTTTTTATTCATACATATATATATATATATAGGCACCATGATTTCAAATGCGCGAATTTAAGCCATATTCGAGTATATTTTTCAAAAATTTCAGTTTTAGAGTATATACCCATCAATAACAATTCAAATGAAACATACCTTTGAAAAAATATACTCGAATTCAAAGATTTTGAACGAGTTTGGATCACATGCTTTGCTGATTTATATATAAAATCGACATACCTACAACCAGCTATCATAAAAAAGGGAAACTCTAGTTTGAATTTCAGTTCAAACTTGTTTGAACTAGTTAGTAAACTGGTTAAACTCAATATCCTAAATTTTCAAAAAATTCCGCATGAAAATACACAGAGAAAATATCTTTTTTAGATTATATAGTATAATTACCTAGGGCACCATGGTGCCTGGGCATCATAATCTAAAAAGGATATTTTCTCTATATATTTTCATGCGAAATTTTTTGAAATTATTAGGATGCTAAGTTTAACCAATTTACTAACTAGTTCAAACTAGAGTTTTCCTTTTTGATGATAGTTTGGTTGTAGATATGTACTGATTTTATATATAAATCAGCAAAGCATATGATTCAAACTCGTTCAAAATCTTTGAATTCGAATATATTTTTTCAAAAGTGTATTTCATTTGAATTGTTAAAGATGGGTATATACTCTACAACTGATTTTTTTTGCAAAAATATACTTAAATATGGCTTGAATTCGCGCATTTGAAATCACGGTGCCCCATTTCGGCTTCCTATGTATGTATGTATGTATGTATGTATGTATGCATGCATGCATGCATGCTGTAGGGTCTTCTCTACTGCTTCCGTTAAAAAAACATGGTAAGTTGGTGACTTACATGAATGGACTATATGTTGTACCCAATAAATGGGAACGCGATTGTTTTATTATATTGTCCTATTTTTTGTATATATTTATTTACCGAGTAAAAAACTTTCACATTCTAACTGTTCTGTTCAGAAAAGATGCCCACTCACTTTTATTACCCACTTCTCTTCCCTCTTTTGATTCCATTTTTTAAGCAAACAGGTAGTGATCTTTCTGTCATTAAGTAAAGCTGCCCATGTGTATTTTGACCCCAAGCACTTGTAATCTGCCATAATTTATTCACTCCTCTTGCTGAGATTCCTACTGTCAAAAAAGATACTACTACTACTACATTGCAGATCAGATGAACTGAGATTTAAACTAAATTTAATCTATCAAATGGACCACCCTCCTTTCTGCAAATGGAGTAATGGATTCTTTCTACACCAGATCTTAAGATTGCAATTGCAAGCACCACACCAGCCAGAGAGATGGTGGTTAGACATTAATAAAAGGTCAAAGGCTCAACAGCATCCAAAGGTAAGGCACAAAAAGTTCCAGTCTTCAAGACCTTCACTCTAAGTGCCAGCTAAACATGTACCATGATTGTTCACTGCCCACTCACTGCTGGTATGCAGGAGCTGACCCAAAGTTGCTGAGTTGATGCTTTAGAGGAAATGCCTGCCACTTTTGCAAACTTTCAAGGTGCACTTAACAGTAACCGCCTAGCTTTAAGCACTTCGTTACAGCTTGATCTGGATCCTGAAAGTGAGTTTTACCTTTCCCTGCAGATGTAGTGGTAACGATGTATGTGCAGACACGACTTGTGTTCAAGCAGTACAAACTCAGCCAGTTACAACAGTACATCAAGTTCAGGTTATGGTAAGGTAATTTCAGAACTTGTCAAACCATTCAACTGCAGATAGTACAAACAATAAAAGCTAAACAGTTGAAGCTCGAATGGATTAAGTGGGGACAGCACCTAACTTGTACAAAAGCATTCAGTTCTCTCTTGACTCAGCTGATTCCATTGGTTCCCCAGCTCACCAAGATCAAATAAGACAGTGAAGTAAGTTAGGACTAGGAATAGAGCTGCAAGTGTTGTATTTCTTGCTTGGAAGTAGTTAACTCTGCTTATGACTTACTCTATAGAATAAGCTGTCTAGCTAATGTTAGTTGGTATGGTCAATCAAATGCCCATTATCAAAGGCATACACTCATGTTCAATCCTCTTGTCTCCTGACAAAATGGATGACAAAATAAATGAGAATTACTGCACAAGAACATATAATCTGTGGCCTGTGTGTTTGGTTCAGATGACTTGTAGTCTAGTAAAACAAAGAGCATGTTTTACCCTAATGGACCCACTCAAGTGGTCACAAACAGAGCAAAATTGCAATTAGGCATGGCTGATTAGTACACAGTGGGCTGCTCACTTTACATCGGTGCATGCTGCAGTTGTCTTTACAGCGAAGAGAGCATGCGAAATGCCCAAGCTTTGTTGCATGGAACAGCTTGCAGTATGCACTGCGAAACTTCTAGCTAAAAACTTACCACTGTTTCGCCTTTTGAGCTTTGGTTAAGTGCATCTTTTAACTCTAAGATACCACCATCTTGCAATCTTGAATACTCCGTCCTGATTGCTAACTGCATGCCAACTAGGAGTTGACTACAAAACACAGGACGCATAGACCTACCTAAAGGAAAAAAGGGCAGCATACTCAAAAAGGGGGTCAAATTTCACCATTTTTATCCAACCTAAGAATGGTACATTTCCCATGTCCTCTCCTTTCTATGTGTTGTGTGTACATTATAACCCATGTCTACTCATGCTTTCAACCCTTCCAACACAAGATACACTCTGACCCAAGCATGGAACAAGATCAGGCGAATAATTATGAGAACCCCAATAACTCCCAATAATATCACTTTCTTCCACCAATACTTCTCTATGTTGCTTGCTAGATATTCTGCTTTTAGTAGACTACACGAATTGTAATCTTCCCATATCAGAAAGGTACCATCATCATAGAGGTCCAGTTAGGGATAGTGATCACTAGTATTTAGGACTAGTTATTCTAATAAATCTCACTCCATTGGGAGACAAAATAAGTAACTAGCAATGGAGTGATTAATGATTGCTCTACCCCATCCAACCAACATAAACCCTACACATATATGCACCCGTGCCTGCACAGGGAAGAAAGATGCAACTCTATTGCCTTGGTTGTTGCAGATGCTTCTGGGAGGAATCCTAACTGTTCATCATGGCAAATGAAAACTTGTGTTGGTTGAGCTCATGAAGATCAAAAGACTCATAATGATACCCACTTTTCCTTCTGAAAAACAAAAACTTGCTACCTATGTGTCCACTTTGTTTTGGTTAGGTAGCAAAAGATCAACTGGTCAATAGTATTTGCTTGTACCTGCAACAGACCATGTCATTCCATAAGACAAAAGGGAATAGTCACTGCAATCAAGTTGGTTTCAAAAAAAAAAAAGAAGAAGAAGAAGAAGAAAAAAGAACTACAATCAACAGGATGTCACACTGTGACAGAATCATAGAACTGACTTGGAAACATGGATCTTTTGTTGGACCTGGTGAGTAGTTCATCTCCAATTTTCAGCCCAAGAAAACTTGGTCAGCCTTTTTAATAAGATTCTGAAGGCCCAGACGGGGAATTACTCTTTTTTTCATTAGGATTTGATTTGGAGAGATGCTTCTGTGCTTTTCTTTTTTTCTGTGTTGGTTAGGTAGAGTGAAATTTGAAAATTCCCTATCAACACAACAAAATTAGTTTCCTGATTTGATCTGTATGACAAAAAAAAAGTTTATCCAAGACATCATGGGGTATGCACCATTTACCTTTTTTACCACGGAAATGTGTAACTTTTACTTACAAATATCATTACTCTATTCTGATGATGCTAGCCCTGTTAGAGATAAGATCTTAAGAAATCGTACTCATCAGAATTGACTGGTAAAGGGACACCTGAAATTTCTCAACCAGGGGAACAATTAAACAAGGGAGGAAACTCTCGGTATTATCCATTCACCACCAACTAGATGCTCGTTCAAGATTTCGTAAGTACGTAATCTCTAATCAGCCAAGTAAAAGACAAGGATTGATCACGTGACCATGGCCCCATGACACAGCATTATAGCTACTATCCAACTGACAATTGACTAATAAATCCTAGTCACTCCCTGTCTGCTACTATCAACCTTCCTGTATTTAAACCAAGCATTGCTTATGACGAGTTAGCTAAGAGAAAATTTGCAGTAAATTCAAAGAAAGTGAGTGTTATCACATACAAATGGCTGCCTCTGTCATGGCGTCTCTGGCTCTGAAACCATCTCCTTCTCCATTGCTGGAACGGTCGAAGCTCCGAGGCGCACGGCCATCGGCAAGACCATCGTTACTCATTGTGGCCAAGAAAGCGAAGAAGATCCAGACATCCCAACCCTACGGTCAGTACATGCAGTAAAATTCAGAGTTAGAAACTGTAAATATTAGGCTTGGAATCAACTGAATTTAACATGAAATGCATGCCCCCGTTTCATGCACACAAATAGATAAGTGAGTCTCTTATGAATCTTCTTTTTCATATGGAAAGGATAATAAAGAATTGGTAGTGAACAAAACTATGTATTCTACCGATCTTTTAATCATCTAGTTGGCGTAAGTTTCAGCTGTAAATAATAAACAAGTCATGAATAAACAAACAGAAGTCACGAGTCAACACAAGGCATATTAGGAAAACTATTTACTCTATGAAGTATAAAAGATAAAAGATGACGTACTTATGTTTGCATAAGGTTAAGTATCTTGTGACTTCATTTGAATCCGTAGAGTGAAGACTTTGGTGTGTCATAACTTTATAAGCATTTGTAAGTTCCACTATGCTATAGAAATAGAAGGATATTGTTATGGCACTTCTGTCCTCCTGGCAACAAACATGTCCAACGCTTAAATTTATAGCTCTTTTACGGTACACTAAATTCAATAGAAACCATTCATTTTTTCGATCCAATAGATCAGATTAACTAAAATTTATTTATATTTTCTCTGGTAGTAGAATAGTAGAAATAATCTTAACAAATAAATGGTGAGAAGTTTTACGGTGTATTATACTGGTAGTATATAGTGGGTAGTAGAAATTAGATCCAACCGTTGATTTGTTAAGAATATTTCTACTACTATACTACTAGAGGAATTATAAATAACTTCTAGCTAATCTGATCCATTAGATCGAAAAGAATGAACGGTTCATATTGAATTTAGTGTACCGTAAAAAGAGCTATAACGGCTGAATCTGATTTCTACTACCCACTATATACTACCAGTATAATGCATCGTAAAATTTCTCTAAATTTATGGTACGACAATGTTACCCTGTTCACAAGGAGTAGCACTCTCCATGAATTTACCTTCTCACAAATTTATGGCATACTACAATCTAGGGCCTGCTGGAGGAGTTGTATTCAAGGAAGGTGTTGATGCATCTGGAAGGGCAGCTACGGTCAGTGATAAGCTCAGACAAGCATATTGGACAAAATTATAATTGTTCATAACTTAATGTTATTCCACTTTAATTAGGGAAAGGGTCTTTACCAGTTTTCCAACAAGTATGGAGCAAATGTTGATGGGTACAGGTAAAAACTAGCCAACCCAATAAAGAACAGTACCGACAATTTTTTCAAAAGGATAAAGAAGAAAGCATGTGAGTATGAGAAGAAATGCAGTGATCTAGATGGATGATGAAAAGTGAAATACCTACCAATTGTCAGTAAAAACAAATAACAACAAAATTCACAGATCATCTATCGACTTCAATTTTCGTGACATTTAATTGTTTCTTACTGTATTGCAGCCCAATATACACCCCAGAAGAATGGTCTTCAAGTGGTGATGTTTATGTTGGCGGTAAGCATAAACTGACATCCCAAAACAAGAATTTTTCCATTGCACACTGCTTCTTTAGATGTGTCAGAAGATGTTGATTATATCCCAAATCATATATTTACCTTCCTTTCTTGGTTTACACAGGAAAGACAGGGCTGTTTCTCTGGGCAGTCACTCTTGGTGGAATTCTGCTGGGCGGGGCTCTTCTTGTCTACAATACTAGTGCCTTGGCTTCTTGAAGCCTAGGTACAGCAAACGATGTACCGAATGATGTATATATAATCTAGATTAGAACTGTAACCAATTATGTACCTGGAGCTAAGTACAAGTATGATCAATGTATAAGACCGATAAAAAAGTAATGTTCTAAGTAGCTGCATGGTGCAACCACAATTTAGCAAGCAATAGAATGCTAACCGGCTCTACGGGGAAATGCTAGAGATTCTACAAACTTGGCATACTTGATTGATTATAATTTATAGAGCTGAACAATTTATTCTGCAAGTAAAAAGGAAAAAGAAAGAAGCCCTGGTAGCATGTCCTCAAGTATTGCATCTCATTTCCTCGCAAAAAAAAGTAATCCCTTCGGTCGTAAATAGTTCCTGTTTTGAACATAAGTGCAATCAAAATTTTGAAACTTTAGTTATCAATGTATTTTTAAATATTTCAATTGAATACATAAAAATCAAATATGTATATTTGTTCATAATATTACAATTTTATTATGTTTTATAAATATATTATAATAGAAATTAGTGATCAAAGCTATGTTTTGAAGACCGTATCAATATCAAAAATGATAACTATTTGTGACCGGAGAGAGTATTTCATATCGTTCTCGAGGATAACGACAGAATCAACAAAATCAGGTATCATAAAGCATCGTGTATATCAGCAGAAGTACAAACCCGAAATAATTAATAGTATTAATAAAATATAGTCTTGACAACACCAAAAAGATACTCTTCTGTTTTAGTTTCCAAATGCTGTCCAGGATGCTTCTAATGAGAATCTCAATTATTTATCATGACGTTTGGGTTCAAGATTAAAAGCCTAATGACGCTCTACATTTTTATTTTACCATTTAGAAAATCTCCTACCTACTGGTTATTAAATGTTGGCTGTACATGCAACCTGCATGACTATTCACAGAAGAAACTTGAAAAAAAAAACGGTGTCATCATGATATCACATCGTAAAGGACTCTTCATGTTGATAGGGCTCTTAGTATTATTTAACATCGTCGTAGATATGATGGTCATTTTAGATCGTGCCAAAAAAGATGGATAAATAAGTGGAGTGGTATCTCATTTGGTGGATGATGGGTTATCTATTCTTCAGTATATAGATGACACTATTTTATTTATTGAACATGATTTTGAAATGGCCAAAAACATGAAGCTCTTATTATGTACATTTGAACAACTTTTTGGTCTCAAAATCAATTTTCATAAAAGTGAAATCTCCTATTTTGGTACTGCTAAGGAATTTGAGACTCAATGCACACAGCTTTTTGGTTATGGGTTGGGCAATTTGCCTTTTCGATTCCTTGGTATACCAATTCATAGAAAGATTTGAGCAACTATTGAGTAATTGGAAGGGCAAGCATTTTTCTGCTGGAGGTCGCTTAGTCCTTTTAAATTCTGTACTTAGCAGCCTAGCTATATTTATTCTATCTTTTTTTCAAATACCACGTAGGATTCTCAAACTGTTGGATTATTACTGATCTAGATTTTTCTGGCAAAGTGATAACCATAAAAAGAAATATAAATTAGCTAAGTGGAGTATATTACGCCAACATAAGGACCGAGGAGGTATGGGTATTCAAGGCCTTGATGTAAAAAATGTCTATTTGATTAGTAAATGGCTTTTCAAACTTCTTAATGAAGATGGTGTTTGGCATCTTCTCATCAGAAGAAAATATATGAGGAATAAAACTCTTTTTTATGTAGAAGAGAAGCCAGGGGACTCTCAGTTTTGGTCAAGGCTAATGAGGGCTAAACATCATTTCTTCATATTTGGGTCCTTTCAACTTTGTAATGGATCTCAAATTTGATTTTGGCAAGATACATGGCTTGAAAATAATCCCATCTGTGTACAATACCCTAAATTCTTTCAAATTGTCCAGAAAAAACATACCATGGTGGCTGAAGTAATAAGCTCTAACCCACTTAATGTACCTTTTTGCTGAGCCATGACGAGACATAATTTAATAGCTTTTTATGAGCTTGTTACAAGCATTGCTGGAGTGCAGTTAATACCAGAACGGGATATTTTTCTATGGAATCTCCATCAGAATGGACAGTTTTCAATTCAGTCGATGTATCAAGCCTTAATGCATCAAAATATCCCCTTTACAAACCGTCAATTGTGGAACCTTAGGGTACCTTTAAAAATAAAAAAAATTCTATGGTACCTGTGACGTGGAGTGATATTGACAAAAGATAAACTCAGTAAAAGAAATTAAAATGGTAGTAAAAAATATTGTTTTTGTAACAACGAAGAAACTGTACAATACCTCTTTTTTGAATGCCACTTAGCTCGTTTCATATGGCATGTCATTCAAGTGGCTTTTAATTTGTTACCTCCTAGTAGCATGATCAATATGTTTAAGAGCTGGTTATTGAGGTTGGAAAAAGATTTAAGGGCTCAAATTTTAGTTGGGGCTGCCACTTTGTGCTAGTCAATTTGGCTATGTCAAAATGATGAGGTTTTTGATAAGAAAAAAATCTCTAATCCATTGCAGGTTATCTATCTTTGCACAAATTGGTTGCGTTCGTGGTCTGTGCTGCAGTTTCAGGGGTCTGGGATGTGGTGTCATTAGGATGCAGAATGTTGGAGATCGCGGTCAGGGATCTCTTCATTAGGCATGGCTGGAGATTTAGCAACAGGCTGTGTGTAGATTGAAATCTTCTGTTTCATGTTTCCTATGACTTGTTTCAATTTTTCTACTGAACATGTTCGTATCTTTCTTTTTCACAGCACATCAGCTGTAACTGTGTAATAATTCATTGACTATGTGCATATCACGATGCAGAGGTCGGGAGATATAATCCTCCATTATCTAAAAAAATATTGATAGAATTGTCTTACCACTTATCATCCTGAGTTTATTGGCAGGTTATAACCCACGAAAACTTAATTGCCTTCTTAAATAAGATGCACCTGGTGAAAAATCAGGTTGCTTTACAAAGATTAAGAACTTGATCCCTACAGGCACAAGCCTACAAAAATTAATACATGTCCTTTTAGATATTAAGAAAATATTTGGATATGATTGCAGAATTGGAGATCAGATATTCAGAACTCGCACTAGGTTAAAATTGACTCACAAAAGAACTTTTGAATTTCTCTATCAGGGGAACGAGGAAGCAGATTCTCAGGATTATCCCGTCACCAGCTAGATGTTTCCTTCAAATTCTATCATCTTCAGTTGGTCATGTGAAGGATAGCGATTGATCACATAGTAGTGGTCCATGAGCCTATGACACCAAATAGCAACTGACACTTGTCAAACACAGCTTAGTCACTTGCTGGTACTTCCAAGTTCTAACCTACTACCTTCTTGTATTTAAAGCAAGCATTGCACGTAAGTTAGCCAAGAAACAAAGACTGACAGCAAAAGGAAGAAAGAGAGTTAGTGTCATACGCATGGCGGCCTCTGTCGTGGCTTCTGTGGCTCTGAAACCATCTCCGTCTCCATTCTTGGGACGATCGCAGCTCCGAGGCATCCAGCCATCAGCAAGACCATCATCGCTCAGAGTAATGGCCAAAAAAGCAAAGAAGGTCCAGACTTCTCAGCCTTTCGGTCAGTACATGCGATAAAATCTAGCAGTGAAAACTATACTATAGAAGTTAAGCTTAAGTAATTGACATAGTGACTGAGTTGCCCCTTGTTTCATGCACGCACATGCATAGCTTTCTTTTAAGCGACTCTCTAAAGAATTTCTTTTAAGAAAAAAAAGAGAACTAGTATGTCTACAGGACGGCAATATCCATATAGCACCATCCTTGAGTATATCATATAGCAAGCTACGAACTTGTGCCATATTAACATCTAGGGCCTGGGGGAGGATTGAACTTGAAGGATGGTGTTGATGCATCTGGAAGGCCAGTCAAGGTTAGTGTTGAGAATTAAGATTGAAAAAGAAAGAAAGAAAAAGTAACATTGACAAAAATACAATCGCTCATGAGCTCATCACTTAATATTGTTCCATTTTAATCAGGGGAAGGGTGTCTACCAGTTTGCCAGCAAATATGGAGCAAACGTTGATGGGTACAGGTAAAACATTCACCCCAATCCAGCAACCAACAACCTATTTTTATTTCTTAATGATAAATTAAGAACTAAATACAAGGCCTGGTACTAGTGTTAGAAAACGAGCTGATAAAAAGAAAGTAGAAATACAATATTATAAAGATGTGACAAAAAGGAGAAGGTCTACCTGCGCTGTAAGTAAGAAACAAAGACAAGAATAACACTCAGAATTCATCTATTGCTTCAATTTTCATGACATATGTTTTTTATGTCTTTATTGTAGCCCAATATATATAACCCAGAAGAATGGTCTCCAAGCGGTGACGTTTATGTTGGAGGTAAGTACAGCAATCGTCCCAAAACAACAATCTTGAAGTGCTCACTGCTACTTGAAAATATCAGATGTTTCGGTTCCCAAAGCACATATAAGTATATAACCTTCATCCCTTGATTTATGCAGGAAAAACCGGGTTGTTGCTGTGGGTAGTCACTCTTGCTGGAATTCTGCTGGGTGGTGCTCTTCTTGTCTACAATACTAGTGCCTTGGCTTCTTAAAGCCTGAGTGTAGCAAACCAAATTATGCACCATGCAAGGATTACACAATCTAGCTTAGGTCTTTGCCCGGCTATGTTCCTAGACTAGATTACTAGAAGTGAATAAAAATCCATGAATAAGTATAATGTTCTTATGTGTTGTATTACTTTGGCTCAAATTTCACTCAATGTCCTAGTCCACCGTGGACGGATCCGCGTATACATAGCACCCCGGTTACACTTTGATCATCGTTTTGTGTAAAAGGGTTAACCCGAAGGTGCTATGTTTAGACCCGACAAACATTATATACTACTACAACTCACTTTAACAAGTAATGTTGGACTAATTCCACCACCGCTCCATATATGCCTTCACATTAACGGGTTGGGGTATTACATTCAACCCCCTTAAGGGCTGATAGCACACCGTATATACATCAAATGTCCATAACCATCCCTCAGTATACATTCGTGCATCCAGTGCCGACACATATGTCCTAGTGTGTGACCACTCCGAGCCCACACGCACCCCTGTCCCACAAGCGACCGTGCAGTGAAGGTTGATGCTCTGATACCATCTATAGCACACTAGCCCAAATATCGCTAAATGATCTAGCTCACCGTGGGGCGAACCCGTGCATGCATAACATCCCGCTTACACTTTTATCTTCGCTTCGTGTACAAGGGTTAACCCGAATGTACTATATTTAGACCCAACAGGCATTATATACTGCTACAACTCACTTTAGACAAGCAATGCGTAACTAATTCCACCCTCGCTCCACATGGGCTTTCACATTGATGAGCCATGTTATTACAATGTGCAATGTGGTAATGTAACAGAAACTCAATTAACAGTAGAATACTATGAATTCAGCTAACGAGGCAGTGAATAGGGGTGCATGCACTACTATAGAAATGATCATATGGGTCGGTTCTTTTTATCATTTGGGTCGATTTTGATGGTGATACAAAGTCCTTAGACAGTGATAAGGAGCGGCTATCACGATCAGTTTTTGCCCAATAGAGATAGCGTCATCTGGGTCAGTTCGAAGCTTGGAACCGACCGAGAAGACAAATTTTCTCTATTGGTTTTGAGCGTGGAACCGATAGAGATAATAAATGAATCTTATCGATTCCACGCTCAGAACCGATAAAGACGTCCTCCTGATCTCTATCGGTTACTAGCGTTGAACTGATAGAGATTCATGTATTATCTCTATCGGTTCTACGCTTAGAACTGATAGAGATGATCCCAGGCTATTTTCTTGGAACAACACCAGGAATTCACAGATTCACAGTATACTCACAGATCGACAAAGTCACAATATATTCACAGATTGACAGTATATGCACAATTGACAAATTCATAATATATTCACATTCATAATATACTCACAGATTGACAAATTCACACTATATTCACATTCACAAAATTGTTAACCGTGTTAATTTATGGATACATACTCAATGCAGAAATTAGTAGTACAATACTCTACGTAACTCTCCTAAAGATACAAATTCAATGCGGAAATCAGTAGCACGATCCTCTAACATAACTCTCCTCAGGTAGCCCTGACGTCTCAGTAGAAGGCTCTTTGCACCAAGCAATTGTATCTAAAGTACCACAGAGATTATTCACTTATATAAGACACATACTTCTTGGCACAAGAGCAGTTGTTTGTATAGTCAACTTTTGTCCGAAGTATTTCCTATTAGGTTATAAGGATATAATAAACTAGTTAAAATAATTTCAGATTATAATACATTGAGAAGATATAATATCATAAATATCAACAAGCA
The DNA here is from genome assembly GCA_036346275.1 of Otatea glauca. Lineage (NCBI taxonomy): Eukaryota > Viridiplantae > Streptophyta > Magnoliopsida > Poales > Poaceae > Otatea > Otatea glauca. Next base: position 32,319,299 of record CM070724.1, on the reverse strand, counting down.
TACATTGAGAAACAATATTATTTGATAGATCAAGACAAGGAGAGATCTTAGGGCTTTTCCATGTATACCATCATATGTGCCACAACTTCTACAGTATAAGTTTTTCGGTTCTCCTTGTAGTTCCATAGCTCCGACACAGTACCCATTTGTTTGACACCAATAACTGATTGACTTTCATTCATATCTCTTAATCCCTACAAAAGCGATCATTTTGTTGTGAAAATAGGCCGTCTTGATATATTATCAGTTACCATGTCGAATTAAATACTAGAAACATTTATATTACATCTATTAGCTCAATTTTGGCTTCTTTTAGCTCTGCATTTACCCTGCACTCCTTAATGATGAGTACATAGTTAAGAGATTCAATATCTTGCGATTTGTCATCTATGTCTTTCAGTTTTTGTTTCATCTCATAAATCTTTTCTGTTAACTCAGACTTTCCTTTCAATTGTTCTATCTCCACCTCAAGTTTTCGTTTAGCAACCAACAGCTTTTCCAAGTGTCGTCTATCTTATTTGTATGCTCTATTTTATATATGTGTACAATTTGCAGTCTCTGGGATATAAATAAATATATGGTGAATAATTGTAAGATAGTGCTCTCAAGTGTCGAGCAACTGAAGGATAGACCTTCAGCCTCCTCGCCACAAGGTGTAGGGCTACTAGAGACTAATCTCTTACCTCCGTTACACTAGGGTCATATAATCAAAATTGAACTAGAAATTAACTAAGTGAATAAGGCCTTGAATTCTTACCTTCCTTAATTATGCACAGTTCGATCAAGCATGTATAAAGTATTTAAAGTCAATTTCACTAGTCAAATTATCAAAATCAGATTATGAACAGTTTGGCCAAGCAATTATAATCAACAACTAACTAAACAGAAGCTATGAACAAAGCAAGCTAAGCAATCATAATCAGTATATTCAACAATAATCAAACGAGTATCAAACTAGATACTGAATATGATGATCAAGATCAAAGACAGTGAAATAAAAGCAATACTTGCTAGCATTAACAGGAAACAACTCTATAATTGAAGACCACATTCGCTACTTTAATTGTTTTAGTTCATCAATAGACCCATAATATTATTAAGCATACAACCGGCAGCAATACAACTGACAGCGATTTACTATTCAAATGATCAAAATCAGATTATAAACAGTTCGGCCAAATAGGTATATCAACAATTGACTAAATATGGCTAAGAACAGAGCAAGCTAAGCAATTATAATCAGTATATTCAATAATAATCAAACGAGTATCAAACTAGATACTGAATATGATGATCAAGCTCAAAGACAATGAAATAATAACAATACTTTCTAGCATTAACAGGAAGCAACTCTATAGTTCAAGGCCACATTCGCTACTTTAATTGTTTTAGTTCATCAATAGACCCATAGCATCATTGAGCATACAACCGGCAACAACATTGGTGTAACGGAGCAGGGGAGGTCGAGGGGTGACATGGAGCTAGGAGCGCGCCACGGGAGCCGGGGAGGCGACGCAGACACAGTGGAGTTGGGGAGGCCGAGGGGCACGACGCGGGCAAGGAGAAGCGGAGGGGCGCGACATGGACGAGGAGAGAACCCCTTTTTATAGAATGGAGGGGAAGGTGAGAGGTCAAGCGCGAGGTGGACGCTCGGCTTTTAGTATTTGAATGCACTGGGAGGAGAAGCCGAGAGGTCAAATGCAAGAAAACGTTTGGTATTACTGTCACGATCGGTTCTAACTTCAAAAACCGATTGTGATAACCATAATCATCGGTTCTGATGTCAGTACCGATAGTGATACATATAAAATCACTATCGGTTCTCATGGCCATTGAGCCAATAGTGATGTTTTGCATCATATTTCTCACCCAAGCCGAATCATATGCACTATTGATTTTTTTTTCTGAAAAGTTGAGAACCGATCCAGATGAAAAGATAGTGTTATATCATTCTATAGTAGCGACGGAAACTGACTGAACCAAAACAACTGAACTTGACACAGAACAACATAGGAGAGAATGCATACGAAATTCAACATGGGGCACAGTTGATAAAAAATTGAACAATTCATTTTCTCTTAGCACATCTCCAACTGACGCTCCGTACTGCATACGGTTGCAGAGTATTACAAAATAATCAATCGAATTGACATCATAAAGCAGCTTGTACATCAGCAGAAGTACAATACCAAAAAAAGATTTCGCACTACTGTACCAAAAGAATTTCATTATATTGTAGGGACATCCATATATGGTGTTGCAGCACTATAGATCACAATGCATCTAAGCATGTTGTTAATAGGGCACTCGGCCTATTCAGTTGGTTGAAACCCCTAATTCAAACAGCCCACCCTTATCATGGCACCTCAATTTTGACATCAACAGCTTCCCCATTTGCATCCCGATTCTCTGCACTAGCGGATTCCTCGACTTCTTCGATGCACCCTATATTAATAGATGCATCAACGAGCTTCAGTTCAGGCCCTGAGAAATCATCAGCATTTGCACTTTGCAGATGACCTTGGTCCAACTGCAATGCACTTTCTAGGTGCCACAGGACTTCACCCATCGAAGGGCGGTTCCTACCCTCGTCTGCAAGGCATTTTTCTGCTATCTCGCTGAATTTCTTCATGGACTCCTGTGTGTAATTCCCATCTAATCGAGGGTCGATTATGGTCTCAAGTAACTTCTGCCTTTGCCACTTGAGAGCCCACTCAGCAAGGTTTATCTGATCTCTTGGCAAGGTCGGGTTTATGACTGGTCGAGCACATAGCACTTCAAACAGCACAACACCAAATGAGTACACATCTGAACTTTGAGTTAACTGCTGTCTCCTATAGTATTCTGGATCAAGGTAACCAAAGCTCCCTTTCACAGCAGTACTAACATGAGTATGATCTAATGGTGGACCATCTTTTGAGATGCCAAAATCTGCCATCTTTGCAATGAAGTTGTCATCTAACAAAATATTGGTAGTCTTGACATCCCTGTGAATTATACCCCTATCAAGTCCAGTGTGAAGGTAGTGAAGCCCCCGTGCGGCACCAATACATATTTCCAGCCTTTGCTTCCATGTAATGGCAGGATGGTCACTTCCATAAAGATGGCTCCTCAAGGTGCCATTTGCCATGTGCTCATAAACTAAGATCATCTCATTTTGCTCATCACAGTAGCCAATTAAGGACACAAGGTGCCGGTGTCGCAGCTTTGAGAGCATCACAATCTCAGTTTCGAATTCCTTCACACCCTGCTGAGACTCTGTATGCCCCCTCTTTATTGCGACAAGAGTGCGATCTTCCATTGCACCCTTGTAGACCTTGCCAAAACCTCCAACTCCAATTACCAAGGAATCATCAAAGTTCATGGTGGCTGTTCTGATTTCTGCAATGGTGAACCGCCTGCCCATCCGGCTGCTCCCAACTGCTCCAGCTGTGCGAAGTGTTGGGGAACGAGAATTTGTACCAGTTGTTGTAGCACCATGGAGCACAAGTGGCCGCCAACCCGACGGGTTATCCTTGTTTTTGTTAGCTGAAGACTTTTTCTTCCGTTGCAGATAGAAACAGATACAAACAACTCCAACAATTGAGATAAAAATTACCAGACCTGCAGCAGCACCGATGAGTACCCACATGGGGCTCTGTTTTGGTTTCCTCATGCCACCGTTGATACCCCCAATTCTCACAGTTGGATGAGCCAGATTTCCATTCCTACTGACTTTAAAGATCTCCATGCCATTCAAAAGAGCATCAGTAGCCGCAGGACCTGCTGAGGACTCGGAACCCAACTGAACCCAAAGAGTGTCTGTCTGCGCCGAGGTAGCATCAAGGAAGTCCTCATGAAAAGCCTTGTTCTTCCCCCCAGCTCTCGCAAACACATCAAAGTTTTCTGCAGCAGTCTTGTTGTTTATGTAAATCTTGAATTTCCGCTGCTCCGCCTTGTCGTACTCCAGCTCGCAGAAATGAAGCCGGATCAGGTAATCAAAGCCAGGGTCTATACCAAAGCTCCACGATACATTGAATTTCTTCTCCACGACAAAACTCTCCGTCGTTACCCTGGCGGTTTCATAGAGCCTCAAAGGCGCAGATGCAGAATCATCACTTGACACATAACTTATGTTGGAAGAATTAGAGATGGCATTTGCAGCATTCAGAGAAAATATGAAATATTTATCTGAATCCCACTTCCTCCACAAGCCCGGATCCTCTTTCCTTTCTATCTTGCCACATCCCACACACAGCCTGTACATCGTCTCAATGCCGCTGCCCCCGAGGTTGAAAGGGCCCTTCAACCCATAACCGCCCACTTTGTTAACCGAATCAAAAATTGAGTTGCCAGATACAGGTACAACCTCCATGGCATTGATGAACGCACATGATCCCGCATCAGGGGAGAACTCAATCTCCAGCTTACTTGAGGTAACATTGAGAAGGTACTCCTTCACAATGACGCTGCTTGTGGAGTTGATCTTGGAGTTCCTCCAGTAGATTTCTCCAGGGACATCGAACTTGGAAAGTAGCTTCAGGCCATTAGCCGTGACATCGAAGAGCGATTCCTTGGCACTGAGATTGGTGAACAGCTGACAGAAATGGAGCCGGAGGAAGTAGCTCCCGGCGGCAATACCGAACTTGTAGCTTGAGGGTGAATCGAAGATACGAGCAGTCTTGTACAAATCTCCGTACAACTCTTCTCCATCAACTCCTGGAGCCGAGGAAATGGCTCCGGGGAAGCTGAGTGTGAAGTTATTGGGAGGGGAATCCCCCACCCATCTCCTACCATCAACGTCAGTGCTGGAATCCGAGCCGCAGTTGATCAGGATTGGTTCGGGTCGCGCTCGCACATTCTCCAGGATCAAGAATACCACCAGGATCAACAGCAATTTGGGGAAAGATTTCATCTTTCTCTTGGACGGTCCTTGGTGACCTCCGGAGCCGCAATTTTTGAAGCGATTAAAGCCCACTTGGATCACCAGAATTCTTCCTTGGTCAAGAAATCGCAACCCGCGAGCGCCAAGCAAAACAGCATTACCCTCCAGAAAAAGCTTCAAGAAAAGACGGAAGAATTAAGATTAAGCGTGGAAAAACAAGATCAAGAACACGAACGAAGCGAAGAGGAGGAAAAGCAAAAGGCGCAATTTTTTGTCTGAATCAAAGAGAGAACTCGAGACTTTGGTTCTTGGTTCCACTCACCTGAGGAATTCTTGATTCTTGCTCGACGACTGGAGACATCTCTCCAGGAACCAGGATCAAGGGCGCCGCCAGAAGAAGCAAGAAACCTCCAAACTCATAAACAGCACTCCGGAGAAACTTAAGGATGACGAATTGCAGTATGGCACAACAAATGGCAACTCCTACTTAGCTTCAGAGACCTGAAGAAGAAGAAGAAAGAATACCCCAACTACTGCTAATAATAATGCAATCCAGCAATGTGCTGCAGGCATGAAGCTGATTGATCAATTGGGGGGAAGCCGACACAGACAGACAGTGAGAGATATCTGCAGGGGGTGGAAATGGGATTGCGATTCTCCTCTGGATTTGCCTCCCACATGAGGCGTGGGCCTGTGGGCTGTCAGTGTGTGAAATGAAATCAGGAATGAGCACACTAGTTAGCTGGACGAACGATGCAATGCTGTGCACTGGCCGGCTGGGATCGATACTGGGATTTTACTTTGCAACACCAAACTGAGTTGTCTGAAATCTGAATAATGAATCCAATACGTGTGACGTATCCTCTGCCGCGCCTACGGTACGGAGCATGGGAGGAGGCCGCCTCTGCGGCAGCCCGCGGGAGCACGACAAGAGCTTTGCTACTGCGTGGGAGAGTGCGGAAGCGGTCGCTTCCTGCCATGGTAAAACACAATGCTCTCGTGATCAACTGAGCTCTATCAACTTTAGGCTCCCGGACGTGATAAGAAACTAGATTTGTAAATCTACACGTAAGAAACCTAGATTTATAAGAAAAACAAAAAACAAAGTACCGAAGACAAGAAAAGCAATGGATTCCTGATTGCCATTGGTCAGCACTCGACGGGAGGCCGCTCAATCAGATAGATAATCTGGGGCGCTCCGCTAAAAACAATTCTTGGGAGGAGCACATGCCGCTGTCTCAGCTCAGGCTTGCGCAGCGCTGCACCAGCGCCGAATGGACGCTAGCAGCGACACATCACGATCACCTCGGCTCCTCTCAGGGGAGATGCACCTGCACACGTACTGCTTGCAACGCGCAGTGGCGATGATTGTCACTTGTCAGTGTCCTGTGCATCTGAAAATTAAAAGGAGGCATAGGAATAGGAGCATGGTCGGTTCGGTCCCACTTGTTTTCAGCAACGGATGCGATTAGAATAACGCAATTAGGCTAACACGACAGCAATCGTTATGCTTTTAGTAGTACTGGAAAGCGCGAGTCTCGGCTTGTTTGTCGATCCATGTTAGCAATGTCTCAGTTACAGTAGACAAAGTACAGAGCTGTACGGTCCTGCAGGACAGAATAGATTCTGTTCAACTAGCACTCCGTAATCAAGGATTCACGGCGGATCTAGAAAGTTGGGTTATTACAGTAACCTATAGCTTATATAAACTTATATACTAATAAAATACAATTAGATTTATATGTGATTTTGGCAAAATCATTAGGGTCATTTGACCCAACTAATTGCATGCTAGATCCGCCCCTGATGCACGAGTACCGGGTGTTGACTGTATACTTGCCAAATTGGAAGAACTGGGAGTACACTGTGCATGGAACGCGTAGACTGAACTGTTTTACGTGAGGTTCCTGTAAAACTTTACTAGAGCAAAAGAACAGTGTGATTTGATGTATGGCAAGTTATATACACGTTAAAGCAGGGAGAGGAGACAAGTTATCATTATCTACTCTTTTATATATATTTTAATATTTATGTAGCTCTTAAATAGTAATGTATAGGAGTGACTTCTATGTAACATCTGTGTTAACGAACGGATACTCATCATGCACTTGGAGTCTTGGACATTATTATTTGTTGATGATTATTTTCAAATAAAAATTATTTGTTGACGACAAAGTGTGCAAGCAGAGCCGTTACATGGAGTCACCGCGCAGATAGCAACCAGTAGTAAAGCAGGCTTAGCATCACCGACACAAGACGACAGGAAACACCGCGTGAATGCATCCAGCGCTTAAGTAGCAAAGAAGAGCATCTTAATTAGCGCGAGGCTAGCCAGAAAGGAACTAGTATTTACTTATCTGGTTCCGTCCTACACTTTTTTTTCCTTTTTTTAAATGGTTTTCTCTTGATTTTTTTTTTATAAAACTAGCTCCTTTCTCTACCATAGAAGGATAAGAGAGGCGACACCTGACACCTTCCGCGTCAGGGGACCGCGCAACGAGGGTGCGCACCGAGCGTGGGAGCTGGCGACTTGCCGCGGACTGCAGGCGCGGAAAGCAGGGTCCCGCGCTATGTAGGCGCACGAAGAGGCATGCCGTGCACAAGAGGGCGGCGAACTGTTCACTGTTATAGTCCCTTAATTTTTTTTTACAGAACTAATCCTTATGAATTTTTTTTAAGGAATAACTCCATTCCGCGCAGAAGAGCACGGAATTTGCCGGGCTACCACACTATGGCAATTCCAATTGCCGCGCGCCCCACCGCGGAAAATCCAAATGCCGTGCTCCTATCGTGTGGAAACTGTAGTTTTCGAGCGCCCGTTCCGCAGAAATGCAATTTCTGCGCCCTCATTCCACGGCAATTATGCAGCCGCCGGTGGGTTCCGCGCCGCCGATTTCCCGCTCCTCTATTATGTGGCAAATTAAATTCCCGCGCACCCATTCCGCGGCAAACCAAAATCCCGCGCTAGCAATTCCGCGTTACAGTACCACAGGATTACCTCTCCGTGGTACTGTAGTACGGAGAGAGGCTATTTTTGTAAAAAATCTAAAAATGAGTTATTTTTGAAAAAAGAAAGAGTAAGGGGCCAAATATAGTAGCAGTTAGAGGGCGGATTCCGCAGTATTGTAGCGTAGAAGGTGCCTTTCGCGGTGTATGTGTGCTACTTTTGAAATTATTTATGAGAGAAAGTCATTTTTGAAAAAAAAAAGAAGAAGAAGGAGGAGGAGGAGGAGGCCACTTGAGCGAACAATTCGCAAGAAAGAAAGGGGGCATACGCATGTGACCATCCGAAGGATGATGTGTCGAAGAGAAAACAAGGAGCTGTGTGCGAGGCGAGGGGCGAACGCTGACGCTGCACGCCTCGTGATTAAGTGGGGACTCCCAGTCCCAGCAGAGGAAACTTTTTTTTTTGAATTGATAAATAACGCTTTTTTTTAATGAGAACTTAAATTTCTTTTTATCTATTAGATATTGCTTTGTAATTATCATTTTGATTTTATGAGATTTTCTCTACGTGAACAATATAATAATGGAATACTCAATTTGTTTATGATCATCGGGAGCTAAAACATAAACAAATTTTATGAGTTTTCCTTATTCTATGTTCGTGAGACTTCAACCGACGTGGCAAAATGTAGCAACCACAGGGTGCAGGGTGGTTCGAGGGAAATCAAGGGGCAAGAGCCGGAAGGAAAGGAGGCCAGAATGCGTCTCTTGGGGCCAAATTCAATTTCAAAGCTTGTCAGCAGGCCTGTGGGGTCCTACCTTTCTAAGAGATATACAGAGACGACGGTTGTCTATATATTTCTCCATATTATCTAAAAATAAAACTAAAGACAATTTATATAGTAGATGATATCTTAGGTTGTCTCTTTAAGATTCTACGATATTTTAATTATAGGATGAAATTTTTTTATTACAAACAATAAATCATGTAATAGTGTTTTATATTATTTTTTCACAAAGAGACCGATGTAATCTTTCTCCTCCTCTCCGATCAGACAGACCAAACTAAAGTTATGGGAAAAGATTCCTCCGCTGAAATTCACATTGAGACCTCTTCGTTTCAGAATTCAGAGTACGATGACATATGCCTCGAGCATACCAACTCACACCACCTATACATACACATATTCCATAGAATTATGTAGATCCAGGATTTTATCGATCACGAATACATATTTTCCTATTACACTTTAGCGATCATATCGTCGGAACCTGGTGGGCGAAAAGGAACTTAGTCACTCACACCACGATACCACCTGGAAAAAAAACCGAACTAGTTTGAGGTTATTTTTAAACTAAAATATTTAAAGATAGAGATGTGTTTTTATGTTTTTTTAAGTTACACAAATATTAAAATATCAATGAAAGGTAGATAGTGATTATTTACCCGTTCGTTTGCTTCAACATTTGTGCAACTTATATTGAGAGCTCAGATAGATATCTTCTTAACATACTATGTGTCATCTTCTTTATCTGCCTCCATCCATCCCTATTCACTTCCCTCATCTCCATTCCTTCCTCTCAAACACAAAAAATTAAATTAGAAAATTATAACTTTGAAAACTTTAAACAAAAAGTTTCAACTTGAAAAAAAATTAACTTAAAATTTTCAAATCGAAAAAATTTAAATCAGAAATTTTCAAATCTAAAATTTTCAATTCAGAAAAATTCGAATTGCACGAAAAAATTCGAATCAGGAAATTTTCAACTAATGAAATTTGAATTCAGGAACTTCAACTCTAAAAATTTCAACCCGAGGATTCAACTGGGAAAAGTTCAACTAAGGAAATTTCATATTAGAAAAATTTCAAGTGAGGAAATTTTAAAATGAAAAATTTCAAAAACTTTCGATTTGAAAAAAGTTTTGGTTCAAAAAGTTTCAACTTAAAAACTTTCAGTTTAAAAAATTTCGACTCAAAATATTTTCCTACACGTGCAATCGAACACACAGAATTACATGGATCCAGGATCTTATATAGCACAGGTACATATTTTCCTATAGCACTGTAGCGATCATATCGATCGAGCCTGATGCCCTGATGGGTGAGAAGTGAGAACGAACATAGTCGCTGAAAACCAAAAAGAATTGAGTCAGTCAACCAGTTACCTGCAAGGTCACAGGTGGTGATTCGGTCAGAAAAATTAGAGCAACCGATGAGATATGCTTTGATGATGGAGCCATTTGGATCATGGAGCTGCATCGACTCGACGCATGTACAAAATTGCAACCACACTGGATACGCATACAAGAGCCTGAGATTAACCCCTTGAGATTGATCTACATACGCTTTTTTTTCTTCTCTTGCTTGGATGCAAGCAGAGTTATCAGCTGTCTGCCTGCCTGCCTCTGAATTGTCTTGTACCCGTGCTACCGCAGGAATCATGCATTTGGCAGGGGAAGCGGTCTATAAGGCCATCTCCAACAGCATTATCTAAATCTGAATCTCTATATCTTCATATACAGAATTCACTAAAAAGATTCATTCCCTATATCTCTTCCTTTTCCAACAGCATTCCCCAAATCCCACTCTCTATTTTCTCCCTCCTATATTTTAATGATATTTCAGTTGAATCCTACAAATCAGTTGAAAATCAGGTAGCTGTGATCTTCCTAGCAGTTTCCTCATTACATGATGCAATCAGAGCACATGACTATACATATGCACAGCAACAGTATATATTGATGAACTAACTAACATAAATGAAGAGATAAGATATTTATTTAGTACTAGTCATGTGCCCGTGCGTTGCAACGAAAACTCAATTTGTGACAAAAAATTTATTTGCAAAGAGCATCACACAATTGAAGGTGCTGGATTTGTCATGGAATCAATTGGCTGGGAATATTCCTGCATGGATTGGTGATCTTGAGCTTCTATTCTATTTTGATCTTTCTAACAATTCACTTACCGGAGGAATTCCAAACAGTTTGTCAAGCATGAAGGGGCTACTTGCATGCAACAGCTCACAGCAATCCACAGAGACCGATTATTTTCCATTCTTCATTAAAAAGAACAAGACAGTCAAAGGATTGCAGTACAATCAGGTTAGTAAGTTCCACCACCTCTAATTCTTAGCCATAACAAGCTCATAGGTCCCATATTGCCGGGCTTTGGAAGACTGAAGAACCTGTATGTCTTGGACCTCAGTAACAATCAGTTTTCCGGTGTCATTCCTGATGAGCTATCAGGCACGTTGAGCTTGGAATCCTTGGATTTGTCACATAATAACCTGACTGGAAGCATCCCTTCTTCAATGTGGCGTATAATAATCTGACAGGTCCAATTCTATCAGGAGGGCAATTTTCTACATTCACAAGTTCTGAGCATGAGGGGAACCCCAAACTCTGTGGCATCCGCTTAGGCCTACCCCAATGTCATTCAACTCATGCTCCTGCCATGTCTGCAACAAAAAAATAGAAAGAACAAAGGTGTCAAATTAGGAATAACTATTGGTATTGCACTTGGAGCGGCATTTGTTTTGTCTGTTGCTGTTGCACATGTGTTGATGAGTAGCTTCAGAAGGCAGGATCATTTAGTAACGGCTGTTGCAGATACAAATGGAGTCCTTGATTTGGCTCTGGCTTCACTGGTTCTTCTGTTTCAAAACAAGGATGATGACAAGGCGCTGACTATCAGTGACATCTTGAGATCTACAAACAACTTTGATCAGGCTATAATATCATTGGCTGTGGTGGCTTTGGTCTAGTCTACAAGGCAACACTACCAGATGGAGCAACAATCGCCATCAAAAGACCATCGGGAAATTTTGCTCAGATGGGACGGGCGTTCAAAGCAGAGGTGGAAAATTATCAAAAGCTCGACACCCTAATCTTGTACTTCTTCAAGGTTACTGCAGGATTGGCAGTGATAGGCTCTTGATCTACTCTTACATGGAGAATGGCAGTCTAGACCACTGGCTTCACGAAAAAGAGCTTCAAAGATCATTAGGCTGCAAATATCGATCTGCTGAATCCTTTAACATATCCTTACACATGTACCAATTGAAGACAACATTTTCCCAAAAATTTCACTTTAAAAACAAAACAAATTCTGACCATCGCTAGGCAAAACAAATTCTGACCATCGCTAGGCTCTAATATCCTAACATTGCTTTGCATTCCTTGGCAAGAATCGCATATCTATGAATAAACTAGAATAAGAATTAATCCAACAATTGACCCCGAAATCATGTCAAATCGAATCAAACTGCACAAGTGAAGGCCGCAAAAAAAAATCCTCAATCAATAGGTGCAAATCGAAGTCACTGAGAGGATCGATACTTAAAAAAGGCACAACCACAACAACCATTTGCCCCCAAAATTCTCAAACTACACATCGATTCACGAGCAAAGTCACCAAAAGTGACCTACAGAACCAGATCAAGACAACTTACGGTAAGACGTCGAGGATTGGTGGTGCCTCACCTGCTTGAGTGATGAAGGGAAGGTGATCCTCCAGCACTCGAGCGGCGGCCGCACGACGGCGTCCAACCGAGCGAGGAGCGGGAGACGGACACAACCAGGAGGAGCTGCGCCGCCACAGGGCCATGACCGGGGGGTCTCTCCCCCCGAAGCTTCTAGAAGCTCCGAGACGAGAGATGGGAAAGTGGATAAAGGCCGAGCAGAGTAGAGGAGCAATCGAACGAACGAACGGAAAAAAAACGATAAAATGGATTCAAAAATCGAAAATGCCTCGTCGTGCACTCCGCACTCGTGCTCGTGCGCTTCCGAGCGGTCCTCGCGGACGAAGCGCCACCCTCTCCGACGGTCCTCGCGGGCGCGGGAGAGATCGCCCGTTGCCTCCGCGCGATTGGGAATCGGGATGGGGAGGGATTCTCTCCCCTTTCCCTAAAGATAGAGATGGATATAGATAATCTATTGGAGTGAAGTTTTAGTGCTACAGTATAGTTAGTTCTCTATTTTCTCAGGAAGGAGAATGGAAAGGGAAACTTTTGGAGATGCTCTAAGGGGGTCAAATCAAACGAAAAAAGGGCAACAACGACCAAAGCTTATATACTACCCCGGTTTCACGATAATGTCTTAAGTTCGACCACTAATTTTACACTGATATATTTATAAAACATCGTGCAAATAAAATATGAACTACCCCCATTTCACGATAATGTCTTAAGTTTGACCACTAATTTTACACTGATACATTTATAAAACATCGTGTAAGTATAATATTATGGTATTATTTCTTATGGTAAAATCTAACAATCAATCTAAATATTTAGAAAATAATTATTAGTTGAAGATTACATAGTTTGACTAGTCTAAGTCAACAGTTCAAGTATTCTGAAATAGGAGTGTATATATATATATATGCGTATACTTATAATCAGAGTTTAAAATCTCATCGAGATTTCGGTCGGGAATGAGATTCCAAATCTGAGTGGGATAAAAAATAAATAAAAATTAGGGTTGCTACAGTGATTTCGGTGAATTTCACCTAGATTGCGGTTTTTTTGGAACGGTCTACACGGTTTTTGACAAGATTTCACATCAATTTTTGTGTGTAGAATTGTAATACCTTTTATGAGGAATACATGTAAAAAATTGCAAAAAAAACATATATAAATTATGTAACCCTAAACTCTAACTTGGATTTCAGCCTTCAATCATGTATTTTAGCTTAAATCATAAATCCTAACTTGGATTTCGGTTTTAAATTGTATTTCGGCCTAAACCCTAACTTAGATTTTGGCCTTTAATGATAAATTTCGACTTTAAATTATATTTCGGCCTAAACCCTAACTTGGATTTCGGCCTAAACTCTAAACCTTAACTTGAGAATTTTATATGCAAATACTTAATATTTTGCATTCAAATAGATAGAAAATGTAGATAAATGCTTGCATGATTTTTTTCATATTTTTTGGCCATTTCACACGGGTTGAAAATCATCAAAAATTCGATTCAGCCAATTTCGTCAAAATTTCGGTGATTTCAGTTGAAAGCTTGGCTTTCTCGGTTTCAAATTTACCAGATATCAAATTTTCTTTTTGAATTTCATCCAGATTTTGACTGAAATTCCGAAATCTAACTAAAATTTCGGATTTCGGCCGCCTCCGAGATGTGGTCCGAAAACAAAATTTGAAACCTTGCTTATGCCCAGTTTGGGACAGCTTCTGATTGTGCAGATTCTTGATTCTCCAATAATCGAGTGGGTGGTAGCTTCTGATTTTGTGTACAAATCTACTTCTGATTGTGGGAGAAGCTTCTTGGAGAATCTAGATTCTTAGAGAATCAGAAGCTGCCACTCACCTGATTATTAAAGAATCCAAAATCTACACAATTAGAAGCTGTTCTAAACCGAGCTAATAGATATTAAATCTTCTTCACATATACTTATAGGAAGGCCATGTTAGGGCAAGAATTTTGTCCGTCACCGATGGCAGCGTGTGTTGGACAATGGCGTAAGAAGAGTAAACAAACGTTGAAAATCCACCTGCCGTTCTCAGAACTAATGGTAATGGCATTTGGAGCACAAATGGATTGCAACACGGTTTCGACCTGAACCAGATGCAACTCCTCTCAATTGTCATGTGTCACCTGCCAGCAAGAACGGCAGCAAGGAACGAATGCATATTTACCCTTTGTACCTTTTTTTTAAAATCTAGTCCTTCTACACATACATTTATAAATTTAGTCTCCTCCCGTATCGTGAAAGACATGACAGACGACACGTGTTCACTACTGCACCCAAGCCTCGCTGTCATGGCCGGGTAGCGCAGAAGAAATTCTGCCATAGTGGAGCACACTGCTCCCACAGTCGGCCAAGCTTCTGGGGAGCCAGCCAGCTTCCACGCTCCCCGGGTGCAGCAGAGGACGCGTGTTGCCTGTCACACCTTCTGTGGTGAAGAAGTATACTAAATTTACAAAAGTATATGTAAAGGGACTAGATTTAAAAAAAAAAAGTACATAAGCTTAGATAACCAATGGTTTCGCAAGGAACCATAAGCCATGCAAGCTACGGAAAAGAGATGTCCTTTTGTATTTGTCCACAACTCCACGTAAAAAAAATACTTAGAGGAGAAGCTAGCTTACACCAAGACTGGATTTAACTTATATAACATCAATGTCCGTTTTTACCAAGTATAGCATGCAATCGACAGCAAGCAGCCAATTGTAAGTATCCGGTATCCCCAGGAAATATTATCCAGAACTCGCAGCTGGCAGCGTACAAAATTCCAGTAAATATACCCAAAACTGCTCAGCAAGATCGATCCGGAGTTTTATACCATAATTCTGCGTGCTTACCAGTGCTGTCGGTAAGAGCTCGCCGGAGCAACGCCAGTAACAACTGCAACTCCTGAAATTCATTTCCTTTTACACCTGCAGCAAATGACAAGCGCTCCATCTATTAGAATTTAGAGGAGCCCGGCATAAACAACTCGGCCGTCTCGCCATTGGACGCGTGTGCGGACAGCCGCCCTTCAATTCCCCCGCAGTTCATCCGTCATCTTCTTCCGCACCGTCCCTTTCTCCTCGACGAAACATTTACAGTGACGCGATATGTCGGTTGCACCTAATACGTACATATATATAACAATGTTGCACTCACCGATCGAGTTGCAGTTGGTAGGAAGAGAAGGTCCTTTTGTTGTGTTTGTCCGGCTGGGATAGGCGAGAAGGATGCGGAGGTACACGGCCAGGCAGATATGGGACATGGAGGAGTGCCAGAGCCCTCGCATGGGCAGCGTCATCCTCGGCGTTGACGGCGGCGCCAGCAACACCGTCTGCGTGTGCATCCCGGCGACCCTGCCCTTCGCCGACCCGCTCCCCGTCCTCTCCCGCACCGTCGCTGGCTGCTCCAATCACAACTCCGTTGGAGGTAACATCTGCTAAGAATCATAAACTTATGTATAAGTTTCTTCTCTGTCCACAAGATCATCTGAAATTTCAAGGCTTTGGTAAATAGTCATGCAAATACAGTGATGATCCATAAACAAGTAGTAAAATTATGTGGAAGCGTTTGTTGAGTCAAAAATAGACAAAGTATAAAAACTTGTCCTTCTGTTTCCAAATGTTCAGAAGGCAGGGCAAGAGAAACACTTGAAAGAGTGATGGCACAAGCTCTTCTCAAGGCATGCCGGAGACGATCAAATGTGTGCGCTGTCTGCTTGGCTGTAGCAGGAGTCAATCGCCCAGTTGATCAACAGAGGATGCTGGATTGGCTGAGGTTTGTCCTACATATCCCATGAGAGCTAACAAACCTAATACTGCAATTGTATCACGATATATGTCTTTGACCTGGAAGAGGCACATGGAGTTTCTATTCGGTCATTCTAAATAAAGGCAGTTAAGACCTTGTAAATAGCTATTAAAACGGTAAAGGTCTTCTACCCGTTACGTTTATGAATATTTTGAAGTTTGCCTATTTTATCGGGCCGTTTATTTGGTTTAATGGCTATTAACGTTTAATAGGCCCGTTATATCGGGCTGTTTATTTTGTTAAAGTTGCAAGATTGCCATATGACATAGGACATTATGACATATATGAGATGAATGCTAGTTTTGCTTTTTATTGCCACTTGAGTTGTTCATTCATTCAATTATGATTCTTTAATTACATTTACATCATGTCATCTTTTTTTCTGTGTCACAGATGTGGACAATTGTTGATTGTTTGGTAGTTTAATTCTACATGCATGAAAGAAGATGAATTAGATGCTTATTTTGCTACTGCAAACATATGTATATATTTCTCTAAATTTTAAATAGTAAAATAGTTTACAAGGTCGCTTGCTGTATAAATACTAAAAGGTGGGATGATCGTTCGTTCAAAGTTTACCATTATTTAGAACATTGGTCATTGAAACACTTTGAAGTATGAGCGGATAAGAAAGATTTAAAGAAAACCATATTTCAGCAAATCCAAAGGGAAACTGAATTAACTAGAACATTTTTCTAGGGAGATATTTCCAAGCCATGTCAAGTTGTTCGTAGAGAACGATGCAGTGGCAGCATTAGCAAGTGGTACCATGGGCAAGCTCCACGGATGCGTGTTGATTGTAGGAACAGGGACTATAGCCTATGGTTTCACCAGCGGCGGGAGGGAAGCACGAGCAGCAGGTGCAGGACCAGTTCTAGGTGACTGGGGCAGGTTAGTCACTTCTAAGTTCTATATTATCCTTCACATGTTAATTCCGCTACATACTCTCCAAATAAACACTACTCAAAGGTGTGATTTTCAAAAGACCAAGTTCTGTAATTTATGATCGTAATCTAATGTGCTTGGAATCAGTTTGTGAGAAGCTAATTCATGTCCACTGTGGCTGCCATAAGTTCATTTCAGTAATCAGTTAAGAAGCAAGTACTGATTCTAGCTATATGGCATATGCAGTGGATATGGGATTTCTGCACAGGCATTAACAGCAGTTGTGAGGGCCTACGATGGCCGGGGTCCTGAAACAGTGCTTACAAATAATATCCTTGACTTCCTTGGACTCGCATCACCAGACGAATTGATAGGGTAATCCTTTTAGCTCACTGAACTCTCTGTTTTTACTTCATGTGAAAAGAGCATACACTTCACAAATAAGTAACAAGTTTGTTCCAGTTACTTAAATTTGGTGAAGTTAACATGTAAAGATCAATCTGCTGACATTCTGTGAGCTTCATATGATGGCATGCCGCATGATGCTAACTAAGATTGAAGAGCACGGAATAAAATGATATTGCAACGAATGTACTACTAAGCAAATGACAACCTTTACTTACCTGTTCATTCTTCTCACAGCAGATGGACATATGAAGACCAATCCTGGGCTCGTATTGCTGACCTTCTTCCGGTTGTGGTACAATCTGCTGAAGGCGGTGATGAAGTAGCAAACAAGATCTTACACAATTCAGTTGGTGAACTAGTTTCCAGTATCAAGGCTGTAGTGCAAAGACTTGGACTGAGTGGTGAAGGTGAACTAGGAACTTCTTTCTGAAATTACATGCATAACAGGCCTAGCACAAAACAGAGTACTTTCAGATATAAAAAAAAGGCAAATGACAAATAATTTGGTGTTCCGATAAAAAATAAACAAAGTTTCAAATTGTCTTTGTTGGCTTACCTCATGAACAAAGATTTCAAAAGGTTTCTGCTTTTGCAGATGGAGAAGATCTATTTCCACTTGTTATGGTCGGTAAAGTTCTTGAGGCAAACAAAAGGTGGGACATTGGGAAGGAAGTGATAGATTGTGTTACCAAGACTTATCCAGGAGCCTATCCAATACATCCCAAGGTGAGCAGAATTACACCTGCAGTTTGCTTCAGACCATAATGTATTTAATGTCTACTCATAAATATTCTTCAGATCATACTATCTTCAAGAACTAATTTACAGATCGGTAGAAACAAACATTTAGGAGATGATTTTATTGGCATGAGGGAACAAAATTGAAGATCAGTTCAGACAAAAAAAAGAAACAAAATTTAAAATGTGTGACATATGTACAGATCCTATGCCAAAATTTTTAAATTGATTTTCATGAGCTTATATATGCTTGTACCTGCAGGTGGAACCAGCTGTTGGTGCAGCATTGTTAGCATGGAATGCTATAGCAAGTGAATTAGATGGTGATCTTAGGGCTGTTGTTTAGACTTCAATCTCCTATCATATTCTTGTATATTATATTAGTGTCACACTGTCACCTAGCATTTTGCATTTGTTGTAACAAGTTGCTTTGAATATGTTGTAATTGCTTAAAAAAGGTTTACCTCACAACTATGAGAAAAGGAAAGAAAGCTTCTCCTGCTTTGCCCTTTTGCGAGGCAGGTGTGGACGAATGTCTTCCGAGATATGGCGGTAATCCACATGCCTCCAGACTCCACATCCGTACAGCTTGGTATCACCGTTTGGTGGAGCAAGGTCCGCTCCAATATGGCAAAAGACCGCAAGAAGGAGATAGACGGCATCGTCATGTTCACCATGTGGAACATATGGAAAGAACGAAATAGCAGGATCTTCACGGACACGTACCGAATGGTCCAGTTGGTTGCCAACACCATCATCCAAGACGTGCACAATCGAAAACGTGCTTTCACGACTTCATAACCTCCATTTATGTCGACATTCAGGAGATTTGTTGTGTACCTGCTGTGTTCCGTGTTACGTTGTGTCTACTAACCTCAAATTGTAAAAAATCATTTGTAATTGTCTTTTATCTTTATCCTTAATGCATTGGCAGAGTTCCTGCCCTATTTAAAAAAAAACTAGTTTAGCCTAAAGTTCTTTCAATGGAAAAGGTGTAGCTGAAAGAAACCTGAGGAGCTTATCTACGATTTTGCTCCATATGAAAATTTCAAATTGCCAACTACTTTAACAGGATGCATGCACAGAGATGTAGGTACTTCACAAGTCAGCAATAAGCTAAGTGATGGCACTTAATTCAAATGCAATCAGATATTGATCAAGCAAATAGCTAAACAATGACAGCAAAAGTGGTAGCAATCAACCATGCACACATCGCACATATACACAGTTACCATGGAATTTCAAGAACTTAGAAAAAACAAATGGAATTTCAATCATGGGTATCAATTCAACCACTTTATATATTTCGCTTTTATATTCATCTATAGCCCTGGAAAAAAAATGCTTCCTCAACAACCAGCAAGCGTGGTACATAATAATATTCCATATAGGCTTATAAAATTATCACAACCAGGAGTTACTCAATACATGAGGACAAAAAATAAGTAGAAAACTAGTACATATATAAAATCTTCAAGCTGTGAGTGCTTACAGTATGATGTATCGCTAGTCTTAGAGCAACATGATTTCTATACAGGCTGCTGGCAAAAATACTACCACCCTCGTGGATTATGAACTAAGAATATAGTAATTTGTACATTACAAAGCTATCCACTTTCTGTGGAGTGAGCAGCCATGACAAAACCGCATCCATTACCCACGTGATGTTTAGACAAACACTTTACTACAAACCAGAAATCTATGTACAGTGCAATTGCCTTGACTTTCATATCCTAGGATTTCAAAATTGAGTCGATTGACCCCCTCAACTTCATAATGACTGCAGATTTGCTGAGCAAATTTGGCCATGGAGTGATTTCAGATGCTTGTATGGGGTATTGTTCCTCCACTCCACCATGATATCAATACCTTTCTAGCACCTCTTAAGCATCTCCCAACTAAGTTTAGAACCTAAATTATATGTAAATCAACAGTAAGCACCAGTCAACGCACTTCACAAACAACAATCTATTCTAATGGAAACATAAACAGTGACTAAAAACTAGAGTTGCAGCTTGTTAAAGTCTTAGAGTCCTACATGCCCACACATTATGTGCTAACTACATATTCTTGATATTCCAATAAGGCAGTGATGATACAATGTCTTTATAACCAAACAGTATGGTAGTGTAGGGGGATTTTGAGGTGGCTTATTTTGATTACAATACTTAGACAAGCCCAAAAGAAGTAGCATTCCACACCTTTATCCTGATAGAGATTAGAGAATGTGCTAGTTGGTTATGACTAACTACTTTAATTGTCCCCCAAAAAGAGTTAGCAAGTTACAATGTAATATGAAAGATAGAAGTTAACAATAACATAATTTCTAATAGATATTTTGCAGAAATCCAACCGATTGGGTTGTCCACTGTTATGAAGTTAACAATAATATAATTTCTAATGGATATTTTACAACTTGAACATATCCATTTAGTGATAGATAAGAAAGGCCATCTCACCTAGCGGCTCCAGCTTATGTTGTATCTTGTAAGTCCTGTTTTTGTTTACTTCTTAAACCAGCAACAAGTTTGCATGTCTTCAAGAAAGCATCTAGTAACTGCACACACACAATTAAGTCTGAATCATATTCTGACATTCTGAGAATCAATTATTCACTGTAATGTGCATATATACAAGCATATTATTGTTAAAGAAAACTATATATTCGGGAAAATTGTAAATAACCCCCTAGAAGTCAACCTATGTTTGATTTACCCCCTTACAAGTATATTTGTGGCGGATACCACTACACAAGTGCAGAGTTGTTTGATTTTCCCCCTGGCCTTTTCCCACTGAACCGGGTGTTTTCTGTTGTTGTGGACTCTATGACGTTCAAGGTCGGTTATAGATAAGGTGCAGAGAAGTTACCTACACCCGAGTCATTTACTTACAACTGGTTCGACCCGGGTCGAAGTAGATCGAACCAAACTGAACCAGTTGGGTCTTCATCTCCCGCTCGATGCGAGCTAGGGTTCCACATAATCGGAGCGTGGGTGCGGGTAGGGAGGCCACGATCACCTTTGCCCCTGCCTCCCGCCTTCATGTATTCCCTCCTCTCGTTTCAATTTGGTGCAAGAGGAAAACACTGACTAACCTGCCCATACCCGACCTGAGCCGCACACTTCATCCAAAGGGCCACACTAGAACACCTCATATCCGACCTAGTATGCCACAAAGTCCATGTAAATGGAAACCACCTGAATCAGCAGGAAAAGGACCGCCGCGGGAGGGGGTGGAGCATTTGTCACAAATATACTGATAGGAGGGTACATCAAACTCAGGCTGACTTCTAGGGGGTTAATTTGCAGTTTTTCCTGTATATTATGAACTTTCAACTATAGTAGGCAAAATACATAAGCGACCAAAGGTGTGTCAAATTTCAAGTATTCAACAGCCCATCCACTAAGTATTCGAGGCAAGTCATTTGTATGTAAAGAAACAGCAATGATAAGGAGTAGAAAGGTAATGATTAAAAACTGGGGAAGATAAGAAAATTAACATTGGCCACATGCAATACTTACCCCAGGATAATGCTGAAATACAGGAGAGTAATGTTCGAGAGTTACATATATCTTTTGAACAATACTTAAGAGTGCATTAACCTTATTTCCTAAATTTTCAACCTGAAACAAAGATAAAAACATTTAAAGAGGTTATAACATGAATTTTGAATTATATGTGTTGTTGCAGTCAAATAGAAGCTACTCAAATAAAGAAACTATCATGAATCAATATCAAATTTAAAGGGGTTAAAATCAGCAGTGACTCACTTGCACACCGATGAAAATGTCTAATGAACAATGTCTTCTTAAACAGTCACAGAATGAACATGCTCAAGTAAATATCTAGGAATATTACCTTTTAGTCCAAAAACAATATTAGGAGAAACATAACTGGAGGAAAAGAAGGAAAGGGGCTCGGAAGGGATCAAATTAATTTGACGCATCCAGCACAAATAATGCAGTTAGCTGACAAATGAATGAGCATGAGAATGCAGTAAAGCTTCTTGCATTTATTCATGTATCATTACAACCAAGAGAATTCACATTGCACTCAACTATGTAGCCGAATGTATGCGGTACAAAGAAGCACCTTCGTTGAATAGATGACACACAACATAAGACCAATGGATAAGGGTTAATCCCTGGTTTCGAAAACACAACATTGGACAAGTTCAGTTAAGAAATACCTCAGCTTCAGCTTTTCGGAGCTCAGATCGTCTCGTGTCAAGCGTTTGCTTATACCAGAGGCCCTTCTTTGTTAGTACAATTGCCTGTTGTACCATATGGTTGCATTGATCACTCAGATTTTCTGACCTGAATTCAACACATATCAATTTGTGCTAGAATCAAGACCACGGATTATATATGGAAGCAATCCCATATTACAAATTGCAGTCATGATAAGGATTTTATAGGCATTATTTTACAGCCAGTCTCAGCAACCAATAATGTATGTTTGGATTTTCAATATAACCAAGTCATTAAGCATATTATATCATCTTTAAAAAAACACATGAGCTGTTTTACTTTGTGTTCTTAAAGAAAAAAATGAACACTAACAAATAAGAAGAAAGCAAATTCAGAAGATAGATGCAAACACCTTTTCTCACTTCCTTCGACACCTCCCGACATTTTATGTTCAATATCGACAAATTCTTTAGACAAATCCATAATAGATACCAGAATGCAATCTAGTTGCTTTTCTTGCTCATTTTTACCCAGAATACCATTGTAATCCAATTTTTTTGTTTCAACTTCCTTCAAGGCAGTTGAGGCGATCTCTAAAGTCTGGTTCAGTTTGATGAGCTCCTCATACTGCGTATTCTGCTCAGAAATTTTGTATGGTCTTCTTGGTGATACATGAGCTTCCATCTCAATATCACGGAGTATCATTTCCTCATTCTCTTGCTTGACTAGCTCTAGATTTTTCTGGTTATTTTGGATGAAATGCTCCTTTTCTAGTATTGACAACTTTTCCTGCAACTTCTGATTTTCTTCATTAGCTAAGCACAATGCCTTCTCCTTTTTTGAGAGTGTAGCTTCAAGTGAGGACAGTTTTACTTGAAAGTTTAGTGCAGTATCCTCCAAGATGTTCCTAAAATCATCAATTAATTTTCTTGTAACAGTTTGATGTACTTCATCTCTAATAGTGCTTTCAGCATAGAGGTCCTCATACTCTCCTTTAATGTTGCCGACTTGTCTCAAAAGTTCTTCCAATGACAGTTGAAGCGACATTTTCCTGCTGGCATTAGATATCTGGCAGGATAATTCTTTAACATCCTTCATCTTCTCTGCAAGCAAACCTCGAAGATGCTGGTTTTCATAGTATAGTGAATCAATTCTACTATGCAATCTGCTCCTTTCATCAAGTGCCTCACTGGTGCTACAAACTGAAGGCGCCTTTATGATATTGGGCATGATTTGATCAATTCTCGAAATGATTTCAGGGACTTTCTTTCTTAAAGGCTCAAATTCTACATCATGCTTAAGAGCCAATGACCCCTTCTCTCGTTTGTATTTGAATAGTTCTTCTGTTTTCTCTTGCAAAGACAATTCATGCAGCCTCTTTAATTTACTAATCTCAGATCTGAAATAGTTTATCATTTCTTCTCTAGTCATACCCTTCAGATGCCGGAAGTCAGATTTTTCTGAAATAACTTCTCTGGGACTAATAGATTTCTGGGTTGCAGATTTACCATATTCCTCACTGGAAGATGCAGAGCGTTCCTCCCCTGTTATCATTCCGAAGAGATTGTATTTCCATCTGTTATTCCTGCTACCCAAAATTTCATGCTTACTGTGGGAAATACGTGATTCTTCTTCTGAAGGTAATAGCATATTCGATATAGCAATCAGTTCTTCACGGATAGCACCACATTGAACCACAGTTTCCTGCCAGTTCTTTCTTAGATTGTTCGCTATGGAATTTTGTTCATATAACTTCCTGTCTAGCTCATCCTGAAGACCTCTAATGCAATCTCCAATCATAATGCCTGTGACCTCTAATTGCAACTCATGCTCCCACTTAAGATCATGAATTGAAGTACTGACCAAGCTGAGCATCTCCCTAATTTGTCGGAACACCACAACCAGCAGTAACTTCAAGCCATTGAACTCTTTGTCTATCTCAATCAGCTTCCCATCAAGACATATCATAGGGCATGAACAATTTGCATCACCATCATGGACAAAGTTGTAGCCTTTCAAGACCTTTATATCCTCCTTGAGCTTATTAAGCTGATGATCAACTTCCAGTTTCATCAAATCTAAGTACTCTGTGTAACTAATTTCTACATTTGCATCCAAAAGGTGTTGATGCAGCCGCGACACTACAGTTGCAAAAGGCTCAAAGTTGCTCCCGGTGTCACAGCTGCAATTGTGGGACAACAACCATTGCGGTGGCAGTGCTGTATCTTTAAACTTGCCAGGCCCGTTGTTAAGCTTGCCTGGCAAAGGTCTTGTGTCAAGAAAAGGCCCATTGAACAAGAACAGACTATTCTGAGCAGTACATCGTGGTTGGCTAGTAATGGCTGGTATAGTCAACCCACCAACAAATGGGTCCATTCTTTCATCCAAAACCTGCACCATTTCATATTTTAAGGCATGACAGTTGATGGCAAAGGGAAACTCGTAAAGTCAATCGGTTACTACAAAGGAATTACGAAAACCAGTGATGAAACTTCATAGGAAACGAGAGTAGTAAGCATGAATCCATGGTCATACTGGTCTTGCTGCAAGTCGAAACAAAAGGTAGTTTCTGTCTATAGATAGTAGATAGGCCAAAGGTTATTTTCCACTAACCTTGGAAATTGAAAATAAGTAGTAGTTACATACTGACACAAATAATTACTTTTGAGGATGATGTCACATTCTAGTACTCTAGTAGTTAAAAAATCAGGAAGAAACGTCAATCCATGGAGTGCAGTGTTGCTTCAATCGGACCTCAACGACCTACAAGTATCAACTAGTACTGTTATCATAGTTTGACTAACATAGTGTAAGGAACTAAAGATGATCATCTTAGATTACTGTATATGTTATGGAATTTGCAACACTTGGTATGACCTAACATCATGTTGTGTGAGGACTTCGGATACTGCTGCATTACTTCGAATAAAACGCGGTGTACGTGGGACTGTGGGGACAAACATGTTGCACTATATTTAAAAAAAAAGTGAAGAATTTAATAGAACCACCAATACCAGTAGGAGTCTCTGTGTAACAGACGAAATGAACCAACATAACGCTGCATGTTAAATGGGTATAGAATTCTCATTAATGCGCAACAGCATTTCTAACTGATGTAACATTCATTTGACCTTTAGGATTTTCAAACTGGCAATTCAAATCTTCACTGTTCCCAAACGTAACAGGAAGCATAATCGGTCCTAGAATTATAAACGCCAAATCCTCTACTTTTCAGCAAAGCAACGGTTTAGAGCAGCAGAAATGCACACGAAGTAACAGACGACGACAATAACAATAGCAGGAAACACAAGCTCTATACCAAAATGAACTACCCCGTTCCAGTCAATCCATACCCACAACCACGTATGGTAAAATGTACGGAAGTAACAGCAGTTCAGAGTACGGTGCAGGGTAACAGCAGTTGGTTCACCCTGCTCTTCTCCGTCCCAAAATCCTCAGCATCCAACCGCGCACCAAAAGCAGAGCATACACTGAGACCTTCAACCTCGCCAGGTTCGCGCAGAACCCTAACAAAAATAGCTGCGAAGCGTCTCCAACCCACAACCGCGCCGCGCGTCACACCCACTCCGAATCGCACCGCACCAAGCAATTCAAAGTTTCAAACCCCACGGAGGAAGGATCACCGCAAAGTTTGATAGCGCAAGGAGGCAAACGCTGCGGCGCAGGAACCACTTACTGGCTGGATCCACGCCATTGGAGGGAGTTTCCGCGGCCGCTTGAGCTCCGCCTCCCCGCCGGCTCACCTCCAACGGCGGGGCTCTCTGTAAGCGTCGAACGCGGAGGATACCTCTAGGGATTGGAGATAAGGGTGGCAGTGGAAACGGAGGAGGAGGGGTGGTGGTGAACCGGAGAGCGGTAGATAAACTGGATAGGAACGGCGGCCGCGGCGAGGAAGACGACGCAGCCCTCGCGCTCGCGGCCAAAGACGAACAGGTCGTCGCCTCAGTAAACGAATAGATAAGGAAATCGGGCGCGCGCGTTGGGATGGGAGAAGCCAATTAGCCACGCACGCAGGCAGCGCCGCGGGTAACCCGGCCGCCGGCGCCGCTGAGCGGTGGGTCCCGCGTGACGGTGGGCCCACGCGGCGGTGGGGCCCGTGCAGTAGGAGGAGTTCGACGAGACGGAGCGAACGTGGGGGGCTGAGCTGGATGGTTCGTTGGGGGCGAGGGAGATCTGGAGTGGGAGCTTTAGGATTCGTGCGGGGTTCGAGGGTGGCCGTCGGATCGGCCGGCTCGTGGTGGGCGCCGAGTCCAGCTGGTCTTGGGAGTGCCCCGCTGGTGGTCTCCATGGCTTTGCCAGTTGGCAGTTTTTAGTTGAGAGCGAAAAAATCGAGCTAAATTTAAGGGTTTGGCGCAGAAATTTCATGGAACTTTGTGGATTCCTGCGGGTATCCGAGGAAAATTCAACGTAGGATTGCCAAAGAAATTTCGTAAGAAAATCCACATCCATGTCCATATTTTATACCACGTTGTTTCTGCACGATCTAACTTAAATTATAAGTCCCTCTCTCTTAAAAAATTAAAAATAAAGTGATGAATCGTAACAAAATGTTCATGTGTAAATTTGAGCACAGAAAGGTCAACCACTTGGCAAGCAATATATATATGGAGCATATTTGAGAGGTCGCGTGCTTAACTCATGTCAGATAAAAAAAATGGATTTGGATCTGATCTATTAGCTATTTGATGATAGATCCAGAGACATTTTTTTTTACCAAAAACTCGCATATCCTGAGACGTAAGCATGTTCATATTCATATTGGCGGTTGAAGCTTTGAGACAACACAAGCGACACGAACCATGTTGCTTTTTTACTGAGTGTGTAGAGTCTTCATCTAATGGATACGCTTGATTTCCAATTCTCAAAACACAAAACAATTGTAAGAAATCTGTTTCGCTACGTTTGTCCACAATTCACCGTATGCACAAACAAGAAAGCGCTGAATTTAAGAAATATTTAATAAGAAATGACCACATATATTCCTATTAAATAGCATACAACAACTACTTAACCTTTTTCAAAGCATTTAAGAGTAAGGAGTGGAAAAAATACAATAACTACGTGCTAAATTCCGTTAATGAACAAATATAATGAGGAACACCTGAACCTGTTGGAAGATTGGTTGCGGTCCCAGGCTCCCAGCTGCACAGCCTTTACAGATCATGTAGACCAGGAGATGTAGTGGCATCAGGTGAAAGAAGAAACTGCAAGGTATGCGACTGAAAGTGATGCTAGGTAGGAATCTTCTTTTTGTCATACTTCCAATGCTGCAGCATGCCAAGTTCAGTTGCATGTACAGAACAGCAGTGGAAAATGTAATGAAAAGGAAGGGAGGTTTGATTTGTGGCTACACTGAACTTTTTTTTTTTTTTTTGAGACCCTGCTCTAGATGCTTTGGAAGAGACCAGATAAGCATGCATAAAATAAAGCAGCAATCATGCTGGATGATGGGATTAGCATCCTTTGCCTCCTACAGATAAAGTGAGTCCAGAGAGAGATGCTGCTAGCCCTCTTCTGAAAACAATGCTGCCTTAGTGCCTTCAAAAACAACTTAAAAACTCATCATGAAAAATGGGCAGGGATAGCTGGCAAGACTACACAGTAAAAAAATATTGCTTCGTTCTATTCACCATGTGAAGCGGAAGCTTATGGGATTGGCAAATTTACATTGTGACGAGAAATCATCCATTTATCTGTTCTGTTTTTTTGTCTCGCAGAAAACAATCACAATCCATGCCATTGTAAACTAGTAAACCTCCACGTGCCATTGCTTGTTCTTCTTGAGCTGTGACAGCTTCTGGTCCCAACTCTCACCTCTTTGCTCAGCTACTCTCTTGAGCGTGTCCTGAATCCCTGGCATCATCCCCTTCAAACCGCAAAAGTAGATGTGTGCACCACCATCCAAAAGCTTGAAAATTTCATCACTGTACTCCTCAATCTTGTCCTGCACGTACATCTTGCCACCACTCCTGTTCTTCTGCTCCCTGCTTAGTGCTTTGTCATACCTGCAAGGTTGACAAAACTCGACTCAGTTCACACAATAATCAGTCAACTTTACTTCAGCCAGACATCAAACACTACCAGCCTGTAGTACTGTACTATGGAAGTAAATGGCCACCATGGTAGAGCAGGACTGTAGCTTTCTCAACTATATCGTTGAATAAGAGTAGACTGAAATAAGAGTTTAAGCATGATAAAGTCTCAACCTGAAATGGTCTGGGTACTGCTGAAGGTAGTTTGTGAACTCATCATCATATAGAAGGCTGTCAGTGTTAGCAACACCGAGGAAGAGCCAGGCCAGACCACCAAAATTGAAAGTTGGGACATCTTCCATGAACATACGACGTAGATAGCCGCGGAAGGGAGCAATACCAGTGCCAGTGGCAATCATGATATGGGTAGCATTTGGATCATCCTCAGGTAGGAGCATTATTTTGCCTGAGGGACCTGAACATGAAGAGAAACTATTATGACATGCTGGAATATTCAGTGTATGCCATGAGTTCTAAAACTAAGTCTGTAGCCTGTGGGTTGAAACAATCAACAAGAGCAAAGTATAGCAAAAACAAAAGAAAAGACGATCATAATATCGAAAGGGCATCTCTTCTCCAGAGTGTCCCTTTTTTTTCCATCTTCATCTTTTAGCAGCTTATATGCTAATTGCTCTATATGTGACTATCTGAAAGAACTCAGAAACACCATAACATATGCAACTTTAGAAAAATATGAAAGGCCTAGCTTTTAAGTTAAAGGCTACCATTTATTGTTGGTAGACACATAAGAAAGCATTTTATATGCCATCTGAAAGAAACTCCATACCTGTAATCTGAATTTTGTCCCCTGGTTTTGAGTCACACAGGAAGTTACTGCAGGTGCCTTTCTTTGAGGGGTCTTCCTTTCCAGTTTCAGGATCATAATAAACAGCACGGCGAACACACAAACTGGCAGTCCTTCCATCAAAAGAATCACCATACCTAGTAGACGCAATAGAATAGAGCCGAACAGTATTTGGGGATCCAGGTTTCTTTGGGTTCTCTCCCTGGCAGAAAAATAAAGAAGAGGCTAAGACTCAGAGAGCAACAAAGATATAGGATGGACTGTGTGATAATAAATAACATTGAACTTGGTAGGATGAAGGAATGCAGGTGCACAATGGCAAAGGAAATTAAATTTGGGGTGCTCTTTAACCAGTGATTACCTAGGAAGAGCTACATGTTTCATCTCTACTGTTACGGAAAGTGAGCAAGGATTTACAAGCCAAATTAGCAGCATTTGTCACATTATCAGAAATTTAGGAATTGAAAACACCGGATGCAGTGTTTGTAGATTTAACCATGATGTTTTTTTACAAGAGATTTAACCATAAAGTCTGTCATAATGTCATATATCTGAAAAAACTTATTATTTCTAGCAATGATGGACCCAATGGCCAATAAAGACTCATTAATAGTGACACAAAGAGAATCAAAATCCAGAACAGCAAGGGATCAACGTTTACTAGCAGACAAGTAAAGGACAAAACGTAGTAAACTCCATACGAAAATAATCAGAAATGCTGCATTACGTTGAGTGGGAATAGGGCCAAAATACTTACTGGAGGAATGACACCATAACTTTGTCCTTCCCAATATGGAACATTGCCACCATGATCAATGACAATATGGCATGTCTCACCAGGAGCTTTAGGGCCTACGAGTCTCTCGACTGAGACAATTGTGGCTGTGTAGGGTTCCTTTGGTTTGTATAAGTTGAGGGGTGGCTCCTTTGCATTCTCCAATTCGAGAGATTGAACAGTAACTTTGCTTTTGCTTGCTTGTTGGACAGACATGCAAAAGACCTTGTTCATATGCCTTGACTGCAGGGTCTTGTTTTCCCATGCTAATGCAGTACCAATCCATGATTTGTTGTGGAAGTTAATATTATTGTTACCCTGAAATATAACTAGTAAATCATATACAGATAATACCATATCACATCAAATATAAGGATTTTAAGAATGCAGGAAACTCATGATCCACAAACCACTCAGGCAAGGAAATGCAATACTAAATGTTTTCCAGTAAAGTCCATCCTCCATCCCTCTCATTAGAAATCCTAGTGAAGCTAGAACTCTTCCTAGGAAGGGTTTGGACAAAGAAGAGTTGTGCATCCTGGACGAGCATGTCTTGACTGTAGTAATTATCAAAAGAAGACAACATACTAGCCTGAATGTGCATGTTGCTAGTTCAAGTAAATAGAGTCCAGTTTCCACTGATAAGAGAAACATGTTATTGATGTTAACAGGTAACTGATCCAATACTGGGTGGGGTCGTCGCCAAGTAGACATGCAGACGCCTGATTAGCCAGTCAAGGGCAGACCAAAAACCAGAAATATGCAATCATTACCGTTCTAGCCAGTCTTTCACAGGCCTGAACCATACTGAATGCTGACCACCTCTCTTTTGCCAAATAATATCGTTGCGAGAGGTGCTTCTATGCCTTTCTATGGTATAAATAAATGGTAGATAGTGATTACTTACCCCTCGCTTGCTTCAAGATCTATACAAATCGTTATAAACTACTTTTCCACAAGCCGCTCAAAACAACCTAACCCGTATATACTAAAGGGCTATTGGTGACAAGCATTTCCCTTCAACGGCTCAACTGGTAGAGTAATGGTTCCCCAAAAAGTTGAGCACAATTTGAAAGTTTTAGCCTTTTTGAACTACTATTCCACAGTACCAACGCAGATCAAACCACGATATTCCTCAACGAAACCCCCGAAAAGGAGGAAAATCTAGCCTCGGGAAGCATCACAAGATCCAAGCCACGCACCTTGAGCGAAGAACTCTTCAGGTTACCGTCCAAACCGATCGGCACCGCGACAGCCACCTACAGGGCACCAAAGCAAGCGAAACTTAGCAACACGCGCGGCGCGAGTAGCCGGTAAGTCGCGTGGAGGGTGTGAGCACGTACCTGAGCTCCGAGCGCGCAAGCCATGGCCGAGCGATCGTGAGGAGAGTAGGGGTTATCTAGGTTTTTGTTGATCTGTGGGATCGACGGGAAGGAAAGTAGAGGAAAGAGACGGGTATGGTAGTTTGGAGAAGGGAAGAGGGGAAGCGAAAATTATGTATATAGGATTTTAGATGATGCAGATAAGATGGAAAGATGATGTCTATTATTTAACAAACAGTTTTATAGATAGTTTTATATTGTATATAATATTGTACAGACAGTCTATTAATTATATAAGTGATGAGTAAAGACAGCTATATAGACAGTCTATTGTATGGGTTGTCTTTAGTACTGTCTATAAATGATATGGAAGTGTGTTATTTCGAATCCGTTCGTAGTAATTTGCAGAAAATAGTCCTCTCGACGAGCGTCATGCGTGCACGACACGTGTCGAAATCAGCTGTCGGGATTTGCGGAAATCCAGGTTTCCGCGTGGAGCGTCTGCGACACATCTCTGCGCCCCCGGGTTGTGGGAAAATTAATCTCGGCGCACGGAGGGCGCTGGAACTTGCCCTGGTATTAAGGGCTCATATATTTTGTTAAAAATTATTTGACAACATAGTTGGTAGCTCAGAGCATTTGCATCAGGTCGCGAGTTCGAGTCCCGTTTAAAGCATTTCTTGCTTTTTTTTTAGCTATTAAATCATGTCAAAAAAATTTAAAACTTTTTGAGAATGGTCCTGAGAGCATGCCTAACCTACCATAAAAATTTCAGATCATGATCAAACTTGTGCATCTGATTTTTTATGGTAAGTTAGGCATGCTCTCAGGACCATTCTCAAAAAGTTTCAATTTTTTTTATAAGATTTAATAGCTCAAAAATAGGCCAGAAATGCTTTAAACGGGAATCGAACTCACGACCTAACACATGGGACGCTTTGCCAACTAAGCTATCGACTATGTTGTCAAATGATTTTTAGCAAAATATGTGAGCCCTCAATACCGGGGCAAGTTCAGCGCCCCCAGTGTGTGGAGATTAAGTTTCCCGCGGACTGGGGGTGCGGAGATGCTCCGAGCACACCCCGTGCGGAAATATGGATTTCCGCGGATCCCAACCGCTGATTTCGACACGTGTCATGCGCGCGTGACTCCGCGCTCGTCCGGGGGTCTATTTCTGCAAATTACGACGAAAGGTGGTCATTTTCGGGGAAAAAACCAGTGCACGGCTAGTACAGTAAAGGTTACTTTGTTGCATAGTTATGGATACTGTACCGTATTCCGTATCTACCATTTTAATATCTGAATCGATACAAAGTAGTTGTATACCGTATCAGTCTTAAAACCGGTCAACATCAGTCATATCACCTTCGATACCAGTCAATACCAGCCATGCCATGTGGAATTGATAATATAGTCTATTAAATTATATGTTATATTTTATAGTACTACTAGCATTATGTATTTAGAGTAATATTATAAGTAAAATTTGATGTACATATAATTAAACATATGTATACTTATAAATATATATTATTATATCAAATCAGAAACGGTAGTTGTATGGATCAATAAACGGTATATTTCCTGTACAGTATTGACAAGTGTGGTTCGTTGCGTTCTCTACTTCCATTTAGTGATTAGCCTTCCAGTGGTGGCAACTTTTCTTAATTTCTGCGTGAATTAAACTGGTTCCTGAAAATCTTGCAAAATTCCTGTGTACCAACCGGGGTCTTGAATTGCTCCTTTGGAATAAAAGGTTTGAAGCTGTTTGGACTTTGGATGTTTAATTCTTTTAAAAAAAATAGAAATGAAAATGGTATAGAAGATATACTTTAGATCTGGCAGCCAAGAAATTGCAAGCCTCCATCATTCCATGGTCTTCAACACGTGCAACTGTGCAAGGCGTGTTCCAAGAAAAGGAACATGTGCGAGACAAGAGAATAGCAGCAACGGTTAATAATTGTCTTAAAAAATTTCAAAGCTCGTGAGTGATGACCACGCCACGACTAAGGAAATTTGTAGTACCACATGAGGAATCAACTCTCCATTTTCTTTTCCGCCTGCTTAACACCACCGAGAAAAGCCTCAGTCCAATCTAGTTAAAACAATATGATACCCCAGGCTAGCACAAACCGGTCAGCAGCAGATGATCGCAGTTTTTGCAGATCATGTACGACATGATGTAAAATTCCATGTCATTCCACACTTGCATCAGGGAAGAAAAAATGATCCTAATGATAGTAATTCATAATTACTACCTGCAAATATAGTAAATTCTCCGGACATTCAATAAATCAGAATAGAAGCATCATATATAGGGGTTCTTCCCCCTATTTATCCTGTTCTTAGATGTTCAAAATGTCGAAAGCTGAAAGCAGTACTGGTGCAGGCACTACAAAGGTTTGCTGTGCTTATTATTACAACACACTGGATTTTTTTTGGAATGGTAAACTGCAGCATAACACTTTATTGTAGACACAAACAAGGCTTTCCCCCTTCCTCCCTGATTGCAATTCACAATAAGATAGTGCATTATTGTAGTGAATTGCAGCAACCGGATTGGTTTATATCCCCGTCCCCGTCATGTGCAGGCCTGGATGAGTAGCTCCTCCCATGATGGCTCCACCGGCCACATTAACCAACAGTTGTTGGAGCAAGTGCTGTATTGAAGGGTCCTCCTGTGTTTGTAGGAAGAAAATATAGTCAGAATTTGATTGAAACTTTCAATCTAGCGTAACATTTGCTTCAGTGGAGCAATAATAAATTAGTGACAGCTGATGACTTAAGAGCAGGACTCACCCTGAGAGAGTTATTGAATGTCCCATCTTTCAGCATGTCAGGAAGGACAGTTTGCAGTGCAGCACAGGCCCTGCATTGGAGAGGGGAAACATCAGTGCTTGAGAAGTACGGATGTTTTGCACAATATGAAAATGACAGCACAAACCTAGGATTATCTGACAGCCTGAGGTAACAGCGGACAATGTACTTCAGCAACCTTGTGGAAGGCTGTTCAACCAGTGAAATAACCATGCTTGCTAAAGCACTGCCGATATCAAAGAAACGATCAGCAGTGGCACACATGTAGCGCAGCCCAACATCATCTAGCAGAATCTTTTGGATAATGAAAGTGGCCACCTGCATATACAGTTGACTAAATCAGTCAATCAAAGAAATGGTTCTAAAAATGAGCAGAACAAGGGCCCTTTTGTCCAAGATCTTATGGGGCTTATTGCTGGGGTTTACTTCTACTTTAACTCCACCTGCAAAGAGAGACTTAAGCCCCTGGTACTCAACTTCTTAAGGTTTATGCAGATGTCACAAATAAGTTAGCAATATTCATGTGCCGACCTAGTAATAAATTGTTTCGGTCGAAGTGATACAAATATTAGGTGTGGTGTCATGGCGCTCTTTCTCTCGTTGTGTCCTACCGGGATAGATGTTTGTGTTTGCATCTCTTTTTATCTCTGAAATGAATGGGCAAAGCTCCTGCCATACGTTTTAAAAAGAAATGATACAAATATATCTGCTACTCAAATTAGCAGCATAAGATAGTTGCTGAAACAACAATTACCAAACAGTTTACCAAAGCTTCTTTCATAATACACGTTTTATGCTTATAAGTCGTAAGGTAGTTTGAGGGTTATCTGAGAGAAGCCAAATCTGGGCCACAAAGATCCTAAAGATAATTGATGGCCAATTTGGCTACATTCTCGGACAGACCATGACTCTTTTGTCCAAAGTAATCTACCTCACTCAACCACACAATAAACTATAATATTGAATGGGGGTAGTATACTGTACTTTACAAAAGAAGCTCCTCAGAATAGATATATGAGCAATGTGTAACTAATAGTAAGAAAAAACCAGTAGATGGGCAATATCATGAAGCATTATCTGAATATGGTTTTTCCCCATGCACATGTGGGTACATGTCCTATCATCACCATCAAATGCACTCAATATTTATGCGAACTTTCAAAATTCAAACCACCATCCCATCTTCTACTTGTTGCAATATCCCTTGCACAAATCTTGAGGCACTTTGGAAGGCTAAGATAGTACATGTACATGCGGTTTTGCATTTTTTAGCATTATCTCAATTCATCAAGATGCAAAGCATGTCAAAATCTACAACCCAAGCAGACTGTGAACTGATCAACTGATGCTAGGTGAAAACAAGATTACATTCCAAGCAAATTTCAGACAGCCAAGCATACTAAAAGATACAATTACACTGTATGACATGGCTGAGCAGAAGCAAAAGATTATGATATTTTAGACGAGGATTGTGCTGGCTAGCCACATACAGTTTTTGAAAGCTCACTGCCTATCTTCATGGTATGGAAGCACAGAGGAATTAATTCTGTTTGCAGCATAGAATTGATAACTTCAGTATCATCATCCTGCATATATCACAAGGAAAAGAAACTTCATTCTCATGCAGAATTAGTAGTTGATAAAACAACAAATGGGAGCTTTAATATATGAGAGGTGCTTCAACAAAATGAAGGGCCAGGATGGATTCCAGTGGTGGGAGTATAGGTGTGTGTAACTCCTGACCCGAGTTTGATCCCCGACAGGAAAGGGGTGTAAAACACCCTTGTTCCAATAAAACACAAACTTAAACAAAATGAACGGTATGTTCTTGTAGCTATATGAGAAAACAGGAACACCTCATCACATCATATTTGGAGAAGGTGGGGCACCATTGGGCCTTGTTCTGCCTCGGATCACTTAGAAGAGGAGCAAATGCAACAAAAAAAAGTTTATTCTTGTGAGGTTTGCTTCTTTAGATATTGCTATAAATTTGGATTCCATCTGCATCAACAGTTTCATAGGGATAGCATAGAACCATGATCGTTTAAGTTAATACTTCACAGTCTTTCTGAGTTATCCAGTTTTGTAGACATTGAAAGAGAAAATTGGGTAAAAGCAGTGATGATGATGAGCTTATGACAGGTCTTTATTAGCAATTCAGAACCACATTTTGTGGTGAAAAACTTGAGATCAGAACCATATCTTTTATCAGCTAATTTGAAGGTAAACTAGATGGGTTCACTGCAATGTGCTAAACACATGACAAATTATTCAAGAAATAGAAGGAAAGAAACATCACAGTAAACCTTTCTTTTAAAGTTAAAGAATAAAGAGTAAACTATCTTTTCCTTCTATGTAGAACAAGGATCGTAGACTACTTAAAAGTTTCATGCATAGCTAAAGAAGTTGGGAACATGACTCTTCATTGACAATTACATTACATAATTAGTGAAACAGATCAAGTTTCTCCATCTTGTGTAACGCAATGTGATGTATTTTCTATTTTGTGTAAACTTCCAGGTGTGAATTACCTTAACAAGAGCACCAATGACACCCAAGCTAGTAAGCCGCAAGTACTCAAATGGTCTGGTATTGCTGTTAGTTTTCAAAAATGGGTACAGGTACAGCGCAATTTCAGCTGAAAATAACAAAGGATGAAAAAAAGGGGAAAGTGAATCAGTAACAGCAACAAATCCAAAAACTAAAAGCTCATTTGTACTATAAAAATGAAAATTTTCCACAATTCTATAAAACTTTGAGAATAACAGCTAGATGTACACATATGATATGTCAACTAGACAACTAGTACATAATGGTGAGAGACGATCATGAGTGAAAAAGGAAGATGATTAACAATGCACACCATCAGTGTATTTGAGCTCTGACATACAAAGAATCAGGCTCATTACCATTTAAGAAAAGGGCCCTAGTCTGAGGGTGCGATGCAACACACTGCAATAATTAAAAGACAAGAAAAAAAAGGTTAAACAAAAGATATGATACAAAATCTAATGTGGGAAGCTTAAAGTGATTAAGAACGAACATAAAAAATCCCCTTTCTTTTCTGCAGTACAATATGCCACGAGATGACAGCGACCAGCAGCCAAATGTTATGCTATTATCCCCTTTTTCCTAAAACCGTACCTGAAGAAGCGCGAGTGCATTGCAGACCCGATTTGATGCGCTCGATGACAGCGCAGGGGGTGAAAGTGCAGGGTAGACTGTTATAATCTCCTGTTTGTGTTTCCAAGTAGCCAAATATACCAAGTGAGAAGAAACAACAAGTCAAAACTTGTATAAAAGTTTGCTCAAACTTCAATAAGTTGCATTGACAATATCTGATATGCTCACCAACTCCATGCGGATTGAATGACCAAGAGAGACTGACCTTAACAACAAATTGATCATGGAAACAAAACACAACAGGTAACTCAAAGCTCCTTGTTCTTTGTCGGTTCAAGCATGATCATACTAAATATGTAAATATAGACAGGCACAAGGATTATGACATACCTGGAGCAGTGCGGTAATTGTGCCAAATGAGTGCCACAACAGTGGAGCTAGATCCTGAAACATATCCCTGTTCTGAAAAATGGTTGCAAGAAACAACATTATACATTGATATTATGTTCGTCATCCTTGATGCTGTGGCACATTAACAACTGAACATGCAATTTACCTTACTGAATTAATCAACAACGGGGAACTAAGGATAAATCAGTTGGTAAAAGATAAAGGGTTCCACATCTCTTTTCTTCAAAACAGCATTGTTGACCCAAAAAAAAAATTCACTTTGGAATGGGTTCATGTCCTTAGCAACTAATTTTACATTA
Source organism: Otatea glauca (assembly GCA_036346275.1). Lineage (NCBI taxonomy): Eukaryota > Viridiplantae > Streptophyta > Magnoliopsida > Poales > Poaceae > Otatea > Otatea glauca. Next base: position 32,281,384 of record CM070724.1, on the reverse strand, counting down.
ACAGTATGTAATTCAGGCATTCAGCTTCAGCATGCCATTATTTGTGCATAAATAACGAAATAAATATTTTTTTGACAAATTCAATCATGAGAAAATTTGTCACAGAACTGGCTCAATAACAAATTGTAAAAGGACAACATCTTTGAAATTACACACTCACCAATGTATGGGAGATCAACTAGCAAACACAAGAACCAAATATATACTTGGTACTAAAGGTATTCCATAGATAAACATATATATTCTGAGAACAAACTCTTAAATTGCTACCAACAATACTGCCCACAAGGTGATATCTTGATCAGAATATATTAGATAGCTAAGCATGGGTGGAGCCAGCAATTTGAGATGAGGGGAGCCAAACAAGCTACATAGTCCAACTATCTATTATGAGGAGGGGGGAGGGGAGGCAATTAGTATAAATACAGGATCCTCAATTCACACAAGACAAATTTTGCACAAGAAATAAAAAATGTGCAACAAAACTTCTACCAAACTACTGTAACTAATGTATTATTTCCGAAAGCTAAAGGAGCCGATCCTATTATCATTACTTGGAGGTTATTTACAAGTTACAACCCATGACAGCGGCAATGCAGAGACCTCATTTCCCTCGTAATAGATGCAATGAATCACCAGGGCGTCAAGATATTTGGACATTATGAGTTGCGGTAAGCTTCAAAACCATCAAATAAAAACACCAAGCTTTCTACTTAGAAACATAGTAAATAACAAAAACAAACTCCCTTCCAAAGTTGCACAGAATCGTCTAATCCCTACCATGCTTAAACCTCCCTTAGAACCTCTTCTTTTAAACATCTCAGCCCACTCTAAGACTAGTTAGTAGTCATAGATAACTAAAAGATACCATCATTTTCATCCCAATCAAACATAATGCCAGAAAAATACTACTCCCTCCGTTCTTTTTTACTTGACGTCCTAGAATCCATGCCGTCAAACTTACTAAAGTTTGACCGCCAATAGATTTAAAACTATCTAGATTGGCTATATAAAAATTAAATCATTAGATTTGTCGTTGAAAATACTTTCATGATATTATAATTTTATTAGCACATCTTAATGTAAAGTTATAAAAAGTAACGGTCAAAGTAGTATCTCAGAGACCGTGAAAAGTAAAAAATGTCAAGTAAAAAAGAATGGAGGGAGTAGAAAAGAACAAATGACCATTGTTGTTGAATCAAAATGTATCAGACACCAAGGCATATGAAAGATGAAAAAATAATACATTTAGTGTAATTCACCTCTGACAAACTCAAACCATCCAACACCGCAAAACCACACAGCATCACTAAAGGGGAAACTTTTACCACTGTTGAAATCGAATTCCAGCACCCCCCCCCCCCCCCCAAAAAAAAAAAACTAACTGCAGATCGAAAAGGCCAAATCTTTCCTCAAGAAGGTGCACTAATCAGAGGAGGACGACGATGCACAAGGGTGACCTTGGAGAGCACAAGAAGGGGCTTTCTCATGTCGCTCAGGATTGCAGAGGTTGAGCACCAACTGCTCCACCAATGTCATCTTCTGGTCTTTTGCCGCCTGCACCACGGCAGTGCCACTTCCGCAGCCTCCTGACATAGAGGGAGACGAAGGCGGGCCTTGGTGGAAGAGAGGGAAGAGTTGGGGGAAGACGAAAGATTTTTCATTTCACATAAACGCAACGAAAAAAAAGCTTTTTCTGTATCTGCCTATCTGAGTGCTAGTTTCAGCGTTCTATTTAAACACTCTTGTGTCCCCCCTTTTTTCCTTGCTCTTAGATGTGTGTGTGGGTGGGTGGGGGGGGGTAACAATTTCTTCTTTCATTTTACTTTTGGGTTTGTTTCTGTTATGAGTTATCATTCGTTTTAGATTTTGGAATTCTTTGTGCACTGTGCACTTCCTTTTTGGATCATATGTGTTCATTTAGTTTTGTTTTTCGTGTAAGAAAAGGGGGGGTTATGTTGTGAATGAAGTTTGTCTCGGTGTCACCGATTTTGTTGGGAATCGGGGTGGGAAGGACCCAGTAAATTTCAAAAATTTATCCCCTTCCTGGACCGATCACATGCATTAGAACCAAGATTTAGAAAATAACAAAAGCAATTAATGCGTACCGTGGTCCTGGGAGCGCAAATACAAAGCTTTTGCAAAAGGTCTCGGCGAAGCTCACAGCTTCAACGCCTGGACATAGCAGCGGAAATGAATACGTCGAATCTTCGTGTAAGTAGCAACCACGATCTTCAGGTATCCACATGAACAGGCCGACAACACCGTATGCCGGTATGCTAGTACCGTGCAATACGACTCTTATGACCTTTTATCTGGTTTAGGTGAATTTTTTTTCACCTTTCTTTATTTTTCCTCTCAATTTTCATTAATTTTCTGAACCCAGAATCCCAATTTATAGGTAAAAACACCATAGCAAAGTCGGTGTTATAGTAATCGACACCTGTACTGTAGCAATGTCGATCGCTACAATATCTGATGACATGCTGCAATGATTTTCACACACTACTACAGTGATTTCTGCGCGAAAACACATTTTTTGCATGCGGATTCGAAGCATTTTTTTGTAAACAACCAGATATCATGTTCAATCGCATTGACACGTATGTCACGAGAGAAGATTTTATAAATCTGTCTTAAGCCTATTCTAATGTGTGACCCTTCAGGTTCATGCTATGTTAGCAATAAATCGAAAAACTCATTTTTCGATTCATTAGTCGCAAGCGGCTCCTAGCAGAACATAACGACTACCCAAATTGCATGAATATCATTTATCCGACAAACCTTCAATGAATACATGTCGGTCCCTTTGTCACTTTGATATCATGGTTTAACTCAAAGTTGAGGTGTGTTATCCTTGCATTGTTAAATCAATTTTCTCGATTTTCTGAAGTAGACTAACAAGATCGATCGATTAACACCTTTAATCGTTCGGGCATAGCCATGCACATTCTTTAGTCCATTTCATCGAGTGGCCGATTGATATCATTCCCTCAGTATGAGGACAAATTCCATCTTGATCATACACTTCCCTCCGCATGATTCAAAGTATACCCGAGTGTTGTCCTTATGATTATCCTGTTACGAACAACGTTAGACAACATCAAAGCATATCATCCTCATGTAGGAAACTGTGTTAATCTCAGGTCTAAGAATCGATCATTATCATTGTATGAAACAACTTATGACACTAATCAAATCCTCAAAAAGTATTTCATAAGCGGGTCAGTCCAATAGCATGTACACTTACATGTATTCACATGATTGAATTGTATCACATACTCATAATCCGTTAAACATGATTTTCAAACAAATCATGTGCTTGTTTTGAATAAATATTATTAGTGTCCCAACCAATAATAAAGAAGAGATAATTTATAATAATATCATAATTAAATTACAGAGTTTCATGATCAAGTCGCATACTTGATGATCTATAATATAACATTATTAAAGGAATAACATAAGCATAAATACAAGGTAATCATCTTTATGATTGGCCTCTTAGGCATATTTCCAACAGATTTTGGGTGAGATTGGGTTCACTTTATGGAATTGTCTTTACTGCAATAGGCATATGCCATTTATGTTTCCTAAGCTAGTATTGTAGTGGTTTCGTAAATACGGATTTGTGGTGAGATTGTGACATCTGTGCAAGTTATATTGTGCGTAATGGCTTCTCCGCGCTTTTACTTGTAGTTTTCAACTGTTTAAATATGTGGTTCTTTTTTTTCTTTACTTGCTCATGGAGGAAAAAAAGTTACCTTTGCTTTTCTGTATAACTTAGGCCCTTGTAAGTTAACTTGTTTTGTAAGTTCAGTTTTCTGATTATTTTCTGTTTTAGCTTTGAGGAATCCTGTGTGCGCTGATTTTTGGCCTGATGTGGTGTTTTGGTTATTTGGGTTGTCTCTAGTACAACAAATAGGGGGGCCAGCAATGCATAGCACTTCTGTTAATTTGCGGTGAGACTTGTCTGTAATGTATAGCATATATTGCCATATGATGTGTATTCATAATGGCTTTTCTTTTCCTTTTTTATGTTACTATTTAAGATGTTATGTGGACACACAAGGGCATGTCTCCAGCACTTGTGGCTTTATCCCTAAATACTACTATCATATAATGCTTGCATCACATAACAAAAAGGAATGATGTTGTGTTTACATTTTTATCAATAAGTGAATTCCAATTAAATGTGGGGTTAAAAAACAAAAGTAGTGCTAATGAGGACAATAGCTATTTTGATAGGAACACACAATCTAAATTGGTCCGACTTTCTCAGATGGAAATAAATAAGTATTTATATCAGGAAGAATTGCCGTATAATTCAAATTTTAATATAATACCAATAAATATGTTTTTTGGTTAATAATATAGTATTTTATAGCAGGGTTAGAGAATTTGTCCTTGTTATACAAATCTACAGTAAAATCCACAAAAAATGATAAAAATGCAAAAACTACATCTATGTATTTTCCGATTATTCAATAAGCATGCCTTCATGTATATTTCACATTTTATTCTCACCTATACTTGGTGTTTGGCACATTTATATTTAAGTGGCCAAGTGACAATATTCTTAAAATCATGTTATTCGTTTACTATTCACTCAAAAAAGAATGATGTATTATTACATCACAATTCGTATGATGTAGGTAGACAATCTCATCTAAACTTGGTAAAAATATAATATCCAACTAAATCAATGTTATCATAATCAATCTAAGTTTGAAGCAACTTAAGAGTGCCCATTAATTTTGAAATAAAATGTGAAATGAATAGGAGATGATGGATGTAATAGGCAGTTGAGAGGAAAAATAAATAAATTACCTTACGCAGCTTGGAAAGAGCATGCCCTTTGTTCTGTGGATCTAACAGATCAAGAAGAAGACGCTCCACTAGTTGTGGATCCTTAGAGCTAGGAACCTCACTGGACGACATTATGAGAGCATGAAAAGCGAATTCCACAAAAGAGGGGATATAAAATTGTATGAGGCACAACACCAAGAGTAAAACAATCCTCAGCGTTTCTACAAGAATGAAATGCAATACCTATGGGATTTAAATAGCTGAAGCAAAAGATGCCGTGCATCGTGCACACAAGCAGATTTCACGTGTTTCTTCACTGGTATCCTAAGAAATCAACGGATACTTTCGACTCACCCCCATCTGTCACCGGATAAGAGTTCCTTACGTTGTCAGTTTCTTCTTTGATGAGCTGTATGCACATTGTTTTAGCTGTAAAGGAAACGATAAGTCTGAAATCCCACCAAAGGGTGCCCCATAATTCTAAATCATCATCTGCCGCATTAAGCGGTGAGTTGTGCAGAGGATAAGTATTAGTTTTACATGCCTTTTACATGTTATTCCTATCTCATTATGCGCAAGGGACAACATATGTGGTCCTTTCCTTATTGTTCATAACGCTGTATCTTAGTAATATGTGCATGTAATAATACCAGGTTGCCTTGTCGATCATGTTCATACTCACATGTCTAGCACACTTTTATTGAGATCTAGAGAATTCCAGCTCATTCTGCCTGATCTTTCAAGTTTTCTGGATTTCTCAAGTATATCGTGATGTTAAATCTCGCTTGTTCCTAATTAAGGCCAGGGTGTTAGCCCTGTGTATCTAAAAAATCTCAATTGCTCCTAGAATCCTTACTGGAACGCTTATACAAATGTTGGAAATATCTCCACCTGACTAGACAATTTATTGAGGGTTCAAGTGTAATCCATTGGTGGAAGATGAATAAGCAAGTTGCAAATACCAATACATTGGTGGAAGATGAACAAGCAATTTGAAAAATATTTGGGCATATGGCCACTCTCAGTACCTGTAGAAGACTAATTTGAAAAATATTTGGCCACTCTCAATACCTTTAGAAGACTTGCTTGACCTGGAGCCTCCCTGGAAGCTGCCAAGCTCGGCCGCTCTAGAGAGGAGGCCGGGCGTCAGGGAGCTCGACGCATCGCGGCTCCTCCTCCCCGCCCACTCCCGATCAAGCCGCTCTAGTACGCCGCATCACTCGACCGGCCGGAGTCTATGGAGCCGAACGCCGCTGGCCGAACCCGACGAAGCCGCCGCCGCCGCAGTTGACGGAGGACTCCTCCCAGTCTGTCCCCCACCGATGGTTTGCCTCGTCGAAGCAGCCGTCACCGCGAGACGCGACCCCCGTGGCCCAGCGGGAGGCGCCGCCCGCTTGCCGCACCGCCGCTCGCCGTACTGCCGCATCGCCGCCGCACTTCGCCTTTCTGGCGGTTGAGCGGAGCCGCGTCAACACGAACCGTAGGAGAGCTAGAGCGTGTCAACGAGATGTTTGTTGCCTTCGTGTTAACACTGCCGTTTCGAATTGGGATTTCGACGACCGGTGGTATTAAAAAAACGTGCTGTTTAAAATTCGTTTAAAATTGAACGGTTTGAAAAGTTAAATAAATTTAAAATCTCATCAAGCTAACGAGTGAATTTCGAACGAAATGGACGAAAACCGCTCGAAAAGACTCGAATTTCGAGCGGCCACCAAAAACCGGTGAGATTTGAAAAAATAGGAAAAATTGAAGAAAAAAATATTGTAAAATTTGTAAAAATCCATTGAAGACCCAAATAATAGGAAAAATATAAGAAATATATAAATAGTATGAAAAAACACGAAAAAATTCCGGCATGCACTTTCCTAGATATGGAAAAAAAATCGACATGACCTTTGCTACATTTTAGACATTAGAAGTTGTAAAGTAGGCATTTAGCAATAATATATCAACAAATGATATTTCATTTCAATACTATTCATGTATCAATCCAACAAGTGCAAAAATAGATATTCACATATCAATACTATTCACGTATCAACACCATTTACATTTCAACACCTTCCATTTCTACTAAATATACTTCAACAAATATTACTATTAAATATAATTAAAAATATTGGTACTAAATATACTTCAAAAAATATTGCTACTAAATATAATTGAACAAATATTGCTAATAAATATTCTCCAACAAATATTGCTACTTGACATACTGAACAAATACTGTTACTAAAATATGTTTAAGTAAATATTGCTACTTGACATGAACAAGTATTGCTACTAAATATAATTGAACAAATATTGTTACTAAAATATGTTTAAGTAAATATTGCTACTAAATGCTATTTGGCATACTTGAACAAATATTGCTACTAAAAATATTTCTAATTTCTTTTTTTGATTTTATTGTAATATCCTAAAATTTGAGTTTTATAATGTCTTAATTTGAAAATGAACCATTTACATTTTCCCTGAATTAATCAAAGCTTAATTTGGATTTTCTATTAACAAAAGTATTTAATTTGACTAAACTATTCATAAAACAAAATATTTCCAATTTTATTTGGGTTCATTGTGCTTCAAGGAATTTTTCTGTATTTTTGGAGATTTTATTGAATTTAGTTGCTTTTATTTGAATTTCTGGGATTATATTAATTCGAAAAATTATTTTATTTCAAAAATCTTGTCTTGGGCCGAATCTCTTTCCGGCCCGTTCCTATTCCTCTCCTCGGCCCTGCACCCGCTCGACCTGTCTCCGCTTCCGCGACTGCGTCCATCCAAACCCAACCAACTCAAGCTCTTCGCGTCGTCGCACAGTAACCTTAGCCGCCGCCACGTCGAAACCGCGTCCGCGCCGCCTCTTGGAGTCCGCTCCTTGCACGCCTCCCCAGGGCTATTTAAAGCCCCGTGGACCCTCTTCCGAGGTTCGCCTCATTGCGCCACCTCTTTTGCCCTAGCCCTTTCTGCCCGAGAAGCCACCGACTTCTCTCGCAAGCTCGCCGAAGTTCCTCCGCCGTCCGAGAGCTTCTCCGCCATCATTTGGCCTCTCCGGTCCTTCTCCGCCGCAGCCAAGCCATTCTCCGTGTCGCCCGCGTTGTGCTCTTTCAGATCCGCACCAAAACGCACTTGATCCGGTACCGATTCGCTGAGACCCGCGTCTTCTTCCTCGCGTCCGGCGGAATAGCGCCGCCGCTCGCTGTCGACATGCTTCGCTCGATCGTGGTCGTCCGATCGCCCACCAGCGCCTCGGATCTGGCCACGTCGCAGTTGCCCACAGCTCTTGCTCCTCTATCGTCAGATCCAGCCGTGCCGTTGGATGCGCGACGCGTGGCCCGTCCACGTCAGCACCTCGTCAGCTGCCTCATCAGCACGTTGTCAGCCCTAGCCGTCTCGTGGCGTCTACCTCAGTCGATCTGCCACGTCGTCGTGCTATTTTCTCGGTGCTCTCAGTTTACCATGGGTCAAGCCACTGACATGTGGGCACGTGTCAGTCGGTTTCCTTTTCCTTTTTCCATTTTCCAGAAATCCAGAAATTCCAGCCAAGCACGTCTTGCCACGTGTCAGCCTTTTCTTTTCTCTGATTTTCGGATCCGAGGAACTTCCAGGAGCTTGTTCTCCTTTGTTCGACCTCCAATTCCAGTGATTCAAATTTCTAAACTCATCTAAATTTATGATATACCTTCCAGAGATATTTATTTTCAATTTTGAGCTTGTTTGAGTCTCTGTTTGGTATTTATTTGATTTCATTGCTTTCTTTTCCAGTAAACGTCAATCCCGAGAGAGCGAACGGAGACTTCGAAGACCAAGGCTCAACACTAGATCATGTAACATCCTAAAAAGTTCAAACAGTAAAAATGTACAGATGAAATTGAAGAAAATAAATGTTTTATGAGTTTTCTAGTGTTATTCGTTTTTATTGGTTTTTCTGGAGTTTTATATTGTGTGAAAGCTTGATTAAAGAAATTGAGAAATGAGAAAGAGGTAAAAAGATAAAAATAAAGGTTGTAAAAAGGAATAAAAAAATTTATGTGATCCTAGATGCACTGATGTCTCAGTGAGATCAATAAACAAAATTTTCATGCACAGGATTGGAAATAAATAATTAATATAATCATCTTTTGACTAAAAACAGTAAACCAAAAATTTAAATGAAAAATGTTCAATGCCTATATGGGGCCAAGAAAATTTATATAGATCCCTGAATGTATAACACACCACTGGTAAAAATTTTATAATTTAATAAGCTGTTTTAAGCCTTTTAAAAATTCGAATACAGAGAGTCCAGAAAATAGGGAAAACGACTGTCAGAATTTTTATAAAATAATTGCTAACATTTTTGTCTTGAAAATTTTAGAGTAATCTATTTAGAACGATATTAACCCTTAAAAACAGTTTCGAAAATAAATATTGAAATATGAGCCTTTAATTAAATCAAAATCCGAAATTAAGATCTAGGGCAGGGCACAGTGGCAGAATTTTAGTAAATCATCAGGGTGTTTTTATCTCAAAATTTTACAGGAGATGTATGACTCCCATTAAGTTTTGGTCAAAACTTTTGGTAAAAGTTTGACTATGGATGAGGCTTAAACTAATGCAAAAATCTGGAGAATTCTAGTTCAGTCCCATCATATTAAACGTCTCCTCTCGCCGACAAGTGGGCCTGGCAACTGTTGGAGCCCGTCGCGCTGGGGAGGCTGAGGCAAAGCCTCGGGTCACTGCCAGTGGGCCCTGGTCCCACTTGTCAACCTCAGAGCGCGACGTTCTTCTCCCCTTTTCTTCTCCCGGTCGAGGCGAGGAGAGGGCGCCGCCATCCTTGCCGTCCGGTCGCCACTGTTCCTCTAGCCACGTCGCGTGAAGCCCACTCCGTGACTGTGCAGGCTGTCCCTCACCGAGCCGCGCTGGAGAAGTGGCTGCGTCGCTTCGTCGCGAGAGCACAGCGGCAGCGACCGAAGCCGTGCACTCGAATTGAGCCAAATGCAGCGCGATCGCACTTCTTGGGCTATAAGCCATTCCTTTGTGTCGCAATGAGCCTCGCCTCCTCTTCTTTGCTCATCTTCTGAGCCAGAAGCCTCACGCGAAGCTTTTCCCCTCCGTTTCACCGCAAGAGCCCAAAAAGGGGAACTCGGCGATTTAGGTCATTTCGTCCCCAATCCTTCAAATCAACTCCACCCCGAGCTCTCTTAGCATCACCAGGCTACTGATCAACTGTCGTTTTGGTTTATTTTTGCTTGCAGCAGCACCGCGTCACTGTCCTTCTTCTTCCCGGCCGACGCACGGTGGCAGCTTGTTTCAGGCCTTCTCCGACCCGGCTGACCGGTGAGTCCGAATCCACTCACGCCACTGTAGCTCACCCAACCCTAGTTCGTCGGAATCTTGGCCTCTAGTAAAGCTTTCGCCCGCTCGGCCATGGCGCCGCCGCACCCCCACGGTGGCAGCCACCTTCCCGGTGAATGGGTACCATCCCTGGGTGCGCACGAGTGTGCTGATGCTCATGGTGCTACCCATTCAGCCGCGGCGGAGTTGGTTCGCCGGCGGCGAGCAAGAAACCGAGGAGCTCGTTCTTGTCGTGACCGATGGGTCCGTGTGTTAGTGGGCGGCAGCGTTTGAGCGTGTCTGCTGCGAGAAAAACCTCTTCCATTGGGAAGACGTATTTTGGAATTTTGTTGGATTTTCAAGAAACCGAGTAGATTAAAATGCTAATAACTTTTGAACTAGAACTCCAAATTTAGTGAAACCAGTTTCTAAATTCGTGTAAAATTTTGTAGATTCAGAATATACAAAAATTAATTGAAGATGAGTAATGTGCGATTTTAGGAAATTCAAAGAGATGCTTAGGTATAAGTAGGGCCATGTAATTAAAATATTTTTAGATAAAGTTTAAATTGAATGAGATAATTTTTATAAAACCACTGATTATAAGCACTCCAAATGTGTAAGAATAATTTCAGATCACTCAGTTAAGTGCCATATTCGAATAGAATGAAATATATTAAGAGGTAGAAGGATAAATAAGTAAAGCACATGTAAATTGAAGAAATTGAAGTTTATATGGATAAAACTTAAGTTGAGAAATCATGTGCCAGTACAAGCTCACTTGTGTAAGAATGTTTAGGAAAAGGTATGAGTGATGCTTTTCCAATGAAGAAAGATAGTAGTTGTAATGGTAAACATAGGTGTAATCTACTATGATTAGGTTCAAAATAATTTAAATTCAGTTTTAAAATGTTTACAAAACTATGCCCTGATACTAGTAAGAAAATGAATAAAAGTTGGTGAATGATCTGGTTGCAAATGAAAATAGAAGTTGAGATGTTGTAAGGTTCGTTTTGTGATCATTTAGGCTTTTTCAACCATAGGAAAAATAAATGGTAAAGATGAAAGGAAGTGTAAAAACAGTATAAGAACACTCCACATAGTATGTTCTATTAGGTTCTGAAGAAATTAAGCCATTTTATCAAAGTTTGTATATTAAACAAGTTAGTGAAATAAGCCTCACTGTTATAGTTTTCAGAATAATTGAAATACTTAGCAATTTCAACAGCTTATGAAGTAGCTCATCTAAGTGAGAATTTTAGAGAGGATAATGTAGAAATGATCACCAAAGTTTGTACTACTAGGTCCCAGCAAAAGATCTTATTAGTAAGCTATGCTTCATTCAATTTTCATAAGTGTAATAACCTTAAGTGATATTGTTTAGCCTGTATCCTTGGCCCAATTTTTATTGCCTGAAGTTAGGATTTCGATTAAGCCTTTTTAGCAGTAGATTTCAAGCCTTGTATAAACCCAAAAGTTCAATAGAAGCCATTAGAATTGTTAACTAAAGTATGCTCTAGCCTGTTCAAGATTAAAACCCTAATTTCATTAGATGTTGCACATAAATCTTATTAATTGAATAACCCTAAATGTCATGGTTTTGAGTGTTCACTTCTTGAAGTAATAAGAAGTGCAGAGAGTTGATTTTCATTTTTACCCATACATGTCACCTTCTAAAGAAGCTGATGAACTAGTTTTTCTTAATCTAAATAATAATTGTATCTTAATTGCAAATTTTAATTAGGAATAATTCATTTAGAGCAATCCCTGTCTTGGTGTGATTTTGTATTTATTTTTGCCGTCTGTTTTCTTTTTGCCCATTTGGAGTTTACTGATGTTCTTTTGTTCCTCGTTTTCTCGACGTGTAGACACTGACGTCCTCGAGGAGGAAGACGACTCTATAGCAGATCCAGATTTTGTACCGGACAGTGAGCTGCAAGGCAAGCAACCCCTTAAAAGTGTTTAGGTAAGTCACCTTGTTTACATTTTAGACTAAAAATATAAACTTAATTCATTTTATTTTAACCTACAAGTTTCAAATTTAAGGTGAAGCTAGGATCTAGAGCTTTACCAAATAGGGTCTTTGGTAACCTTTGTCAAAAAGCTGTGCACGTTTGTGTTTAATAGATTACTGGATGAAACAAATGAGTGTTTCGTGAAATCACCGCAGTTTAATCTTCATTTGCTCGCTGGATCTAGAAGTGCCACTGGACGAACTGAATATAAATTGTTTAGCTAAGTGGTTCATTATATTTTGGTGCTCTGTAGGGTATCTTTTTCTCGTTGGTTTCAATCCTTAGATATTGAGAAAACCAAGCCTAATTATTAACTCTTACAACCAGTAGGAATGAATGCATCGATGATAATATTTCAGCACAATTCTTTACAGACCGTCAGGTGTAAATGCAGAATTGTTGTTATTGTATTGGTCAAAGAGTCGATCGTCAGGCGTGCTGCGGTGTTGTGAGATACTCGCTATTGGCGTGCTGCAATGCCTAATTTTTCCAACTCGCTGGGATTTCTTGCCTTTGCAGGGAGGAGACTCCAGTTGAGGCAGCTGCATGCCCCGGCCCTTGGAGAGCCCATGGACTTGATGACCGCACTTGAGCTCGTGATGAAGAAGTCAGGTGCTCATCACGATGCATGGTCTTATCAAGGCCAAGGGGCTCCGCGAGGCTGCCAATGCCATTGAGAAGCATGCTGCTCAGCTTTGCGTGCTTGCTGAGGACTGTGACCAGCCTGACTACCTGAAGCTGGTGAAGGCACTCTGCGCTGGGGTGAGTACGTAGATGATCCTTGTTAAAATTTTACACCTGTTTATATGTTTATGATTCACGGTGATGCTTATTTGGTCCTGTTGCCTAGTGCATTTGAGAAATTAGATCCGTTAGAACTTAGGGTTTACTGAAACATGAACATTAGCTAGTCTAAATCATGATCACCAAAAACAATGCGGAAATTAAAAGTGATGAACTGACCCGATGAAGAAATTGAAGCCATTAGGGTTCTTCGGTCGAAGACCTTGTGCGTCGGTGATGCGCGATGAAGAAAACGGGGCACTGAGATTGTTCTCGGTGATAGTCACGCTCTTCGGTAGCCTCGCGCTGAAACCCTTGATCGGATGGGGTGTCGGGAGCAGTGGAACTCAAGAACAAAAACGTGATTTTGAGTTCTAGCTTCTCTCTTCTTAATGGCGCTGGCTAACAGGACCAAAACCAAATATATATTGGTGGCTTCCGATCAGAACACATAAGTGATGAGTGGGTCTTGCCCCAAAATTTCGGATCTGGCAGTTAGCCGAGATCACTACTAACATTCTCCCACTTGATCGTAAGGCTAACATCATAAGTCCACACTCAATAGAACAACACACTAAGATAAAGTATTACAACGATTAATTTAAGCACCGCTGCAACCCCAGTATCTATAGTGCATCATTCTATCTCGATAGGATAATTACTTATACTTATTTGAGAGATGGCTTGTACACTTATGGTCCTTTTGTGCAGTTTGTTTTCATTTGTCATCATGTGCACATTGAAAATGAGTGAAAACAAACTTTGTAATTTCCAGAGTCGAAGTTTTGAGATCTCAATTTGTCCCAGAAGTATAGGCTGTCAATAAGTCTTATACCGACGCTAATTTTGAGACAAGCCTTTAACAGGGAATCATTAAACTAAACATGATGGATAAACTTATATATTAAACATGATACTCAATTCTTATAGGCTAAACATCAATAAGTCGATTCTGGATTACATCTTTCACAACGTCATGTGTTTGACAGCACCATTTGACATGTTGTTACTCGAAGCAAAAATTGCACTCTTTCATAATAAATTCCGGGATAGAATCTTAAGCCAAAAATAAAATTTCTTATTCTTAAACCACAACAGCCTATTGTGGATTTCTCATTATCTAATAGCCTTATGACATGCCACAAGTCTGCTTGCATCATTAATGATGCCTTAAGATTAGAGCCATTCCACAATATAGCTCTTTCTGCAAGGTTGAAGATTTGATTTGATGTGGATTTCTTAGTATCAACACACCTTGCATAATCGGTGTCTAAATAACCCACAACTTTACGATTATCAGACTTCTTATATGTGAGCATGTAATCATTAGCACCTTGCCTACAATGCAATGTTGTCTTTAGTAGTTTTCCAATGGTCCAGTTCTGGATTAATATTTGCCAAATATCCCGGTTACAAACATTAAATAAGGGTGCATACAAACTTAAGTATACATAATGTTCATGACAGTGAAACGTAAGAAAAACTTCTGTTGCCCTTAATAATCGGAGTAAACTCCCTTAATATTGGACCTATCTTGGTGAATCTTAATAGTCAAAACATCACCAAGACAATCTTAATTCCCAGAAGAGAAAGAAAATATTTAGATCTTAAACATTAATGTCCCTATTGCTGATATTCAACATGACATCGTCTATATAAACAATTAAGTCTATATAAACAGCTAAGAGGTTAAATTTACTCTCACTGGTCTTAAGGTTAAATCTTAAGGTATATTTATGTGAGGCTCGCATTATTCATAAACTCCAGAATCAACTGGAGGTGGAACTTTAAGAGACAAAAGATTGCTATTCTCTCGGACTATCAACATTGGAACATAAGCACGATTGTCGTCAAGTATAGTTTACCTTTGAAATGATCAAGTTGGCCTAGAGGGGGTGAATAAGCAACTTTAAAATCTTTTAATTCTTAAGAAAAACTTTTCTCAATAAAATAGCAACAGAAAAGAGTTTTGAATAGAAATTCAGCACAACTCTGTTTCAGTAAGATCAGAATTGAAGAACTTGAACGATTACAAACAATAAGATGAACACACAGAGATAAAGCAATATCAGAATGACTCAAGGGTTTTTCACCGAGGTTCAGAGACCAATCTCCTACGTCCCCGTTAGAGCACTTCTTCAGAAGTATTGCTCCACCAAATAGCCAATCTCAATGGCTTTTGGTCTTTCACTAGCTTGACTCTTCCACCACTCCGGTGAGGTGAGTCTCAACCTTTCACAGCAATGGTGGCCTTCCACAATCCCTTTTGGATAGGTCGCACCAAAAACTACTCCAACCGTTTAGGAACAGCTAGTTCCAAGAGTAATAGACTATCCACAAGCCCTGTCTCTTGGTTCAGTAGCTAGATGCAAACTAGACTCAGCCTGGAGCAAGAACTCTAAATGTTCAGAATGAATGTTTGTGGTTTATGAGTTGAAGCTCAAACTCTTTGATGGAATGAAAGCTCAGAAATGCTACAGATCAAAGAGTTGTAATTGGTTTGAAAGATGTCAACGGTGTTCAGAATGTCAAAAATGTGTATGTGCAAAGCTCTACAGTTTTTGTGAACTCAAGCACTGTATATATAGAGCCTGAACAGAAATACCATTGTACCTGCCATTTGCCCGTTGAGGTTGGCAGGATGGATGAGACATGTCAACTACTGCCTCTTTTATAAGTATTTTAAGGTGTATGAGTCATATGTTGAAATATATACACGCGTCGGACTGAAAATGTTAGTCCGGGGTACATAAGATTGGAGAAGTATTATCGTACCCAGTGTGACCCATTTGCGCCGGACCGAAAAAAACGGTCTGTCGTATACATGTACTGGTAAAGGAAAGTTTGTGTCGGACCGACAAAATTGGTACGGTGTACACATGCTTTGTTCTATTTGGATACCAGCAAAATAATGTTTGCGCCGGACTGAAAAAGTTGGTCTGGCGTAAAAGAGAAAGCCGCTGGTTTTTACCAGAGAGAATCATGTTTGCGCCGGACCGAAAAAGTTGGTCCGGCGTACACTCAAAATTTTGGTCCGCATTAAACGGCATGTTCTTGGTTAAGATTTGAGTAAAGTAATTCTTAACACCGGACTAGAAATTTGTTCAGAGTGAAAAGACAACATACTCCGGACTTGAAGATAAGGATGAATTCAGATCGGTCCGTCTTGAACAGTGTACGCTCGGTTGAAATAAACCAGAAGAGAGTTCTTAGCGTCGGACTGAAAAACTCGGTCCGGCGTACATGGAGTGCGCTCGGTTAGAACTTGAAACTTGATTTTTCAACGCTGGACTACATGAAGTTAGTCCGAAAAAGAACTCTTTTTGACTAAGTGAAGTGATATCTAGATTTTTGAGTGAGAGATGTGAAATGTCCTATGCTCCAAGTAATCTTAGTGATTTTAGCATATGAACCAAGATTATTACTTGTGTATAATCCCTCTTAATAGTACGGTTATTCTAGCTATATGGCTTGAATCAACTCCCAAGCCAAAACTAAAAATAAACACCTTAGCATAGTTCTTCAGATATAGCTATTGTCATCTTATACTAAGTATGCTTCTTGATCATCAACACCAAAACCTGCATAAAGCATAACTAAAAAAATAGGAGGCCTAGATGCTCTCAACCTTGCCTTTGAGCTCCCACTAGAATCAATATTTCTATAAACTCAGTGGTTTATAAACTCAGTGGTACCCTTTATCTGGATGGAAGCTTGACAATCCCACGTATATAAGTATCTTAATTTTCCTAGAGAGGGTAAGATATTGATATTAATTATCTTTAATCCTTCCATCCATTAAACTTATTGACAAGAAGAGTATCTTTAATAGAGTAAGGAATTTGTTCATGCGGTTTATGTCTCACATAATGAAGCTTTTCTTTTCTCAATGAGACGTTCCACTCTCCCCCACGAAATGTGGTACAAGCTTCAATGCTACAATTTCGACGAACTCTCATAAATATTTTACTTTTGGTGAAGTCAATAGAGTTAGCAACATACTTAATGCTCCCCAAATAATTTATTAGAGTGTAAGCAAATTACTTTTCATAATGCGAACATAAATTACATTATTAGGATGAAGGGTGAAAACATAACTTAGTACTAATGGAAAACTTCCAACAGCTTCAACATTAGCCTCCTATTCATTCTCTAAGGCTTCGTTTTAAAACTTTCGTAGTCTTGAGATAATGTTGGTAGCATAAATGTAGTTTTCTACCTCAGTATTTAGCCAACTTTCTTTATGAATGCACATATTCATGAGCACAATCATAATTCACTTCTCATTCTTCATAATTGTTGTTATATTCTTTATGAATGACGTAATGAAGTGAATTAGAAAGGCTCCAATAGTTTTTCATGTCCTAGCTCATTGACTTTGAGCACTCTTATGATCAGAATACTAGAAGAACTTTTGAGGAGTTTTATAATGCTTTTTCATTATTGCCAAATAGTCATCATTTAACTGGAGGATTACTCCTCCAGATCCTAAATTTTATGATCAAAAGGGATATTTGCTTAAATTGCTCCCACTAGTCATTAGAATATTGAATTATTATCAATGTCTAAGTTATTAGATGCTTCTTCTAATGAGAGCCAATCATCAACATTATATTTGTGTGCGTAATCAATAACCTCAAGAATAATATACTAATAAATTACTCTATTTCTTATTAGGGTAATAGAAACAGCCGAAGAACTTATAGCTGAATTGATAATAGGGATATAACCTGATCATTACTTAATATCTACAAAAATGTGAATGATTGTTTGTCATGAAATTAACCCTACGCTGACCAGGTTAATAACATGCTAATGACAAAGCTTAACAATTCTAATTCGCTTCACCATCAGGCAAAAACGAAGAACTTAACTTGAGGAAAGAATCATCAGTCCGTCTTCGCATCACCTTTTGGCAGAAAGCGAAGAATAACTGGATTCACTAATGGGGATGGCAAATGATTACAAACAATGCTAGTCAGTATGTAACCGTGAGCCATAAAACATAATCCTTAAATCAACATGAAATCTCTAACCAAAACTTCTCATTGGTTCCAATTTGATTAGAGAAGCTATGGGAATGACACATGATTATAATCAACTTTGGTCGGAATATAACCGTGTATCACAAAATAATCCCAAAACATGACAACAGTTTGAAACCGTATCACATTTGGGTACATAACTGAAAAGAACTTAATGTATGAGAATGGTACACAATTGTAAACAACTTTGGTCAGAATGCAATTATGGCCACAACATAATCCCAAAACTTCATTAAATCTCTAACTAAGACTTCTCGTTGGTTCCATCTTAATTAGAGATATCTTAATTATAATGTAGTCTTTATCATATAAATGCTTGAAAAGACTCAATAACCTAATTAATATAAGAATTAATTAAATGTCACGTGACCCATAAAAGACGTTGGTCAGTATATAGTCATGAAGAATTTAATTAATCATAATCACATTGTCTCAAAGCAGAAAACATTAATAAGAGATAAAATTAATCACATGATCAAAATCACTGAGCATTAGATATCAAGTACTTAATTGCGGAAGCGTAAACAATTAATAATTAATGAGCAGTAAATTAAATGCTAAATTGAAAATAAGGGAAAAACGTAAGCTCATAATTTAGGGCATAAGAAATTGTAACATATGTGAAAATATAAACAACTTAGGTAGAAACAAAATACTTAACTAATCCCATCTTAACTTATTCCCGGAATGCACTAAAACATTATTTGTAGTCTATATGAGAAAACATCCATAAACCAGCTTAAAACTTATGCCCAAAGATGGGCTCATTAATAATGCATGGCTTAGGATCTAAAACATTTCATCAGTGGGCAATAAATTTTGACAATTCATGATTATAAACAACTTTGGTCGAAATACAACCATGAAAAGTCAACACTTAAGTTTATTAATGTCCAAAACTTGGTTATAGTCCCAAATCAAAATTTCCCATTGGTTCTATTTTGATTTGAGACAAACTTAATCATAATAGGCTAGAAAATATTAACTAAATTTGTGCATTCCTCAATTATCATAATTGCATCACTTAGGGCAACTAAACATTAACCAAAAGGGGTATAAAGTGATGCATTATTACTGGGCAATTGACATTAATTTTTGTAATGCATAAAGAAGAACAACATTAATCATAAGAAAATGCACTGAAATTAATTAAATCCCAAAATTTAACTTATGCCCTCCTCAGCTCGGCCAAAAAAAATGCGGCCCAGAAAATTAATCATAAAAATTAAACAGAGTATTAATGCCCAGGAATTAAATAATTAACAATGCTTATTGCTGAAATTTAAAAGGCTAAAAGAAATGGGCTAAAACATTTAATCCGGCCCAAAAGCCAGCCCAGCCAAAAACCGAGGCCCAACTGAAAAGCTACGGCCCAGCTGGCGACACGCAGCAAACAAGTCGCCTCCGAGCGCATGCGAACGCCGACCAATGCGGCACGGCGTCGTCCGCAAGCACACGACGCTGGCGGCGGGCGCGCTGCGGCGCGATAGCCGTTGCTGGCGATCGGACGGTCGAAAAGACGCCGAACCAGAACAAAAACGCGCAACCCAAAGGAAACCCTAAACCTAATGCCATTCCTCTTCTCCACCCCGAAAAAATTGCGAACAGCGGCGACCGAGCGAGCGGACGCACTGGTGAAACAGCGGCAACGGAGGCGCTCGCGTGGTGAACTGATGCCCCATGGGGCTCCAGCGAGGCGGCACACGCGCGGGCGGCAAGCTAATGCCGCGCGGCACTGGCGAGGAGGCTCAAGGCGCGCGACACGCTGCTGGGTCGCACCTGCGGGCGAGCACGACAGCGACGACGGCAAGAACGGTAAGCCCCGAAACCCCTTTTAGACATTAGGGTTCTTGATTGATTTGGGATTTTGGGGGAAAAACTAATTAGGGTTCGGAATTTTGGACACTAAGGTTCGGATTTACTATTTTCCCCTCCTTAATGCTAACCGAGTCCAAAAGACATTAAATCCAACTTAATCTGAAAAGAACAAAACATAAACCGAGATGCTAAAAATCCAAAACTGGGCTTAAGGGATCAAGATTAGGCTAGGTGGCTCTAATACCAAATGTTAGAACTTAGGGTTTACTGAAACATGAACATTAGCTAGTCTAAATCATGATCACCAAAAGCAATGCGAAAATTAAAAGTGATGAACTGACCTGGTGAAGAAATTGAAGCCATTAGGGTTCTTCGGTTGAAGACCTTGTGCGTCGGTGATGCGCGATGAAGAAAACAGGGCACCGAGATTGTTCTCGGTGATGGTCACAGTCTTCGGTAGCCTCGCGCTAAAACCCTTGATCTGATGGGGGTGTCGGGAGTAGTGGAACTCAAGAACAAAAACATGATTTTGAGTTCCGGCTTCTCTCTTCTTAATGGCGCTGGCTAACGGGACCAAAACCAATTATATATTGGTGGCTTCTGATCAAAGCGCATAAGTGATGAGTGGGTCTTGCCCCAAAATTTCGGATCTAGCAGTTAGCTAAGATCACTACTAACAAGATCATGGTTGGTAGCACATGGAGAATTGTTGATATTAGAAAATAGATTAGGATTAATGGACGGTTGTTTATGTATATCCATTGCTTGTTAGTTGCCTGCATGATTTAATTTTCAGCCTGTGAGCAGTTGAGAACACTGTTCCTTGCCTTGCTTTTTCTGTCAAATGCTTTTGCCTACTATGTAAGACATACTGACCTACTGGGCCTGTGTTTGGGCGGTAGACCCGGTGGGTAGTCCTAGCTTTTAAATAATACAATTTTTTATTCAAATTGCAAAAATATACCTCGATCTCAAAAAGTTACGAAAATATACTTTTGTCGCTCGTATATGGGGCGAGGGACGATCGGTGCGGCTCTAAACGTGCGATATTTCCTGTCTACGGTCAGTTACTAAAGAAAATCACAACTTTTTCATATGATGTCGGATGGAGATGAACTTTATATGAAAATTGTAGCTCTCGACGGTATCTACAACTTTTGTATACAAAATTTTTCAATTTGAATCCATTCAAATGGTCAAAAATGGGATAGAATGTTCAGATCTAAAAATCAGATCTGTTTTAGATCTGAAACTTCTATCCCGTTTTTGGCTATCTAAATGGATTCAAATAAAAAATATTTGTATATAAAAGTTGTAGATACCGTCTAGAGCTACAATTTTCATATAAAGTTTATATCTATCCGACATCATATGAAAAAGTTATGATTTTTTTTAGGAACTGACCGCAGACAGAGGAAATATCTCGCGTTCAAAGCCGCACCGATCGCCCGTATATGGGGCGATCGCCCCATATAAGGACGACAGAGGTATATTTTCGTAATTTTTTAAGATCGAAGTATATTTTTGCAATTTGAATAAAAAATTGTATTATTTAAAATAAAAATTCTCCATTTCAGTTCATGGTTGACAATACAAGGAGAATCACTGAT
The DNA here is from genome assembly GCA_036346275.1 of Otatea glauca. Taxonomy (NCBI): domain Eukaryota; kingdom Viridiplantae; phylum Streptophyta; class Magnoliopsida; order Poales; family Poaceae; genus Otatea; species Otatea glauca. Next base: position 32,259,988 of record CM070724.1, on the reverse strand, counting down.
ATTAGAAGATGTATTATGATCACTTAATGGTTTTGGATGTTTGACCATTGCTTGTTAGCTACCTGCATGATTTGATTTTCAGCTTGTGAGCATGTTGTTCCTTGCCTTGCGTTTTTCTGCCGAATGCTTTAGTCTCCTAGTTAGCTATCTACCATGAAACCTGGAATGACTATCCTGACAGTCTGCGTGCATGGTTTCTTGCAGCTTTGCAAAATCGACTATGAGAGCAAGGCAAGGAAGGTCGTAGGTTGCTCCTATGTTGCTGTGAAGGTGAGCAATTGATTTTCTGTTTATGATGCATGATCCTTGTTGAGTTCGAGGGCGATACAAATTTATTTTCTATTTCACCTCAAATCTACTTCTACACAGAGTTTATAATGTTCTACTGCAAATATGTTCTTGTAGTTCATAAGAAAAGTAATAGTTTTATTGTAAACATCTTCTTATATAATTGTTGCATTCGTCCACTGTGGGTTTTTTCGCAAGTTTTGCCATGACCGTGACAGGTTCGGACAGGAGGGCATTTCTACAAAACTGATCGAACGAAGGCTACTTTTGCCTAAAAGGCTATGAACACTTCGAAATATGTCGATTATATAGCTGATGTTTGATCGATGTGTATATTGGGAGTTGGTGAAGGAATTAATGCCATGTTTTTTTTTAAGGAATCCTCAACTTTTGTAGCGTTGCAAGTTTCCGGTGTTTTATGAGTTAAGCGACGCTGACTAATCATGCGTACTCCCTCTGTTGAATGATTTTATCTATAAATATAAGACTATTTTATACTCCAATACAAATTAGTGTGTTATTTTATTTATACATCTAATAAATATTTAGATTTACTTGATATTATCTACGTATATGCATTAAATATAGTGATTAGAGATAATAATTAGGGTTATTCTAGTTATATTCAATATCTTCTTATCCTATGTGCTAAGTGAAAATACATCCTATGCACTTGGACAAAGAGATTACTCCCTCCTATCATAAATAGTTGTCATTTTAAACATAAATGTAGTCAAACTTTCAAAACTTTAATTGTCAATATCTTTTTAAATATTTAAATTGGATACATGAAAATCATACATATAGATTTCCATAGTATTATAATTTTATTGAGTTTTGGAAATATATTATAATAAAAATTAGTAGTGTTTTAGATACAATGTCAATATTCAAAATGACAATTATTTGTAACCAGAGGGGCTATTAGCTAGCCAGGACGGTTCTGACGTAGATCCAATCTCAAACACAACTACACAAAGCAGAGTTACAAATGCAGGGTGGGAGTGGGATATCTCTTTATAATTTCTCAACAGAAGGGACGTACAATGAGAGATAGGCTATGTGTTTTTATTTGCGGACAAACCTAGAACTTACGTCTTATTTATTTGGGTTTTTTCTCTAATTTAAAAGCCAAAGTCTAAACAAATAGATTACTTTTTATCTAAGCTTTTTCAAAAATCATAAGTCATTATATAACTAAAAGCCAAAATCCACCGAAAATGTGTTTTTTTTGCTTATCGATGGTTAGCTTTAAACTAATGTCACTGAAGTTATGGTAAAATTACTCACATTTAACACATATAAAAATAGACTACTTTTAAGCTGCTTAAGCAAAAAAAACTAGCTTTAATCTATAAACCAAAAATGCTAGGCTAAACAAACATGTCCTTACATATGCCGTTCATCTGTTGTACTCCAGCTGCTCAGTTATGTCATTTTTTAGTCTCCAAAAGAAATTAAGCGTTACGTGGCGTTACAGCTATCTAAGTTCACTGCAAATTCTTGAGAGCTGAAAAATACTACTGTCTGTCTTTCGCTCTTGGGTTTACATTCGGTGAGAATGAGATCATTATTTGCTATCTTAATTATTTGTGAGTCCAGAAGAAAAAAAAGGGTGATGTTATTTGTGGCCACGTTGCTCCCAAGTTAGCTGCACATGCGTTACAGATGATTTCTGTTCATCTTCTCAGTCTTATTTCTATCAAGTCAACGATCAAGTGATACTCTGAGATCATCATCTGAGAATCTGGTTTTCTCTGAGGTATGTACAAGTGCTGGCTACTTGGGCCTAGCTTGGGCTTTGGTGGGCCTAGCTGGACTTAAAAGGTGGGCCTCAGTTTGCCATAGCTGGACTCTGGCAAAATGATGAGAAGCCACTCGAGACTTGTCTTGCCACATGAGATGCTTGACACGTTTGCGTTCTGAACTGAAATCCGTTCCGAGCTGATCATTGCTTCAGGATAGGGGACCAGGTTCAAAAAAATTGATTAGGAGGAAATCGATCGAAATTCAAAAATCGGAAATGTCGAGCTAAAAATCGGTTGAAAATTGTAGAGTTTCAAAATCAAATTTTTTGAAATTTTTTTTTGAAAAATCGGTGGGCTAGTTTATTTTTTTTGTGCGGCCGTTTTTTTAGCGATTTTTATCGATTTTCGACCGGTTTACATCGCATAATTTTTTTTGAATTTTTGAATTTGATCGATTTACCGAGCGTTTTTTGAAGCTAAACCACACCGATACGGCCGAAAATCGCAATTTTCTACCGATTTTCATCGATTTTGCGATCCTTGATAGGGCCCTTCACATGAAAAAGAAACCCTAATGCCGAATCGGATGCCATTGTTCTTGTTCTTATGAGCTGTTCACTTAGTACTTTCTTAGTTTCTTTTCCAGCGTACTGCGTATCATCTATCATGCATGTATGCAACAACCTCTTTCTGAATCAGTGATTGATGTCGGTCTGGTCTTGAAGCGTTCGTTTTCAGCGTGCAAGTAGGCGGCACTCTAGTCCAAAGAAAGAAGGAGCTGTATTCATCGTAAGTTTTTTTTTTTTTTAAAAAAGAAGATCTCTCCTTGTAAGTTGCAACATATATATCCTGGTAGCATGGCAATAACAATGTATCATGAGCTGTTCACCTATAAAGCCAAAAAAAAAAGTCTTGCAAGTTGCAACTACAACTAAACATTGTTATTGTACGTACGGTGGATTAGAACCTTGTTTGATGGTCGCTGCAACGTCTAGCTCACATGGCCCATGCATCCAGAAACAAATATCTTTTGGACCTAAGAAGCTACTAAATGATGTGTTGTGTTGATGGCTACTAGCATCCTACCACCTTTGCAACATCTTTGCAACTTTCTTTATCTTTTGTTAATAGAATACTATCCTAGTAGATGGTGCTGTTATCTCTCTCTTCTGTCTTCCCCTTCACTTTTGTCTCTCATTGCTTCTGAGCCACCCTCTATATCTCTTTCTTAAAGGGAAATCTTATGAGTAGATTTATTTGACTTAACTCCTTTTCCTCCTCTGCTTTGGCCTCCCCTTTATCTTTATGCTGGATAGGAGTGACATTTTTGTAGGTGACCTTTTGGGCTGATCACTGGATTCTTGCACTTAGATGACACTTCTTCTTTTGTTACACCAGAAGACATGACATGCATGTTAAGCTTCATGTATATATAGCAGCCATGAAAACATATGTACGATGTATCAGTGTTCCATGCATCTTCCAGCCTGGAGTGATCGCGGAAGCTCTTTAAAGGCGTCCCGGATTGTTGGACACTCTCCATCGTGAAAAGGATGCCGGTCTTGTCAGGCTATGCACCGGAAAGGGAGGAATTAATGCAATGTGTACAGTAGCATTCTACTCTATCTATTGTATGATGCTATATATGTACAATAGACTGTAAGCAGGCAATAGGGGCTTAAGATTCACTGAAAAGCCCAAGAAGGTATAGCTAGCTACAACTCCTTTTCGATCGAGAGAGGGGAAAATGTTTATTTAGATATATACAATTATGTAGCTCCTAGTTTTGAGATATGTCGCTACAAGGTTTGGACTTCCAGATATGCCACTACTGGCATGCGTAAATTAGAAATATGCCACTACGAAGTTTGTATGACCATAATGACCTCTTTCTTCCTCCTTCCTCCTCTTATCCACCGTGAACCGCAGCAGTCAGCCTTGAAGTCTGGTAAGCAACATACCGACCCTGTGTTACCAGTCCCGAAAGTTCTTGGTGGTGATTTGCATCTGCTCCACCGTGCTGTCGTTCATGCTGATGATCCTCTGCGATCAGCATCCAGAAGATCGACGAGTAGCTCGCGGCAGGGGCGGACCCAAAGGGGTGGGCAAGGTGGGCTTCAGCTCTCCCTACAATTGGCCACCCACACTAATGTTGTATCACCGTTCTCTTGTTTTATTGTGAATTGATGCGATTTGTCTTTCTGTTTGATGTTGTTTTATTTTAATTTAATATTGAAGTATGCTAGCTTGCTTTCGTTGTTAGCTATCCTAAAATTAAGTAGCACGCTCTAAGTTGTTTGATGAAATATTTATGGATATAATTAACATATATAGTATATTTGTAAGGCTTGAATATAAAAAAATCATGACACCAACTTAAGAGAGGAGGCGTACATGTACATGTGGGATCTAAAAGGCTTGAATATAGGGAAAAAAATCATGATGCCAAGCCTGGGAGGGGCAAGGGGGCACCGTGTCAGGCGACGTGGTCGAGGAGGCTAGCAGAGAAGATGGAGGACTGTAGGATCAATGATAACCAACTAGAGGGGGTGAATAGGAGATTTTTAATTTTTTTGGCTACAAACCAATTATTGAGCAAGAATGACAAGAAATTCAATTTTCAACAATTAAGGCCTAAATATTCTAAGTTTCACTAAGTGCACCAACAATCTAAGTCTAATCAAGTTTTGCTAATCTAGTGAGACAACCAAGCAATATGATCACTATGAATGTAAATGCACAAAGTAAATAGCAAGAATGTAAGATCATAAGATGAACACAATAGACTTTTTCCCGTGGTCTCGGGGACTTGTCGGTCTTCCCTAATCCATGTTGAGGGAACTTGAATGAATCAAGTTGGCTCCGTGTGTGAATAAGCCTTCCTCAATCCACTAGGGTAGATCTTTCCCTCTTCGGGTAGGTGAGCTCCAACCTTCACACGGTACCGGGCCTCTTCACAATTCTTCTTAAAGAGATCACAAGTGTTCTCCTCTAAGCCATCTAGGAGTCAACAAACTCCAAGAGTAATGAATCAATGACACTTGCTTGAAGATCCTCAAGTGTCATAAATGGCTCACAATGAATGCACACACTCGAAGCTCTCAACAACCTCAAAATGTTAAATTTAATCCTCTAAGGTGAAGTGAGAGGGGGTAAGGGCTCAAGATGTCTTCAGTGAGGTTCCAACCACCCTCTTTGTTGCAGGAGAGGAGATATTTATAGCCCCTAACCCCTTAATTAGCCGTTGGGGCGAAATTCACATGAAGCGGTAAAATCCAATACTATCGACATTCAAACTTCAGTAGTACTGGCCTTAGTTGTAACATAGAGGTCAACACTTTAAATGCACATGTCCTAGCCATTAGCATAGACACCAGTACTACCGGTGTACAAAACACGGTAGTGCCGGCAATTGAATTCCTAGAAGAAGACCCAAAAACACATGCTTTGGAAAAAGACTATCGGCAATGAACAGCGGTATTACTGATCTGCGGTAGTACCAGACTTGTAACCACGGCAGTGCAAGTATTTAAATATGAGAGAAAGTCCACAAAAACCCATGCTCTAGAATAGAACTATCGGACCAAGGGGCAGTAGTATTGGACCCTCCACTGTGGTAGTACTGGCTTTCTAAAAAAATGGTTGTGTTCACAAAGAATTTTTCAATGCAACGAAGAGCCAGCATGTACACCTATTGAGCCATATGATCTTAAGCAATTTCAAGCTACTAGCCATCGATCCCTCTTAATAGTAAGTACAACACCTATTTCTAGCAATTCAATCTTTTCTCCAAACTCCAAGATCGCTAAAAGCTATGTAAAGGTCCTTATACATTTATACCTTGGCCTTAAACTTGAATCATCCATAGTCGTTCTTGTTTCATGCGTTCAGATACTCCTTTCCATGCTGGGGACCAAACATTTGTCATACTTAGAGAGATACGTTAGTTCTTTAAACCCGATTGTCATTAATTACCAAAACAATTCAAATTAGAGGTCTAGATGCTTCAAGTACGTCCACCTTCTACCGCCCGGGGTGTCCACGCTGTGGTGCCAGTGTTGAGGAGCCGAGGCCTAAGGGATTGGGAGGGACGTAGGTGATGAAATCGGGCCACGGGGAGACAGGACACTGGTCACTGATCGCGGGGGACGGCTAGAGCTGGACCACAGCACTGCCTTTGCCTAGCGTCTGCTTGGGTGCTCCTACCTAGTCGACACTTGGCAGCTTGACCGCTTGAGGACTTGAGGAGCTGGGTGAGTAAAGTATTAGTTATATACCAATACATTAATACTATAGTAGTATAGTCTATATATAATATATTAATATATTATATATAAAAATGCATTTACGAATTTACAATTTCCTCAATATTTTTTAAATATTAAGTATTTAGGCTCTATAGTTAGTATATAGTTTAATTGCACATTTACACTTGTATTTGTTTGTATATTTGCAATAACGGAGAAACAAACTTTGCGTAATTATTTCACAATAATGGTAGCTAACCAGTTCTTGTTAAGAGAAAGGTTGTCAAGGATCACCATGGTTTCCTCTCCTCCGATCGACCACTATTGAAATCACTCCCTCCCCACCATGGAATACCTCCTCGCATTTAGGCCTGGGCCTCCTCGTTGTCCCCTACTTCCCTCTCCGAGACAACGTCCTTGCCACTATTGACCTCCGTGTATAGTTCAAGTAACACAGTCTCCTCTAGCTCCCCTCCTTTACAAATCTATTGCGGTCCAATCATGCATGAGAATCTATGGTTTCTCAGTCTGTGTCAGGGGCCGAATATGCAAATTCATATCCTCTGTATATACTACACTAGTCTAGGATCACGCTAGTGCATATAGTGGCATATAGATGAATATCAAAATCATACATAGCGGAAACATAATAAAAGATTATTTATTGAATAGAAGACAGTTGATTGACCTTATAGTCAAGTTTACATTATTAGGCCAAACAGAGTTTAAACTCTAAGAAATAAAACAACAGCGAAATGGAAACTTTATGGATAACCCATCAATATACCATAGTCAACTGACAAGGTTTGCTCCCTAGTAATTCGCCTCCTCCTGGAACTCTTCCTCCAAAGCAGGTATAGACTCCTCTTTAACTGATGATTTTATTGTGGCAAGGGTGAGTACATAAAACACTCAACAAGTTGTGTATATAATGCAAGTCTATTATAACTATATACAAGGCTTAATCCAAATGAATGGATATCATGATTATTTTACAGTAAAGCAATATTTTTATTTAAATACCATAATTAGATTGAAATGATAGTAAAACAAATAACAATAATAATAATAAAGCTTCATGAATTTCTGAAAGATAATTTGGCACACAACCCTAACTATGTTCCATTACTTTCATTGGCACACAGCCTCCCTTCTCAAGTTTTATTTTATAAAATCTAACTCTTGATTGAAATTTCTGAGCATTGTCCATAACCGGGGACATGGCTATCTAAATAGATTGACACTCTGCAAAGGTTATATACTTTACCCACAAGATATGATTAATATTATAATGGCATGCATTGACACATACCCATTGACATGCGGCTAAGAAGATCATAACAAAACCTTTTAGAAATTGTATCTGAATATAGATTCTCTCGGCAAGTCTGGTCTCACTATCCTTCCCTCATACAAAAAAAAATAATAGGAGGGACTCATCGTTGGACTAGGAACAATCACTGTTCAAGGTGTGGAGTCACTGCAACACAAACCTTCTCGAACCGCACACGCAGTTTGGTTATTGTAACACCATGGGGCGGGCTAACGTATGCATATCATCTCACTTACACTTTCATCCTCGCTTCATGTAAAAGGGTTAATACAGATGTACTATGTTTGGACCCAACATGCTTATATACTACTACAACTCATTTTTTGCAAGCAATATGGCACTAATCCCACCACCGCTCCATATGAGCCTTCACATTAATGAGCTGGGGTATTATAGTTATCCTCCTAAGATATCATATATCAAGACTCAGTAACTTACTGAGTTAGGTCTAACCTATAACAAACATGTGAATGTATGATTAACCCAGTTCAATAGCTTGCAAGGCTAAGTCCTTAATTGACCGAGGCAAGACTTCTATAATTAACATCAACCCAAATGTCACAGAGATCCACCCTAGCTCACATCCTCTTGACACTTAGCCCATCTAAATCATTTACCACCCTAGTTGATTATTGTACAACACATGCCATTAACAACTCAACATCATTGTATGACAACACACTACTACAGAATAGTACAACGCTATCGCTTTATCTGGGTTGGTTCCTAACTTTTTAGGAAAAACCAATTGTAATAGATGATTTCAGAGAGGCTGTTGGTTCTCAGGTTAGAACCGATTGTGATGTGCCCAATTCTACATCACAATCGGTTCTTACCTAAGAATTGATTGTGATGTGACTCGTTAGATTATTTATACCCTCGGGCTAAACTCTCCTCTGTTGTTGTTCTAGAGGCAAAAAAACCGCCATTGGCCTAAAAAACACCACATACTCTGGTTGGAAGCAATACTTAGGTGAGAAATTATGAAATCCTCATTGTTGGGTGTCTAGAGGGTAAAGTTGAAACCCTAGCTTGAGGAGGCTTTCCCACAATTTTTCCTCATTTGTGGTTTTCTTCAAAAGGTGATCATTCCTTCAAACCCCTTCAATTTTGCACTAGGTAATTCGATATGTCAGAAAGAGAGTTTAGGTTGCACTGGAATTTTGTGTATCATATCAGATTTCACACCCTTTATTTCACAAATGCACATCCATTTATCTTTGTAGTACTCTCATGTGAATATGATATTTGTACTGACTGTTAAATATGTTTGTGTTCTACATTGTGAACGAATGTGATGTGTATTGTAAAGTGTTTTTGTTCTACATATATTGTGAATGTGATATGCATATTGTGTGTAATCTGTGCTATTCTTAGCATGATGCACAAACAGGAAACAACACACCCTCTCATCACAATTGGTTCTGCAAACCGACTGTGATAGTGCCTCCACATCGCTGTTTAATGACTTTGTATCGCCACCAAAATCGACTGTGATGATGAAAAAGAATCGATTGTAATGTACATTCCTGTAGCAGTGACACGACACACCCTTCATAATCATGTTCCATATTCCATTAGTGAAATTGAATTTGCATTTTCAAAAGATATCAGTTATACGTGGCATGGCTAATCAACTACTCACGATTTAACCAACCCATGTTGGTATCTATTAGCAACCAATTAATAATTATCCATGTGACAAATAATCCTGGCATAGTAAATGACAAGGTAGGTATAACTTAATTGGGTTGAATAGCTAATTCCCAAATTAATTGAAAATAGATCTATGCATAAAATAACATGCAATAGATTAAAACAATATACCATTTGTAAAACTAGGTTAACATGATCAAAGCACAACTTGTCTTGGAACAACTCTTGATCTTGAGCTTGAGTTAACCCTTCACTCTCGTACTCTCCCGGCACTTTAACGCCTACATAAAACGAAAGGTGAATACCAGAATAAATACAAAATAGAGACAAACACAAATTTCAAAAATCAAATAAAATTCACCAAAAAGCAGAGCCTAAATTTAGAAAATTTCAAAATTTGAATCGCCTCAATCAGAGCTCGTATAAAGGAGAACAGACTCTCAAAAGATTGCAAATAAAGAAAAATAAAAGTTTTTCTGAAAAGTTTTGAATTATTTTTCTAAAGAAAAATCGAATTATGATGTCATAAGTTATTTTGATTTTTGGTCAAATTATTTTTGAAATGGAAAAACCACAGAGGCTAACATGTGGCTCCCACATATCAGATATGGTGACATCATGATGATGTCACCATGCCATGTGGTAAACCCAGACTCTAGCCACGTCGCCCAGTGGTGCACACGACCCTAGGGTCATCAGCGTCGACTTTGGCAGGTACCTAAGACCAAATCTCGGTGTTGCAAACCTGGTGACGCGATCTGTTTGACCTCCAGCAGCCCTTAATGGTGGCGGCGAGCTTCGAAGTGCTGGCCGCTCGGGCTCATCGTCGGCATAGCGCTCCGGCCTCGCTCTGGCAAAAAAAGCATGTGCACGAGGTAGAACGTGACAAGGCAAAGACGACGGCACCAATCACAGAACCCGAGGCTCACCGGAGACGGCGAAATTGGTGATATTCTCCGACGGCGGTGGCGCAAATCTCCAAAATTCGATGAGATGTCGGCGTAATAGATTGATTGGTCATAGGGTTTTGCTTCCTTGACTCATGGCGGTCTCGTTGCACGCGTTTTATACCCCTTGGAGTTCGTTCCTTGGCTAGTACAGCACTGGGACTCCGCGTGTGTCCATGCCGGACATGGACAGGCACTGACAGGCGAGCCCCACCTGTCATCGGCTCGGGCGGCAACAGGCCGGGCAGGCCAGGCCAGTGAGATAGGTTGGTGCGGAGTTGGGTCAAGATGCAGAGAAACGAGCTAGCCGATTAGGGTTTCGGCCCAAAACCGAAATCCGGTTTTCCAAATGATTTTCCATTTAAAATAATTTCAAAAAAGACAATAGCTTCAAATAAATAGCAAAAATACTTGGAAAATTTCACAAAAATTCCATAAAATATTTTGAAATATTTAAAACTCAAATAAATAAAATATTGTTGGCAAATATTCACTTAAAATTTATCTGATTTAAATACTTTGTTTGAGAAGGGTAAATCCAAAATAATATTCAAATTGCAAATAAAATCCAAAAAAATCCTAAAAATCTTAAATTGCACAAAAACAAATTAAAGGAAAAAATTGGGATGTTACAAGTTGCGAATGAAGTGTGTCATTAACAAATGGAATTAGGTGTTTATCTGTTACTCTTTAGTCACACATATGGATATGTGGTTCCTTGGCCTAAGAATGAAGTGTATGATTAACAATTGGAATTAGATATTAATCTCTAAAGATTGTTCATTATTCTATCAAGGTAGTTGATTATAGGTAGCAAAATTATTCATGGAGACAAAAATTATGCAGGAGAGAAAACTTTTGGGTAATTATCTCAACTCTCAATGTGAGCGCTCAACACTTGGGCTCAACCAACAGGGCTCGCTGATGCGGTGGCTAGCAACCGGTGGCAACTTGCCGAGCAGAAGCACTAGAGATGACAATAGAAATAGAGGCAAACTCCCAGAGAAAGAGGGGCTAAGAACCTAAGAAAGAGGAGACAAGGTGATTGGGAAGGTGGGGAACAAAGGCTGGGAGCCATAGTGGATACGCTTTTATTATTTAGATATGTATTTCTCTTTTATTTCTTTGTTTCTCTCTATTCACATATGAATTTGGAGTGTACAAAAGTAAAAGATCAAGTTTATATTATTTTAGTTTAGTTCTTTTAAGTCTCCCCTTTATTTTCATCCACGCTACTCACCATGAAGGTGCTGCAACTCCGCAGGGGAACTCAACCAAGAGCTTCATCCGTGAGTGCCATGAAAGGAACAAAATCTCGCCGAGATCTCGGAATCCGGAGGTGGACGGTTTTCAAAATGCCTGCAGGAGTTAAAAAAAATTGAAATGCTACAGTAAAGCGGTAATTTTGGCGAGATTTCATTATTTTTTGCCAAAATTTCATGTTTTGTCCCGGATTTTCAAAATTGAGGGCTGGATTTGGGTCAATAACCCTTAATAATGTTATCTTTCAAGAAAATTTGGTGAAAAAACGAATTTTTGATACTTTTTTAAAATTGCAGAAACACTGTTGGATTTTTATAAAATTGCAGAAGCTTTATAATACTATGAAAAATTTATGGTATCATCTTAAGAAGTCTGGGATTATACAAAAAAATCAAAATATTTTAAGTTCATTTATTATTTGTAAAAAATAAAAAAAATAGAATGAATATAACTAAGACACTAACATTGTCAAAATTTTATAAATTTTCTCGGGTGTGATCACGATCCAAAATTTTTATGAGAGCTTCATAATTTACTCAGTACCAGTCCCTAAAAATTGTAAAAAAAATATTTTTTTGTTTGCTCAATCGAATAAATCTATGTATGCATTGAACTTCATTTGTTATATTTCAAATTAAAAAACAGAAAGAACATAAATGGTACGGTGCCCTTGTAAGAATTTTATAAATTCACTAGAGTGTGATCATGATCCGAATTTTTATGAGAGCTTAAGAATTTTCTTATCACCCTTCTATAAAAGTTTCAAAAAACGTAAACCTTTTTTGGTTGCTCAAGCAAATCTATGCATTAATCATCAGGCTTTTATCAGGATGTAGCACTGTTAGAATTTTTGAAAATTCTTAAAGCTTGATCATCATTTGAAAATTTTATAGAAACATTTATGATTCATCAGGACCATACAAAAAAATTCAAAATTTTCTAATTTGGTTTGAACCATGTTTCATTTGGTTGAAGCTTGCCGATAGTGCTTTTATCAGGACAGTAGCACTGTCCAAATTTTTAAAACTTCCTCAAGCTTGATCATAATCTAAAAAATTTATGTTAATATTATGGATGTGTCAGGACTATCAAATTTTTTTTCAAAAGTTTCCAACATGGTTTGCGCTATTTTCCATTAGGTTGAAATTTGCCGGTCACCCTTTTTATCATGACAGTAGCACTGTCAAAATTTTTAAAAATTCTTTAGGCTTGATCATCATCTGAATTTTTTATGGGAATATTATTAATGTGTTAGGATCATACACAAAAAATTCAAATTTTTTTGGCTCGTTTTGGACCAATTTTCGTTTGGTTTAAAATCATCGAGGGATTTGAATTTTGCTTTTTGAATTTCGTTCAAAATAACGAGATTTTACCGAAATTTCAGATTTTGAAGGGCGACAAGATGTAAATCTAAAACGAAATTCGGAACCTTGATGCCATGTACTAAAGTGCATCCGGCACTTGACCTCATGCAGATTTGTCATCGAGTGCCGTCTGCCGAACTTCAAGGCGTTAGTGCTGCCGTTCATGGCGGGTAGGAGAGGGAAGGAGGACATCATAGTCCTAAAAAGTTCATAATAGCATATTTTCAACTTCCGCATGTTTTAGTGGCATATCTCGAAAGCGGAATTTTTTAGTGTCATCTTTCAAAACTGAGAAAACTAAGAATTCTGTAGTGGCATATATCAAAATAACTCAAAAAATAACCATGGATAGCTCAAGCTTCCCCCGATGACTTTAACCTTAAGCTGAAGCTCTCCAAGAGGTGTTTGGCATAGCTCCCCTTCGGCGACTAGAGTTGGTGCCCTTTAGCAAATCTGAGATATTTGAGTGTTTTTTTTTTTGGCTCATGGAAGGAGGGGGAAGTGGGGAACAATGCAACAGAAGACGACGAATCCTTAGCACAAGGAGCACTCTCCTGAACAGATCATTTTAATACTACTAGTACTGTTGCATCATTAGGCCCCTAATCAAACATCATTTATTGGAAGAGAAGGGTCCTGATGAAGAAACGCCGTTATTAGCGGAAGCTTATCCTAATCCAACAATTAGCTAGTCATGTACTCCCTCTGAAAGCAAATAGTTATCATTTGAGACATAGGTGGAGTCAAATTTTCTAAAATTTGATTGTTAATATCTTTTTAAATATTTAAATTAGATACATAAAAATCATATGCGTATATTTGTCTCGGAAAATGCTTTCATGGTATTATAATTCTATTGAACTTTATAAATATACTATAATAAAAATTAATGAAAAAAACTATATTGTACTTACTCTGAGTCATTTTCTCTTGTATCTTTCTCAATTTTAATATAACCTTAATCCTTATTAAAATCAAAATATATCTTATATTTTTGAACGAGGAAGTAACTAGTATTTATTTGCGACTAGAGAGAGAGGAGTCCTACACATCGCTAGAGAGCCGTGTCGGCGCCATTTCCCACGAATGTTGCTCCCCGTCCGCCCGTCTCCGTGGTCCACTGGCAGGTGGAAGTGGAACTGTCAAGCATGATTAGGGTGAAAATGACAGGTGGGCCCGTGGCCCACGGGGCAGTTGCTTACGGTTGGTTTCTCTACTAGCGGTGGACCTGGTTGGGTTGGTGGTCGATGCCTCGATTGTGTTTCTTTCTGATCGAAGGGGCGCGGTGACGACGAGTGGTCGCCGACAAGTCGCTTGCTCCAACGCTCCTGTCTTACCTACCACTGCTGCCGGCCTGGCCTGTTTTGTGGAGTATTACTCTCTTCCTACGACTACAAGATTGTTAGTTATTTTTTAATGATCTTATTTATAAACATAAACGTATTTCATGTTTTAATATAAAATTAGTACGCTATTTTTTATAGTATTAATAAATATTTACTTATACATGTATTGAATATAGTGTTTAGATATAGTAATTAGATGTAATCTCATACTCAAAACAGTAGTAGTATTTTTTTTATATGTGTTTGGTCTACTGTGTTAGGACAAAATAGTAAACGTAGACAGAGAGAGCACCTAATTAACCAATTGATTACTGGAACATTTATTACTCGCAAAGTCATGCGTGCCCACTAGCTCCATCTTTGCAGAATGCACCCTCCGAAGAACCTCAAAATATTCCGGGATTGTTTAGTCAAATCCTCATTTGTTCGCTGACTCTAGCTATATCGAGCATGACAAATTAATCATGGCATGTGGTGATAGTGTTACTCAGCTGCCTAGTAGTACTAGGAACGAAGCATGATTCCTGTCACTGTGTACGTGCATTTGCATGTCCGTGTCTGTTGAGCAATGAGTGATCGAATTGAACGGATCGGTCGGACAGCAGAGACAACATAAATGAACATATATAGCACAACCCTAACTCCTAAGAAATCATAGCTTATCGAGCGTTTGTAATTGGTTTTTTTTTTCAAATCTAACATCCTTTTGTATATATTTGTAAATTTGATCTCTTCTACCACCGAAAGTATGGCCGACGACACCTGTTCGAGCCCAAAAACTGGCTGGCATCACGGCAGGGCGAGCAAGCGCGTGAGCGAGTTGTCGTTGTCGTGGCTAGGTAGCGCGGAGTTGTACGGCTGTGGTGGGCCACATTGCTCCTGTGGTTGGCCGAGCTGCCAAGACGCCGGCCAGCTTCCATGCTCACTAGACACGGTAAAGAGCATATGTTACTTGTCATTTCTTCTACGGTGAGAGAGAATGCTAAATTTGCAAATACACGTGAATAAGTTTTTTTAAAAAAAACATAAACCTACATAAACAATAGCTAAGCAATGGTTAGGTGTACTTAATTAATTGCACGCCTGGCACGCACAGTACTGGTGCACTGGTACACATGAACAGCAGAGCCTGTCCATAGTGTCTTCCCCATAAGGAGCACCCACGACCACGATGAGCTCTGCCTCTTGTACTGCTTGCCGCACTCCTCTCCTGTTTGATTATCTGGATAATTAAGTGCATTTTGCTCGATGGTACGGCCGGTTTAATCAGCTCCAGTTAGTAGTAATAACGAAAGGTGAGCGTCGTGCCATGTTGGCATAGGTCAATCGTGTCTCGTGTCTAAATTGTGCCGTATCACCATGGTCCGTTGTGCCCATTGTATCGGTCCGACTCGTCTTCGGCGAGCCCAAGTATGACCCAGTTGCACTTCGTACCGGTTTCATACCATGCCAGTCTAGTTCCGGCCCATGTGCACTATTGCGAGAGAGGAAAAGAACTGAAGTTGTACGAAATTGAGACAATAGATACAAATATCAAGGGAAAAAGAAGTAAATTTTATTCATTCTTAAATATGTATAAAGTTACTATCTCGTTAAAAATCTTACACCTTACTATCTCGTTAAAAATCTTACACCCCGGTGTGGGGTATCCCAAATAAGAAAAAAGAGTACAGTAACTACGTATACATACATAGACTACTCGAAGCCGAGATAGTCAAAGTCGGCTAACGCATCTGTGGTCTCCGGATCCTCGGTCTTATGCTTTGTCTTGTCATCTCCACGTTCCCAATCTTTGAGGCATATAATTGCCTCAATCATCTTAGGCGTGAGAGATGATCTCCTCGGCTCAAGTATCCTCCCCGTTGAACTGAAAGTGGCTTCCGACAAGATAGTGGATGATAGAACCACAAGTACGTCCCGTGCAAAATGCGATAACATGTGGTAAATACATTGGTGATTCTTCCACCCCAAGAGCAAACTGAGTCGATTGTCCTCGTCTATATCAAGCTCGGTCTCCATGAAAGACGTGTCGAGGTAGTGGTTGATCTCTACTCGTGAATTCATCTTCGTGCCAAGTTGGCCCATGGGTCGGGCCGTGCCCTCCGTGCCTCAAGCTGGTCCAAAAAATCCCTGCCCAATGCCTACCTCTAGTAATAACAACAGCACCACCTCACCAACCACTGAAATGAAACGAATCGTTGCCACCCGTTAACTCCGGATGAATATATATACTCCCTCCGATAAAAAATAGTTGTCATTTTGAATATCGAGACGGTCTCCAAAACATGGCTTTGACCATAATTTTCTATTATAATATATTTCTAAAACCCAATAAAATTATAATATTATGAAAGTACTTTTCGAGACAAATCTACACGTATGATTTTTATGTATCCAATTTAAATATTTAAAAAGATATTGACAATCAAAATTTGAAAGTTTGACTACATCTATGTCTAAAACGACAACTATTTATTACCGAAGGGAGTATATGTATATATGAATGTATATGTGTGTGTATATATATATGTATATATATATGTGTGTGTATACATGCGAAAGCGCTATTCTGCACCGAGTGTAAAATAGCTATTCTACGTGTCAGCCAGATGAGTGTGTCCAAACCATCCTACGTACGCTCATTTTGAGTGTTGACTAAGCCAATTAATTATGTAGCCAACCGACTAATAAATACAATTTCTTGTTTGTACTAGAATATTTTTTCTATGATTTAGCCATAACATGTATTGGCAGCTTTGATTCACGAACAATTTTCACGGGTAGCTTACTTACTCACTGACAACGAAAGGAACATAGATATATAAGTCTCGCAAATAAATACCAGATGAATGAGATTTTACAGCTAATTTACTGGACACGTTGTTAAATTTTACCGCCATACCTAGCAGTGTCGCATGATGACCATGTTATATCAGGAGTAAGAAATGTATTTCAATAAACTAGACGCGTTTTTAGATTTTACTGCTAAACCTCGTCATGACGCATGATAGCCGTGTGATACCGGCAATACGAAATGGACCAAAGTTTCTGCAAAATACACTCCTATTTACTGGATGTATTGTTAGATTTTACTATCTAACATCGCAGTGGCGTATGATGTCCGTATGGTAGTGGTAATACGAAATGGACCAAAGTTATTGCTAGATACACTCCAATTTACTAAATGTGTTGTTAGATTTTACTGATGAACCTTGCAGCGATGCTTAAAGGCCGTGTGATCGCGGCAATCTGAAACGGACAAAAGTTAGTGTCAAATGAACTCAAATTTAATGGTCACATCTTTATATTTTACTATGGAACCTCGCCGTGACACATTATGACCATATGGCAGCGACAATATAAAACGGATCAAAGTTACTGTCAAATGCACTCTAATTTATTGAACTTGAACCCGGGTTGATTGCAAACATGAACGATGATATCTCCTAAACTATTTATACTATCTACAATCTATTTGAATTATTTTGCCAGGAAAAATAGTTATGGTATCATAAGTTTAAATTTACTGTATATAAGTCAAAAAATTGCTGCATCATTTTAGCATGAAAATTGTGGATGGCTAACGAATGTGAAAGTTAGTGGGTTTTCTTTGACTAGTCATTGACAAAGGTGGAGAGTAGAATAAATTATTCTACTTTCAGTGCATATTAGCTTATATATATATATATATATATATATATATATATATATATATATATATATATATATATATATATATATATATATATATATATATATATGTATGTATGTATATATGTATATATTAGAGTATGCTTAAAAGGATAAAACTGTATGATAGTATCAGTTAAGCGGTATATCAAAAGCGGTGTATATGAATATATATATACACGTATAGAAATGCTATTCTACAGCTGGGTGTAGAATAGCTCATTCTACTCCCCAACCATTTAACCCAGTCCGATCGAGCCATGCAAATCACTAAACAGCGCATCGGATTGACGTGGCAAAAAACAACTAATAAAAGCACTCCAGTTTTGCAATTCGGTAGTAAATCACGAATACATTTTATTATAGAACAACATATGTAATTACTACCGAATCAGCTACTAGTTAGTGCGTTGGTCAACCCAACTAGTTAATGTGTATTGTAATTTATACATGAATATATTTCTTCTTTATTTTAGCCATATCTTTTTGTTGGTAGCTCGGATTTGCAAATGATTTTTACCAGTAGCTTACTAACAACGAGAGAAATAAAATGATATAAGTCTTACTATTAAATAGTAATTTTGCTGACTGGTAAAGTAAATTAGTATTTTTATAACATGAAATTACTACATCTACCACTAGAAATTACTACTATACAGTATAATTGAAAAATCCTACACAGATCAGCCATTTTGCAGTGAAAGTATGTGAAAACTATATGTATAAGTTCTGAAAATTTCTCAAACAATTATCATACTTAGGGGATGTGAGCTTCTACAGCTCTGTGAAATTTGAAGACCAAACTCACTTGCATTTTAAAGATAGGAAAAGAAAAAAATTACTATTCATCACTCATTAGCACTTGTTAATTTCATATTTTTCAAATAAGATTGATTTTGATCTTAAAATTTTATAGAGATGTAGAATCTCACCTTCGAAACTTATGGTAATTTTTTTTGAGATTTTTTAAAACTTGTACATGTGGTTTTCATGAACAAGAAATTATTTATGTTTGTCGGCGCTTTAGTAAAATGATTGAAAAATTCTCAAAAAATTATCATAAATAGGGGAGGTGAGATTCTACATCCATCCAAAATTTGATGAGAAAAATCAATCTCATTTGAGAGTATGAAATTGATAAGTGCTAATCAGTGATAAATAGTAAATTTATCATTTTCATATTTTTAAATGCGACTGAATTATTTTACAAGTTATATAAGCTTATATTCCCTACGTATGTTAATTTTTGGTGATTTTTTTTAGAATTTTTACATATAGTTTTCATGGACTTTATTGCCAAATGATTGATCTGTGTAGGATATGTTGGAGATATAGTAATTTCATGTTGTAGATGTAGCAATTTCTATTACCAGTCAGCAAAATTACTTTTTTAATAGCGAGATTTATATCATTCTGTTCCTCTCGTCGTTAGTAAGCTACCGGTGAAAACCATTTGCAAATCCGAGCTACCAATAAAAAGATATTGCTAAAATAAAGAAGAAACATATTTATGTACTTACAAATGAATTAACTAGTTTGGTTGATCACATAACTGATTCGGTAAAAATAGTAAAATATATAGAAGATAGTAAAATGTAGAAAGCACGATAGTAAACCATTTCTCATTCGTATACACACACTGACCTATCAATACCAAGGTTATTTCTATTGCAATAAAGGGTACCAATCGAAATAGGAAAATCACATATACACTATAGTAAAAATTTATAGCAGGCGTGATAAAAAATTGTTCACCTCATAGTAAAATTACTACAACTAGTAAGCTTCTACAACAATAGTAAAATCCAATTACTGATCCTATACAGATCAGTTATTTTGGTAGCAAAATTATATGAAAACTATATGTACAAGTTCTAAAAAATTCTAAAAAAATTACCATACGTAGGAGATGTAAGCTTCTACAGCTTTGTAAAATTTGAATACCAAACTCAGTCGCATTTGAAAGATATGAAATTGACAAGTGCTAATCAGTGATGAATAGCAAATTTGTCATTTTCATATCTTTCAAATGTGACTGAGTTTGGTATTCAAATTTTACAGGGCTGTACAAGCTCATATTTCCTACCTATGGTAATTTTTTGAGAATTTTTCAGAACTTGTACATATAGTTTTCACGGATGTTTACTACCAAATGACTGAAAAACTATATGCACAAGTTTTGAATAAATCTCAAAAAATTACCATAGGTAGGGGACGTGAGCTTCTATAGCACTATAAAATTTAAATACCAAACTGAGCCACATTCGAAAGATATGAAAATATTTTGTTATTTTCATATCTTTCAAATGTGTCTGAGTTTGATTTTCAAATTTTACAAGGTTGTATAAACTCACATCCTCTATCTATGGTAATTTTTTAAGAATTTTTTAGAACTTATACATATAGTTTTCATGAACTTTTACTGTTAATTAACTAATCTATGTAGGATTTTTTTCCATTATACTGTATGATAGTAATTTCTAATGGTAAATGTAGTAATTTCATGTTAAAAAATAGTAATTTTTTTATTGGTCAATAAAATTACTGTTTAATATCGATGCTTATATTATTTTATTTCTCTCATCGTTAGTAAGCTACTAGTGAAAACAATTGCAAATCCGAACTACCAATAAAAAGATATAGTTAAAATGAAGAAGAAACATATTCATGTACAAACTACAAGATGCATTAACTAGTTGTGTTGACTAACGCATTAACTGGTAACAGGTTTGGTAGTAATTGCATCTGTTGTTCTATATAGGGGTGAAAACGGGTCGGATACGGGCGGATATTGCTCTTCTCGTATTCTAACCCATATTTTTTTCCGAATTCGGAACTGGATACGGGCTAGCCGGATACGGATACGGATTCGAGTTATTCGGGATACAGATATGTGACGGATTCAAGTTGAAAACGGATAAAGATATATGGATAATAAACGTATATATGGAGTAACATATATTGAATTAAAACTATACGAGTACATGACTATAATAACAAGTTATATATCAATCAAACTCAATAGATGTTGTAAAAAGAATATACTATTTGAGGATCAATAGAACCAACTAATTGTTAAAATAAATGGGCTGATATGAAAAAATATGATAAAAACGGGTTGGACCTTGCTGATATCCGAATAGAAAAATCCGAATATCCGATCTGATATCCGAATAGGAAAAATCCGGATATCCGAATAGGAAAAATCCGAATATCCGGATCCCGTCCCGTATTCTTCGGATATTGGATGCTTCGGATCCGATCCCGAATCTGGATTCAAGTATCCGGATCCGACCGGATAATAAAATCCGGTCCCGAATCCGATCTCGACCAGATCCGGTTCCGGATCGGGCTGGAGATATCCGACCCATTTTCATCCCTAGTTCTACAGGAAAATGTATTCTTGATTTACTATCGGGTTGCATTTCTTAGTATGATTTATTACATGCATTTCTCAGTATGTTCTGGCGAGCGCGTGGAATAGCCTAATCTGCGTGTAAGATTAGCTCTATCGTATACATATATATATATATATATATATGTATATATATGTATATATAATTGTATACGTGTATATATATATCCTATTCTATACGTGCGTGTAGAATAGAACATTCTACGCCACGGCGGCTTTGCGATCGATCGTCTTGGCGTCGGCCTTCTGAAATTCTACAACCGAGCTTTAGAAGATTAATCATTCGCAATTAATTTGCATGCATATGTGTGGCCGAGAAATGCAAAGATGCGCTTCATAGTAATACATGTATCTAATTTTTATTTGTTTTAGCCATAACTTTTTATTTGCAGCCCCGATTCACAAACGAATTTCAACATTAGATTACTAATGATGAGAGAACAACATGATATAAGTCTCGCTAATAAACATTGTAACATCCTAAAATTTAGCCTATAGTTTCACTTATGTGCATTTTAATGATTTTCTGAAATTATTGGATTTTCTGGGATTTAATAGAATTTATTTTAATTAAGTATATTGAACCTTTGGTGAAAACTAATTATATATAGATAAAACTAATATGAAGTTTTGCAAAAAATATTTTATTTGGATTCAAAATGTCTCGAAGTATTTATGAGAATTTTCTTGGATTTTTCCTGATATTTTAATTACCTTAAATGAATTAATCTAATTTTGGGAATTATTTTAAATCAAAAAGCTTTTGAAAAATCGTTGAACGATCGGGCGAAGCCCGATCTTGTGTCTTGGCTCATTGACGTGCGGCCGTTCAGCCCATTTCCCCGCCACCCCGCGTTTGGCCGTTGGATTTCCATCGGACGATCTGCATCTCACCGAAACCCTAGCGCCTTCGGCCGTTGGATCAAATCGGGCGGAGAGTATTCCTCGCGTTGTTTTTGGAAGGCCAAGATCGCGCCCGTCGGTTTGGAAAGAACGGATCGGATCGTATCGCCGGATCTAATTGTGGCCGTTGATCGCAAATCGGACGGCTCTCGGTTGTCGTCTCGATTCGATTTCGAGTTCGCCAAATCGCGCCTCCGTCTCGCCGCGGTTTGCTTAGGGTTTCCTTCCTGCGCGCATGCCGAGGCTATAAAAGCCGCAGCCGCGCTCCGATGTTCCTCGTCCCTTGCGCGCCCAAGATGCACTAGCCTCTTGGCGGAGTCGCCGCCGTTTAGCCCTGAGAGCTCGCCGTAGTTCGTTGTAGCGCCGCCTCTCTTTTTCTCACCGTTTCGCCGCCGTCAAGCCTCCATCCGCCGCTCGGGTTCCAGATCCAGACTCGTCGCGTCGAGCCACACCGAAGCTGCTACTTCTTCTCGCCGGAGTCGCGCCGAAACGCCGTTCGGGTGGTCTTCTTCCTCCGCTCCGGTGCCAGTCCGCCGCCGTGCTGCCATCTTTGTCTTAGAGCTCGGACAGTCGTTGGATCTTCCAGGGACGTCTCAGATCGTGCCGCGTCGCTTCGTCTGCAGTGATCAACTCGGGTAAGCATGGACCGTTGGATCAGGTCTGTTCGGTTGAGATCGTGCCGCGTGTGCGTTAGGGCGGTAGCCGTCGGATCGTCGCCCGGATGCGCGCCGTGTGTCGAGCATCGGCGCGACGGCGGCGCGCGCGCCCGATAGATGCATGCCGCGTGTCGCGCGGCGCGAGCGGCGCCGTGAGCCGCGTCCACGGTGGACCAGAGGCGGTTCGGTGGGCCGGGTCCATGCGCCAAGGTGGCGTGTCGTCCGATTGGCTCGGGCGGGTTGGCGTCAGCGTTGCGCAATAAAAATCTTTTCAGTGGAAAAATAATTCTGGAAAATCGGAAATTCTATTTTCGTATTTTGATTTATTCAAACTTCAAAAGGCTATATCTTTTGCATTTTAACTCGGATTTGAGTGATTCAAATTTCTAAAAATTTGTAAAATCAAGATATATTTATTGGTGAATTTTATTTTATTTTTGTAGTTTGGTTGCTCTCTGTTTTGGTGTTTATTTTCTATTTTGGCATCGTTTCGCGTAGACGTTGAACTGCTCGGTGATCCGGAGAAAGATTCATCGCTTCAAGACCCAAGCTCAGAGCAAGACCAGCACCTACTCTAAGGCAAGTTATGCTTTGATCATGTTGCACCCAATTTCACCAAATTGCTATTTTGTCTTTTAAATTATGCATGATATTTTATGTGTATAAATGATTTCAATTAATCTGCGAATTAGATGATATGCCTAATTGAATTAAATCACACCTTGTCAATTTTATGCCATGATCTAATTGTCACCCTAGGATGTGGAATTATAGTTGGTTAATATTAATAATCAACATGGGACTAGTTAGACCGTCGTAGATTGCTTAGCCATGCCACGTCATCACATGTGTCCGAATGTTGTTACTTAATCTTGACTAATGGAATATGGAACAATGTTTAAGGATTTGTGTGTCATGTGTTGTCACACAGTGCTATCAAGTTGTCGTGGCGAGGAGGTCACACAACTAGATTGAAATGTGGGGCACGTGGTGCTTGGTAATCAACCGGGTGGTAATGATTTAGATTGGGGCAAGTGGCAAGGGCGGTGTGCCAAGGTGGGCCAGGATTGGCAGGGGTATGTGGAAGTCTTGCCTTAATCACTTTAAGGACTTAACCTTGCAAGCCTTTGACCTGAGTCTCTCTTGCAAGCACATGTTTGGAATGGGACAAACCTAGTGAATAATTTGTGAAGCCTAGATTTTGGTCTTGTCGTGGTGAGCAGTGAGTCCCGGGTTTACTGGTTTAACTCACATGGCGCAAGAGGGGGCCTGTTGTGGTGGTTTAACCCTTGATGTTGAAACCTTAGCGAACGATCTTGGGTCTAGGTGTAGCATTGTAAAGGCTTTGTTATGATCACTCGCCTTGGTGGTGTTTGGTTGTATCGTGTGGGTAAAGTGCATAACCTCTGCAGAGTGTACAATCTATTCGAATAACCGTGTTCACGGTATTGGGCAATGCTCGGGAATTACAGTTAAGGGTTAGACTTTTGTTAAACAAAAACTTGTTGGGATGGCGGGTGCCATGGGAGGTGGAAATTGATTTAGGATTGGAAATTTGGTTCACTTCATAAATCTTGAATCTATTAATTCTCATTATTGTTTTATGCTTTTCAATCTATTTCTCAGTATTCTTGTTAAATGCCGCTCTCTTGCAAAATAGCCATATTAGCCATTCCTTTGGATTAAGCCAAGCATATAGAATATTAGACTTGCATTCTTGTGCACAACTTGTTGAGTGCTTTATGTACTCACCCCAACAACAACAACTTCAGAAGAGGAAGAATCTACGCCCTTCGTGGAGGAGGATTATATGGATCACGAATGCTTAGGGTCCGAGCCTCATCAGTTGCCTACGGTGAATCGGGAGTCACTACGCTTATTTTTTTTTCCGCTCTTGCTTATTTGCTATTTCTTTTATAAGCCTGTGTGGCAATAATCATGTAAGACAACAGCTACTATTAATTATTAAAGTTATGCTATATTCATTGTGTATGACTATGATAGCATCTATGTTGAGCCTGTGTGCACTAGCGTGTCCTGGACTAGTGCGGTATACACAGAGGGTCCGGATTTGCAAATTCGGGTCCCGACAAACATCGCATAAATTAAATTTTACGGCCAAATGTACATCATTTTACTACTATATTATAGTAAAATCTATGTATACCGATAGTAGCATCTCTGTATATGAATAGTAAAATATGTTTTATGCACCGAGACTTGTATCAATATGTTGCTCTCATCGTTAATAAGCTATTGGTGAAAACGGTTTGTGAATCAGAGCTGTCGATAAAAAAATATGGCTAAATTAAAGAAAAAACATACTCATGTACAAACTACAAATTTTTGCATGCATGGTCAGTGACCGAGAGATGCAAAGATGAGTTTTCTAGTTATACATAAATATGATTTTTATTTGTTTTAGCGATAACTTTTTATTCGCAGCTCTGATTCACGAACGAATTTCACCATTAGATTACTAACGACGAGAGGAACAACATGATATAAGTCTCGCTAATAAACGCCGTATAAATCAAATTTTACTGCTAAATGTACATCAATTTACTACTATATGATAGTAAAATCTATGTATACCGATAGTAACATCCATATATACGAATAGTAAGATCTGTTTTATGCGTCAAGACTTATATCAGTGTGTTGCTCTCATTGTTAGTAAGTTACTAGTGAAAATTGTTTGTGAATCGGACTGTCAATAAAAAGTTATCGCTAAATAAAAAAACAGATTCATGTACAAACTACGAAACACATTATTAGTGACGCATGACCAACTAGTAAAAATGTCTTCTGTAATGTTTTTTCTAGTTTGTGCATGAATCTATGTATTATTTGATTTGGCTATAACTTTTTATTGACAGCTCCGATGCACGAACGGTTTTCACCAATAGCTTACTGACGACAAGAGCAACATAATGATATGTCTCGCTAATAAATGGTGCACGAATGAGTTTTTACTTCTTTTTTATCGAATGTATCATAACATTTTACTACCGCACAGGCTGCTAAACCTCTGGTACAGTAATAAAATCTATATATACCGATAGTAACATCTGTGTATACGGATAGTAAATTTGATTTATATGCCGAGACTTATATCAATGTGTTGCTCTCTCGTCAATTAGCTACTGGTGAAAATCGTTTGTGAATCAGAGTTGTTAGTGGAATGTTATGGTTAGATCAAAGAAAAAACATATTCATATACAAACTACGAAGCACATTTATTAGTTGGCGCACGTATGCGTTTACAGTAAACGTTTGCGTTCACACTGGCTTACTCAGTGACACAGGGTTACGGCTCGCGCGTAGAATAGCCTAATCAGTGCACAAGCGAGCGCGCTCGCGCACACACACATATATATATATATATAAATGGGGCACCATGGTGCCCAGGCATCATGTTTTCAAATGCGCGAATTCAAGCCATATTCGAGTATATTTTTTCAAAAAAATTAGTTTTAGGGTATATACCCATCTATAACAATTCAAATGAAATGCATACCTTTGAAAAAATATACTCGAATTCAAAGATTTTGAACGAGTTTGAATCACATGCTTTGCTGATTTATATATAAAATCAGCACATACCTACAACCAAAACATCATCAAAAAGGGAAACTCTAGTTTGAATTTCAGTTCAAACTTATTTGAACTAGTTAGTAAACTGGTTAAACTCGGCATACTAAAAATTTCAAAAAATTTCGCATGAAAATACATAGAAAAATACTTTTTTTAGATCATGGTGCCCTAGGTAATTATACTATATATATATATATATGTATGTATATATATATGGGGCATGCTTACCTTAAGTGGGATGCATAATTTAGTTTATCCTAGGAGAAACGGTGTAATTCACCTTTGAAACTGGAAGTTGGTATCAATTAAACGATGAGATCAAAACGACGACGTTTTCTTAGCGTGCACCGAACGTGAAGGCAAATCAAGATGCGATGGACGAGCGTTTAGGGCTGTAAACGAGTCGAGCTCGAGCAAGCCTGGCCCTCTAAGATTGAACTCGGTAAAGCTCGAGCCGAGCTCAAGTTAGGGTTCGTGCCTCGACCCAGGCTCAAGCTCGACTCGGTCTAAGTACGAGTAGGCTCGAGTTCGACTCGAGTAAACTCGTTAAGCTTGAGTAAGCTCGGTAACAGGCTCGAGTATGCTCGGTTATAAGCTCAAGTAAGCTCGCTCAAGGAAGCTCGGTCCAAACTCGAGTAGGCTCGCGAGTTATTCGAGCTCGGCTCGGTTAGGCTTGCGAGCTCGAGATCAAGCTCGAGTTCGGCTCGTTCGGAGCTCGAGTAGCTCGCGAGTCTCGATCTTTTTTTACAGCCCTATGAGCATTAGCATGAAGGAAGAGCCAGCTAGCTCTGTGCACAGATCGACTGTAGTAGGAAATTGGCAAACCACGCATACGATCAGGGTTTGCAAAACCGTCGAAAACCGATTCGGCAATAAAAACTGTTCTGTAAACCGTGAAGTTAAAAAGCAAATTTTAAAAATTTGAAGAAATTTGGCAAAAAGTGTTAACTTTTTTTGAAATTTTTTATGTGAGGTCATGAGGAAATGCTAATGATGTTATAAAATTTTAGATGATTACCAGACCTGTGTATTTTTTAAAAATTCTGACAGTGATACTGTCAGAATATATGCTCTTCAGTTTTTTTTTCTAAGGGCACAAAATGAAGTCTAATATTTCTTAATTTTTTTGTGTGATGTTCTAACATAATTACAATAAAGTTATAAAATTTTCAGATGATGATTAGATATGTGTATGTTTTGCAAATTCTGAAAGTTCTACCATCATTGTATATGCTCTTCTGTTTTTTATTTTATATGGGCACTAAATGAAATCTAATATTTCTGAAAATTTTAGTACATGATCCTTTGGCACTAGTTATGGTTACATTAAAATTTTAGAATATAATAAATCTTTAAATATTTATAAAAATCTGACAGTGTCTTTGTTCCTTTTCATAATTGCTGTTTTATATTTTTTTAGAAGCAATAAATAATTTCAAAAATTGTTTAAATTTCTCTTGGGTGTTTCATAGATTAATTGTGTTTTTTTGTAATTTTAATTTTTTTGGATTTTTTTTCAATTTTCTTTCGGTGTGCAGAAAATCGAAAATCACTCGAAAATAAAAAAAACTGCTCGAAAATAAAAAATAATTGCTCGAAAATAAAAAAAATGATCGAAAATCGGTGAAAATCGCTCGATTTTTTTTCAACCGTCGTTGGTTCACCGAGTTTAAAAAAATTGAATTTAAACTTCTTCGATTTCTTTCGATTTTTACCGATTTTCAAAAATAAAAAACCGTTCAATTTTTGAAAGCCTACATACGATACACCTATGCACTGATCGGGAGATCATCAAACGACCGCCAGTGTTAGTCGTGTCCTACATGCACACACGTCCGCGTTCTCCACGTGAAGGTCGATCGAGCGAGAGGCAGCCTAGCTCACTGCCAGGTGGGACATGCCAGTCAGTGACTGTGCCGATTAATTTCCGTGATCCAGGGTTAATCTATACCCCCTTTATAATGCACCTAAGCAAATTTTTCTATGCCCACCCTAAATAATGCACCTCATTAGAGATGGCTCAATGTTCGTGCACCCAGCAAAACGTCCCCAGAAACTTGCATTCATCAAAATGAACGTCTCAGATCTTTCCTCAGTTTTACTCACCCACATCCGATGGTCATTATTTAGTGTGTCTAATCATCCCTGTGGTCCACAACAGACCTCTCCCACCTACATATTTGGAAAGAGAGCGAATCAAACAAGGAAATAAATAAGGAGGATCCGCATGCAAGGAAACCAGATTTAAATTTTTTACTGGCTAAAATTGTACGTACTACATATTTGGAAGGAGGGTGAATCAAACAAGGAAATAAACAGGGAGGATCCGCATGCAAGGAAATAAGACTTGAATTTTTTATTGTCTTGGTATTGTGATCGTATTTTTTTCCGAATATGACCCTTCTCGAGACTTTTTTTACGGATCTAACCCCATAGAGCCTAATTTGGTATACGGAGAGCATCAATTTTTTTCATTTTTATCTAAGGAACCAACTGTGCGTGAGTGCTACTTAATTTTTTCAATTTTTTCTCGCGAACCAGTATGCATGAAAGCATTTTAATTTTATCTTTTTTCCTTGCGGATCCGTGATCGACGAGCGCGATTTATTTTCATATTTTTCCGAAATCATCCATGTGGCCCAATGGACCTTCCTCACCTCCAAAGATCAACAAGGAAAAGGAAACCAACGTCCGGAATCAAGGAAAAGGAAACAAACGTCTGAAAAGGAAAGGACCATACATTACGTCTTTGGGAAAAGGAAACCGGGAGATGGGGCGTGCGGCCGAGAGAACGCAGTGCAGTAATGGCTCCACGGTCGCCATCGGTGGCTTTTGCCGACGCCTTGCGAGAAGTTCTTTGTCACGACCTCGCATGGCCGTGCCTCGGCAAATTTATAATTTATTTTTTGAAAATAATTTTATTAAGTACAAAATAATCGAAAGTTTTTTGAGAATTTTTCTAGAATTTTTACCTAATGTGCTATCTTTTCAAAAATCCTTTTATATTTAAAAAATGAAGGCAACTCACCTGTAGCTTCTTTTAGTCTGCAGCCAGGCACTGCAGAAGCTTTTTCTCTTCCTCCTCCATTAAAGCAAGAAAGAAGCTCCAAAGCTCCATCAATTCCGCACCAAATCTCCTCTTTTCATCTATGGTGTTAATTCCCAAATTTCGTACTCTATTGCCAAAATTTCCTCCCAATGTGATTTGATCTCAAATTATAGTTTCCATAAATATGCTTGTTTCGGTGCTATAAAAGCCGGCGAGCTCTCCTCCACCCCATCGCATTGCGTAAATCCCCAAGTGCTCCCTCTTGTAAAGATCGCCGGATTTTGGAGGTAACCCAAACCATCACCGTCATCTTTCGGTGAAATTCATCGCAACCGACTCCTCACATGAGCATCGGTCTTGCGATCTCGCCGCACTGATCTTGAAACCATCTGCAACCGTGGCCACCCCGGCCTTCCTCCCTTGCTCTCTGTTAAGCCAGAGAGCACGCAGTGTCTCTGTGGAAACTAAAAAAAAATAATCTAAAATCAGAAAATTCTTTTTTCTTTCTCTTTCTTGATTTAAAATCTTTTGGGAGCCTGTTTTCGCCTATTCGACCTCCATTTAGTTCTGTTTTTCTTTCTAAATTCATTTAAAATTCTAAATTTCTCTTTTATTATTAAGTGTTGTATTCATATTTATCTTCTCATTTAATTGATAAGCGGGTGTACTACCGTCGTAGCGTTAGCACAGGCACTATACTAGTTAAGCGGGAGATTACATTACCCTCACGAAATCCAACCATTACAAACAAACAAACAGCAGCAGCGCAAGGAAGGCCGGCCGGGCCCCACGACAAAACCACGCCGGCGACGTGTCCTTCACTTTACCGGTAGTAGCACGTCATCCGAGCCCTCCCTTGCAATTTCCATGAATACCTGGGCTGGAACGCTTAAAGCGTGCTAGTTTTGGTCCTTTTGGAAGCGCCCGGGCGGGCCAAATCAGAAACACCCCAAAGCGGGGCGGGACCTTTTATTTCGCGTTTATGTAGGAACCCCCCTGGAACTGATGGCTATTACCGCCGTGTCCTTACACCTCGGATACTTCTCCCTGTGCGTTTCCCTTCTCTCTAGTCTTCTCCCCTGCTCTTCCACAACTGGCTTCCAATCCTCGTCTCTCTCCTCCTCTCTCTCACGCACCTCGCGCGCTCGTGGGCTGCATTGGTGGAGGCCGAGTTGGGGGCGGGGGCGGGGATAGGGCTCGGATCCGGCTGCTACGGGAGAGGTGAGAGCCCCCGTGGTTGCGTGCTGTTTGATTTTTTTTTTCCGGATTTTTTTGGGTTGGGTGTTGAACTGCATTTTCGGGTGATTCGTGGAACCATGTTTCGACAGACTACGGGTGCGAGACTCTGCGGGCTGCTTCGGGTTGGGTATCGCGGTGGTGATTCCGGCTGGGATTTTGCCTGAATTCTCGAGAAATGCCGGAGGTTTATGCGCGGGTGTTAGGGTTTTTACAAGCGTTTTGGCAAAAAAAATTTGAGTGCGATTTGAGCTCCTTTTCGAATTTTGAGTTCGCTTGTTTTCTCGACCATCTCGGCGAGTGTCTGTTTTTTCGTTTTTAATTCCAAGCAAAGTTTACGGTTACTGCTGTGCTCTGTTTCTCTCTCTCTCTAAATTTTGTGCATATTTTTGTTAAGCTTTAATGCTTCGCATATTTCTGTACGGGCCATAGCTAGCGACATCGTGCTTGCACAATTCCATCTAGCTGGTACCTCGCGTTGTATTGCAGTCGTCATAATTTTGAGGCGTTGACGAATTTCGCAAGCCATTTCAAATTCTACACACGTGTGAGGTCGTTCATGTTCAATCGGAATTGAGAAACTGGAAATTTATCGTTTCCGCATCAAATTTTTGAAGCGATTTCCCAATCCTTTCATCCATGTAAACACTTTACTCCTTATTTCTCCGGCAATCCAGGTTGCTCGTATGTCTTTCATCAAGGTGTTCTTGGATTGACTAGAACGCATTGAAGTCAACCAACTGCTTGAGGCTTTGATTGTACTTGTCAATAATGGACGCTCCGCTGGCGGCCTCAAAACCGGCGGGTGATAGACCGGTGAAGCCACGTGCAGCTGCACCCACCGGCAGGTTTGCGTTGGGGACGTCTTCGTCAATCAAGAAGAGGGCCGACGGTGGCGCCTCTGCGGAGTTGATTGTGTCCCGGTCTTCGCTGACGAAGTCTACCTCTTCTGCGAGTGCTGGTTCAGTGAAGAGGACAAGCAGCACTGGGAGCACGGGGAAGCAACAGGAGAATGTGAGCTCAGTTGTTGCTAAGAAGGCTAGTCCTACGCTGTCGGATGGGGTGAAGAAGTGCAAACCGGTGTCAGCCCCCGCTGTTAGCTCAAAACCCTCACTGGAAAAGAAAACATCTTTGACGTCTGAGAGGACCAAGGTGGATCCAATGAAGAAGCCTGCTGTAAAGGCGTCACCAACTTCTACACTGAAGGTCCCGTCCCTGACAGAGAGCTCCAATGGCAGCAGTGGCAATGCCAGGAGAGGGGCCTCAATTGCTTCTCTGCACTCACCACGGTCACCTTCAGTGACAAGCAGTGTCACAAAGAAATTGGGTCCTCGGACCGTAGACAAGGGTTCTTCTAAGTCGAGTTGGAGGAAGAGCTCGACCGCTGATAGCCGTGATTCCCGTTTTATGATGCTGCCACAGGTGGATTTGAAGGCTAGTGATGAAGTGGTTAGTGTCGCTCTTCTGCATTTTATGAATAATCAAGATGATTGCATCGTGTGGTGGTTTTCTTCCATCCAACATATT
Source organism: Otatea glauca (assembly GCA_036346275.1). Classification (NCBI taxonomy): domain Eukaryota; kingdom Viridiplantae; phylum Streptophyta; class Magnoliopsida; order Poales; family Poaceae; genus Otatea; species Otatea glauca. The sequence goes on along the minus strand of CM070724.1, from coordinate 32,227,720 downwards.
TTCTGCTACTGCAGAGATTGGATTCAAGAGGTCATAGGGTTCGCAGTCTGAAGCAGTTGAGATTAACACCTGCACTTGAGGTAAGTGTATTCACTCAGCTTCTCTTTTTCTCTTCTGTAGCACAGAACTCACTGCTTTCTGTGCATTTGCAATAACTAAAGAGACACGATGTCAATAATTTGTATGCAAGTTGTCAAACCTAGGAAGTATGCAAAGATATATACAACCAGCATAGCTTATTATTCTGAAATGACAGGGATAAAATGGCTGCTGATAAATTTCTTGTTTCTAGTTTGTTTATCTCAGAGACAATCTTTTATCAAGTTTGGAGGGCATTGAGATTCTCAGGGGGGTAAAGGTATCATTGTTTCCTTTTTGTTGGATGTCTTAGGAGCTTCTTTTCATTTCGAGAAACTTACTGTGGTGCTTCCACCATGTACAGTATCTTTGTTGATTGCTTGTTGATTCTGATTTTGCTATCTTATGGCTTGCGTAATATTATCAGGTTCTTGATTTGAGCTTTAATGATTTTAAGCTCCCTGGGTTTGAGCCTCTTGGGAATTGTAAAGTTCTCCAGGTCTGTGGTTTCCCCATCATATCGATTGAGGTCATAGAAGGCTTATATGCACTAATTGTTATTTATACTGAACTATGTAGCAACTTTATCTTGCTGGAAATCAAATAACTTCACTTGCTACCCTTCCTGAACTTCCTAACTTGGAGGTATGCTTATGCTGCCAACTTAGTCTTAGCAGTTGATATTTTACTTATTTTGACAAAGCTAAATCTCTTCCTCTTATATCTCTTGCTGCACCAGTTCCTTTCTGTTGCTCAAAATAGGTTAAAGTCACTGTGTATGGCTAGTCAGCCTCGACTTCAAGTGAGTATGCCGATTGTGTTTGACTTGAACATAATCAAATATTCCAGTTAGACCTTAACTGTCTTTGCTTTTTGTATAGGTGCTAGCAGCCAGCAGAAACAAAATATCAACTTTGAAGGGATTTCCGCATTTGCCTTCTCTGGAGGTCTGTTTTCCTCAATTGTAGTTATGAACTATTTACATTGCTTATTTCGTTATTGAACTAGGCTATTTCTGCAAGTATTGAAATATCTTAGATGATGGCCTTCAGGCTATTAATCCTTTTGTTAAATACTAAGATGTTTATATCTATGAACTCATGAAGACTGCAACTTTCTATTGGTGCTTAACGAAAGATGTATACTTGTACAATACACATATTAGGTAATTCACTAATGGGAACCGATAAGTGATAACAACCACGGTGTTCTTGAATCTTTATGTTACAGACAACTCATAGGCATGAAGGGAGCAATTTACATCATTCATGATCAGATGTTATCAGTCCATTATGTGACAAACACCTGGAATCTGAATTTTCTGTATAAGAATTCCACGAAATTAATCGAGACTATTGATATATGAGATGTTAGCACAACCTGCTCACTGGTGGCTATATTAAACTGCCTGCAGCATTTACGAGTCGAGGAGAATCCACTTCTTGAGATGCCACACTTGGAAGCTGCTTCTATTCTGCTTGTAGGCCCTACTTTGAAAAAGTTCAACGACCGAGGTATGTCTAAACATGCTTTTCACTGTCTTGCAATTTGTTTGTTTTTCTGAATTTCTAGTTAGGAATATCCATCTTGATGTCTGATCTTAAGCTTATTGCTATTGTAAATCTCATTGAATCAGATTAGTTTCAGTGGGATTAAAAAACAAGGTAAAGTTGGTGCTTGAGATATTTCGAGATAAACGAGCTTTCTGTTTCTTTTTTCCCTAAGAAAGGTCCATATAATTATCGTATTTTTAAAATGCTGAGAATTGGGGGAGTTCAATATCAATGATTCACCTCCTGCATGTATAGTAGGAATATGAGCATTAGGACTGTCTACTCTAAAGCTCTAGAGGATCTACAAATTGCCATTTTGCTGCTAGTTGTAATTTCTTTGGTTGATAAATTGATTAATCATGTGGAGTTCTGAATTGGCCCTGATTAGGTAAGTCTGCACTAAATTGTTTGGTGCAACCAGAATGGCATATCTGATTACTTTGAGATCTTGCATATTTCTAAAATGGGTATCTGATGCAGATCTGAACCCCAGCGAGGCTGAAGTTGCGAATCAATATCCTGCTCATACGGCTATTTGCATTCGTGATGGTTGGGAATTTTGCTCCCCTGAACTTGCTGCTGGTATGGTTTTACTGGAGAGAAAAGATTACTTGTTAACTTCTTTTATCGTTGTTGGCACATTTCCTAAGGATTACATGATAGTAGATGAATTTGCTGTTGTATTACTTCAAAAGCATGTATTTGGTTAGACTTGGAACTGGTTTCATGCTGATGCAGTGATGCCAGATGATTGTGCGGCAGATAGTGGTCAACTGGTCATTGCTTCTCATATCTCAAGGCATATAGATAGTGATGCATGGTTATTTGTGTGAACAAATACCAGTTCTCGTGTTCTTTTAGTTCTTTTTTCTTCTGAATAATTAAAATAAAAGCATTGCATGCCAAAGCTTAAAGTGATTTCATGAACTAAAGTGAGGTTATATGATCTATTTGTTACCTTGTTCTTGAGTATTCTTGAGGGTTATAAGTGTACATTTATGTTTCCTACTTGCCTGGACAGATTCATCATTTTCCTTCCTACTTGAGCAATGGAAGAATAAGTTGCCTCAAGACTACACAGTGAAGAAAGCTTATGTTGACCATCCATTTGAAGAAGATCCCTGCCATTGCCATTTTACATTCACAAATCTAAGTAGCGAGGGCAAACTAGTCCTCAAATACCAATGGTTTCTAGGTGGCAAGACACCAACGGATTTTGTACGTATTCCTGAAGAATTCAGTGAGGTACAATACTCCTTTTAAAGTTATTTGCATTGGACATAACTTTATCTTCAGACTTTTTGTATGGGTATATTCTATTTCTAAGAAATACTTGTGGTTTGTATTACCTGTCACAACTCCCCATTACAACTCTAGTGCTTTTGCTCAATTTTGACCAACATCAATTGATAGTGGTTAAAAAGACAAAAGTAACGTTGATATTGGGGGTTCACACTAAGATGGTTAAAGGTAATCGACCCCAGCAGTAAGGACACTTTTGTCCTTTTACCCCTTGTTAATCAAAATTACCTAAAAGTAGTGATTGAATTACCATTATATGTGGTGTACTGGTGTGTACAAGAAATTTAAACGACAAACATGCACCATACAAAATTGAGACCACATTAATGGCTTTATGAAAGCTCCCGCCTCCAGTGTATAGGTTGTCTTGTGCAATTTGCATTTCGTTTTATCATGCACTTCTACCTTGTTGCTCTGCTATTATATTTTGCAAGCTCTAAGTACCTGCTGTTATAATTCTACTAATTTTGTCATGCCACTACCCATTTGCAAGTTCTGAACTCTTGCTATTTGCAAATCTAAGGTGTACTGGCCAAAGCGTGAGGATGTTGGAAGGTGTTTGAAAGTTGAATGCACTCCAGTACTGAACGATGCTGAATTCCCACCCATTTTCGCTGTATCTTTACCTGTTTCTCCAGGTATATTGTGGATGCACGATCTCAAATTGTGGAGCCCTTTCAGTAAAACATCTCAGAAACTATATTTGCCTTCTTGCAAGATTTCTAGCTTTTTTCCAAAAAAAAAAAAAAATCTAATGAAAGCAGATTAAGATTTTTTTTGTTAGCTATGCATAAGCAATGGCCTTAAGCAGCCTTTATTTTGTCATACCAGAGAAGATCGAAACCTTGTATTATGCAATAATATTATGTTCTTATGGGTGGTAAACCAGTGTATTGATCTGCTGCTAATCAAAACACACTAGTCAAATTGATGTCACCCATTTACTTAAAATTAAAGTAAAGTGGAACTATGTAGTCGTGTCCTTAATCAGTTTTTATTTATCAGGGACTAGATGCCCAAAGGTCATCAATCTGACTGTCAATGGTGAACTAGGGGAAGGAAATGTACTCAAGGTTGTTCCTGAGATTGCCTGGTGTGGTGGGACACCGGGGAAAGGTGTTGCAAGGTTTGTTTAGTATTACGAAATTTACTCTACTAACTTCTATCATCTTTCTTTGCTCAAACGAACATTTTATCAAATGTGTTCATCTCTTTTTAAGCAAATTTTCCTACATAAGGAATGCCGTTGATTTGTGTTAAACCTCCTTTTGAGTCTAGTTGGTTAAGGCGAACATGGAACAGCAATGCTGTAGTAGTAGATGGAGCTGAGGGGATGGAATATCAGCTAACCATAGATGATATCAATTCAAGTTTGGTATTTATGTACACCCCCGTTACAGAAGAAGGTGTCAAGGGAGAGCCACAATGTACAATGACAGATTTTGTAAAGGCTGGTAAGGTTTTGATAGATCTCTTTGCTTTTCTAACAGCTTTATTTTCTGTTGAACTTGTGCGAAGCATGTTCATTTGGGTAAAATATTTTTAAAGCTTCTTTTGAGACCTGTTTGTGAAAGGGTAGCAATGTCATTTAGTCTTGGGCTAAAAGTCATTGGGTTATCTAAATTATTTTACACATTATATATGCTGGAATTCCTGTGGACATAAGATACAGATAATCTGGTCTATCTTCAAGAATGCATGTATAATTGTATCTACGGCCTTTCCGTTTGAAAAGTAACTGATGATGGTTCATCTGGTTATAGTCCTCTCTAATATCTATACACAATGTAAGGACTATGTCCATTTGAGTAGTCTTTTTTTTTTTTGAAACCAAGGGCAGGAGCTCTGCCATTCATTTCAAGAAGAAGAGAAAACACTGGCCCCGAAGGGGAAACACCACTAAAAGAGAATTACAAACACCACCGTATCTCCCGGTAGGACACACCAAGGGAAGGATCACCTCAACACCTCACCTAGCAACACCAACGCACACAAAAATATCAATATCAATTTATAAGTTCTAGAAAGATGTTCATAAGGCCTATTTGTAGTGAACTGATGTTTTTTTTGTAAAGTTCATAATTATTTGTCTATGATGTTGTTTCAGCCACACCATCAGTCAGCAATGTACATGTTGTGGGAGATATCGTTGAAGATAACACAATCAAAGGGAAGGGAAAATACTTTGGTGGCAAAGAGGGACTAAGCAAATTCCAATGGTTTAGACAGGAGGAAAATGGGTATGTGCCATTAGTTTGTCATCTTTGAGTATTGAATAAAAGTACAAAACACCTTGGTGGTATGTTAGTTAAACTTTTCAATTTTCATTACTAGCCAAGCATTGCAATTATTAAAACCATTGTCAATCTGAGATACAATGAAATCTCATGCATGCTGCCGACAGTACACCTTTCTGTGCTTCTTGAATCATTGATCCTGCTTATGCAGTGAAGTTTCCCCTAAATATTTTATGCAGTTCCAGGTTTTTTCTATAGACGGATAAAAACAACTAAGAACTCATGATTAATTACTTGTCTATTATACTGTTGAACAAAATAGTAGGGCTTAACATATTGTAAGAAAAGCTGTTTCATTGAGTGTTTATACGAGGCTGCTAGGAGCACTTGTCAAGTTTGCTTCTGTAAACATTCCTTGTCCTCCTAAAGGCAAAAATATTATGATTTGTCCCATGCCTCAAAAGTTCGTTCTAGCTTAAGTACTTAAGTTCAAACTTGGTGAACTTGGCTGATATCAGTCTCTGTCACTCAATTAGGTCTTATATGGTATCTTCTGAGATAGCAGTTCAGTATTTCACTGATAGGGCTCCTGAAGCTTTGCACTGCTGAAACCAAAACTTACATAGTCCTGTAAGATATCTATGGTGTCATTCTTATGTTGTTACTAGAAAAACCCTACTTACACCACCCATTGTGTTTAAAGTTTGAACAGCTTCTATGTTCATAGTCGTCTAAGCAGATGGCTATACACCTGAAGCAGTGCCTATTGACTAGACATCAGTGGTTATGCCAATAGAATGAGATTTTGATGCTGGATGCCTGCAGGTACCCTCATCCCCATTTGCCATGTGGGACCCTAGGCACCGATGAATTTCTATTATTTTAAGGAGCAATATTCGGCAACTGAACTTAACTTCAGGTCTGCTGAATACTAATTTATAAACTGAATAGGAAACATAAAAACCATCTTGAACTTGAACGGTTTATCTCAGCTGCTCTGGATGAAAACTATAGTCCAAAACCACAAGCAATCCATAGAAATTCATGCAGTATGGTATTTACGGACACAACTGTTTCTGGTCATGCAGTGAATTTCTTCTAGTGCTGTCAAATAGCACAGAATACACACTAACCCAGGAGGATGTGGGTCGGCGCCTCAAATTTGTATATATTCCCATCAACCTTGAAGGTTTGTTGAACTGTCCACTGCTTGTTTGCATTGGCATTCTGTTATACTAACAGCTGTTGGTGTCTTCTGCAGGCCAGGAGGGTGAAACTGCTTGTGCCATAACAAATGCAGTGAAGAAAGGTAGCAATTAATGACGTTTGTCCCCATTGTTTCATAAAAGTCTTTATGTTTTTTCCCTACGGGATAAAGTTGTTATTAGATCTGTAATTACTTTGCTTTACCCGCCTTGGTTGGTTAGCCCCTCCAAAAATCTTCGATTTGAAAATTGTTGGGGAAGCAAGAGAAGGAAGCAAGGTATCTGCTACGGGTACTGTCACAGGTGGAGCCGAAGGGTCCAGCAGGGTTCAATGGTTCAAGGCATCTTCATCTGAATTTGTGAACGAACATGAGCTTGAAGCCCTTAGTACATCTAAAGTTTCTAAGGTAAATTTTGTTCTCTACTTTTCTTGCTGTTGCAGTTACTGAGAACTCTAGTCATATTTTATTTGTTATAGTATTTTGTTTCATGGCGATATGGCTGAATTATATTCTCCTTTTGATTTTGCATTAGACATTCCGCATTCCTCTTGGTGCTGTTGGATATTATATTGTTGCAAAGTTTACTCCCGCAGCACCTGATGGTGAAACTGGTGAAGCAGCCTATGTTATATCGGATGATGTTGTGGAAAGTAAGTCAATGTCTGTCAACCTTCATTTTTTCTTGTGCGAAATAACTTTTTTTTGTGTCCATTCTTTTGACAAGCATGGACAGTTCTGTTCACAAGTCTGATCAATGGCCATGTATAGTTCTGTTCACCAGTCCACTAAATGTCGTAATTACTTCATTTATTGAATGTCTTGCTAGAAGGGGAGAGATGATGGTGCTCTTTCTGGATTATTTCTATAAATTTTGGAGCCATGAAAATTTGTCTTGGATATTGTTGGAACACTAGGGGGGATTGGATTGATTAAATCCAAAATTTTTAGGGCCACATTGTACGAGATTTAGGATAAGTGAAACCCTCTGAAGATATGTCAAGTAATAAGAAATCTTTTTGGGAAGTGAAAACTGATAATAAGTCTTTAAATATTTCTCTTTACATGGTAGTATTCTTTTGCAAGGCCATAAAGTTCTATATTACTCATTTGTTTATCTTTGAGCTTTTGTTTTTGTTCAAGTAAGCATGCAACTAGTGTCTTGTCGTGTACCTCTTTGTTCACAGTGCTGTTGTGTTGCCATTTCCTTTCTTAGTTTAACAGTTCTATTTCTCTCTCCTCTGTTGCAGCATTGCCACCCAGCCTGAACTTTTTGACAGTCACTGGTGAATTCTCAGAGGGTCAACTGCTGACCGCATCATACGGGTACATTGGAGGGCATGAAGGAAATAGTTTATATAGTTGGCATCTTCATGAAGTATGTGTTATATTTTCTTATTGTAACTTAATTCCTACTGATACTCCGTAAATATCACTCATTGTACATATTGTGCTTCTAGATGTACATAATAATTAGCAAATACTGGCTGCTACTTTACTATCAGCATTGTGTGTTTTTGTGCACTGTTGCTTCACTTATATAATATTTGACAGACTGAAGATGATGAAGGCAGTCCGGTTTCAGAGGCATCTGGTTTGCTACAATACTGCGCTACAAAGGAAGCTATTGGGAAGTTTGTTTCTTTCAAATGCATACCTATCAGGAATGATGGTATTGTTGGTGAGCCAAGAGTTTTCATAAGAAAGGACAGAGTTACTCCAGGTGCTTATGGTTTCTTTTTGTGTGAAAAATTTCCCAAGATAGGATATCATTCTATGACATGTACATATTTTTCTTCCTTTGCTGAAACTCCTGAAAGACAGGAGATGCATGATTACAAATTGACTGGGTAAATGAACTAGGATTTTGTATGAATAACTCATATGCTTTTGCAACATGATTCATGAGGTTACAAATATGTGAAAATAAAAGAAATACAAGAAGTTCACTACACCACTTAGTTCTGCCAGATCTTTCGTGGTTTGTGGTTGTGACATGTTCTAGATGCCTACCGAGTACTGGTTGAAATAAAATTCATCATACATAACAACTTCATTTCAATTTCACTGCACTGTTAACAGGAAGGCCGACGCTACTTTCTCTTGAACTATCTGGTGAGGCCATTGAAGGGACAACTATGGTTGCCAATAGAAGATATTGGGGAGGAGAAGAAGGGGACACAATATTCCGTTGGGCATTGGTAGGTTCCTCTTATTAAAACGCCACTATTCTTTTAACATAATGATGACTACTAAGTAGTAGCTGACTGGTTATACCAACAACATCCTTCCTATAAACTTTCTTGTGTCTGCAGACAAGTTCTGATGGAACCCAGAAAGAAATTGAAGGCGCTGCAAGTTCATCATACACCTTGAAATGCAATGACATTGGCTTCTACATATCTGTCTTGTGCGAGCCTGTTAGAAGTGATGGGGTTCATGGTTCTTTGGTGTCGACAGAAGTGACTGGTCCTATTATCCCTGGTACATGATCTGACAATTTGATCTCTCGCAAAAGTGTTTTTCTTTAGCGTGTGTGGCAATGTGCACACGTGCATGTGCATTTGTTTTCACTTGATGTAATAGCACTGATTATATATTTAATGGACCAACATCCTTTCATATTTTACTTGTTTGCAGGACCACCTACATGTCGATCACTTGAGCTAGCTGGCTCTATGGTTGAAGGTTGTCGTTTGACCTTTCATGCTGAGTATACTGGAGGGTGAGAACCTGAGATACACTACCGCTGTTCCAGGTTATTCATAACGTTATATACTTGCTGACTTTGCCTTTCTCTTTCTTCTCATTCTAGTATTAAGGGAAATTGCATCCAAGAATGGTTCAGATTACATGATGATGGTAGCAAGGACAAGTTGACTGCTGATGGTCAGTGTACATTGTGTTTTTAAGGCCTGCCATACTATCACATACAGTTGCATTGTTTGATTGATTTTCTCTTAGAAGAACTAATGGTTAACTGTTTGTATCTTAATAGAATGTCTAGATCTTACTCTAGCTGATGTTGATTGGAGGATTGAGGTTAAATTTACACCTGTACGAGAAGATGGATTACGAGGGTCACCTAAGAGCGTTCTTTCAGATATAATCTTACCTGGTTAGTTTTTTCCTCCAATTTTTTTTTGTTGATTCCATCGGTGGAGGAGCCTTAATCTAGTACAGCAAGAAAATGATTAGTAACTTTATTGTTCATTACAAAGAATCTGCCAACTAGTCTTTGCTTTATGGTTTTTGTTGCTTGGACCAAAATGTAAAACAAAATCATAATGGCATGGTCATTTTATGTGATAAAGAAATACCAATCTGCATCCTGTCCAAAGCAGATAAGATGAATTTAGCTTTGAGCATAATGTGTCCAAAATCTAATATTGTTCTACGCATCTAAAGCATTGACTATTTGTTAATCCATCATTTGACACAGGGGAGCCCAAGGGTGTCAATCTTGTTCTACCAGAGTGTTTTGAGGACAATGAAATTTCTCCCATCAAAACCTACTTTGGTGGTAAGGAAGGCACTGGAAAATATACATGGTTCCGAACTAAAGAGAAGCTTGATAACTTGGAATTTGATCTGGTAGCTTCATGTTCAGAAATTGTTGGACAAACCTTGTATGTTCTTTTACTGATTGCATCAAGTTGAGTTTTGAAATGATTTCATATTAAGAGCTAATGCTTTGGAAATAATGGAATGTCTAACAGAGTGTACAAACCTTCATTGGATGATGTTGACTTCTACTTGATCCTTTACTGGTTTCCTACACGATATGATGGAAAGACTGGCAATCCATTGGTGGCTATCACCGATGACCCTGTCATGGCAGGTTGCCCCTTGATCTGTTCCTAGTTGACATAGTTATGTATTTATTTAACTGCCTGTAGATCCTTACTCTTGTCTGAAACTTGCAGCTTTTCCATCTGTTTCGGATGTTCACTTGAAGCAGACAAGTTCAGGCTTATATAGTGGAGTAGGCATCTATTATGGTGGATACGAGGGATCGAGCTTGTATAAGTGGTACAGGGAATCTATTGATGGAACCAGGATTTGTATAGATGGTGCTGATTCAATTACATATGAAGTGATAGATGCAGATTACAGCTGCTGTCTATTGTTTGGGTAAAGCACTTTAATTTAGTCTATTTTGATCTGGTTTTACACACATTTAATAGGAATGACTCGATTACACTGTTTAACTTCATATTTGATTAGATAATATAGTCCACTTGAAACCCCAGGTGGGTTTTCTAGGTTTTTGTTCAGTGCTTTCTTTTCTAAGTTGTTCTATTAGTTTTCTTATTTTTTGCTCAAATACATTGTGGTTTGTGAATACCCAAAAAAAAAGGGATTTATCTGTATAATGTTACTGTTGTTGTATATTTCATTCTCACATATATGACAAACTGAAGCAGCTTGCTTAGTAGCCATTCTTCTTGGGTTCATTGATAAGTATATATAGATATATCATATACTTGAGATTGTTTACGATCTGATGAATAACTTGATCGAAAAAATTAACAGAATGCTCTTTCTTGATGTCTAATATGCTGTTGTAATTCTTGGCAGGTATACTCCTGTTCGTTCAGATGGGGTCGTTGGCGAAGAGAAGCTTTCTGAACCATCTGATATAATTTTTCCAGGTATTTATAAGTGTCTGAACATATTGGATGTTTTATGTTCACAGTTTTTATATAACTACATGTAATTTTTCCCTTTCAGAACCACTCAAAATCGAGACGCTCTCATTCAAGGGAAATCAGGTTGAAAGAGAAACACTGACCGTAGTTGAACAAATTCCCAGCAATGAGATTCAACAACATATATGGAGTAACTACAAGAAAGAAATAATATATCAATGGTAAGGCACATCTGTTTTGTCACTTTTGTTAATATGCATGTAAAACTTCCTGTGGATCTCCGGATGCAGGTTTGGTTCCAGTGGATCCGGAGTGGATCAGTGTTTTGAACTATTGGCTACCCAGTGCTCTCGTTCATACAAAGTACGCTTCGAGGATATTGGTCGATGCCTCAAATGCGAATGCTATGTCATTGATGTATTTGGGCGATCCAGTGAATTGGTATCAGCTGTGACTACTCCTATTTTGCCAGGTCTTTTGTCTACCGCTTATGTTTTTTTAATGATCTTGTACCAAACTAGCATTTATATTATAACTCATGAAAATGATTGACATTTCAGTCACCTAATATGACTGGTAAATCACTAATTTTCCAGTTCCACAAAATTTTCATTTTTGTGAGATCAATATGACAGAATTGAAAGCAGTGCAGTGATTCTTCAACATTATCTTTTCTGCATTTTTGTGAGATCAATATGACAGAATTGAAAGCAGTGCGGTGATTCTTGAACATGATCTTTTCTGCAGGCTTGTACGCTGCATCCTTGATTACCTTTTTATTGTTGGGATTTGGGATGATATGTGTTTTTGTTTGTTCAACATGTGTATAGTTGTATACTTTTGTCATCTTCATTGAAGTTCTTGACTCTTGTGTATGCTAAAGAAAAAGATAATTGGTTTAATGTCTAATTGCAATATGCAATATTTGACCCAAACTTGAGGGTCAAATTGCACTTTCCTTGAACTGTTGATATCCATTTTTATCCAAAGTGATAAAATATGCAATATCTGTAAACAGTGTGATATTTGGTTTTAACAGGAAAACCTAAAATTGAAAAACTGGAAATTGAAGGAAGAGGTTTCCACACTAACCTATACGCTGTTCGGGGTACCTATAGTGGTGGCAAAGAAGGCAAGAGCAAAATCCAATGGCTCAGGTCGATGGTCGGAAGCCCTGATCTTATCTCCATACCTGGTATGATTATTCTGTGAAAACTTTAAATTTAGCGATGTGTACCAATTTTTAACAATATCCTAATGTGTTCGACTCCTAATTAATGGACATGATATCTTATCCAAATGATTGTGCTTCTATAAATGATCTTTTAATTGTACTCGATTTCTTTCTTTCTTTCTTTCTTTCTTTTTGAAACCAAGGATTGTACTCGATTTCTTGCGCAGGCGAAGTTGGACGAATGTACGAAGCTAATGTTGATGATGTAGGGTATAGACTTGTTGCAATTTACACACCTGTGAGAGAGGATGGAGTTGAGGGACAACCTATTTCTGCTTCTACAGAGCCAATTGCAGTTGGTATAATCAATGACCTACCTTGTTTCCTACCAATGTGTTTATATTATCGATTCTTGCATATTTTTTGGGGTTCGTTAAAGTAAACAGTTTACTAACTTCCACGAATGTGGCATGCCTCATTGAACTGAACATGAACCCGTCAGCAGTACTTCACATGATATTCATGATAATTCTATTTAATCTTGAAAGCATTACTTGATACTATCTTGGGCTCTTGGTTATTCTGGTCATGATTCTTTTAAACCCATCACCAGTCTTTTGTATTAATGTTTGCTTTCATCTTATGCAGAGCCCGAAATTTACAAGGAAGTGAAACAGAAGCTTGATGATGGTTCTGTCAAATTTGAGGTGATCATTTCATTTCTGAAGTTCCTTTGTTGGTAGTTTACAACTATCATGGATAGCTGATCCTCTATTTGACAAACTGTTAGAAGCATCTTGGTTTCCCATTCACTGCTGTTGCTGGGAAATAAGCTTCCTAGTTGGGTATTTTCAACACCAAATTCTGAGTGCTGAGAAATTCCACAGCAGAGTGACTACTTCAGTCACCATTAACTATTTTGAGCATAATAACATTTGTGTTTGGGCTATCTTCACATTAATGCTATACATTGTATTACCTTCAATGAATTTTATTCTTTGTTTACTAATAAGAAGTGCATTAACTTTGTATTGAACAGGTTTTGTGTGACAAGGATCGAACACCAAAAAAGGTATTCCCCCCTTCTGACGTTCCCACACATTGACAATTCACCCACATAGTAAGCACTACAAATGACTTACTTTTTTTTAAAAAAAAACAGGCACAAGCAATGGGATATTTGGAGCGGAGAATTTTGGAAGTCAACAGAAAGAGGATCAAAGTTGTAAAGCCTGGATCCAAGACATCATTCCCAACTACTGAAGTGCGAGGAACATACACTCCTCCCTTCCATGTAAGTTCTTATCATGAATTGGACAGATATAGAATTGTTATTTATAATGTGTGGTCCTTAGTCCTTGCGTGTGGAGATAAGGCTAACATTGAATTGAACCTTGCAGGTTGAGCTATATCGCAATGATCAGCACCGCTTTAAGATTGTTGTTGACGGTGAGAATGAAGTTGACTTGATGGTGCAAACGCGGCATATGCGAGATGTCATCATTCTCGTGATCAGGGGTCTTGCCCAAAAGTTCAACAGCACCTCCCTCAACTCACTTCTCAAGATAGATGCATGAAAATTGTGTTAACTACCTGTTATACCAGTTAGGAAAGTTCTTCAATACCAGTGTTCTAATTGTTGGTTTGGAGAATGTGTAATATTTAATAGGATTTGTAGCGTGGTAGCTTGTGTGTATGGATGTGGTTGAGCGTGTTACAGATTTTTTTTATGTGGTTGAGCGTGTTACAGATTTTTTTCATTTCTTTTTTCAAATCAGGGTCTGGTTGCTCTGCAGACTCTGGTTTTCCATCATGAAATGTACATAGGGCTGTGGGAGACCGAGTGGTGTTGGTGACGTGGTGCTGTGTCAACATACAGGTTGTGTATGCCATTCTCAAATCAGGTCATATTATAAGGAGGCTTTGTTCTATTTTTCTCGTAAGCATCATAACTTGTGGTGGTATTTTACGTAGCATTGTCATAATGTAGGTTTGAAACAGTAAGATGCATCATACAGTATTTCACTCTGCAGATTCATCTCTGTTATGCAAAACGACGTTTTGTTAGGGAGAAGGGAAGGAATACATTCTTTCGTGGCACAAATGGACTGACGATTCTTGATTTGAGTCTCGTTGGAGTGAATTCGGTTCATGGCTTCATGGTAGATCATCAACAGCTTATCCTACGGACACAGTAAAGCAAGGGCCAATTTATCTGTGGTTGAAAATGGCCAATAGAGAGGGTTTTTTTTACTGTTCCACTTCATTTCCTGTGCACATGCAATTTGTCTTCCTGGTCTTGTTCACCGTGCGTGTCGCTTCACTGAAACAGAACATCAAGTCACCAAGATTTGCAGCTGCATTTCCTCCGCTGCGTATCGAGGGCAGTATCTTATCCGAAGTGGCAGCCTCTAACCAGGGGATGCCACGTCAGCAGCAAGGATCTGAAACCTATCCATGAGTGGCCGCTGCAGGCCACAAGCTCCTCATGTGGCTCCCGTTCCAGTTCTCCCTTCTGCGAGCTTTAAGAAAGGCACTCCTTAACTCTTGGCAACCGGAGAATCATAGCAGTTGTAAACAACACCAGCACAGGAAGGACCTTGCACAGGCCATGGCTTCCCAGCTCTCTGCCGCCGCGGCCATGACCTCCGTGCCGCAGTTCCACGGCCTCCGGGGCTACTCCTCACCTAGGTCCATGGTCAGTTCCATATCATCTCGATCTTAGTGTTCTTGTTAGGTGCATTTCTTTTCTTGCCCGTTTTAGCCGTTTGATTTCTTATCCATGCTCGAAATAGAGGTAGAGTACTTCAGGAAGCTAGCTAGCTAGTCAAGAATCTGAGACACTCGATCCGAGCTGTCCCATTTTCTAGTTCATCATCGTCTACTTAGGCTCGGCATCGCTATAACTGGATCTGTGGTGCAACAAGCTCTGCGTACGTCGTACCGAGCTTTTGTCTCATCGAACTTGATCGCAGGTGGCGCTGCCGTCAGTGAGGATGGGCAGGAAGAGGTCCCAGGGCATCCGGTGCGACTACATCGGCTCAGCCACCAACCTTGTAAGAATAAATTCTACAGACCATAGTGCAGCTAGCATGGTTTAATTGCTTTTACGAAGAGATAAAAGCAGTTGAGTTTGTTTGATGTATATATATATTATTGATTGGATGATGCAGATCATGGTGACGACGACGACGCTGATGCTGTTAGCGGGTCGGTTCGGGCTGGCGCCGTCGGCGAACCGGAAGGCGACGGCGGGGCTGAAGCTGGAGGCGCGCGACTCAGGGCTGCAGACGGGCGACCCCGCCGGTTTCACGCTCGCCGACACGCTGGCCTGCGGCTCCGTCGGCCACATCATAGGCGTCGGCATCGTCCTCGGCCTCAAGAACACCGGCGTCCTCGACCAGATCATCGGCTAGATAAATCCATCATGCTATGCATGCATGCACGCGTGATGGGATGCTCGGTGCCTATGTGATGTAGTGTGCATTCTGCGTGCGTGTATCTAGCTTGTTTCAATGGAACGAACGTACAGAGCTTGTTAATTGGCTTGTGATTCAGACAGCAGTTCGTACTATTTCCTTGGTTGGTTTCAAACCTTTTTTTTTGGGTATATGCATGTTCTTGAGGTTTAATTTCTGTGCAGTATTACTCTGCCCTTGCTGTTTTTGCTGGGCAATTTTTTGCAAACTTGGGAAAGCAGAAGGAAAAAGAAGCCATCAGATAGCTAGAGCGAGTACGCAACATGACATGGCATAAGAAATGAGCCAAGAAGAGCAAACTAATACTTGTGTACAAATATATTAACACTACTACAGGAATATCACAATCAGTTCTTTTTCATCGTCACAATCGATTTTAGTGGCGATACAAAGTCATTAGACAATGACGAGGAGGCACTATCACAATCGGTTTTCGTTCGATAGTGTTAAATTGTCATCACAATCGGTTCTAGCTCAGAACCGATTGTGATGTTACATGTGGTGTTTGTTCTTTGTACATCCTCCCAAAAATAACACAGATTACACATAATATGCACCGAAAATAGCACATATTATACACAGTATATATATCACATTCACAATATACATAGAAGACAAACACTTTACAATACATATATCACACATTCGTTAACAATATAAAACAAAAACATACTTAACAGTCAGTACACATATCACATTCACATGATGTAATATTGTTTACATATATGGACTAGTAGGAACCTGTCGGATCTCTAAATCTACCGTCTTCTGCTATAACGTCTGTCCAGTACAACTGGCATATGTGATCTCGTAATTTGTTGAAATCTTTATTTTGTAAGCTCTTGCGGGGATATCGATCTTCTGCAAAATAGAAATAAGTGCACTAATTTAAGTTTTAAAATTGTATATAAAAGGCTGAGTGTATTATGATTATACATATACCTTAGGGAAAAGGTATGAGCCGCCGACTAGGATGAGAATGTGATGTATGACATAGAAGCCGTACAGGTTGTCATACCCCTGTTGATGACATTGTAAACAAAGAAAATCAAATTAAGAGATGAAGAATAGATGTCAGAAAAAATTAATCCTATGCTAGGCACTTGTACCTCGAAGCGGTTCCACTTCAGCTGGTTGCCTCGTTTGTCATCGTGTTGTTCTCATTCAGCAATGTAAGACAAAAAAGACCTACATACATTGGAGAAATGCTATTGAGGAAAAAATAAACGTAGTTAAATACATAAAATCTTATGTTAGAGGAATGTACTTATGCAAAACAGGCTTGATCGCGTAGGTCATCGGTCTCTTCTCGATTGAGTTAAAAGTGTAGACTTTATTTTTACTCGAAACGACAACGAGTAGAACCCAATGGTTGCTTATTAAATTGTATGCAGTGCAAGAAAATAAGTTCATATACGGTTTAAGTGCGTATAAGTAATTGAAGGGTAAAGTAGTACTTACTCCTCGTGGTACGGGTATAGAACGAAGTCCTTTTTCGCCTCAGCCTTCAATGCCTGCTTGATGTAGTTGGCAAGAAACTCCGATTGAAGCCTAGCCATGGTCGCAGACACCATCTTAGGGTCGTCGAACCCAACTGGGCGTTTAACCGTCACGGCTCGTTGCCTCATTATCCTGCAACTCGTGTCAAATATTAAAAAACATAATACAAAATCCTATAACAGTATAGGCTTATGTTGTATGGTGCGATACAACGTTTAGGATCGTACAGTAGAAATATTGATGGCTTTCAGGCTGTACAAACGGAACAGATCCTCAAAACTCACTGCGAATGTCCTATACTCGTCGCGGTGGAAATGTCCCCTCGATACCTCACATTGAAATTGACGTGACGCTCGGCCTCATTCGCCTTGTCAATGTACCATCCATAGAGCAAGCGAGTGTACACGTTTAGAGCATTCAATTCGTTGCTAGGGACAAGAGGCTTTCCATGTACGTATGTACCCCTTATAATTTCGAGGAGGCTCTATGGCCTCTATCAACTTGACTTTCTCGAAAGGAGTCTTCGAAGTCGGAACAAGGGATTTTCCATGTATTTGAGAGGACGTTGTGGCCTCTGTCAACTTTGCTTTCTTGATAGAAGGAGTCTCTGAGGTATCAGTGATTCTTTGGGTGTCGTACTAGTCTTTTTGCGCACCAGCTCTGCACTCTGTGTAGGAGTCGACTTGGACGGAGGAGTCGTCATAGTGGTGGAGCAAGAGCAGGAGCAGGTAAAGGTACGATAGGAAACTACAAAGTACATACATATGTGACGTGTTGTAGTACTGGAATGATCGAGAAGACGTGGGGGATTTTTACCTTGAGTAGTATGACACACGTCGTGGGTCACTTGATGAACGACATCCGTGCTTGCTCGAGGGTGGTAATATCTTCGTTCGGGAGGAACTCCAGCACATGAGATAGGAAGTCTTCGTGGACGTAGTCCACCTGCACTCTCATGTAGCCCTTCCCTAAAGGGTTATCATGCACCGTGTCAGTCTTCTTGCATGAAAATGCAACCCCGCGTTTAGCCTCAATGGGAAATCCTTCTTTCATCACGACAAGTTAGCACTTGATAGGCGCCTGCAAGAAGTGCGCAACTTAATCGAAAATATTGTTTAGTTTACTCTCGTACCTTTAAGTCAGAAACAATTATTACCTTCAGCTGGGGATCGTCCTAATCTTTTTTGGAAGCGCAGCTGCTAGGGTGGGGCACAGGCCTTTCTATGAGAGGCGAGGCCATCTGACTCTGACTCTGCGAGATCATCGCCATCATCTTGGCCCTCAGGCACTTCTCATATGCCATCATTTCCTCCTTCAGCTCCTCCCTTAGCTTCTCCATCAGCGTGTCCTTGAGATGCTCTACACGTGCCTTCCATGATCTTGATCTGGCACTGGTAGCGTCCTATTAGAAGGACCTCTTCATATGTCCCACACCTGTGACAAGCACCCAACCCTTATGGTCGGGCTTCTTGATCGCTGAAGATAGGATGACCTTCGATCCTTGGCTCTGAAAGGTCCACTGATCTTTCTGTTGGCTTACCTCCTCCTGCAAGAAGCAAGTATAAATTAGTTCTAAAATACAACGAAAAAGGTCAACTGCAATGTACTAAGTTAGATGTCTTATGATGGTGGAGACGATCCGCGCGGTCGCGGGGTTTGGAACTACAAGCCGACCGTCGAAGGTTTTCTTCGTCCTCACTAAGACCAAGTCGCGTGCCTGCTCCTCACATATGTGGGAGTAAGGCATCGCCTTCTCGGAGTTCGCACACCCCTCGGCTAGTCGCGCTCCCTATGCCTTCTTCCCTTCATAGCCGGCGGAACCGAGACGGTGTGCGTGTGTGTTCTGCCTCTGGATAGCGATAATCTTCTCTCTCAGCTCCTCCGCCTCGGGCGTGCTCTTCATCCTTGTGAACTCCTCTCAATTATCGGAGTCACAAACGGATACCTCTCGAAGGGAGTGCGGTCTTTCAGCACATACTCACCATGCATGATAATCCTGAAATGCCTCAAAGACACACCCATTCTCTTCAAGGCGTACCGCCTCGTATTGCTTCCATCTTCCTCTGGTATAATCCATTTCCCCTTAGCTTCGTCCCACAGTCGATTCTTTTGCTCGGCACCGACTTCCTTTCTGCAGTCCTTAACGGTGATTGGCACTCTCTCCCTCACTAATTGACCGAGAAAAGATCGATAGCCCCCTTATATTTGGGAGGACCCGTGCAAACTTCTGTGACATCAAAGTGGAGAACCTGTGGCGTTCTCATTGTGACACTTTTATTCAGTCCTTAGGTCTTTCTCACCTTACTCGGTCCCTCAATATTTGTCACCTTACTCAAGCCATCAACACCACCGTCTATTTTGTCTAGCGATGAGCCGATGCTCTCTTCTTGCGATATTTCGAATATATATTTCTGACATGGTCATATATTTCACATGAGATAAAGCAATTCATAGCTATTATGTGGACTTGACAATGAATCATGTAAAGTAACAGATTAATGGATAATTGATAGCATATAATTGTTCTAGCATATTGTAGTAAATTAACATATTAACAAATTAATGGATGATCATAAAAAAAACGTCTATCCGTTGACCAAGTAAGTACGTACCAACGATGATTCCTAATCTCTAATTAGGTTAGGTCCTAATCCCATTCGAGGATATGTGGTTCGGGCAAGTTCATTAGCTGTTGTGCAACTTCAGAGAAAATTTCGCCATTATCTCCCCACTGTTCTCCAAATACATGTCTCGACAACAAGTCAAGAGGGTGTGTATCCGGAGAACACCAGGGAGATGGTACCGAAATTCTCTTTTCTACAACAACGTAATTAGGAACTTATCCGAACCACATATCCTCGAACTGTTTAAAAAATGTGGACAATTCGATACTGCTTGCTTATAAATATACCATTTCAGCATATTTATAAATAAGCACATTCGAACGAGAGACATAGGTTATGCAAATTAAACTCTAACATTGACCAATCCGAACAGAACGGACCAGTTCGACTTGAAATACAACAAGAACATCAAAATCTTTCATAAATGACAATAACAGAAGAAATCCGCAAGATTACCATACGCTTCATAACAAGAGGAGAAAGAAAAGAAGAGGAAGAAGAAAAAGGCGAAACGGAGTCAGATCTGGACACTGTCAATCAGCAGATACATGTGTCATATGGTCATGATAATCATCATCGCGATCCCAGCTCACGATCGAACAAAAGCAAAAGAATCAACAGCAGCAAGCACACCATGGACAGGCGCCAGGATCACCTCAATTAAGCATGGGCTGATCCATGTATTATGAATCATCTTATGAAATTTAGTGAGATAGTACCGTATCTCATTTTATACTAAATTTATGCTTATAAAAAATAAGGTGGTGATAAACCAACCTATTCTATTTCTGGAACCAAACAAGTGACTTATATCCCAGGCTAGATTCGGATGATCCATTCGCCGTTTTATCCCTCAAACCAAACAACCCATAAACCAAAATTTGGTTTCTGGAACCGAAGAAATAAACCGAAACTGTGTTCATGCTCATGTAGATTCGATGCTTCTGCTGAGGACGAAGAGGCGGCCATTATTTGTGCAGACGCACAGAGAGAGAAGCCACCTATCGGGCTTTCTAGGAGGAGGAACACGTGGACGCCACGTGTTCATGCTTGGAGTAGTTGGCAGCCGCCCCGTGCGACCAGGAACGCCCGATCGTAGAATGGACGGTGAGGATCGATCCATCGTCCTTTTGCACGACAAGTGCTAGTAAACTTTAGGTCTCGCGAAGTCCGGGAAGATCTGATCTGATCTGAACAAGGCACCTTTCCGCCGAGAAACCGGGAGACGTGGCGCTCCGGCTTATAAGCTGGTCTATCTTCTCTTGACTGTTCGATGTGGTACTAAAATGTTGGGCTTCCTTCTGAGTGCAATCGCTTAACGGGCCGTGCAGATCTCAACCTACGGATCAGGTGGGAGCGGAGGAGAGTTTAGTGATTATACTTGTGGCCCCTACGGGTCCTTGTATTAGGCCGTTTCTTCGTTATTTGCGTGGGGGATTTGGTACATTCGCGCTGACACGCCTCCTCTCGCATCAACATTTCTCGCTACTCAGCGTATGACCATTTCTTAAAACAAAGATCAAGAATGAGACATACTTTTAACCCTTGACCAACTCCTGCTAACTATTGTTTCTAAGTAAACACCAGACCTAATAATACACAATCTTCAAAAAAGTAAACCAAAAAATAATAATATAGTAGCACTGTTCCTTGGCCCTTACTCATTTGTCCTTGCAGAAAGTGCAAAAAGAAACCACCACAGCATTGTTCATCTTGCGTTACATACTTTGGTAGCATCAAGCCATCCAGGCACGGCACCCAGTTCACAACTTGAAAACTCTCAGCTGAATTGCAATCAGAGACGCAGCACAGACCATCCACACCCTCTCCGACGTCAGTGCTGAAGCTGCAGAAGTCCTGCACCACCCCCAAAACAAAATTTACTCGTCATACCAATCACCTAATATAATCGACAAAAAAATCACTTACTACAATCGAGACGAGAGCAACTTTGGCCATTAATGGACTACACTTACCCAGATGCCAGGAACTTGCATGGTCCAAAACCTATCAAGAGCACAAAGAACAGATCACACCACTGAACAATGCATTAACCAAGCTGCTCAAATATAGACTGATGGAGCACAAGTGTTCTTCTTACTTGGATTCCTCTTGATGATGGTTCCCGCGCCGCCGAAGTTGCAGGCGATGTCTGAATTGCCGTTCTGCTGGTAGAAGATGTTGAAGGCGTACGAGGCGTGCGACAGCAGCGTGTCGGGCTGGTAGCACCGGCCTCCCGGCTGAAGCGGAGTGCAGTCGGCGCCGCCCTGGCCGCACGCCCAGTCCAGCGCGTTCTGGAGGTCCTCCTGGGAGACTCCCGGCCGGGCTACGCACCATGTCATGCCGTCGATGAACGTCGTGTTGCCTTCAGGGGGAGATAGTGTGGGGATCGGCGTGGCGGACTCCGCCTTCTCCTGCGGCGCAACGCCGGATGCAGAGACTGATCACACAGGAAAGGACAGAGTGAGCTCACATCGGAGACGTAATTCTGTGATCAAACTGCCTGAACATTTACAGCTAAACATGTAACCACACCACGAAGGAACAGGCTGCTGATGAATACCACTCACTAACCATATAATATGCTAGATCATACATATAAAGTTTGCATTGTCAATAGTAGGCTACCGACTAGACACACCCAAACCCTGAGCGCATGAGAGATATGGTTCAAAAGGCGCGAGCAAAGAACAAGATCAATAAGAGTACTCACCTATGAACCATCCAAGGATCAAAAGGCCGTTCATGATCAGCTCCTTTCTCTTCATGGCTGTAACAGAGCTAAAAACAGCTCCTGCTTTCCACTCAGCTCTCTCCCTCTCTCTCTCTCTCACTCCTACCGTGTGTGTGTGTGCCTAGGGAATATAACGAGAGTCTGAGTGAAGAGAAGCTGTATCAACAGGAAAACAGCTACTGTTCAAGGGAAAGGGGCTGGATTTCACTCGAATTACTAAGCAAGCCATGAACCCAAAAAGTCCCCAGGGGCGCACCGTGGTGCATATTTATGGCCATGGCAGGGAGGTGGCTTGGAAAGTGGCACAAAGATCCTATGTACAGAGAGATGCATATTGTAGCTATCAGAGGCCCACTCGCGTAGTTCCTCGGACCATATGGTCACCATCTGACTAACTTGGCTCTACTTAACACAATTTATATCCCTTCATAAAAATTGCATTTTCTGCAGTTCCTACTGACATTTGATGTCATCAAATTAAGAAATGAGTGATATTTATCGTGTTAAGAATCATGCATGCAGATTATTTGTTAAGTCACATTGCCGTTATTGAAACATGCCTGATGCAAAAACTGGTTATAAACGATCATACTGGCATCTGCTCTTAGCTTTTCTGGGTACACTAATCGGTTTGTGTGTACAACCAATGCAAAGACCTTTATGAATATAATAGAACATTGAGGAGAATGACTTGAAGGCCAGGAAACCATGGGATTCTTTTGCCTCGGAGATATGCATGCATGGGCATGATCTCTAAAGGGACAAAAGGAAACTAAGCAATAGATTCCATGAGATTGGAAGGGGTCAAGTGCATGTTCTCATTCCTTTTCTTTGTTGTTTCATGGTGGAGGTATCATATGTTGGAGCTTAATGAAGAAAAAGCTTTCCTTGTTGATTAAGGGAAGAACCTTGATTCACTTTAGAAAGACTGAAGCCTAATGAACGGGGTTTCTTGAACCAGATAACAGGGAAAAAGCTACAGGGTTTTTGCTGACCTACACTTACTGACCAATGGAACAAAACTAGCATACTGAAATAGAATGGAGAAGAGAAAAAACAGAGCTTGGAAAAACTAGCTGCAGTAAAATAGCTTAATAAAACGGAAACTGACATACTAGACAGACTGCAGAAATGACGATGTTAGGGAAATTTAATGCAATAAAGTGGCTTAGTAGAACAGCATTGTCAATTTGACATTGGGTGGTGATGGAAACGGCTTCCATGAGGGGAGAACCTATTGTTAGAAACATCAGTGGTAATCCCAATGAGTTGAAACAATATATATTATTAAGCTAACCTTTGGTGGTGTCATGAAGAAAGTTGTATCTTAACTTTGCTCTCTGCAAGCTTTAGAAGATTGTATGGATCTTGCATTGATGTTGTTGGAAACAAAGTCATGGATGGAAACATGACCTGATCATTTCCTGCAGAACAACTTTTAAGAATTCAAATCTACAGCATATAGGTGGCCAATAAGTGCAAAACATATGAGCCTGTTCGAATTGTAGGAAATTCATAGGAAAAACACAGGATTCCAAATACTGTAGGAGAGGAAAAATCACTGTTTTACATGTTTCCAATGCAGGAATCAGCACAGGAATCAGAAAAACACAGGATTCGTTCCCTATTCCTTTGATTTCATGGGATGTTCACATGAATGAAGGGCCTGTTTGGTGTTGTAGGAGGTGCAGCTTTTCAAATCCTAATATCTAACTCGAAACCTGCTTTCTGCTGTATATGGGAGCTTCTGTTTTCCACCTTGCCATCTAGTAAGTTAGACCAGGCATGCAACTAGAGCAACCTATAACTGATGAGGTTACCGCAAGTCCACAACACTTGCCCTCCAGTGCAACAGAAGTTGGATGCAGTGGCCGAATCAATATACGAGGGGTTGACAACTGAACATAACTTGTTGTACGACCAGGACTAGGCACCAGTCATCTGATTATAGGGCATGAACCTCATAAACCGTGCATTTAGAACCGTCAATCTATACATGAATCAACTACCAATAATCTTTGCATGAACATGATCCACCTTTGAAATGGTGGAACCTGCTACGATCCCTGACAATGATTTCACGATCATATATCTTTGATATTAGCTTAATTGCCATATGGCAGTCCCCACACACCCTCAAGTTCTTCACTATCCTGATAGGAGTGCCAGGAAGAGACTTCAACAAGGCAAATGCAATGGCCAGCCTCTCGCTATGGTAGTTTAAGGCGGTCTCTTTCTCTTCCTCCTCTATATCTGCCAATACATTGATTGTGCGAGGAATGTAACCTTCACGTCTCAACCTGTAAGCTGTCTCCGCAAGCATTTGGTATATCTGATCACTCTCAGGATGTGACCTATCGCCCATAACAAATTCATATACAGAGTTGCGGAGCTCGACAAGGCTATGCCCAGGGTTCTTCCTCACTCCATTCTCGACCATTGTCTTCCTAAGCACATGGACATCAGCCCACCTCCCAACAGCGGCATAAAGATTTGAGAGGAGCACATAGTCACCGCTGTGCCCAGGGTCAAGCTCAAGCAGCCGCGCCCAAGCAGCCTCCCCAAGTTCCAGCTTCTTGTGCATGGCACAAGCACCCAGCAGGGTCCGCCACACAACAGCATTGGGCTCCAGCGGCATGGTGATGATATAATCGTAAGCTTCCTCCACTCTCCCAGCTCTCCCTAACAGGTCCACCATACATCCAAGATGCTCAATCCTCGGTACAATGCCGTAGTCCTCCTTCATCCGGTCGAAATACCTAAAGCCATCGTCAACCAACCCGCAGTGGCTACAAGCATACAGCACTCCCACCATCGTGATTTCAGTTGGGACAAGCTTCTCCCTCTCCATCACACGGAACAGCTCTAGCGCATCCTTCCCAAACCCATTCACCGCCAACCCCACGATCAGTGACGTCCACGAGACTACGGTCCTTCCCGCCCCCATCTCCTCAAACATCTTCCTTGCATCCTCCACGCCGCCGCACTTGGCGTACAGATCAATCAGCGCATTCCCGACATGAGAGTTCCCCACCAACCCAACCTTGGCCACAAACACATGCACCCTTCTCCCGAGAGCGAGCGCTCCGATCTCGGCGCTCACGGTTAAAACACTGACCATGGTGAATCCATCCGGCGCCAAGTCCACGTCCAACATCTCCCGGAACACGGTCAGCACCTCGTTGGGCCTCCCATTGGCGGCGAACCCGTTCAGCATGGAATTCCAAGAGACGAGGTTCCGCCCACGAACCGGTATTTCGTCGAACACCCTGTGCGCGCTCTCGAACAGGCCGCACGCGCCGTAGAGGTGGACGAGCGAGTTCTGGACGAAGACGAGCGCGGCGAGGCCGTTCTTGGCGGCGTCGGCGTGGACGCGCTCGCCGTCCCGGAGGGCGAGGAGGCGCGCGCACGCCTGGAGGAGGGGCGGGTAGGTGTGCGTGTCGGGCGGCGCGAGGCGGCGGCGGTGGAGCGCGAGCGCGACGCGCGGGCGAGCCGAGGCCGCGGCGATGCGCAGGACGGTGTTGAGGGAGAAGGGGTCGGGGCGGGGGAGGAGGCGGGAGAGGACGGCGACGGCGTAGCGGAGGAGCCCGAGCGGGGGCGCGCGGAGGGAGGCCAGGTGGAAGAGGAGGTGCTTGGCGAGGAGCGGGTGGGAGGGCGGCACCCCCGCGCGGAGTGCGCGCGCGTGGAGCTGCTTGGCGGCGGAGAGGGAGGGCGCGGCGAGGTGGAGGCGGAGGAGCGCGACGCAGTGGCGCAGCGCTGGGTGGGTGGAAGGTGTCGGAGGAGGAACTGCCTCGCGCATGTGACGGCGACGGAGTTGTCGTGGAGGTGGCCGGCACGCGAGAGCGGATTCCGGCTTGCCTTGAGGCAGGATCAGGGCCGCGCTGCTTCCTGCCGGGCATTGGGGAATCAACTGGTGCAGCTCGGCGGGCATCCGTGGCAGCATTGCCAGGCCAGGCTCGATTTCGAAATTGACATAATTCAAAACGTAAAATCTCATTTTTCTTACCATTTAAATGGTTATTTCAAATTTAGGCTAATGAGCTACTATCGAGACAAATCTCATTAGCTTTTCTTATTCTCGAAATGAACTCGTATCAATTTTAAACCCATTAACTACCTAATAGAAACAATTTTGAACCCATTAACTACCTAATCGAAACAAATTTGATTCGAACCCTAGCAAACATTTTTGCCAACCCAGGTATCCAAAGCTACTCTGAATCAAGTCCCAACCGAAGGCCAAGACAATCACATGAGAATTCAACTGTAGAAGGCAGGCAGGTTCGAGCATAAACTTTCAACAATTAACAATCACACGGGAGTAAAATGTTCACGGGGTTACAGAGCATCAAGCAGTCTGACTTCGAGATTTGCTACGCAGCAACACGGCAGACAGTCCACAGTCATTTCACACGAACAAGAGAGAAACTTAAAGCTAATTTCCACAGCAACTACCTATAAGAAAAGAAGACGGTCACACATGTTCAGCAGGCGATCGCAGGGGAATGTACATGACATCAGTGTCCTATATATCCTGAAAACAGCAACTTCACAGGGGTTCGACCAACGTGGGAGGATCGCGCTCGTGGAAATTCAACAGAAATCCTGCAGAGATTCGATGGCAATGTTCAGACCATCCACATGTTTACAATGGTTAGTGTATTCGACACACGTTCTTAGCACTTACATTAAATGGACGGGGCTCTGGAGGTCGTGTGCGACTGAGCATCTTCAAAGACATCCAGATCTTCAAGCTTCTCGGGCTTCAGGCAAGGCGGTATGTATGCGGTATAGATGGCATCCATGTTTGGTGTTTCTTTCAGCTCGTGGTGAGCCACCTCAAGAGGAGTCCTGGAGAACGCAGGATAAAAGCGCATGTGGCAAACATAGGCGAAGATGAAGCTTATTGGGATGAGGGGCACAAGAATAGGCACATAGTAGAACTTTTTCAGGGCGATGACGCCAAGCATGGTGATCTGGTAAATCAGTAGAGCTGCAATAATCCTTGTGTGCATGTGTGGCCACATTCGACCGTTGCCCTCATAACTGGGAACATAAACTCTCAGGACCTGCATTGAAAGAAAAGTAAGAATGTAAGTTTAAGTCTATAATCAAGTTCATCTGACATCTATTCTCCTCAAACATCTACTAATGGATTCACCAGTGTGGCTTCCAAAAGCCATGCCTACGTTCTAAAGACTTGCATAAACCACTAGGTAGTACATAATAATTTCTTTTAATTGCGATATGCTGAATTTCTGTTAAAATAAATAACATCTTGCTTACCTGGTTTTTTTCTACAAGCCATCCAAGAGCGAAGTAAGCAACACCGAATGGAATAATCAAAGGAGCAATGACGGAGTAGCACAGCACAATTGTAATGATGAGCATGTCATTTGGAACCCTGGTGTTATACCCCAGGTCTCCTGGAGCCCATGCTGCTTTCACTTCATCCTCAGTCTTGCATAGGTACTTCCTTTTCAGGTGGAAAATGATGAGAGGGACCAAGCGAGAGAGCTCGAGCCCATAACCAACAAAGAATCTGTCAAGAACAACAATCAAACAGTAATATTCTATAATTGTAGTGAAATTCAAACGTGTAGATTGGAAAAAAGATTACAATGAATTAATTGCATAAATGAGACAAGGTATTACTTCAGTGCAACGAATGTGAGGAAGAAAGTTGCACTTCCAGGCAGGCTGGTGGCAAGCATATCCACAATCTTGCGAGGATTATTGATAATGGTCTTCAAAGCGCTGAACAATGAGGAGGCAATTGTAACACCAAGGAAGACATTGAAGACAATAAAGTAGAAATATTTTCCTGCTGCCGCCCTGACTACATGGCTCTGTGAAGGGATCCCCTCTGACTTTGAGAGAAACATAAGAAGAGCAGGCAGCAAGGCGAGGAAAACAATAAGCGCAAGCTGCGGCAAGTAAGCCTGTAAGACAGTCTTAATTTCTTTTTGGTCCACCACCACCTTCAGAAAAGGCAGCTTCTCCCTCAGTTTTTCCAGCGTTGTAAGAGCAGAGATAGCGGTAATAGGAATAAGATAGAAAAACACAGTGAGAAAGACAATGAAATAGATCACAGCCTGTCTGATTTGCCTCTCATATATTTTCCTTGGAAGGTTGGGCCATATTATCTCACGTGGTTCAGGAGCTTCTGTAACTGTCCATCTATCGAACATTTGAGCATGGAGAGTCTGAGATGCAGAAGCTGCAGCAGATCTGCTGTTGAAGAAGACAATGGCAGCCCGTTGCTGTTTCTCACGAAGGGTAGTCTTCTGTTCGGCCTCCAATTTGGGCAGCAATTCCTTGATCTGCTCATTACAATACTCAATTGTGTCAACCTTTTTACCAACAAGACCAAGGAATCCAGTCCTATGAGTAGGCTTGGTGCCCTCAGGTTTGTTTGTAGTTTTTGACTCAGCGTAGACAACTTCAGCACGAGCAATTTTCTGTTTGTGACCTTCAATCTCTTGGAAAATTTTATCAGCCTGCAAAGTGCGATGTGATCAGATAACAGGGAATTGTTCTTTTTGCATGTGTGTGTGCTCGAGCGTGTGTTTAGACATGTCTCCCAAGTATATAAAAAGAGATATTTTACGATGCATTATACTGGTAGTATATAGTGGGCAGTAGAAATCAGATTTAATCGTTGATTTGTTAAGGGTATTTCTACTACTCTACTACTAGAGGAAGTATAAATAAATTCTAGCTAATCTGATCATTGGATCGAAAAGAATGAACGTTTCATATTGAATTTAGTGTACCGTAAAAGAGCTCTAGAAAAAAAAACTCTCTCCACCCGAAAACATAGGGCATATTTTTAAATGGTCCTGTGACCATAAATATAGGGCGTGTTTCGTATTTCAGTGCAAAATAGGTATGTTGTTCGCTCTATACCAATAATAAATATCCAGATTTACTTTGTATTCCCTATATGCATGCATTGAATGTAGTCCTTAAAGATAATAATTAGGGTAGACTAATTATTTTCAATGTCACCTTGGTCTATGTGCTAGATAGGCGAAGGGAGTAGAAAAAGGGGCAGTACCTTTGTGTGGTCTGTTACAACCATTGATCTGTAGAATGTGTCAGGATGAAGTGCTCGAAAATATGAGTCCACAGAATCCTTTATAGTTTGATCAGAAGGTGGTATTGGAACATCTCTCACCAACACAGCAAACTTCTCTGGTTTAACATCTGGCGTTGATCTTGCAGCCGCTCTCAAATTCGAAACATGCTTGTAGGATTTCCATAGTATGAAATAGGTCACAAAAGAAACCCAGTAGACTGCTAATAAAAATGCCCACAGCCTCATACTTCCTTTCTGTAGAAAATATAAACGAGTTTGGTTGTGAGTGTGACAGTGACACTGTGACTATATGACAACCAGGATCCCTAATGGCAGCCTTAACTGGAGCCTGGAAATCCTATTTATAGACAGTTTTCTAAAAAAAATTGAAAAAACACCAGTTACTGCAGCTATCAACTGCTTGTAACCATTTCAACCAAGCTTCAAATTAATTCAAATTTCCAGATATCGATAATCCATAATGTTATTTTGAGAAAAGTTACAAGCATTGGTCAATTGGAGCCAATTGGCCACCAAGCTGTAACTGGTTTGACACTGATTTGAGGAATATTGACACACAACACAAATTCATTTCGATCAAAACTTCAGAAATGGTGAACTTAATAACAGTATGGAGCAAGAAGCTGCTGATACAGTGACATGCAAATAACGAGGGTGATTAAATGGGCCAGATGATGTTTTGGACGTTAGAATAACATGCTTCCAAAAATTCCTCTTTGTTATGTAAGGGCCAATCTCAGAATGCTGTGTAAGAACTAAGAACATCCTATAGCTATCCGTGGCAACAAAGACAAGCCACGAAATTCATCACAAAGGAATGCTTACCTCAACATTGCCCAATGCTAATCTTTCAATCTCTGAGAAGTTGGCATTGTGCAGGCCAGCAGCATTTTGCAGGGCATGATCAGTTCCAGCAACCGGTAGCAGAACTGGAAGCAACACAATCCCAGAGAAAACCAAGATCGACAACACTGGAGCACCAGAGACAAGTCAAAAATCTGATAATTGGTGACAACTCTATATGACCTATCTACCAACCTTTGACAAAAACGCATCCTAGCTTTTTCCTTTTGTTTTTCAACACCCTTTTGCACGATAAACTTAACCAGCAAAACATGTAACATGCTAAATATTTCATAGTTCTGTAATCCTCCATGCATCGTAGTTTTCTTTCGGTTGAGCCAGGCATTCAGCACAGGTGGTCGTTGTAATTGACTTTTAACTCTTCATCTGAATACAAATACACGTATGGCTCTTGCTTGTTCTCGAAAAAAAAAATCGTTTCATTGGCAAAAGTATGGATTTTTTATGCAACTTTGCAAAAGTATGAATTAAAAGTAAATTGATGGCACCAATTAGCACTTTTTTTTGAAGATAACGGGAGGGGAGACCCCTGCCTAAGCTTTTTAATAGACAACAGAATAAACACATTACAAGAACATTTCAGATTGAAGCAAGCGCCTTGCCGAAGCAGACCACCTGTCATGAAAAACTAGGAAATTGCTCTGACACCATTACAAGTACACACGACCTCTCAGATCTTGTCTCTCTTCGCACGATGCTTGAGTAGTTCCAACCCTCTCGGATCAATTAGCGCGTACTATTTCTATTCTCACAAATCAGGAAAGCCGGCATATCTTTATGTTGGTACATGAAACAATCAGACATAAAACCTTTTTTCTACTACACAGCACTAAATTAAACAAGTCTTCCTTTCGAAAGGGAATAAAAAGAAAGAAAGAAAACAGTATCTCCGAATCAAATTTACAAAAGAAGATTCACTGTAGCCTATAGGGGCACCTATCTTCAGAGAAATCACACTCCACAACAGCAACAAGACTAGAAAAAAAAATTGCAACTTTTTCGAAGCAAAAAATACGGCCATAGAAATCTTGCAGAAATCGTGACCGAACTATTTTTTTGGAGGAAAAACTCCATCATGAAAACGCAAAAATATGTACATAACCAACAAACCAACTCGGGAACCAAAGAACCGCTCTTGACTCCCACACACTAAAACGTCCCCACTCAACTGAACAGAAATACTTCACACTTGAACAGTTGTTGGCCGTACCGGAGGAGAGGAAGATGAGGTAGACGGCGGCGTCGACCCCGCCGGCGGCGATGACGTCGGTCTCGGACGCCGCGAGAGCCTGGCGGATCCACCCCGCGGGGCTTCGCGTCCCGCGTCCCCGCCCCTCCCAGGGGTCGAGCCCCCGCAGCAGGAGGCTCGGGTAGTACACCGGCGCATTGCCGGGGCGCCGCGACAGCCACGTGAACACCAGCACCAGCACCACGAAGATCACGAACGACGTCACCAGCGACGTCACGAACGACGCGAGGTCCATCCTGCCGCCGCCGCCGCCGCTCCTCCTCCTCCTGTTCTTCCTCTAAGCGGCCTACCTCTGAACCCCCTGGGGATTAAGATCGGAAGGGGAACAGGAGGGGGCTTTAGTAGTGCTTAGTGGTGGCGGGAGTAATTAGTAAGGAGCATTAGGAGGGAGGGGAGCATTGGATGCGTGCTGTGGCGTGGTAGGGGAGTTAAATGAGTTGTGGAGGTTGCCAAATGAAGGAAAGGAGGGAGGGAAGAAGGGCAAGAGGATGAAACTAGGGAGATGAAGGAAATGTCTGATTTGCCCCTAAATGTCTCCTCTAAGCTTTTCTGCCTTGTTGCTGATTCGCCGGTTCGTGGGAATCGTCGCGAGTCGGACGTCTAATTTTTTTTTCGGACGCTGTAATATTTTTTTCTACGTGTGAAATATTTTTTTTCTACGTATGAACATTTTCCTTCGATAACAGTAGAA
Organism: Otatea glauca; assembly: GCA_036346275.1. Classification (NCBI taxonomy): domain Eukaryota; kingdom Viridiplantae; phylum Streptophyta; class Magnoliopsida; order Poales; family Poaceae; genus Otatea; species Otatea glauca. The sequence continues at coordinate 32,195,277 of CM070724.1, read as the reverse complement.
ACATCGATTCGGATCGCTGCAACATTTTTTTTCCTACGCGTTAAAAAAAATTACAGACGTTAGAAAAAAATATTACACCGAACGTCCGATAAAACATATTAAGATCGGATGTCCAGCTCATAACAATCCCCTTTTTCTTTTCCTCTAACGCTTTTGCTTTAGAATAGAGTACTGTGATCCTCTTTTTTTGACTTCCGAGTGGATTGACCGTTTTGCCCTCTCAGTCGTGATGGCTTTATTGTAGTATTTGGTAGTACAAGTGTTACGATGCATGCAGAAAATAAAGTGTTCAATTCAGTGCAAAGCTGACTGTATTCCCGTGCTTGTATTTCGTGACGCGTATACTAAGTGTGGCTAAAACGGCACAAGCATTAATTGATGATACAGATTTTATTTTATTTTATTTTTCTCTCAATCCAAACTACTGCCTTTGGATTAGTCTTAGGAAGTTGCTAGCAGGTTCATGTTGCACCGAGAAGTGTTGTCCACGCTTCAACCTTGGTGTTCCTTCCATCCTACGATTTTATCCTTTTTACCTTTTTGAGACCGTCGAATCCATCCTAGGATTGTTTTGTAGTTTTTACTCGTTCTTCTCCTGCTGACCGTGCATACCCTGTGTGTGCTCTTCCTGTAAACTACTGTTATCCATATTGGACCTGGTTGTTCACAAAGTTAGATTTTGTCGGCATCCATGTTGTAACTTGTAAGCCATACTTGGCCGGGATGAAAGACGGAAGAAGAATACAAAATCTGATTCGACGAGACATAGGATGCGGGGCGGGCGCGGGCCCACGTGCAGTCGCACCGGCCGGGGCCGACACCCAGAAACCCGCAAGGGCAATTTTGTCAAAGGAAAGCCCAAGTGGATAAGGAGCTGGCGCGTGGGACCCCCGCGCGGTTGTCAGGGGTGCAAGTAGTACCGCTTTCGCTGTCGCTGCACGCCACGTGGCCTCGCTGCCGACACCCCCACATGTCGCGTCCAATCAGGTAATAAGCAACCGTCTCTCTCTCTCTTCCCTCCATGAGTGTCAGCCGCGCACGCACGACGTCGCCGCAACGGTTTGTACGCGCGGCCCACGCCGTTCGAACGCGCCGCGCGCCATCGCCGACTCGATTGGTTCAAATTTTGTCACCACGTTGATGCTCTAGGGTTGAAAACGGGTGGATATTGTTCTTTTCGTATTATAATCTATATTTTTTTAGATTCGAAACCGGATACGGATATGGATTCGAGTTATTCGGGATACGGATATATGATGGATTCAGATCGAAAACGGATAAATATATACGGATAATACACGTATATATGGAGTAACATATATTGAATTAAAACTATACGAGTATATGACTATAATAAAAAGTTATATATCAATCAAATCAATAGACGTCGTAGAAAGAATATGCTACTTGAGGATCAGTAGAACCAACTAATTGTTAAAATAAATGGGCTGATATGGAAAAAATATGATAAAAATTGGGCTGGGCTTTACTGATATCAGAATATCCGATATCCGAATAGAAAAAATCCGAATATCCGGATCATGTCCCGTATTTATCGGATATTCGATGCTCTGGATCCGATCCCGAATTCGGATTCAAGTATCCGGATCCGGTCCCGGATCCAACCGGATAATAAAATCAGATCCCGAATCCGATCCCGACCGGATCCGATTCCGGATCGAACGAGAGATATCCGACCCGTTTTCATCCCTAGTACGCTCTTATTTTGCCTTGGTATAATCGTTGGATGGTGTGTGCCGGGAGAACCGGATTGACTAAGCTGTAGGTTTTTTGAAAAGCTATTTTTTGATTTTTTGAGTTGAAAAATAGTTATATCTTTTTATAAGATACCGTTTAATAAATAGCTAATTTTTGTCAGTAATAAGCTGCAAATGCAGGTTTAGCCTAGTTTTTCAGCTTTTGTCTTTTTTAGTTATATGTGTCTTAAAAGCTAAGCTGTTTGGGGGGCTTGCTGGCTTTTCAGAAGTTGAAGGTGGCTTTTACCCCCAAATAGGGCCTAAGAATGCTCAGCTTAACTGGCTGCAAGGTTCACAAAGCTGACGAAAACTTTTTTTTGTGATGTTATAACGTAATTAAAATTATATTGTAAAATTTTTAGATGATGATCATGTATGTGTATTTTTTTAAAAAATTCTGAAAGTGCTATTATCATTGTATATGTTCTTCTGTTTTTGATTTTATATAGGTACTAAATGAAGTTTAATATTTATGAAAATTTTATTACATAATCCTTTGGCACTACTTATGATTACATTAAAATTTAAGAATATAAAAAATCTTTAAATATTTATAAAAATCTGACAGTGTCTTTGTTCCTTTTTATTAATTGTTGTTTTGGATTTTTTAGAAGAAATAAATGATTTTAAAAATTGTTTAAATTTCTCTGAGGTGTTTGATAGATTAATTGGGATTTTTTTAAAAAAATTATTTTTTTTTTTGCAATTTTTCCTTGCATTTTCACCAATTTTCCTTCTATCGTCAGTTTTCGACGAAAACTAGCCGGTTTTTGGTTTTTTGAATCGGTTCGACCACTTGTTTGTCTTTCGCAAACCGGTCGATTTTTACCGACTTTTGGTTGGTTTTTGCGAAAAATCGGTGCCGACCAGATACCGATTTTCAAATACAATACGAAAATGTGAACCTTGACTGGCCATTTTATTTTAATTTTTTTGAAATTAGATTCTCGTATAAATAAATTTATAAAAATAATCTTATCTTCTACCCATAAAAACAACATTAGATGGCATACTCGTGTAAGGCAAATGGGCTCCGTGGCAACTAACTGCCTGGGTTAACTTTTGTGAGCCTGTTAGGACATGTATAATAAGGCCACGTCAGCTGACTCTTAATCTGTACACATCAGTTTTGGTCTATGTGGAGGAGTGAGAAAAGAGGAGAGAGAAGATAACTGGCTCTTATTTAGTAGCCATCTTTGCACGGGAGTATAGGTAGATCATTTATGTATAAGAGAGAAAAGATAATTATTGCACAATATTTAAAGACAACTTTTAGAGACAGTTATTGTACAAACTGGCTTTTAGCTTACTATTAGCCAGTAGTTAGCTTTGCTATTGTACTTGCTCTTAGAGGATATAGAGATTCGGTACGTTTCCCAATGGTAGCTCACCAATTGGCTGAATCTTCACAAGATCAAAAAAAAAATAATGTAGTATTAATTGTTAATGTTTTATCTAGTATTTATTTGAACACCAATGCATCTTGCATTCTTGCTAGCTTCCTGGCCTCGTTAAATATTCCATCAGAGAACCCAAGCTGGGAGCTAGGTGGGGTCGTGCAATCTCCTCTCCTCGAATTACGCCAACACGAATTGGATCGAGCAACGGATATATGACTCCAATCTCCTGGTACGAAATTAGGTTCAAAGCTAGTACTACTACATTCTTAATGTCTAACAATTAAATTAAGATACGCAGCTCCTCCGGATGTTTCTCATTTCTAAAATATGCTAATTACAGCACGTATGCGCTTTAGTTGAATTATTTTTAAAATAATACATGCTTTAAATAATTTTACAAAAATAATATACAGAAACAAAATTTTACAAAAATACACATTTATTACCATTTCAACCAAACGGATCTACAATAAAATAACCCTTCCGTCAATTCGATCCGCGATTAAACAGACCAATAGAGGTGTATTTTTGTAAAATTTTGCTTTAGTATATTATTTTGTAAAATTATTTTAAAAAGTATTATTTAAAAACACTGTAGTTAGCAACGGGTGGGCATTGCACGTGAGGTGTTCCACTCCATACAGTTGGGAGCTGGCATTCAAGAGGATTCAACGTGCGCCTGCATAGGACGGAAAGCCTCAGTGAATAGGACACGTCACCTGGTTTGGCCTCCTCTTCCTCCTATTGGTTGCAATCCGTGATTCCCTGTACTCGTCCTCCACATCGGATGAGAGAAACATGTTGGCCCATATATAGTTTTTTGAAACTAAGGGCAGCTGTCATTCATTTTCAAAGAAGAGAGTAAAATAATAGCCTTTGAAGAGGGAAATACAACAAACCCTACTGCCAACACATCAACAACGAAGAGCGAGTCCTAAACTTGGAAACTCCCTCCAAAACACCAAAACACCACCAGACCAACACCTATTGACGAGCCAGAGACACCCCTGACGTCCACGACACAACGCACCAGCCCGTAAAGGGCGTGGAGGTCACTGACACAAGACTTCTCAACCTGCACCGTTGCGCCCCCCCCCCCCCACGAACGCCCCCATGCCGCCAACCCACACGTCTCCTGCAAGGACGCACTACCACCGAGCTCTTGACGCGCATCCACGCCACCAACCGCCACGAAGCAGCGAGGGGGCTACCGCCAGGTTGAGCACCAAGCACACCACTCGTCGTGAAACGTGCACACCCATGCCAAAGCGGCCCTCCACCGACCAGGTCACCCGCGTGCTCCTACGAAGACGTGCCAGTAAGAAGGTTAGTCGCCAGCTTGAGCTCTAGCCAGCCCAGCGCCACCACTCGAGCTCCAGCCAGCCCCAAGCGCCACCACCTAAGCTCCAACCAGCCCCAATCTCTATCTGAGCTCCACCCGAGCTCTAGCCAGCCCAGCGCCCCAGGAACCTCCAGCCAGCCCGGAGCCACCTGAGCTCTACTTGAGCTCCAGCCAGCCCAGCGCCACCACCGGAGTTACAGCCATCCCCAAGCGCCAGCTGAGCCTCCAGCTCCCAGTTATGGCCACCGAGACCACACCTGCTATGGCCATGACCTCACCGCGCCTGCTACGGCCACCGAGCCTACACAACCCCGGCCTGCACCTAACGCACAGCCGCGAGAAGCTCCATCAGATTTGGCCAGATCTGTTAAGGAGGAGAGTAGAATCGGTCTGATTCGACAAAAGAAAGAGGACTCGGTCAAATCCAACCTAGATTTGGTCGAATCCGACCCCAACTCACCAGCTCATGCCCGCAACGATGCCCCTCACCGCGAAAAGCTCGACCGCAGATGGAGCTTGAGGAGAACACCCTAGATCTGAACCGTATCGCCTTGGTCTTTCACCCTAGCTAGCCCACATAGTGGTCCTCGTGGAGCTGCACCACCAGCCCCATGAACTCCGCCACTCGTCGCTACCACCTGAGCTCGACCATGGCAACGACAACTGCCTCATGTGTCACCAACGTGTAGATCTGGGAATTGGGTGTGAAGAGATTTGAGGGGAGAGGACGCTATGGAAAGGCCTCGCCGCAACCGTAGGTCAACCGGCGGCCACCAACGGCGATGGTGAGGGAGGAGGGTGGGAGACTTTCTCAGTTGGAGGCTAGGCGTACCTGGGATGCCTCTGGAGTCCCTACCGTGCCGACATTCTTTCCTCTGAATGTTTAGACTTATGCCCATATATAGTTTAGGTGCAGTAAATATGGTAACACGACCCTGTTAGATCGGTAACTAATTAATTAATTGGATATCACATTGGGTAGTATATTTACAATCAACTCCAAATTACATCTCCAAAGTTAAATGGCTATGTACAGCTGCTCGATATAATTCAACGGCAAATAAAAATGACTTAATTTTTAAGAGTTAACTGAAACACTTGCCTTATACATCTACTTATTGTAACAATCCTTCTTTTTGGTACGGAATACCAAGAAGGATGATCTATGTGCATACAGTATTAGTCCTATGATCAGTGGCTAGTACACACATTTATAACATTAGTAACACATCCATACACAATATTATACATATATTAGCAGAAGTTGTTTATACAATAAAGTCTTACAATTCAGAGTAAGTTGCAACGGAAAATTCAAAAGCCTTGTGGTATGCCCATACAAACCCTCAGTCAACTGACAAGGTATAATCCCTAGAAGATCGCATCATCGAAATTCCCGTATCCTGCGATGAAACATATATCTTCAGAGGTCTCTTCTTTAACTAAACCAACAAATAAGCAAGGGTGAGTATTTTCATACTCAGTAAGACTTAATGTGTATCGCAAAAGTGCAGTAAATGCAGGCTATGTTAAAGGAGGCTTCTACGGTTATTTTGCGTAAAGCGAAGTTGAACATGTAAATCAAGTAGTAATTTGCAAAACGGAATTTTATAAGAGCAAGTTTGACAGGTATATAAAATAACAGGTATGTAAGCATAAATATTGCAACTCACAGTCTTCCATGATGTGAGCAACAATTTGAATTATTCCCTTCCAACATATGGCATAAAACCAGTCTTTGCCAACACATGACATAACAACTGAAACCAATCCTTGCCAACATATGGTATAGTATTGAATCATCTGAAGAGTAAGCTTTCTAACATATATTTCCAATTCCAATCCATTTTTATGAAAATATGAAAATCATCTAACTAGTGTTAGTTCACAAAGTCTCCTATAACGGCGGGCATGGCTTTTCAAAAAGATTTAAATTCTGCAGAGGTGTACAACTTTACCCACAAGTCATGACATTTTCCTTTTACAGCTATTTTCATGCTCCTTCAGTGTGTGGCCAGAATGTTCATGACGAAAACCTTTCATTATCTAGGTTAACTTTGTACCAGCTCAGTGACAATAAACCCTTCCTATGGCGACAGAAGATATTTATACACCCATTGAGTCCTCACTTCCCCATCTTCTATAGTGGTAAAAGATATTTATACAATGATGTACTCTCAACAATTCACTCCTATTGAGTCCCCACTTCTCCATCAAAGCAAGGCGTACATCGTTGTATTGGTATGTAGAAACCCCTACGAGCAATCAGTCTCAGAAAGTCCGTACTACTTCAGCCTTTCAATGTGCAAAGTTAAACTAAATAACTTAATTGGTTTAAGGCTATCCAATACCAGCACTTGTGGTTATACGGATATCCCTTGGATCATACAACACTACGTTCGGTCCTTATTCCGACCCGGACGATAATCTCCCTCTACACTACGTGCAAGTCCCATGTACATCCAGCTATTGCCAATAATCAACTGCGTAAAAAATATAGTTTTATTTTTATTTCTACTAAAATATCAGCAACCTTTAATATCATATCCAACCTTTTTAAATTATAAAGAGTAACATGTTCCTTTATTAAGGCATGACTAAGCATGATCATTATGTAATCGTTTATACCCAAGTTGATATTATGTATTGTATAACCTTATTCTAAGGTTATCAAGGTTTACAATTCAATATTTATTAAGAAAGTTCCATGAGATCAGGGTATAGCTATCAATACCATAATATAGCGAATTTACAGAAAATACGAGCATCCATAAATAGATTTATCAAACAAAACAAAATTAAAACACTGGGATCAATATGATCAAAGGGGGCGCTTGCCTTGCTGTTTGATGTTAGTAGCGTAGTCGAGGTCGTCGACGACAGTGCCTGGTACGTCGGAGTCTACACGTTGTTTGTCGAGGATAAAGCAATAATAACAACAATAAGAGGCAAAAAGAAGTCAAATATAAAATCAAATTCAAATATAAGTTGAAATAGAAGGTTTTGGTGGTAAAAATGATTTTAAGTACTGATTTATCAATTTTTAATCTTTTTATTCATGTTAAGCATTCTCATGTTAATATTATAAGAAGGTAGATTAAGTGCAAATCACGTTCGAATATAATTACCTTCATATCATCAGAGGGTCCCGACCTCTAGAAAAATTATTGTACCATTATGGCATTAGAGGGTCCTGACCTCTAGGGTTCTTTGAAGCTAGTATAGCTGGTTTTAATATTCATTTGTGGAAGTTATTCATATTCAGGTCTCATATGCATAGAAAGTAAAGTCATTTATGAGTTTAGTTCAAACCAAGTCAAATATTAAATATATTTGCATATCTGGAGTGCTTAAGATATCATGATCATGTTAAAATTTGTTTTATTCAATTCGGAGTTTATTTGCACAACTTTTATATTGATCATGTTCTATGCCTTCTCTTTAAATTTGAATTTCAATTCTGTACAAAGGTAAAATTCAAATATTTTTGCATATTAATATCCTTCATGATTTTATGCAAAATTAGAAACTTGTTTCATTAGATTTGAAGCTAGGATGCAAAAGTTATTCAAATTTCAATCAGTTCGGGTTGGAAGCACCTTTCTATTTTTGGCCGGTTTTGAATTAAACTTCTTGACATGTTGGGCCCGCAAGCCAGCGAGTCGGCTTGGCAAGAGTCACTGACCTCCTGGGAGCAACTGCACAGAGCATGGGCGCACGGGCAGGGGGTCATCGGTGGCGAGGGGAAGGCGGCGCTAGCTAGTCGTGAGCTCGTCGAGCACCTCAGGAAGGTGGTGCATCTGGGGCGACGATTGGTGGTGGCCGGAAGGTGGTTACCACCAAGGTCGGGCAGCGGTGGCCATGACCGGATAGCCGCGGAGGAGGATAGAGGGGCTTGAGCTCGCTAAGCTTGAGATTAGCATCAAGATACTATAAGCATTCCATTTTAGGGCCTTACCATGTGGGAAGAGGACCGGGATGCTCTGTCACCAGTGGTTGGCCGTGAGGAAGATGGACGGCGTGGCCGCGGTGCTACGGCTGACGAAAACTAAAATTGAGTTGGGGTTTGCGACGAGGGAGCTAGGAGGAAGCAAGGTGAAGTGCAGGACTATGTGAGGAGGTCTCGGCTGGCTTTATAGGCGAAGGAGAGGCAACGAGGCTGGTAGGTAAACCCCTCTGTGGGTGGGCCCCACTTGGTAATGATGGAGAGAGAGAGGTTCATCCCCCATGTTCAGTGATGAAACCTGCATTGAATGACCCATTATTTTGGGTCTAAATTTTTTGATAATTTTTATATGAAATCTCAGGATAGTTCTCAACACTCTGTAAAATTTCAGATTAAAAGGTATTGTGAATAAATTATAAAAATTCTAACAGTTCGAACTGCTGATTTTCTCCTCTATTTTTAATTTTTACGAGTAACAAAAAAAATGTTACAATTTTTTTAATACTTTTACTGGGAGTTCATTATGGCTTGATAATACTATTGCAAAATTTTGAGATGATGGACCATTGTATTTATTTTATAAAATTCTGATCTTGTATTGATTGATTTTCCTAGATTTCTATTTTTGAATTTTAAGGATATTGAATAATATTTATTATTTTTTTGAAAATTTTACTGTAGGACATTTTAATACTGTAGATTATGTGGTAAATTTTGAGGATAAGATAAGGTTTGCAAAATTTTTAATAATTCTGGCATGGCCACTGATGTTAGTTCACTTGCACTATTTTTAATCCCTTATCTATATTAAATGTGTTCACATATTTTTAGAGTTTTACAAGGGGATTCTAAAGATGTCCTTATATTTAAATATAATTTTTTGATTTTATTTTTATGTAATTTCTTTTTCTATAGTTTATAATTCAAGAATCAAATACTGAAAATAATTTTCTAAAAGAACAAAAATTCAACAAAAATATATAAAATATGGAAATACAGATTAAAATCTTACTTCCATTTTAATTTTGTATTTTTCCTGGATGTTACACTTATGTGGAAGATGCACTATACACACACACACTTGCTCATGTAAGTACTTTGATACAATTATAGCTAGAGTTAAAAAAATGTTAAATTTTAGAGTTTTTTATGATCAGAATATGTCGAATTTAGTTAACCATACAGTGAGCAAAAGAATAACAACTTTATAGTTTGGTCAAAAAAGTTCGAATTCCTTCCTATCCAAATAGGAAGGAAAAGCATCTGTAGACTCTAAACTATCTACTGAATATTTGGTCCAGAGAGAGATTAATCTTCCTTCCTTGAGAACAAAGCAAAGCAATAATCAATTATCTTCCTCTCATGCGAGATGGGACTAAAAATCTCGTGGAGAATAAAGTAATGCACTAATTATCTTCTTTGCGCGCAAGTGGTGCAAGCAGGAAGCTTTCATATATATGATGATACCTCACGCTTGTGCTTCGCTGGATAAATAAATATATTAATTGAGAAATATTTTCTTTTTCTCTAGCTACCAGTACGTGATCATATCCATGTCGTTTTCGAGTGGCGTTGTCAATATCTTCATGTAGCCCGCATGCACATAGCCAACCGTAGAGAGCATCCTAAAAGGAAAATTAAAGCTAAGAACAAATGCACTTAAGCATATAATTAATTAGATGCACGAAAAAGATCTCTCACAAGCTGTCTAGGAATGAGATGGCCAATGATATATTCTTGGTTTGGAGGCCATTTGCGGTAGAAATATCTTATAATTAAGATGGAGAAAACAAGAGTATTAAGTACGCTCTCACATATGCATCGTGTATGTGGTTGGGGCTCCATCTTTCGTTTTCATGGAAGAATCAGCTATGGATTTGTTTTTTATTTGTGGCTAGCTTTAGCTTTGCCATTTCTTTGCACTGCTAATTAGTCACTTGACGTGTTTACCAATAAACTTCCTTCCTTTATCTAGTATGTGCACACATGTGATCATGTCACGTGTAAATTAACTAGTAATGGAAAGGTTTTCTTGCGTACTTAATTAGCTTGTGATCTAACTAGTGCGAATTCTAGATTAGATAGCTAGTGTCGGGACTGGATTTCCAAATCCGAACTCTCTGTGTATAACCTGTGCTAGTCCAGGAAAAGCTAGCACACACAGTGAAAACAGTGATGACAACACATCCATATCACGAATCAAATAATATTAGTTAAGCAAAAGAATATTAGTCTTATGGCCAATTATTACAAATAAGAAGCATCATAGCTTGAGTTCAATAAGAAACAGCGGAAACGAAATAACAGCAGCAAAGTAAGTAAGCCCATCCATTTGCCCAACAGCAATCGATGGGTTCGCGTCCTAGCATTCGGATCGCCTTCATCATAACCACAAACGTAGAAATCGTAGTCACTTCACACGCACACTCTTCGTGGAAAGTTGGGGATGTTGCAAGGGTGAGCACAAAATGTACTCGCAAGTCCGAAACATAATGCATGATAACTATATGCAAGGCTAAACAATTGAAGGCATAATATGGCTCTTTTAGCATAAAGCAAAGTTTAACTGTAAATACCAATAGTAATTTCATAAAGCATCATTTGAACAAAATGTAATAGCATAGTAATTGAATTTGATATGACAATTAAAGCAGGTTCCATCTACCTGACTGGCTCCATCCGCCAAACCATAACCCAAGAGTTCCATCTGCTCTCGGATTCCCAAACCATCATTTTCCTTTGAAACAAAACCATAAAATCTACAATGTGCAAGCGTACCTCGCCTGCCCTTGACCGTGGGCACGGCTACTTAAGTAGTTTTAACTCTGCAGAGTGTGTACACTTTACCCACAAGACATGATCGACTCTTGTTGCCATGCACTTAACACACTTCCTTTGGTGTGTCGGCAGAGAGATCATGACAAGGCCTTTACAATGCACAACCCCACTATTAACCTCGCCGCTAAGGTTTCACCATTGTTAGGGTTCTAGCGCCAAATCTGAAGCCCTCTTGCGCTTTGCCAACATCTGGCACTCACCAACTGGCGAAGCTAATAATGAGACGCACAAATTATTTAGCCAGGTCGTACCCATATAGACTTGTGGTTGTACGGTAGTGCTCGGTCCATGGTAACACACGCTTCGGTCCTTAATTGACTAGGGCGGAACATTCACATACCAAGGTCTCGTGCTTTCTGCACCCGCCAAACATCCATCCGCCCCGGTCTAAACCATTTCCACTTTATTTTACTTAAACCACAGCAGCAACACCAATTGCCGCACTTTCACAAATAAGTTTAAACAACATTTGAAATGATTCCCATAATGGCACAATACCGAAACGCTTAAGCTGGACTAAGCAATTCTACCGTTCCATGCTAATCTATTGGATATCACCAAATAAAATAGCTAGTATATATCATCTAGGGTGTCAAAGGTTCGACATGATCAATACCAATGAGGGTATAACAAACTGGAATTTAACTATACCTTAAGACTACATTTAAATTACTTTGCATAAAAGTAAGCATGCATAATTTAAAACAATATAGGCATTTTGTAAAATTTGGGATCAATATGTTCAAGGAAGACTTGCCTTCACGCCTCTTCTTTGGTTCTACCTCTGATTGTTGATTCGACTGATCTTCGACTGCGTCGTCTACACGCGAAACGAGGCAAATAAATAAAACAAATTCAAATAAAATTCAAAAATTGAAAAGAATGGTACTGGAAGATAGATCTCGAATTTAGATGAATTTAGAAATTTGAATCACTGGAATCGGAGCTCGAACGAAGGAGAACGGGCTCCTGGAAGATTCCCAGATCAGAAAATCAGAGAGGCTGACACGTGGCAGCACGTGATTGGCTGGAATTTTGGGTTTTCTGGAAAAACAGAAAAAGAAAAAGAAATGCCGCTGACACGTGGGGCCCACGAGTCAGAGACTCGGCTCACGGTGGACTGCGTTCACCGAGGAGATCTAGGGTGACGAGGCGACACCGAGGTGGCGACACGCGGCGGCTAGGCGACGTGGTCGCCGACGCAATACCGACGCTGCCGCCACGCTGGGCCGAGGTGGCGGCCGACGTGGGCTTGCCACGGTCGCGCATCCAATGCCCGACGGATCGGATCGCCGGACGCGGGTGCGGCGCGGCCGCGACGTGGCGCGATCTGGCGCGACGCGAAGATCGACGGCCACGGCTCATCGACGGGGAATGACGGCGCGAGGCGGCGGCGCTGGTGCGGGCAAGGCCGGAGGCGAAGAAGAAGGCGATGTCGCCGGAGCAAAACACGACGAGACGCGCTCGGATATGGGGAAAAAGGAAGAGGGAGACGTAGGGAACTCGAAGAGACCAAAATAAGCGGCGGAGGCTCACCGGCGAAAAGAAAGACGGCGGGAAGATCCTCGCACGACGGCGCAAAAGTGGAGCTTCGGCGGCGCCACGGTGGCGATTCTCGAAAACGAGAGAGGAACGGGTGCGGTGCTTTAAATAGGCGCGAGGCGATGATTTGGCGCGGATACGACGCACCGGCGAGGAAATCACGGCGAGATGCGGGATTGGCGACGGCGGCAGAGTCCGGCCGAAGAAGACGGAGGCGACGTGGCGCAACGCTAGCCGTCCACGCGGCACCGATCAGACGGCTCACACGCGTGTGGCCACGCGGGCGAGTCTTGACCGCCAGATCGAGATCCAACGCCCATGGCGCTAGGGTTTCGAAGATGGGCTGGGCCAACGCGCCGCGCGGGCGAAGCGGGCCGAGGGAGGAGGAGCGGAGCGGGTTGACGGAGAGGAATGGACCGAGCCGGAGGAAAGGATTCGGCCCGAGAAGGAATTTTGAAATAAAAACATTTTTCGAATTAAAGAAAATTCCAGAAATTCAAATAAAAGCACATAAATTCAAATAAATATCAAATAAATTCAAAAAAATCTCCAAAAATACAGAAAAATTCCTTGCAGCATAATGAACCCAGAAAAAACTGAAAATCTAATGTTTGATGGATAGATTAGCCTAATTAAATCCTTTTATAAATAGAAAATTCAAATTAAGCCGAAATTAATTCAAAGAAATTACAAATGGTGAATTTTGAAATTCAAACATTCTAAAATCCGAATTTTGGAATGTTACAGCTAGCCGTGTTCCGTTAAGTAGCGTTTGTGCCATTTAGCTGTTCATGCTTAATTATAGAGAAATTTTACGGTGGATTATATAGGTAGTAAGTAGTGGTAGTAGAAATCAAATCTAACCATCCATTCTCAAGGGTATTTTATACTTTTTCTATCTATTTATCAGGGGTATTTTAGATTTTTCCTAATTCATTTACAGTTTTGGATTCACCGAATACCTATTGATCTTCAAAGACTTCTTATCTATTCATTCGTCATTCATCAGGATCACAGGACGTGTTTTACCGTAGAGGACAGATAATATGACGGAATTTTTTTACCCTTTTACCCCTCTTTCAATTTTATTACTAATACTACAGGTGGTAGTATAACTAGATCTAAATTGATCTCAACCATTAGATTCAAAGGAATGGACGGCTTATATTGATTTTAATCTACTGTAAAAGAGCTCTAATTATATGCCTTACTCATGCTATGCTATGTGTTGAATTGTGTTGTGGAATGAACGAAAAAAATTCAGAATTATCCCACCGTACTGTGTTGCCATTTGAGACCGATCCTTCGGTCCACATAGTACAAGCCAATACGTACTAACATGTACATAGCCGTTACATAATCTTACATTTTTCATTTGCGAGGACAATCTTACCCAATGCATGCCGTAAACATAAGAGTGCTCTAACATAAAGCATGGCATAAACAGAGTGCTAGCTCTTACATAACACAAGTCATAATAACACGGGTTAGTGCTGATCAAAAGATTAAAAATGCATGTACGTATGACAAAAAAGAATGCCCCAGTGGCGTAGGCAGCAGCAGAGACAACACCATAGACATATCTTGTCTTACCTCGCAGACCTCTCCCGGCCTGTTGGTGAAGGGACGAGCAGAAGACATGGACGCAACGCAAGCATGCATGTTGGGATCATAATATCGCATTTGAGTTGAATGAATTAGTAGATGAGAATAATTAATTAGGAGAGAATCGATCATCGTAGCACCTTTAATTAATTGCAGCATATCTCTGTCCATCATGTTACACAGGTACCGATCGAGCATGCTCCTCGGCCAGCGTCGCTGTTCCAGTCGGTAGGAGGAGAGAGGAGATGTCGTCTGATCTGCTGGAGATGCATGGTTCAAGGCAGTGCTTATATATATAGCCTGCAGTTCAAGAATTCATTGAAGAGAAATGTCTGTGTGTGTTGGAGAGACAAGCTAGACAACCCGAGCCCCAAGGGTGCATGGCTGGACGTGCGTGATTTCTTGTTCGTGCCAACACTTGCCGCACTCTACACGTAGCTAGCAAGCAGCTGAGAATTCCGCAGCTAGCCAATTAGCTAGTACTCCCACCTCCAACTTTATAAGTCGTAGTATTTGTTTTTGGCACGTAGATTAAGAAAGCACTAAAAATAACTATATTATCTCTTATCATTATCGCTTATAAGTACACTTAATGTATACATACAGAGAATATAAAGTAAAGGCGAATAAGAATATAGAGGGCATATCACAATAATTTTATATTTAAATATGAATGCAGCCTACATCTATGGCTAAAAATCATTAAAAAAATAAGACTTACAAATTTGGATGGACGGCGTGCATAATTTTTTTTGGAATGTCTACTTAACATTTGACTGATTTTTTTTGAAACATCTGTCAAATTTTGGCCCATAGGATCAAAACCCACATTTCTCATATCTCTTACATGTTGCAGCATTACAAAACAATCAGAAAACATTAACGGGCAGAGAAACGTTAACGGTCTCACTTCGAGGGCTGATTCATTTTTCTTAACAGCCTTTTCCATTGTCCCTTAATAGCTATTTTTCGGGAAAATAAAAAATAAATTTTCTAAGCTAGACAAAGAAAAATGAGATTGGTGAACCCTAATAGAAAATAAATGAGAAAAGAAAAAAAATACTGTAGAGAAAATTGAAAAATAATTTTTCTAAGCTAGACAAAGAAAAATGGGATCGGTGAACCCTAATAGAAAATAAATGAGAAAAGAAAAAAATACTGTAGAGAAAATTAAAAAATAATTTTTCTAAGCTAGACAAAGAAAAATAGGATTGGTAAACCCTAATAGAAAATAAATGAGAAAAATCAAATCACATATCTAAATGCAAATCGGTTGAACATAAAAGTAACTGAAATCAAGAGAAAAAACACACGACCGATTTTTAGCGATTCCGTTTTTTTTCCCTGTGAAGGGACTCTTTGTTACTACTAGTACACACTCGTTGCTTTTCTCCATTACTCTCCTATATATCTCGTTCTGCTATCGGTATCACTATTACTCATAGATTGACCAGTTTTTATCTAGCTAGTAGTACTACTACTGGAGGCTGAATTTCCCGTTATATATTTCTGCATATTTTGCGGCGTTGAGGCTGCTGAACTTGATCGCCACGATTTCTTACGCCTCCGACGCCTGCGGCTAGCTGCGTATCATACAAAAGTTTAGTACATTAATGGTATGATTGCACGTACGTCGTCACGTGAAGGAAGCAAAGCTCTAGATCAGTATGGGCATTCCATTCTTGTTTTCACCATATATATATATATATATATGTTGATGCATGCAAATACATGCAAGTAGACGCAGAGAGAGGTGCATGCTCGTAAATTCATACCAGAACCCAGAAGACACTTCAGCAGTGTCAACGTAATCTTTTGAAAGCATGCAGAAAGTAGCAACGAGAGTGTTAGAAGGCTAGAGCCTGTTTAGCCTAAAACTTTTCTGAAAAACAATTTTTGATGGCTAGACCCAGAGAGGAGGCTATGGTCTTATTTGGTATGGTTGTAGTTTTTCTGAAAAATAGCTTTTGGTTGGGCTGTATAGCTGATGGGCTGCACGACTGAACAGTTGGGTTGAAGAGGTTTGGTGTTTGTCAGTATGACTTTTAGTCTGGCTTTTAGGTGTGACGAGTGTGGGTCAGGAATGAGAGTGTGATAGGTGAAGTTTGGGATTTTATACTAGGTAGAAGGGGTAATTTTTTTAACTCTAGTAACAAAGTTAGAATCCTAACCCACCAAAGCGTGGAAAGCTACTATATACTAGTTTTTGGCTTTCAGTTTCTTCTAATACAAATAGCCTGTTGGTTTTTGACATCCGACTACGAAGAAGCCAATCGTTTGGAATAGCTTCTAGCTTCCAGAAGAAAAAAGCCAAAGCTAGAGCCATTCCAAAAAGGGCCTATGGTGATAGCGAGGGAGTGGAGGTCCGCACAATGAGAGGGAGGGAAAGGCAAACGGCAAGAAAAGTGGAGGCTGGTGCGTGAGAGAGGGACGAGGAGGCCGGTAGTAGGGGAGGTGGAGGCCACAACGAGGAAAGGGAGGCTGGTTTGATGAAGAGAGAAGTCGACATAGGCGGGCGGGTGGGAGGAGGAAAAAAGGGAGGGTGGTGAAAGAGAGAGAAAAGTGATGAGAATATTGAAAAACTGATAAGTAGGTTTATCGGTGAGAAAATCATAAAATATTATTATGAAATGTGCTAGAGCGAGTTCGCTAGAGATGTTGACACAGTCACGCACACATGCATAGATCTTGCCTCCAAATAGACCTGGGCATTAGGACGGGGTTTTTTGGGTCAGCCCGTGGCACGAACAGGCACGGCATGAATGACAGGGCCATATCGTGTCTCACGGTCAGCCACGATGGGTGGCATGGCACGTCTGCATAGGCCGTGCTTGGGCCAGCATGGCACGTCTGCATAGGCCGTGCTTGGGCCAGCACGGCACGAAACAGGCCGAAGTAGGCATGGCATGCGGCAGGGTACTTTGCTGCGACATTGCGTCATGTTGTGGCTCGCCCTATGGCCGGTGCCTTTTACGGTTCTCGCATGCGGAGAAAAGGGAAATAGCGGAGATGCTAAAAGGAAATGGAAACTGAAGAGTACATGCTCACTGATACCGAGCACGTGCATCGAGTCGTTCCACACTAGGGTATCCCACACTGGGTGTAAGATTGTTAACGAGACAGTAACTCTATACCTGTTCAAAAATGAATAAAATTTAATTCTTTTACTTCTAATATTTATGTCCACTGCTTCAGCTTTGTATATTTATAGTTCCTTTTCTCTCATCGTAATAGTACAAATGAGTTAGGTCTACGAATCGCAAATGGGTCGAGCCGAGCCGGTCACCGTGCCATGGCTGCACGGCGACGCCCACCTCTACCTCCGAAGAAGGTATGTCTGAAGAGCGGATCTGAGTAGGCGATCGGCACCCGTTCCACGGACGGAGGAGCGAGGACTCCGAGGACGGCGCCCAGCTCTCGCCTCCTCCGGCTCCGACAAGCGGCCGCGGGGAAAGCTGCTGCAAGAAACTGTCGCCGCACGAAAAAGGAAGAGGCTGTACTGAAGATTCTAGTGAGTGGTGGACACTCGCCTGACGCCGGCGCCAAGAAGGCCGGGGAGACTGCTTACGGCTTGGCAGATACGGGTGTTGATTGTTGAGGGCTCTACCGGTATGAGCGCAGCTGGGGTGGACAAGGACGCCGGGGACGCCAAGCATGCACCACGGCGACGAGGCGGCCGGCGTGTACAAGGACGCTAGGGACGCCAAGAACCACGGCGAGAGCCGCTCGAATGATGACCGGGAAAGCAATGCCGCTGCGCGGACGAGGGTACCTTTACCCGAATACTTGTTGGAACAGAACGCTAGAAAAAACTTTAGGATTATTTTCTCTTTATTACTTCTCGTCCTATTTTTTTACAAAACTTAGTCATACCTCTATATTTATACCCAAAGCTACATCCCTTATAAGCGGAATAGGATTCTACTTCCTTATCATAATTCAACTCCTCATCCTAAACTTTCTTAATACAAACTTTCCAAACTAAAACTTCCTATTACATGAATACTTCTAATATTTCCCCCCTAATCTTGTAATACATTCGATCGCACCGATCTTCTCTCTCATCTCCAAGAACTTAGTCAGCTCGTCCGTGTGTGCGCGAACTCCTTTGCGTTGTCTCGCCTGCGTACATAAAACAACGTCGTCCTCTCCCGAGTCGCCTACACCTGCATCCACCTGGTACCTTTGCGTCCTCCTAACGCCTGTGCTGCACCCACCTGGTGCCTCTGTGTTCTCCTGACGCCTGTGCTGCGATACTGCGGAAAAGACACGGCGCGAAACAAAATACGCTGAGCGTTGAACTATTGTTATTTTCGAGAGCCTTTGCTTTACTTCTTGCATCACCCTCACGATGATTTGCTGGCTTGGCTTGCTAGAGCTTACCTTCTCTTTAGCCGATATCTCAACTTCCGGTCGAGCCGTCATCTCCGTCGGCGCGACCAACAAACTACAGGCTTTGTTGTTGTATTACATTGCTTCAATCTCTTCTTATTGCTTCTCTGCTGCTCTTTTCTTTGTGTCGCGCGACGTCGTCTTGGAATCAGGCTTCTTGGTTTACGTTGCTCATCTTGCCTCCTGGAAATTCCTTCGCTTGCACACTTGCGGAAAGTGTCTTTGCAAAGCTTCTTCTGCTTGCTTGCTGTAGCGCCACACGTGACGTCTCCTGCTTCTCCGCAGCCCCACGTCGCTCACGTCACTGAGGGAATTGCCGGGCAATCCACTGTTGCGCATCGACGAGATCGACTCGGATTTTATCGACAACTTTGCTTCGGAATCGACGCTGATGTGATAATACGTTGCGCAAACGCCGCTTTGATCTTGTGTCGCCTGTTCCTTCCGCATGATGCGCACCGCACACGCACAATTTTCTTGCGCCGCGGCACCTTGCGCCGGGAGATCGTTTCTCTGTGCTTTAGTACGCAAATCGCTTTTGATGGATGGATGAAGTAGCAGCCTTGTACTCTCGTCTCGTCTCTTCTTGTTTGATCAGCACGGGCTCATCTGGCTCCTGCTATTTTTCTTGCACCGGGCGAGAAATCTGTTGCAAGTCACGCTTCGCCCGTGTATGCGTCGCTGGTCACCTCTTTTTGCGCTGCTGCTTTTTCTTGAGCCATGTCTCTGTTTTTCTTCTGCGTCGCCGGCTACTAGATCTTTCTTCTTTTGAATAGATTGCCAAAAAAAATTTGAGACAATTTTCTCTTTATTACTTCTCGTTCTGTTCTCTTACAAAACTCAGGTCTACCCTTCTCGTTCTGTAAGCGGAATAGGATTCTACTTCCTTGTCCTAATTCAACTCCTCGTCCTAAACCTTCTTAATACAAACTTTCCAAACTACAACTTCCTATTACAAGATTACTTCTAAGTTCTAACATTACTTCCGTTCACTGGAGAAGATGGTGGAGAGGGGATTCATGGAGACAAGAGTTGTCTTTGAGAAGAAGCTGAACTCCGTCGTAGACGCTATCGAGGCATCGTTCCAGAAGCAAACGCGCGTAAGAATGTCTTTTGTGTTGCTTTCTGATGAACTTCTCTTTGTGATGTCTCTCTACTCTTGTCTCTGCAGTATGAATTTGATCGAGGAGCAGCCAAAGCAGTCCCATCGAAGCAGGAAGCACCAACGATATCATTCAACTTTCCTCTTCTTCGGCGTATTCTTTCAGCTGCTTGGATTCGTCGGGATAGGCTTCTAGCTAGTTCTTGTACGGCTTCTGGTACGCTGCAAATTATTTGCAGGAAGCTGCTTAATTCATACCCTTTCCTCCGACGATTGAACTGCCAAGCTAGCTCTTGATGGCGCGCTTGGCCATGTCGTTGACAAAATGCGGAAGAAGTTGGACATAAGGACAAAGCTCTGGGGATGGTGGAACGGCGGCGGCACCGATGCTGGAGGACACGCCTTGGCTAATGAGTGAGTCAAGCTTGTTGTGGTGGTGGGCAGAGTTTTGAATTTCGTTTTAAAAATTTTGTCGGCATCAACCGAAATTCGGTAATTTCAGTGTAATTTTAGGACAAAATGGTTGGACAAATTTTGTTTTACAAAATTGGACCGAAATTTGAAATTTGGATAAAATTCAAATGAACCCATCGAAATGTAACCAGAAAAGTGTATTTCGGGATCCACCGAAAGAACCGACTTTTGCCAAAATTCGGTGAAATTTCGGCGTAATTCGAAACACTGGTGGTGGGCATGGTCATCGAATTGGTGGGGCAGCCAAGAGGAGGAAATGAAAACCGAAGCTGCAACCTGCAAGCCTGCAAGCGCTGATGCGAAGCAGTGAAGTGGTGCCGGCGCCAAGAAGATACTGTACTTGTCAAGCAAATTGTCAGCCATCAAAATTTCTAGCTCTTTGTTTCACGTACTTCATGAAGCATTTATGATTCCAAAGACAATTTAATTTGCTGTTCCTCTAATACGAGACTTCAACCTTTTGATGCTCATCTAATGTATAGGTCGAACAAGTGAGCGATTTTCGTGGCTTCATTTTACCTTTGTATTCCCAGCTAGCTCTTCATCCAACATTGAATACTCTGCTAGCTCATGCATATATGACGAACGATCTCCTCCTGTAGTCCTATATGTACGGCTTTAATTTTCATGAAATCATCGAAACCGCTCATGGTTCTTATCCAAGATGATAAAATGGCGTGTATTCGAGAATATTTGAGAGTAGAGACCGAGTAACGTAGTTCCTACCCGTGGGCACGGATGATTATTTTTTCGTGCGTGTAATTCTTTATCCAATTTATGATATATATATATCGACAAATTTATCCAGTTTAGGATATATAATGACATAAGACACTAGCATGCATGCAGCAATTCGAGACACCATTACTTGCTATCAGGGTTAACCAAGCCGATTTAGGATTGAAAATCGAAGTCCCTGTGGTACCAGTTTACTATGAAAATTGAGCAAAAATCGTCAAAAGTTTTTGAAAAAAAAATCAATTTTTTTAAAAGAAATCGAAAATAGATTTTCTCGAAAACCTGTCTGCTGGGGAAGCTACAGCTTCAAATTGAACAAAGATAAATAAAGGTACCACTAAGAGGGATTAATTAAGCTGACGCTAACAAGTGTGGCTTGTGCTTCTCTTCTCTACTGGCCGCTTGTCAAAGAAGACAGCTAATTATCGCTCCGATCAGCAGCCATGTCGACCTTAGCATCAGCAACAGGCAACAGCTTCTCTCTGGTGCTCAACCTAAAGCTTAATACTCCCTTCGGGCACAAGGAGTAACATTTTGAGATACATGTAATCAAACTTTCTAAACTTTAGCTATATCTTTATGAATATTTAGATTAGTAGAAGATAGTCTGGTAAACACGACAGTAAGGGAAAAAATAAGAATGGGAAAAGGAAATTAAAGCTTAGCTGAGCCAAATGCTGTTCACTTGCACGAGTGACAAAAAAGGATAGGGTACGCAGATCCAGATTTTAGACTCGATGGATGTAAATCTGTAAATACAATTATAAGGACACAACTTGGCAAAATGCCGGGCAAACCCATCTACACTCTACAATAACCAAGTCGAAAGCTTAACAAATTATTCCTTCTCCCGCCTGATCATGCTTTCTGAGATCTTCTGGTATGTCAAACGCCAAACCTAATTTTACAAACCAGTTCTGTTCAGGTTTGCATCAGTCAAACTATTTGAGCTGAGAAAATTAGCTGGCTAGAATAAGTTTAAGTTCAGCGAATGTACAGTACGGGAGGCACTTCAATTAGCACTTGCTATAATTTGCCCTTTTCAGCAGCTTGCGGCTAGGGGTAACGTGATCATCCTGCAAAATATGAGGCAGAGAACGTGAAGTCCTAAAGCAGACCATACAAAATCTGTGGAATTAAATGGAAGCATACAGAAAGTAATCCAGGTTAGTTTTTAGCAAAGCATCCAGAAAATGAAATCCTGCATGTATGATTTTGACCAGACCCTTACCTTATATAATGACGCTGCAGAGTCAGACTGCATAGTTTGGTTTTGGGCTTGACCAAGAGACTGGAAAGTCTCGAGTGCATCTATTGTAAGCTGCCAGCCAGAAAGTGCTGTACTACTTGTGCTGGAGCCAGTATTGATACAGCAAGCGGCAGCAACATTTCCATTTACCCATGGACAATAATTGTTGTGATGCTTAATTGGATCAAATTCTGGAAGACCTGTTTCATAGTCATTTTCTCCATCTGTTGCTCCTGAAACAAACGATAGAACAACATAAGTAACATGTTCACATTAATATACAGCTATCTGAATGCAACAATAAAGCACATTTGGCAACGGAAGTCTATTCTATATAGGAGCATAGGACCGCAGCCTGCCAGCCATTTCATTGAAGCATAGGGATGCCGACTGCTACTGTGTGAAGTCATCAACATTTTGATCATATATCTTTCAGTTTGATAAATAAAGGGGTCCTTGCTAGTTACAGGCCAATCCTCTTAAGGTTGTATAATTTTTAATTCAGAAGCAGCGTATATAAGACTTGATTAATGTAGTTCAACAAAAGCAGGCATCTGTAACATATAAGCACAAAGAAGACAGGAAAGGATATGATGGAGAATAGTTAGATGCTGAAGTACCAAGATCATTTCCTGGATCATAGTAGTCATTAGTCAGCGTTTTACCGGTCTGAGTCACTTCCTCTTTAGATAAATCAATGCCAGAATAAACTCTTGCGTTGCAAGAAAGAGAATGGTGTAGGTTACTTTCATGGCCTATGGCATGGCTCATCTTCTCTCCACTCTCAACAGAATCAACTTTAGTTGAACTACAAATTTTTGAACCACTGTCAGCTCGACCCACTAGCCGAGATGCCATATCTTGGCTATCACCCTGAGGCTCTTCTTGGCCAACATCTTCAGGGACAAACTCATCCATCATTCCAGGTCCAGGGGCTGACTCACCAGTGTGGCCCATAGGTTCAGTAAGCTCAGGAACTGGTTCTGCATCTCCAACACTATCAGTTTTATGCTCAGAAATATCAATTCCATGAATTTCAGCTTCATAACTAGCACCCATTCCAACACTCCCTCCACTAACTCCCAGGCTAAGTTGATCCCTAGCAAAAGCAGGAGCTGTTTCTGCATTGAGGACTTCTTCCCCTCCATTCATACTACTCCCTCTCTCTCTTGCATTACTTTCAGCAGCAGGCTGTACAAAACTGCTTTGCTGTGCTTGGTTGCTATAGTTGAGATCCAATGCATCGCTCATACCACCGCTCCTGAGTGCACTAGAAGGCTTGTTAACATCATCACCATCACATGGATGGTATTCAACACTCTCCATTGAATTTTCCTCCACATTGTGAACGGTATCCATGGCAATAACAGAAGATGCCCTCATAGAGTCTATTGCAGATTGGTTGTGAAGGGCAGATGGACCCTCAGCTTTAGATGGATCAAATCTATTAGCATCTATATCTAGCTCAAAACTTAAATTTCTGCTGGGACCAGCTCTGGAAGAAGATGGACGGTTGACATCAAAAAGATTAAAGCCACGAGGCCTTTTGCTCCGAATATCTGCATCTTGTGCAGCATCATCAACTTCATCACCATCGTGGTCAATGACGGTTCCTTCTATGCTGTCAGCCGGCTGAAGCCTGTTTATTGGCTTATCAACTGTGCTCCCACCTTCCTCCGGATTACGCTTCCTCGAACAGGGACCCCGAGATTCAAATGAGGCTGCACGGCCACCAATCTCACTTCCGGTAGGTTGCCCGATCATCAGATCTCTTCCCATCCCTCCATCATTGAAATGTTCAGGCATTGAGGGCATCGCAGAATGGATCGATGGCAAACCTCCCGCCATTGTCAGATTTAGGTCAACCTGAGCATTTGACAGTGATTTTCCCTCATCAGTACCTGCCTCATCACGTCCTTCAACATTACCTCTCTCTGTTCCTTCAGCAAACCATCTATTGATCCCACTTGTAGCACTAATTCCACGCGCCAAGATAGGTCTCCTCCCTATATCAGCTCCGTCGATATTATTGAGACTAAGATGAGAAGGACGTGGCACAGATCTGAAGTCCCAGATTCTCACTGTAGCTCCACATAAGCTGCAATCTAGCAAAGGTGACCTCATGCTGCATCCAGAATCTTTTACACGTATTTTACCTTTTCCCTTCTCTTTCTTGACTGATGCAGAGTACGAATTTTGATGATGCTCAGGAAAGCGGGAATGAAACTGGTCATCTGGTTCAGATGAGGCTGCATTTTTTGCAGAGCGGGTTGAATTTTCTTCCCAGTCTTGCACATTTGGAAGCCATCTAGGTTCCCATCCACAAAGGCTTATAATCTTCTGTGCCTAGATAAATTAGATGGAAGTCACCTAGATTAAATAAAGCTACAAGTTCTGAGAACTATAATAGCAACAAAAAGGGCATCAAGAAGAGCATAAATGAAAAGGGATATACTTGAGGGTAGCTACATATCTCATCTTGATGATTGATATCAATTCCTGTTGTACTGTCTGTTTTGTAGCCCAGTTCCCCAGATAAGATAGTAATTGATTGGGATATGACACGGTCAATCTGAGGACTCCTAGTGAGCTTCATACTCTTTATCGCAGATGAGGCAATAACAGGAAGAGATATAAACTGCAACAGATCATCACAGCGATCTTTAAAACCACCAACAAGAGCTGATGGAGTAAGGTGGAACTGCACTAGGCTATCAGCACAGCTATTCCCTCTCCAGGGACAATCATTCTGGTGTGATGCATCAAGCTGTTCAGCAAATGCTTCCCCGGCATTTGCAACTACAACATAACATACAGATCACAGCGGAAAGTCAGGTTTTACAGCTGAACATGTTTCAGTTTGTGTAGAAATATGCTACAGACACATGACCAGCTTAACTAAGTAGTATGGCATAATTGACATCAGGCATAATTGTCAAAATTGTAGGAAAGAACCCATGTCTGTTGTTAATACTGACTGTTCCATCAATAACTTAACTTTATTCAGCAGTAGTGAGAACCTAAACTAACTTTCATTACCTTTCAGTGAAAGAGTCATATCAATGTTGTCTGTTTGAGAAATGTATCATAAAAACAGATGCTACAGGCAAAATTTCAGCAAATATAAACTATTGCAATTGTCAAGCTAAACTCATCTAATTCAGATGATAGGGAAAAATATTCACAAGAAAGAAAGTAGATAAGACGTCCTCTGTTGCACAATTTTCATGCAGCTAGCAAGCATGGCTACCTGAGAGAACACAATCATTCAAATTGAAACAATGCATGGCATACATCTGTAAATGAGTGTTTATCGCTTCAAAAAGGCTCAAGACATATCATGATGAGGAAAATTTTAAATTATGCAATATGATTGCACAAGTCAGACCTAAGCAGAACCAACCATATCCAAATTGAGAAGATCTACGGCAAAAACTTATTTACTCAGGACATACCTTCAGCAGGGGACCAGGATGTCAATGCAGTAAATATAAGATGTGAGCCACATGACTCGCATTCAATTTTGTCCATGTCAAAGTTCACCCAACCTCTTCGAGCACAAGCCAGTGAACTAGAAGCCTGTAAAATTAAGTTATTAGTGTTTGTTTTCAAACAAGCTGGGTCTTACTATTTTTTTATGTGCATGTTTTCCCCCACTTTAAATTTTGAGAAATCAAGATGGCCCACAGAAGTTCTATGTGGATACCACATACTAAGTTGGGAATTTCAAAGGTGATGTCAGGTTTAACAATTATCTAACATATGTCTGATCTGATTAAATGGGTTTCAATCATGCAAAGATGCCATTTTTCGTACACATATGGAGAGTTAAGCAGTCAGCTGCTGAAGAAAACTACGCTAAAAAAATGTCTCATTGAGCACCACAAAAAAAAAGGATATGGAGAAATACAACAGCACTGTCAAGTCTGAATATACGGGACAAAGATTAATGTTGTAAGTTGTAACTGATATTCCAATTGGAAATTCTATGTCTTGGCCTGAGATTTCTCATTATTCAGTTATTCTAAACATTCCTCTGAGGAAAAAAAAAGCTATTCTAAACTGATATAAATGAAAAAGGGCAAGACTAACACCTTGCTAGTAATCACCACATAATCATTCGGTAGTTACAAACTTACAGTGACACAGATTACCAAGAGGTCCAAGAAGAGAAGAAATAACCTTTGGCTTAGATGCCCATGTTAAAGGCTTAAATGTGGCCAGCCGACGAAGTAAGTCTCCTCGTTCCCATGGTCTACATGATGGTTGAGAGAAATCCAAAGCAGTTCCAGCAGCATTAGTACTAAGAGACGGCTGAGAGGTATGTTGAGCAACATGGGATGATGATCCCACTTTAGATACTTGCTTGCTACCTAACCAATCTATGCTTGCTACATTCGCTTGCGCAGGAGGTGAGCAGGCTCCAGCAGAGCTGAGAAGAAAAAAGAAAGAGCTTTAGTGCAAGCACAAAATCTACAACATACATAAGTATGGTACATTTGAAACATTAAAAAGAAAAATGTATAATTCCATCTTAGCTTCGCCGATTGTTTATCTTCTCCAAATCTTTGCAACATTAGACTTGACCCTGTTTGCTTCGGAATTTGAATATACTTCCCAGAAGATAAAAATAGATCTATTCATTATGACTTGTGGCATTCCTTTTTTGTGGCAAAATTACATAAACTGGAGCACTGGCACTTCAGCAGTGCTCAACGTGTTAAATGGAACATCAAGTCGTATAATCTATGGTACACATAAACCCAAAAAAGCTATCAATTGCTGTATTTGGGACTTTGGCATTTACATTGCAACAATGATAACAAAAAGGTTGATAAGAGAGACCCAGGATCCATTCTATTTACAAACGGTAAATAATTTCAAAGTTCGTAACAGAACTCTCAACCCAAAGCCAGAATTGTTAGATCAGTTCTGTTGGCGTCTAACTAGTTTGAATACTAAGGCTGAAACTGTGTAAGCCCAACAACGACCCCGAAATCATCAATTTTGACATCAAGCTAGCGGGAGTTATACCATCTGTGTAAAAATCAATGCTACAAGAGTTGAAAACTCAGGTGCCACCGTAACCAATAAACGCCCAACACCCTGCGACACAGAGATCACACCACCACAAATCTAACCCTACAGAATTCGCTCGTTCAGCGAGAAGACAAGCTCGTGCGAGTGGCACACACCGCGCACCAGGCTACAAGACACCAATTCTCCCACTACAGAAGCAAGTACCCTCTAAGAACCCCCAATCCTAAGTTCTGCAGCAAAAAAAAGGAACTTTTTTGTTACTAGTATTTACTGAGTAGCATCTCTAGGGTTTGATAAACGCCATACTCTGACCGATCTACCCACACAGGCGCACCCCGATTAGAAATAGCAACAGAGCAAGGCCACATCACAGGGTAATACAGGCGCAGCACCAAGCAACGGGGGGCGCGGGGCACGAGGTGGGGAGAGGCGGGTACCTGGCGACCGGTGTGGGGGGCGGCGAGGACGACCGCGGCGGCGGGTCGGCGGGCGCCGCCGACGAGCTCCTGACCTCCTCTCGCATGGCGCTCGCCTCTCGCTCTCGGTGCGTGCGGGTGAGTTCGGTTTCGGACTACGACTGCGTCAGGTCAGAGTCGTGCTGCGCGTGATGAATTTACGGTGCAATGAACGGAGTGGCGCCGTCGGCTATGGGCTCGCCGCCACTTGGCGCGACGAGCCCGTGGTGCCAAAGCCTGTTTGGGCCTCAGGTTTGATGCCTGATTTCCACCGTGCCCAGTTTGATCTATGATGTTTTACCTTAAATTTTGTAAGGAACAAGAGGATTTTTTTTAATAATACATTTTTTAAAAAGAATTGTGACATTAATACGTGAAACAGAAAAATTACAAAAATAATACACTGTTACCAAACGGTACGACGAAATAGGAGTAGTCGTCAGCGGGCTGGACGAAGACCCTATTGTCGCCATACCGTATATCGACAACTACTTAATCCCGCGGTTAGCGTTGCACCTACAGAGCCGAACTATTGGACGATAACCTACTGTCGCCACACCGTATAGTGACAATGTCATGTGTCACGCGCTGCTACCTCGGCTCTGTTGGTGCAACGCTAACCGCGGGATTAAGGATTTGTCGCAATACGGTACGGGGACAATAGGGTCTTCATCCAGCCCGCTGACGACTACTCTTATTTCGCCGTACCGTTTGACGACGGAGAATTATTTTTTGTAATTTTTCTGTTTCGCGTATTAATATCACAATTCCTTTTAAAAAATGTATTATTAAAAAATTCGGAACAAGACATGGTAGAGCGTTCCTCCATAAAAAATGTTGTAGAGCACTAAGAGCAGCAGTGACGGAGTTACGGAAAAATAATATCATACCAATACTAAAGACCGCAGGTTTCCTGCCCTCCCGTGCGTTTGAGCCGGGAGGGAGCCGGCTCGGCTCGCGGCTCGAGCCGAGCCGGTAAAAAAATTAGCGTTTGGGTCCTTTTTGTGATTTCTTTTACAGATAGGTCCTTTTTGAAAAAGGAAAAACAATATCGCGTTTATGCCCTTTATGCATTTTTAAAAGTCGCGCTGAGGTCCTTTTTCGGAAACTCAAAATTACATTTAAGTCCTTTTTCGGAAAAAAAAACACGATTAGGTCCTTTTTTTATGGAAAAAAATTATATATTACGTTTAGGTCCTTTCCCCGTTTTTTAAAGTTTTCCGTTTAGGTCCTTTTCAGGGAAAAAACGTTAAGGTCCATTTTAGCCAAATAGATGCGAAAAAAACGCGATTACGGTTTTATCCTTTTAGCCATTTCGCGTGTTTCCTCGGTCGCACGTTTTGTCGATTTCCTTGCGTGGGGAGCGACGATCGCGGCGTGGCACGCCGCGTCAATTATCTAGTATATATTAAGCTGGGAAGAAATGGAGCGCATGCAAGTCTCCAAGTACAGTTTTTTGTGAAAAAGCCCTCCAAAAAATCCAAAATTGCAAAAAGGTCCTTCCATCGATTTTTTTTGCAAAAAAGGACCCCGTGAATTCCGAAATCGCGAACAGGTCCTTCCACCGGTTATTTTTTAAAAAGGGCCCCGTAATTCCGTAAATTCGATCCGTCCGTCGGTTCTTTCGCCCCGAAAGATTCAGAAATCGCGAATAGGTCCTTTCACTGGTTATTTTGCAAAAAAATCCCTCCAGTTCCACAAATTCGACACGAACGCCGGTTCTTTCTACCCGAAAGATTTGAAATTATGTTTAGCTCTGGTTATTTCGTAAAAAAAACACGAACATGTCCTTCCAGCGGTTATTTTTCAAAAAGGACCCGTAGTTCCGCAAATTCGACACGTACGTCGGTTCTTTCGACCCAAAAGATTCAAAATTACGTTTAGGTCAGTTTATTTCGTAAAAAAAATACTTCCACAGATTCGATACGGGTATCGATTTTTTAAACATAGACTATCCAACCAATTTTTAACCCGGTTCTTTAAACTCATGAGATTTCGGATGGATCCTTACAGAAAAAAAACATGGTTACGCAAATTTCCCGGTGGCTCCTAGCCAACCAATTAAAAAAAAACACTGCTGAGGAAAACGAAATTACGTTTTTTCAGGAAAAAAAAACTTGGATCAAATTTTTTCGCACGGCGCGGCATTGCGCGCTTCTCTACTTCGTCGACGATTCCTAGCAGGCTAATTTTGCATGGGCGCCGATTCTTTAAGCTCGAAATATTTAAAATTATATTTAGATCCTTCTACTATTTTTGTAACAAAAAAACTTCGGATTGAGATTTGCGCGACGCGACGTAGCGCGCTATACTATCCAGTATTTTTATGAGAGAAAAAAAAGGTGCTTTCAAGTTTCAGTCTGGCGGGGGGCGTTGTCCGTGTCGGTGTGCGCGTCGTGGTCGTCCTCGATCTCGTCGGCGGAGCGATCGCTGGGGCTCCGACCGTTGTCCTCGCTTGACCTGGCCGCCAGGGAAGACGGCGGCACGAACTTTCGCATCAGAAGCAGCACGGAGGGGGAGGTCGACGAGTTCTACCGCAGCCTGGGGTTGTCGGGGCTCGACGAGTTCGCCATCCCCATCGCCGTCTGGGAGGCCCACAAGGCCTGCTCCAACTCCGACCTCCTTCCTCGCTCCCGTCTCGTCTCCTCGCCTCCCATGGACTCGGCGAATGGACTTCTGGAGGCGCGGCTGTCGGCTCCGTGATAAGCCAAGTACAGCGACGGCGACGTGGCCTACTTCGACACCGTGGTTCGCAGCAACCTCAGCTTCGGCTCCGACGTCATCCTGTTTGACATCAGCTACGCGCACAAGAGGCTCTCGAGGTTGCTCTTCGAGGAGCCGTCGGACTGCAAGCCATCGGCCGCCACCGGGATGGGTGCTGCCGATGCCGCCAGGTGGAAGGACAGGCAAGGTGAGATTTTCTTTTCTTTGAGATGCTTCAAGGTGTCAGATTCGTTCATGGCATGGCTTCTTGATTTGTTAGGACCCTCTCCCTATCTTGGTTGGTAGGTAGCCTTCTTGCTTGGTGAACGGTGTTCATTTCGACATCTAATAATACTCTAATCAGTGGAATTCTGCAATGCAGAGTCCATTCGGGTGCGAGTTTTGGTCGAATTCGTCATTGCCAATCTATCCTCTAAGCTTCATACTGCTTCCCCAATTCGTTGATTCGATTCCAAATCGGTGAGAGATCTCATCCCTATCGATGAGATGCAGTTCCAGACGCTGGATCTGCTGGTATTATTTTTCGGTTAACTGAAAAAACCGATCCGAATTTTTGGTTAATTCGGTTTGGTTTTTCTACTATGGTATGTGAATTTCGATTTACTGTTTATAAAAACTGATTTATTTTTAAATTGAATAAACTGAACCGGATTAACCGAATGCCTCACCCAGGTGTACTTTACGCACACAGTTTTAGATAGGTGCTTCTATGTATGTCTACTTAATATAAGTTACATAAATCTTAAAGTAAGGGAATAGATAAATAATCATTGTCTACCTTTTATTTATACTTTGGTATTTATGTAACTTTTAAAAAAAAAGATGCATAGAAACATCTCTATCTCTAACAGTTTTATAGTCTTATACAATAGTTTTATAACTTCATGAATCCAATATATAAGTTCTATTTTTTTCAAAAGCACAAACAAATAGTTCAAATAAGATCTTGCGTGAATAGAAGAACTAATCCTCTCGTAAGATCTTGCGTATAAATAATTCAAATAGTTCAAATTTACCAATTGAAGAATTAATTTTCACATATTTTCTCGACTTTACCCGACACTCCTACTGCCCATGTAGGGCAGTGGTTCTAAGCTTTTTTTTTTAAAGACAAAAACTCATCATTCACTTAAGAAGGAAGATAGGCACCTAGGTTTGAGCCTGGGTGGGTAGAGCGTTCGACACACACTCCAACTGAGCGCTTCTACTCCGGGCTCTTCTAAAAACTATAAAACTGTAGTAATCAGAGAGCGGGTATTGTTAGCAGTGGAGCAGTGAGTATAGAAGCACCGCTCAAGACTAGCATTCATATCTATTTAGGGCCTATTTAGAGCAAAGTTTTTCGTGGAAAATCCAGAGGAAGCGTCATGCTTTCTGCAAAATTCATTTGCTTCAAACGTGTTATTATGCTTTTTATGTGACCCAACCTAAGCACGGAGACGCTGAAAGCTGCACATAGCTACTAATTTAAGGAGTGATATTGACAAAAGAGATGAACTACAACAATTCTAAATAACCTTTCTAGATTATAAACGATGCTCTTTCTAATGACAATATTGTCCCTCTTCCGATCATGTCTTTTTATTAGCTTATCATGTACATGAATCTAGAACAATGTCTTCGTAACTTTGTTTTTTAAACCAAGACAATGCTCATGCTAGACCAATATTCTAAAATGGCGTGGTAAGTTCAAGACCTTAAAAGAGGAGGCTTATCTACTCAATTGATTACATATTAGACGGTAGAGAAGTAATGGGCAACATCTCACTTTTAGTACTGCTGTTAAAATGCCCTCATTTTACTTGGACCTGCTCTAACTATCAAATAGGGAGTCCATTTTTCAAGTTTTATTTTATGAGACATAATTTTCTATATTCACTTGTATTACTGCACAGACGACAACTCAATAAACTTCATGAGTTCTGGCAACATTTGATTCTTAGTTAACGACGAAACCCCGCACATTCTCCATTCATACTGTTTACAACCATGTCTAGATAGAAAGAACTTAAAAAACAGTCACAAGCTTTTAATTTCCACGAGTGCCTGTCTATTTATCTGCTAGCTCTAAACTTTGCTGCCAATCATGGCGACCTCCGTTGCGCGGTCTCGTCGCCTTCAGTTATGCCACCCTCCGGCCTCCACATGACGTCCTTCAGCCCATTTGAGATGCTATGGTAGAACTGCGCAGCGCGTGAAATATGCGACAAATCAGTGTAATTCCCAGTATGAACTAGAAAGTTTTGGAGTAATTTCATGGTTTGTTACATCTCAGTATGAACTATGAAATCACACACAAGCAATACCTTATGGAATTCGAGGGTGTCGCCGTTGGACTTGCGGAGCTCAACCATGTACAGCGAGGGTGTGACTTCAAAAACCTTAGTTGCAATGGAAATTATTTCAGACCATATCCCAGGAAAGAACAGTAGAACAAAATTATGAACTATGGCTAATGTATATTTTGTCGTACCTCTGTTGCAATTGCCAGCTGACCTTTCCTTCCGGGATTCTCTCCTTGCAGCTTCAGCTGATTTAGTTCCAGAAAAATGTCATCAGAATAATGTTGAGATCAGATGGAAACAAGGTGTATTTTAAATCCAGTACCTTGTAGTTGCGCTTCTGTACATTAAAACCCATGGGTCCTGCCGCCGCTTCAATTTTTGACAGTATCTCATTAGCAGGAAGCCTTGATGCAAATCTGGTTTCTCGCTTAACAGAACCCTAGTACGCATAGCGAGACATTCAATTAGATTTCTTTGATCATCTTCGTTCAGGTCAGCACTTGAGACTATAAACACATACCATCTGCTTCTCGAAGAGTGTGCCGAGATTGAGGCCCTGAGAAGTTGAAATCAACTCAAAAGCATTCATCACTGAAGGTCTTTCTTCTCGCCTCTCAACAACAAGCTGTGCTGGGTCCTGCATCGGAAGCAATGTTACCAAGTCCATCCACTGCATTACGAGACATGCTATGAAATGAAAGGTGCAAAAGCTTACCCCGGATTCGTTAAAAATAGAGTTGACATCATCTAGATTAACATCTGGTGTCTCAAACCTAGGAGGCTGATATCCCTTCTTGAACCACTCGTTATTAATGAGCTCTGTGATAGTTATTCTCTGAACAAAGCCACAAAAATGACATGAGCTATCTATCATGTATTTTTTTGTAAAGAATGGAGGCTGAAATGATGCCAATGAAGAGCAGAACATACAGTGCTAGGGTTAGGATCTAGTATTTTCTTGATGAGCTTCTTTGCACTTGTGGAGAACCAAGATGGGCAACTGAAGTCCGCTTTGAATATCTGCATAAACAGTCAGATTAATTTTCAAGCATCCATTAGGGTAAACATAAATCAAGCACTACTTGTCATGGTTAAGAGTGACCGACCTTCTTGTAAAGTGACATGAGGTTTGAATCTTCAAACGGAAGGTAACCCGCCATGAGGACAAAGAGAATCACTCCACATGACCACAGATCAGCCTTGGTTCCATCATAACCTTTGTTATTTATAACCTGCACATCCAGGAGTATCGAAACGTGAGAACAAAATATTCACTTGGATGAAGAAAATTATATAATTTAAGGCATGGATGTAACGAAGAACCTCGGGAGCAACATAATTGGGAGTTCCACAGGTTGTGTGCAGAAGACCATCCTCCTGCAAGTTTACAAAAAAATATGGAAAAATAATGTAAGAGTCTATTTTTTTTATGAATCCAACAGAACATGTTGAACAAAACTAGTTTTTTTTACGACAATAGTATTCATCAACTTGAACAAAAGTTGGCAGTCGATTTACTCACTCGGACTTGTTGAGACAGTGCGCTCAATCCAAAATCCGACACCTTGAGAGTGCCGCTAGCATCAAGCAGAAGATTTTCAGGCTGAAAATGAAAAATGCCATCAGATCAGCCACTTCTTGCCGCACACAGCATATCAGTAAGCACTGCAAATAGCACTCACCTTCAGATCACGGTGATAGACGCCTCTGCTATGGCAGTAATCGACAGCGTTGATCAACTGCTGGAAATACTTCCTTGCATCATCCTCTTTCAGCCTCCCACGCGAAGCCTAAACCAAGAACTGCAGCAAATTAATCACTTGTGCACAGCAGACAGAATAATTCAGACGTAGATAAGCTAGATCAACCACTCACAATTTTGTCGAAAAGTTCACCACCGGTGACAAGCTCCATCACGATGTATATCTTTGTCTTGCTGGCCATCACCTTCAGAAGTACACAGCCATTCAGTGGACATGGACGTAACGTCAAGACAAAAAGGTAAATTTCAGAAAGCAAGAAATGAACAGTTAATTAGTGTAGCGCAACGAAGACAGTTTAGGCAAAAGTTATCATGAATAAATTCTTAGTGGGAAGTAAAGAAAAGCGATTATTCTTGATCAATTTGTACCCTGCTTTCATAATTTTAGGTTGCACAAATCCATAACAACATATATACCGGATTTATCAATCTTTTTTTATAGGAGTAGACAGGATTGATGCTTGGAAGTATGCATACCTCATACATCCGGATGACGTTCGGGTGCCTAATGAGCTTCATGGTCGAGATCTCGCGCTTTATCTGCAACATAGCAGCATCATGCACATCAAAATCAGAACTTTCAAAGTCAGAAGCCAAATTTGATCTCACAACCAACTAACTCTGCGTATTACGGCGCATCACACGTTCCAACGAACACGCACGAGACGTCCGTGTTCGCCTGCTAACGTCAAATCTCGGTAGATGCATTAATTGAGGGCAGAACGCCATTTTAGAACGCTGTTATCGCTGCTAGTTTCACAAAATCTCACGTCTCATCATTCGAAGAAATTCACAAATTTCAACTCATCTCAAAGAAGAAAGTTTGAAGAAAGAGCCGAACGGCGAAAAGTCTAGGATATGGAAAAACCGGAAAGGAACAAGATTTCCCTTTCATCCCAGTCACAAGCTAAAAATATCAGTAAAAAATCAAAACGAAAATAAAGAACAACATGTAATCGAAAGGTTAATCATAAATCACGAAGACAGCAAGAAAAAAAGACCTCCCTTGACAGAAGAAAGGAATCAAATCAAGAATGGAGAAACGCAAAGAAAAATCTCGCCTAGGCTCCAACCGCGAACTCCGAGGAAGAGGTGGAAGAACACTCGGAAACCAATAAAGGTAAGGATAGATTGGATTTGACGGCGCGGAATACCTGCGCGATCATCTTGTGCTTGAGGACCTTCTCCTTGTCGAGGATCTTGATGGCTACATTCTCGCCGGTGTCGACGTTCCTGGCGAACTTGACCTTGGCGAAGGTGCCCTCCCCCAGCGTCCGCCCCAGCTCGTACCTCCCCACCCGCGTCCTCCCGCCGGACACGTTCATCTTCCTCCTCTGTCTTTCCCCTGTCTCCCTCCCTCGAATCAACCCACCCACGAACCAGCCAACACAAAAGATGGCACCTTTACGTTTGACGCGTCCGAATCTATGCCCCCGGAAGCGACTAAGACCTCTTCTTGTCGCAGGGCCTCCACTGCACAAACAGCTCCTTGTCCTCCTCCCCGGGCTGCCGCTGCCGCATGGAGCCTTGTTTTCTCAGTGCACCAAACGCACTCTCGTGATTGCAGGCATGTAACGGATCAGAAACAGGGGAAGACGCAGTGGTTAATGGCGGGCGGGCGGTAGGAGAGGGCAGAAGAAGAGAGAGGCCGAGAGGGGGTATGTATAGGCGGAGGCGGAGGAGGAGGAGGAAGAAAGAGCGCGGTCGCGTCGCGTGACGACCGATGCGAGGCAAGGCGTTTTCCTCGAGCCTTCTCTAGTTCTTGTTTTTTACTGCAGCCTCGTAATTATCTCTGCCCCGTTAATGATGGTAATTAAACCTGGGTTTCAGGCTCGGTAATTGTAATTCCTTTCTGCGTGCGTACTCGTTTGGAGCGTAGCGCGGTAGTGCCAAATCGGTGCAAACTAGTACTCCCCTTCCACGGGGACCGGCTGATATCCATCAATACCGGTCTGATGTACTGTACCGATCTAATACCGGTAAATTCCGGTTTCGATACCGATCAATACTAGCTATACTGGTTTTGATACCGGTCAATACCAATCATACCAGTAGAATTGATAATATCGAACTCTGAATTATATATTATATTTGATTTGATAGTACTACTATGTATTTGAAGTAATATTATGGTCCAGTTTGGAACAGCTTCTGATTGTACAGATTCTGAATTCTCCAAAAATCAAGTGGGTGACATCTTTTGATTCTCTCTGAATCCAGATTTTGGATTCTTCAAGAAGCTTCTCCCACAATCAAAACCAGATTTGTATACAAAATCAGAAACTATCACCCACCCAATCAATCCAGAATCTGCACAATTAGAAGTTATCCTAAATCGAACCTATAAGTGAAATTTGTTGTGCATATAATTAAATATGTGTATATTTATTAATAATATATTATTATATTAAACCCGGAACGGTACATCGGTCTGGATCGGTACCCGAATATACAATTCCAAGAGCTAAACCAGTATAGCATCTGGTACCATATAGATAACTATGGGTAGTGCTCGTGGTGGGGGTGGGCCCAAGAAGAGAGGAATTATTGAGGCCACCGGAGTAAGTGCCCCGATTTGCTCCTGGTTATTGTATCTAGGGATGAACACGGATCGGATAGTTTCCGACCGATTCAGATAATTTTTGGATAAAGATTATGTCGAATCGGATTTTTATCGAATAGTATCGGATCGAAAACGGATACGGATTCGGTAGTTCACTATCCGTCGAATACGGATATGGATCTGGATATTTAAGGGCCGGATATCCGCATATGCATGTGGGCTAGGCTAAGTCTACTCTTTTGGTCCAAAAAGGTTTTTGAATTTCAAAATTGTTTTCTAATTTAATTAATCCATAAATAAAATTTTAATTATTAAAATAGGCAAACCGGCTCCAAAAAATTACGAAATTTTTTAGAGAAGTTCCTGACATAATCTATCATTTAACAAAATTATTTTTAAAATTTTAACATCTTTGAAATTTTTCTCAAAAATTCAAAAAATATTTTCTTTAATAGGAAAATATTTTAAATAAGTAGCTAAAAATGCATAAAAACTCATAAATACATAATTTATTATTTTAAATATAATTAAACAAAGAATATAAATCTTGGGTCATTACATGTTCTTCATGAATGTTTGAGCAAATAAAGTAGTTGCTTTTTTTTTAAAAAAAAATTGTGTGTACAATTTAAGAGGTTATCGTGTTCCGATAAATATCCGTGACCGTATCCGATTCGATTCGTATTCGCTCCGTATCCGTATTTGATATTTTTTATATTCGTATTCGTATGCGGATTATCCGTATCCGTATCTGCATCCAAGAAAAAAAATAAAAATAAACATGATAAAACCATTATCCATCCGTTCATTGCTAATTGTTTCTCCTCATGTGTTTTGACTCTCTTTGTTACCTACTAGATTGCATGAAAGATAGAGGCTGTGAGTTTCTGGGGCGCTAGAGTGTATGTAGGGTGCAATCGGATTAAATAATTTCCGACCAATCGACCGATCGGATTTGTTAGGATCAGATTCGGATAGTTTTTTTTGGATAGTTCTAGGATTCGAAATCGGTTTCGTATATTTTTTCGGATTCGGATTCGGGAGATCGCTATCCGTCGGATCGGGATATTCCGAACCAATTTTCGGATATATCCGAATAATGAAAATCGGATATCCGAATCTACAGCCCCTCGACGCCCGATCGACTCCAGCACAGCCCATCTCCGACACCTCTATGCACACCGCCGTCCACACGCCTCAGCCTTCCACTGCCTCGACCGTCTGCGCTGACACCGCGACGTCCTGCCATTTCCCGCGCCGCTCCAGCGCGTCCTTCACTCTCTGTTGCCCAGCCTCTGCCACTGGCCATCTTGGCCTCCAGTTGCCTCGATCGCCTGCGTCGGTCGCCAGCTTCCTGGTCGTGTTCTCTAGCCAACACCGGACCGCCTCGGCTTCCAACGTCGGTGCGCCGTCTTGTCTAAGGCGCGGCACCGTGACCAACGCCAGCCCGGTCTTCGGCTCACGCTAGCCTCCACGCTAGCTTGCGGCTCCGCGAGGCCACCGCTCCTCCGCCCCGCTTGGGTCAACCACCCTGTCGGCCCCAATCGCCAGCACGCACGCGCCTTCAGCCGCTTGTGGGCTCAACCGAACAGAGATGTGATTTTGATCGGTTGGACTCCAACGAGATCCAAAGGTGGATTTAATCAGTTTTTGAGTTCCATTGGCTTCTGCCTGTCTTTCGGCTCGACTTCTTCTGTTTTTTTTGGTTCGGCTGTCACCACCACCCAAGACTAGAGGAGTCATTTCATTTGATGACAAGTGTCCACAATAAGCTTGATAGCTTCAATGCGCTCCTTGCTTAATTAATTAACAGCAGCTTAATTAACTTGTCAAGCTTTTCTCTATTGTGAATTGAATATTCAAATGAGAGCTGTTTTTACACATGTTGACGTAAGGAAAGAATTGTTTTTTATCCCGATGACTGTTCCAATGTCAACAAAAGTGAAATTTTATTGTAATTCTAATTATTGACGGTATTTATGCAAAGTTTAGGGAATTATACCTATTATTTTGTGCTTATTATTGGTGGGATATTATGTGCAAATTTCATGTCGCTAGCCTCCGAACCCCGTCCATCGTTGCCGCGGCACGGTGGAGCCGCGCACCCGCGGCGTCGAGCCGGCTTCGATGCAGGGACCCCGAGGTGCTGCTCTCGCCAGACCGGCTCGACCACAGATCGACTCCAGGATGTGAAGATGATGACGTGGAGCGTTCGTTTTCTCGTCGGACAGCTTATACGAGCGCAAAGGACCAAAAGCATTGGTTTCCTCGACTAGATTGTACGTCATGTGTCTCTAATCATCTGCAAATGCTATGTCCGTCGTTGTTATATTGTAATAGTGCGCTCTAGATTATTCGTTCAAAAGTTTATAAGTTGTTCTTTTTGTATGTGTATTAAAAAGATATTAAAAATAACTAGATTACCTCTAATTATTATTACTAAGCACTATATTCAATGCATGCATGTATCTATTTTCGCGTGATACCCGATACCATATCGATTTCGCTCCGTATTCGATTCGAATCCGCGCCGTATTTGTATCCGAGACTATCGGAATCCGACAAAAAATATGATTTAGGATACGAAAAAAACGATATCCGATCGAATCCGAGTCGATTGCACCTAGCTATGTGATGTGCTCCACTTCCTTTTCAAAGGGAGTGTACGGTGCTAGACTAGTGTAGGTGTCTCTAGTCTAGGTTCTTCATATACGGTGACTTCGCGATGGCTGGTGACAATATGTTGCGCTCTTGGTTTCATGTGTTGGTGGTTTGTACTCGCGTGACGGATGACGTCTTTCTTTCTTTCTTTCTTTTCTTATGTTAATCTGCAAAACTGATGTCACATATAAAAGCATACAAAGTAAACAAATTATATCATACCTCTACTATTGTTAGAAACAATCCCGGTCTGGGAGCAGTTTGAGCCGCCTTGAGCAGCTTGCGGCTTGAGCTGGCTCGAGCCGATCCGCTTCGCCAAAGCTCCTCAGAAAATAATAATAATTACATTTAGGTCTTTTTGACCATTTTTTACGAAAAGGAAGATCTCAAATAAATACCAAAAAAATATAATTACGTTTAGATACTTTTACCATTTTTTGTGAAATGGGCCTTTCGTTTCCGCGAAATCGCGAATCTTTCGTGAGAGGACCCCGAATAAATACGAAAAAACGCAATTACGTTTATATCCTTTCAACCGTTTGCCGAATAAATGCGATAAAAACACAAATACTTTTATATCCTTTCAACTATTTCGCGCATTTTCTCGATTTGTTAGCGAGGGGAGCGGCGGTCGCGGCGTGACACGCCGCGGTGACTCATCTAGTATCTATTAAGCATGGAAAGATTCCAGCGCAAGGAGGGGCGCCACGTCATCTGGTTTTCGGAAAAGCCCTCTGGAAAATTAGAAATCGTGGATAGGTCCTTCCACCGATTAATTTGCGAAAAGACCCGTGGTTCCGCGAATTCGACACGGTTATCGGTTCTTTAAACTCGAAAGATTTAAAATTACATTTATGTCCTAGTTTATTTTGCAAAAAGGACTCATGGTTCTGCGGATTCGACACGGGCGTCAGTTCTTTAAACCCAGAAGATTTAGGGTTACATTTAGGTCCGGTTATTTTGCAAAAAAACCCATGGGCCCGCAAATTCAACACGGACGCCGGTTCTTTAAACCCGGAGGATTTAGATG
This sequence comes from Otatea glauca, assembly GCA_036346275.1. Taxonomy (NCBI): domain Eukaryota; kingdom Viridiplantae; phylum Streptophyta; class Magnoliopsida; order Poales; family Poaceae; genus Otatea; species Otatea glauca. Next base: position 32,154,372 of record CM070724.1, on the reverse strand, counting down.
TCCGGTTATTTTGCAAAAAAAAAACGTGATCCCGCAAATTCAACATGTCTGGTTATTTTGCAAAAAAAAATATGATCCCACAAATTCAACACGGGTCTGGTTATTTTGTAAAAAAAAAATTTGTAGTCTCACAAATTCAACATGGGCGGCGGTTCTTTAAACCCGAAAGTTTTAGAATTACATTTAGATCCTTTTACCTTTTTACAAAAAAAAAATCAGGCTAGGATTTGCGCGGCGCGGCGTAGCGCGCTATACTACCTAGTGTAACATACGGATGCATGGCTTGTCAATGCTCCATCTATATTTTGCCACTTTTTAAATTGCATGACTATTATTAAGAAATGCTACGTCAATTTTTTATGTAAAAATGACGATAAACCTTTTCCTTAACCAGAGGCAAATCGGTTTACAAGTAATACACGTATTAATTGGTGTAGACTATTCCAGCTATTTTGTCCATATATCTTGACTTTACTCTAGGTTCGATGGTTTTACATGTTGGTGGTATTACATCTTTGCGTGATAGATGACGTCTTTTGATTTTGCCTTCTGCTAATTGTATAGTCTGCAACAACATATATAAGCAAATAGAATAAATATAACAGATGGACGACTTCTTATTGTTTATTTGTATTTGAAATGTTTTTTATTGTTGCTAATTGCATGACAATCAACTAGATATGTCGTATTGCTTTTTTTGGACGTCTACAATTCATGTACAAGAGAAGCATCTATACCCCTTTATAATGCACCTAAGCAAATTTTTTTGGACGTCTACAATTCATGTACTGGGAAGTGCAGTGCAGTGCAGTGCTCATCTGATGATCTGATCATATATAAAGGAGCACGCGTGCGTGCATGCGATTGCCATGCTGTCGTGAGCCGCTAGACGCTAGATCTCGTCGTCGGGCTATTTTCGGGAAGCCAGCGTGGCAGTTAAAGGTCAAAATACGGACATGTGAAACGGGCCGGGTATCATAATTTTAAATGCTTGAATTCAAATTAAATTCGAGTATATTTTTTTAAAACTTTCAGTTTTAGGTTATATACACATCTATAACAATTCAAATGAAACACATACCTTTGAAAAAATATACTCGAATTTAAAGATTTGAACAAATTTAAATAACATGTTTTGCTGATTTATATATATAATCAGCAAAAACCTACAATCAAAAAAGAAAACTCTAATTTGAATTTCAGTTAGTAAACTGGTTAAACTCAACATCCTAAAAATTTCAAAAAAATTCTTATGCAAATACATAAGGAAAATACTCGTTTTAGATCATAGTGCCTTAGATAGTTGTAATATACGTACATACATATATATATATACATAGATATATACATATATACATATATATAAAAGAGGAGTTGGCCGTCGTTCCCTTTCCAACGTCGTCCCAACCCCAGTCACTGCAGCCTTCATCCCGTCCAAACCGTCCCGAAAAAGCCGACTTTCCCCATCTATATAGGTACAGCTCGTGCCCAGCCACCCCCAAACCCCATCCCCACCCGCATGACACGATATCCTCACCTTGCCACATCCGCCTAGCCCCTATCACTGTGGTCTGCGGGTCATTGCCACGCCTTGTCGATCGTGCCCCACCCCGCCTCTAATGCCGCTCGGCCATTGTTCTCCACCGCCGCAGCTCGTCGCCTCGTGCCCACCACTCCTACCCCCGCCCACCTGCCGAGGCCACGGCGTCGCTACCCCTCTGCGGCCACCCCACCTTGCACCTACCACCGCACCACCCGCTGCCTACGGTGTGCACACTTCCCACAAACCCATCCGCACCAATGCCTCAGCAGCCGGCACCATCCCCAATCACCTCCTCTGCCTTCCTAAACTTCTCACCACCCTCCCATATTCAACCACTTGGTAAGGAAGCCCTAACTTGGATTTCTTCTTCCAAGTGTTCTTCTTCTCGTCCTTAGATGCATTCTTTACTGACACCTTGAGCAATCGAATCCTAAATATTTCCTTCAGGCATTTCATCTGGTACTCCAATCCATCCAGTTAGTTAGTTGCTGGATTTGTTTGCAATGATGTACTAATATAATCCATCCATCCATGCGGTTTGATTTGATTTGGTTCTATTTTGTTATTCAAGATTCTTAGTTCGTGTTCGAATTCAACTGTTTGGGTGTTGATTCCCGTTGTCGTGTTTGCAAATTTGTTCAGAGTTGACATCAGTGAGGGTTTTGTAGCCAATATAGTGAGTAGTTCTTGTCTTTGTTTCTTCTCTACCTACCGTTGCTAGGATCGCATTGCTTTGGTTATCGATTTTTTCCATGTTCTTGTGCAGTTCTCCTTTTCCTACTTTAAGGAGTTCGTGGGGAAGGAGGTGATGGCGGAGCTTCAGAATGACTTGGCCATCCGCGGGATGCTCTACCCAGTGGATGATTACCTCAACATCAAGCTTGAGAAGAGTTGTTGACTAGGACAAGTACCCCTACAAGGTATGTGTGATGCATGCCTGCTGCCTTGATTATCCATTTGTTCCAGTGAATTTTTTTTTCCCATTAGCTGCTTGTTTGTATAGGCGCTTGGGGGGTCGATGTCTTAATATTTCCTTAGTTGTCTATTTTGTCCTTGTTCAAGCGGGTTAGATGTGTTGATCGATTTAGGAAACACAGGGATAGTTGTCCTCGGCTTTTCGTTGTAGTCTGTTGTAGCTACTTTCTTTTTTCTAGTTTATCATATGCAAGGCCATTGAAGTGTATATGATTATCATTTTGTAGCATTCATGCATTACAAATATAATACGAGAGTTTGACTTCGTATATTACAAACATTTTTGTTGTTCTCATACGAAACAATGTTATTCTGTTCTAGGACATTATACCATAACTAGGAGTTAACCATATAAATAATTCCTGGCTTGTTCAAAAAATGTGATGGAAGGTGCTCTGTTAGTTGGACTACACTCTCTTCCCTTATACTTCTCCTGTATATATTGTCTATTGCTGACAATAAACTATTTCTTTGATTACCTGAAGAACTGATGACAAAAATTACATTAAGCCATGAAAAGACATGCTTTAAGATACAATCAATTATCACCATCTTTTAGTTTGTTGATGTTGGTAGTTGGTACTAACAATGAGTAATTGCTTAATGATGAGTTCTACATTGGGTTTTGGCAAAGATGTGCTACTGGTGAGCTTTGTGCATGTACAAACTTTGCCTGGAGTAATTAAGGTTTTAGCAAAATAATTGACACTTAAGATCTAATCGCACATTGTCCTTGATGGCGGAGTATCATGAGCTAATAGAAAAGAGTGCCGTTAAGCAAATCTATGGTGAGAAAGTTCTCATCCGGTTGGTCCGCACTCTGTAATTTTTTGTTATATATTGATCAATTTTACTTATTGTGAGAAGAATAGTGAGACTAGATCTTCCTTGTGCCAGTTTGAAGACTTCGCCAATCATAATGCATTTGATTTGTTTGCAAAATATAGCAAGTCATCTTGTTTTCAATGATGATATCTAGGTAAACGAACTACTTGTTTTGTTCTCGCTGTAATACTTTTAGTTTTATATCAGAAGCTCTTATCGAGTCAATATCCTTATCCTTCATTTTTGTTGTCTTCTATATTCATCAAAAATATATGTATTCCAAGGAACACCATCTGTGGTCCTTGCAGGTATGTTAGCATCAATGAAGGTGGTCAATGGAACCCTAGCAGAGCACACTTATCTGTTCCTCGTTGCTGGTAAGGTTAGTGAAAACTTCTCTTACTTTATTTTTTGCTTTCTGCAGGCTAGAACTGATATTGTAGAACTCATTGGTCTTGAATCTCAAAACAGGTAACTAAATGTTTCACAATATCAATGTGGTGTAGGATAGTTTTAATCCTGGTGCTTACTGCTAAGACTTGCTGGTTTTGATCAATCTATAGACAAAGGCTCCAATTGAAGAGTGCCGCAAGAAGGTTTCCTTGTCCATCTGTTGCCTCCAAGCACGGCAACGGTCTGGGTGCGTGGCAACCGCGACGGGTAAGATGGATCAAAAGTGAAGCTTAGAATTCGTCCCTTTGTGCTCACTACGAGAGAGAAGAAGACAGACAATTCACAATGGCGCCATGATCAAACAAGATAGGGGTGACAACCATCATCTTCCATCCAGCCCCACCAGATACCCACTCTAAAATATCACCTTCCCATCTCCCCATCCACATGTAATAGATGTAGCATCCCAATCTCTCCTACTACTTCTAACTAATCCCCTGCAATTTTTGTTGTCTTGAGGAGGAAGGAGTGGTGCGTTATGGTTTCACGGTGTGCTACATATGTCAAAGGATTGTGAGTTTCTTTGCCGCAACGATCCACCAATCACGATGGTATTATAATAGTGAAAGCCCTCATCTTTATGTACTAACTAGAATGTTTTCTTTGTATTCATATTGGATAAGAAATAACATCAACTAATAAATGTGTACCTTGTTTTATATATCTATACTCCTTTATAATGCACCTAAGTAATTTTTCCTACGTCCACCCTAAATAATGCACCTCATTAGAGATGGTCCAATATTCGTGCACCCAGCAAAACGTCCCCAGAAACTTGCATTCATCAAAATGAACGTCTCAGATCTTTCCTCAGTTGTACTCACCCACATCCGATGGCCATTATTTAGTGTGTCTAATCATCACTGTGGCCCACAACAGACCTCCCCCACCTACATATTTGGAAGGAGAGCGAATCAAACAAGGAAATAAATAAGGAGGATCCGCATGCAAGGAAACCAGACTTGAATTTTTTACTGGCCAAAATTGTACGTACTACATATTTGGAAAGAGGGTGAATCAAACAAGGAAATAAACAGGGAGGATCCGCATGCAAGGAAACAAGACTTGAATTTTTTATTGTCCTGGCATTGTGATCGTATTTTTTCCGAATATGACCCTTCTCGAGACTTTTTACGGATCTAGCCCCACAAAGTTTAATTTCAACAAGCACGGAGAGCGCTGAATTTTTGTTTTTATTTTTATCTAAGGAACCAACGATGCGTGAGTGCCGCTTAATTGTTTTCAATTTTTCTCGCGGAACCAATGCCGCGAAGCAATCGCTTAATTTTTATCTTTTTCCTTGCGGATCCAAATGGTCGGCGAGCGCATTTTATTTTTCCATATTTTTTTGAAATCATCCCTGTGGCCCACAACAGACCTTCCCTCACCTCCAGCATCAACAAGGAAAAGGAAACAAACGCCTTGGAATCAAGGAAAAGGAAACAAGCGTCCTGAAAAAGGAAAGGATCATACATTACGTGCTGGGAAAAGGAAACTGGAAGACGGGGCAGCGCGGTCGGGAGAACGCAGGTCTGAAATAGCTCCACGGTCGCCATCGGTGGCTTTGCCGACGCGGCGAGGTTCTTGGTCACGACCTCATGACATGTGCCTCGGCAAATTTATAATTTAATTTTTTTTTAAATAATTTTATTAAGTACAAAATAATCGAAAGTTTTTTTTGAGAATTTTTCTAGAATTTTTTAACTTAATGTGTTGTCTTTTCAAAAATCCTTCTATATTTAAAAAAATGAAGGCAACTCACCTGTAGCTTCTTTTAGTCAGCACCAGCACTGAGAAGCTTCTTCTCTTCCCTCCCTCCATTAAAGCAAGAAAGAAGCTCCAAAGCTCCATCAATCCCGCACCAAATCTCCTCTTTCCATCTATGGTGTTAATTTCCCAAATTTCGTGCTCTATTGCCAAAATTTCCTCCCAATCTGATTTGATTCCAAATTATGGTTTCCATAAATATGCTTGTTTCGGTGCTATAAAAGCCGGCGAGCTCTTCTCCACCCCATCGCATTGCGTAAATCCTCAAGTGCTCCCTCTTGTAAAGATCGCCGGATTTTGAAGGTAACCTAAGCCATCACCGTCATCTTTCCCGGCGAAATTCATCGCAACCGTGACTCCTCCCCACAGCGCCGGTCTTGCGATCTCGTCGCACCAAGGCCGACCCATCGCGACCGCCGCCACCCCGCCTTCCTCCCCTTGCTCCTGGTTAAGCCCAGAGAGCACGCTGTGCTCTCTGTGGAAGCTGCAAAAAAAAATAATCTAAGATCAGAAAATTCTTTTTTATTTCTCTTTCTTAATTTAAAATCTTTTGGGAGCCCGTTTTCGCCTATTCGACCTCTATTTAGTTCCGTTTTTCTTTCTAAATTCTTTTAAAATTCTAAATTTCTCTTTTATTATTAAGTGTTGTATTCATACTTATCTTCTCATTTAATTGATAAGCGGGTGTACTGTCGTCGTAGCGTTAGCACAGGCACTATACTAGTGAAGGTTGATATCTCTTTCTTTTCTCATGTGCAATACATATAATTGATATCAACGTATAAATGCGAGTAAAATAAATATGACAGATGAACATGTCATTATTATTGCTCCGTCTGTATTTGATTTTCTGCCACCACTAAATTGTATGATGGTCATCTATAAAAGCTACTTATTTTTTTTGGACTTTAAAAAACCCTTTGGTCAATCAAAAAAGGCAACTCGGTTCACATATGCACGTATCGATGTAGGTGATTCCAGTTTTTTCGTCCATATGTGTCTTGACTTTGCTCATTAGCATGATAGATGACGTCTTTCAATTTTGGTACATGTACTAATTTGTACAAGGGGTGCAAATAAACAGTGAATCAAACAAATATGACATTTGGATGGCTTGTCGATGCTCCATCTGTATATAAATCTTTTTCATCGCTACTATTCTGCATGACGACCATCTAGATATGTTATGCCGCATTTTGTTGGAAGCTCTTTGATTGATGCAAGTTGTATATTGTCAAAAAGATGGTGGCCCTAGTGCCTACTTGCTTAGTCCGTAAGCACGTTTACTATTTTCAGTTAATTGGACTATTTTTAGACTTTTGGTAGAAAAAGGGAAGAAAATTTACCGCGGCACTATTGGGAAGGATAACTCTAGAACTACTAGTATAGTGCCTTGTCTTCCGGTTTTCTTTTCCCAGCACGTAATATATGGTCTTTTCCTTTTCTAGAACGTTTGTTTCATTTTCCTTAATTCCAGGATATTTGTTTCCTTTTCCTTGAGATGATGCTGGAGGTGAGGGAGATCTGTTGTGGGCCACAGGGATGAGTTAGACACATTAAACAATGGTCATCGGATGTGGGTGAGTAAAGCTGAGGAAAGATTTGAGAGGTTAATTTTGATGGAAACAAGTTTGTGGAGACGTTTCGCTGGGTGCATGAAGGTTAGGCCATCTCTAGTGGGGTGTATTATTTGAGATAGACGTAGAAAAGAATGCTTAGGTGCATTATAAAGGGATATAGATGGAATCAAATCCCCTCTATCGTGTGGAAAAGAGTAGGCGTTCTTCTTCTCTCCTAAAGTCATAACCATGGTACATATACCATCAGAAAGTAGTATAAACATGTAAGACTAATTCAAGTACTGCGGTGCAAAGTTACCACAATACTTTTGACAGACGTCCTGCATGCCTGTGGCGATTAAGCGCGTTCTAAAAAAAAAGTCAGTGGCAATTAATCTGAAACATCGCTTCGTCCATTGTAGTTTCGACGGCTCGCAAGGAGCTTAAGTAATCCTGTGTACTGTTCAGAGTTGTTCGCCGCCGCGTTAGCCGTGACAAATTGAAGACTTCAGAATGGGCGGCCGGCAGACACGTGCACGCTGGAGTTGCCGACTTCGGGTTAAGCATATCATGTGATCGATGTGGGGTCATTGTCTCTCCAAATTCCTCGTCTCTCTCCCATCTGCTTCGCTTTTTATGTGTAGATATGGAAAGAAATCAGAGGCTACGGATGGGCGTGCGGACTAGTAGTGGGAGCGAGGGTGTTCTTTTCATTTATTTGTGGCGTACCTATTTATTTGAAGGATCGGTAACGACGATAAGAGAGGGATGAATAATCATACAACAAGCTTTTCCTAACCTTACTGGACAGGAAGGGCTAACAAAAAACTTTGGAGAATAAAAAAGGTGTAGAAGAGTCCCACAACATTAAATATTCAGCCTGGAGCGGTACTACCGCAAATCCAAGCCGGTAGTGCCGAAAAGTCAGCACTACCACTCCCCATGGGTGGTACTACCGCTATGAACAGTAAAATCAGCACAAGTTCAAATAAAAAAAATTGATGTAACTTTTGATTGACTGATCCAAAACTCGTGAAACTTTGCATGCACTTTCCTAAGAATGTCAAGAATCTATTCCAACCTTCAATCGTAAGGATTAACGTCAAAGTTCTGACATTTTTCAAAAATACTGAAGGTAGCACCAAAACCAGATCAAGAATCTAAACTTCACCCTGAGCTTGATCGTGGAGATTTGATGACCAAAATAGACCTAGATAATCTCCCATATGTCACAGCAAGTAAGAACCATAAAGAGATTGCTCTCAAAAGACCAAGATCAAGAACTACATCAAAATCTTCCTTCTCAACTCAAAAACCAGTTTCTTAAAGAAACTTGGATGAATAAGAAGAGGCTTGTCTAGACGATTGGGAGATGATCTACAAAGGGTACATCCATCAATCATTCATCCTTGGCAGCACAAGATCAAGCAAGAAAGAAACCACAAGAAAAGATCAAAGAGTAAAGCAAGAAGAAGATCAAAACTTGAGCACGAATTTGATCTTTATTTCAGAGCAAGATGGATGATTACAAAACCTCTCACCTGAGGGAAAAGCTCCCAAGGAGCAATCACATACCCACACAAGAACACCAAAATCTTGTGAGAAACCCTAACTCTCTTGGTGATTAAGTCTAAGGTCTCAAAGTCCTCACCTCCCACTGAATCTCCTTATATAGTGGAGGCAACCCTAACCTTAAACCTGGACACTAAAATGGATACTATCCGCTCTTATATGGGCTAACCAAAAACTCAACAACCTTAACGGGTTTTTCACTTACACAAACACGTTTCTCAAAGCGGCTATTATATTGATGCCAAATCCGCTCCACAAGTTCGAATTTATGTCAAAACCCACTTTGGCTTGACCTAAACCATTTAGGCCACCGCCGCGGATTTTCAAACCGCCTCAGCCGCTGGTATTGGACAAATTACTAATTTGCCTTAATGGCCGGTCTTCCTTCTCATCTAAGCATCGCCATGCTTCTCGCTTTTCGCATAGCCCCAATGACTTGTTGCCAAGCCTCTCACGCGTTCGGATTCCTCTAAACCGTCCTCGCTTGCAAGTGGGTCCAAGTCACTCGACCGCCACGTATCCTTTTCCGCTTCATCATGACGGCATCGGCTTCCTTAACTGTTCTAGACCTTAACTTCTCCCTGAGCTTAGTCCCGATCCATACCGTTGCCCGCCATGTCCATCACCAGTGCATCATGTTTCGGTTCGTTGTCTTCCCGGCTTGCAACAACTTTTTGGCCTCAATCATCTTTCGGCGTCTCTCAACCGTTCTGTACCTCAGCTCTCCTAACCTAGTCCCGATCTTGTCTTCGCCTAACCATGACCTAGCCTCAGAGTCCTGCAACCACACAAACAAAAAACACATCACATAGCGTTGTTCACAAATATATGCAATTAAATCAACAAAATTTAATTCACATCTCGCTGAAAAATCGGTACTACCGCCAACCTGGGGTCGGTAGTATCGTTCGGCCGGTACTACTATCCCCCATGGCTGGTAGTGCCGCTCCCTGGTAATACCTCTCCTAACAAGCCGGTAGTGCCGCTTTACTATACCACAGAGGAACACCTCTGTGAAAAAGCTACCGCTCCTACGGCCGGTGCTACCGCAGGTCGGCACTACAGCCACTCCCAGGCCGGTAGTGCTGCCCTGACCCGACCGCTTCTCAAATTACTTCAAATTCGAAATGGAATTCAAAACAAACTCAAACTTGAGCACCACATACTCAAACACTGTCAATAACTCACTACAAATATAGATAGACCTCCACATAATCTTTCATTATTTAAAATATATATACGTGTGTATATTCAGTGAAAAACTATATGCCAGCGTTTTGTGAGACCGTGGAGCCTCTACAATTTTTTTAACGTGTGGTGTGTGTCCCTTCTAGTACTCTAAAAGAAACAAAAAAAAAAAGAAATGAGAGGATTAGGAGAAAATTGTATCTTTCGAAAAAAAAAAGATTGCACATGTCACGGTTCGGTCCATACAACGTTGAGAGATTAATTATAAGGAATTAATCCTTAATACTACTGTGAGAAGCAATTAATTGTTAGAGACCAATCCCTGTACTGACACCATGGCTGCTATCTAGCTAGCGACCTAAGATATGATTACTTCAGTTCTTTTGAGTGAGTCCCTCTAAATTAAGCAGATAAGTGAGATAACTAATCTCGGAGGACCTGTAAATAAAATTGCATTTGTCTTTTGAGTGAGTCCCTCTAAATAAAATGAGTCCCCTTCAAATGGATTTGTCATTTCCACCGAAACTCCATAATACGTTCGAGATGCCAACTTCGTTTTAAGTGGTACACTAATCTACATTTCAAAAGGCACAGTTATATAGATTACGACTAATTGCATGCATAATCTATAGGGAAACTTGCTCTATAACACTCCTTTTTTGTCACCTTGCAGACATACCGCTCCCATTTGCCACTTCCCTAAAATAGTTCTATGTAACTTTTTGGACCATTTTGCCCTCCTACATTCATCTTCCTCTTCCGAAGTTCCAGTCCGGTGACTCAGCTGTCTTCTTCCTCTCCGACAAAGTTGCAGCGAATAGAAACTATCACCTTCTCCCGGGCAGCAGCGAGGGAATCACGTGCCATCGCTTCCTCACCGATCATCGTTTTGCTTTCTGCTCACCGGCGTGAACACGGGAGGAGGAAGATGGAGAGCGGAAAGAAGAGGATAGGGAGGGAGAGGAGGTAAGGGTAAAAATGTCCGAAATGCTATTGAAGCAAGCCTTGCAACCTAAAGAGTGCTATGAGAGCAAAGAAAAAAAAATTGAGTGGTATGTTTGCAAGCTATGAAAAAAAAATGCTCTGAGAGCAATTTTACCTAGTCTATATATGCATTAGATTATTACAGAAAAGAATCTACTCTGCCAATTTGCTATGGTATTGTGTTATTGTTAGCAATTGAGCATCTGATTTTGTTTCATGGGTAGATGGATGGATAGGAACCAGCCAATCTCAAATTTATTCGATCGGATATCACTATATCATGTGATCGATGTTGGGTCTCTGTCTCTCCAATTTCTTCACGTCTCTGCCATCTGCTTGGTTTTTTATGTGCGCAAACTTATGGAAAGAAATGGGAGGTTGGGAGTGTTGGAAAATTAACATGGCATAACATTAATTTAATTCTAAAGATACGCAATAAGAATATGATAAATATTGCGTCTACAACATGGTTACTAGTAGCCGGCAAATTGACAAAACATGCTAGTAAAGAAAACATGCCTACACATGCTAGATAGCCCAAAAGATACATAGATGTAAACAAAACTATCATAGCAGCATGCATTCTCAAAAGATCTAATCACAAAATGCCTAGTCCAGAACACTTACTGAGGGCTTGACGAAGAACGGGAAGCTGCGCAGAAGCGATGCGACGAACGAAGAAGAAGACGAGCAGTCGCGCGGTGCGGCGCTTCCCAAAAACCTGATCGCCAGTCTCCCGTGCAGGCGTCAAGTTACCGGCGTCGAAACGGAGACACTGCTCTCCCTCACGCTTGTTGCACGACAAGCGAAGGGATCGGATGACTCGAAAGCAGCAAGAACTGAAGGAAGCGTTGGAGAGAACGAGATTGATTTCTGTCGCGCATCTTCTCACGAACAGGGACGTCTCCCTTAAGAAACTGCGAACCGAAACTGCCTCGCGAAAAACCAGCCGATCTGCCACAATTCCAGGAACCGCCCCCTGGAATCTCGCAACGTGGGCGAACTGACTAACCGCACGAAAACATGCGTCTCCCCGAGTCCGCAGCGCCACGTTAGCAGTCGAGGTGTAAGGTGATGTGGCATAACCGGTACACGTGGCAAAAAGGTTATGTACACTTAGCACGTCTCAGTCACGGTCGCGTGTCGAAGTCACAAGTCACGCGATAAACACGCGATATACGCGCGCGTGCGTGCGTGCATGTACATAGCTTAGCAAAGCCAACCATGTGTACCTCTAGCCTTGCCACCAACTCATACTAGAGTCAATGCATGAACTCCCCTTATATGTTGGTTGCACTCTACCTAGCTAAGCAATATGGTACTAAAGACCATACACTCAACTCAACACCCTTTTGACTTCTTCCAATGAATTAATTCAGCATTAATTCCAACAGGGAGAACATAGTATCTGTACAAACTAGATGCACACGGGCCCACGCGTTACTGCGGACGGAAGGAATCATTAAGACAGGTAGAGATTTTGAGTGTTTTTTCCCGGGAAAACCTCCCAAAAGGAGGAGGGAAGTGCTGATCTTTTTTTGGGAAATATTTCTTTAGGTTTTTTCAAAATATTCTTTTAAAGTTTAGAAAAATTACATAAATCTAATTTTTGTACAGTAGCTCAGGCATGCTCTCAAGACCCTTTTCACAAATTCTCTAAAATTTACAAATTTATTAGCCCAATTAAATTAGTGAAGTTGCTTTAAATGCATTAGTAGCATTGTCAGATTTTTAAAAATTCGTATACGTTTGATCATATTTTGAAATTTTTACAGTAGTGTAGGCATGCTCTCAGGGACCTTCTCAAAAGTTTTCAAGAATTTATAAATTTAGTAGCTTAGTTAAAGCAACGAAGTTGCTTTAAATGCATTAGTAGGATTGCCAGGATTTTTTAAAACCACACAAGTTTGATCATAATATGAATTTTTTATGGTAGGCTATGTACGCTCCGAGGACTCTTCTCAAAAAATTTTAAAAAATTACAACATGATTTAATAGTTCAATCAAATGATTAAACCAGTAAAGCTGCTTTAAATGTATCAGTAGCACAAGTCACTGTTGAGAGATTAATATTTGAATGAAGGACTGACACATGGCTGCTATCTAGTGACCTAATCAAGATGATTACTTCACTTCTTTGCTTTATTCAGAACTAAGCAGATGACTAATCTACGGGGACCTGAAAATTAAATCGCATTATTTGTGTTCTGAGTGACGGCGTCTACTAAATTTAATAAACTACCTTTTCTTTTCTCATTTCACTTCAAAATCGCACGTTTACGCTGTTACCAGAGCTAGCTAGTCACGAGATAAAAATCTGATCTACTGACAATGTGATTCCCAGAGTAAGTCAATGGCTGAAACGTTTCGACGTCAAAGGCGGCGCACACCACTGTGCAGCTACATGAACATGTACAGAACTAGCTCTCATCTCATTGTCGTACGTACAAACTCGTGGAAGAATATTCGCTTGCAATGCATCCCGTCTGAATCTAGACATGCATGTATGTTTCAGCGTCAAAAGGTTGGATTTGGACATCGTCCTGCTGCCGTTACACTTCAGACATCGGCAGAAGTAAGGGGAGAAGAAAAATAAGTCAAGAATTGCAGCTGCACCTGCACGATCCAACGAGCCCTACACGATGGTAGCTCCTCCATGTACAACCTGATCAAGTTAGCCAGTTGATAGTACGTAGTAGTTGGCAATTGGGTTGCGCTAGCACGTCGTCAGATGTCGCATTACATCTGTAGACCTGACCAAAATCCCTGTCAATTAATGGGGTTCTTTTTTTCAAAGGTAACTAGTATAGTGCTCTATCTTCCGGTTTTCTTTTTTCAGCACGTAATATATGGTCTTTTCCGTTTCTAGAACGTTTGTTTCATTTTCCTTAATTCCAGGATATTTGTTTCCTTTTCCTTGAGATGATCTTTGGAGGTGGGGAGAGATCATTGTGTGCCACGAGGATGAGTTAGACACATTAAATAATGGCCATCGGATGTGGGTGAGTAAAGCTGGGGAAAGATCTGAGAGGTTAATTTTGATGGAGGCAAGTTTCTGAGGACGTTTCGTTGGGTGCATGAAGGTTGGGCCATCTCTAGTGGGGTGCATTATTTAGGGTGGACGTAGAAAAGAATGCTTAGGTGCATTATAAAGGGGTATAGATGCTGGCACTTCTAGCATTTTAGAAATTTGAACAACTAATAATGTATTTGTTGATTTTGCACGGCTTATCCATGCAGGATAATTTATTATAAATAATGTAAATGTGTTGTAGTTGCAATGCATATATGGACTCTGTATTACGGGTTGGGGGACGTGCCAAATAAGAACTAGTTTTAAAGTAGAATAATGAGAGGTATCAATCTTTGCGTTAGGATTGGTTCCATATATAATACTTTGATCAAATATGAAAAGCCGCCAGAACTTTTCGAAGAACCCCTGAATTGTTCCACTTTACACTTATACTTTTTATATACATTGACATTCTAAGATTTGAACTATTCAAAGTTGATATGGCGACTAAGGATATTCCATTTCATTATCCTGTTTTAAGCCTGTTAGGTGCACCTTCTATTAACTGTCACCAAGTTAAATTTCACAAATTTTGTGCTGTAGTAGCCAATTAGCAGAAGATGTTAAAGCGCATTTAAATTTTAGTAAATCATTCACTTATTAATATGAGTTACGAGTCCACATCAATTGGATTTGTCATTTCCTCCAAAAAAAAACCCATAATACATTAGAATATCCCTATATTTTATTATACCCAATTATTGATACGTGCGTATACTTGACCGTACAAGCAAATCCCTTGCAGAACAAAATGAATTAAGTGTACGTGAAGAATAACATGTATATCCCGGCGTCGTTAAAAATATAACATGTATTTTAACTTTATACCAGGATTAAGAGGCGGTGAAATTTATAAAGATACGGGAGAAAATAACTTAGATACCCCTTATAATTGTCTTAAAATATGAGTGAGAATACTATGTATGTGTGGTAATGAATAAATACATATGGTTGAGAGAGAATAAATAAGTATATAGTAGGAAACACTTTATTAAATTTATATACAGATCTTATATTCTTCCGTTAAACTTTAGGTCTTATATTTCTCAATTGGGTGAATATCGTGTACTCGTAGATAAAATATTAATTGTTATGTATATTTCGCACATTAACAAAAACGTGTACACCACGACCACATATGTGGATATAAGTATTTGTATAATCGATCCACTCAACTTAAGCACGCATTTGAATGCGTAGTACTTCTTTTCCTAAAATATGAACATCTGCTTAACTAACTTGAAAGACTTAGAACTTAGACCAGAATTTTTAAAATGACACCTACCATCTGTCCCTCGAGGGAAAAAAAATACAAAAACAATTATACAGCCGCCAGGGTTCTTCCTCGCAGTTTCCCCTAAGAAAAACGTTGTAAACAACAGAACAAGAACGACTGGGCAGATGCCATATGGTCTCATAGTACCTCAAGAGATACAAAATCAAAGCTTGAGCACGGTAGCATGGAGCCAAAAAATTGTAATTAGCTTTCACGAGTTCTTGTGGTGGGCAGCCGATATATCGGTGCAACGTGGATAGCAATTAGAAGTCAGCAAAAAGTCACGAGTAGACTATCTAGCGACAGGCTTGTGCCGTTGGACTCGCAAGTCTTACCATTTGCAGCAATCATTGTACTAAAAAATTGCGCCCCATAGGAGGCAGATTGCAACGTGACAAGAAAGCGATAACTGTCAGGATTAGTTCTGATTAGAGGAATTTTTTTGGGTGTATTATACCAGCAGTATATGATAGAGAGTAGAAATTAAATCTAGTCATTGGTTTTCTAACGACTATTCCTACTGCTCTACTGCTGAAAGAAGTATAAATAAATATTAGCTAATCTGATCTATTGGATTAAAAAGAATAAACAGTTCATACTGAATCTAATGTAACGTAGAAGAGGTCACTAGTTAGCCGCGCAGTGTTGCTG
Organism: Otatea glauca; assembly: GCA_036346275.1. Taxonomy (NCBI): domain Eukaryota; kingdom Viridiplantae; phylum Streptophyta; class Magnoliopsida; order Poales; family Poaceae; genus Otatea; species Otatea glauca. The sequence continues at coordinate 32,138,506 of CM070724.1, read as the reverse complement.
GAGCGATCTACACAGCAAGGTGATGCAGACAGATCTACATCGCCGTCTGGTGTTACTTCCCCTCGGCCGGATACAGATTACTACCTAGCTAGATACCAGATATTTACCTGAATACTTGGTACTAGCAAAGCAGAGAACAGGAGGCACTAATCAATAGGGACTGTATTTCTTTTTCACCTACCTGTCTATACTTGCCTGTCGAAAGATGAGATATAAAATGGCCCCATTTCGGAATGGTGAAAGGCTCACTGAGATTCTGAAAATGTCTTCTGTACCAATTTACGTCCAATTACAAGTTTACATAGTCAATTTAGTCTCCGGCCAGACCAATTCAATCTTTGGCAAACTAGACCGTCAATTCAGCAGTAAGAAGTTGAACCCAACGCGTCATCATCCTAGTAAGCAGAGGAAGACAGCACTCGCTGCCACCTCCTGTCTCGTAGTTCAGCACTTCAGTTTGGGGCAGCACCGTACAATGGTTGGCAAGATATTTTGTACCTCACAGGGATAAATATGAGAAGAAATTTTCCCAACACAAGTGGAAATGAATGGAACATTCTGCTACCCTTTTATCCATTCTTGCTGACAAGTTGGTGCTTCACTTTACCTTATCTCAAGATATACACCACATTATTGTCTTAACGTGGTCTCAAATTAAAGCAGCCATACACATTGTATGAGAGCAGTAGTGTGAATCATTAACAAGACCATCTTGCGAAGATCCAAGGTGCATCTCTCTCCTCAAACTGGAACTCGACAACCATCAATCCATTGAGATTTTGTTGACCTTTGAGATGACCCATTGGCTCCACAAGAAAGCACAATTATTCACATTTCACCGTCCAGCTAGCTTTAGGTTGGTGCAAAAGAAAACCGATCGATAAACAAGTAGATATGAAGATTACAGTTCAGAAAGACAAAAAGTTTTGCTTGGTGGAAGACACGTCTTCATCAACAAAAGTGATTATATATACTAGTCGTTAACTTGTACATTCGCATAAGCTAGCTTCTTATATCAAGTCACTTGTGCCCGTTAATTTGGTTTGCATGTGATAGCCACTATAACTTGATTCTGTTAGATGGACGCTAAATCTTTTTCTTTTCTCGATTAATGTAATTTTTTTCACAGTTTATAATTAGTATAAGTAATAGATCTTGTTATGAATTTTAATATTTTTACAATTTAGAATTTTAATTCACATACATCAAATATCTAATCATCCTTTAATGTACCCCTAATTTGTATATTTTTTGGATCGTATTTTGGGTGGATTTTTTCTTTTATTTTTAGGTTGGACTTGTATAAAAATCTATTTTCTATTTCATTTATTGTCATTCCAAATTTTACTTTTAGGGTTTACTTTTCAAATTCGTATGGAAATCAAATTGCTATTTTTTTTATTTTATATTGTAGATTTTAGTTAATTTGGTTTGTACTTGACAAAGACACACCCTATAAAAAAATATAGTGCGTATTTTTTAAATGGTCTTGTTCATACATATAGGTTGTTTTTCATATTCCAATAAAAATTAGTGCGATCAATATCACCTTGGTCTATGTACTAAGAGAAAACACGCCTAACAAATATCTAACTTTACTTTATATCCTCTATATGCATGTATTGTATAGTGTTTATAGACAATAATAATGGTTATTCTAGTCATTTTCAATAATATCTTGGCCAATGTATCGAGAGAAAATCGCTCTACAAACTTGTAAGAGTAAGTAATTATTATTCTGAATTTTTTTATTTATGATGTTAATTAGGAGGTTGTACAAATCAAATCTCTAATCACCTGTTTAATGTTTATTCTGAATTTGCATATCTTTTATCATACTTGGGGTGGATTTCTTCAGTTTTAGCCTGGAATTCTTATGAAAATTTATATTTATATTTATCATTATTCTAAATTTTATTTATAGGGTTTACTTTAAAATTCGTATGAAACATAGACTCTTTTTTTATTTTTTTATTATTTTTATTCTATTTTTTTATTATTTTATGGATTTACTTCAAAAATCGTATGAAGTCAAATTGCAATTTTCATTAATTTTTTTCCCAAATTTTAGTTAATTTAGATTGTCCTTGATATGGACTCTTCCTTTTAAATTAAGCCATTATAGCTCGGTTATTTGTTATTCAAAATTTTAGGTAATTTGGCTTGTACTTGATATATTCTCTTTGTTTTAATTACCTAATTTTTATTTAATTTTTATAAAAAAAATTAAATATTTATGGATTTACTTTGAAAATTGTATGGAAGTCAATTTGCTAATTTTCCTTAATTATTTATTCCAAATTTCAAAATATTTAGATTGTGCTTGACATGTACTCTTTCTTTTAATCTAAGACGTTATAATTTCAGTATTTTTTATTATAAATTTTAGTTAATTTAGCTTATAATTGACATGGACTCTTTGTTCTAATTTGCTAATTTTTATTTAATTATTATTATAAAATTTTATATATTTATGGATTAACTTTGAAAATTGTATAGAAGCCAAATTGCTAATTTTTCTTATTTCTTATTTCAAATTTCAGTTAATTTATATTGTACTTGACATGGACTCTTTCTTTTAATCTCAGCCATTATAACTCGGATCCAACAGGTAGACAAACAGATCTTTCTAGTTAACGTGAGAGCTTTCTTAGATTGCCTAATTAGTATATGTATAGATAGATAGATGTATAGATACAAGATCAATATCTAGTGTAAACTACTCTTATCATGTAAAATCTGTGAAAACTACATGTACAATTTTTTAAAATTCACAAAAAATTACCATACGTAGGAGAGGTGAGTTTTTACAACTCTATAAAATTTTAAAACCAAAATCAATATCATTTGAAAGATATGAAAAAGACAAATTCAACCTAAATAGTGGTTTTTCACCGTTAGCACTATTTATATTACTACTTGTTAAATTCAAATCTTTGAAATGCGATTGACTTTGGTCTTAAAATTTTACAAAGTTATAGAAGCTTACCTCCCAACTTATGGTAATTCTTTGAGAATTTTTGAAAAATTATATATGTGATTTTCACGGAGTTTACACAGTAACAATGGTTTAAACTGGATATGTTCCTATATATATATAATACTTGACATGTACTCTTTATTTTAATCCAAACCTTTATAACTCATACCCGGCAAATAGATAGCCACATCTTTCTAGTTAACGTGAGAGCTTCCTCAGAGTGCCTAATTAGTATAGGCATAGAAATTATTATTCTAAATTTTAGTTATTTATGGATTTACTTTGGAAATTGAGTGGAAGTCAATTTGCTAATTTTTCTTAATTGTTTATTCTGAATTTCAATTAATTTATATTTTACTTGTCGTGTACTATTTCTTTCAATCTAAACCTTTATAACTTTGATATTTTTTATTTCAAATTTTAGTTAATTTGGCTTATAATCGATATGGACTCTTTGTTTAATTTACTAATTTTAATTTAATTATTATTTTAAATTTTAGTTATTTATGGATTTACTTTGAAAATCATATGTAAGTCAAATTGCTAATTTTTCTTAATTTTTTATTCTGAATTTCAATTAATTTAGATTGTACTTAACATTGACTTTTTTTTAATCTAAGCCGTTATTACTCGGACCCGATAGATAGCCAAATAGATCTTTCTAGTTAATGTAGGAGCTACATCAAACTACCTAATTAGAATAGGTATAGATAGGTAGATAGATATGACATGTTTAATTGTGAACCCCAAGGTTCACAATATCGATATCGCGATTATCGAACAATTTTTTTTTCGAAAATCGGTAAAAACCGATCGAAAATCTGTCAAAAATAGGTAAAAACTAAATAAGTTTGAATTCAAAATTTTTAAACTCAGCATTGCAAAAAAATAAAAAAAATTGCGATTTAACCGATTTTTGAGTAGTTTTCTTCAATTATCGACCAATATTTTTTGATTTTAGAGCCAAAGGCAAATTGGAAAAAATTTAAATTGTAAAATAAAATCTCAATTAATCTACAAAACACCTCATAGAAATTTCAATAATTTTTGAATTCATTTAGTGCTTCTGAAAAAATAAAAAATAATTAATGAAAAGGAACAGAGAAGCTGTCAGATTTTTATAAAAAGTTAAATGCTAGATCATGCTATTGAATTTTAATGGTACAATAAAGAGTTCCCAAGGATCATGTATTAAAATTTTCACAAATATTAGACTTCATTTAATGGCCCTAGAAAATCAAAAATTGAAGAGCATATACAAAGAGTAGCACTGTTAGAATTTTTTAAAAAATGCACAGGTCTGATAATCATCTAAAAATTTTAAAGAATCATTATAATTTCCTCTGGATCTCATACAAAATTTTTAAGAAATATTAGACTTCATTTATTGCCCATAGAAAATAAAAAACTGAATGTTATATAAAAAGACAGTAGCACTCTCAGAATTTTTTTAAAATATAAAAATCTGATAATCATATGAAAGTTTTACATAATCATTAGTACTGCATCAGGACCCCACAAAAAAATATCAAATTTTTTTAACACTTTTTGATAAATGTTCCAAATTTTTTGAATTTGCATTTGAACTTGACTAGTTTATTGAGCGGTTTTTATTGCCGAGCCGTCTCGATACACGCAAAAATCGCAATTTTCAGTTAAAAGTCGATTTTGTGAACCTGGTGATCCCTGCTTTTAGCATGGCCAATTTGTCTCACGAAATCCATCATTATAAACAGTCGCTAGCAAATAGCCCCCATTTGTCGATACTGTTTGTAACAATTTCGTCAGTGGACCATCTTCGTTTCGCGTGTCGCTTAGGATCTAACCACAAAGATATGCTTCATATTATTCCTTGCTTTGATTAATATTATGAACCTCCCAATAGAAAAACTCGTTTGTTGTTGCTGAGTACTACTACACGGTCTTCTCTGAAATGGTTATCAAATGTTTGTGTCATTAATTAATTATTGGTGGTGTCTAGAGAAAACTTGAGCGTTTTTTTGCTAAATATTATTCAAAATTTGAGCCTTTAGATCTAGATTCAATAGAGGAAATCAATTTTCCTCCTCTCCTCCCAACCGAGTATTATTTTTGTCAAGGAGCATTCAATTTTTTAGATATTAGATGTGTCCATTAGTTTGCTCAGTAGTTATTACCGTATGATGTGATATATTGAGGAATACTCCAACAAGAATTATTCTTTTCTGTATGGCCTTTTTACGGCAATTATATACTAGTTTACAAAAATTAAATTATGTAAAAGAAATAATGTTATAATTTGTAAAAATAAAACAAGCTATAAGAAACACAATAAACAAAAACGAACTACTTATTCGTTTATGTTACAACTCCCGATGACAGTAAACAAATTTATTATCCCCTTGTCATATTCTTCACCCGAGAAAAACTCACAAAATCAAAATGTAAAGCACAACGTGGATCATAAAGCAACATCTAATGCATAAAAATACTATTAAGTGCTCACAAGAAAAAAAAACCTCGATTACCATTCAGCAAACACCTTAACTATTACTCCATCTGTCCAATTTTATTGGGCGTATTTTCTTAATGATCTTCTGTAACATCCCAAAATTTGCCCAAATAATATTTTATTGCTTAAATGTGCATTTATGATTTTCTGGAATTTATTTGGATTTTTCTGGATTTATTTGAATTAATTTTAAATGATGAATATTGACCTTTTGTTCAAATCTATTTAAATTTATGCAAAGTTAAAATAAAGTTTTGACAAAAATATTTTATTTAAGTCCAGAATGTCTCAAAGTATTTTTGGGATTTTTCTTGGATTTTTCCAAATAGTTTTATTGCCTAAAACAAGTTAAACGAATTTCTGTATTTATTTAAATTGGGAAAACCTAGAAAATGTTTGGAACAGTGTTGGGCCGGGCCCATCCACCGTGCGTTTGGGCCGGCCCATCTTCTGGAAGCTAGCGCCAGGGGCCGTTAGATTTCGCCATCGGCTCGGATTCCGCCACGTCTTGGCGAATCCTGACCGTCCATCCTGCCACGTGGCACAACTGGGCGTCGTCTTCTCCGACCAGGACTCGGAGTCCGTCTCGTGGCCGCCGTGGACTCCGCACGGCAATCGGGCGAAGCAGCCGGCCCTAGCGCTATAAAAGGAGAGCATGGGCTGCGCAATACCCCAAACGACCGAAACCCTAGGTTAGCCCGTGAGAGCGCTGCCGATTCGTCGTGATTTCGCGAAAGTTTGCTGAGCGCCGCCGCCACGAAGAATCGTCGATTCGCCGTCGTTGAAGTCATCGCAAGGTCCGAGACCGATCGCACCGCTTTCGCCTTCACTCGGCACCTCGCGTCGATCTGCCAGAGCGGCGCAGAGGAGATCACCGAGGAGTCGCCGCCGTCGAGGAAGAAGCTGTCGCCGCCGTCGCCCAAGTGCCCAAACCTTAGATCTGTTCGCATCATCAGGTAAGCAAGGCCGCGGGCATGCCGTAGGTAGTCGGGCTGATCGCCGCCGATGACCCTAGGTTCCTGCGCCACCGCCGTCGACGTGGTTTGCTAGTTCGTCGCCGCGTGTCGCCACGTGGATGACAGATCGGACTGGACAGCGACGTGGCACTGGCGTGGTGTGTCGGGTAAGCAACGCGGTGGCGTCCAGTCGGCATAGTGTGGGACCCGCACGTCAGTGGGCAGTGGCCCAAGCGCGCGTGAACCGGGTGCATCGTGAACCCAAGGAAATCGTGGACGCAGTTTATGGACCGAGGGGACACGTGTCAGCACCGGAGCGCTTCGGACCAGGGCTGACGTCATGATGACGCAATAAATCTGTTTTCGATTTAAAAATAAATCTGTTAATTCTGATTTTCTAATTTCAGTATTTATTTCAAACTTCAAAAGGCTATATCTTTTGCATCATAACTCGGATTTGAGTGATTCAAATTTCTAAATTTTTTTAAAATTGAGATCTATTTAATGGTGAATTTTATTTGATTTTTGGAGTTCATTTTCTCTCTATTTTGGTATTTATTTGCTTTTCTCCTTCGGTACGCGTAGACGTTGAATTGTGCGACGCCGAGGAAGATCCAAAGAACTCAAGAGCAAGTTCCGAACCAGATCAGAACCTATTCTAAGGCAAGTTATGCTTTGATCATGTTGAACCCATGTTTATAAAATTGCTATATTTGTTTTACCCTATTGCATATATTTCAAGTATACAATTGGTTCAAATTAGATTGGCTTTAGCTAATATACCAGATTGATTTATACCCTACCTTGTCATTGTATGCCATAATCCATTGTCACCCTAGATTGGTTCAATATAGTTGGTTAGTAAATATAATCAACATGGTATTGTTAGATCGTATTAGTTGCTTAGCCATGCCACGTCATCACATGTGTTGGAATCATTGATAATTAATCTTGATTAATGGAATATGGAACAATGTTATGAACTTGTGTGTCATGTGGGATCACACGATGAGATTGAGTTGTTGTGGCAAGTCATGTCACGCAACGATGTTGAATTGTTGATAGCACGTGGTGGTTGGTAATCAACTGGGTGATAATCATTTAGATTGGGGCAAGTGACAAGGGGCGAGGATGCCAAGGTGGGCCCGATGGGCAGAGGGTATGTGGATGTCTTGCCTTGATCACTCTAAGGACTTAACCTTGCAAGCCTTTGACCTGAGTTAATCATGCAACCACATGTCTGGTATGGGCCAGCCTAGCTGAGTAATTTACAATATCTTAATTTTGGTACTATCGTGGTCGGTGTGAGTTCCCGAGTTATGGAGTAATTCACATGGCGCAAGAGGGGGGCCCTGGATGTGGTAACCAGTCCCACCAGTGTTGAAACCTTAGCGGGTAGTATCGGGTTAAGCCAGCGCATTGTAAAGCTTTGTTATAATCACTCGCCTTGGTGGTGTTTGGTTGTATCACGTGGGTAAAGTGCATAACCTCTGCAGAGTGTAAAACTATTCGGATAGCCGTGCTCGTGGTATTGAGCAATACTCGGGAATTACAGTTAAGGGTTAGCTTAATTAAATGGACAATTTGGTTGGGATGGCGGAATGCCATGTGGAAGATGGAATTTGACTTAGGATTGGAAACTTGGTTTACTTTAGAAATACTGAATCTATTTATTGTTATTTGTTTTACAGTCTTTACAATCTATTTATTGTATTTGTTCATAAATGCTGCTTATTGCAAAATAACCATGATAACCTATCCATTGGAATAAGCCTTACATATAGTTACATAGAATTGCATTCTGTGCACAACTTGTTGAGTGCTTTAAGTACTCACCCTTGCCAACAACAATAATTAACAATCGAAGAATCTACACCTGTGTTGGAGGAAGAGTTCCAAGAGGACGCGAGTCATTAGGGTCCGAGCCTTGTCGGTTGCCTGTGGTGAACTGATGAGCTATCTACGTTTTCTACTTTCCGCTGCTTAATTATTAGCTTATATTTCCAGTCTTGCCCTGCGTGGCTTAATAATGTAAGTTGGTCATAAGATCATACATTTAGCTATATAAATAAATGAACTATTATTCTATTATCGTTGAGTATGATGTGATATGTACCGATGTTGAGCTGTGTGCACTAGCGTTGATCCTGGGACTAGTGCGGTAAACACAGTGGGTTCGAATCAGTGGATTCGGGTCCTTACATCTTCTCCACAAATATAGGGCATATTTTATGTTTTAATGCAAAATTAGTATGATGTTCCATTTATAGCCCTAATAAATGTTTAGCTTTACTTATATTCTCTACATACATGCATTGAATATAGTGTTTAGAGATAATAATTAGGGATAGTCTAGTCTTTCTTAATATCTTTTTGATTTATATGTCAAGAGAAAATACGTCCTATAAACTTAGGCGGGAACACTGTAGGGAAATATTTTTGTTTCCCTTCCGATCGAAATTAACATCACAATAATTCTACCACGTCCGACTAGATTTATAGGGACTGATTGGATGTATTCCGCTCCAGGTGTCGATCTTTTGGTAAGTAGTGGATGACATTGAGTATTGCGGGAACAAACTAATCATCTTGAGATTGCATTCGTTAAGAGACATGACACACATTTAAGTGAGACATCGAGTAGAACAAGAAAATATAGAAGGCCGAATCAAGCTGTCATTGTCCGCTCGGCATATTCTCCCCTAGGGACTTATCTAGACATAATAGGGAAAAATTAAGTAGAGTTAAACTGATCATTTAGGTTGTAACTTGTTGGAACAAATCAGCTAGTAGAGGAGGTTTTTTTAACACTAGCGAAGAATTCAATGGATCGGAGTGTATGCAGGTGGTCAATGAGGCAGACTACCTTATCCTAGTACAAAGATTTGTTTAACCGTTGTGGCGGTTAGTACGTACTTGTTGCAAAGCTACTAGCTCATGAATATTCAGAGGCAAGCATGCATATTAAACTGCCAATGATTCCAACAATTTTTAAGTGCATTATTATTATCAGTACCGACCTTCCCCAGATGCTGTTGCAGCAAGGAAGCATCGGCAGGTTTGACACTTGGAAGCCTGGCGACGATGAAATTGTAATAATTGGGGGTTTTATAATCGCGAAAGTAACATGGCTTGTATGACTGAATCTTGTGGATAATACTAGTAGTTAAGTAGCAACACGTGGTTTCATGTCAGTTAGTGTGGGAGCCACACGCCAACTGAAGAGTTGATGAACCTAGCTTGGGGCTAGAGATAATTTACCAATGCCAAGATTAAAGGAGACGATTCACATCTTGCACAGATTAAGCCTGTGTGCCATTAGCTAGTATCTCTAATTCTTCAGAGAGGACGCATGCATGCAGGTGGTTGCCGGAATCCATCCATGTCCTTTTGTGACGCTGCAGAGATCGACTAACATTTGGAAGGATTGATCTGTAGCTGCACATGTCGACAGGAGATGTCTGCACATAAGCGGCTTATCATGTGCTCGTCCTGCCTGCGCTTCATGGCGTGATGGCGTGGATACAATCGACTAATATGGTGACGATTATATATATATATATATATATACATACATACATACACAACCATGGTTACAAGTTAGCCTCTTTCTTTCTGACGCCATGCTTTGCCCCTTGAGTACCATGTAAAGCCATTGTAAGTTGTAACAATAGCTATATAGTAAAGTTGAAGGAGACGCGTAGATTAGTTGCCACGTTGGCATTGCATGCTTATCCTCTTCCTACACTGTTCTGGTGACGGGTATACATACGTACTAGTAAAGTTAAAGCGGGCCACGTAGGTAGATACACAAGATTAGTTGCCACATTGGCATATTGTGGTGACTGACAGGTACTAACTGACAGTGTCTGTTCCCTCTCTGTTAAGTTGGAAGTTGGAACTGGGCCGGCAGTAGGGCGTGCACTGGCTCTCTTGACATCTTTGCTAACTCCAAAAGGAAGGTTAGCTCTCCCGATCCCGACAGAGAGAGACTACCAGGCAAAATCCAATCGAATCTGCTTTGGTCATACTTATATATATATGGTCTCTGAAAGGCCGTGGTTTAGTTTCCATCTATGGGCCTCGATTAGGCCTGGTATGGGTTAAAACCAAACCATTTCCAGATCAACCCACATTAGTAAACTCACTTGTCCAAACCAGCTCAACCCACTTATTATCCCTCGTAACCCAACCCAATCCAATCCAAGTAGCATATGAACTCAAATCAAACCTGGGAGTCAGATGTGTGCCGGCCCGTTTGCATTTCAGATTGAAACCTGGGAGCTGCATTGAAGTTTGTAATCAACACTGCCACGCATGTTTTATATGCAAACAGCAATGGAGTTTGTGATCGAGATGGAACGAACAATTTATCAGTAATCGATTTGTCCCGTCATATACACTCGTGGAGAAGGCAGGCGGCTCACCGCTCACTCTAAGCAGATCTGAAAGCGAGCTACCCGCTGACATGATTAAACAGCTTCCTCATACATTACATGTGTCATGTATAGTGAGTGACACACATCATGAATCATGCTTTGCTTCCGTCAAGTGTACTTGATGGAAGTAGTATAGTGCAGTAGTGTACATTCTCATGTGAAATTTCAAAGTCAAAACTCAGATTGTACCACCTGTTTCAGAAGGGGGGAAAAACCATTGAATTGAAATGGGCCTTGTTTCCTTCTTAGTAAGAGGACAGAAATATGCATGGGTCCTGTTTAAGTTCGGTTCTCACGAACCATAGCAGTTGAACTGGAGCCCAAAGGTAACACCCAAATTTATAGAAACCGCACAATTCTCCCAAATTCCCAGTGAAACTCTGCATTCCAAACAGGGCCTTGTCTCAGTCAAGAAGAACATACATCGCTTATGGGTTAACACCTCCCTCATGTTTATTTTGTTCGCTCATTCACCACTGCTGGTATTCCCTTATTGGCATCACACCATACACCTCGCGTTTTACACACAGCGGTCATTAAGCTTATCATTCATGCTATATATATGTACATGTGCAACAAGCTAGTTGATGCTTTTCACCGCTCTAGCTAGCTAGTGCTGTTCCAGCGCGCGGGCACATACACACACAGTAATCAAGGGCATGAAGTCTTCTTCCTTCTCGGTTCAGGTGCTCCTTTGGACCACCCTCCGATCATGCCATTATTGAAACACGCACAATATAGTTACACACTAACCATTCGCTGGCTCACAGCCCTGATTAAATGGCTGCGCAACGGCGACGCGACGCCGAGCGGAGGAGAGGCGACATCAGAGTGGCGGCTCTTGCCGGCGGCGACGCGCCAGGAGACGGAGCCAACGCGGCGGCGCACCGGCCGGAGTCGCAGAACAGCAGCGCGTGCGAAGGCGACGACGCGCACGGAGGCTGATCGTTGTACATGAGGCTCCCCAGGGCGACCTGCCTCGCCTTCCTATATCCCACTATGGCTCTGTACACGAACGGTATCAGGCCTTCCATTGGAAGCAGAGCTTAATCGGCCAAGCGAGCTATGCTAGAGCAAGAAGTGCGCCTCAAGGATGCTATAAAGGCAAAGTCTCTGGACAACTCGGTGTGTGTGTGTGTGTGTGTTGCTTTTCACCTACAAAAACGTATACGTCTCACCAAATCCACTGATTCAAATTTTCAAGTGGCATTCAGTGCATCAGTGCTTATCTGCTTTGATCCTGTCATTGCATCACTTGTCCGGACAGGACTCTCATTCTTGCCCAGTACACAAGTGCTCGAATCACATTACATCATGGACTAGTAGGCTTGCAGCGCTAAACTAGATTGGTGTGGAGTGCAGTGGAGGAGGTGTGAGCTTAAATCCTTCAATTATTTGCTGGTGGCGGGTAACTTTCAGCGGGCACCAACGACGCGGGAAATATGACGATAAACGAACGATCGGCACGCATGGAGGGCTTCTGGTAGAAGACGAATGTTGGATTTGGATGCTTGTGAGGTAGCATCAGATTAATGCATATTTAGTTTAACGACAGGTTAAATTGGTTAGCTGCAGAAGGAAGAATTATCATGTTTCATGCCATATATGACTGAAGTTTGGCTACACTGATATGGATTATCAGATATTGGTATGTCCTACCTACTAATACCATTTTCAACTTTGCTAATATCATAGTAGCACAGTTCAGTGATCAGAACAGAAAGGTATGTAATAGAAATTTAACGGCAGTAACTGAGGCCATGAAAATGAAAGACTACTTAAGTTGCTGTCCTTGAATCGATCAAAGAACATTGACAACTCTACAGTGAAACGCTTGACAATTGGAATTTGATGGCTGTACACTTTAATGTCCGTATTCCATGACTCAAAAGACGAAGGCTGCCTGGGGCACTGTCCACTGAGGTGTCCCTCGATGTGCTCATCTCACCAAAATGCAGTGCCCAAGAAGCCAGATCTCTGCATATCCATCTGGATTGCACCTATCCCATGGTCTCTTCTTCTTGTTATGACGCAATAATTGGTTAGGCTTTCTTCATCTCAAACGGAATGTTGGAGACTTGGTACTTTGTAACAGTTATACATGCATCCATGCATGCAAGTTGCAGCATTGCAGCACACTTGTGATTAAGCGCATCTGCACTACAACGACTGCATACCTGCAGCAACAGAATGTGTCGAGATATTGTTCAACTTCAGTTCGGGTGCTGGGTATGTATCACAGGATCGGAATGTTCTGAAGCTTTAGCTTGCTGCAGTTACACTAGATGAAAGAAAATAGCATCAGAAGGCGATTAACTGGGGGCTACTTATCAATACTTGCTTTCATGTATCTTACTGCCTGGCAGATGGATGAAAAATGATAGTGAGGTACAAAATCAAGTTGAGAATTAAAACAGCACATATGGACACCATTTTTTTCCACCAAATAATTTCATGTAAAAAAACTAGGGAATTGCTAAATGGTACTCGAATGTTTTTTTAAGTTTGTGAGCACTTAATTTTTTGTGTGTATAGAGTACTCAAATGAGAATAGAGGAGGCAAATTGATTCTATTAATTTGATCTAGATCTAAAAGCTCAAAATATGAGTGTTATTTAGCAAGAAAACACTCAGATTCTCCCTGGACACCCCAAAAAACTATACTTGTCTATGTGAGCAGTCATTCCTGGCGAGAAGAAAGTGGTAACATGATATCAGTTTGCATTTCTGTGCTCTAGATGGTCTTTATAAAGTATTTCTTCCGTCCAAATTTATAAGACGTATTTTTTTAATTGTTTTATTCATAAATATAGGGTATATTTCATATTCAAATGCAAAATTAGTGCGATGTTCTATATATAACCCTAATAAATATCCATCCTTACTTCGTATTTTCTATACATGCATTGAATATAGTACTTAGTGGTAATAATTAGGGATAATTTAGTCATTTTTAATATTTTTTTGGCTTATGTATCGAGAAGAAATATGTCTTATAAATTTGAACAAGGCGAAGACAGAAATGTAAGAAGAAAAATACGCACTGCAAGCAGGCAATCACGCATCCCTGCGAGATAAACTGCAGACGTTTCACACAGGAAAGAAACTAAATATTACACTGCTACTAAGAAACAACCACCACATCGCATTGCTAGCCTCCTCGTTACTTCAATCTGGAGACAAATTAAGCAGTCATCAAAGGACGTAACTTGTTCTTCACAGTAACTTGCAGATTATATATTCTTCCTCCGAAACGCCGTCTCTTTGCAGAATTTGTTTTTTAATAATACATTTTTTTATTCAAATTGCAAAAATATACCTCGATCTCAAAAAATTGCAAAAATATACCTATGTCGCCCTTTAAGAAGGCGAGAGGGAAATGTCGCCCGTTGAAAGGGCGACAGAGACATGTGGCATGCCTCTGTCGCCCTCTGAACGGGCGACATTTCCCCTGTCCTGCAGCCAGTTTCTAAAGAAAATTATAACTTTTTTTATATGATCTTGGATGGAGATGAACTTTATATAAAAATTGTAGCTCTCAACGAGACCTATAACTTTGGTATACAAATATTTTCTATTTGAATCCATTTAGATGATCAAAAACGGGATAGAAGGTTCAGATCTAAAAATCAGATCTGAACCTTCTATCCCTTTCTGGCTATCTAAATGGATTCAAATGAAAAAAAATTTATATACCAAAGTTGTAGATCTCGTCGAGAGTTACAATTTTCATATAAAATTCATCTCCATCCGAGATCATATGAAAAAGTTATAATTTTCTTTAGAAACTAACTGTAGGAAAGGGGAAATGTCGCCCGTTCAGAGGGCGACAGAGCCTCTATCGCCCTTTCAACAGGCGGTATTTCCCTCTCGTCTTCTTAAAGGGAGACAAAGGTATATCTTTGTAATTTTTTAAGATCAAAGTATATTTTTGTAATTTGAATAAAAAAATATATTATTTAAAAAAAAATTCTCTCTTTGCGCACACACCTTCATGCTTGTTATAGATGCTTCGCCTATACCATCGGCCTCCGATCTTTGCTTGCATTATAAACCTCTCGGTTCCCAAGGTTTTTAATTTCGTTTTAATATTTTTTAGCACCCATCAAAGCAACGGAAGTTCAGTTATTTTAAAATTTTCAGTGTAATTTCGAGACGAAACGGTTAAACAAAAAATTGATTTTTTTTGAAAAAAAATCAAATAAACTCACTGAAATGTAACTGGAACACAAGTATATTTACGCAGAAGGAACGGAAATTCGACACCCTGCTCGAGCCACCTATCCAGTAATCTGGCCCCGCAACCGTAAGGCTTGTCTGCCTTCCTCCTTTCTCTGCAATAGAGCCCAGTGGTTCAGCCAATTTGCAACCTGGATCACCACAGCAAAAGGATCAGCAGGCATGTCGTTTTGAAAACACGCTGCATTACTTGTTCTCCAAATAGTCCAGCAAATGGCTGACGCCCCAATTGTCACCAGTTTCTCAGTTCTTCCTAATCCTGTTGAACCAACTATCAAAGAGCATAGAAGAAATATTCCCCGGAACATAGTAACTAAGTTTCGAGACAATATATTCAGAATCCCTTGGGGAGATCGATCATGCATGAGGTCACTGCATAATGGGGTTGCAAAAATAAATTACGACAGGTCACTGCATGCAAGAGTGCACGCATGTATGTGAAGCTAGCTAGCTAGCTCGCATGCACCTAAGCAAATTCTGAGCCAGACAAAGCAGGCAAGCTTAGCTAGCCTTTGTCCAAATTCGGATCAGGGTCTGCTAAAGCCTGCACCTACTGCAGGCTACGTACGTACAAGCTTGATCCATCTACAATACCAGTATTCTCAAGTTAACTACATCTACATGCCTCGTACGTACATAGATATATACCCTACAAATTAACAGAGGAGCTTCTCTCTCTCTCACACACACACACACACACTATTCACTAAGCTAAACCCTATCAACCAAACTGGCGCTACATTTTTGTTTTGTTGCTACGACGGTCAGTTTCCATTAGGTCAGAACGGTTTGAGTGCTTTTGAGGTGCCAAACGACCTAAATGCCCTTGACTCGTGGGACGAACTAACGAAAGGAGCACAAATTCAGTGGCAGTTTAAGCAATGGAGCTCGGCTTATTGGCAAAAACATCCTCCGGCCCCCAAGTTAAAATCAAAATGCTAAGCTGTTCTTGCATTGCATGCCTATGGATTGATCGATCGAAGCGAAGGGCAGCTAGCTAGCTCGCTAGGGAACATGATCACATAACCCAACAAAAAACAACTTTACCAACATAATCTTTGCCCCAAAAAGATGCATGGATGGATGCTTCACATCATAGGCTAGCTAGGCCATGCAGTATATATGCAGTATCTGCACCCGGCCGCGGCCGCGGCCGCTTTTAGCATATGTTCTAGACATCTGGGACATGGTGAAAGACAATAATACTGCCCCAAGATTACACGACACGAACCATGCATATATGCATGCATGGTTGGCTGGGCAACTAAAAAGACTAGCTAGTAGTACTCCACAGGAAACATCTATCTTAATTATTGTGTCTTAACTCTGTCCCCAAACACCTGCTTAGGGAACACACTTATGCCCCCATTCTCCGTCGACCATCTTCGGGCTTGGCAATGCTTAATTACATTCATGCATGTACGTCCTTTAGCACTTTGATACGTCCGCATGCGAACTATCGTAACCCTTTAACTTTTATATGCGCAGATCAGACGCTGATCAACTTACTAGTTTAACAAAGGTTTGTAGTTTATAGGGAGTATATTTTAAATGGTTTTATCTATAAATATAAAACGTATTTTAAATTCTAATACAAACTAGTCATGGTTCTTTATACCTCTAATAGATATCTAGATTTACTTAATATCCTCTACGTGCATACATTGAATATAGTGTTTAGAGATAATAATTAGTGATAATTTAGTTACTTTTAATATCTTATTGATCTATGTGTCAAGAGAAAATACGTCATATAAACTGAACGAGGGAGTATCATTTTGTCTATGTAGCTATCATTATTATACAACCTCCTCCTGCCCCCTCCTATATTTATCTCTGGATGTAAGTCGTTACGTTGTAATGCGTACGTACTCATTCTTAGTTTTGGTCATCAATGTATAAAAGATATACCCACATCATATATATTAGCCTCACGAATTTGGTGTTGCTAGCTACTCCCTTTTGTTTCCAAATACCTGTGCTTCTAATGGAATCACGCCTACCAATTGAAGCAATCACATTTTGGATAAAATGTGATAAAACAATAATATTGAAGCACGAGAAAAGAGGCAATAAAGTGGGATAACATGAACAGAGAAAATAGGGGTAGTTTGCGAAAACATGCATTAATTAGGATAGCAGAGCTAGATAAAAAATTAAGAGACGAGCAATTATAAGGATGAAACACCAACACTTAGCAACCTAGCTTTAAACATGAAATGTGACACTTTAAGAGGGTCAAATTAGTGGATTTTAATATTACTAATCTAGATTACTGATTAACCGCATGAACGTGCATGTAGGTTTAAGCCAGAATGGCCTCCACAAGGTTTCGCCTCTGAGGATGCGTAAAATGCCAAATATTTTAGGGAGAAAATATTGGCCAAAAGTGCCAAATAATTTGAAAATATATAATTCTACTATATTTCATCCGGTCACAAATATTGGCCAAAAGTGCCAAATGACTTAAAAATTTATAATTCTACGATATATACTTCCTCCGGTCACAAATAGTTATATCTTTGGACATCGACATGATTTCCAAAACACAACTTTGATCGCTAATTTTTATTATAATATATTTATAAAACACAATAAAATTATAATATTATGAGGGTAATTTTAAAGATAAATCTATACATATTATTTTCATATATCTAATTTAAATATTTAAAAAGATTAGGCACTATATATTTGTTTGTGATTTATAACAAAAACCAGAACTATTTGTGATCAGAGGGGTATATATTTGTTTCTGATTTATAACAAAACATGTGATAGAAATTAGCAGCGGAAGAAAGTGGTACTTAGGAGACCATGCAGGCATAGTTAAATAATTGCCAAGGGAGAAACAATATAGGCCCCCTTCGAGACAGCTTCTACCCAGCTTCTGTTTAAAAGAAAATCGAATTATTTGTCAAATAGGAGGATTCTGGACAGCTTCTCGCACAATCAGAAGCTGTCCTATACATAGAATCAGAATCCAGGTGCCAGTTGATTCTCGTCGGACCGGTCCTCCACCTCCAGGCGCAGCCAGCCTGGCCCGATTTTCCCACAATCAAAAGCAACTTCTACCATAATTCAGAATCTATACAATCAGAAGCTGTACTCCCAAAGGGGACCATATATAGTCACATACTTCATGACATCCACTTTGATACGTGGCTAGGTAGCTAACAGTAATTCATTTTCATTTTCCCAGAATGTCTTCTTAGTTTGGCCTAATTCTTCTTCTGACGTCGATTCAACCTCCAGTAAAAAGATAGACCTAGGTTCGCACACATGGGCACAATCGGTCTGCATGCCATCGCATCAGATGATCCAAGTATCCAACTGCCAGTAGATTTTACCAGAAAACCTTATCGGTAAACACGACACAGGCATGCATGATGCATGCAGCAAAGCGAAGTTAACTTGCGTTTGATCCCATCCCCACCACCTGTGGCCGCCAGTAACGACCGTGCAGGCACCCGGGGCGGATCCAGAGTATGAACAAAGGTATATAAATGTACATCCAGAATTTTTGAAAAAAATTCAGCATATAATAAGTATATTAGGGGTATATATTAGTAGGTGGACTTAAAAATACGTATTTTAACCTCTAATTCCATTTCAACCCGTCCTATCCACTCCCTCTTCCAATCTTCCCTGCACGACCCAATCGTCCAAGATCCAATCTTCTTCCATTCCTCACGCCCAACACCTAACTCCATCTCTATTCTGCACGCCCCACGCTCTCTCACTCTCTCTGTGGCGGCGGCATAAGCAGCAGACGACAGCCCGACAATGATGGACAAGGGCCACGGGGCAGATGCAAGCTGGCAGGAAGCAAGGTAGCGAACAAGCACCGAGCAGCCACCGGCATCGACGAACAGGCAGAGGCTAAGGGCAAGCAATGTCGTAATGAGCGGTGCACGGCAGGGTAGCTCTGGCCCCTATGGCCGCAGCGAGCACCGACTCGATAATGGAGGGTGTGACACCAACGATAGCCGGCAGATCAAGGCGGAGGTGTCCAGTGGGGCAAGGAACAGCACGTGGCATGTTGCAGGGTAGCCCTGTGGGGCGCGGCGAGCATGAATCGGGAATGGAAGGTGCGACGCAGTGACGACCGATGGATTAGGGTGGTGACACCCGGCGGGGCAAGAAGCAGTGTTAAAATAGTAGGCAGCAACTGAGCATTTGACATCAGCAACCACACAGGTGACTTTCATTCTTGATTCCCTAATATGAAACCCCAATTCGCAAATCTACCAGCGTTATGTTGATTTGTAACCATGAATCGTGATTTTTGAAATATAGCATGTAGAGCATTAAAAAATGAAGTGGAAGAATGTAGATTTTAAATCCCCAATTCACGCATCACTAAATTATTTCAAGTATTGCCTCTAGTAAGAACAATCTGTACTTTATATTTTTACTATTATAAACATTTATGTTTTACATCAAATAATATTTTTGTAACTCCGAACATTTATTTAAAAATCCTGGATCCGCCACACCCAATCTTTTCCTTTTGCAACGCGCAGTTGCATGTCATGCATGCATTGCAATTGTGATATATATCCATCAATCTGTGCAGAGTGTGGAGCCTTTGACGACATCACCCTCTGATCATATATACACATGTATGCACGTCAATGCAATGCAAGTGGACCGACCACGG
Organism: Otatea glauca; assembly: GCA_036346275.1. Classification (NCBI taxonomy): domain Eukaryota; kingdom Viridiplantae; phylum Streptophyta; class Magnoliopsida; order Poales; family Poaceae; genus Otatea; species Otatea glauca. The sequence continues at coordinate 32,118,738 of CM070724.1, read as the reverse complement.
TCGATATATCATGCATGCATAGCGATTAATTGTACGCGCCAATGCAAGCTGCCGGGCGCATGCATGCACGCAGCCTTTTGGCATGCATGCGCCATGCAACCCACGCAGTTAAGCACACTAATTCAAGGGGAACGACACGCGTACAAAAAATTAAACTCATACAAATCCACATGCATTTAACCGCACTAATTTTTATTATAATATATTTTTACAACCTAATAAAATTATAATATTATGAAGTACGTACTTTTCAAGACAAATATGTCCATATGATTTTCATGTATTCAATCTAAATATTTAAAAAGATATTAGCAGTTAAAGTTTTGAAAGTTTGACTATACTTATATCCAAAATGACAACATACTATTTATCGGTGGAAGGAGTAATTACGAGGCTTACAACCCGGCTCATGCATATTGTGGATTTAAATCTTGAAAATCACAGCCAAATATCTACACAAATTACTCATGCAACCTACCGTTGGTGGAAATAAAACTCTGGTACACGCACCGTTTAGATTATGCTAGGGTCCATGTTAATGGGATCAATTTGGGACATGATCCTGATGCCAGTGACTCCAGAGTCCAGACACGTCTGGTTCGTACGCATAGCAGCTCATCTTTGCTGGTCTAGCGGCTAGTCTAGCCAGCTGCATGCCCATGCATAGCAAAATAGTAGAGTATATATATACTTTTTGGAGACCGAGCTACTAGCAAAAAATACCACTGCAATGCAGTGGATTGAATTGAACTACTACTGTTCCATAAAGAATGTACGAGCAGCTAGTATAAAATGCTTAATTAGCTAGAGGCCGGGGAGGCTGAGATCGACGAGGTATATACAAAGTGATGGATATATATATACTAGTAAGTAACGCGTGCGTGCATGGCAAATTAAGATGCACGGCCAAGGGGAAGCGACCAAGCATGCTGGAGCCAAAGAAAAGAAAGAAACGAACTGACATGTATTTTTTGGCCTGGCCTGGTCTACTAGTTGATTCGGTTCTCGAAACGCTAAGGCGATGGCATCATGGCATGCAATGCTACTTACTGCTACGAGGAGGAGACGGTAGCTTTTGTGTGCGCGGAGACTGAAAGGCGCTTCGCTTTTGGGTGGCGGACAGACGGAAGGCGTCAAAAGGCATCGGCATCGGCATCGGCATCGGCATCGGCATCGGCGACGGAGCCACTCCGGCCCGGAGAGAACGCCACCACGGCCGCTGTCAGGTTCGCGTGGCCCGGATCGCATAAAAGGCCACTGCCCGGCCGGCCGCGCAGGCAAAAGTACCTTACCTGCCAGGAGCACTGCATTTATAACTTTGCTAAGCTAGCTAGGAAAAGAATGTGTGAGCTAGTCACGCTTCTCTTCTACTCGCACGCTGCTACCCTATATTTCCATGACATGTGGCCCGGCCGGGTGGCGGTCATGGCACTCTCTCTGTGGCCCCAGCTTCAATGCACGAGTGATCCTAGATCAAGCTGCCTTGTAATTTTAACGTAGCTACCTAGACCTAGCTAGCCAACATAGATCTGATTTAGACTCTGTTTTTTTTGTTTTGGATTATCTAAAAGCTAATTCTGGATTGTAGTCGTAGAGAAGCTAATTAAATCTTAAGGAATCAGCCTAGCTCAACTCTAAGCTAGAGAGAGGAGCAAATGCAGTGTGGGAAGGGTGCGTACGTACGTGGTGGGTATGCAGCGCTGTGTATTAATCGTGTAGCGGAACGCGTAGTACATATAGAGATATGGACGTACGTGGAAAAAGTCGATGGAGTCAGAAGCGTGTAGGGCGCGACCATGCAAGCAGAGAAAGGGAGGCAGGAAAAGTGGGGGATCGCGTGATCTGATCTGCTTCACGCCACTTCCCTCCTTTGATCGCATTTTCAATCACCCTGGTCGATCAGCCCCGCCCGCACAAAGACCAGACCGGACCAGTACAGGCAGCCTCGGGCATATATGTACGCGAGACTTTCGCTGAACAGATGCTATTACAGGTTGAAGTAAAAAAAGACTATATTATATTTTATGATGACTTATTTTACTTTAATATATGATAGTAAATGATACTGAAAATAGCTAAAGGAAAGGGTATAAAACGAATAATGGTAAAAAGTTACATAGTGATTGTAGAATGACAAGTATTTAGGTAGAACGATAGGTATTTAGGAATAAAATTTTAAATTTTAAAATGGATAAAATAAAAAAAATTAATTGAAACTAAGATTTTAATTTATATTTTTTCTTATTTTCTTGAATTTTGGTCTTTAGGAAAAACATTTACATTATTAAAATACTCTCTTCTAAAATGAAAAAACTATGAAGATGAATTTGAAGTATGATCTTATTTTCAAATTCCATCTTTCCTGGATTTTTCTTGTATTTTGGTCTTTAAGAAAATCAATTTTCTTGATTGAAAAATCTGTTTTTCAAATAATGAAGACTAAAATTATATAGTACAAAAACCCAGAGAAAATATATTTAAATCTAAAAATAACTCTAGAACCTTTCCAAAGAATTTCAGAAATATTTGAAAACACTGAAAGCCTCAAAAAAATCATTTACATTGGCTGATATCCTCTTTTCCAAAATGTGAAAGGCAAATTATATAAAGATAAATGTGAGACCCCGTTCTTGCAAACAGGAACCTCCATGTGATTACTGTACTAGTCCCATGATCAGTGGCTAGCACTCACATGTTTACAACATTCATATCACAACCACAAGATATTAAACTGATAAGCGTGAAATTTCAAGCAGAAATAATTATACAGAGTCTAAAATTTACAAAGACTGAACAGCGGAAAATAGAGAGTTTAAAGAACTTCAAAAGCCTCGTGGTTTGCCCGTTAACCCTCAGGCAACTGACTTGGCAAACCTAGGGGAAATCATCGCCAAACACCCCGTACCCTGCGTTAAAGCAAGAATCGTCTGGCACTTCGCAGGCTTCGTCCTCTGAGACAGCAGATGCAAGATTGAGTACATTGGTACTCAGCAAGACTTATAGTGTTTAACAAATGCAAATAATTAATCATGCAGGCTAAGCAAAGATAGGTTACAAGTTATTTTGCAGTTGCATAAACATTTAAAAATACCAATACAGTAGATTGAAACATCGCATCTTTAAATAGGCAAGTTGAAGCATAATTTGATAAGTAAATATTCAAGTGATCTTTCAACCCAGTCTACCCGACTGCAAAAGTCCCCGGTGTCTGTCCTTTGACATAAAAGCTAGTTGCAAAATTGGTTTTCCATCCCAAATCCATTTTTCCAGAAAATACCAAAACTCTAACACTGGAATGACTTCACCAAGTGTCCTTAACCGTGGACGCGGCTAATCGATTAGATTTACACTCTGCAGAGGAGTACAGCTTTACCCACAAGGAATTATCAACCTCTTTGCCAGGCCAGATAACACACTTCCTTTGGTGTGTCGGCAAGGAGATCATACAGAGCCGTTACATTATCTAGATGTGGCTTTGAACCAGCCCGGGACGTTTAACCCTCGCCATGAAAACAGAAACACTCACCCAAGTCGTGGATCCATTTTCATCACACCCAACACCACATTTCTGTTCATGGCAAGGCGTACACCATTGCATTGGTATGTAGAAACCCCTACAAGCAAATCAAACTGTAATGCCTGTGCAAATCTCCCGCCTTCCTTAGATGCAAAGCCACATCTAAACAACTTAATAAGCTAAGACCCGCCCATACAAGCCCTCGTGGTTGTACGAAATTCTTGGATCTATAGCGTCTCATTGCTCGGTCCTTAATCTGACACGGGCGATACTTCACCCTACACTACGTGCGACTCCCTTTGCACCTCCGGCTATTGCCAATAATCGCCCGCGTCAAACCATAGTTTTATTTTGGTTTTTAACCAAATACCAGCAACATCTTCCAAATGAGGACCATACATTTGTTGAAGAGACTGAAAGCAACATCAAGCAGCTTAAGCAGGTATATTATGCTAGCGGTTATACCCAAAATGACATTTAGCATGTTTAGTTCAAACTAAGGTTTGCAAGGTTCACATATTCATACAGATTGAGGTAAACCATAATTTACAGGATTAACTACAGTTCCAACCCAAATTAGCATTTCTAGGGAGAATTATCCGGATGCATAGTACATAGACAGAAACAACATAATGTAGGTAAATTATCAGGCTCAACATGATCAAGGGGTTGCTTGCTTTGCAACTCGCTGTCTAGCTCCGGATCTGGATCAGCAACGGCGTCGACTTCTTCCTCGAGCACGTCAGACTCTACACGTCAATTAACCGGAAACATAGCAAATATTAAACTTCAACAAGGGCAAAAGAAAATGACATAAGAAACCAAATAAAGATTAAGCTGCAGAAAATAGGGGTGTGTCTTAGGGTTTGGATTATAACATTTTAAGACTTCCTGATGTAAATAATTATATATTCAAAGTGTTAATACTTTTTATGATGAACAACATGAGTTTTTTTTGTGGATTATTTATTCTTATATTACAAATTCAAGAGGCTAAAACTGTGAATTCTTATATTTACCACTTCGAATTATAGATGCTAAAATTATATAAACCAATAAATCATAAAACATAAGATAAAGGGGTTGATTGCACTAAATCTTATTAAGCTATGATACTAGTTTTGCCCATGGCTTGAAACCATTTAACCTATATCCAAAACATTTAACTTCCTATGCACATATATATGCATATATATATGTGTGAGTGCATTTGGCACAATGGTTACTTCATATTTCTAATGGTAGATCCAAACAAGTCTAATCCTTAGTTATTTTTGCAAATTCAACTACTCTACTGTCATCCTATTTTTCATGAATTAAATTTTTGTTTCTTTCATAAACCCTTTATACTATTATACATATTTGAATTCTTAATGTATTGGAAGCAAGACTTCAATAGAAAATGATTCAAACATGCATAAAAATTAAATATTTTTATATATTTGGATTCCTGGAAACATAAGGATCCCAAAAAAATTAGTTCCATTAACTTCTAAGCCCATTTGCAGAAATTTTGTATAAAGTATGTCTTTAGGCCTTTTATTCAAATTTGAATTTCAAAATTACCCAGAGATGGTTTTCAAAATATTTTTGCATATTCTGAAATAAATTAATTTTATATGATTATAGAATTTTATTTCACTAATTTTGGAGTTATGATTCAAAAGTTATGGACACTTGAAGCGGCTCGGTTTTGGAAAATACACTGAAATTCCAAAAATACGTTTTCGCCGCTGGAAAGCGGCTTTTCGGCTTTTGGCGCGCTGACGCGTTTGAATCGGCCCGCAGCCACTGACATGCCGGCCCTGCCCATCAGCGACCAAGTTGGCGCGCACGAGCGAACGGCCTGGAGACTGACAGTTGGGCCCCGCCCGCCAGCGACACGCGACGCGCGCGAAAATCTACCGAGCGACTGACAGTCCGACCCCACCTGCCAGCGACCCGAAGCAGAGTGGTTTGAACTCCGGCTCACCGCCGGCGAACCAGCGCCGTGGCGGCGGAATGGGTAGCTCCGAGAGCATCAGCGTGCCTAGGCGATCCTAGGGGTGGTACCCACTCGCCGGGGGATGGCCGGGAAGGTGGTCGCCACCGCAAGGGTGCGGCGGCCGCCATGGCTGCGCGAGCTAAAGCTCACCGCCGGCCAAGATTTTACCAGACAAGCACTATGTGAGCATAAGTGAGCTAAGGGCGACACATTTTACCTGAGATTGGAGGCGGAGAAGAGCCGAAGGTGGCTCTCCACGTGCGCCGGCCGGAAAGAAGAAGAACGGCGGAGGAGATGAACTGCAGGTGAGAAGAAGTGAAAGTAAGGATTGATAAGTGATCTATGAGGTGCGGTGAAGCTTAAGAACTGAGAAATCCGAAGGATTGTAGCCGATTTGGCTCACTTCACCGTTTTCCCCTTTTTCCTGGCTTCTGCGAGAGAACGGCGAGGAGGAAGAAAAAGAACGGATGATTGCTGGGTTCAAGCGAGAGAAAGGGAGTGAAGGGCCTCAATGCGACATACATGAGGTATTTATAGCCAAGGCAGACGATCTCACCAGTGTTTGAACACAACTCCCACGTTGCGGCGGCTCTGGATGGCTCGACGAAGTGGCGCAGGGTTTCTTCGGGGCTCGGGACAGCGCGGTATGGCCAAGGCATGGCGTGGACAGGCCGAGGAAAAGCTGTGGCGACGCACGAGTCCGGCTCGACGGGATTTGTGCTGAGGCTCAGAGAGGAGATCGGCGAAGACTCGGGAGAAGGAGCGAAGGACTCGTCTCGGGCGAGAGAGGAAAAAGGGAGAGGGGCAGTGAAGCCGGAGGCTGACAAGCGGGACCGAGGGCCACCGGTCAGCGAGTGAACCGTTTTTCCGTTCCTGCCAGCGAACGGTTACGGAAAAAGGGGCGGGCCCACACGTCAGAGAGAGAGAGAGAGAGAATCAAGAGATAAGTTTTGCCGGGATAGCTCCATGTGGGCATTAAAATGGCTATCAAATCGTGGTATATTTTTCTGAAACTTTTTGACCGCCAAAATCTGGGAGTTTTTATCCCCCAGTAAAATCTTCGGACCAAAATACCTAGTAATGAATTAATTAAAATTCTGACACTGTGTACTGTACATGATTCACATTTCAGTAGTTTATTTATTTAAGGGTGTAAAACATATTAATTATTTCCCAAACTTTTTATAGGAGTTCAGTTTGGGTTATGGATATTTCCATAAAAATTTCAAATCAAAATATTAAGTAAATATGTTATAAAAATTCTGACATTATGATTTTCAGTTTTTAATTGCCTCTGTTCTTGAATTTTTAGAGGGCTTTGCCGACATGATAAATTCTTGAGATTTTTGTCAGATTTATATACTTCTCTGAGGGTGATATGGTAATTTTTATGGCTCCTGATAAGTTCCGATTATTGTTCATTAATTCTGACTTCACTATTTTTAGTCAAAAAGAGACAACCAATTATTTTATTTAATTACATTTCAGCACCTAGGATTTTTACTAGATAGTTTTACTGGTTTACCAGCATGAATAAGGTCTCATGGTAATTTTTCTCATTTTTAATTTTACCTCTTTACATTCTTACCATTTCCCAATTAATAATTCTATTTATTGGACTTTTCATATAAAGCATAAATCCAAAGAAAATCCAAATAAAACCAATAATTCCCAGAAAACTCAGAAATAAATATATTCAAATCCAAAATACTCATTTTCATTTTATTATATTTTTTGGGATGTTACAATAAAATCAGGATAAAATCTACATAAATCCTAAAATGCCTCGAGAGTAACCCATAAAATTTCAAAGGAGTTTGAACTCATTCATTGCTAATGTTAAATAAAAAATAGTGTATATAGACTAGAAATAGCACCTTGTCAGATTTATTAAAACTTGTACAAACCTTATCACTTTCTGAAATTGTTATCACGTAATCTAAAGTTTTAAAATACCATAAATAAAAAGTTTAAAAATAAATAATTTAAAATGGTGCAATTATAAAATCAAGAATAAAAACATTAAATAAACAACTTGAACAATGTCAGGATTTTATAAAAATATCTAGATTCGATCATAATCTAAAAATTTTATAGTGCCCTATAAATATCTATAAGATCTACCAAAAAATTTTTAAAATAAAATGGGCTTCATGTGAGGCCTCAGAAAAATCAGAATCAGAGAATAATTAATTGAAACAGTGGCATTGTCAGAATTTTTAAAATTTTCACACATAAGATTTTGATATGAAATTTTCACAGGATGATAAAAATTTCTTATGTTTCATGAAATAATTTTTTTAAAAAAATTAGACAAGATTTTACTCCTCATTTATTGCAAAAACCACACTCTATCCAGTGAGAGGATTACGCTTGAATTCATTGATAAATGGGTCACACCCCAAACCGACCCCACATGTCAGCACCTCACCTACCTACTGCCTTCTTCTTCCCCAAGCCAAACACAGCATGCATTGCCGCCCTTCCCTATAATTAGTCAAGATCAAGCCTTTCTGTCACACAACTGACTTGACCGCCGTATGTAGCCAAGGCATGACGCGTCCAATCATTGCCAGGCATACCCTAAACTTCGCCATGCTTTGCCATTGCCCATACCATGCTTCACCATGTCTTGCACTGACCTTGACCGTCGCCCATGGCCAAGCCGTGTTCAAATGCTGTAGCGACCGACCTTAGTCGCCTATGAATGCCGGTCGGGGTTCCTGAGTCCCTCCACACTCACTTGCAACCTTCTCTAGCTGAGCTCAGCGCTCAATTTCACTTTTGGCTGCCATTACCGCAAAATGTAAGCAATCAGGTCAAAGAAAAATTCGGTAGAATCAGTGAAGTACTTTTCAATCTAATGCACCTATAGCCTCCTGAGCCACCAATCATCACTTCCCCTCAATTGAAGAAGCCAGTGACCGAAACATCGTCACCACCATGTTGGTCTTCCCCATCGCAGGGGCCCGATGGCAGCGCCACCTGGCCATCCTCCGATCAAGGTGAGTGGTAAAATGGGACCTGAAAGGACAGGGGATGTCGCCTAGAGGGGGGGTGAATAGGCGAATTAAAAACTTTATAGCTAAATGCAGCGGAATAAAAATATGCAGCTAAATAAAATCTTCCGAGTTTCCTGAACAATCCGGAGTGTCCGGATATTCAATCCGGATAGTCCGATCCCGAGGGTCCTAACCCGGAGTGTCCGGGTTATTCAATCCGGATACTCGGATTATCCGGATCGTCCGGTATTCAATCCGGATATCGGATAGTCCAATCCCGAGGGTCCTAACCCGAGTGTCCGGTTATTCAATCCGGATATCTCGGATTATCCGATCTGTCCGGTCGTGGATTCGGATACTCCGGATTGAGGACTTCGAATGGAGATTTTAAATCTTTGTAATTTTTCAACAATCTACTTGAATACAAATGATCTAAATGATGTCAGGTACATGGAGATATTGTAGATCTAGAGCCAAACACAACAAAAGAGTAGATCGGGCAATTTCAAGATTCAAAATCAAATGCTAAAGCAAGTGAAAGAAGCAAACTTGGAGACGATGATTTTTCACTCGAAGTTCGGATCCTTGAGGGGATCCTACGTCTCCGTTGAGGCGGCTCGGTCACACTTGAGCCGGGGTCTCTTTCAACCCTCTTCCTCCCGGTGTTGCACAAATGCACTCGTCGGTCTTCACTCCTTTGATTCCTTCCCTTACGGAGGCGGAACCGGCCTTCACAAACTTCCCACGGCCAACCACACAAAGCTCCGGTGGCTCGTAGGCGACCTCCTAGCCGTCTAGGAGTCCTCAACCTCCAAGAGTAACAAATGCTCATGAAGAACAAGCTTGGAGATGAAATCAAGTGCTCAATCAACTCAAATCTCACTCCCCAAACTCTTCCCAACCCTTCTCACAAGGGGATCACTTAGATCTAAGGGTAAAAGCTCTCTCAAAGCCCCTCACACAGCCCCTCAAAAATCCACTCCAAAAACCTCTCCAAAAGGCTCTCTCAAAAAGAAGGAGGAAGGGCTATAAATAGACCTTCCCAAAAACTAGCCGTTGGGGGCAGGCTGCGCACAATCCGGAGTCTTCGGATTTCAATCCGGATACTCCGGATTGACTGAGAAAACGCTAACAGAGAGACTCAATCCGGAGAGTCCGGATGAATATCCGGATACTCGGATGATCCGGATAGTCCGAATCAGACTCGACCAGCTCGACGAAAAACGAGCATAACTTTTGACTCGGACTCGATATCGAGATTTTGGACTCTCCCAAAGCTAAGAACGAGGGCTACACAAATAACAAGGTCTCACTACCCAAAACTAAAAGGATAACCACAGATTTCACAAAGAAACCAAGAGAGACCTACAACCCTCACTTTCCTAAGTAACCAACACCACTCTCTTTCTAAGATTCACAAGGATGGATCACTTGAGCACTTGACACATCTAAAAGTCATTCGACATCGCATCCCTCTTAATAGTACGGCAATCCTTAGACTCAAATTAAATCAAAGATAATATAAGTCTAGAACTAGTCACTTGCCGTCTTCTTTCTTGATGTCGATGCATGAAGACCTTCACCATATAATTGATGACATCTTCGCCTTGTCCAACTCGACTCGATTCACCTCATGAGACTCTCGTCCTATCAACCTTGACTTGATCATCCTCTCTGACGATCTCCACGCCAAGTTGCTCTTGACTTAGTCCTTAGCTCTTGGTGACACCGCCGTCTTGTTGACCTCGACTTAATGATCATCCTCCAAGATACCTTGGTCATCATACACGACGGACCTAATTCTTTCCAAACTACTCATGAAAGACATTAGTCCCAAAAGCTCAATAGATATGAATAAGTTGATATTTGTGAGCAGTTGATTACAACAAGTGTTTCATATAAAGAAGCACAACACAAAATAGAAACACTTGACATAAGAAATGTTCTCTACTAAGTGCATCACGATGAATATGTAATTGATCTATATGCACTAGAGAGATATATAATTGCCAATATGATGAATCAATTAAATCATGGCAAGGATCACAGACTTTACTTAAATGAAGCACATGATAGAATATACACGAATTGTACATGTGCAAATAATATTTGGAGTAAGAGTAAATATGTGATCCAACACTAGATAAACTTCACTAAGAGAATTGCATGAGAAGATATACAAATAAAACATGCATGCACCAAGTCAATCTATAGCAATATGAAGTTTAACTCTAGTTAATACATGCATACCATAATGAACTCAAATGAATATATATGCACAAATAAATATGACATGAACCAATGTGCATATATATAATCAACATGCTACTTGGAGTTCACTATGCATTTGCACGAAAGGAATGCAATAACAAATATAGAATAGATACCAAAATTGCATACCTTATCTTTGCTTAACTATCCCATTTGATTTTCCTCTAAATAGATGAGACTGATACTCAACTAGGCAATAACAAGTTAGTCTCATAGCAATATAATCATATTAGAGGTTTGTCATTTGCTAAGCACTAAGTTAAGCATTTACTTAATTTACATAGATTGTCATTATGAGTGTTTGTCATTAATCACCAAAATAACATTCATTAATCACCAAAATAACATAAGTGCCTAGATGCACTTTCAATCTCCCCCTTTTTGGTGATTTATGACAAACCTATTATCAATTGCACCAAATGACAATATTAAGATATTTTAACATTAAAACAAGCATAAAGATACAATAAGAGATCATACTTACAAATCATCCCTTTTTGTCAATCGATTAGGGGACAATTGATAATTCCATAAATTCTCCCCCTTTCGTCATTAATCCCAAAAAGGTGCTTAAAAGACTCTTACTGTTTATTCAATAAAGTCTGTTCTCCCCCTTGATTGCACACTCAATATAAAGATTAGGGAGAAAATAAAATAAAGATAAGGAGCTAGTAATAGGACAATAATATTAGCTCCCTAAATCTAGGCAAGATATGATACCAATTATTTCCAAGATTTAGGTAATAGATTTTTCTAGTTATACCAAATTAAAGAAGTCATGATTCTTAGGATATAAGTGATGCTTAAACATGACACACGAATATGATTTCACATATTCTTTAAACATCAAGATCATATAGCAAATTTATATAATTTAAGCACATGCTTATGATCAAATCAAATTCTAACAATCAAGATCATATAAAGAAGATTACACAAGAAGGAATTGCTTATATGATCACAAGATGTATACAAGATCATGAATCAAGGTTGTATAAGTAAGATGCACTTTCATGATCAAGAATTTCATAAACTTATCAAGGGTATATCTCTTTGCAATGTGTCATCCATATGTACCTTTTAATTCTTGATAACTCCAAATGCAAGTTAGATGACACTTCAAAACAATTTAGGATTAGAGGATACCTCTTGAAAGATACCAATTAATCATACCAATTGAAAGATACAACACCATTTAGAATAACACAATTTAGCATAATGGTGTGCATGACATTATTGAATATGGTCGAAAAGAAACACGCCCTTTGTCGATTCTTGTCCACCGCATGTTCGAATTGGTCATGATCACCGCGCCCGGTCTTAGATCCCTCGTACTATGGAGCTCCTCTCCATTTCCTTCATCCCACCGTCGAAGGTGACCCCTTTTCCAATACCTTGAACATCAATAGACAAGCACACGATTTCCGGGAACAAATATCTTTTAATTTCACCCAAGTTAGTTTGATAATGTCTAAGTACAACATGCATGATATATATGATATACAAGACAATATTCTTTGCATGCAATTTAAAACAATTCAAGATATCAATTAAAGATTTTATTACATCACTTTATAATGAAAATATTTGAAACTCATTCAAATTTAATCTTGACACCCACTTGTAAGAGAGACAATGAGTAAAACACATTCAAACTCACTCTTGAGCTTACAAGGAAATTTTCTTTCCATAATAAACTCGGTTATGCAAGAGAGAAAACATTTTGAGGCTAAGTTACAATTAAATCCAATTTCCAAAAGAACTTAGCCAAAAGATGCACTTTCATTGGAATGAAAACTTAAATAGATATGCTCCACTTAGAAGCTTGGAGCAATGAATAAGTTCACTTAGTTTTCATCTCGAAAGGCTTGCCAAGATTCCAATTTAAAACTCTTAAAGTCTCAACAGATTTAAATAGCAAAGACAAAATCGATTATAACTTTTAAACCATTGCTCAAATACAAAAATCATCAACGCGGAACAGATCCGACTCGAAATCCTCTTCGAGGGCTATGAAGACTGAATATTGATTTGAATATTGATTTGAGCAAAGGAGAAACCCCAAAAATAGGATGAACAAGATATTGCAAAAAAGTATAGATAGCAATTTCGAATTTGGGCTGAGCAAGACAACCTGGATACTCGGTGTTTTTGATCCGAGTGTCCGGATAATCCGGATACTCGATATATTACCCGGATACTCGGTTGTTCAACTTCATCCCTAAAATCAACATTTTGAATTTGGATCAAATCTTGATCAAATGAAGTCCAATAGCCATAAGATTTTGCAGAAATGATCCATGAACATCCAAGAGACTTTTTTCAAAAGGATTTTCTCAAATATCACCCTCCAATAAAAAAAATAGATCAAAAGAAGCATTGGAGGTTTAGTTTTGACACTAAGTCAAATAAAGTCAACAATCTCGCAAATGAGTTCAAATAAATTTGAGAATTTTTCAGATATGAACTCCATATGTGAGAGAAGGTTTTCTAACAAAGATTTTCAATAAATAAATTTTACTTTGAGAAATGTGGTGAAATTTGCATATGAAACACATAAAAGATTAAGATTTTCACCAAATCCTCAAAATAGAACCAAATGAGTTTTGAATGGTAATATGCAATTATATGGCTTCATATGATTTAGAGAGATGATTATAAGCCTATTTGCATAATCAAATCCATTCAAATCGCAAAATCCAACTTAATGCGATAGTATGCCAAATAAGATCGAAAGAGATAAAAAGGCATACCTATTTCAAATTAAGTTGAAATTATTTGAAATTAGGCATAAACATTATTTAGACTCCCAAGAAACTTTTCCAAAAAGAGTTTTCCAAAAAGGAGTCTCCAATCAAAGGATATGCCAAATTTTGCTTTGTAGGCATGATTTTTACTCAAAGAGAAGAAAAGTCAAAACTTTTTCAAATTGAGTCCAAATGGTTTGAAACTTTCCAGAAATAAACATTGGACTATTTAGAAGGTTTCCCAATAAGAATTTCATTAAAAGGAATTTTCGTTCAAAAGATATGACAAAATGCGCTTTGTAGGTTTGAAAAGAAATTGAATTTTCGCCAAATATTCAAAATGCATTCCGGATTGAAATTTATGGAGATTTGAACTTTCATAGCTTTGTATGATTTAGAAATACTATTTCAATCCAAGATATGCAAATAAAACCAATTCAAATAGCGAAATCCACAAAATGCAACAACGGGTCATTTTGGGTCAAATGGATGATTTTGGCCAAATTCAAGTGGCTATAACTTTTGAACGGTTGGTCGTTTGGAAAAACTTTGAACTAAAGAAATGCTTAAAATGACCAACCCTATGAGTTTTGTATTGACCACTTTTTCAAACTCCAAATAGATTTTGCTTTAGAAAATTTGAAGTTAAATGCAAAAGCAAGATCACAAAGATCCTTTTAGGCCAAAGTTTGACTTTTAGCTTCTAGCCAAGGGTTAGATACTTGAAAACATTTGAAATGCATTTGAAAACATTTTAGAAGACTATTTTCATAAGATTTTGCATTTCAAACAAATATTTTGCCTTTAACCCTTTTTGAAGCAAGTTAAATAGGAAATAGTTTTTCATAAAAAGCCTTAAAATACAACTCAATTTGGATTTCATGCAATTTCAATTTCCATGGCTTAGAATTGATTATCAAGATGGTTTCTAGCCAACATTTATAATGAAATCCAACTTGAATGCTAAGATTTGAGCAAAATGCTTGAATAAGCTATTTTAGTTCAAACCAAAAACTTTTCGGGCTAAAATTGATTTCAATATAGAATTTTCATTTTGAAAGCTTGTAAAACATTTGAAATACATATTAGAATACTTTTACAAAGCTTTTTACAATTTTGGGCCTTTTAAACATAAGATTTGACTTTTGACCAAAATGGTCCTTTTGAAATAGCTATTTGTAAAACAAAGTCAAATATTTCAACACAAGATTCAAATGAAGAATAAGATGAGATATAGAGATTTGAATTTTGTGTCTGAGTCTAAGATACCATTTTGAACCAAGATACTACACAAGATCCGGTCCAAACGGAGAAACTCACTAAGTGCAATAGTATGACCATTATGGGTCAAATATAGTTTTTCGGCGAGTTTCAAAATCGAATAACTTTCGCTAGGTTGGTCTTTTGAAAGTCTTTTGAACACAAGAATTGTTAAGAATGACCAACTCTAGGATTTTTGTTTTGGAATTACTTTCAAATTCATTTTACATTTAATTCTATGAAAATTATAAGTTTAAATCCAAAACAAGATACTACTATCTAGATTTTGATCATGAAACTCATTTTCTTTTCAAAATAGATTTTATGAAGCAAAAACCCTTGAAAAACGTTTCAAATATATTTGTATACATTTTGCAACTAGTTTTTCACAAGAGTACTAATGGTATACAAAATTTTGACTTTTGGCTAAATGGCTTGATTTTGAAAATATATATTTGCACTTATATAAATATGGGCACATGTAGGGATGTGATATACATGGTTATGATTTAGCACTCCCCTTTAATGTGCCACTATCCCAAACTTACTCAAGATTGCAATCAAAACAACTAATAAGCATGAGCAAGCATATAATCAAGCAATCTAAATTGATTTTCATGAATAATGCAATATAACCTACACAAGGCTATAAGCTATAAGAATCAATTTAAATACTTGTTACCCGAGATGGCATTGGTTCATGATTGGAGTGAATATCCTCAAGTTTGGCTTCTTTTTGCACATGATGGAATCATTCTCTTGATAAGCCAAAACTTCCAATGCATCTCCAAGTACCTACAATTCTTTTAGGCGCTTTTTGGTACCCAATTTTTGTTGGGTCCAAAAATGTTAGTCACAATAGATTTAGGAACCCAAATGGCCCTAACATTAATAGTCTTAGGTGAACTAACATGACTAGCAATGGATTTGCGATTGTTATTACTCCTAAGCGAATTATTGGAATTGAATTGAGGAGGCTTAGGAGTTTTAGCATTTTAGCAAATCCATTTCTAGTTTGATCCTTTCTAAGCACATAATAATCATTACAATGCAAGGGCTTAGAAGATCTAGCAAATCTAGCAAATGGTTTGCTATTGTTATTTTTCCTAAGCACATGATCAACATGATTTTTCTTGGTCTTAGGAAGTCTAGCATTTTGAGCAAACACATTTCTAGATTCATTTCTCCTAAGCAATTGAATATCATAATTTTGCAAATACTTGGGAGAATCGACAAACTTGGCAAACACATTGCCATATTTGTCTTTCCTAAGCAAATAATGATCATTGACAATAATTGGCTTAGGAGTAATACCTTTGGGACAATCCTTACCGATGTGTCCCTTTTTCCGACAATTGTAGCAAGTAGGCTTTGAGCGTCTCTTCTTCTTCTTGACTTGCTCTTTGTCGGTTTGCCTCATTGTTGATGGTTGTGGCTTGATCTCCACTTTATTAGGGCACACGGAGGCGAAGTGTCCCTTCTTGTTGCAAGCAAAGCACTTGATGATCTTCGAGTGTCTTTCGTTGTGCCTTGTCTTGTTAGTCTCCCTCTTGGAGATGTAGCCGAGTCCTCGCTTATCTTGAGGTGCCCTTGGCTTGCTCAAGATCTCGTCGAGAACGGCTTTTCCCTTTATGCACTTCTTCAAGTCATTTTCTAATCTAATGACTTGGGCCTTGAGCTCATTGTTTTCCTTTACAAGATTAGTCTCAATATGCATAGAGGAAGTGGAAACATATGAATTTGAGCAACAAGGTAAATCATTGCAAGAGGTGGACATATTAATTTTAGATGAAATGCTAGAATTAGAAATTAAGCATGGCATATCATCAATTAAATCACATGTAATTCCTATGTCCACCTTAGGCTTATGAATTTCTTTGGATAGGAGGGATTCATGATTTTCTTGAAGCATGTTATAATCATTTTGAAGTGATTCATGTTCAAGCTTCAAAATTTTATATTTCTTTTTCTCCTTTCCAAGACATTTATTGAGCTCCTCTAGCAAGTTCATAAGTTCATCATAAGTGAGCTCATCATCATCATCATCGTCACTTACCTCATTCTTACCTTTCGCCATGAAGCAACGGATTTGTGATGGAAGAGCATCTTCATCGTCACTTGAGGCGGAGGTTGAGGTTGATGGAGATGTCGGTTCTTCATCACTTGAGTTTGAGGTGGAGCTTGATGTTTCATCTCCCGACATCTCTTCCTTAATGCAATCCTCAATAGAAGTGGATGATTCAAATAGATCTTGAAGCTTTATCCACATTTCATGAGCGCTCTTGAGATTGCATATTCTATCAAAGATTTCATCGCTCACAACACAAAATAAAACATTAGTAGCTTGAGCGTCGAGATGTAGGCATTTCCTTTCTCCTTCAGCTTGGAGCAACTTCATTCAATGGAGAGGAAAAGCCGACATCTACGATCCACCATATTTGGGGCTCATGGATTTAAAATGAGAAGTCATAATTAATTTCCATGAAGCATAATTTGTGCCATCTAGCACAAGTGGATTATGTGAGTGCACTAATCCTCTAGTCGACATCCTTTACTCTCTAGACGGTTAAGTCTAATAAAAGAGAGACCTTGCTCGATACCAATTGAAAGGACAGGGATGTCGCCTAGAGGGGGTGAATAGGCGAATTAAAAACTTTATAGCTAAATGCAATGGAATAAAAATATGCAGCTAAATAAAATCTCCGAGTTTCTGAACAATCCGGAGTGTCCGGATATTCAATCCAGATACTCGGATAGTCCGATCCCGAGGTCCTAACCCGAGTGTCCGGTTATTCAATCCGGATACTCGGATTATCCGGATCGTCCGGGTATTCAATCCGGATACTCGGATAGTCCAATCCCGAGGTCCTAACCCGGAGTGTCCGGTTATTCAATCCGGATATCGGATTATCCGGACTGTCCGGGTCGTGGATCTCGGACACTCGGATTGAGGACTTCGAATGGAGATTTTAAATCTTTGCAATTTTTCAACAATCTACTTGAATACAAATGATCTAAATGATGTCAGGTACATGGAGATATTGTAGATCTAGAGCCAAACACAACAAAAGAGTAGATCGGGCAATTTCAAGATTCAAAATCAAATGCTAAAGCAAGTGAAAGAAGCAAACTTGGAGACGGTGATTTTTCACCCGAAGTTCGGATCCTTGAGGGGATCCTACGTCTCCGTTGAGGCGGCTCGGTCACACTTGAGCCGGGGTCTCTTTCAACCCTCTTCCTCCCGGTGTTGCACAAATGCACTCACCGGTCTTCACTCCTTTGATTCCTTCCCTTACGGAGGCGGAACCGGCCTTCACAAACTTCCCACGGCCAACCACACAAAGCTCCGGTGGCTCGTAGGCGACCTCCTAGCCGTCTAGGAGTCCTCAACCTCCAAGAGTAACAAATGCTCACGAAGAACAAGCTTGGAGATGAAATCAAGTGCTCAATCAACTCAAATCTCACTCCCCAAACTCTTCCCAACCCTTCTCACAAGGGGATCACTTAGATCTAAGGGTAAAAGCTCTCTCAAAGCCCCTCACACAGCCCCTCAAAAATCCACTCCAAAAACCTCTCCAAAAGGCTCTCTCAAAAAGAAGGAGGAAGGGCTATAAATAGACCTTCCCAAAAACTAGCCGTTGGGGCAGGTCACGCACAACCGAGTCTCGGATTTCAATCCGATACTCGGATTGACCGAGAAAACGCTAACAGAGAGACTCAATCCGGAGAGTCCGGATGAATATCCGGATACTCCGGATGATCCGGATAGTCCGGACTAACTCCGGATAGTCCGAATCAGCACTGACCAGCTCGACGAAAACGAGCATAACTTTTGACTCGGACTCGATATCGAGATTTTGGACTCTCCGAAAGCTAAGAACGAGGGCTACACAAATAACAAGGTCTCACTACCCAAAACTAAAAGGATAACCACAGATTTCACAAAGAAACCAAGAGAGACCTACAACCCTCACTTTCCAGTAACCAACACCACTCTCTTTCTAAGATTCACAAGGATGGATCACTTGAGCACTTGACACATCTAAAAGTCATTCGACATCGCATCCTCTTAATAGTACGGCAATCCTTAGACTCAAATTAAATCAAAGATAATATAAGTCTAGAACTAGTCACTTGTCCGTCTTCTTTCTTGATGTCGATGCATGAAGACCTTCACCATATAATTGATGACATCTTCGCCTTGTCCAACTCGACTCGATTCACCTCATGAGACTCTCGTCCTATCAACCTTGACTTGATCATCCTCTCGACGATCTCCACGCCAAGTTGCTCTTGACTTAGTCCTCGGCTCTTGGTGACACCGCCGCCTTGTTGACCTCACAATGATCATCCTCCAAGATACCTTGGTCATCATACACGACGGACCTAATTCTTTCCAAACTACTCATGAAAGACATTAGTCCCAAAAGCTCAATAGATATGAATAAGTTGATATTTGTGAGCGTTGATTACAACAAGTGTTTCATATAAAGAAGCACAACACAAAATAGAAACACTTGACATAAGAAATGTTCTCTACTAAGTGCATCACGATGAATATGTAATTGATCTATATGCACTAGAGAGATATATAATTGCCAATATGATGAATCAATTAAATCATGGCAAGGATCACAGACTTTACTTAAATGAAGCACATGATAGAATATACACGAATTGTACATGTGCAAATAATATTTGGAGTAAGAGTAAATATGTGATCCAACACTAGATAAACTTCACTAAGAGAATTGCATGAGAAGATATACAAATAAAACATGCATGCACCAAGTCAATCTATAGCAATATGAAGTTTAACTCTAGTTAATACATGCATACCATAATGAACTCAAATGAATATATATGCACAAATAAATATGACATGAACCAATGTGCATATATATAATCAACATGCTACTTGGAGTTCACTATGCATTTGCACGAAAGGAATGCAATAACAAATATAGAATAGATACCAAAATTGCATACCTTATCTTTGCTTAACTATCCCATTTGATTTTCCTCTAAATAGATGAGACTGATACTCAACTAGGCAATAACAAGTTAGTCTCATATCAATATAATCATATTAGAGGTTTGTCATTTGCTAAGCACTAAGTTAAGCATTTACTTAATTTACATAGATTGTCATTATGAGTGTTTGTCATTAATCACCAAAATAACATTCATTAATCACCAAAATAACATAAGTGCCTAGATGCACTTTCAGGACCCCTGGACCATACTGAAGCTATCCCTCGCGTTGATTCGGCTTGAGCCGCTTTCTCTTTCTTCCATAGCTTGCCGCCGCAACTGCCGTCACTCCTCACCTATGGCTGCTCGCTATGGAGGTCACAGGCTGCCACTAAGACTTCCCTCGGGTGCGGTGACATCCACTCTAGCTATCCGAGCTCCTTGCGAAGAACCACCCTCCCTGGAGCAACACTGGTGGCCGCCTCCCGGTGTTGCCCTGTTTCTGAGTCGCTGCCTCGCAGGCCCTTCTCATCAGCCAGCACGAAGACAGAGCCCTTTTAAACCAGAGAAATGCGCTTCCATTCTGTTGAAGGAGTATTATCCATTTTAGGGTAATTTTTCAAACCGACCTTTAATCAAACCTTCGTATCTTTTGCATTTTAAGTCCAAATCTAACAAAACAAATTTATAAATTCATATAAAATCATATAGTTTCATAATATGCAAAATATTTAATTTTTAATCAATGTTTGAATTATTTGAATTAAAATTCGAACAAAACCTAATATGTACACTATAAGAAATATGTAAACCATAGCTCCTAAAATTATGAAATAAATATCCACATGCTTTTGAGACCAAAATAAACCTATTTTATAAAAACATTTATATTTTAAGCTAGTTTGAATTAAGATTAAAAATAGGTCATTATTCAATGCATGGAAAATTCATATAGCTATAATTAGTGCATACAAATTCAAAATAGGGTACAACAAATTCCTTGACCTAGTTTTAACCATTATAACCCTGTTCACACAAAAATATTTCATATTTGGTTAAGTTTTAACCAAGATTGTAAATAACCATTCTTTTAGTACACATACGAATAGAATATAGTTAGAACGCATAAATAAAGAAGAATACATCTAAAACCACTTTGTAAGTAATCCATAGTTCTATATCATGTAATTATGCAAGAATAGTTAATTTTTTATTTAGTTTGAGCCAAGTTCCTAAATAGCTTTGCTTTCCATGTACAAAAAAGTTAAAATATGAAGAACCTTTACAAATAAATTTTAATGCATGAAAACCAGTTCTCAAACGCTCTATAGGATCAAATCATTTAATACTATAAAAATCATCATGATTAGTCATAGTTTGCACTTAACCCCCTAATTGAAATATTTCTTTATGTAATATGCACATAAGGATTTGAAACATAAGCAAACAAACATAAATAAAATATCACAAATAAATGTTAGATCATATAGGACTAGTTTCAAAACATTCCTTAGGTCAATGCCATGTCAATCTGCAAAAAGATTTAATGCTTGTTTTTAGTTTGAATTAAGTTTATATAGATTTCATTTTCTATACACACAAAAACTAAAATATTAATAACTTTCACAAATAAAAGCTAAAACATGCAAGATCAGTTTCAAGACGCTTCTAAGGTCAAAACCTTCTAATGTTATAAAAATAGTTGCATGTATATGTAAGTTGCATTCGCAAACCTAAAAAGAAACCTAACCTTTTATCACGTACACTTTAGAAATACATAAGATTAGGAAATGAATATAATATAGCAAATAAACACTAATACCAATAGGAACATCTTCAAAATACTCCCAAGGTCAAGACGGTCATATTCTATAAAAATAATTCTATTTAAAACATGCTTTGCCTCTGAATCCTATTAAAAACCTAACCTTTTATAATATAACACTAAATTCATAACACAAACAAATGAACTCAAATGATAAGAAATCAATATTCAAAATGTTTTTATCACCGAACCTTCTATTTTGATTTATTTTGAAGTTGGTGATATTTGATTTCTTTTTGCCTCTTATTGTTATTGCCATACGTAATCACGTGTAGACACCGATGTGTCCGAGGATACTCCTGTCAGCGTTGACGCCGAGTCGATTCCTAAATAAAAAAGGTGAGTCAAGCGCCCCTTTTGATCATATTAATCCCAGTGTTTTAATTTTGTTTTGTTTTGTCAAATCTATTTATGCATGCGTGTATTTTCAATAGATTGGCTATATTGTGGAACTGGTAGATATACATGTTATCTTATAAAACTTCCTTAATAAATATTGAATTGTGAACCTTGATAACCTTAGAGTAAGGGTAGAAAATACATAATTGTCAACTTGGGTATAAGCGATTACATAATGATCATGCTAGCCATGCTTAGTAAGAAAACATGTTGCTCTTATAATTTAAAAAGGTTGGATATGACATTAAAGGTTGATGATACTTTGGTTAAAAATGAAAATAAAACTATGGTTGACGTGGTGATTATTGGCAATAGGCGGATGTGCATGGGACTTGCACGTAGATAGGGGAAGTTTATCGTCCGGGTTGGATTAAGGACCGAACTATGAGTTATTTTCAAGCCAAGACATTCGTACAACAACAAGTACCGGTATAAAATGATCTTAAACTAATTAAGTTATCTAGTTTAACTTTACATATTGGAAGTATGGAGTAGTGCGAAAAATCCGGTGTAGGTTTGCTTGAAGGGGTGCCCTCACCGATGTGTTGGGAATAACTCCTTCTGACACAACGGTGTACGCCTTGCTATAGGGGGAAGGATGCGATGGAGTGTAAACCATCGTTAGTACTGTGTGTATGGGTCTATTTTCGCCCGCCATAACAAAGGTTTGTCGTCACCGGGCTGGTGCAAAGTTAATATAGTTAATGTAAAGGTTTTCGTCATGAACATTCTGGCCATATGCCAAAGGAGCATGAAAATAGCGGCAAAAAGAAAGGTCATTATTTGTGAGTAAAGATGTACACCTCTACAGAGCGTAAACTTTTTCGAAAAGCCGCACCGCGGTCATGGGCACTTGGTAAAGTCATCACATCATTAAAAGTTATGATATTTTCAAAACGTATTGAATTGGAGATTTTTGTTGGAAAGTCTGTGTTTCAGATTTTATGTCAGGGATTGGCACAAGATGATGTAATAATCACATTCATTGATGACTGAGTTATACTATGGTACTCTTATTTATTTACATACCTCATAAACTTGCTCTTACAAAATTTCATTTGCAAATTACTATTTGATATTCATGTTCAACTTCGCTTTATGCAAAATAACCGTAGAAACCTCCTTTGACATAGCCTGCATTTACTGTATTTTTGCGATATACCTTAAGTCTTGCTGAGTACAAAAGTACTCAACCTTACTTAATTTGTTGGTTTAGATGGAGAAGAAAGTGAAGCCTAGAAGATACATATTTTGCCGAAAGATACGAAAAATTCGATGATGCGACCTTCTAGGGTTTATACCTTGTCAGTTGCCTGAGGATTTGTATGGGCATACCACAAGGCTTTTGAATTTTATGCTGCAATTTACTTTGAATTGTAAGACTATATTGTATAAATAGCTTCCGCTTTAATAATATTGTGCATGGATATGCTACCAATGTTGTAAATATGCATACTAGCCACTGATCATGGGACTAGTACTGTATACACATAGATTATCCTTCTTGGTATTCTGTACTAAAAAGGAGGGTCGTTACATTCTCTTTCTTCATGGTTGCTTCTATGTCGTTATTTTGGTTCTCTTTGCAAGATCCATCTTATTCATTCTTGAGACTGTGCACGCTCGTGCTTTATATCACAAAACTCTGATCCGATTTGGGGGCTGCTATGCATAAGAAGGGGTACATAGCTAAGACCAGATTAATCAGAGTTGTGAGAAGGTCGGTAAAGCGTCAAATGTCACAAAATCAAGATCGATGTTGATGATGTGTAATCAAGTGGAGAAATTTGACGGCGGGGGAAATTTCATCGTGTGGCAATCTGTGGTGAAGGATGTCCTTGTCCAGTAAGAGCTAATCGTGGTTCTTTAAGGGGGACAAACCAGAAAAGACATCAGTTGAAGACTAGAATGTGATGGAGCGGAAGGATGTTAGTACAATCCATCTATGTCTCTCTAATGAGGTAAAGTGCTCGGTGATCAAGGAGAATTCACCGAAAAAATTATGGAAGGACTTATAGAAATTGTATATGGCAAAGCAGTTGACAATCCAGTGGATAGGAAGGTATACAATTCGTTGACCATCTCAATGTCTTCATCAAGCTTATGACATAACTGGCTAGTTTGGTTGAGAAAATTGACGAGAATGATAAAGTTGTTATATTGGCATCATCTCTACCATCATCATGGGAGCAATTGGTGACGAATGTTCTCATCGAAAAAAATACTTTTAACTTCAATGAGGCAGTTGCATATCTATTAGAGGCAGAGTTCTTGAAATAGCTATTATAATTTTCTTCAACGAATGGTCAAACATTTACTACAATAGGTATTGCAGACAGAAGCAAGTGTTATAGGAATAAGAAGGGTAAGTGCAATGGCATATGTGTATGCTATCTATGTGATGAGGAAATTCATATGATAAAGGATCATTCGAGTTTGAAGCAAATGAAGTGGGCATGTTCAATAGCGGTAACAAAAGATGATTTAGACGTACTTGTCATCAGTCAATTAAGTACTTCTCATAGATGTATATTAAATTCGGGTTGTTGCTTCTATATATGTTCGGTGAAGGACTAAGGGGGTTATATAAACCTGTGGGGTGGTTATGGAGAACTGAAGCAACCAAGAAGCTATAAACCAACTCATCTAAAACAAGAGGTGCATGTAAGGATTAAAGGATAAGTTATTCTTTAGCACTATATTCTTGTATAGGGCAAAGATCGAAGAGTCTTAAAAAGCTCAAGAGGTTATGATAGAGTAACAATTACCTATACTCTTTTGAGGTTGTTCTTAGAGAATTTAAGATCGTTTTGCCAAATCTTTCTCTCTCCTCATGGTTGCTTCAACGTCATTATATTGGTTCTCTCTACGTTATTTTTTTTTGTTCTTAAAATCGTGCACACTCGTATTATATATGATATATCACATAACACTGATCCGATCTAGAAACTATTGTGAATAAGAAGTGTTATCAAAGTGCAACATATACTATGTATTTCACAAGTTTGTTAAAATTGCGTCTACTCTTAGCTAGTAAGATGAGCATGACCTCACAATCTCACAATGTGCATGTACTGCTAGATGCTCGTTTTGTGTGTGATCCATGCATACAATGTAACCGATTGAGTCGATGGGAGGACGTAAGTACCATGGACGGTTATCCATGCATCATGTACACTACGTACGTGCCACGCCGCTCGAGGGAATCAATCACGTGAAGGTATGTAGGACAGAAGCAGATCCTCTGCCTTTGTGCACAAAAGGCAGAGCTACTATTATATATGCGCCTTTAGGCCATTTTGATCCGTCGGATTAGAAAATGGAAGGTCAAGGTCGGCCTTCGTGTATAGTGTATTGCCGTTTTGTGTGTACTTTGTTACGGTGCACCTCTGCCTTTGTTGAAGAGCGGGGGAGACAGGGTTTGCAAAACCGTCGAAAATCAACTGTTTCAGTCGGTTCGTAATTTCAAACCGTTTAGTAAACCGTGCAGTTCAAATGCAAATTTATTTTTTTAAAAAAAATTAGTAAAAGGTGTTAATTTTTTTTGAATTTTTTTGTGTAAGGTTCTGAGGCAATGCTAATGATGCTATAAAATTTTTAGATGATTATCAGACCTGTGTATTTTTAAACAATTCTGAAAGTGATACTGTTAGAATATATGCTCTTCAGTTTTTTATTTTCTATGGGCATAAAATGAAGTCTAATATTTCTTAAACTCTTTGTGTGATGTTATAACGTAATTATGATGATGTTGTAAAATTTTCAGATGATGATCAGATATGTGTATTTTAAAAAAATTCTGAAAGTGTTACTATCATTGTATATGCTCTTCTGTTTTTGATTTTATACGGGCAGTAAATGAAGTCTAATATTTCTAAAAATTTTAGGACATGACCCTTTGGCACTAGTTATAGTTACATTAAAATTTCAGAATATAATAAATCTTTAAATATTTATAAAAATCTGACAGTTTCTTTGTTCATTTTCATTAATTGTTGTTTTGGATTTTTTAGAAGCAATAAATGATTTCAAAGATTATTTAAATTTCTCTAAGGTGTTTTATAGATTAATTGGGATTTTTTTTAATTGTTTCAATTTTTTTGCATTTTTTTTTCAAATTTCCTACGGTGTGCTGAAAATGAAAAATCGCTCGAAAAATCATTCGAAAATTGGTGAAAATCGCTCGATTTTCGTTTTTTCCCGCCGTTGTTTGACTGCTAAGTTAAAAAAATGAATTCAAACTTCTTCGACTTCTACCGATTTTCACTCAATTTTTATCGATTTTTGAATCCCTGGCTGGAGGATGGGCATTCATGCAGGACACTTTGTTGAGTTCTTAGCTTTTCTAGGCGTCTTGTACATTGTTTTTTTTAATATAGACTTCGTACAAATATAATTACAAAATTAGTTCTCTTCTCAATCACAGAAGTGTTGGAACGTGACACGTATCATTTACCACATCGGTGTATCGTGGTGGGAGGCTGGGGTCATGGTAGGCTGTCGACCGCAGCAGGTCCTGTTGCTCTACCTTTGCTACCGTCTTGCCGCGGCACCTGTGCCGCATCTGCTGTCGAATCACTGCCGCTTTGCTGTCGTGCTTGTGGTGCTCGACGCATGGCTAGCAACGGTACACAGACATAACAGATGACACGTGTTACTTATCGACGCTTTCACAGTCAAGCAGAATTATTTTTACGGTTATATTCACACAAGAATTAGATTTCGCGACGGAGAAACTGTACTGACAAGAGAGAGAGGGGGGAGGGGGGTTGGTGTACTGAATAGACGGCGTTAGGTGGTGGACGAGGGTGGGGTAAGGGGTCAAACGGCGGCGGAGGGGGACGTTATGCTGTCGGCCTGTCGGCTGCTCTGCTGCCGGCCGGTGCGTTGACGTCGGCCGCCCGCCTGTCTCTCCCATATGTACTCCACTAGCTAGCCTGCGCGCATACGATACGTATCGCGGGCGTATGTGTGTACGTACCTATGTACGCTGATTGGTGCCTCTGTGTGCCGATTGATCAACATTACACCGCGCGTACGTCGTCCAGTACGACGTGCGTATACATGTTCCTACACACACTATCTAGTGTACTACGTCGGAAATAAGATACACCCGGAATTTTGCATGAAACATGCATGACATTCTCCCCTCGTAATTTCCATTAAATTATTCTGTTCCAAACAAAACTCACTGTTTTAATTTTTACTGAACATTTGTAAGCCTGCTGGGCAAAATTGGTTGTCGCAATTAAAAAAAACAATAGATTGAAGTCGAACAGGAGATTTTTGCTAGCTCTCTAAAAACATTACGCACTGTGTAGATGTAACATCAAAATTAAGTCGCGTGTATTTTTAATTTAAAGTAATAATTGTAACTGACCGTAGGTAGGCAGTCACATGCCCATGCATTCTACAATCATCAGATCACGGTATTTGAGAGTTGCTTAAAAAAAGAAATAGACTGAAAATATCCAACCGTCTACTAGTAGACACAAGTTATAACGGTTTAGATAAAAAATAGAGTCCATACTCATACAATAAAAAAGAGAGAAATATGATGCAAATTCCCACAAAAAAAAGCAAAACATCTAGTCATTAATCTAGTAGACCATAACTAAATGAAACTATATTAGCCATTAGATGTTGTTATTTTTTAAAAAAATATCTAACCGTCCATCTAACGGACCGAGTTATAACAGCTTAGATTAAAAGAAATGGACCGCGTTATAACGGCTTAGATTAAAAGAAAGAATCTATGCTAAGTACAATAAAGAACAACACAAATTGAAATAAAAAAATAAAAATTTGATTTTCATATGAACTCCAAATTAAAACCCATACATTGCTAAAATTTGAAACAAAAATTAGCAATTTGATTTATATATGAATTCTAACCTAAAACTATTATTCAAAATTAAATAGAAATAACATTGTCACTACTAGATTAGAAAAAAGAGTCAATAGCAAGTACAATAAAAAATAAAAGAAATTTGAAATAAAAAATAAGAGGAAATCAATGATTTAACTTTCATACTAACTCCAAATTAAAACTTGAATATAGCTGAAATTCAGAATACAAATTAGTATTTGGATCTGTATACGAATTCTAATCTAAAACTGATATGCGAAATTAAATAAAAAAATTACAACAAAACTTAACAAAATTTCAAAATAAAAAATAAATGAAATTAGCCATTTGATTTTCTTACGAACTCTAAATTAAAACCTAAAGTTTGAAAATAAATAAAAAATAACAATAAAAATAATGGAATAATAAAAATAAAATAAAATTAGGGACTTTTCATACGAACTCCAAATTAAAACATGTACATAGCTAAAATTAGGAATAAATATTAGATTAAAATTAGCATTTGGATTTGTAAATGAATTATAACATAAAACTAATATTAAAAATTAAAAAAATAATAAAAATAAAATTAATGGTTTAGATTAGAAGAAAGAGTCCATATCATAAACAACAACAAAAAACAGATATTCGGAATATAGATAAAACTGATATGCAAGATTAAATAAAAACTAACAATGAAAATTAACATTAATTTGTAATAACAAACAGAAGGAAATTAGCCTTTAAATTTTCATATGAACTCTAAGTTAAAAACTAAAATTTGAAATTAAATAAAATACAACAAAAAATAATAGAATAATAAAAAATAGAAAGAAATTAGGGATTGTTTTTTATTCCATACTAAGTAAAAATATAAATTTTGTTTTTTTTCAGAATTAAAATTCTAGAGATATGGTACTTCGAGAAAAAGGGTATGTAATTTGATTTGTGTGTGTATATATTTATATGAATTATTAAATATTATGTAATAAAAGTCGATGACTTTTTTTATCACCGCTAAGAAAATATATAATATGCTAAAAACTTTCAAAAAATAAATAATTATGACTCTTTATTTGGTAGACCACCACGGAATGGGGGATTAAAAGGGTGATACATCGACGTGTGTTCCCTCGGTAAATAATGTAATGTGCATTAAAGATGTACGAAAAGAATGAGAGAAGCATTGTAATAATTAAATTAAAAGACGATGATATAAATGTAAAATGTTATGTTATGATATGCTTATTGTTTTGCTATGCATGTAATTGTGGAAGAAAATTTCGGTCAAATGTAACCAGTATTAGGAAACAAAGCGATTCTCTCCATTAATATATAATAAAATAGTACAAATGGAGCTGCAATGATCTATTTTTCAAAAAAAATAAAATAAAATATGTATTGTCAAGTTATTTAAACATGCTTTAAGAATGATGCACGCACAAGTGAGTGGCACGACCTTACTAGTTTAAGCAAATGTAGTTAAGCCCTGTAACTGTTTTGCTTTCCTTTCATCAGTTGCACTCATGTACGTCGTACTTCGATCTCGTCTTGGTAACCCATCGATCGATCGAGATGGATGAACAGAGTGATCAGTAGGTCAGCGACTACTGGGCTAGCCGGTTCATGGACATATAAAGTAAGCGAACTAATGGCAAGATATATATGCCTGCTAAGCTGAAGCTCGGCATGCATGTAGGCAGGCCGGCCAGCTCCCCCACGACCAAAAGCTATACTAGCTAGCTTAGCTCGTAACAGTCACTTTAAGTTCGTCCTTGCTTTACTACTGCATCCCTCCCTCTCTCTTTCGCCCTTATATCTCTCTCTCTCTCTTTCTCTCTTATATCTTTCTCTCTCTCGTAACCTGATAACCCTAGTGGAAGGAAGGGGCGGACTGGTGGAGTACTCGTGGTCAGAGAGTGCCGGCCGGGTTCGTTGCGGAGCTCACGACCGGCACTGCAAAAAGCGATCCATGTCGCTTTGACTCCCCCACGCCTCACAACCCTTCCTTTCCCTCCTCCATCTCCATTCCATTACACCTCTCTCTCTCTCTCTCTCTCTCTACACAGACACACCAAAGCACACCTTTCAGTTCATTTCATCCTGCCTAGCCCTCCTATATAAGCACACTGCAGCCACCTCCTCCCTTCGTAAATTCAACTGCCTTGCTTTGTGTTAAGAAACAATTAGCGTTCTCACTCGCTAGGAAGGAAGTCAGGAGAGGCGGAAGAGAGATGAGGATGCAGGTGGTGGAGGGCGGCGGCGTGGAGGAGGCGGACCGGGCGACTATGGGGGTTTACGAGCGGGTGGCGCGGATGGCGAGCGGCAACGCGGTGGTGGTCTTCAGCGCCAGCGGCTGCTGCATGTGCCACGTCGTCAAGCGCCTCCTGCTCGGCCTCGGCGTCGGCCCCACCGTCTACGAGCTCGACCAGCTCGCCGACAGAGGCGGCGGGCGCGAGATCCAGGCGGCGCTGGCGCAGCTCCTGCCCCCCGGCCAGCCCGCCGTTCCCGTGGTTTTCGTCGGCGGGAGGCTCCTCGGCGGCGTCGAGAAGGTCATGGCCTGCCACATCAACGGCACCCTCGTCCCCCTTCTCAAGCAGGCCGGCGCGCTCTGGCTCTGACCGAGCTCTCGTGCATCCCCGGAGCTGAGCTGACTCCATCATCTACGACGACTGATCAAGCTAAGAGAGAGATCGATGGCGTGCGTGTTGTCTTGTGCGTGATGCTTGCATGCGTGGACGCGTGCAGCGCGGGGTGTTAGTTAAGCTTTAGTGAGCTGTAGATATAATTAACAAAGCTTAGCCGTGCCACATGTGTGTGTTGCTGTTTTTACTTGTTAGTTACAGTGAGTGGAGGGATACGTGCATGGTAGTGCGGTAAGTTGGTGTTTTATTTACTCGATCGGTGTAATGCAACGCAATGCAATGAAGGCTTATGGTTCAATGCCGGCAGCGGCGGAGTCAGAAAATTTTGAGAGTTTAGGCAAACTTAACTATAACCAATAAACACGAACAAGTCTATATATACATCATACAACCAAAATTAGGAACCGCAAAAAAAAAAATTTAGAGTGATCGCGATGACAAGGTGAAGTCGGCAGGAACACTCATGGAGAACAACAACCATTCCTTCGTCAATTCAACTCTTGACATTCAAGCTAACTAACAATGCTGCCAATGGGTAATTTCAAACGATTGACGTCGACAGTTACCAATGACGCTCGCTCTGCCCGGCAGCTACCTCCACCACTACTTATTGCATGTCTTGTTTCTGGCTCAATGAAGTTGAACATGGAAAAATGGATGATGCAAGACATTGATGTGTGCCTCCGTTTCTTCAATTCTAGAATTTCTCTAGTGCTAGAATTGCAACTGAATTATGCTTTGAACACGCGCAATAGGTGAAACACTAACAAACATAGCAAATGTAAAGCCCTTGTCATAAGATTTAGAAACTCCTTACTAGCTTTTCCCCTGTTCCGTTGTACATAGTTATCTTGCATTCCTATGTTTTTCACAAACATCAAAGTCCCGAAGAGAGCTTGATTCTGCAAAATAAACGCCTGTTCCCCCGCAGGCTCGCACCGTGCCTCCCTCGCACAGTCGCGCTCAGCCTTTCCCCACAGCGCCGCTAAATGCCGCCCTCGCACCCGTCATCTACACGCTCTGCTGCGCTCATGCTCGGTGCAGCCGTTGCCCTTACCCACCTGAGCCCTCCCCACCGCCGGCCTCCCTGCCGCAATGGCCTGCGGTAGTCTGGGCAAGCTCCCGTCCTGCCTGGGAGCTGCCTCCACCGCTAAATGCGGGGATAAATTAAGCTACTCTTTCTTAACCACCCATGCGATCGATCTTTTTCTTGTTGCGAGCAAGCACACTTGTGATCTTATTATGAACACTGCAAATGTTCAAATCGGACGTTTTGACGTATGCGTCTGTCACAAAGAATAGAAATAAAAGTATTGCTAGCTGGTGGAGAATCGAATCGAATTAACTGAAAGGGGGCAGCAGAAAGCAAAATGGCCGGAAAGTGGGAGATGCAGTGTGCCTGCGTAGGTACGTAGTACTGTCACGCTTATGCATGCAGAGGAGCAAGCCGCAGCCTCGAAACGTCTCTCTCTTTTTGCTGCGTTCAAAGGCGTGAGCTAGTGGTCGTGAGATTCCCTCATTTCATTTGTTGCATGCAGTAGACACTGCTGCTAGCTACTGGTTGGTCATGGCCGACCGGCAACATATATATATAGTCTTAGCTAAGGCCAGTCTACATGCCAAACAAGCACGGTTCTTGTGCCGACGACGCATATACGGCAGTTGCTGTGGTCGTCATACGTAAACTCTTTCTCAGAGAAACTACAAACTAGTACCGGTAATATTCCACAGATTTTAAGCACTCATATGTGTGGCTGCGTGTGGTAGCTAGTGATTGTGTGTGCCAATCATGCATGCTCCTCCATCGATCTCACTCTCACGATCAGCTCATGCGTGCGTAAACATGCAGATCGAGACCGGCCGCTCGATCCGTCACAAGTCGCAAACCGACTCCGTCTCAAAGTGGTCCTGGCAATCTAGCTAGTTATAATAAACCCATAATAATTAAATATATCATGTAACGACAATCCATGTACATGAACTGATGAACACGATTAAACGCGGTGCATGTGCTGCTACACGCATCAATCATTATACATTACTCCAGTTAGCAATAGTGTTTATACGCTAGCATGGGTCTCTACAGGTGTCCCATGTAATATATATATATATATATATATGGGCACCATAGAGCTTAGGCTCCATGATACAAAATGGGTATATTCTCTTATGTATTATATGTTTAATTTTTTGAAAATTTTAAGATGTTGAGTTTAACTTGTTTAATAACTAGAGTTTCCTTTTTTGATGATAGTTTGTTTGTAGGTATGTGCTGATTATATATATAAATCAGCAAATCATGCAATATAATCTAAATTCATTTAAAATCTTTGAATTCGAGTATATTTTTTTAAAGGTACGTGTTTTATTTGAATTGTTATAGACGTGTATATACCCTAAAACTAAAATTTTAGAAAAATATACCCGAATTTGGCTTGAATCTGCGCATTTGAAATCATAGAGCCTAGGCTCCATGGTGCCCCATTTCAACTTCCTATATATATATAGGAAGCCTTTTCCGTACTCTCGGGAGTACATATTCTCACCTCTAATATACCACTTAAATGAACATTTTATACTCCTTTATCACTTTCAGTATACTCCAATAATAATTCTAAGATACTCCAATGCAATATGGTTGAAAAACTTTTATCACAACCCTTTATTTTTTTGCTATGTACCCTTTTCCACACGTAAAAGGAATATATAAACAAATTGTGCTATAAAGGGTGAACTTTAATGAATTTTTTCATGAAACTCACTTTGGAGTATCTTATAATCAGTATTAGAGTATACTCAAAAGTATAAAGAGGTATAACAATATCATTTAAACGGTATACTGGATGTGGCAGTACGTACACCCAGAAGTATGGAATCATTTTCCTATATATAACCATTTTTCTATATAAGATATTCCAACGTGAGTTTCATGAAAAGTTTCATCAAATTTCACTATTTATAGCATAATTTATGTATATACTCCTTTTATATATGAAAAATGGTATGTAACAAAAATAAAGAGCTTTCATGAATTTTTTTTAACCAAATCACATTAGAGTATCTTGTAATTATTATTTAAGTATACTAAAAGTGTTAAAGGAGTATATTAGAAGTGGAAGTACGACAAAGGCTTTATATATACACACACATACTGGTAGTCGTAGTGGTAGGGGCGGTACTAGGGGGGTGCTTGGCATCCAAAAAATTGAAAAGTGCTACAGTATCATCTCTTCAAATAAACTAAATTTGTTGATTGAATTGGTTCTAGATTTTTAAGACCTTTGAACTATTTTTATTGTACTTTTAGTAAATTTTAAATATATATTGGATTTATAATCTTACAAAATTATTATACAAGACTATAAAGTTATATGTGTAAAGTGTGCACCTCTAAAAAAATCATTCGGTTCTGCCACTGCGTGGTGGTAAGAATTGAAGTGAGTATCAGCCGGTCAAAGTAAAGTAGCTACTACGACTACTTCAACTAGCCACAGTATCACAGAGCGAGGAGAGAGATAGAGATGAGAGGAGTCTGTGCATGTACGTAGGCGAGCATGGCGTGGTTATTTGCCCTTTCCGAGAATAGGGCCGGCACGTCGCTGCTGGCTCGAAAGAGAGGAGACGAGGCAGCGCCCAGTATTTCATGCATGGCAATACAGAGACCAGTGTCCGGTACACGTATGCTACCAGCTAGCATCGATCGGTCAGTACGTAGCCCAGTCCAGACCGTCCTGCCCTTGTCTACGCAGCATGCAGCATGCGTCACTCGTGAGATTAAGGGGAAAAAAATTCTATAGCACCGGGTGCTATATTGCTATATATATAGCATCGATCTATAGTACATCTCATCACATGATATATATCGAGAGAGAAAAACAATTAACTACCTTGAAATTTATGTTTTGCTATGTGTCTAATTTTTATAAAAGGTGCTATATGGCACCTGATGCAATAGAATTTTTCCCCATAGCCACGTACTTACAGGCCACTACAATGCAGCACGCTCATGACTGCACTACATACTAGCGGCCGGTCGTTTTCAAGTGGCTTCCCTTTTGCAGCCGTTCCGGTTCCGGTACGTGTACGTACGTCATATGTTGAAACTCTAGCTTGCAATCGGCTAATGCATCGGCTGATCGGTCGATCGATCGATTTACAGACATCGTTTAATGCTAGCTTGTTCTTCCTTTTCTGTAGGTGGCTCCGATTTGGGAGGAGATCTAGATCGACGGATCGATCGAACAACAGAAGCGCGCATGGAGCTAGCGCAAGCCATGTGATCAAGTGAAGAGATACGTATCGGTATATCTCTGACCAGAGCGAGTGATCCGAGTTTAACCCAGCTAGCAGTTGGACAGCACAGACAGAAGAAGCTGGCCAGGTCGATCGATCATCCACAGGGCACGGATCGATCAGCTAGCGATGGCATCCACTGATGACGACGACCATGGACTACTGCTTACTGAACCCCTCTGCATGCATGCCTTGGTTGGTCGTGCCACTGCTAGCTCCATCGTCACTTGCATGGTCGCTGTCCCCAGCTCCAAGACATGCTTACGTACTACTACTCTACCCCATGCATGTATATGTACCTTGCATTGCATCACTCATGCATGCCTGTGCCTACCACCACTGGCCGGCCGGGACCATCTGAAAGCGAGGTTGTAGCACTACGACGTACGAGAGGAATACCACTACGTGCAGGTACAGCGTGAAGATGGCAACGTAGCAGCACATCGAAACAAGCTCTGGGATCTCTGAAAAAAATAAATGAAGAGTGTACATGAGACAAGATAAAAATGTAAAGAGAGTGTTTGCACCGAAATTTGGCAAGTCCAATCATAATCGACAATGAAATCGAAGATATGGGCGTTAACGGACAAATTAAGAAAGTTTAGAGATATTTATGTTAACGGCAAGATTTTTAGGAAATAACTGTTCAAGATAACGCCGATACGGATACGGTCGGGCTTAAAGCGTGTTATAGTAGGACACTATCGGCCAAAGGTATAAAAGAAGGACCAAAGCAAGCTGCGAAGGGAATCATCAACACAATACAATCAACCAGTCTTTACTTTTTCTACTTTTCCTGTCGACTAGGAGTAGCTTCTGTAATTTAGCCTTTGTAATCGATCTTGATCAATAAAGTTGTGCATCGCCGATTGTTGATCTTCGTCAATTACACCCCAGGTT
This sequence comes from Otatea glauca, assembly GCA_036346275.1. Lineage (NCBI taxonomy): Eukaryota > Viridiplantae > Streptophyta > Magnoliopsida > Poales > Poaceae > Otatea > Otatea glauca. Next base: position 32,083,073 of record CM070724.1, on the reverse strand, counting down.
CGATTTGTTCTGATTTTGTTGCGCGTCGCCTTCTTCAGAATCGATCTGCCTTTATCCTCTGATTAGCCTTAATCGGCTAGTTAGACTTATCCTGTTACCTTGATCTTGATCGGTTTCAAGCTGATTGGATCTAAGCCGATTGATCGTCACGATCGGCTTTGTGTGAATTTTATATTTTTTACCTTGTCGGTTACAGGTCAAATCGACTGGCACGCTCTGAACCCGGTGTTTGTCCGGTGTGCTGCTGCCAGAAACCCTACCTTAAGTTTTTGACGTCAACACACTCTTGGCACGCCCAGTGGGACACGCAATGTCTTCATCAGGGAAGTCGATTCCGCCATCAGATCTCAACTCAGAAGCTATAATCGTCCCAATAATGGACGATTTATCTGTGGAGCAACGCCAAGAGATTGAAGCTCGGAAGGCTGCGCTAGAAGAGATGATGCTAAGTTGCTATCAGAAAACAAGACGTGGCGTCACTCAAAAATCCGCCCTGCCGACGGTCAACGCCCTGGGTGATACGGGTGTAACAGAACAAGTAAGCCGATATCTGCTTGTGAGACCCCGTTCTGATGAACAGGAACCTCCATGTGATTACTGTGCCATTCCCTGGATCAGTAGCTAGCACTCACATGTTTACAACAATTGGAATCACAACAATACAACAAATATTATTAAGCGGAAGCTATTATGCAAAGAAAGCTTTACAACTCAGAGATATAGCAGCAAAAGAAGCAAAGTCTTGTAGTGTGCCCATCCAAAACCAACATGCAATTGACAAGGCATAATCCCCAGAAAGATTCGACGAAGAAAATCCCGCAACCTGCGACGGAAGAAACCTCGAAGCTTCGACAACTTAACCACCTAAAAACCACATATAAGCAAGGGTGAGTACTTTCGTACTTCGCAAGACTTGAGCAAAGCCTATAATATATGCAGGCTATTTCAAAAGAGGCTACTACAGTTAATTTGCATAAAGCAGAATTGACATTGTAAAACAAGTTATTTGAACAACTTAATAGGCTAAGACCCGCCCATACAAGCCCTCGTGGTTGTACGAAATTCTTGGATCTATAGCGTCCCATTGCTCGGTCCTTAATTCGACACGGGCGATACTCCACCCTACACTACGTGCAAATCCCTCTGCACCTCCGGCTATTGCCAATAATCGCCCGCATCAAAAACATAGTTTTATTTTGGGTTTTTAATCAAAATACCCATAACCAACAACTTTATTTCCAACATTTTCCATTTCTTAAGGAACAAGTTTTGATCTGATCATCATTCTCATTTGTTCTAAAAGCATGGCTAAGCATGGATAGAAGTAATCGCATATACCCACAATGATATTAAGTAATTGTCTAAGCTCAATCTATGGTTATCAAGGTTCACATATTCATACTTATCAAGGAAGTTTCATGGGACAACAGGTATAACTACCTTTACCACAAAATAGCAATTTACAGAAAGTAAACGTATGCATGAAACATTTTAATAAACAGTGCAATTTAAATTCTGGGATCAAGATGGTCAAAGGGGGTGCTTGCCTTGCTTATATATCGTTTACGACGAAGACGCGATCGCAGACGACGCAGGCAGGGGACGTCGGATTCTACACGTCGATTAATCGAAAAATAGCAAATATCCAACTTTAATAAGGGTAAAAAGAAGACAGACAGAAACTCAAATAAAGATTCATTGCAGAAAACAAGAACACTTTAGAGTTTGGATTATTTAAGAAATTACTTTATTCTTAAACTTAATGACTTAATGACAAACAAAACAGGGTTTTCTTTATAGATTATCTATGCTTGAATTACGAATTCAAAAGGCTAAAATTATGAATTCTAGTATTTAAAACTTCGAATTATAGATGCTAAAATTATTTGGATTAAAATAATTAAAACGCTAGTTAAAGCGGTTATGCTAATAGCACTTAGCCTTAAGTGATTTGCATACGAAGGGTTTTGAATAAGTTATGATTGATAAGTTAGCCAAATAGATTTATTTATAGTTTCTAAGAAGGTTTTGGTGATACAAATATATTAAGTACAAATTCCTTATTACAAGGTTCACTTAATCTTATTATGAAGTTCATAAAGCATAAAACTAAGGGTTATTTGACTATTAAAGTTTATACGCAAAACATAACGAAATAAGATTATTTCTTCGGAAGTGGATAGCATATACTTCGAAGAACATATCTAGACTGATTTCATACATTTTAGCTTTTAGACGAGACATTATTTTCTTAGTTGAAATTGCTTATGTGACATTAAAAGTTGTGACAAACATACTTTTTAGGGGTATTCAACTTGCACGATTTAATTGAAACGAAAGTTGTAAATAAAATATTTTTCCAGAATATGGTATACCATATCCCAAATATTATTTCCAAACTGATATTATGCATTTTACTATAAAGACGAGCTATTTTATTTGTTGTTGAAATAGTATACATGACCACAAGGTTAACGTTGAAGTGAGTCGGATTTCATTTTCAGTTTGCGGCTACACCTTATAAGATTATTGATCCATTTTTTAAGCATTAACAGGGCATGACACTAGAAATGATTTAAAGTTGGTTTCGCGACAATTGGCTTTTATCCGCGATGTTTTCCATTTACGAAATCATTAGGGTTTAATATGGGCTTATTTCAGACTAGCACAAATATAAAGTGTTTCTCCATAAACAGTGAGAGTATTATTTTTCAAGGTTATCGGATTTGGTTTTGTCAAATTTGGAGTTTATTAGTGAAAATTATAACTATTCCAATTATGCAAGTATTTACGTATTGACTATTAAACATTAACTGTTTCATATAGTAAACTTTAAATATTATTTTATATCTGAGATCCTTGCAATGTTAGGAGTACAACAAAACTGATTTGGTGATCATTTGAATTCATTTGACCTATGTTTTAACTATTCAACTTTCTATACATATATACATGCACTTTATGTTTTAAGTCATTTCATACTTTTCGAGATAATTCAAATCAAGTTAATTTATTAATTATTTTGGCATATTCAGGTATTCTACTGCCATGAAAATATTTAGAAATAAATTTTACTTATTCCATCTTTCTTTTTTTCAAATTATGTTTATTTGAATTTCTAATGCATTGAATACCATCTTTAATAAAAAGTAATTCAAACAATAATGAAGTTTAAATATTTTTATATATTTGAACTTCTGGAAACATGAGTATTTCACTAAAATTGGTTCCATTCATTTTAAGTTTGTTTACAACTTTTTAATATGAAGCACTTCTTTTAGTCTTTTCTTTAAATTTGAATTTCAAATTTACCCATTGAACATTTTCAAAATGTTATTGCATATTATGAAACTACTTGATTTTACATGAATATAGAAATTTATTTCACTCAATTCGGAGTTATAATGCAAAAGTTATAAATGTTTGAATTAATTCGGGTATTGAAAATAACTGAAATAAATGAAAATACGCTCTCTCTATAACGAAGGCGCCTTTACCGTTTGCACTGAAATCGTTTCGGCCGGCTGACAAGGAGGTCCCACGGGTCAGTGAGGGAAAACAGGGGCGACGGTGGCGAATCCCGCCGGCGACGAAGGAAGGCCGGAGCCAGTGAAAGGGCTCCACGACGAGCACCAGTGGGTCTTCGCGCACACGGGGGTGGGGTCACTCACCGGCGGGGATGGCCGGAGCGGGCTGCCACCGGAGGTCTGCGGCGGAGGTAGGTGCGGCTCGCCGGGGAAGAAAAACAGTGAGCTACGGACCGAATGGGCAACGAATTTAGCATCGGTGAGTCATTTTCATCCCATTTTTATGGTTACTTCGATTAGAGGAGTACCGGGTTTGGTTGCCACCGATCGACCGAAGATGAAGAAGATGACCGTGGTGGTGGCTCGATTTCACATGAAGAAGGCTAAATATTTTTGAGGGGGTTTGATCACTAGAGATTATAGGAGCTACATCCGGAAGGAATTTGGAATTGGTTTGCTTATTCGATCGAATTGTTTCCGGCTTGAAGCTCCCAAGCTCTCGGTCATGGCGGTTTTGGGGAAAATTCTGGGCGTTTGGCTTGGTGAAACGAAGAAGAGGGAGAGGGAAAGATGGTGCGGCTCAAAGGCGAGCTCAGCGCATTTTATAGCGGGACTTGCGGTGCACAGAGGTTTGAATCCAGTGGGAAATCGGCAGTAGGAATGCGGCTCGGTTCTGCTCATGGCGTTGAGGTGGCGGGAGATTTTTCCAGGGCAGCGTCAGCGCGGTATGGTGTGGGAGACGGAGAGGACGGCAAGGCGTGGCTGCAGCTGTTGGTTTGAGTGATGGGGTCGGCGCTGCGGTGCATTGGATCGGGCGGGAGTAGGCGTGAAGCTGGGCGAAGGATCGGGAGAAGGAGCGAGCAGCGTCTCTGCGGGGGAAAGAACGGGGAGAGAGGGGAAAGGTCTGACGAGTGGGGCCGGGATCCACCGGCAGTGGCTGGGCGACTTCTACGGTCACTGTGGCTGGGGCCCACATGGCAGTGAAAGAACTCGGCTGAGGAGATAAACTTCACGCAAACAGCTCCATGTGAGCATTAAAATCACTATCAAATCACCGTTTAATTTTGTGAAACTTTTTGACTGACCTCTCCTTGTAGTTTCTAATTTCCAGTAAACATTTGAGGTTAAAATACCGCATGGTTAAATTTTAGAAATTCTGACACTGTGGACTGTACAGGATTTGAATTTCGGTATTCTATTTATTTAGGGGTGTAAATAATATTAATTATTTTCCAAACTTTTTATAGGTATTAAATTTGTCTTAAAGATATCTCCACAAAAATTTCAAGTCAAAACCTCAAGTGAATATTTTATAAAAATTCTGACATTAGGATTTCTAGTTTTTAATTGTTTCTGTTTTTGAATTATTAGAGGGCTTTGCCGACATGATCAAATCCTGATATTTTTACCAGAGATAAAATATACCATGAGGGTGTTGTGGTAATTTTTCCAGCTCCAGATAAACTACGAATAATTTTCATTAATTCTGGCTTGCACTATTTTTAGTCAAAAAGAGGTGTCATTCATTTATTTACCCACTTTTCTGTGCATAAAACTTTACATGTTGATTTTACTGACTTACCGGTATGGTTAGGGTTCCTTGGTAATTTTTCCAAAATTTATATTTTACCATTTTATATTTTACCATTATCCATTCCTTAATTGTATTTGATTGATTTTTCATTCAATACAAAATTTCAAAGAAATCCAAATAAATCCCAATCATGTCAGGAAAAATCAGCAACAAAGATATTCAAATTCAAAATATGAATTTTTATATTATTGCATTTTTCGGGATGTTACACTGCCTGCTCAAGCCGAATTATCGGCTATGATTAATCAGTCTGTGCACCACGCCTTAATAAACCAATCATCGGCTCTTGTTACAACGCTCAAGCCGATGATAGCGAATAGTGTTAAATCTATAGCCCAGGAGTTAGCCTCGTCAGGAAGCCTGCTCGACCCACTGCAAGCTCTGCCAAATTATCCTGTTTTTTCAAAATCACAAAATACGCAGAGCACAATGGCCGATCCTAAACCATCGGCTGTAACCTCACCCCCCACCATGATGCCCACACAACCCACGGTCAAGGTTCCAAATTTCGGCGAAATTCGGTGAAATTTCGTCGAGATTTTGGATTTCGGACCACCCCGAAATCTCAAGTATCGTCCGGAAAAAACATTTTAAAAAAAATTGAAATTGCTACAGTAAAATACGAAATTTCGGTTTTTTCGGCGAAATCTCGCCAAATTTGGCCGAAATTTCGTGTTTTTTTGGCCGGTTTTCAAATTTTTAGGGCCGTATTTGACTGGATTTGGTCCAATAACCCTTAGGAAAGTCATCTCCTATGAAAATTTGTTGAAAAACCTAATTTTTTAAATATTTTAAAATTTTGGCAGAAACACTGTCCGATTTTTATAAAATTGTACAAGCTTGATAAACATATGAAAATTTTATGGTACTATCCTTAGTAGTTTAGGATAATACATAAAAAATTTAAAAATAATTTAACTTCATTTGTTGTCTTTAAAAAATAAAAAACAGAATGAACATAATTGGGACAGTTATATTGTCAGAATTTTATAAATTTTCTTGAGTGTGATTATGATCTAATTTTTTTTGAGAGATTAATAATTGACTCAGTACCATTATATAATTTTCTCAAAAAATTTAAACTTTTTTTGTTTGGTCAATCAAATCTATGCAAGCATTGAACTTCATTTGTTATATTATATTTCAAAAATAAAAAAGAAAAGAACATAAATGGTACTGTGCCTTGTAAAATTTTTATAAATTCACTGGAGTGTGATCATGAATCAAAATTTTTATGGGATATTAAGAACTTCCTTATCACCGTTCTGTAAAATTTTCAAAAAATTTATGGTTTACATAATTTTTAATTTTGTTCAAGTTTGCCGGTAAGCCTTTTAACAGGGTAGTAGTACTGTTCGAATTTTTAAAAATTTATACTGTTTTATCATCATATGAAAATTTTATGAGAGCATTATAGATACATCATAACCATGCAAAAAAAATTTCAACAGTTTCTAACTTCATTTGTACCATTTTCCATTCGGATCAAACTTGTCGATCTGTGTTCTGTCTGGACAGCGCCACTCTCCGAATTTTTAAAAATTCCTCACATGTGATAATCAGCTGAAATTTTTATGATAATATTATTTATGGATAATAACCATGCACAAAAAATTTCAACAGTTTATAACTTGATTTGTACCATTTTCCATTCCGATCAAACTTGTCGGTCAGTGTTTTCTCAGGACAGTACCACTCTCCGAATTTTTAAAAATTCCTCAGATGTGATAATCAGCTGAAATTTCTGTGAGAACATCAGAATTGTGTCAGGAACCTCCAAAAAACATTTCAAAATTGTTAGATAACGTTTAGACCACTTTCCAGCCAGTGCAAAAAACCCGAAATTTCAGAAATTTCGCCCGAAATTTCGGGTTTTTTCGCCGAATTTCGGTTTTTATTTTCCGGATTGAACCGGATTTGAATTTTCAAATTCAAATTTCATCCGAAATAATTCTAAAATTTTGAAATTTCGTTATCCGGCCTGAGACGAAATTCATTCCGAAACCGAAATTTAAAACCTTGCCCACGGTTATACTACCTAGGGACCCTCGGTTAAATGGGGTGAACCATTACCACGCCTATACCGATGCCGCTAAGATGGATGTATCAATCAATTTGCTGCCTTCGGCTCCGTTCTACGCCTTTCCCCAATCGGTTTCACAGCCGATTGGCTCCGAGAGATTCCCACAAGAGCCTACCCTGCTAAGGAACCCAGGTCCACATAGGGTAGTAACATACTCTGAACCATTTGCCCTAGTGCCGGAAGCTCAAACCAGGCATAATCGACGCGATCAGTATGGTCGTGTGCCGACGGCACAGCATAATTGGCAACCCGAGCTAGCACTTGGAGGGCAGGACGCCGATTATGACCGACATTATCAAGGGCCTGCTATGCCAACGGCCGATAACGCTAACTGGGCCGATCAGATCTCTGCCGTCTTGAGGGACCAATTCGGCATACAACCAAAAGGGAAGGTTATCGGCTATAGAAAGCCGTACCCCGACTACATAGATCGCATGCCTTACCCTCATAATTTCAGAGTCCCGGACTTTGCCAAATTCTCTGGGGATGATTCTATTACCACCCTGGAGCATGTTGGACGCTTTATCGCGCAATGCGGTGAAGCGGCCCAGTACGACGGGCTAAAAATTAGACTATTCCCGTTGTCTTTATCCGGGGCAGCATTTACTTGGTTCACCTGTTTACCTCCGAATTCGGTCTATTTATGGGACTATTTAGAAAGCCGATTCCATGAATATTTCTTTTCAGGCAGTTTGGAGCTCAGAATTTCAGATTTGAGTTCCGTACGCCAAAAGTTTAGGGAGTCGGTAACGGATTATATCAAGAGGTTCAGAGAAATTAGGAATCGGTGTTTCAGCGTTACGTTGCCTGACAACCAACTTGCCGATTTAGCATTTCAAGGTTTGATCCCGCCGCTTAGGAAGAAATTTGGAGGGCAAGAATTCACCGACCTTGGCCACTTATTGCATCGCGTATCGGCTCAAGAAAGTCGATTCACTGATAATAAGGTGTTCAAAGATAGATTCAAAAACAGCAATAACAAAGAAAAGGACAAGGCTAAGGTCAATATGGTTGAATATTGTCCTAGTGATTCATCGGAAGACGAGGAAGCAGAAATAAATATAGCCGAATGGGTAAAAGGATCCAAGAAATCCTTAGTCTGTTCTTGGCTCAAGCCGACTAGGAATAAGTCGGAAGTTAAGTACCCTTTTGATGTTTCCAAGTGCGATCGTATTTTTGATTTACTTCTGCAAGAAAAGATAATACGATTGCCAGAGGGACATGTGATACCGTCGCCGATGAGATCAAAAACGCAGGTATTGCAAGTGGCATCATTCTTATTCGCATAACACTAATGACTGCAATATCTTTCGTCAACAGATTCAATCTGCTATTGAAGATGGTCGGTTGAAGTTTGCCGATGAGCCGACCATGCAAGTTGATGTTGATCCGTTTCCCATCAACATGGTACAGTGTTCGGCTAAAGGAAAAGAGCCGATGCAAGACGAGCAAAAAAAGGGTCGACAAGTCGACATACAATCAAGCTCGGACGGCGGCCAAACACTGAAGACTACCATCGGTTCCTTGCAAATAGAAGCCGATCGAGAAGGAAAAAATTCAAGAACCATTAAACCCAAGGGGAATCCCCAGGTGGATAAATGGTACAAAGCAGAGAAATCTCCATCAAGGCAGCCAACGAAAAGGTCAGGTCCAACGTTCTCACAATTAATGGAGAAATACGAAAGGATGAATAGCCGACCACGGTGTAATACCCGCCGGTCGGATAATTTGTACCGCTTGAGAATGTGGAGAGGCACATAGAAGGTGTCCTTTTGGCGCTTTCTTTGGGAAAGAAGGGTAGCGTTACCATCACCGTACACCTGCCCGATGGAACATTATCCCCAAGACGATTGGCCAAGGCAATCGGCCAGAGATAGGCTATCTGGGCCGATCATAGAGCAGGGCAGAAGTCACGGAAGGCCAGTCCACGAGAGAATATCTAAACCGAATCAAGAACCGAGCCAAGTCAAGACGCACGAGCCCGTTCTAATCAAGAAGATTTGGTGGTCAACACGAAGCCGGTGGAACCCAAACCTGTGGTGTCCATCCGCCCGAGCCGATCGCAACGACGACGGCTTCGAGAGGTTAAGGACGCAAGAGATTCGTGAGGCCGACGCCGAGAGAGAGAGACGGTGTTTAACGAACCGTCCGCTTAAATGCGTCAAAAAGAGTGGAGAAGAAAAGAACAAGTCAAGAAGATTTGAATCGGTGATGACTTGATTCTCCCATGATTCGGGATGACACGCCTCAATGGATATTAACATGGTGTTCACATTGCCGGTGAGTTCAAAGTCGAATCGAATCGGCCAAAGAGGCGCTTGCTCGCCAGTGCTCGTAGCAGAATGCCATCTTTGAGAAACCCAAAGATGATCATCGGCATCCGAAACCATTGTATTTGAAAGGGTATATAAATGGCAAGCCGATATCAAGGATACTAGTAGACGGGGCGCCACGGTGAATCTGATGCCGCATACCGACATGCAAAAACTGGTAAGTCCGACGAAGACTTAATCAAAACTAACATGGTTCGAATGACTTCACGGTGACCCTACGAAGCAAAAGGTGTCATGGTCATCGAAATGATCGTCGGCAAGAAGACCTTGCCGACGCGTTCTTTGTAATTGATGCCAAAGGAAACTACGCAGGTCTTTGCTCGGGGATTGGATTCATGCAAATCGCAGTATCCCATCGACCATGCATCAAGCGCTTGTTCAATGGAACGGAGAAGAAGTTGAGGTCGTTATGTACCGATACATCGGCTCACATTGCCATGGCTAGCTCCGATGCGAATTGGCAACACAAAGAAGCTGGCTGCATATCGGGCAAGGCGTTAGATGACTGCGATTTCATTTGTGTGAGCAAGTCAGGTCTCATGCCGATCAGTGTCAAGCCGGGCACTTTTGATCGGGCAAATGAAGTATTACGCAGATGGGGACAAGAAAAACATTGAAGGCGCTGCAGGATAAAATGCAAAGCTATCGACAAACAACGGATAGCTACGAGGCCATAGAAGACTTTGAAGAAATTGAAAAGTTAGGTCAAGGTTTCACATCCACCGATTTGCTTGAAGAAGTCGATATAGGTAGCGGTGATAGGAAAAGACCAACTTTTGTTAGTGCAAATTTAGATGTAAAGTGCAAAGAAAAACTGATAAAAATCCTTAGAGATTATAAGGATTGTTTCGCTTGGGAGTATCATGAGATGCCCGAATTAAGCCGTCAACTGGTGGAACATTGGCTACCTATAAAATCGGGCTATCGGCACTTTAAACAGTATCCCAGGCGTTTTAATCCAGCCTTGTACTTGTTGGAAGCAAAATTTATTAGGCCCTGCCGATACGCGGAGTGGGTTTCCAACATCGTTCCAGTCATGAAGAAGAATGGAAAGCTTCGAGTATGCGTCGACTTCAGAGATTTAAACAAGGCAACGCCAAAAGATGAATACCCGATGCCAATAGCCGATATGCTTATCGATGCTGCATCAGGGAACATGATCATAGGTTTTCTAGGTGGTAATGCCGGGTATAACCAGATACTCATGGCAGAAGCCGATATACCAAAGACAGCTTTCAGATGTCCTGGTGCAATAGGATTGTTCGAGTGGACAGTAATGACTTTCGGCTTGAAAAACGCTGGAGCAACGTATCAGCAGGCAATGAATCTGATCTTTCATGATTTAATCGGCCACACTGTCGAAATATATATTGATGATGTAGTGGTAAAATCTGCAGACGATTTCCAACATCTGGCCGATTTAGAGAGGGTGTTTAAAAACATAAGATCGCACGGTTTGAAGATGAATCCATACAAGTGTGCGTTCGGCGTGTCGGCTGGACAATTTTTAGGCTTTATGGTACATGAAAGAGGAATCGAAGTCAGCCAAACAAGGGTCAAGGCCATAGCCAATACTGAACCACCGACATGCAAGAACGTATTACAAAAGTTGATCGGCAAAATTAACTATCTCCGTCGGTTCATCTCGAACCTCTCTGGTAGAATTCGTGCTTTTACTCTATTGCTGAAGTTGAAGGACAAAGAAGAATTTATATGGGGAACCGATCAGCAGAAAGCTTTCAACGAAGTCAAAAGGTATTTGTCCAACCCTCCAGTTTTGGCTGCACCTCAAAAAGGGGTTCCTTTCAGATTATATGTCTCGGCCGAAGAAGATACTATTGGAGCTGTTTTGGCACAAGAGGTGCATGGTAAAGAGAGGGTTATCTTTTATTTAAGCCGACGGTTGCTGGAAGCAGAAGTCAGGTACCCTTTTATCGAAAAACTATGTTTATCCTTGTACTTCTCGTGCACAAAGCTAAGGCACTACATACTAGCATCGGCTTGTAAGGTCATCCAGAAACCGATGTTATAAAATATATATTGTCACCCAATTCGCGAGGTCGACTTGGCAAATGGGCTTACGCCTTGGTCGAGTTCGACTTATCATATGAATCGGTCAAAGCGGTCAAAGGACAAGTCCTAGCCGATTTTATAACAGGACATGACACGGCAAACTTAGTCTTGGTAGCACCATGGCAATCGTTCTTTGACGGATCAAGATGCGGGAAGGTGATGGTATCGGTATTGTACTCACTTCACCCAAGGGCATAACTTTGAATCGCATTTCGCTAAATAGCCGATGCTCCAACAACCGTGCCGAGTACGGCGTTACTCAAAGGCTTATTGTTGTTAGAAAATATTGGAGTAAGAGTCGTTGAGGCATATGGTGATTCAACGTTGGTAGTACAGCAAATAAAGGGAGAATACCAATGTCGGGATGAAGTACTACTGAGATATTTAGAACAATGTTTAGAGATTATCAACTCTTTTACGTCATTTTCTATCGGTCATATTCCTTTTGAATTGAACGATAGAGCTAATGCTTTAGCTCAGCAAGCATCAGGATATAAGGATTTTGACCAAAGTCAGGAGACTGAACTGGTGAACAAGCCAGTCATGTGCGCAGATATTGCTGATTGGAGAACGCAAATAAAAGATTATCTAGTCGATCCATCCAAGCCGACGGAACGAAAGATACAACAACAGGCGTTGAAATACATTGTTTTGGACGATATACTATATTATCGGACTCTGGAAGGTTTGTTGTTGAGATGTCTTGAAACTGAAGAAACGCGGGTGGCAATGGGTGAAGTACACGAAGGGATTTGTGGTTCTCATCAATCGGCACATAAGATGAAATGGATGCTTAGACGGACAGGTTATTTTTGGCCAACGATGCTAGAGGATTGTTTCAAGTACTATAAAGGATGTCAAACATGTCAAAAGTTTGGCAACGTACAACTAGCACCAGCATCGGCTTTACATCCAATTATTAAACCTTGGCCGTTTAGGGGTTGGGGAATAGATATAATCGGCCAAATATTTCCTGCTTCGAGTAAAGGCCACAAATTTATTTTGACCGCAACCGATTACTTTTCAAAGTGGGTTGAGGTTATCCCACTCAAGAAGGTGACTAGTGTTGAGGCGATTAGTTTTGTGAATGAACATATCGTCCATCGGTTTGGAATACCACAAACAATCAGACCGATCAAGGTACGGTATTCATGTCTAACGAGTTTCAAGGTTACGCCACAAGTCTAGGGATCAAATTGTTAAACTCTTCACCATATTACGCTCAGGCTAATGGACAGGCCGAGTCGTCTAATAAAACACTAATCAAGTTGATCAAAAGGAAGATCGACGAAAAACCAAGGAATTGGCACTCAACTTTATCGGAATCGCTTTGGGCCTATCGGCTATCTTATCACGGAGCGACAAAACTTTCACCTTACCAGTTGGTGTATGGACAAGAAGCCGTTCTACCCGTAGAAATCAACATCGAGTCGATACGAATAGCCAGACAAAATGGTCTGTCGGCTCAAGAATACAACGATTTAATGATCGACAACTTGGATGAACTAGCAGAGTTACGTTTATCCATGCTTGATCGGCTTAAAAAGAATAAGATCGAGTTGCAAGGACATATAATAAAAAGTCATGCCTAAGTCCTTCGATCTAGCCGATTTGGTATGGAAAACGACATCGCTGTTGGCTCGAAGATAACCGATTCGGAAATGGTCACCTACGTGGGAAGGGCCATACAAAATTAATCGGTTAGTCGTGAAATTGTACTTACTAGAAACGCCGAGGGTATGTATTGCCAAAAGCTATTAACGGAAATACTTGAAGAAATACTACTCTAGCGTTTGGATTGGAGCATAGCCGACTAAAGATCATATTCAGAGCCAAGATTAACACGATGCTGTTAATCGGCTGAAAGGATTGCAAACTTAGAAGATATAAGCAAAATATGAATCGGTTAAACAGCCGATTATAAGTGTAACTCATAAGCAAAATATGAATTGGTTAAACAGCCGATTATAAACATAACAAGTTACAAACATTCAAAACAAGCATTCAGAACAAGTGTTTTCAAAACAACCACCAAAGTTTTACAATTCAATACTGGATGCCCGATCCTGGAAGGGTCGCGCCCAAGGCCGACAGAGCACCGGCTGCCTTTGCGACAATCCCTTGAATTTCATCCAGAAGACGTTCATCGTCTTTGGCGTTCCCGGGCACTGGTTTTACTTTGGCCAATTGCTTGGTTACATTTTCAACAGCCACTGCAATACCAAGTTTTTGTTCCTTCAGCTCCGATGCAGTGGTCTCCAAGGTTCGTTGGCCTTCTCCGATTTGTTTTTCAAGCTTGGCCAATTCTTCCAAAAGGAGTTTCTTTGTTTTTTCCAATTTTGAGAGGGATTCCTTGGTCGATTTAAGACGTTGAGCACCAGCATCAAATTTGCGTTTTTTGGCCTTGGCATCAGCAACCAATTCCTCCAAAAGCTTCTGATCGGCCTCTTGGGCTTCACGACGCTGAATCCGATTCTGTGCCTCCTCCACTTCAATTTTTCTGTCATCCAAATGACATACGTTGAGGAGTGCTTGCATTGCTTCCGGGGGGAGATCGGCTTCAACGGCAGCCATGGCATCTCTTATTGGTTGATTGTTAGCCAAGATCTCCGATTGCGGTTGCATCACAAGTTTGAAAAGATTATCAAGGCGTTCTTTCATGCCCGGGGCGGAGGTGACGGTAGCCGATGCTTTTTCTAACACTTGAAGGATTCTTCTAATTTCTGCATTATAGTCATTAGTGGCCATAATCTCTGGATCGTCAAGATCGGCCAAAGAAAATCCGAGCAAGTTCATTGGATCTGACTGTTCTGGCAAATCGGTGATTGGAGTGGGTTGAGTCGGCTTCGGCGTTGGAGTTGGCGCGGTTGAAAGATTTGGAAGATCGGCTAAGATCTTCGCGATTTGAGCGGATTGCGTTGGCTAAAGGAAAATAAGACAAAGGGTGAGCCAATGCATTAAAATACATAAGTTATTATACAAAGTATCGTGGCTTACTTCTCCGATAGCCGATACATGGGGCGAACTCTCGCCGCTTTGTTCTTTAGGCTTGGGCCCTTTCTTCGCTGGAGCCTTGGTATACTTTACCTTTTTCTTTCCTGGAGATACAAATTGGATAAAGGTTAGTTTGAAAGAAAAGGAGAAGATGGTATTAATCGATTGTGTTAACACTTACTTGGTTGTTTTTCTCGATATCCGATAAGGATGGATCTGTGAACCCTAAAGTGCCGTGAGGTATAGCCCGTAAGGCCAGTCGATTGATATGCTCTCTTGCCCTGATCATTCCCGGATTGGCTAGAAATAGGTTTTTTGCCGACATCCTTAGCCTGCAAGTACACAGTAAAAACAATTAGAAAAGTGCATCTGGAAAAAGACCGATGTACGAGATAAAGCTTATTCGAAGCCGATACCTTATCTACTAAACTTGAGTTAGTATAACCCGACGAGCTAGCTTCACTGCTAGATTCGTTGTTAGATACTAAGGATGGCTCTGGCAGATTTGGAAAAAATTCTTTGATGATAACTGATGGAGTCTTCTCCATGTACAAACACTCTGCGATAGCCGACCACCATGTCGTGAAACCCCCTGCGCGGCGAGCATTCAAATAAAAGTGGGGGAGACTGCGAAGTTGGAGCTCGTCGGCTAACTCCAAGACTAGCCTCGCCGATGTAGCATTGCGGACTTTGGCTCTGGGTTGAAGCCGATCTAGAAGTGGCAAACTTGGGATCACCTGGCAAAAGCCGAGCTGTCTTGCATATACTGAAGGGTGGTAAAACTCGTATGAAGGTTGGAAAGTCCGATTCTGAGTATGAAGGCCGACATGGAATATGCACGGGGAAATGAAAATTCTATACAAATGCAGTGTCTCCTGAGGCATCGAGAGTCAGCTCGGTTTCAGTGAAGAAAAGAAGGCCAAAGAAAATCGGCTGCAGCACCATAACTAAAGAAATCTTGCTGCTTGAAATCTTCGGTGTTCAATTGCAAGAAGAATGACAGAAATCTTCTACAGCTGTCGGGAAAAGCCCTTGTCTCGTTTCTAGAGCACATCATAAATCTCTCACCAAAGGATCGGCATTCTCTAAATTGAATAGGTACCCCTTCTGGTATATCTTCTCTTGGAAAAGGAGTATCGTCGGCTGAATCCAAGTTAAAAGAGCGGCTGAATAAACAGTACATCCATATTTGTATGAACCACATTGGGCCACCTACATTACCGACAGTAAATTTTCCAAAACCCGTATAAAGCCGACTCCTTATTATGTAAAGCATCTGATACACAGCACCCAAGAAGATTTTTCCTAAAGCTAGCCGACGACCCTCAACAAGTCGCTCGCTATCACTTGATATACCCGAGTTGGTCCAAGAGATGCTCCACGTAACAAAAACGATCTAGCCAAAGGTTCAGAAAGCAACGTGCTCTTCGTCCGATACTAGGCCATTAACCTTGTTATTATTTCCAATGTATTTGGCCCAACCCTCTCCCTTAGATCGGATGAATTTATATTTTGGTTTTCCACTAAAAGCCGATACTTGATCTCCATCCGCCAAGACAACACAATTGAGCAACATCTAAAAGAGTTGGGCCGATGGGACCAAAGGCGGAATAAAAAGCATTAAAGCAAATCAGACCAAAATAACAAAGCCGTGGCCACTAAGGGCTCGTTGGCTTGTGGTCGGCTAAGGAAAGTGAAATACACTCACCACGCCCATTCTTTCCCATTCACTCCTCTTTTGGGCTGCTACTGATGAACCAATTTCTCCATCCTTTGAGAGTCATCGGCCAAGCCACAAACTCTTATTCCACCCCTCTATGTTATGACCAGCAGCCGACAAAGGCAATCGAGGGACTTCTTGATTTGTTACAGTATGGACGTCTAGATTTCCCTATGGACCCAAAAAATATTGGTCATTGCTGTGCGGAATCAGAATAAGTACCTGGCTAGGGTCCGTTGTAGCCGGTGAAGGAAGCTGGATGAGCTAAAGGATTGCCTCAGGAGTACTTCAAACGGAAAGCTTAAGCCGATTGCAGGTGATTCAAGAGCTTGTGCGCGTGAAGAATGACCAAAGTGAGGGCCGCATTTTATAGCACGGTGAAAATTTGAAGAGGCGGGAAGTGAATCTCAAAAGGCGTGAGCAGTTAAAACGCACTACCCGCATGTCAGAAAATTACGGCGCGAATAAAGCAGCAGTTAATGAGTGAAGATTAAACGTTGGCCGATTGAAAAGCCGATAATTGTGATTTTTGACAGATGACAAGTCATCTCTAAAAAATGGGGGGCATATGTTTGCACCAAAATTTGGCAAGTCTAATCATAATCGGCAATGAAATCGAAGATATGGGCGTTAACAGACAAATTAAGAAAGTTTGGAGATATTTATGTTAACGGCAAGATTTTTAGGAAATAACTGTTCAAGATAACGCCGATACGGATACAGGCTTAAAGCGTGTTGTAACAGGACACTATCGGCCAAAGGTATAAAAGAAGGACCAAAGCAAGCTGCGAAGGGAATCATCAACACAATACAATCAACCATTCTTTACTTTTTCTACTTTTCCTGTCGACTAGGAGTAGCTTCTGTAATTTAGCCTTTGTAATCGATCTTGATCAATAAAGTCGCGCATCGCCGATTGTTGATCTTCGTCAATTACACCCCAGGTTCGATTTGTTCTGATTTTGTTGCGCATCGCCTTCTTTAGAATCGATCTGCCTTTATCCTCTGATTAGCCTTAATCGGCTAGTTAGACTTATCCTGTTATCTTGATCTTGATCGGCTTCAAGCTGATTGGATCTAAGCCGATTGATCGTCACGATCGGCTTTGTGTGAATTTTATATTTTTTACCTTGTCGGTTACAAGTCAAATCGACTGACACGCTCTGAACCCGGTGTTCGTCCGGTGTGCTGCTGTTAGAAACCTTACCTCAAGTTTTTGACGTCAACAGAGAGATAATCTTTTGGTTAATAGGATCTCTTACGACCTTTCTTTTTGCGAGAGAGCTGAGGTCGCCACACGCAGGGTTACATGTATCTCTTTTAATACAAGTTGCACAAATCTTAAAGTAAACAAAAGGTTAAGTAATCTTAATCTACTCTTCATTCATGCTTTAATATTTGTGCAACTGTAAAAAAGAAAAGCATTAAAGTACCTCTCATATGTAAATCAATTATTTGTGCAAAAAAGAGGGTATACGTATACTTGCGGCTGGCTGCTTCCATACATACATCGATCCATCGATCGATTTAAAAAAATAAAAAAATAAAAAAATAGTTTTACAAAAAATAATTATGAAAATATATACAGTTGTGTCGTATATTCATTTGGCGACAAATATCCATTTCGTTGTTTCTGATTGTAGGAAAATCAAGCTGAACCGGTTGCACGTGGAAGTGGAGACCGGACCGGCGAGAATTAGCTAACAACCGGATTCTAGTTCTATATAGATGACAGTTTTTGATTGTGGGAAAAGCTGTTCAGAATCCTCCCGTTCTATAAATAATCTGATTTTCTTTTAAGCAAAAGTTGAACTGAAATTGTCCCGAAAGGGGTTCTTCCTGTACCTTTTATTCCATGGCCGTACTGGGCTGGAACATAGTGTTTCGTACGGGCTAATCTTGGAGCCCATTAGTTGTGGCCACGAGCAACCGGCCCGTATCTGATCATTGCGCAAGATCTCAGATGCTTTCTGATCGGCCAGGCAGTGATCATTGCCCTAAGATTACTTGATTAATTAGTTTGATCACCATAAACAGACGAGCGGTGCTTCAATGCTTTCCTTCTCAATATAAGTTGCACAAATCTTAAATCAAGCGAAGGGGTAAGTAATCATCATCTACTCTTCATTCATGCTTTAATATTTGTGCAACTGTAAAAAAGAAAAGCATTAAAGCACCTCTCCAGACAGACAGAGGAAACAGCCAAAATAAATGTCTCCCGTGTGTGCATTTAACAATCAAGCAACAAAGTCTAGTGTTGTGACCAAGCCTTTAGCAACCAAATCAGGACAGCAAGTGTCATCCAAGTCAAACAAAAAAGGTAGACGAAGAAGAACTACAAATTGCGTGCTAGGATGGACAGATCAAGAATAATATAGATTAATTGTTCAAAGGAACAGGATAATAGCTATGTAGGAAAAGAACATCCTAGTGCCCATACATACTTGCAAGGTTCTTCAGTTCATGTGCACGAATATATTGTAAAGTTCTCAAGAGTTGTGGGATGGATAGCAGCTAAGGGGATTCGTTGATGTTATCTTTCACTTTCCTTTGGACCAGTGGTCAAAAAATTCTAGTAGGAGACAAGCGACCAACACGGAAGCCACAACACTTGACACACATGAGACGAGATCAGGCCTGGATATCGATGAAAAAGCTGTGAAAATCTGCTCTTTTCCTTGCCAAGCTGATGATGCAAAATGACACATATAAAGAAACAAGCATTTTCTATCCTGTGAGTAAATAGATAGGCATCCCGGTTGTTGTTGTCTTGTCTTGATCAGTGCCTTTCTTTGCTCGTTGATGGTTGCATTTTAGTATCCAATCTTTCTAAGCCGTCTTATGTTTCATGTTATAAGAAGCATTTCGCAGATATTTCTTGCGCGTGCAGTACAAAATAGTAGCAATCTAATCGAGTGAAAAAGAGGCACATGCAGTGCGCATCTAGCCGTGCAGAAAGGAAGTGATTATGCATGATCTACAGTTCAGACTTTAGAATTGAGTTTAGGTGTATAGTACATCGTGCCATGCATACTACTGCACAGGCCCCCAAAATTAAGGGGCACTATTTTCTACTTATTTTTGTATTACTATCTGTTAATCTTTGTAGAGCATGAACTAATAGATGAGTAGTTCCTTTTATTATCTTCATTTTCTTTTTTAGAATTCTTACAGTAAAAATTCATTCCTAAGCAAAACCATGTGACATGTTGATATTTTAAAGTTTTTGAAATGGCTAAATTATTTTTGTAATGCAATTGTTGGATATAGAATTATTTCCATAATTATTTTGGTACCTCCTAAGGAGGGTAAAAAGTCTCATATTATATATACATGGATATATTCCCACTTAAGTTGTTTAAACTTAATACCAAAATACTGATAGATTTTTTTGACCGAAAGAAGAAACTCTAAATGCTTTTAATGAGGAAAATCGTTAATTAGGCTACCATTGTTTCGGGTTAAAATAACTAGGATAGTTAAGCTTTGACCCAAGTAGGTTATCTTAACTTTTGTATTTTGGCAACAAACCTAGTTAGTCTAAAATATTGATCGTCTAGATTAACTATATTAACAGTAGAAAACGAAACTAATGAGAGCTGATTGTGTTGGTTTAGCTTCATCCTGGATTAGGGGAGTTAAATGCCTCTTGTTTAATCTGTATGAGCAGCCTAAATTTTTGTTAGTAACAGAACTTGCCTTGCATTGTGTGACAGACATGGTACCTTCACTCTAGCTTACACCGCCCATTCTGTCACAACTCGAAAAAAAGAGGTTAAGTAGAGTCCATGATTGAGCATTGAAAAACACATTGCAATCTATTCTATATATGTTTAGGCGTTATCTTTAACTGATCTGTCCATCCATGAGAATGTCCATGATATGGATTGGATGAATTGGAATCCCTTTTGCACGAAATTTTATTTTGTCGACCACGATGAGAAGTTGATAGGCAGGAATGGTAGGCATGCATGTAGCTTCCCTACTCGTCTTTGGTATCTTCTACCATCCACTCAGATGAATGAAAGGCCATCACACGAGTCACAAAATCTTAAGTTTAGTTATATCGGCATAAGTTCCCAACATTGTATGCCCCCTGCCATCACTTCACTCTAATTCACATCTCTCTCTCTCTCTCTCTCTCTCAAAAACTATCTATATCTTATATATTTCTATGTGCAAGCTCTTCCCAGTATGCAGGAAATTGAGATTGGAATTGCCCATCGTACAGTTTGTGGTTTTCGTTACATTGTTTGGCTAGCTTCTCCAGAATACTAACATATCCACGTGCTTGGTTTAGACCGATCTTTCATGATCTTTTCTTTTTCAAAGATTGATCACTCAGCCCAGTAGTCTGTGCTGTGATGGCTTTCTTCCATACTGTTCCATCTCCAGAATCCTGGTGTACATTGAGCATTCCAAAAAGGTAAGCAGGAAGTTGAATCAATTTTGCATCCAAGCAAAGCATGACACGTACAATAGCACAAGAGGAAGGATCCAAAATGGGATTGGAGAAGAAGATTTAAGCTACAGGTCTACAGCCTACAGGACACAAAATTATGCAGGGCCGGAAATCTGCACACGAACCACAATTCAGTACACAATTGCTTGCAATGCAGACATGTTTGATCCTTGAGTCCTACTAATTGTTGGAAATTTTTGAAAAAAAGTATATACGAAGGTGCACTGTAGGGGGTACCGGATGATATTCTCCAGTTGGGTGTGTATCACGAGCGAGATCACGGGAGCTGGGGAGTGATCAGCAGTTTGGGCATACAGATAGAAACTGAGACGTCAGATTTTTTTTTCCTTCAGTTTGAGGGCACTGGGAGACAGATTAACTTGGCATGAAGAAATGGACAGGAAACAGATCATCCAACTCACCAACCACTGCCAGTTTCTCCAGCCAATACCCTATCCCATCGGCCATCGTCTCATCACTCGCAGTCTCTGACATTTCTGGGACTGTACTTTGCTTGCTATAAGCAGTTAAAGAGTTCAGTACTACTTGACCTGAACATCCACACCAGGCAGCACGAGCCAAATCGATGTCCCGTTAACACTTATGCTGATGCCTTCCTCCCCTGTAAATTGTTGGATACAGTAAACCAATTAGTTAATGGCTGTTATTTTCCTACTACTAATCATCACCATCAGAGCATCCCCACCACAAGCCATGGAGTCGAGTTTAAGTCAATTCTCTACTGGAATCTTTTCCTTTTTAACAATTCAATCGATCGATATCTTGCGCTTGCGCACCATCATCCTCTACGTCCTCAGGCTGGCCTTCTCCGCTGGCATCGGCGGGCGGCGGCCTCCTCTTCGGCTACGACCCCGGTAATCCATTCAACTGATGATCACTTTGTTCCTCCTAGAAAATTTTCAGACAAGTTCAGAATTCGTGTGTTTCAGTGATTGCCAAATTGTTCAGGTTCTTTTCAGTGTCACTAGCATCGTCTGTACGTACACTGTATAGTATAACTTGGCAAGTTCAGCTAAAAGATGACTTTTTTTAGTTTATGTAATCTCGCCTTTTAGAGCTAACAATCAATTAATTGAAAAGGCTCAAATGATCATGTTCCACTGAGTCGTAGCTGGAGTAATCCTTCTGATGGCTAGCGACGTGATCAAGCTGCGGTTGTTCAGTAGTGTTACTATCTATCATTCATGGCGTTTGGCGATGGCCCCGCACAGCTCGTGGTCGATCGCCTGGTCGGCCGCGTCTTCGTCGGCATGGCCTCCATGACGTCCCCGCTCTACATATTCGAGGCCTCGCAGACTAGGATCAGGGGAGCCCTCGTGAGCACCAACGGCTTCCTATCACCGGCGGCCACTTCTCGTCTTACAACATCAACCTCGCCTTCACCAAGGCGCCAGGGACATGAAGATGGATGCTCGGAATCGCGGGCTCCCTGCCGTGGTTCAGTTCGTCCTAATGCTCTTCCTCCCTGAATCGCCAAGATGGCTTTACAGAAAGGTTAATCAATCTCTGCAATTAATTATATTTCCACTTGTGTTAATTATACCTCTTGTCATCTAAAAAGTTTTAATCTTTACAAATATGTGTATGTTGTTGATGAGCTCAGGGGAGGGGTGAAGAAGCAGTGGCGATCCTGCGCAAGATATACTCTGAGGAGGAGGTGGATAGGGAGATCCAGGAGCTGAAGGAGTCGGTGGAGGCGGAGGAGCGGGAGCGGGGCTCGTCGGAGAAGGTGGGCCTGCCGACGCTGGTGAGGACGGCGACGGTGCGGCGGGGGCTGGTCGCCGGCGTGGGGTTGCAGGTGTTCCAGCAGGTGGTGGGAATCAGCACGAAGATGTACTACAACCCGACGATCATGCAGCTCGCCGGGTTCGCGTCCAACCAGACGGCGCTGGCGCTGTCGTTAGTCACCTCCGGGCCCAACGAACTCGGCTCCGTCGTGAGCATCTACTTCATCGACCGCACCGGCCGGAGGAAGCTGCTCGTGATCAGCCGCGCGGCGTCATCCTCTCGCTCGTCGTGCTCTCCGCCATCTTCCACGAGACCACCTCCTACTCCCCGGCCGTCGGCGCCGTCGAGATCAGGCACTTCGACGGCTCATTAACGTGCCCTGACTACCGGGCGATGCTGCCGGCGGCGGGGAGCGGCTCCTGGGACTGTACCCGGTGCCTCAAGGCCAAATCGACCGAGTGCGGCTTCTGCGCGTCCGGCGGTGGCAAGCTGCTCCCCGGCGCGTGCTTGCTGCCGAATGCGACGCGTGCCGCGGCGAGAGGCGGCTGTGGTACACGCGCGAGTGCCCGAGCCGGTACGGGTGGCTGTGGTTTCTGTGCTGTCCTGGTGAATCGAAGGTCTCGGATTCGAGTTTTCAAGGCGACGTGTTTTTTGTTGATTTAGCAGAGCACTCTAACGTACATGCCTCCTTAGTCGTCCTCTCGCCATTGAGGGGAGTTTTCGCGCTCACACCATAATAGATGACAGCGAGTGACTTTTTATCTCGGCGTCTATCAACATTATCATCTTCAATGGTATCCTACATTCCTTAGACATTTATGTACACTTGCATCTTCATTGATCATCAACGTAGTTACTACTAATCAACAATGGATATTGGAGCGTGACGCTACCCTCCTTCCCGTCTCGCACCACCGGCCTACTGTGAGCCATCTACTCGCTGCTGCTGTTGGCCGCCTCCTCTAGGCCACCAGCAACACGTCTTGATGACGACGGAGACAACGACCTTGTCGTCCTTGTAATCACAACACCGGCTCTGATACCAATTGTTGACTAGTAGCAACTATACTGCATGATCAATGAAGATGCAAGTGTGGATATCCAAGGAGTGTGAGAGCTTTCAAGGCGATGTGTTTTTTGTTGATTTAGCAAAGACCTCATCAGAGCGCGCAGCAGCAAACGACGAGAAGGCAGCTTTGTTCTGTCCGTTCCTTCTGTCCACAGGAGTTTTTTTTATCCAGTTCCAACAGTCCGTGGCCGCGCTCGCGTTCGTGCTCGTCTGCGTGCCCGAGACCAAGGGGCTCCCCATCGAGGAGGTGGAGAAGATGCTGGAGCGGCGGGAGCACAGTCTCAGGTTCTGGGCCCCGCGCGGTGGCGACGACGGCAAGGAGAGCGGCAAGAACGGCGGCGTGTGAGCGTGAATGTTACAAGTACATCATGTGGGGAATTGCGCGCATGTGAGCGGCAAGAAGGCTCATGTATTCTCTCTTTTTGAGAGCAAATCGCTGTGTCACTTGTGTGTTGTAAATTATTATATTCACATCATTAGAATGTACAGTCCAATTCCTAAAAAAAAGAATGTACAGTATAAACTCTAATGTGCTATTGAGGTAAGCCATCCCAAGGTAAAATTCCTACCATCTTATATATGCATGTAACCGATGCGCTCCTGAATTTCGCTAATAAGGCTGCCTACTTGTGAACACGGAAATGAGATAACTTCAGGGGGCAAAAATCAATGTGTTTAGCGAAACAGAGGGCTAAATATAAATCCACTGCTCCATTCTTCGGTAGCCCTACATTTTTTTTGGGTACTTATTGTTAGCAATTAACTTAGGATTCTTAAGCCATTAAACAACATTAATCGATAGCCAAAACTTGAACACTAAGATGCGGAAGAAGAATATACCATTCGGTGAAGCCATTAGAAATGGATCGGTCGAGATGGTGAGGTGGAAGCAATGATCGCTGATGGTGATGTAGAAGGAGGAAGCCGTCGTCCCAGAAGCCACCGGCGATGAAGACAGCAGTAGAAGGTAGATGATCTTCGGGTTGCTTAGCACGCCTTTTGATCGGGAAATCTCGGGACTGGGCTTTTCCAATGATCAAACTCATGTTTCATTAGACGCAGGCCCTCCCCTTTTAATGTGTGCGCTAACAACTCGGGACCACAACCAAAATTCCGTTGGTGCCTCCGATCAGGGCGCAAGAGATGGGATCTCATCCCCTAAAAGTCGCAATTCGTTAGCTGGGTGGTTAGCCCAAGATTAATTCCAACATTCTCCCACTTATTCGTAAGGCTAACATATTTCCCTACTTAACAAAACAGTGCACCAAGATAATGCGTTTACAACAGTCAATTAATGCTACTGAAACCCTATCATCTATAGTATACTATTCTATCTCGATAGGATAGCCACTTAAGCTTAACGGGAGTTGGTTTGTTTTCTTATGGTCCTAATTTTTCAGGATCATATTCTGAATTCTTATCATAATTAATTCAGAATCATAGGCTTTCCAAAAAACCCATACTTGCAACATGTTCTCGAAAGATACTGGGTGGTAAGCCTTTAGTGAGCGGATCTGCAAGCATAGACTTAGTGCTTATATGCTTAACATTAATAGTTTGATCCTGAATTCTATCTTTCACAACATGATACTTAATGTCAATATGCTTGGCAGCACCACTTGACTTGTTGTTACTCGAATAGAAAACTGCGGCTAAATTATCGCAGAATATCGTAAGTGGTTTTGATATGTCAACCACCATTAGTCCGAATAAAATTCTTAAGCCATACACCTGTCCGTAGCCTCATAACATGCCACAAACTCAGCTTGCATCGTTGAAGATGCCGTAAGGGTCTGTTTGGAGCTTTTCCACGAAATGACTCCTCCCGCAAGTGTGAAGACATAACCTGACGTGGATTTCTTAGAGTCAACACATCCCGCAAGTCGTCGTCTGAATAACCCATAACCTCAAGGTCATCGACTTTTATATGTGAGCATGTAATTCTTAGTGCCCTGCAAATAACGTAAGACTTTCTTAACGGCTCTCCAGTGGTCCAAACTCGATTAGATTGATATCGCCAAGCATCCTTGCCACGAATGCTAAGTCGTATGCAGTACATACTTGAGCATACATAATGCTTCCGACAAATGAAGCGTAAGGAATCGACTTCATTTGATCAATTTCTAATTGATTCCTTGACTTTGAATAATCCAAACTTATCGCCTTAACAATTGGGGCAGCGTAGCGTAACAGCTTATGCATATTATATCTCTTAAGCACTTTGTCAATGTATGACCTTTGTGATAAGCCTAATACACCTTTGGACCTGTTTCGGTGAATTTCTATGCCCAGAACATAAGAAGCATCACAAAGATCCTTCATGTTAAAATTAGAGGATAGAAATCTCTTGGTTTCATACAGCATATTCTTATCGCTGCTAGCCAATAAGATATCATCCACATAGAGCACTAAAATAATGAATTTGCTCTCTTTAGTCTTAATGTAGATACAATTATCCACCTCATTTTCTCTAAAGCCAAATTTTCTTATTACTTCATCAAACTTAAAGTACCACTGTCTGGACGCTTGTTTTAGTCCATAGATGGATTTCTTAAGGTAACATCCCATTTGTTCCTTGCCTTCCATGACAAAACCTTCCGGTTGAGCCATGTATACCTTTTCATGCAAGTCACCGTTAAGGAATGCAGTTTTTACATCCATCTGATGTAGCTCCAAATCATAATGAGCGACAAGTGCCATGACAATTCTTAATGAATCTTTCTTAGACACAGGAGAGAAGGTATCACATAGTCAATCCCCTCTCTCTGTGTAAAACCTTTAGCTATAAGCCTAGCTTTGAATCTTTCAACGTTTCCCTTGGAGTCATGCTTAGTTTTATAGACCCACTTACAGCCTATTACTTTAACTCCATCAGGTATGTCTACTAAATCCCAGACATCATTAATGCTCATAGATTTCAATTCATCCTCCATGGCCTCGAGCCATTTGTCTGAATCCTTATTACTTATGGCTTCTTTAAATGAGATGGGATCATCCACCTTCCCTATATCGTTAACATCTTCATTCATGTACACGACATAGTCACTTGGAATGGCTGATCTTCTAACCCGCTGTGATCTTCTTAAGGTTTCATTAGGTATCACAGATGGCTGTTGAAGTTCTTCATTAATTGCTGATGTAGGTTCATCATTAGGAGCAATATTACTAATCCCAGAATCATTAGCTGGGGTTACAACACCAGGGTTATCATTTAGAGGCGTCATCATTTGCGGCACATTAATAAAAGTCTCTTGGATTATCGGTGATGGAACATAAGTCCGAATCTCCTCGAGATCTATATTTCTGGCCTTTGAGCTCCCACTGATTTGACCATTCTCCATAAACACAGCATGTCTAGTTTCTACAAATTTAGTATGACGATCTGGGCAGTAAAATCGGTATCCCTTAGATCTATCAGGATATCCGATAAAATTGCAGCTCACTATTTTAGAGTCTAATTTCCCAATATGTGGGTTAAAGACTTTAGCTTCAGCAAGACAACCCCACACTTGTAAGTATTTTAAGCTCGGTTTTCTGCCAATCCAGATTTTATAAGGTGTCTTAGGGACTGATTTGCTAGGAACCCGATTAAGTATGTGGGCAGCTGTTTTTAATGCTTCCGTCCATAAGGTTACTGGTAAACTGGAATAGCTGAGCATGCTTCGCACCATATCCATAAGTGTGCGATTTCTTCTTTCAGCTACACCATTTTGCTGAGGTTCACCAGGAGTTGAGTATTGAGCTACTATGCCATTTTCTTGAAGATATTTAGCAAAGGGATCAGGAATTTGTCCATAAGGAGCATGTCTACCATAATATTCTCCTCCTCAATCTGATCGCACCACTTTAATCTTTAGATTGTGCTGATTTTCTATTTCAGCCTTAAATATTTTAAATTTATCGAGCGATCTGCACCGATCACGAATGGGGAAAATATAACCATAACGGGAATAATCATCAGTGAATGTAATGAAAGAATCAAAACCATCCACTGATGTCACAGGAAAAGGTCCACAAATATCAGTGTGGATTAATTCTAATATCCCTGTGCTTCGGGTAGCCTCTTTCTTAATTTGTTTTACGTATTTACCCTTAATGCAATCGATGCAGGGGTCTGAGTTTGAGAAATCAAGCATGTGGAGTATCTCTTCCTTAATGAGACGTTCCATTCTCCCCTTCGAAATGTAGCCTAACCGACATTGCCACAATTTCGATGAAGTCTCATCATCAATTCTTTTACGCTTATTTGCGCCATCACATACATTCATTAACACATGCGATTCTTTAAGGGAAAAAACATAAAGCTTGTCTCGTTTGATAGCAAGACCAACATCATTAGATTTAAACTTTATTAAGCATTGGCCGTTCCCAAACTTACAAAGAAAACCTTCATCATCTAATAAAGAAACTGAAATAAGGTTCCTTCTCAAACTAGGAACATAAAGAACATTATTTAGATGAAGTACAAAGCCATTTTCTAATACTAATGGTAAGGTCCCAATGGCTTCAACTTCAGCCTCCTCCCTATTAGCGACTCTAAGGCTTTGCTCCCCCTTTCTTAGCGTCTTCACGGAAAGGAATCCCTATAAAGAATTTGAAACATGTATAGAGGCACCTGAGTCAATCCACCAAGAATTAGGAGAAAAATCAGCATAAAGAGATTCCTCAATAAAGGTGATTTCATCATTACCCTTCTTCGCGAGCCACTTGTAAATCTGGGCAATTTTTCTGAATATGCCCATCTTTCTTGCAGAAGCGACATACAACGCTGTTGGATGAAGAGGGTGTTGCAGGAGCTTTGCCTTTATGCTCCGCCTTGTTTGACTCAGTTTTGGGAGAGAAATTGAGTTTCTTCTTGGACTTATGGTCTTTCTGGAATTTTCTTTTCTTATTGCCAACAAGGTGGACAACGTCCTTCTTATCGGCCTTCAGTCTTTCCTCCCCCTGAACGCACATGGCAATTAATTCGCTCATAGTCCACTTCTCCTTTTGAGTATTGTAATTGATCTTAAAAGGACCAAACTCATAAGGTAAAGAAGTCATTATGAAATGAACCAAAAAGCCTTCTGAAATAGCCATGTCTATTCCTTTAAGCTTGGAAACTATATCGGTCATCATCATGATATGCTCCCTGACACTGCCCTGTCCCTCATACTTGGAAGTAAGCATTTTCATGATTATCAGATCGCATAGACTTTTGAGGAGCCTTTGAATTGCTCCTCTCATCAAGCCGATACATCTTAGCATCTTGAGTCGGGATTGCTCCCTAATTCCTACCGATATTGTGCTCTTCATTATCATCAAGGACATGCGGTTAGACCGCTCCCATTTCTCTACTGCAGTTTCATAGGACTTCTTTAACTCAGAGAAGTTTTCATCATCAGCAATAGGAGGAGTGGGAGCAGCCTCACGAAGTGCAAGGTCCAAATCCATTATTCCAAGAGTTATGAGCAGTTTTTCCTTCCAGGAGGGGAAGTTATTACGTAAAGTCGCTCCATGCTATTCAGAGTACTGGCAATGTTTGTGGTGGTCATAGCTGAATACAATACATACAAATATTAGTAAGCAATTTAATGTCTGGCACAAAATTAACCCTACGTTGGTCTGGTTAATAATATGCTAATGACAGTTCTAATTCATAATCACCGTTGGGCAGAATATGAAAAGAACTTACTTAAATGGGTATGACTCATTAATATAATCAACTTTGGTCAGAATATAATCATGATCATAAAATTAATCCCAAAACATTATTAAATCTCTAATCAAGATTTCTCGTTGGTTCCATCTTAATTAGAGACAACTTTAATTAAATATTTTATCCAGCAATTTACACTCTTAAAACAGTCCAATTATCATATTAAAAGAATAATCAGCATTTAAATTCTGAGGAAATGCTGTAAATTAATCCCACAAAAGTCTAATTTTCGGACAAAATACCCCAAACATCAATTCATAAATAACAACAGCATTTAAATACATAAGAAAATGCTGTAAAATAAAGAAGCCCAAAAGCTTAAACATTTCGGCCCAAAGCACAAAACCGGCCCACCTTCTTGCGGCCCAAAGAATAAGACACACCAGACCTTCCTACGCTGCCCAAGCAAGCGACGCGTGCAATGCCCAAAGAACGCCGCGCGGCGGCCCAAAGAACGCACGCACGCCCGCACGGAGACGAGGTGACACCCACAGAAGCGGCGGCGACGCCCGCGGGGGAGGCGACGCGACGGCCGTCGGATCCGAGCGACGAACGGCTCGGAAGGAATCGAGCGCAACAAACGCGCAATGCGGGAAAACCCTAACGATTCGCCTCCGACTCCCAAAATACGCGAAGCATGGGCGGCGAGAGAGTGGCGGCGCAAGCTCGGCGAGCAAGAAGGCGGCGATGATGCGCACACACACGGCGGAGTTGAGGCCGTGCGAGGTGCGACGAAGCGGAGGCGAGGCGTCCGGCGGCTAAGGCGTGGCTCCCGGCGACGACGACAAGACGTGCGGCCAAGACCCGACTTCGGTGAAGGCGACCAACGGCGCCGGAGGCGGCGACGACTGAGCGCAGCGCAGATCGGCGAGCGCCAAAGGTAAGCCCGAAACCCCTTCCTTAGACATTAGGTTTTACTTGATTTGGGGATTAGGGTTCGGGTTCATCAAGATTCCGATTGGGGATTTGTTTCTAGGATTTTCCGAAACTCATCTCCTTCTTAATGCTTAATCCGAAATGACAAACACATAAATCTGGGGTTAATCACCACCCAACCGAAACAAGGTCAAATGAACTAATCGGTTCAAGAAAAGCTATCGGCTGCTCTGGTACCAATTGTTAGCAATTAACTTAGGGTTCTTAAGCCATTAAACAACATTAATCGATAGCCAAAACTTGAACACTAAGATGCGGAAGAAGAATATACCATTCGGTGAAGCCATTAGAAATGGATCGATCGAGATGGTGAGGTGGAAGCAGTGATCGCCGATGGTGATGTAGAAGGAGGAAGCCGTCGTCCCAGAAGCCACCGGCGATGAAGACAGCAGTAGAAGGTAGATGATCTTCGGGTTGCTTAGCGCGCCTTTTGATCGGGAAATCTCGGGACTGGGCTTTTCCAATGATCAAACTCATGTTTCATTAGACGCAGGCCCCCCCTTTTAATGTGTGCGCTAACAACTCGGGACCACAACCAAAATTCCGTTGGTGCCTCCGATCAGGGTGCAAGAGACGGGATCTCATCCTCTAAAAGTCGGAATTCGTTAGCTGGGTGGTTAGCCCAAGATTAATTCCAACACTTATCAAGAAAAAGGATCGAAGCTTAATTTCTTGGAATCCTCTCTCGCACAGACGCACAGGTGCATCAGAAAGGAAGAACAGGCAGTATGTGAGGTGTGGGAGTAATGGGGAGACGAGAACTATATCATCCGAACCCAGTTCTTGCTCTGTTCTTTCCCCACCATTGTCATCTCACAGTCCGATCCCCTCTTTAGGCTCCGTCTCCCTAATTGCTACACCAATCCTCCTAGAATTTTGCTACCTTGGTAGAGCAGGAGCAGGGAGGGCAACGGCGGCGCACGAGGTGGAGCGCGGCGGCCATGGGGCTCGTGCTTTGCAGATTCGAAGATAAGAAGAGATCGACGTGGCAGCCAGGCAGCCTCGCACATGGCCCGTTAGGGCCTAGGTCTGGTTTAAGTGCAGCACAACCGGGCCAGTTAGGGCCTAAGTATAGCACAGCCCGATCGCCACCTTGGATCAGATGAGCATCAAGTCTGTTGTTGGATGTTGTACTGAGAATTATGTGCATCAAGATTTGCCAGATTGGTGTAGGCACTAGAGAGACTTCGAAATTAAGAATCCAAGGTAAAAGGGCAAAAAGAAAAACAAAGCAATTTAAGGGCAACAAGGTCTTGGGAGCTCCACAGTTACCAAAAGTATATATAAAGAACGGCAGCGCATCATTAAGTACTAACCAATTCAACAGCAAGATAACCGTTCTTTGCTCTTACATATCATAATTCAGACACCGTAAACAGAGCACTCTTACATGACACATAGCATCGACACGGAGCTCACGAGCTTCACTGAGGTTGATAACTTTACGAATCACTTGTTGAATATTACTACATGTTAACTTTTATCGAGCTTACTCGAGTTTGAGTATTTTTTATTACTGAAAATTAATGCATATTGAATTGTTAATTATTATCGAGTTTACTCGAGTCGAGCCTAAGCCTACTTAAACTTAGATCGACCCGAGCCCAAGCCTTAATATAGGCTCGGATCCCAACTCAAACTCACTTAGCTCGGCTCAAGGTTTTACCGAGCTTGAGAGGCCAGCCTGCGCCAACTCAGCCGGCCATCGGATGGAGTTAAATCAAATAAAAATAATTAGCTGTGCCCTTTTCCTCAAAGCCTCAAGTTCGGCGATCGCTTCATGACACTTTTGCCCTAAAATTCAACAACTAAAGAAAAGAAGGTTGCGATTTCAATGTGCAAGTCCAAGAATCAAATCCCACACGCAGAGGAGGGCTAGAAATCGATCTGTATCTGGGAAGGCCCAAGGACTGACAACCGCAACACGCACGCACGTCTCCAACCTTCGTCAATTCATGGTGCAATTGAGGGAGCTTGATAAGGCCTCCAGCTCGCGCCTTCGAAATGGGAGACAAGAAGGAAGGTAGCAACCACGTTAGGAAATATAAGGTCAAAATCGAATAACAATGAGATGTAATGCAATGCGTGCCCTTAAGGAATTAATCACCTCGCATCAGCGAATTGTTTCAGTACCACCTGATGGTTACTGATGACCTGTTGCTCCATATTGTTCAGCGAATGTCCATACGTACGTTCAGACAATTGCTGCGTGGACACGACACCTCCTCCCTGTTGAATTGGAATGTGCAAACAAGAGGTGAGGGTGAGATGTCAATGCTCACTGTGAAACTATCAGTATTCGCTTCATTGCTAACAATCTGAACTCTAAATTGGAATGTGTAAACAAGAGGCGACGATGAGATGGCAATGCGATCCTCCTAGATTCTGCGTTGCGCTCACAGGATCAAACGATCAAGAGCGAGAAAGGAAACTCTCAGTCTCTCACCTTCATAGAGATGAAACAGCGGCTCAGGGAGCGCACGGACGCGGCTTCTCGTCGGCGCAGGAGGTGGAGCGCGGCGGCCATGGCGCCGCTTCTGCTCATGCCGTGCGGTTGCGGGGGATTACTTGGTTTTCCATGACGCGGAGGGGAAAGAAAAGATGGCACACAAGCAAGTACAATTCAACCCGGCCGAGGAAGGCCCAATACCTATAGGCCAGCCCGATTACCGCTTGCAAAAATTGGGCCTCGATCTCTTCCCCTCGTTGGATGGTATGCCATTTGAGCCGTCGGCGGAGTCAACTGACACCGACGCTCTCCAAATAAACACATATAGTTTCTTTAGTATATACTAGTTAAGTGCTTGTGCGGTGCTACGAAAATTCTCAAACACAATCTTATTAAGAAATTTTTTTCAAAGCAACAGTCAAGTTGGTTGATGAGAAAACATGTATAAAGCGAACTTGTTAGCTACTTAAGAGTGCTTCAAATTATCAGTTAATCATTTATGCTAGTATAATTTTAAAAAGCCTCAACATGATAGTACAACGACAACTTTAAAGAATTTGGTTTTTTTCTTATTTTTCTCTTCCCCTTTTGTCTCGAGTGCAGTATTTTGTATCTTGTAACCTTAAACTTTGTTTTCTATCTTTATAATTCAATCTCAGCTTTAGCTGTCTTAAAAAAGAGAGATGGAGCCATGGCCATGGCCTCCTTCCATATCGTTTCTTGCGTCCCTTAAATATTTTGTATTACTTCTTTCTCTCTTTCTCCTGTGTGTATGAGCCTTCCTCTCCTCTGTCACTTCCTGCGTCTCTTCGTATATCCTCTATGATGGAGATGAAGGTGACCTTTTATAGGTGAAGGAGAGGGCAGCCAGGCGTGTGAGTGCTCAGCCTCTATGATACGGTACCTTGTGATCTCTAGGATTGGCACATGATTTGATTATACAATTCTTGCCTTTTAATCTCTGCATTTCCATCCGAATGAGATACAATGAAATAGGTTTTTCATGTTATGGGATATGGTGAGTATGTCATTCCATCCAAACGGGATATGATGAGGAAACTCTTTCATTTATAAGAGATATGAATAAAATCCTTCCATTTTAAGGAGATGTGGTCAGTAATATTTTCATAAAATAGAGGGAATCTGTGTCAGGTGGGGGATGGGCTGAGCGAACAGAAAGAAAGGCTGAGCGAACAGAAGGAAAGAGAGGGTATGGAGAACGAACCGCTGTCACCAAGTCGTAATTAGAAGTAGTAGAGATTATATGATCTCTTTATTACAAGTTACAACCTAATGTTACGAGTTCATAATGACTTATTACCTTACTTTTTTCTAGATCTGTTCCTGCATTTGAGAGTTTTTTTTTGAGAGGGATTTGAGAGTAAGAGTTAGGCTCTGCTTCTTTGATCATAATCCCAGACATAATCTAATTAATTAATCCGTGAAAATCAGCACAAAATACAATACAAGCAATAACAGTATTTGAATGTAGTAGTGTTGTACTATAATATGTGGTTTTCAATCTTCAGATGCCATGCATGCATAATGGTATCCATCACCTGAACGATACATGCATTTGATTATCATTATTGTTGTTGTTACTTACGCTTGAAATCAGCACAAAATACAATACAAGCAATAACAGTATTTGAATGTAGTAGTGTTGTACTATAATATGTGGTTTTCACTCTTCAGATGCCATGCATGCATAATGGTATCCATCACCTGAACGATACATGCATTTGATTATCATTATTATTGTTGTTACTTACGCTTGAGTTTGTTGACCTATTAGTGAAAGCAGATTTTGGTTACGGTGCATACCATGGCTTGTATCTTAAGCAAATCATTTGTTCAGTCGTTTGGACGACAATGTTGGATATAAGATTTGAGAATTAAACGGCAGACATTTTTAATTGAGGTCTTCCTCATATTGAGCACGAGGTCCTTTGAAGGGCCTTCTTTGGTGCACCTCACACATTATGCATGTTACAAGGTTGCCTCAATATTTAAAATTTCCTTTTGGGGGTTCACATTTTTATCAAAAATACTGCCGATAATCTTAACAGCTATCGTGTTTTGGAGTAAGAAATTAAATGTATTTAGCATATCTCTACAGAATTTGCTAGAGTAAGCAGTATAAAACGTAAGCCATAAAGGGGTAAATTCGTAAGTACATCTAATTCAGTGGCAGATCCGGTCTCAACAGGGTTCAAGCTCTAACGATTATGGGCGTGTTTGGTACCGCTCCAGCTCCACCAGATTCATAGATCTGATGGAGCTGGGTATTTGTAGTTCCACATATCCGCGAAACTGGATCTGTAGGTATATTAAGAGTGTTTAGGTAAGTCATTTTATTTAATTTTAGAGTAAAAATATAAACTTAATTCTATTTATTTTAGCCCACAAGATTCAGATATAAGGTAGAGCTAGAATCTAGAGCTCTATCAAACAGGGTCTATATATGATTCATATATATATATATCTGATTAAGAGTTAATAAGCATGTCAAATCTTAACACTTAGGAGTTAAGACTACTCACCACTATCTAGAATCCTTAACTAATTAAGACGTAAAATTGGTCCCCGGGAGCTACAAAAACCTTCAGTTAAATAACAAGATCAGCATATGGATGGCCAGTATTTGTTGTTTTTAACCCCTCAGTCCCAGCAAGCAAGCGAGCAGCCATCGGGGCCCCGAAACGTGTCCTATCGCAGCCAATCAGAACCGAACAAGTGGCGCGAAACCAGGAAGCAACTGTACCATCCCACTTGGCGCATTAGATTACGCGGGTACACACAATTACACCGATTAGACTAATCGAGTGTTAGCCAGGCGCCGGATCTGGTGGCGATTAAACTAGATTATTAGTCCTCACGCCACTCATCAATGCGCGAGCTAGCTCCCTCCCTCCCTCCCTCCCTCTAGGATCTAAAATTAAGCACAGGCTTTTACGCCTCTTTTGAGACATTCATTGTTTACTCCTAATCCCCCTCATGGCACAGTCCTCTTGGCCTCTCCTCCTCCGGCAAGCCACCGCGCCGCCGGCCACGCGTCCGGTCTCGATCGCCGGTGCATCGCCGTGGATTTGCATCAGGAGGCATGGCCCCCCTTAGAAACCATTAACAATGTCATTAACTAGGTGCTAAGAGCAAACACAATAACAAACCTGGCTACCTCCTCCACTCTAATCTATATCATCTAGAGTAAACAGTAAAGCTAGCTTGTACAATAGCTATTTATAAAGGTTGTCTTTAGAGAAACACTAAAGTATTTAATTTAGTTATTCAACACTAACTTCATCTTTGTGGCTATTGCAAAACACTAACTTCAACACTAGTAGTCGCTCGCGCCGGCTCTAATAACACTTATTTTTCCGTACGATGCTGGCTAAATAATAACCGGTTCTCTTCTCTTTTCTCACTCTTTCATATAAGACAAAACCGATGTATATATACTAATAGTAAGCTAAGATGATCTTATTGTATATGCTCTAAGCGAAGATTTATAGAGAGGTTAGTTTATGTTCTATAATTCATTGGCCCCGGTGCTGGCATGGGTAAACGGGGGTACGAGAATACGCATCTCAAGCTTTTTGGATATCGTTCTTTTTATGAGAGCGAGCCATCTTTATCTTGCCTCTCCTGTACGGGCAGCAGTGGCACTTGTCAAATTTATTTCTTCTAAGCCCTATCAAAGAGGCACGAGATCTCTTTGATCTTTCTTTGCTCAGGAGGGGCAGGGGTGTCTTTTTACACAAGGTGCTGTGGGTAGAGTAACACATAATTTTTACCCACAGCATCTGGCTTTGGTGGTGCTGTCATGCCTGCCTCATCTTTTGAAGCAATTTTTGGTTTGGTGCCATGGCTGCGGCGCCGTATGGATTATATGCGTTGATGATATGGTCGCCGTGTTTCGGCATTAGTTGCACACACTAGCATTTCTTAAATTAAAGCTCTCATCGCTGAGGCTAAATACGTGGGAATCAATGCTCCTGACATAATGCATATTGAATTGCGAAATGGGCAATTGCACTTTATTATATTCCATCGTTGTAAGAAATACCCCTCGGCTACTAATATTTGTCGTTCTAGATGTGAACACTGTCTTCAAAATACTGCTTTGATCATTAATTTTTATTATAATATATTTATAAAATCAATAAAATTATAATATTATAAAAATACTTTTCGAGACAAATCTACTTATATGATTTTTATGTATCAATTTAATTATTTAAAAAGATATTGATAATCGAAGTTTTTTTTTGTGACTAAAGGAGTATATTGCTAACTTGGTAATAACTACAAATAACAATATCAACAATTCTCACACAACCGACCGTACATGGATAAACCGTGCATCCAGCCACTAACATATGATGCCAACAATGGGGCTTAGTATTTGCCCATTGAGCTATGTACTCCATTTTTAGATGCTTTCTAGATTGGAACCTATGAATAGGGCTTGTTATCTTATCGAACTCCTTATCTTGCACAATTGATAAAGTGTTTAGAGATTCGTGACATGGCCCTCTTTACAAGGAAAGTAGTGCTCATACCATGCATGCACATAAACTTTCACCTCTCTTTAGTTCATGTGAGATGATAAAACAAACGAAAAGAGAGCCTAGCCTCACATGAAACAATATCTTAGTACACAAGTAGCTACGGTTTTATGATCGCTCTCACAAGTGTCGAGTAACAACTAAGACCGTTAAGATCCTGTAGACCAAGCTTTTTTTCGTGCTCTCGAGAGTACATACTCCTATTTTCAATATATTACTTAAATGAATGTGTTATACTTCTTTATCACTTTCGGTATAATTTAATATTAATTCTATAATACTCCAATACGATATAGTTGAAAAGTTTTCATCAGAACCCTTTATTTTTACCATATATCTTTTTTCATATGTAAACTGAGTTGAAGGACCAGAAATGACAATCAGAGGGGGATGAATGATCACAAATAAAATTTTCCCTCTAAAAGAACCAACTAAAACTTCACTTGATCAAAGAAAAGCAGAAGAATAAATTATCAGAGTAAATCAACTTGGGGGGCACTACCGCAGTTAAAAGATTGGTAGTACCGGAATGAACAGTAAATCCGGCACTACCGCCATGTAAATCCTGGTATTACCGGATGAACAGTAAAATCATCACGATTTTAAAATCAAAATCGGTATATCTTTTGATCGGTTGATCCAAACCACATGAAACTTTGTACATATGCACCTTCCTATAAATGTCAGAAACTTATTCCAACCTTCAATATTAAGGATTGGAGTCAAAGTTCCGACCTTTTTCAAATTTATCGAAGGTTGCACCAAAACCAGGTCAAAACCCAAATCTTCACCATGTGCTTGTTAGTGGGGATTTGATGATCAACATGACCTTAGATGGCCTCTCACATGTCACAGCAAGCAAGAACTCCAAAGAAATTGCCTCCAAAAGCTCAAGAACACAATCTACCGAAAATCCTTCTTTCTCAAGTCAAAAGCCGCTTTCTTGAGAATCTCTTGATGAACAAGTGAGAACTTGCCTAGACTATTGGGATATGATCTCCAGAGGATACATCCATCAATCACTGGTAACACAAAATCAATAGAAGAAGAAACCAAACAAGAAAGATAAAAAACTCATGAAAAGGAAAGATCAAAACAAGAGGTAAGACTTAAGCACGAATTTTGATTTTATTTTAGATCGAGAAGGTTGATTACAAAGCCTCTCACCTGAGGGCAATGCTCCTAAGGAGCACTCACACACCCACATAAGAAAACCAAAATCCTGTGGAAACCCTAATCCTAGAGTCTTAAGGCTTCACCTCCCTTTATATCTCCTTATATAAAGGAGGCAACCCCTAACCCTAAAACCTAGACACTCAAGTGAATACCATCCATATTTACATGAGCTAACCCGATAACCCAACACACATAACGGGTTTTACACTCACACAAGCACGCTTCTTAAGGCGGTATTCTTCATGACACCCAATTTGCTCCACTAGCTCGAATTTGCGTCTGTCGATGTCCAAGAACTAAGGTCCCTTAATCGAGCTTATGAAAATATGATTGTGGGCTCCTAGTATACAAGATGAGGAAAACAATATATGGGGATTACTTCTTTATTAGCCAAGCAGCTTTATAGAGTATACAAATTACAGAATGAATGCTCTCAGATGTCTATTGCTTATTCTAGTTGTGAATCTGATGCCTTCAACAACACGGATCGGCCCCCTATTTATATCGGGTTAAGAGGCGGCAATTGTTCTTCATAGGGGCATTGTGTAACCGAGAGGTGTCTTCCCACCAAATGGTGTATTCTCGCCAAAAAGTGACTTTTCTAGAGATAACTTACAGGTAATTATGTATACCTATCAGATAACTGTCCGCACAAAGATATGTGCGGGGATAATCGCTCGTACTTGACCAGTTCGTTGGTCGGGGTAACTATTTCACTGGTTGAGGACGACCAATGTGAAGCAAAGTTATATACACCTTTCAGATAACTGTTCGGACAAAGACATGTGCGAGTATTGCCGCTCATACCCGACTAGTTCACTGGTCGGTGTGACTATTTCACTAGTCGGGGATGATCAATGTGAAGCAAAGTTTATTGACCACCTTGACTGAACTGGTTGGAGACTTAATCGTTCGGATAAGAGTGGGCTTCGTTCTATATATTATGGGTTTTATGTATTATAGGCCCATTAATAGAGTATAGTCACGAATAATTGAGGGCTCAAATAAGTGACAGACTTTTAATCCTCATCAGCTAGCCCCCAAGTCTTGAGAAATAAGAGTTTATTATTCAAGACTTTTCATCTTCTGTGACCTTATGGGGTTATGCGCTAATAATCTGATTGTTTTAAGTGCTAATAAATGAAAAATCTTTGCACTTCTCTCGGTAACTGAACCGGCGCTAACCGTTTTTAATGTGTAATGCATATATAAAGGGGAAGAATGCTTCCTTTGTATACTTCATACTTTTAGATTTCTGAATCAAGAAAAAAATTACTTTCAAACTTTTTCTTAGTTGTTTAAGCTTTTCATTTTTCGTCCTTATTTCTTCTCTCATCAATTGTGATGAAGAGTATGATCAAGGGAAGGAAGTGCAAAGCTCAATTATCTAAAAAGAAGTTTAAGGAAAACATTTCTAATTTCTTCGAACTCTATTATTTTCAAGCCTTCTCTTAGTTCTTGAGGCTTTTCATCTTTTGTTCCTTTTTCTTCTCCCATCAATTATGATGGAGAGTATGATCAAGAAAAGGAAGTGAAAAATTTGAATATCTAAAAGAAAGTTCAAGAATATCAATCCGGTGCCAGTTATTATTTATTTAAAAATGCAGTTTTTATCCTTTCTTGAAAACCGAAACGGTGTCCAAAACTGACACAGGTTAGGTTATATAAAGGGGGCAAATCCTCTTTGATTCCTTACGCCTTTGCTGTCTTTGAGCGTAGAAGTAAGTTCTTAAGCCCTTTGCACTTTCTGAGCTTTTGCCTTCAATCCTTTTCTTCTCCCTCAACTAATGGCCATGAACAAGTCGACCCTCACCGAGGGGAGGATTAAGGAACTTGAGGATCAAGGTTTAATCCCTCCGCTCGAAATGCTGCGATGGGACCCTAGCGGGGAGGATACGAAGCAAGTGCCTCAGGAGGGGCGTCTCGTCGTCTTCACTGCTTTGGTGAAGTTAGGATTTCGCCTCCCTAAAAGTGAGTTCTTAGCCGATGTGCTAGATCATTATGAGATCAAACTACACCATCTTCCCCCAAATTGTATTCTAATTTTGAGTGTTTTCTCGCATCTTTTGCGAAGCTTTCCTTGGCATTCCCCCACCAGTTCGTCTTTTGCACTATTTCTATCAATATACTAGGAATAGTAAAAGCTAGGATATTTTTAGGAGTGTTTATTTTAAGCTCCAAGATAAAATATCTTCTTAGTATCCCTTACTCCCAACCAAGGATATGGCGCGATTATCGGCGGGAGTGATTTTACTCGAAAATTTTAGGGGTAGCCGTCTCCGATTTACTAGGAATGCGGCCCCAATATGGACAAGGGCGGAAGCTAACGAGAAGGATTCGTTGGTCCTTACCGACGAGCAAAATTACATTGTTAAGATCATTACCAAGTTGGTGAAGGGAGGCTTGACAGGGTAGAAGATCGTCTTCGATTTTCTGTACCACAAAGTGAGCCCCCTGAAGAGGTAATTTAGATTCTCCTGGAGGATAGAAGGCGACCAGGATCCGACCAAGGATGAACCTGGAGGTAAGGGAACTCTTAATTACCGACCTCTTGCTTTCTTTATTAAAGGATTTTACTAACATTTATGGGTATTTTCTCCTGTCAGTTCTGACCACCGAAGAGACCTGGTTAGGAATCGCGTATATGTTGCACATCTCTTTTGACAGGTCCGACTTGGCTACTTTGGACATGTAGCCGTCCATCCTGATCGGGCAAATCGATGAGTTCATTAATGGACGCATCATGGTAAGTACCAAGAAATTTCTTTGGTTATTTTAGCTAATTGCCTTTTATGCTGATAATTGGACTTATTCTTTAGATGCATGGTAGGAAGCAAACTGTTGATCAGTCTGAGGTCTCAGCTTTGGCTCCGCCGACCAAAAAGGCGAAGACCTCAATCGGAGGTGACTCAAAGGCGATGGATCCTACCACCGTTGGGACTAGTGCTGATCCGACCAGCACTAGTCTAGCCCTGGTATCGCAAGCACTATATGCTCTAAGCGTGCACATGATCAGTCCCAGGCATAAGACAAGAGGGTTGTGTTTACTGCGAGGATACAAACGAGGACTTCATCCTAGGTGTGCTACAAAAATTAGTTCAACCGCAATTGGGATCGCCCATATAGAAATCTTCCGATATTCCCCTTTGTCTAGGGTGAAAGCGAAGATTCAGAAGATATTATTACCTTGATTATAAGGAGGAAGAGGAAGACTCCTGAACTGGATGTTGGGGTATCGTCTACTCCCCTGATATCTTAGGATATGGACTCAGGACTTTGTTGCAGGTATTTATTTTTCCTATATACATTTTAATTTCTGAGTACTTACTTTCAGAATCTAAAGGAATTTCCTTGTTATTTTTAGTCCCGGGGCAACTGTTCCTGGTTCCCCTACAGTGCAGGGTATGGTTTCTCAGATCGGTGATGAGACTAACCTACTGGTCACATTGGCAAAGTCCAATGCGAAATAGGCCTCAGAATCAACCGAGGCGGTCGCCCAAGAAAAAACTACTAGTGGACAAAAGGATTCGACCAACGTTGAGGGTGAAAATCCCTCAACCGCTGTGGCAAATCCCACTGGTCGGTCAAGATTCATTGCCCACAGAGGAGGTTGGTGCTCCTTCTGCGGCGATAATGGAGATTGTCAGGATGACTATTGCTGCCGAGGAGGTGTCTACAGCTATGGAAACCAAAGGCCCTCCTGTTGCAACGGAGAAGGCGCTGGTCGTTCCGACCAGCAGTGCAGAAGAGGTGGTGGTACCTGAAATGGCCATGACCACCTTTGTCACACATGTGGTTTTGCCACAAGCATCATCTTCTGGTCATTCTGACTAGGAGGAATTCAAGCAAGCTTTTAATAGCTTGCAAACAAAATTTATTTGCTATTTTTCTTTTTATAGCACTCACAAGAACTGCTCGACCTACTAGGTCGGTACACAAAGATTTTGGCCAAGGCCAAAATTGAAACAATAAGAAGGTATGAATCAGCTTTGTTATTTGTTTTTCATTTTTCCCTATCTTCTTTGTCCTAACATAATTGTTTTGACACAGATAAGAGAACAAGTAAAGGAATCAGAAAAACAACTCTTGGTGGCTCAAAATACCGCCAAGGGTTATAAATTTGATCTTGTCGAGGCTACCGACAAGGTCAAATATCACGAAGAAAAGATTGCTAGACTCCATGAAGCTTTTAAGAGAAATGAAGAAAAGGTTCAAAAGCTCTCCGAAGAGTGTAAGATCATTCTTCAGAAAAAAGGAATCTGAAATAGCAGGTAAGAACTACGTCCCAACCTACTTTGAATTTATTATTTAGGAAAATTGAAAGCAACTTTTAATTTAAACTTTGCAGAGTTAAAGTCTGAAGAGAGAATAAAGTCTGAAGAGCAAAGGTCGGTGATGAAGAACGAAATAGATAATCTGACTGACCAAATAAAGCTCTTCGTAAAAGATTTGGCTACAGTTCAGAGAGGTAGAAAAACCACTTTGAACTTTATTTTTGAACACCTTCAAAAAAATCGCCTTGGATTTAAAGGGGAAAGAAGTAAACTTACAACTCCTGATTCGTCGATTGATGAATTGGTTGCGGGGGTGAATGACCAGTTGAAGATCATGCAAAGCCAAATCTCCGCAATGGCGCAAACCATCAAGACAACGTTTCAAACTTTAATCACCGTCCAAGTAGGTACCCTCTTCGTCAAGTTACTTGAGGTACTTTTACAAGGATGCAGTTGAGTTGGAGAAACTGGCGCCCGACTTGAAGCTGATTACTCAAGAAGAGATTGATAAGGAACGTGCAGAAGTAGCATTTGCCATTGAGACAAACATGAAAAATGTAAAGATTACATTCAAGTAACATGTATGACTTATTTGCATGAATGAATGAAAAGATCTCTTGTGTTATAGTTTATCTTGTATCTAATATGTTTGTGTATTTTTCTAAGTATATCACTAGCCCCAACTGTTTGTGTGCTGACCAGCAATCTGTTCGAAATACAAATAGTTATAGGATTGACGACTTGTTCTTTTCAAGTAGTACTTGGTATAAACTAGCAGCAGATTGGAGATAAGGTCATTCTAACGAGTTTCAATACAGTAAGTATTGGCTTACAAGAAAAGTCTCTATTAGATATTATCTCACAATCCAACCAGTAACCTCGTATGTTGTTTATAAAGAGGTCGAGCATATTATGACTTTGTGAATTCTCAGAGGATTATCAGAATAGAAACAATTTTGATATACAACGTTTTAAAGAGATACTTTATGTAAATTAAAAATGTAGAAATAAACTTATTTACATGAAAAAGCTACGAAAATGTTGGATGTTTGACAGAATTCTTCTATCTTCCATAACAAGTCAAACAGAACC
Source organism: Otatea glauca (assembly GCA_036346275.1). Classification (NCBI taxonomy): domain Eukaryota; kingdom Viridiplantae; phylum Streptophyta; class Magnoliopsida; order Poales; family Poaceae; genus Otatea; species Otatea glauca. Next base: position 32,039,276 of record CM070724.1, on the reverse strand, counting down.
TAGTCGTGTAATTGATATCACAGTAAAGGGACCTTCCCAATTGGGAGATAACTTATATAAGTTAGACTAATTCTAGATACATCTTAGAATCAAGTCTCCCACATTTAGTGTTCGTAGTTGGACTATTTTGTTGTAATATCTTTCTTAAGCCTTGTAAATAGGCTACTACCTGATAAGTGCTCGATTTTGTTGTAATATTTTTCTTAAGCCTTGTAAATAGGCTACTACCTGATAAGTGCTCGATCTCGCTTTTTCTTCTAAGAGATCGATATCATCTTCGTGCTGATCGTCTTGATTAACCTGTTCATAGAGAGAGATCCGTGTAGAACCTAAATGAATCTCATTTGGTAACACGGCTTTAGCTTCATAGACCAATTGGAAAGGTGTTTCTCTTATTGCTCCACTGGTCATTGTACGTATGGCCTAGAGCACAGAGTAGAGGTCATCTACCCAAGCCCTCGAGCATTTGGTAAGATGATTAAACACTTATTTCTTTATACCTTGTATAATTTGGCATTTAGCTCGTTCAACTGCTCCGTTGCTCTAAGGATGAGCAACTGAAGCGTAGCAAATTTTTGTGCCTATTTCATCACAATAATCTTGGAACAGATCACTGATGAACTATGATCCATTATCAATAATTTGCCTACTCGGTACACCAAATCTAGTGATTATATTTTGCACAAAGAAATTCTTTGCTGCCTGAGCCGTAATGGAAACTACAGGCACGGCCTCAATCTATTTTGTTAACGTATTGATCATAACAAATAAGAATTTAAATCCATTAGTTACTCTTGGTAATGTACCTACTATATCAATGCCCAATGGCTATGACAAAGGTATAGTTTGTAATTGATTAGCCGGTAAATGTACTTGTCAAGCATGAAATTGGCATTGCTCACAAGTTTTTACATAGCATATGACATCTTGTAATGCAATGGGTGTCGGGACCCGAATATGCAAATCCGGACCATCTGTATATACCGTGAGTCTAGGATCACGCTAGTGCACATAGGCTCAACATAGATGAATATCATAATCATACAACATAAACATAATAAAAGACTTTATATATTAATTATAACCTGTTAACTGACCTTATGGTCAACTTACATAAATATGGCATGCAGGGCTAAACTAAGAACATTAAACTAAATTACAGCAGATGGAAATCGTAGAAAACCCCCAAGTATACTACAGGCAACTAACAAGGCTCAAACCCTAAACATCCGTCTTCTTCTGGTACTCCTCCTCCAAAACTGGTGTAGACTCCTCCTCAACTGGTGATGTTGCTATTGGCAAGGGTGAGTACTTAAAGCACTCAACAAGTTATGCACATAATGCAATTCTAACATAACTATATGCAAGGCTTATTCCAATGGAATGGCTTGCATGGCTATTTTGCAATAAAACAACATTTATAAATGAATACGTTAAGTCGATTGAAATGACAGTAAAATAAATAACAATAATAAGTAATTTGCAGGTATTTCTCAAGTAAACATGGTATCTAGCCCTAATTCATGTTTCAAACTTTTCAATGGCATCCTGCCTTCCCATCCAAGTTTTTAGTTTATAAAATCTAACCCTTGACTGTAATTCCTGAATAGATTTTACACTCTGCAGAGGTTATGCGCTTCACCCACACGACATGATCGTCTCTTTGTGCAATCAATATTAGCACACTTTCTTTGGTGTGCCGCAGAGAAATCATGACAAAGCCTTTACAATGCTCTGACATAACCCAGTACTACCCGCTAAGGTTTCAACACTAACGGGACTGGTTACCATACTCAGGGTCCCCCTCTTGCGCCATGTGAGCTTCATCGTTCGGTCGGGACTCATAAAACCACTGGTAGAAGAAAAGATAAGACATTGCAAATTAATTAGCTAGGTCTGTCCCATTCCACATATGTGGTTGCATATTTGACTCAGTTCAAATACTTGTAAGGCTAAGTCCTTAAGATGACCAAGGCAAGACTACCACAAACCCTCTGCCCTTCTGGCCCACCTTGGCACACTGTCCCTTGCCACTTGCCCTAAAATAAATGATTACCACCCCAGTTGATTACCAAGTACCACGTGCCATCAACAAGTCAACATCGTTGCGTGACAACCTCGTCATTACAACTTAACATCATTGTGTGATAACACTTGACACACCAATTCCATAAACATGTTCCATATTCCATTAGTGAAGATTAACTTTTGATATCTCAAAAGACATGAGTTGTACGTGGCATGGCTAAGCAAACTACGTACGATCTAACCATCCCATGTTGATCTCTAATAGTAACCAACTAGTAATAAACCGCCATAGGGTGATAAATAATCATGGCATACAAGTGACAAGGTAGGGTAAAATTCAATTGGGTAGATTAACTAGATTCTAAACTATTTGAAAGCAATTGTACACATAAAATAACATGCAATAATTTGAATCAATATAGCAATTTTATAAAATTGGGTTCGACATAATCAATGCACAACTTGCCTTGAAAAAGTTCTTGTTCCTGTTCTGGACCCTGATCTTGAGTCAATGATTCCTCCTCGGACGTTCTGAGCACTTTAACGTCTACGCGTAATGAGAGAAAATATAATTAAATACCAAAATAGGGAGAGAATAAACTCTAAAAATCAAATAAAATTCATTATTAAATTGATCTCAATTTTACAAATTTTTAGAAATTCGGATCGCCTCAATCGAAGCTTGTATGAGGAAGAACGGGCTCGCGAATAATTCAAAAATCATAAAAACCAGAAAATTAGAAAATACCAAATTAATTGAATTATTTTTATATTGAAAAACTGATTTATTGCATCAACACCCGATCTGGACCAATTAGAAGCTGACACATGACCTGGTCTATGGACCCAGTCCACAGAACAAGTCGGTCTACCGTGAACCCGATCTACTATTTCATGAACCGGATGACACAAGCGCTGACGTCATGCTGACGCAAGCTGGCACACGCGGCACGGCGCTGGCGCGACACATGGCACAATCTGAACAATGACACCTGGCATAGACATCCAACCGTCCACACCAGATCTAACGGTTGCAGCAACGCGGACACGCGGCGATATCAAGTGGCACAATCTCGCCCGTCCATATTAGATCGGACGGCCAAGATCGACCACAAGACATCACGACGACTCAGACACGCAACAACCCTGGGTAGCATCTATGTGGTGCTATCCTAACCGCTGTCTATAGATCCGATGGCTGATGAAGCACGCGAGGGACGACCGTGATGGCACGGCGGCGCAACTCATCGGACGCGAAGACGACGACGTGATCGACGGCGTTGCAGCAGCTTTTCAGTGATGTTAACTCCCGAATCTGGTAGATCTTGACTCGATGAACTCAGCAATGCAATTGGTGTCGGTGGAGACCCCAAATCCAATGAGATCTACGTGAAACTTGATGGCGGCGAGACCTTCCAACTCCGGCGAGCTCCAACACTTCAACGACGGCTTCTTGGACAACGTTAGCTAGGGCTACAAGTGCAGCGCGCTTTGGTGATCCTCGAACGGGGTCCCGGATCCTATTTAAAGCTTCAGTGTCCATGTTCTACACGGCGGTGGAGTCTGAGCTCCCGACGGAGATGATGACCACACGTGAGACATGTGTCCCGATCCGACGGTCTTCCTTGCGCACAACGTGGCACAATCCAAACCGAACATGCCACCCGATCTAACGGACATAGATCTTAGGGTCTTGAACCATCGCGATCAATCCAATGCATCCAAACTCGATCCAACGGTTACTAACGCTAGGGTTCAAGATCACCCACAACCGTCCGTTCGAGATCCAACGGTGACGACGCTAGGGTTTTGCAAGGTGGCTACGGCGGGCTGACCGGACCAGGCCGACATGCACAGTACTGGTCTGGGCCCAGTACTGTTCACAACATTTTTCAAAGCTTTTTGATTTAAAATAATTCTCAAAAATAGTTAAAGCCAAAATAAATAGTAAAAATATAATAAAAATTCTAGAAAAATTCTAAAAAATAATTTTAGACATTAGGAACTCAAATAAAATATTTTTGATAAAATTTATATACACTTTATCATTATTTAAATAGTTTTCACCGTAGGCCATATTCAAAAATAATTAATAAATCCAAATAAATTACTGAAAAACCCAATAAATTCAAACAATCCATATTAAACCCAAATAATCCAAAAATTAGGATGTTACAGTGGGCCAATAAAAACCTTGTCGAAAAACTTTTTCGACTAAAGTTCGATATGAACCGTGCACTCCACGTAATCCCCCATGTATTTCATTAAGCAATATTTTTCCCTGCTCTTGGGTTACATATCGCATTAGAATACCATGCGTTCCCTTTTGTATAAAGAGTATTGTTGAGAATTTTATACATTCACACCTTTCGAACTAGTCTATCCTTTTCATAAATATCCTCAGGCAGTGTCCTATTTTGTAGATAGGCTTTAAATGGTTTAGCCCAATCTAGATTCTGCTCAAGGGCTCCAACAACTGTACTGGTAGGGAGTTTTCTTATGAATGTGTCTATAGGGGGTTTAGACAGTTATTCAATAAACACACCTGTTGGAACAGGTGATCGTGAGGAACCCATTTTTGATAACTGGTCCGCTAAGATATTGTCTTTTCGAGGTATATATTGGACTTCAAAAAGGCTAAAGTATTTCTCCAATTTCTTCACTTCATCCAGATAGTGAGCCATTACCCTATCGTCCTGTATTCCTTGCTAACCTGATTTATGACTAATTGCGAATCGCCCATCGCAAGAAGCCGACAGACTCCAATGGATTTTGCTGCTCGAAGCCCGGCTAGAAGACTTTCATACTCTGCTACATTATTGGTAGCAGTGAATTGTATTTGGATTACATATTGTAATTGATCACCTTGAGGTGTGACCAGTACTATACCAGCCCACGAGACTTTTATTTCTCAAGAATAGTCAAAGTATAATTTCCAGTGGTCGGAATTAGTTGTATCCTCTTTTACAAAGGGTTCAATGTTTTTCCATTCAGCTATAAAATGTGCCAAAATTTGAGACTACGAAATGGATAACAAATGACCCAAGTTCAACTGCCCATTTAGCAATTCGACCGGTTGCTTCTTGGTTATGTAAGATACTTCTCAAGGCAAAAGATGATGGTACTGTAATCCGATGAGATTGAAAATAATTTCTCAATTTTCTAGAAGCTATTAATAGGGCGTAAAGTAATTTTTGAACCTGAGGGTATCGCTCCTTAGATCCGTGTAAAACTTCGCTAACGTAATAAACAGATTTCTGAACCTGCTCTCGTTCAACAATTAGTACATCACTAACTACATTATTTGAAGTCACTAAGTATACCAAAAAAGGTTCCCCAGGGTTGGGTGAGATCAGAGTGAGTGGGCTTTGCAAATAAATTTTTATGTCATTAAAGGCTTTGTTCGCTTCATCTGACCAGTGGAATTTATTGTATTTTCTTATTACCTTAAAGAAAGGCAAACCATGCTCTCCTGATCTTGAGATAAAACGACTGAGAGTAGCCATCCGACTAGTTAAACCTTGAACTTCCTTTACCGTAGAAGGTGATTTCAAGGATTCAATGGCTCGAATCTTCTCAGGATTTACTTCAATACCTCGTGAACAAACAAGAAAATCAAGCATTTTTCCAGAAGAAACAACAAAGATACACTTTTCTGGATTAAGCTTAATTTCATTCTTATTTAAATTATTGAAGGTTTCGGTCAGGTCTGACAAATGATTAGAGCTATCCTTGCTCTTTACAATGAGATCATCAATATAAACTTCTATGTTGGGCCCTATTTGACTATAGAAAGTCTTCTGCATAAGGCACTGGTATGTGGCTCTAGCGTTTTTCAGCCTGAATGGCATTTTCTTGTAACAGTAGATACTAAACAGGGTTATAAAGGAAGTCTTCTCTTTATCTTCACTTGCCATGCTTATTTGATGATAACATGAGTATGCATCCAGAAATCTCATCAATTCACAACCCGTTGTTGAGTCCACCAGTTAGTCAATTCGGGGCAAAGAAAAATTATCTTTTGGATAAGCTTTATTTAAAGTGGTAAAATCGACGCACATGCGCCACTTGCCGTTTGCTTTCTTAGCCATAACCGGATTCGCAAGCCAATCAGGATGACCAACTTCACGAATGAAACCAGCTTCCAGGAGTTTATCCAACTCTTGTCAGATGACTACTTGCCGATCAGGAGCGAACCGCTGTAGCTTCTGTTTCACTGGTCGTATGTCAGACCGTATGGCTAACCTATGCTCTATTACTTCCCTTAGGACCCCAGACATGTCGGATGGTTTTCACGCAAACACATCTGCGTTAGCTCAGAAGAAAGCAATGAGCGTGTCTTCCTATTTGTCATCCATTGCTGATCCTATCCAAACAAGTTTTGACTAGCTTGCAGTATCAATGGGAACTTCTTTTGCTTGTTCGTTGGGCTGAGGAGTTACTTTCAGCTTCTCTGTCTTGTTAAACTTTTCAATCTTACAAGACTTTCTTGCATCGTTAGTATCACATAATGGTAATTGATCGACAATCTCAAACAACTTGCGGTCATAATTAAGCGCAGTAACTTGGTTACCTTGTACACTGATCACACCTTGTGGACCAGGTATATTTATGCTCTGGTAGGCGTGATGAGTAGCTACCATGAATTTGTTAGTGAAGTCCTACTGAAAATGGAATTGTATGCTGATTCAAAGTCAGCAACTTCAAATGATATTAATTCTGTTATGATATTGTCAACATCTCCAAAGTTGACAGGTAACACTATCTGTCCCACTGGAGTTACCGACGGACCAGGCACAATCCCAAAAAATGAGTTTGTAATAGGTCTAATCTTAGAACGGAGAATTTGCATTTCATCCAAGGTGTAAATTCAAAGCAAATCCAGAGAACTACCTCCATCAACCAAAACTCTTCCAACTTTGCAATTGCTAATTGTAGGAGAAACCACTAATGGAAGTTTTCGAGGAATCGAAGTACCTTTTGGGCAATCTTATTTATTAAAGGTGAGGATAACGTCCGATCACTTGGGATATTCAGGCTTTCCTGTTCGGCTATCAATTTTGTTGACCTCCCTCCAAGCAGTCTTGAACAACCTTTTTGAAGCATACGCAGATGATTGTCCAAATATGATGTTGATGCGATTAGATTATCGACTTTCTGATAGCCCATGTCTTCATCACCATCTGCATCCTTATTATTTTGCCCTTCTGGTAAGGTTGGCATAGGGCTCTTGCTAGAGTAGAGGTCTTCCACGCATCTTTGCCAAGTACGACAATTTTGTAGGCCAAGGTGCCTTTCCCTTGGAGTATGCGGGTCATTCCGAGATGCTTGCGACTTCTCATTGAGCGTTCTTTTTGTTTTTTTTATTATTCTTCCCCTTACGGTCTTCAGATTTGGAGGTCTTTTTAAACTTCTTGTCTTCTGACTCTGGCAGGCCAGGTTGTGGCAAAGTATGGCCCTTGTCGACCATACGGTTCCATTCAATGGCCTCATGCGCATCTGGATACCGATCTACCATATCGAACAACTCTAATATGGTGAAGGGTGGATGAATATTAAGTTTTTCTGTAAATCGCTTATAGCGAACAACCTGTTTAAATGTATGAATTACATAATCGACATATATATTTGGAATTATACTATGAACTTCTACAAACCTTTTGATGAACTGACGTATATTTTCACTAGAAGTTTGGGAAAGATGATGTAAATCATCCTCTTTACCAGGCTTGGTATAGCAACTTTTAAAATTATTTAAAATTGCATGGCACAAGTTTTCCCAACTGAAGATAGAACCCTCCGGTTAATTGAATAGCCAAGTTCGTGCTGATCCTTTCAAAATAGTGGGGAGGTAGTTGGCCATTACCTTTTTGTCACCTCCAGTAGTCTGGATAGCGGTGGTATAAACTTGTAAGAATTATAATGAATTTTAAGTTCCGTCAAAACTCTCCAAAGACCCTAGCTTGAATTTTTTAGGCAAGGTAACATTTCTAAGCCTATGGGAGAAAGCCTTGCATCATGTATAAACACCAGAACGTGATCGTATGTTAGGAACTTGGTCTATATATTCAGGAGAACGAGGTCGCCGTCGACCACGATTGGGAACTTCACCTGGGGTGAGGTGTTCAAAAATGCTTCTCCGATATGGCTCATCTCTCTGCTAATGGCTAATGCTTTGCTGGCGCCTACTAGACGAAGATCCCTCCATGCGGGAATCGATCTGAGACCTTATGGATAAAGACCTAACTTGCACTTCGTTTGCAGCTTCTTGTAAATCAGTAGCAAGGGATCTTATAATTGTTGCATCAAGTTCATTTTCTCCTTCTGTCGGATGATTAAGAATTGCAATTGATAAAGTGTGAATCCTTTCGATGGGAGTAGCCTCCTTTGAACCACTAGGATCAAGATTTAAGTCTCTTACCACTGCATTCGGAGGTGGTGGTATAATTGGAAGAGCATGACGAGGTTGTCCTCCAGAGACGTCAAATCTCCGCGAGGTGCTAGGTTGACCTCTATAGTACAGGTGTTTGTCCTCGATAATAGATTTTTGCTTTTATACCATAAGTCACTCATATTCATTTTGAGCGGCTTTTTCGGCTCTTTCCTGAGCTTCGCACTCTTTGCGTTCTACTCACTGTTCCATTGTCTTACTGGTAACCGCACAAGCACAAAAACCAGAGTAGACATAAGGCATCAGTCCTCCATCTTCATCTGATGGTGGGGTACAATCCAGGCCTTGTAGACAATCTCCTAAGGCGTAACTTTTCAAGAGATTATTACTGCCTTTTGACGCATGTTCATTATCAATCTCCTTGGAACATACTTCATGTGCATCTTCCTCTGAACCCGCTGGAGGAGTGACTAAAGATTTACCTTTTGATTCTTTAGGTGATTGTTCTTCTGCTTCAACCTCCGCCTGGATCTTTGCCAATTTTGCTTTAGAAACATACTCGAAATAGAAATCACACTTACAATCTTCTTCCGTTTGATAATCGTCTCTATCGAGATCAGTATAGTCGGCGAGATTGAACTAATTTTGTTCATCCATCGCAAAGGATTCCTTTACATTGATTACCGGAAGACCCTCCTTCTAGCGCCAACTGTTGATGTCCAAGACCTAGGGTCCCTTAATCAAGCTTATGAAAATATGATTGTGGGCTTCTAGTAAACAAGATGAGCAAAACAATATATGGGGATTGCTTCTTTATTAGCCAAGCAGTTCTACAGAGTATACAAATTACATAATGAATGCTCTCAAATGTCTATTGCTTATTCTGGTTGCGAATGAGATGCCTTCAACAGCATGGTTCGAGCCCCATTTTACATCGGTTGAAAAGGCGGCAGTTGTTCTCCATAGGGGTGTTGTGTAATCGAGAGGTGTCTTCTCGTCAAATGGTGTCTTCTCGCCAAAGAGTGCCTTTTCCAGAGATAACTTACGAGTAGTTATGTATATCTATCTGATAATTGTCTGCACAAAGACATGCGCGGGGATAACCGCTTGTACAAGACCAGTTCACTGGTCGGGGTGACTATTTCACTGGTCGGGGACGACCAATGTGAAGCAAAGTTTATTGACCACCTTGACTGAACTGGTCAGAGACTTAATCATTCGGATAAGGGTGGGCTTCATTCTATATATTATGGGCTTTATGTATTGTAGGCCCATTAATATAGTATAGTCAAGAATAATTGAGGGCCCAAATAAGTGACAAACTTTTTATCCTCGTCAACAATCATATTCAATTTGTCTTTACCTAAACTGCTTAGGCTACCGCTGCGGTTTTCCAAACCGCCTCGATCCCGGTAATAGTCAAATTACCAATTTACCCCACAACTGGTCTTTTCCTTCCTCTTGAAGCATCGCCCATTCTTCGTCACCTTCCATGTGGTCCCAGTGACTTCCCGTCAAGCCTCTCACGCATCCGAACTTCCCCGAACCATCCTCACTTGCAAACGGGCCCAAGTCACCTAGCGCACCATATGTGTCCTTGACCGCTTCACCATGACGCTTACGACTTATTTGACCATTCTGAATCTCAACTCCTCCCGGAGCCTAGTCCTGGTCTATGCCATTGCCCATCATGTCCATCACCAATTATTCACACTACATCTCCTTGTCTTCGCGGCTCACAACCACTTTCCGGACTTAATCATCTTCCAACATCCCTTGACCGTTCTAGACCTCAGCTCTCCTAGCCTAGTCCCAGTCTCCTCCATCTCACCTTGGCCTAGCTCTGAAGTCCTACAACCAACACAGACAACCAAATCGTAAAGTAGCATTGTTCAAAAAGATATGGAAATAAATCAACACATAGCCAAAATTACAACACAATTCATTGACAGACCCAGTACTACCGTCAACCAAAGGCCAGTAGTACCGCAAGTCCGGTACTATCACTCCCTAGTAACCGGTAGTACTACTCCCTCTGACATCCTGAGAAACCACACTCTAGAAAATAACTACCGCCAACTATAGGCCAGTAGTGCCGCTCGGCCGGTACTACCGCCCCCTAGGCCGGTAGTGCCGATTTCTTTGAGACCTAAAAAATGACCCTCCTAGAATATAACTACCACCATTCTAGACCCGTTAATACCTCAGGACTGGCACTACCGCCAGTCCCAAGCCGGTAGTGCCGCCTGGTAGGCACTACCACCGTTCTAAGGTCGGTAGTGCCACCAAAACTGACAACACCTCAACTTGCTTAAAATTCAAAAATAAATTCAAATCAAACTCAAACATGAGCACCATAAGCTCAAACACAGTCAATTACTCATCACACACATGGGTAGACCTCCACAGGATCTTTCATGAGTATATACACAAATTATACTATAAAAAGTGGACTTCGATGAAATTTTTCATGGAACTCACTTTGTGGTATCTTATAATCATTATTAGAGTATGCTTAAATGGATAAAGAGGTATAAATTTTTGTTTAAACGGTATATGCAATGTGGGATTACATACTCCCATGAGTATGGAACAATTTTCCTATAAATAATATATACACACACATTATTCTTTAGCTACATGTAGAATAGACTATTATATGCGCCAGCCAGTCAATGGAGTCCAACCGAGCCAGCTTATCCCACTAATCAGTGCAACGCCTACTTCGCATGTTGACTAAGCCAATGAGTTTCGTAGCCAACCAACTAATAAATATGGTTCCTTATTTGTACCAAAATCTTTTTGCTTTGATTTATCCATAACTTTTTATTGGCAGCTCTGATTCATGAACGATTTTCACTAGTAGCTTGCTAACGATGAGAGGAACAGAATGATATAAGTATCGCCAATAAACGTCGTATGAATTAGATTTTATTGGCAAATGAACATAAATTTACTGAATATGTTGTTAGATCTTACTGTTGCATAGACTCCACAGGCTGTTGAACCCTCTTAAAACATCACAAGTCTATTTGTTGCAGCATAATAGTAAATTCTAACGGGACATCTAGTAAACTGGACTGCATTTGGTAATAAGATATATCACACGATCATTGTCTTGTTTGTTGTGACGCTCACTCTCGTGTGCAATTAAGCCAATGAGTTACATTGCCAACCAATTGATAAATATGGTTCCTTTTTTATATAAGAATCTTTTTTATTTGATTTAACCATAACTTTTTATTAGCAGCTCTGATTCATGAACAATTTTCACTAGTAACTTACTGATGACGAGAGGAACATAATGATATAAGTCTCACAAATAAATACCACATGAATCAGATTTTACTGCTAAATAAACATCAATTTACTGAGAATGATGTTATATTTTACTGCTGCATAGACTCCATAGGCTGCTGAACCCTCCTGGAATATCACCAGAGAACTAGTTGCAGCATGAAAGTAAAATCTAACAATACATCCAATAAATTGGAGTGTACTTGGCAATAACTTTAGTCCATTTCGTATTACCGCTATCATACGGTCATAATACATTGCGGTGAGATTTGGCAATAAAATCTAAAGTCGCGAGGCATACATGTATATTCTCTACATACATGTATTGAAAATAGTGCTTATTGATAATAATCAGGGGTAATCTAGTTATTTTCAATATATTCTTGATATATATGTCAATAAAAAATACATCAAATAAACTTGGTCAGAGTAACATATATGCTCAACTGTAAATCATACACATCCATCTAGTAGTACGACTACTTCGCTAGTTCAATGGCAAATCAATTACTGGAAGCTTTTTCAATGGAACAGTGCGTCCGTGTACACTAGTTCATAACAATGTTTGCCAAGCTTAGGCTTGTCTAGAGAGTCTAGCTTGTCTTATGTCGAAATCCGAATATGTAAATTTTGATCCTCTATGTATAACGTACTAGTTCAGGATCATGTTAGTGCACACAGGCTCAACATAGATGAATATCACAATCATACATAGAGGAAACATAGTGTACTGCTAGGAATATGGAAAAACTGATTTGGTGATTATTTGAATTCATTTGATCTCTCTATTGACTATTTGATTCTATATACATGTACATATACATTTTATACTTAGGTTATTTCATATTGTTAAAGATTGTTTAAATCAAGTTCATTTCTTATTTATTTTGGCAAATTCAGGTATTCTACTGTCATAATAGTATTCAGAAACTAAATTTTCCTTATTCCATGTTTCATTTATTCAAATTATGTATATTTGAATTCCTAGTGCATTGAATACAATCTTTAATTGAAAACAGTTCAAACAATAATGAAATTTAAATATTTTTATATATTTGAACTCCTGGAAGCATGAGTATTTCACTAAAATTGGTTCCATTCCATTCCAAGTTCGTTTACAACTTTTTAATATGTAGCACTTCTTTAAGCCTCTTCTTTAAATTTGAATTTCAAATTTATCCAGTGAACGTTTTCAAAATGTTATTGAATATGATGAAAGAACTAGATTTTAGATGAATTTAGAATTTTGTTTCATTCAATTTGAACCAAGGATTCAAAAGTTATTGTCGTTTGAATTGGCTCGGTTTTGGAAAAAGAATTGAAATTCGGAAATACGCTTTCATAGAAGAGAAGACGCCTTTTACCGAATGAACTGAGGACATTTTGACCGGCTGACAGACGGGTCCCACGGCGCAGCGACACAGAAGCAGGGGCGTGGCTAGGGCTCGTCGGCGACGGCGAAGGCGCGGCGGAGAAGCTCGGCCGAGGGCACTGAGAGCACCAGGGGGTCTTGGCGCATCCGAGGGAGGTGTCGATCACCGGCGGGGACGGCCGGAGCGGGCTGCCACCGGCGGCATGTGGTGGGGAAAGGAGAGGCTCACCGGAGAAGAAGAGGGGCGGGCTTCCGGTTGAATCGGTAGCATGGGAAGCTTTAGTGGGTCACTAGGGTTCCGTTTTTGCGGTCGGCTGGGCCAGAGCTTGGCCGAGGAAGCGCGCCACCGAGCGGCCGGAGTTGGAGAAGAAGGGTGACCGGTGCGGTGGTGCTGCGGGCAAGAAGGGCAAAAAGGAACGAGTGGGATGAGTTCACCAGCTCATGAGGAAGCTTTAGAAGCAATCAATTTGGAAAGATTACTCACGGTTGAGCTCAATTTGATTCTTCCCCTCTTTTCGGGTTCCAGCCAAAAATGGCGAAGAACGAAGAACTTCAGGCTCAAGCGCTTGGTTTAGGGAGTGAATGAGGAAATGCAGAGATGGGGAGGCCTCGGTCGCGACGCCAAGCGAGTATTTATAGCCGAGGAACGAGGTTCACGATGTTTGAATCATGGGAAAGAAATGCGGCTCGGTTTGATCTCGAGCCGCCGGGTGAAATGGCGCAAAGGCTCATGCCGGCAAGGATTTGACGCGGTCGATCGGGTATGGCGCGGAAAATCAAGAATGAATGTGGCTTTGGTCGCAGAGGTGGCGTCACGATGAACCCGCGAGGCAGCGCTAAGTCGGGCGAAGCATCGGAGCACTTGTGTTTGTCTCCGGTGAGAGGAGAAAAGAGAAGGGGCAATAAATCGAGGTCGACGGGTGGGTCCCGGACCACCGGCAGTGAGAGGAAAGGTTTCCGTTGCCACCAAAGAAACCGTTACTGGAATAAAGTGGTGGCCCACACGTCAGTGAAAGAGGCGAGTCAGAGTGATAAGCATGGGCGAGACAAGCTCCATGTGACCATTAAAATCGCTATCAAACCACCGTTTAATTTTGTGAAACTTTTTCAACGACCTCTCCTGGCAGTTTCTAACCTTCAGTAAAAATTTAAGACTCAAATACCGCATGGTTAATTATAAAAATTCTGACACTGTACATCTACCAAGATTTCCATTTCGAATTTGTATTTATTTAAAGGTTAAAACCCTACTATTTATTTTTGAAACTTTTATGAGGGGTTAAATATAGGTCAAGGATTTCTCTGTAAAATGTTCAATTCAAAATATCAAGTATATATTTTATAAAAATTCTGACATTAGGATTTCTAGTTTTTAATTGTTTCTGTGTTTGAATTATTAGAGGGCTTTTCCGACATGATAAAATCCTGATATTTTTACCAGGTGTAAAAATTGCTATAGGGGTACTATGGTAATTTTATGGGTTCAGATAACTTTCTAATATTTTTCATTAATTCTGGCTTTTACTGTTTCTAGTCAAAAGAGGTGTCATAAATTTTATTTACCCATTTTTCTGTGCATAAAATTTTACATGTTGATTTTACTGACTTACCAGCATGGTTAGGGTTCCATGGTAATTTTTCCAAATTTTTACTTTTACCATTTTAGCTTTTTACCATTATCCATTCTTTAATTCTAGTTGTTTGATTTTTCATTCAATACAAAAATCCAGGAAACTCTGAATAAATTCCAATAATGTCAGGAAAAATCAGAAACAAATATATTCAAATTCAAAATATAAATTTTTATATTATTGTATTTTTTGGGATATTACAAATCTACCCCCCTTACAGAAATCTCGTCCCCGAGATTTGCAATGACTAAGTGGGTTTGGGAATTCTGTTGGATTTCACGAAGTGAATGAGAAATGTTAGCAATTTATACCAAGATTATTTAGCAATAAAAAACTAACTTAAGGAGAGGTACACGGTATGTTAAAGTGTTTGAAATGATTGAAAGGTTACATCTCAACTAGAGTTATTTGGGAAGAGCCGAAGGTTGATTGTTAGGTAGTTATTAGTTCATAAGGCGACTTTTCGTTCCTTAAAACTTTCTTAATTAAATTTTCTTATTAAATAAGGGTTAGCACATCGTAACTTTCAACCAATTGGTTTAATCTTTGCGAGAGTAACCCGTAATCAATACAAGAGAAAAGATTTCAACAAGGCACACAAAATAACCATCGACTAATATACCGGGATTCTAAAATGACTTAGCCTAATATATTCCTATTCGACCTATCAACATAAGTCTTCATGGAGCGACATTTTCCTCTTCAAGATTGTTGACGCAGAAGTCGGAGTCTCCATTTGTCGAGGATTGTTTTAAGGAAAGAGGAATTTATTCATAAAACAAAATGAAAGTAGTGGTAAGAGGAGAATTTTAAGATAGAGAGAAGATTAGCGAAATCTACATTTTGCAAATACGGTAACTTTTGGACATAATATTTTGAATTTGATCATTCTAATGCTAACGACCATTTTATCTAGGGTTTATCCTACAGTCAGCATAGCTCTGATACCAACTGTAACGACCCCCATTTTCGCAAACCTGCAAAAATGGAAATCTAATGTGCATTCCGTACTAGTCCCATGATCAGTAGCTAGTACGCACATACACACCAATTGGAATCACAACCATACAACAAATATTATTAAGCGGAAGCTATTACATAAGGAAAACTCTTACAACTCAGAGATATGGCAGCAAAAGAAGCAAGGTCTTGTAGTGTGCCCATCCAAAACCAACAGGCAACCGACAAGGCATAAACCCTAGAAAAATTCGACGAAGAAAATCCCGTAACCTGCGACGAAAGAACCTTCGAAGCTTCGACAACTTGACCACCTAAAAACCACATATAAGCAAGGGTGAGTACTTTCGTACTCCGCAAGACTTGAGCAAAGCCTATAATATATGCAGGTCATTTCAAAGGAGGCTACTACAGTTAATTTGCATAAAGCAGAATTGACATTGTAAAACAAGTTATTTGCAAACGGAATTTGTAAAAGCATAATTGACTGATATGAAGTAAGTAAAGCATAAGTAATATTCACAACCCATCATGAATATCGAATAATCCAGAAATGGAATCCATCAATGTCGATCCTTTGACATGAAAACAAAAAGCTGCTAAACAAGTTCCAAACCACAACCCATTTTAGAAAATTAAACATTTAACTAGTGCAAGTTCACTAAGTTTCCCATGACCGAGGGGACGGCTAATCGATTAGATTTACACTCTGCAGAGGTGTACAACTTTACCCACAAGTCATGACCTTTTCTTTTTGCCGCGAGTTTCACGCACCTTTGGCGTGTGGCCAGAATGTTCATGACGAAAACCTTTACATTATCTAATTTAACTTTGCACCAGCACCGGGACGATAAAACCCACGCTATGCTGGAAGAACTCAGAGCATAGGAATGTTGGAACTCCCCATAGATGTGGCGTACACCGTTATATTGGTAAGTGTTGTTCCCAACACCTCGGTGTGGGCACCTCGTAGAGCAAACCTCGAAAGGAGAGCCCGTACTACTTCGGCCTACCAATGTGCAAAGTTAAACTAGATAACTTAATTGGTTTAAGGAAGCCCCATAACAACACTTGTGGTTGTACGGATTTTCTTGGATCATACAACACTGAGTTCGGTCCTTAATCCGACACGGGCGATACTCCACCCTACACTGCGTGCAAATCCCTCTGCACCTCCGGCTATTGCCAATAATCGCCTGCATCAAAACCATAGTTTTATTTTGGGTTTTTAATCAAAATACCCATAACCAACAGCTACAATTACAACATTTTCCATTTCTCAAGGAACACATTTTGATCTGATCATCATTTATTCTAAAAGCATGGATAAAAGTAATCGCATATACCCATGATGACATTAAGTAATTGTCTAAGCTTATTCTATGGTTATCAAGGTTCACATATTCATACTTATCAAGGAAGTTTCATGAGACAACAGGTATAACTACCAGTACCACAAAATAGCAATTTACAAAAAGTAAACGCATGCATGAAACAATTTAATAAATAATGCAATTTAAATTCTGGGATCAAGATGGTCAAAGGAGGGTGCTTGCCTTGCTTATATATCGCTTACGACGAAGACACGATCACGGCTGACGGAGGCAACGAAGGAGGAAGGGACGTCGGATTCTACACGTCGATCAATCGGAAAATATAGCAAATAATAAACTTCAATAAGGGCAAAAAGATGACAGACAGAAAATCAAATAAAGATTCATTGCAGAAAACAGGAACACTTTAGAGTTTGAATTATTTAAGTAATTACTTTATTCTTAAACTTGATGGTTTTATGACAAACAAAACAGAGTTTCTTTTATAGATTATCTATTCTTGAATTACGAATTCAAGAGGCTAAAATTATTTGGATTAAAAGAATTGGAATTGAAACACTAGTTAAGGGTTATGCTAATAGCACTAGCCTTAAGATTTTGCATACGAAGGGTCTTAAATAAGTTATGATTGATAAGCTAGCTAATTAGATTTATTTATGGTTTTTAAAAAGGTTCTGGTAATACAAATATATTAATTATAAATTCTTTATTACAAGGTTCACTTAATCTTATTGTGACAAGGTTCATTAAACATAAAACTAAGGGTTATTTGACTATTAAAGTTTATATGCAAAACATGACGAAATTAGATTATTTCTTCGGAAGTGGATAGCATATACTTTGAAGAATGTTTCTAGGCTGATTTCATACACTTTAGCTTTTAGACGAGACATTATTTTCTTAGTTGAAAATGCTTATGTGACATTAACAGTTATGACAATCATACTTTTTAAGGGTATTCAACTAGCAAGATTTAATTGAAACGAAAGTTGTAAATAAAATATTTTTCTAGAATATGGTAGACCATATCCTAAATATCATTTCTAAACTGGTCTTCATAATATTTGCACTTAGACGAGAGGTTCTACGGGCTGATGAAAAAGCTTGAGGGTTCAATTAACTACTCGATAAAGATTCAATTTTTGATACAAGATTGCGACTACACCGTCTAGGATAATCTACTCATTTTTCAGGCATTGACAGGTTATGACACTAATAGCATTTTAAAGTTAGTTCCGTGATATTTGACTTCTATCCGAAGTGTTTTTCCTATAAACGATCATTAGGGTCTACCGTTATTTTATTTCATTCTTGCACCAACATAAGGTATTTTTGTTTAAACAGTAAGAGTACTATTTTTCAGGGCTATAGGATTTGGTTTCATCAAATTTAGAGTTTATTTGTGAAAGTTATGACTATTCAATTTATGCAAGTATTAACACTTTGACTATTAAACATTTACTGTTTTATATAGTAAACTTTAAATATTATTTTATATCTGAAATCTTTGTACTTCTAGGAATATGGCAAAACTGATTTGGTGATTATTTGAATTCATTTGATCTCTCTATTGACTATTTGATTCTATATACATGTACATATACATTTTATACTTAGGTTATTTCATATTGTTAAAGATTGTTTAAATCAAGTTCATTTCTTAGTTATTTTGGCAAATTCAGGTATTCTACTGTCATAATAGTATTTAGAAACTAAATTTTACTTATTCCATGTTTCATTTATTCAAATTATGTATATTTGAATTTCTAGTGCATTGAATACAATCTTTAATTGAAAACAGTTCAAACAATAATGAAATTTAAATATTTTTATATATTTGAACTCCTGGAAGCATGAGTATTTCACTAAAATTGGTTCCATTCCATTCCAAGTTTGTTTACAACTTTTTAATATGTAGCACTTCTTTAAGCCTCTTCTTTAAATTTGAATTTCAAATTTATCCAGTGAACATTTTCAAAATGTTATTGAATATGATGAAAGAACTAGATTTTAGATGAATTTAGAATTTTGTTTCATTCAATTTGAACCAAGGATTCAAAAGTTATTGTCGTTTGAATTGGCTCGGTTTTGGAAAAAGAATTGAAATTCGGAAATACGCTTTCATAGAAGAGAAGACGTCTTTTACCGAATGAACTGAGGACATTTTGACCGGCTGACAGACGGGTCCCACGGCGCAGCGACACAGAAGCAGGGGCGCGGCTAGGGCTCGTCGGCGACGGCGAAGGCGCGGCGGAGAAGCTCGACCGAGGGCACTGAGAGCACCAGGGGGTCTTGGCGCATCCGAGGGAGGTGTCGATCACCGGCGGGGACGGCCGGAGCGGGCTGCCACCGGCGGCATGCGGCGGGGAAAGGAGAGGCTTGCCGGAGAAGAAGAGGGGCGGACTCCCGGTTGAATCGGTAGCATGGGAAGCTTTAGTGGGTCACTGGGGTTCCGTTTTTGCGGTCGGCCGGGCTGGAGCTTGGCCGAGGAAGCGCGCCACCGAGCGGCTGGAGTTGGAGAAGAAGGGTGACCGGTGCGGTGGTGCTGCGGGCAAGAAGGGCAAAAAGGAACGAGTGGGATGACTTCACCAGCTCATGAGGAAGCTTTAGAAGCAATCAATTTGGAAAGATTACTCACGGTTGAGCTCAATTTGATTCTTCCCCTCTTTTCGGGTTCCAGCCAAAAATGGCGAAGAACGAAGAACTTCAGGCTCAGGCGCTTGGTTTAGGGAGTGAATGAGGAAATGCAGAGATGGGGGAGGCCTCAGTGCGACGCCAAGCGAGTATTTATAGCCGAGGAACGAGGTTCACAGTGTTTGAATCATGGGAAAGAAATGCGGCTCGGTTTGATCCTGAGCTGCTCGGGTGAAATGGCGCAAAGGCTCATGCCGGCAAGGATTTGACGCGAAGCTGACTGGGGTATGGCGCGGGAAAATCGAGAATGAATGTGGCTTTGGTCAGCAGAGGTGGCGTGCGATGAACCCGGTGAGGCAGGCGCGAAGCTGGGCGAAGCATCGGGAGCACTTGTGTTTGTCTCTGGTGAGAGGAGAAAAGAGAAGGGGGCAGCGAAATCAGAGGCTGACGGGTGGGTCCCGGGACCACCGGCAGTGAGAGGGAAAGGTTTCCCGTTGCCGCCAGCAAACCGTTACGGAATAAAGTGGTGGCCCACACGTCAGTGAAAGAGGCGAGTCAGAGTGATAAGCATGGGCGAGACAAGCTCCATGTGACTATTAAAATCGCTACTAAATCACCGTTTAATTTTGTGAAACTTTTTTAATGACCTCTCCTGGTAGTTTATAACCTTCAGTAAAAATTTAAGACTCAAATACCGCATGGTTAAATTATAAAAATTCTGACACTGTACATCTACCAAGATTTCCATTTCGAATTTGTATTTATTTAAAGGTTAAAAACTTATTATTTATTTTTGAAACTTTTATGAGGGATTAAATATAGGTCAAGTATGTCTCCTTAAAATTTTCAATTCAAAATATCAA
This sequence comes from Otatea glauca, assembly GCA_036346275.1. Taxonomy (NCBI): domain Eukaryota; kingdom Viridiplantae; phylum Streptophyta; class Magnoliopsida; order Poales; family Poaceae; genus Otatea; species Otatea glauca. The sequence goes on along the minus strand of CM070724.1, from coordinate 32,018,769 downwards.
GTATATATTTTATAAAAATTCTGACATTAGGATTTTAGTTTTTAATTGTTTCTGTGTTTGAATTATTAGAGGGCTTTCCCGACATGATAAAATCCTGATATTTTTACCAGGTGTAAAAATTGCTATAGGGGTGCTATGGTAATTTTTATGGGTTCAGATAACTTTCGAATATTTTTCATTAATTCTGGCTTTTACTGTTTCTAGTCAAAAGAGGTGTCATAAATTTTATTTACCCATTTTTCTGTGCATAAAATTTTACATGTTGATTTTACTGACTTACCAGCATAGTTAGGGTTCCATGGTAATTTTTCCAAATTTTTACTTTTACCATTTTAGCTTTTTACCATTATCCATTCTTTAATTCTAGTTGTTTGATTTTTCATTCAATACAAAAATCCAGGAAACTCTGAATAAATTCCTATAATGTCAGGAAAAATCAGAAACAAATATATTCAAATTCAAAATATAAATTTTTATATTATTGTATTTTTCGGGATGTTACACATAGTAAAAGACTTCATATATTAAATATAAACATGTTGACTGACCTTATGGTCGACTTACATGAATATGCTACGTAGGGCTAAACTAAGAACATTAAACCAAATTGTAACGGAACAAAAACGTAGATAAACCCCTCAGTATACCATAAGCAATTGACAAAGCTCGCACCCTAAACATTTGTCTCCTCCTGGTACTCTTTCTCCAAAGCTAGTGTAGACTTCTCAACGGGTGGTTTATTGTTGGCAAAGGTGAGTACTTAAAATACTCAATAAGTTATGCACAGAATGCAATTCAAACATAACTATATGCAAGGCTTATTCCAATTGAATGGTTAATATGACTATTTGCAATAAAGCAGCATTTATAAATGAATACGATAAGTAGATTGAAAAGACAGTAAAATAAATATCAGTAAATATTAACTTTCAGCATTCCTCAAGTAAACATGGCATTCAACCCTAGTTCATGTTCCAAACTTTTCAATGGTATTCTGTCTTCCCATCCAAGTTTTCAGTTTATAAAATCTAACTCTTGACTGTAATTCCCGAGCATTGCTCAATACCGTGAGCACGGCTATCCGAATAGATTTTACACTATGCAGAGGTTATGCGCTTTACCCACATAACATGATCATCTCTTGTTACCAAACTATTAACACACTTCTTTTGGTATGTCGGTGGAGAGATCATGATAAAGCCTTTACAAATCTGTCTTAACCCAATATTACCCGCTAAGGTTTCAACACTGAAGGGTTACACCACCACAACAGGACTCCCTCTTGCGCCATGTGAGTTGATCCATAAACCCAAAACTCACACCACCACTAGTAGTACCAAAGCTAAAATATTGCAAATTAATCAGTTAAGTCTGTTCCATTCTAGACATGCGGTTGCATGTTTGACTCAGTACAAATTCTTACAAGGTTAAATCCTTAGGATGATCGAGGCAAGACTTCCAAAAACCCTCTGCTATTCTGACCCACCTTGGTACACTGTCCCTTGCCACTTGCCCCAATCTAAATGATTACCACCCCAGTTAATTACCAAGCACTATGTGCCATCAACAAGTCAACATCCTTGCGTGATAATTCCGTCACTTCAACTCAACATCATTATGTAACAACACCTGACACACCAATTCCATAAATATATTCCATATTCTATTATTCAAGATTAAGTTGATATTCTAAATTCATGAGTTATACGTGGCATGGCTAAGCGTACTAAACACGGTCTAACTAACCCATATTGATTTCTAATATTAACTAACTAGTAATGAACCATCCTAGGGTGACAATTAATCATGGCATACAAATGACAAGGTAAGGTATAATTCAATTAGGTAGATTAACTAGATCCCAAACTATTTGAAAGCAATTGTTCACAAGAAATAACATGCAATAATTTGAATCAATATAGCAATTTTGTAAAACTGGGTTTAATATGATCAAAGCACAACTTGCCTTGGAAAAGTTCTTGTTCCTATTCTGGACCTTGGTCTTGGTTCAACGATTCCTCCTCGCTCTGAGCACTTCAACATCTACGCGTAATGAGAGAAAACACCCAATAAATACCAAAATAGAGAGCAAAAGAATATCTAAAAATCAAATAAAATTCACCATTAAATAGATCTTAATTTTATAAATTTTTAGAAATTTGAATCGCCTCAATCGGAGCTTGTATGAGGGAGAACGGGCTCTCGAAGGATTTGATAAATCAGAAAATAAAGAAATAGAAAATACCGAACCAATTGAATTATTTTTATATTGAAAAACTGATTTATTGCTTCAGCACCCGATCTGAACCAATCATAATGCGACAAGTGGCAACGGCGCATAGACCCGGACCATGAACCAGATCGGTTTACCGTGGACTGGATCTACTATTCCGTGGACCTGCTGAAGTAGGCAATGACGTTAGCACAATGCGTGGTGCGACGCTGGCGCAACACGTGACGCAACCCGATTTGCGGCACTTGGCACGCATCCGACGGCGACAACGAAAACACGTGGCATACCAACACAATGTCCATGCGGCGAGATCTGGTGCGTCTGATCTGGATCAAACGGCTGAGCTTGATCGCGAAGGTCGGCAGTGAGCTCGGCGGCGTTGCTACCTGAGATGAAGACGATGACCATTGGCACGGCGGAATAGCAACGTTGATGCCCTCGGTTTCACCCACGGCGCAACAACAATGGAGATCGGCGCGAACAACCGCAACGGCGGCCACCTCTTCTCCGGCGAGCTCCCACGGGCAAACGACAGCGACTTGGGTAATGTTAGCTAGGGTTATTGACGCGGCGCGTTCTGGTAATCCTCAGACGGGGTCCTTACGGCTTTTAAAGCATCGATGTTCGTGTTCTTCACGGTGGAGGAGTCCGTGTACGGCTGCGGATTCCGAGTCCCAGGCGGAGACGATGACCGGATGAACGCCACACATCATGATGAACGGCCTCGTTTCCCTCACGACGCGGTGCAGATCCAACCGACCATATGCAGCCCATCCAATGGACACGAACTCAAGCGATCCGATCCGACACGAACAATCGCGGCCTTTGGATCAAATTCGACGCCCAAGAATACCCAACCCAACGTGGAAACATCCCAACAGCATGATCGGCAAGCAACGGCCTCGAATCAGGGTTTCGCGGAAACAGGCCAAGTGGCAAGTCGGACCGGGCAGGCCAACACGCACAGTACTGGACTAGGCCCAATATTGTTCAAAGCATTTTTCAAAGCTTTTTTATTTATAATAATTCCCGAAAATAGTATTTAGAACTCAAATAAAATATTTTTGATAAAAGTTTATATGAACTTTCTCATTATTTAAATATTTTTCACAATAGGCCATATTCAGTAATAATTATGAAATCCAAATAAATTCTATAAAAATCCAATAAATTCAGAAAATCCATAAAAACCATATTAAATCCAAATAATCCAAAAATTGAAAAGTTACATCTTACAAATTTCATGGATGGTATTCTTATGAAAACCTCAACAGGAAACGAGTCGGTTGATACTCCATCGACCTGAGAAGGTTCAATTACTATCTGACAGCTTTAACCATATGGTTAAACCCCTTTTACCTCGGCTCCTCTGAACAATCTCTTAGACATGCAAGTGATATTACTACTTCCTCATGTCACAACAGATTGTCATTTTTAGATAGGTACGTCAAACTTGTTAAACTTTAGCTAATAATATCTTTTAATATTTAGATTAAACATATGAAAATGAAATATATAGATTTGTCTCAAAAAAAATTTACATAAAAATATAATTTCTTAGTCTCATAAACCTATTAAAATAAAAAAGTAGCGGTTAAAGTTGTGTTCCGAGTACCGTTTTTCGACTCGAGCGAGGAGTACAAAATAAATAGGAGTATTTTCAATTGTGTGAAGTAGGGCAGGCCGTGTCATCTCACCTCACCTCACTGTTGCAATGGCAGGGCAAGAAATGGTGTGGGCACCCACACATGTCACCAAGGGAGGTGAAAGGCACAGTATTGGGTGATCAATAAGTGTTTGGCCCCATCAGCCACCCTGTACAGAGGCTCATGATTAGCAAGGGGACAGATGCATTCAAGCCTCCTCCCCCTCACTTCTCTGTTGCTCCACAGCAAAAAAATCTTTAGCTCTACAAGGATGAGATATCGTTTCTGCATTGTCCAGTTATATAATGCAAAGTTCAGGTAAGTATTTGCCAACTTATCAGATATAGAAATGTAGGCTTCGGCTAAATCTTTGTGTTCCCAGAAGATAAGTCGATAAATCAAATAAAAGGCGGTATAAAAAATACGTCGTGTAACTCAACGGCCAGGACTAATAGATTCTTACATGTTCATATCCAGTGGAATAGTACATTGATTAAAGCTAGATATATACATTGTGGAGGAATACTCCCTCACTCAAATTAAGTAATTGGAAAAGAAAAGGAAACTGTTCTAGATATTCTCCACTCCTCTCTCAAATTCTCTTAGGATAATAATAAACAATTAGTTCTCCATAGCTCTCAAATTCTTTTAGACCCTATTTGAATGAGTGGTAATTTCTTGTAAAATTTTGGGATTTAGTTTAAATTTGAACTAATCCTAAAACATTCCAATGAAATACTCCTAATCCAAACACTCTCTTAGGATAATAGATAAAATCGCCATGGTCCCCACTAGCCAGATGCATCTGCCTGCACAACCAGACCTTAATACCTCCAAAACAATTCTTTGTTTTGGTCCCAAAGAAATATACAAAGATCATAATCTTTCGTTATAGTACACTACCAAACATGTAAACTACTTCGTTGGTCCCATAGGCATGAACCTTACATAAAAGCTATAGGGGAAAAAATAAGCATGTACAGTGATATCCGAAGTTGACTTATCTATGCCACGTTTGTTTAATCCAATCTACTGACTTGTAGTCTTGTAGATAATTTAATTTCATCTCATAATATATTGTACCTAAACAGTGTATAAAAGAAAAGAAAAGAAAGAGCAAGCAATTTAAAATGACCACATTAATTGATCGTTCATGTTTCCCTATACCACCTTCCTTTTCTTAGCAAGTACAGTAGTAAATACTAAATCAATCACATGGCGACATCTGTCCATTCGAGAAACAATACAAACCACCGGTGACTTGATTCCAAAAGAATGTTGTTTCATGAGAAAGTGAATTGTCACAAACATGAGTGGTCATCAGGGACTTTACAATGCTAAGCTGGTAGCTTTGCATTGCACCATGTGTACTCAAGATTGTAGATAAGGTAAGGTAGGTAAAAATTATACATGAAATGAACAAAGTAGCTAGTAAAGCACAAAGATGGCAAGAAGGTGCTTGTGGCGTGACTATGGAAAACCAATGTCACTAATTTTCTTTTACAAGGAACAATGGTAGCCCAATCTTTTCTTAGGACAATAATTGAAGCTTGTTGGAAGCAATGACTTGATGCCGACTCGATCAGGGAGAAATGTGAGTGGGAAAAGGCAGGCCATGTGCGATGACAACCACACAACGACACCAAAAAATAAAAGTCTTGGCTCCTTTTTCTTTCCTCTTCTAACTTAGCAAATGAGATGAGACGAGAGCTCGCAAAAAAACACGACTTGAGCTCGCTGAACTGATATCCCATTGTTTATCTAGTCTTATGTTTTTTTTTCACATCTATGTTTTTCACGCATGTATTTGCAAAATTAGCCTTCTTCTTCACTGCAGAAGGCGTGGCAGATGACACATATCTCCTGCCGTGTCCGAAGAGTCCGGTAGGAGCTGCGGTAGGGCACACGGACGAGTGCCTCCTGTGCTCTTCGGGCGTGGCAGCACCTCCTCCCGCGGTCACCTGCTCTACTGCGGCGTTAGCCACCTTCTACGCCCCCTGGGTGCGATAGGGGACATTTGCCTTTTGCCGTACCTTCCATAGTAGAGAAGGAGACTAATTTTATAAGTACATGTGCGAGAAACTAGATTTGCAAAAAAAATAGATACGAGAGGTTAGATAAGCCATAATTTCCACAAACGAGGTGTGGCGAGAGAGAAAGGCCGTGCTTACCACTGTACTTCGTGTTTCCTACGAGCATGCATCAGTGTATGAGTCACTGTATGACAGGCTCAGCTTTCGGTTACCAATAGTGAGTGCATAATTGCGCAGTTTAGTACATGTTACGTGTGTTGGGTTTGTTATTTGTAAAATTTTCAAGATTTTATCACACGACAGCTTCATTGTTTCGTCAATCTTTAATTAGATAGCTGAAAATAATATGCACCGTAAAAAATCGTCTAACCTATGTTTCTTGGAAGGATCGTTTTGCTGCGTAAAATTAATGAATGCTTAGATACGAAAAGCTAAGAATAAAGAAGTAAGAAAGGAACACTAGATAATGTGGCAAGTTTTTTTTACAGTACGTACATTACAATATTATCATAGTATATAGATAACAGGTTGCACTTTGTTTCAGGGAAAGCTTCTTCTTTTAATGACAAACCGAAATAAAGAAGAAAAGAGCCTGCAAATGATTCAAATGATGTAGCACCATGCATGCATGAAGACCGTGTTTTTCTTCTTCTTCTTCTCAAGGGGTGACCCGGGAGATTCAGGAGAGCAGGCCACGACAAATAATTAGGTCTGCTAATAAGGCATGCACAGCAAGGTGAAAACCCGGTGCTGGTCTGGAAGAGGAGGGAGAAGGATTTAGCACCAGTTCACACGCTGCAGGTGCAGGAGACCATGCTAGTGTCAAAAATCCTGGAGTCGGAGCTAATCTCAATAAAAAATAAATTAAATCATGCTAGCCCACCTGTCAGACGCCTCCACCGCCGCAGCCTGGCTCGAGGATGTCCTTGCCGTCACCCACCACGTGCTATCAACGTTGCCATCGCCTCGGCTGTGGACGCCGTAGACTGTTCACTATGTTAGCCCTCTTCGTATTTTTTTTTTTCTTTCCAAAATTAGCTTTCGTGGTAAAAATATTGCAAAAATGATCCCTACTCTTACCGCGGAAAACCTGATAGGTGACACGTGTCACCTGCCACAGGCTGAAAGCGCGGAAGGAGATCGCCACTGACGAATAGAACTGCGAACAGTGAAGTGAATCGTACTGAAAAAAATAATGAACAACACTATAAACAGTAAACATTGAATAGTAACATGAACAACGCACGGTGCTGTGAACAATGCGGGTGCGTCTTGTCACGCTTGTTCCCGCGCTGCTCCCTGCATCGCCGCGTTCGCCCGGTGTGTTGCGCAGCCGGCGCCCTACCGTGCTCCCCAGGTGCGGCAGGGAACACGTGTCCCTTGCCGCACCTTCCGCGGTGGGAGAGGGGATTATTATTGCAAAAACTTGTGTTGGGAGGCTAAATTTACAAAAAAAAAATGTATAGAGGCTAGATATGCATAGTGTTTGACGCCGCATCCATCAGCTCGCACAAGAATGTTGTCGTTGCCGGCTCCTCCATGGATTGAGCTCGGAGTCACTAGATCGAATAGAGGCCCCCTTCACCGGCTCAAGGCCACCATGCTCTAGATCGAGGGCCCTATCAACGAATCAAGGCTGCCACGTGCTGTGGTGGTGCCGGATTCGGAGCGGTGACCAGAGAGAGCTACGTAGGCGCCGATCGGAGGGTCGGTGGCGGAGATAGAGAGGGGAGAGAGAGTTGGGGGAACCAGCAAGAGTAAGCGGCGCGGGTGGCGTCCGGAGTGTCAACAGTGGGGTTGGAGAGGGGAGATAAGAGGAGGTGGCCAGGAGATGGAGAGTGAGAGAGGACAAGATATGGTTGCTTATATGTTGCGGATCCCACTGTAGACAGGAGATGATGTGCTAAATATTGGAGGAAAAAATAATTCTAGCCCCTATTGTTAGATCTCGCACTTCTCACGATGTGGATGGCCTAATGTTCCAAAAAAATTCTTTTGTTCAAAAGCATGCTCTATTACTATTTTTTTCCAGCAACAAAACTATAAAAGGTTCTTTGGAATAATTTAACTCCATATAATGGCCCCCTTCTTACATCTTGCATGAAAAGTTCTCTTCCTGTAAGCTAGCTTTATCTATAACTGATAGGATGGTTTTTGATATTCCATAGGCATACAGAGGGGAGTACTAGATAGCTAGATGAGCATAGATAATTGAACAGTGTACCACATGCATGGATAAGGGACATAGATTCGTGCAGTTCCCATTAGACCGCGACTTAAACAGTCCTCGTAAATGAGGATCATCCAATCAAAGCATCGAACAATCCTGATCGGCAAAAAAAAAACGAGATAAACAGTGTTGCTACAGTATTATAAATAGTACTTTTAAACAATAGAAGATCTGTACGGTGTTTTCGTCTGATCGGACGGTTTTTTGGGAACTGTTTAATTTGCAATTCTCAAAAGACCCACTGTATCTACGTCCATGGATAAGCGAGGAGTTGAGGACTGAGGAAGACATTGCGTCGTGGCTTAGCCATTTCAAAGACTTGGGACTTGGGAGTTGCGATCGATCCCAATTCCGTTGCTATCTTCTGATCGATGCCAACCTTTTATCCCCCAGTACCCTTCAACTGGCATGCCGTTCTTACAACTTTCAAGCATTGCCTTCCATTTCCAAGCTGCATGCGAAAGTTGTTCATAAATGTTTGCTCTCTTCGATGGAAGAACCCTAACGACCGGCAGTAAATATAGGGTTGCTTGATCAAATAAGCTGGGTATATATGTCCAACCTGCAGCAGTGTGCACAGCCATGTTAATTAGATCCAAAATTTGATTTGGTAAATGCTTTTTGGATGGCACCGAATTATCCAACCAGGAGTTACTGTGTTTGAAATAATTGCTGTGTGTTTTGGTCATTGCACGGTCCAAAGATTTAGCTTTGTCTGTTAATTTTTGTAACTATACTTTAGCAAAAGATTATGAAGTCATTTTCACGTAAGTAATTAAACTTGTACTGCTAGGAAGTGCAATCTCATTTTCATGCAACTCTCTATAGTATTAAAGGAGGGCTTCGGTAAAAAATAAGTGCCGTCCTATGACGTGTGCAGTCAAATCATTTTAATTCTGATTAATAATATCTTTACGAGTATTTAGATCGGTCATAAGTCAAGTGTATACTTGTCTCCAAAAATACATTTCATAACCATTTTTCAAATTTTAAAGTATATTATAATAAGATTGATGATCAAGTTGTGTTTTAATGGCCACGCTAATATCCGAAACAACACTTATTGGTAACCAGAGGGGTCACCAAATTATACATATTGATTACTGTGAACACTAGTAGTATTTCTACGTGTACAAGTAGTATTTAACACAAGTGTTGTCATGTCAGGTACAGCTTGTACAAAGGACTCAAGGAACATACAGACAGTACGTACATAACAGCGTACTAGGCCCTGTACAGTAAATGGGCACTAAAAATTGTTGTTGCGAATACATTTTTAACAAGTTTTCATACTACTTCGATGGACCAGGCTTTAGGCTCATGAACAGTAGTAGTACCACGTACTAGTTGTACACTAAAAACTTGATAATACTGTCTTAAGTCATAAATATATATCGTTTTGGATATTAACACGATCTCTAAAACACAATTTGACCACTAATTTCTACTGTAATATAGTTATAACACCCAATTAAATTATAAAAATATTTTTTACACAAATCTATACGTATGATTTTCGTATATCTAATTTAAATATTGAAAAAAATATTAATACCTAAAGTTTTGAAAGTTTGACCACACGTAATCTAAAACGACATGTAAGATCGTAATGATATTGTCCGAGGGTGTAACCGTTATTTCAAAGACATGGGATCAAACTCATGCTAGCGTCCGGAGGCAAATGTGAAGTGATGACTTTCTTAACCTCTATTACCTTGTTTTGTTTGCAAATCTAACCCTCAATTGAAATTGCCAATCTAGCCTCCTCTCTGCAGAACGTGCCTCCCGCGCTCCTCTACCGTGGAAGGCGGCCTCCTAAGCTCGTCGGCCATAGCAGGTCGTCGCTCCAGCGCTACCGCAGCGTTGATCCAGCGCTCCTCGCCTGTTGTCGCGTCTTTCACCATAGTAGAGAAGGCTAGATTCCATTTAACGGAGATTAGATTTGTAAATAAAAATCTATAAAAATGATCACTTGCAAACGTCGATCGCTGTACCGAGAAGGCGAGAACCTGACCGGGGCAAGCCTCGATATGTGCATCAATCTACCTATCGCTGTGACACTAAGCGTACGAGATCGCAAGTTTGTGTGGGAAAAGGTACATCCACCTTTTGTCGAGGGGAACAAGGATTGCAGAATTGACCTAGCGATCGATGCTCGCTGCTATAGTACCACTATACGTACTGCAACGAGACCAAATGCGATCGATCGGTGCTTGATTTTTGATTGACAGACTGACTGAGTTTACGCCGACATCACATCGACATCCCAGGCGGGCGGAACGAGTGACAGCAACGAACGGCGCGGCGCGCACATGATCAGATCACAGAATCACACTGTCACGGCTAGCGATAACTCTGCCGATGCGATTCCTCCCGGCCGGTCGGCGACATTGGTTGTAATGGTAGCATCGTTGCAAATCCATCCGTCACGTCACGATTACTAGTGCTCGGACCTGACTCGACGGCCGTGGCACGTCGTGGTCGCTCACCGCCGAGCCCCGTGCCGACCTCGCGGGGGCGCCGTCGCAGGGGACTGGTAGGCTAATTTGACGGGCTCAGTAGGTAAGCGCACCGCACCGCACGGCGTGAGCGAGGAGATGGACAGTAAAGGAAGAAGCCGAATCTTAGGGTCTGTTTAGTAGAGCTTCATATTTCAGTTTCATCTGAGATCTGAAACTTTTAAGTTAAAATAAAGTGAATTAAGTTTATATTTTTTGGTCTAAAATGTAAATAAGATGATCCATCTAAACACCCTTAATATACTCACGTTAGGAATACCCAGCTCCAACAGATTCATGGATCTGATAGAGCTGGAGCTCTACCAAACACACTCTTAGTTGGCTCTTATGATTTTTTTTTCAAATCTAACTATATAAAAATAGATTTTTTTTTCTAGTTGTGAAAGCGTTGATAGATGGCATATATCATCTAATGTGTTTGTGTACCGCAGCTAGGTCCTGAACCTACGGAAGACTAGCCAACCGCAGCAGCAAGGTGCCCAGCACCCTAAGCATGGTAGCAGATTGATCCTGTTGCTGTATCTTGACTCGGCAGTGCCTCTTACCACAATCACCCATCTCCCGCCGCGGTCATCGTCTTGCCGCATGCTCGACCATCTGTTGTAGTACAAGGATACGATTTGTGACACATGTCACCTGTCACTAAAAGCATCTAGGCCCCCAATTTGATTTGGATTTGGTAATTAATGACAATCATGATTAAAGGACTAATATTTTCTCTCGAGAATATTGAAAATAGGTTGGTCCTAAATTCGGCGATCGTGAAAGCATGAAAATGGGGAAAAGGAGATTAACGCGTTGGGACAAGATGGGTAAGTTAAAAAATTTAAAGACCTTTTCATAGCTTTTGCCGATCTCGGAGTTTGGAGAAAAAAAATCAGATTGTTAGAATAGACGTCGTACTATTAAGAGGTGTCTTGGCTATTTGTTCGATGTCGGTAAAATGTTTAAAGGCTCAATTCATACAGACTTGATCTTTCGTGGTATTGCATTCAAGCAAAAACAAAAAAAGAAAGAAAAACATTTGTGAAAATGTTATTTGGTCAGTGAGGCCGGTGCTACTGACAGGCGGTAGCACCGGCCCTTGTCCGGTCTGTAAATCACCAAGAAGGTGTTTTTGGTGGCCAAGGTTGGCCGGTGCTACCTGTCGGTGGTAGCACCGGCCACCCTTCGGTGTGGAAATTACAGAGGGGATGTTTTTAGGCGTATAAAAACATTTGAAAGCCCAGTATGATCGGACCTACTCCGGTATGACTAGCCATACAGTCCAACGGTCACTGACAACACATTAAATACACTGTAACGACCGTTGGCACTAGAGGAGCGGTGCTACCGGCCCAAGGGCGGTAGCACCGGATTTCCAGGGGTATTTTTGAGATATTTTAGCCAACGAACATATTGGTTGGTGGGGGTTATAAATACCCTCTCACCTGCATTCTAGAGTTCTTCTTGAACCTTATTGATGATATTTGAGTTTTAGATAGTCTCCAATACTCTTGTGTGTATTAAATTCTCATTTTGAGATAGTTAGAAGCAATTTAAGTGTTGCATTTAGGCCTTATTTGATAGAGCTCTAGATCCTAGCTCCACCTCAGATCTGGAGCTTGTAGGCTAAAATAAAGTGAATTAAGTTTATATTTTTAATCTAAAATGTAAACAAGATGACCTACCTAAACACTCTTAATGTACCCACAGCACCAACTTTATAAATTTCTAGAGTTAGAAATACTCTACTCCACTAACTCTACAGATTTTGGTGGAGTTGGAGCTGTGCCAAACACCCCCTTAGTGTTGAGCCTTTAGATACTTGATTCAATCTCAAGCAAGCGTCAAGACTTGTTACTCTTGGAGGTTGCCGCCTCCTAGACGGCTTGGAGGAGATTTGTGCGCGGTGAGCTTCTCAACGGAGGTTGTGAGAAGCCCCAGTAAGTTTGTGAAGGCCGGAGTTCACCTACCCCGAGTGAGGAAGAACTACCAAGTGATCGAGGGAGGCTCGTGTGATTGGAGCCGACTTTTAGTTGATCAAGCTTCCTCAATGTGGATTAGGGGAGACCGGCAAATCTCTGAGAACACGGGATAAATTCTTGTGTCACTCTCTCCTTTTGTGGTTTGATTTTCTCATCCCTGTGTGCAATTTATATTCCTAGCTATTTTAGTGCTTTTATCTTGCGTTTAGGATTGTTCTATTGCTTAGACTTAGATTGTTTGTACACTTAATAAAACCTAGATTATTTAGGCTTTAATTGTTAAAATTGTAATTCTTGCTTATACAATTTATTTATTGCAATTAGAGCCAATCTTTTTTTAAAATCTCCTATTCACCCCTCTCTAGTCGGTTATCCTTGATCCTACAGTCGTGACTTTCACAATTAAGACATGTGCAATAAGTCCATCTCAGCTTACTCTTAGTATGTACACATCAGTTTTGTTCTATGTAAAAGAGTGAGAAAAGCGGAGAGGGAAGAGAGCCGGCTCTTATTTAGTAGCAAGCATTATGCGAGAACATAGGTGCTATCATCGGTTAAAAGCTAGTGTTGAAGGCGGCGCGAACGGCTCTTAGTATTGAAGTTAATGTTTTGCCAATAGCCATAAAGATGAAATTAAATGCTTTAGTGTTTTCCTAGAGACAATCTTTAGAGATGATTATTGTACAAGCTGGCTTTATAGCTTACTCAGATAAAATGTATAAGAGATAGAGTAAGTAGTGAGACTTTGTTATTGTACTTGCTCTTAAATATGACCCTATTTTTTTTTAAAAGAGTCGCTTAGGGTCTATTTGCAAAAAAAAAAATAGCGAAACGGACTTAAAAAAAATGAACTGTTCACTGTTTTAGTTCCTAATTTTTTTATAGAATTAGCCCCATGGAACTTTTTGCACGAATGGCCCAATTTTACGCAAGGGAGCGCGGAATTTGTTAGGCCACTACACCGCGGCAAATCCAATTGCTGCGTGCCCTCACTGCGAAAAATCCATATGCCGCGCTCCAATCCCGCGAAAATTGCAAATTCCGCATCACCAAATCAAATTCCCGCGCTTCTATTCCACGACAAATTAAAATCCAGTAGCATTTGAGCTATTTTTGTAAAAAAAATAATAAGAAGCTGTTTTTTTTTTTAAAAGGGTAAGGGCCAAATGTGGTAGCAGTCCAAAAAAGCTTCGGGTTCGTACAGGAGTAGGCGAACACGGCGCGGTGCGGGCGAGCGAGGCTGACCGGCCGGCCTGGCCTGGCCTATCACGATAGTAAGCAAGCTGCCCCCTACCGCCTCGTTCCGCGCACCTCCTCCTCCGCCCTCATAAAATCCCCCGCATCACGCCCACTCGTCTGTCTGTCACTCCCAAACACCGCACCTCACCTCTCCACCCACTCGACCGCGCCGCGCCGCGCCGGGCAGGCAGGCAGGCACACCCCGCAAAACGCCTCAAAATCACACGCGAAACAGCAGAAAATGCCATAATCCACCGGCGCTGCGCCGATCGCCCGCCCGCTTCCACCACCGGCAGATCTGAGCCCCAAGCAAAAGCCTCCCCCTGCCGCGCCGCAGCGCTCGCTCACTGCTCACTACTTATTTCGCTACTGCTCTGCCGCAGCTCGAATCCGCGCACTGAAACCACCGCGCGCTGACGAGGACTCGGCACGTATCAATGCGCGCGGCAAGGAGGGTGGTGGCTAGGGCATGAGAAGTAGTGCCGAGGTGGAGGAAGGGCCATCGGGATGGAGTTGGGCGACGCGGCGCTCGACAACGGCCACGGCCACGGGCGGAAGCGGGGCCGGGTGAAGGAGCCCGGGGAGGGAGAGGGGGAGGCCAAGAGGCTGGCGCCGCTGCCGTGGGCGCAGCAGCACCCGTCCTCGCGGATCTACCGCGTCTCGCGGGCCTCCGGCGGCAAGGACCGCCACAGCAAGGTCTACACCGCCAAGGGCATCCGCGACCGCCGCGTCCGCCTCTCCGTCTCCACCGCCATCCAGTTCTACGACCTGCAGGACAGGCTCGGCTACGACCAGCCCAGCAAGGCCATCGAGTGGCTTATCAAGGCCGCCTCCGCTGCCATCGACAAGCTGCCCTCGCTCGACGCCGCCGCCTTCCCCTCCCACCCCGCGTCCGCCGCCAACAAGGGGGCTCGGGAGGAGTACGATGCTGCTGATGCGGAAGCCGATGGGTCGCAGCTTCAGCAGCAGCAGCTCACGAAATCGGGCTGCAGCAGCACGTCGGAGACCAGCAAGGGGTCCGTCCTCTCGCTGTCCCGCTGCGAGAGCCGCGTCAAGGCCAGGGAGCGCGCGCGCGAGCGCAGCGCCACCGCGAGGGACAAGGACAAGGAGGCCGGCGACGAAGCCGGTACCGTCGCCGCCCTCGGGCGGCGCCCCGCCACAAGCACCTCTGCTCAGGCGGCTTCTTTCACAGAGCTGCTCACTGGTATGGCAGTGGCCAGCGCCGCCGCCGCCACGGCCCCGGCCGTCGCCGAGCACAAGCAGCAGACCTCCTGGCAGCCGATGACCGTGTCCGCGACCACCGACTACATCGGGTTCGCGCAGCCCCGGAAGGCCGGACACGCAATAGCGCACACCTTCGCCTCCCCTGGCCCCCACCTGGGCAACATTGCTCCCATCTCCATGGCGCCGGCGCAGCACTTCAGCTTGGCGGGCCATGGCGCCGGCGGTAGCGAGCCGCACGCGGAGATGACGCAGTTCTCGTTCTTGCAGGACCACTTCATGCCCGTTCATGCGGCGGCGGCGTTGGGTTCGGCCGGAGACTACAACCTTAACATCTCCATGTCCTCGGGTCTTGTGGGTATCAATAGTAGGGGGACCCTTCAGTCCAATTCGCAGCCGCACCTCTCCAGCCACCATCACCAGCTCCAGAGGCTGTCTACTCCACTGGATGCTCAGAACATACCCTTCTTGTTCAGCCCGGCCGCCGCGTTGGCCGCGCCCACCACGGCTGAGAGCCAGTTCTCCGCGGCTGCAGCATTGCAGCACTGGGACGGGTTCCGGCACGCTGACATGAAGGAGAAGGGGAAGAACTGATCAAGAACTGCGCAATGCCGAGCTTTCTTGGATGGTAAGGTGATGAACTCTCCAAAGGTTTCTGCTTTCTTTGCTTTTTGGCTGCTTGTGTTCTAAGGCCTTAGTTTAAGGCTAGGATGCTTCCCATTTGCCAATTTGATATGTTTATCTCTCCCTTTTGGTGGCTCTCGAGGTGGCCTTGTGCCCCTAAATCCCATGAAACACTAGGGCTGTTCTCGCGCAATTGACGAGTGTCAAAGCTTTAGGGGGAGGGAGCATTCAGCTCAACTTTACTAACAGGTGTCAATTCACTACTCAGTGGAGAGGGATCTGGTTTGGTGTTCTGTTCCCCTAACAATTATTTCATGGGAGACAGGCCAATCGCACGGTTTCTGGTTGCCCGGCATTGGATTTTTAATGCCTTAAATTGTAGTAAGCCTGGCTACGTTGTAGTATATTGCATGAAAGGGATCAGCTATATGATCAAATGCATGAACAGGAAATGCAGAATGAATAAAAATACACAGCCAGGATTGTCGGATAGCCTAAAAGCATTTCCTAAAGGGCTTTTGATAGGTCTAGGTAGAAGTAGAGGCGCAGTTAAGCATTTCTTTCCCTATGTTGTTGTTTTTCTTATTCAGCCAACACAAGAAAGTTTTCAGAAGAGCTGAATATGCAGCTAAGCTTAACAAAAGCAAACTCTTGTTCATGTCATTAATGATGTGGTTTTTACCTTTTAGCATGGATCTCGGTTACTTGATATTTTAGCTTTACTTCTTAGAACAACAGAGTTATGCGTCTTTCCAAGTTAAACTGCTCGGTTTATTAAACTTTTTATTTATTGAGTTCTGCATTGAAACTTATCCTGAAGGATAGGACTAGGTTTTTTTTTTTGTTGAAATGTATAACTTTGTTGTGGTAGAAAATGTAGCAAACTCAAATCTCATTGGCAAAAGTACTTGCTAAGCACTATAGCATTTGTTACCCAAGTGAAGTGATTTTCCATTGGGTCAGTTTTTGTGTAGGAGTTTCATTTGTTATCGGGAGTTCAGAAGTTGGCCAGGTCCATCAATAGTAGAGATGGGCCATCGGTGCTAGAGGTGGAACTATGAATCACTGATCCTTCGCAAAATTGCCGTACCGGTATTGGATACTTATCGGATATAGCGATCCTTCTCGATACTGTATCGGGAAGAATCCGTGAAATTCAGCATTTAAAAATTAATAAAAATAATTCCAATCCTTCTCTGATACTTTGTGATTTTTCCAGACTAAAAACATAAAGTCAAGTCCAATCTAAACCATCTCTGCTGACCATAAAATCTCTTGCACTCATTCCACCTAGTCATCTCTCCTATTGTTGACTCACCTAAAATCCTTAGACCCAGTAGCCACTGCCCTCCACCGAGCCAACCGACGACTTCTACTAGCTGCCACCTCCCCTCTAGCCTCCACTGAGCCTACGGGCTACCACTACTGCCTCCCCTTCCTTCTCCCTACGCAGTCTTGCCGCTGCCACTCCTCTACCTAGCCCAGCGGCCATCACCCCTTCTCCCTCTACAATCTCGTCTCTGCCGCCTTCTCCCTCTACAAGTCACCATCACCTCCTCTCCCTTCTCTTTTTACCGCCAGCCCGCCACTCAGCCTGCTAATCGCCACTGCCGCCACCTTCCCCCTCTACAATCTCGTCATCGTCATCTCCCTTTGCAAGCCACCGTCGCCTTCTCCCTCTTATATTTTATTTATTTTTTTAAACACATATATACTTGTCGTGTTGCCGAATTCTTGTTTTTGGGAAATTGTGTATCGCTATACCGGTATCGCGTATCGGTGATGCATAGGGTGGAAGTAAGCGGTTAAAGAGTGATATTAATTTCTTTCCATTGAAAAGAGGAACTGAGATTATGTTGCAACCGCACAAAGAAGGAAAAAAATGTCAATGGAAAATAAAATATAACTTTTTTCAGTCTTGTTGCTAGATCTATAACAGTAAGGCATTCACTCAAAAAGATCTCATGGTGAGATTGAGATACATAGACCAAGCAATCAAACATCTATCTCCACCGAAGGGCGAACCATATGTCATATTCTTCTCAAATCTCAAGTTGTTGTCAAGACAGTACCATTTTCAAATGACTATGATACGATCATGTTGTCAAGTCTTCATTACCCTTGAAAAGTCTCACTGTGAACTTCTAAGTGCTAATCCTAGAGTATTGAAAATTGCACAAATTATGAGTAAACCATATTCTCTAAAATATCAGACGACCATGCACACCATACAAGGTCATATTTCCTCACATAATCCTTGGGTTCTCACCTCAGTTACATAGTATTCTGTAGTCAGTTCTCTTATCTCTGAAGTGAGCTATAGTTCTTTAACTTTCCGAAGGTTCCTTTGTAAAACGTGGGATGTTTGTGCTAAACTTTTCTATTATAATGAATGAATTCAGAGAAATGGCCCATTAGGGCCTAAGTGTTTTTTTTTAAAAAAAAAACTCTTCAAATAAGCTAGCTTAACTTAGTGGTTTACTCCATTAATTCGCCATCAATACCGCTTAACCATTTTATCTCAAATAAAAACACTTACATGTGCATAAAGAACAAAGTGAACAATAATAAACAACCTCAAATTTTCACAGTAATCTTGTGCATGCTTAGCTAGTGCCTATTCTAATCTGTAAGTTAAGAACAAGGAGAAGTGCTTCTATGGTCCTCTAAACTAACAGGTTAAAATCTGGGTTGCACAGTAGCACCTAACATCTAGTATGCATAGTTGCATTAAGATTTGTGTAATTTTCTTTTAAGAAACAATGTACTTAGACCTATGGAAAAACCGAGTCAGCGAAAATTACTCAATAATTCATTTCGTTAGTCTTCATACTTTGCAGCTTGCATTGATAAACATTTGGTAGTCGATAGTCATGGAAGACATTCTCAGAATTTGTTATTATATTAATTTATGATATGACACAAGCTTTTTATAACTTGCCTCTTCTGTTCTGCACCAACTACCATGTGCTACATGTACTTGTTGTGATACTTGTCAGGGAAATGCGACTGCAAATTAGTCATGCTATATCATGAAAAGGCCGAGTTAATCTTTATATATAGAAGAGCCCTGATATCTTATGCTTGTCTTTAGTGATGCTATCTATATTGTAAAGGAAGTTAAACCCATAGATCTAGTTTACTCTTTCGTAATTCAGGAAAGGTCTCTCTAGCTGGAAACATTGTATGCATGACACGCTTTAAATTATCCTACCCAAAGGCTTGTTTAGAGGTGGGCACTCGGGCCGGGCTCTTTTGGGTCGGCCCGAGGCACGACGTCACGGCCCGGTCCGAAGCCTGACCCGGCACGACACTGTAGCACAGGCTGTGCTGGGCCTGAGAACCGGGCACAATAGGCGGCACAGCCCGACACGACACTGTAGAACGGGCCGTACTGGGCCCGATGACCTAGGGTATGAGGAAGAAGCCCAGTATGAAGGTCACCGACTCACAGAGCATGACTGTTATGGACGCACCCAACAGTATCGACGCCACCCCGTCGCCAACACCTGAGAAAGACCAGCAAAACGGGAGAGAGAGCTGAGAGAGATTGAGAGACGGTGCAAAAAATTGCTCTCTCTTACCCATCCCTCTCAATCTCTCTTAGCTCTCTCTCTCACCTGTCTCACTCAATCTCTCTCACCTGTCTCGCTCACTCTCTTTCTCGCCTATTGCCTCCTCTCTCGCCCGTGTTCATCGCATCCCCCTCGCTCTATGTAACTGTTTAAGAATAAATAAATTTTAGTTCTTTTTCTCATAATATTTGCGTCCACTGCCTTAACTCCATGTGTCTCCGGCTCCTTTTCTCTCATTGCAATAGTGCAAATGGACCGGACTTAGGCTAGCACGGCACGAAGCAGGCACGAAGCGTAAATGAGCCGTGACTGGGCTCACCGAAGGCGAGCTAGGCCGGCACAGCACTGCGGGCACGACGGGCCGTCGCGACTCGGCATGGTTCAGGCACGAAGCACAATGGGCCCGGGCCGGCACGGCACGGCACGACGCCCACCTCTAGGCTTGTTTATACCACCTCGAGTTTAGTCTTATCAAGAAAATACGGTCAACTAGCTAGAAGGTGGCTTGTTTTTTAGCTTAACTCTAACTTAAGACGTGTTTCTATAGAAGCTTCCAGTACTTATGCTCAGTAATCATACTCGTGGGGGATAAGCCTAATTAAGCCAATCATGCTGTTAGGCCATTTGGACAAAAGCTTGAATGAGTGCAATTGTCTTCATATCTGTTACGTCGCTTATGGTGCTTAAATTAAGACCTTTCCAGAAAAGTTGGTCACTACTCACTGGCAATTTTTAGCTTTTCACTGCCCAAGAACTTTCATGGATTGCCATGGTTTCTTGTAAGATAAGCTGATTTATAACCTTAACGTGGTATACTTCCTAGACTTAGAATCTGTTGTCTTAAAGGTCTTTCAAAGCTCTGGTTTACCACGTTTGTCTGGACTCCCATAATATATTTACACAAATAGATAAGCACAGAGCTGTTGTGAAGCATATCTTGGCATT
Organism: Otatea glauca; assembly: GCA_036346275.1. Classification (NCBI taxonomy): domain Eukaryota; kingdom Viridiplantae; phylum Streptophyta; class Magnoliopsida; order Poales; family Poaceae; genus Otatea; species Otatea glauca. The sequence goes on along the minus strand of CM070724.1, from coordinate 31,998,537 downwards.
ATGCCCAACATGGATCTGACAGGTGAATGAACCTGGAGTTTTTAAAAGGATAATTTTACTCACAAATATAAATAGTTATCTGTACTGCTATTGTGTTAACCTTAGGAAAAGTGCCTCCATGCTCTTCTATCAAGATAACCGGAATGACCAAAAGATTGTTCTGCTAAAACAGTCTTGCGGAATGACCAAAAGATTGTTCTGCTAAAACAGTCTTGTCCTCACTATCCTGTTCTGGTTAAAAGTATAAGTCATATAGACTGTATTATCATAGCTCAGCCTCTGTCGGCCTGTCAGCATTGCAAGCTATGAGTGATAGATATGAAAAACACAGTACAATATATGTTTTCCCATTGTTGATGATAATAGGTGCACAGTCTTGGCCTTTTGCTCTTTTCATTACATCAATTGAAAATTTGTGCACAATACCTTTTGAGGTTACATTTTCTAGCATTTGCACTACAGATTTATAAGTAGCATCCTCTTTTATGTGATGGTATTTATCATTGTTGACGATTACAGGAAGTGGAGAAGACAACAAATCATTGCAACCTATTATTCCTGTGAGCTCATGCATGCCTGAAGCTTCATTAAGAGCATCTGGGATGATTCCCTGCGTTCTCAGAAGTAGATCATCATTCGCACATCTACTGTGGTCATCAAAGAAGAACCTCAACATCGTTACTCAGATGATCTTGTGCCTTTTTTCTGCCTTTCGTATTCATTTTGAGGTGAGAATTTCGGGAGCAAGACTTGCTGGAGTGCCCTTGTAATCCTTTCCATTCTAAACTCTATCGATGGATGCATGCGGCCCTGGATCGGCTCTTTTGACATTGTGAGTTCAGTTATCCCTGTCATTTTTCTTGGTCTGGGTTGTGTTGTGAGAGAAGTAGAGAACTCATTGATCCAGTCTATCAGATGAACAAAATCTGTGGTGTAAGTCTGTTTATACCTTGTGTGCTGAATGCAGTGCTCTACTGAGATGTTAATTTAATTCTTGTGCAGTGATCTGTTTATATTGCTCAGTGATTTATCAGAAGCTAGTAATGTGTAGTTGACAATGGCGAAATTTTTACTGTTCTTGTCTGTATAAAACATTATTTTTCGCGATTAGCCTCTGATCCGAGAAAATAACAACAATAGTCCGTGTACAGTTTAATCTAGCGAATTAGAACCGCGGGATTTTTTTTAATTATTTTTTTCCTCACTTTCAGCGGACGTATTTCGTGGGATTTTTTTTCCCACCACATCCAGCGGAGTCGGTCCGCAAGAATTTTTTTAAAAAAAAATTTGGGTGGGCCCTGAGTTCCTACGGTTTTAAACCGCTGAAACTCATGGGACGGAAAAAATATTTATAGGATTGTAACGATCTTTAAAAATTGTGAAATTTTTTGTGAAGGTTTGTGACAAATCAATGATATTGCCATAAAAATTTGAGAAGATTATCACATATGAGGAATTTTTAAAAATTCAAACATTACAACTGCCTTGATGAAACACTGACCAGTAAGTTTGAAGCGAACGAAAAATAGAACAAACCACATTGATAAATTCTGAATTTTTTTGTGCAGGTTTTTGAGACATCAATTATATTTCCATAAAAACCTGAGAAGATTATCACGTTAAAAATTCAAACATTACAACTGTCTTTATGAAACAATGACCAGTAAGTTTGAAGCGAACGAAAAATTAAACAAATCACGTTGATAAATTCTGAAATTTTTTGTGCAGGTTTTTGAGACATCAATTATATTTTCATAAAAATCTAAAAAGATTATCATGTATGAGAAATTTTTAAAAATTCAAACATTACAACTGTCTTTATGAAACAATGATCAGCAAGTTTGAAGTGAACGAAAAATGAAACAAACCACTTTGATAAATTCTGAAATGTTTTGTGGAGGTTTTTGACACATCAGTTATATTTTCATAAAAATCTGAAAAGATTATCACGTATGAGAAAATTTTAAAAATTCAAACATTACAACTGTCTTTATGAAACAATGATCAGTAAGTTTGAAGCGAACGAAAAATGAAACAAACCACGTTGATAAATTTTGAAATATCACTGATGTGTCAAAAACCTCTACAAAAAATCTCAGAATTTATCAACGTAGTTTGTTTCATTTTTCGTTCGTTTCAAACTTACTGGTCATTGTTTCATTAAGATAATTGTAATATTTGAATTTTTAAAAATTCCTCATACATGATAATCTTCTTAGATTTTTATGAAAATATAATTGATGTCTCAAAAACCTGCACAAAAATTTTCAGAATTTATCAACGTGGTTAGTTTCATTTTTCGTTCACTTCAAACTTACTGGCCATTGTTTCATAAAGACAGTTGTAATGTTTGAATTTTTAAAAATTCCTCATACGTGATAATCTTCTCAGATTTTTATGGAAATATAATTGATGTCTCAAAAACCTGGACAAAAAATTTCAGAATTTATCAATGTGGTTTGTTCTATTTTTCGTTCGCTTCAAACTTACTGGTCAGTGTTTCATCAAGGCAGTTGTAATGTTTGAATTTTTAAAAATTCCTCATATGTGATAATATTCTCAAATTTTTATGGCAATATCATTGATGTGTCACAAACCTTCACAAAAAATTTCACAAATTTTGAAGATCGTTACAGTCCTATAAATATTTTTTTCGTCCACCGCGTTTTTCGCACCCTACCCACCCGGCACCCCACCCCCCATGAGAACTCAGGCCCCCAAAAATTTTAAAAATTTTCTTGCGGACCAACTCCGCTGGATGTGGTGAAAAAAAATAAATAAATAAATTTCCCGCGAAATGCGTCCGCTGAAAATGAGGAAAAAAATAATAAAAAAAAATCCCGCAGTTCTGATTCGCTAGATTAAACTGTACACGGGCTATTCTTGTTATTTTCTCGGATCGGAGGCTAATCGCAAAAAATAATGTTTTATACAGACTAGAACAGTAAAAAGTTCGACAATGGCAGCTGGTTGCCTGCTACAGCCAGTCCATTTGCTGAACTTACTGAACATTGTGCTGGAACAATATGCTATGTGCTGCCACACATCACTTTTTATGATAATCCCATTTTTAGTATCATTAACATTTCAGTTGCAGCTTGTGCAAAATACATTCGAACAAACCAGTTCTTTCTCATCAGTCTCACTTTCCTCTGATCTCACACACCTGGCATCATACCAAGTTTAGACATGTCCACATAACAGCTGCAAAGCTTGTGAAAGCTACTATGATTTTTTATGAACAATTCTTTGTTAGGTGTGATTTGCTGTTGCAGTCTGATAAAAAGCAGGAAGTGCACTCCGACCTGCCTTTGGGCAGTGGTAGCATGGAATGGATCAGCTCACTTTTATCGACGGCTTGCAGGATTACCTAATTTTGTGTGCCGTGCTGACCGGCTTGCAGTGCAGGACACCCTAGTCAAACCCAACAGGAGCTGAAAAGACGGTCAAGAAAGACGTCAACTTTTAGCATTGAAGCAGGCTGCAGCTGCAGACTTGTCCATACATGGGGCAAATGGGCAGGATAAATTTTCTTACGGTAATTTATCTTTATCATCTTATAGTAAGTGGGCAAGGTCAAACGAAAAACTATATAATTAAGAGCTTAATTTATCATATTTATTATAACTTATAACCACACTATGGTCTATGCAGTATATACAATGCAATGCTATTGCTACTATATCAGGCTTAAGTGGGCGAATCTGTATTGTTTGCAGAACTGAACCTATCAGCCTACCTGGAACACTGAAGTATCACAGCCTCCGTTGAAAGATGAAGAATAAACAATTTCACTTCAAATGCTTCGAGTGGTTAATCTTGGTCAGAAAGACAGATCTCTTATTCCATTAGAAGGTCAGGTTATAGCCACAGCTTGTTGAAGCTCAGGTCATAGACGGTCTTAAGCTATTAGCTCAGTTAAGCAGTGGATACTCCCTTGATACATGACTGGCAAAAAATTGAGGATATTTCCCAACCAAACAAGAAGAAACACATAGTGTGAGCACATTTTTTTGTCTAATAGAAGATAATAAAATTACCGATCATTATTTCGATAAAATTGGCTGAAAACTTGGTGTTGATGGATATATCTTGTAGTTAACTAGGGAGCCTATGACTTCAAATTAGCGACTATTCTACACTAATATGAGTTTCATGCCCAGCCAATTACTTGGAAAGTTGAGCTGTTGGGAGTCATTGATCAATAGCATATTGTGCTTTTTGGACAGTGCAGTAGCTACCCAATACTAGTATACTACTATCTAACTACAGAATGAAAATAAGAATCGTCTCAAAAAAAGAAATGAAAATAAGAATGGCCAAGGGCAATGATAAACTGCATGTTCAGCAGTGTTTACAAAAGCTTAACGCCACTTCGTCTTACCGCTAGAGTTTAAAAGATGAAATATCTTTGATAGGCGGCTCCGATGCTGGAGACGAAAATGAGTCACAACAGGAGGCTCTAGCATCGATCAACATTGATATCACTTCTCGAATGCTAGGTCTATCCAATGGTGATTCACTGGTGCAGAACAATGCAATCTTCAGCACCAGAGACATTTCTTCCACAACTCTGAGTCCAGATTGAGTCTGCTGTCAAACAATTTGGAATTTGGTGACATACTGTTCATCATCCGCCTCACCAAATTGACAAGATCTCCTTTCTCGAAGGGGCCGAATTGGAGATTGCCCAGTCTCTAGTTCCAACAAAACCACCCCAAAACTATACGAAGCACATAATTAGAAACCTTAGGACAAGGCTTAAGAAACGGAACTTTGACAGTACAATTTTGGAAAGAACAGCTGAATAAACTATCATGTAGTACTGTGTGTATCAACTTGCAAAAACACATCTAGCTTTGTGGGCATACTATATGATATAGTACAGGAAACCAAATAGAGCTAGATGCTGACAAAGCAGATTGAACTTCAATCAGCAATTCCTAATGCAGTGATTCAATAACAGATCTAACCTGGTGCAATGTAGCCATATTACCGGCAATAGCAGACATTGTTCTGGAGTTGGAAATGTCGATTAGTTTTGCCAGACCAAAGTCCCACACATGAGCCTCCATCATCTCATCTAGTAGGATGTTGTTGGACTTTATGTCACGATGAATCACTGTTGTTGTAAGAAAGGTTGCACTCCAGAAGGCTTGAGAGCATACTGAATGAGGAAGGAACTTGTCCTCCAAGCTCATTGTTGTTCAAGTACAGGTACTCCAGCATGCGCAAGTTCCCTAGTTGCGTTGGGATCGCACCGAATAGCATGTTGTAACTGACATTTAGAGCAATCTGGAGGGTACTGAGCTGGCCAAGCTCAACCGGGACATGACCGGACAAACGGCCGCCTCCCCTCTGCAGCTCAGTGAGCCGGGAAAGGCCTCCAAAACTGCTTGGAATTGTGCCAATCAGGCTGTTGTCGGACAGCTTCAACTGCTCCAAGTTCACTAGTGTGCCGAGCGCCTGAGGAATGAGTCCAGTGAGGGAGTTTCTGCTGAGGTCAAGCCTCTGTAGCTCAGTGTTCAAAATCTCGTTTTGCTTCAAATCTCGTCTATGACAGGAGAATGAAATCTCGGCGATATTTAGAAATTTCGGACAAATCTCGGACGAAATACAAAAACAAAAATTCAAATCCGGATTTTTTTCTACCGAGAAAACTGAAATTTCGGCCGGTTTTGCCGAGATCTCGGCAAAATTGCACCGAACGAAAAATGGATCAAACAACGTCGAAACATTTTGAAATTGTTTTTGTAGGTTTCTGAAATATCAGTTATATTCCCATAAAAATTTCAGATGATTATCAGATCTGAGGAATTTTTAAAAATTCAAACATTGCTACTGTCTTGATAAAACGCTGACCAACAAGTTTGAACCGAATGAAAAATGAAACAAACCACGTTAGAAAATTTTGAAATTTTTTGTGCATGGTTTTGATGCATCACTAATGTTCTCATAAAATTTTCAGATGATGATCAAGCTTCATGAATGTTTAAAAGTTCGGACAGTGCTACTGTGCTGATAAAAGCTTTACCGGCAAGCTTCAACTAAATGAAAAATGGTACAAATCATGTTAGAAAATTTTGAAAATTTTTGTGGATGGTCCTGATTTATCATAAATATTTCTATAAAATTTTAATCTTATGATCAAGCTTCAAGAAATTTCAAAAATTCTGAGAGTGCTACGTCCTCGTAAAAGCCTAATGATCAATACATAGATTTGCTTTAGCAACAAAAAAATGTTTAAATTTTTTGAAAATTTTGAATAAGGGTTATAAGGAAATTATTAAGATCTCATAAAATTTTTGAATCATTATCACAGTCCAGTGAATTTATAAAATTCTTACAAGTACAGTGTACCATTTATGTTCTTTCTGTTTTTGATTTTTGAAATATAACAAATGAAGTTCAATACATACAAAGATTTGATTGAGCAAAAAAAATAAGTTTAATTTTTTTAAAAAAATTATATAATAGTACTGAGTCAATTTTTAAGCTCTCATAAAAATCTTGGATCATGATCACACACGAGAAAATTTATAAAATTATGACAATGTTACTGTCCCAATTATGTTCATTCTGTTTTTTATTTTTTAAATATAAAAAATGAAGTTCAATTATTTTTAAAATTTTTATGTATTATCCTAAACTTCTTAGGATGGTATCATAATTTTTTTAAACCAATATAAGTCATGTACAATTTTATAAAAATCTGACAGTGTTTCTAATGTTTTTAAAACATGTCTAAAAAATTCGGTTTTTCAACAAATTTTCATATAAGATAACTTTCTTAAGGGTTATTGATAAATTTCTGGTCAAATCCGAACATCAAATTCTGGTTAAAAATGACGAGATCTTGCCGAGGTTTTCCGAGATTACTGTAACAATTTAAATTTTTTGAATTTTTTAATTCGGCCGCTATTTCAAATCTCGTCTAGGTCCGAAAACTGAGATCTCGGCTAGATGTTGAACCTTGTTTAGTTTTGTACACCGTGCCAACTCGTGAGGAATCAGTCCGGTGAGCTTGTTCGATGACATATTGAACGCAACAAGCTCTGTCAGGTTGCCAATGCCAGTAGGGACAGGGTTAACAATTTCGTTTTCGAACTGAATTTCGAGAATTGCTCGGCACCGGTTTTTCGCGAAAACCGGTCGAAATTCGGTAAAAACCGATCGGTTTGCGAAAGTCAAACAGGTGGTCAAACCAATTCAAAAAAAACGAAAACCGGTCGAAAAGCTCGAAAACCGGTCGGTTTTCGTCGAAAACCGACGACAGAAGGAAAAATGGTGGAAATAAAAGGAAAAAATGCAAAAAATGCAAAAAAAAATTTAAAAAATTGAAAAAATTGCACAAAATCCCAATTAATCTATAAAACACCTCAGAGAAATTTAAATAATTTTTGAAATCATTTGTTACTTCTAAAAAATCCAAAACAGCAATTAAGGAAAAGGAACAAAGATATTGTCAGATTTTTATAAATATTTAAAAGATTTTTTATATTCTGAAAATTTAATGTAACCATAAATAGTTCCAAAGTATTATGCAATAAGATTTTCAAAAATATTAGACTTCATTTAGTACCCGTATAAAATCAAAAATATTAGAGCATATACAATGATAATATCACTTTCATAATTTTAAAAAAATACACATATCTGATCATCTTCTGAAAATTTTACATAATCATTGTAAATAAGTTATAACATCACAAAAAAAGTTTAAGAAATATTAGACTTCATTTTGTGCCCCTAAGAAATAAAAAACTAAAGAGCATATATTGTGACAGTATCACTGTCAGATTTTTTAAAAAATGTACGTATCTGATAATAATCTGAAAATTTTATACAATTATTAGGATGGCCTCAGGACCGCACAAAAAAAAGTTCAAATTTTTTGACACTTTTTGCGATATTTCTTTAAATTTTTTAAATTTACTATTCATCTGAACGGTTTTCCGAACGGTTTTACTTGCTGAACCGGCTCGGCACGGCCGGTTTTCGTCGGCATTTTAAACCCTGAGTAGGGATCTGTCCGACAAAGTAATTTTGCGACAAAATTAGCCTCTCTATGCTCCTGAACTTGCCAATCTCAGGCGGTATTGGGCCCGAGAACCAATTCTGGTTCATCTCAGGCGCCGACAAGTTCTGCAGCAGCGAAGCTCAACAGGCAGACTCCCTGTCAGCATGTTGCTCCCCAACCGGAGCTGTGTCAGAGTCCTACAAGCCTTCACTCTTGGAGGGATGTTGCCAATGAGATGGTTCGCCCCAGGCTCAAGAAGATGAGCTTCTAGTACTTGCAGAGGTGAGGGGGATGCTCCCCGTCAGCCGGTTGTCCGACAAGTCGGGCACTGAGAGATTGCTGCTGGCACCCAGCAATGGTGGGATGACACCATGGATTTGGTTGTCGAAGAGCTAGTACTTGTTTGCATCCAGATTTGGCAAGACATAGTTTATTTATTAGGCTAAAGAATAGAATAGATATTTCTAGTCGATATCGGTTAAAAAGGAAATGTTAAGTTAAAATAGGATTATGATCGATGTTGATTTAAAGATGAAATTTTATTTGTGCAGAGGCCGATACAGGTCATGGTTGGCAACATATTGGAAAAGGATACGATCGGCCGATACACTATAACAGGGGATCATGGGCGAGAAAAAAAAATTCAACTCAACTAATCAAACAACTCGTATCTACTTTTTATTTACTTTCTTGTCAACTAGGAGTAGCTTCGTAGTTTAGAATCTCCCTTTTAATCCAATTTTGATCAATAAAGTTACGTATTGCCGATTGTTGATCATCCTCGACTACACTAATCAGGTTTGATTTTTCTCCGATCTTGTTACGCATCGCCTTTTTCAGAAAAAATCTACCTTTATCAATTATCTAATTAGTTGTAACAAGATTTATCAATTATCTGATTAGTTGTAACAAGATGTTTAGACTTATCGTTACTTTTTGATTTTATCGGCTTCTGGTAACTATTTAGATCTTTGCCGATTATCTCGTTAGATCGGTTTAAAGCGTATATTTTCTATCTATCTTGCCGATTGCAGGATCAAATCGGCTGGCACGCTACGAACCAATTTGAACTCGACGTTCTCGTGTGTTTGAGTCGATCAATCCTTCATCATATTTTTTTGGGGCAACACACTTTTGACACGCCTGATGGGACACGATGTCTTCTTCTGGAAAATCGATTCTGCCGTTCGATCTCAACACTGAAGCTACAATCGTCCCAACATTGGACGATTTGACACCTGAACAGCGCAAAGAGATTGAGGATCGAAAAGCCGCGCTTGAGGAAATAATGTTAAGCTGCTATCAAAAAAACTCGATGTGGTGTCACTTAAAAGACCGCATTGCCAACGGTCAATGCCCTCGGCGATGTAGGGATTACCAACACATCGGTAAATCAATACATGCCTACACAAGCTGAATTATCTGCCATGATTAATCAATCTGTGCACCATACTTTGATTAGCCAATCATCAGCTCTAGTTACAACTCTTAAGCCGATGATAGAGCCGATGATAGCTAACAGTGTTAAGACTATAACCTAAGAGTTGACATCGACTAGAAGCCTGCTCGACCCAATGCAAACCCTGCCGAATTACTCTGTTTATTTGGTAGCACCAAACACGCAAAGCCCTATGTTAATAGCTAATCTTAAACCATCGGTTATGACTCTATCTCTCACCATGATGCTAACCTAGCCTACTGTAATACAGCCACGAGATACTCGTACGAGTGGGGTTGTGCATTAGCAAGCATATACCGATGCCGCTAAGTTGGATGCTCCAGCCAACTTACTACTATTGGGTTTGTTTTACGCTTTTCCCCTATCGGTCCCACAGCCGATTGAACCTCTAGGCACCTGCAGTACGGCAAGCAGATCCCGTAGAGGAATATGACTCTATACAAGGTTGTAACGTACTTGGAACCTTTTGTTCCAGTACCAGAGCCGATTGCTAGGGAAAATAACGTAGATTATGAGCAATCTGGTCAATTCGTATTGGCTCAAGCAACCTATCAAGCCGAGCTTACGCTAAGGGGGCAGAATGCTAATTACGAGTGTAATTGGCAAGCTTCTAACACTGCATCGATTAATACAGTAAACTGGGCCGATCAAATATCTGTCATATTGCGAGACCAATTCGGTATACAGCCTAAAGGGAAGGTTATTGGCTATAGGAAGCTGTACCTTGATTATATTAATCGGATGTCTTACCCTAATAACTTCAAAGTTTCTGATTTTGTGAAATTCTCAGGGGATAACTCTGTCACCACTTTAGAACACGTCGGACTTTTTATCGCGTAATGCGGTGAAGCTGCTCAGTCCGACAAATTAAAGATTAGGTTGTTCCCGTTATCTTTGTCAGGAGCTGCTTTTACATGGGTCATAAGCTTACCCTCAAATTCGGTCAATTTTTGGACCGATTGGAGAGCCGATTTCATGAATACTTTTTCTCTCGAAGTTTAGAATTTAGAATTTTTGACTTGAGTTCTGTTCGCTAGAAATTTGGGGAATCAGCTACGGATTGTATTAAGAGGTTTAGAGAAATAAGAAATCGGTGTTTTAATGTTGATTTGCCTGATAATCAATTGGCCGATTTAGCCATCCAAGAGTTAATTCCCCATCTGAGGGAAAAATTTAACGGACAGGAGTTTACCGATTTAAGTCACTTTTTACATAGGGTATCAACTCAAGAAGGCCGTTTTACCGATAACAGAGGCTTTAGGGATAAGTTCAAAGCTAATAATAATAATAATAGAGATACAGATAAAGCCAAGATTAACCTCGTCGAGTATGGCTCAAGCGATTCATCTGAAGACGATGAGGTTGAAATAAATATAGCCGAATAGGTTAAGGGGTCTAAAAAGTCTCTAGTCTCTTCTTGGCTCAAGCTGACTAAAAATAAGTAAAAAAAATGCTTTTGATTTTTCTAAATGTGACTGTATTTTTGATCTATTGCTGTAAGAAAAGATTATACAGTTGCTTGAAGGACATATTATACCATAGGCTGATGAAATAGAAAATAAAGGTATTGCAAACAGCATCATTCTTTTTCTCATAATACTAATGATTATAATATTTTTCGACAGCAAATACAATCAGCTATATAAGTTGGCTGACTCAAATTCGCAGAAGAGCCGACGATGCAATTAGATGCTAATCATTTTTCAATTAATATGGTTCAATATTCTAGAAAAGGAAAAGAACCAATACAAGGTATGAGTCCTAAAATTACACGTCATGTTGATGTTCAGTCAAGCTCTGACGATAAGGAAACCCTGAAAATCACGGTCGGCTCATTGCAAATAGAAACCGACCGTGAAGGGAGGAGTTCAAGAACCATCAAATAAAAGGGAGACTTGCAGATAGGTAAGTGGTTCAAGGCTGAAAAAGCATCACAATCACACAAGCCGATTCATAAACCAAAGCCAACTTTCTCTCAACTATTAAAAAAGTATGAAAGAAGAAGCAACAAGCCGTGTTATCATGCATGTCGTCCAGATAACATGTACTGGCCCGATAACTTGGAAAAGGCTCACCAACGATGACCCTTTTGGCAGTTCTGTTGGGAGAGGGGGTCAGCTCTGTCGTCACCATATACATGTCTGATGGAACATTATCCATATCAAGGTGACTGACAATGGCGGTGGGTTATAGATAGAATATCTGAGCCGATGTAGGGTCATCATGAAATCCATAGATGATCGGTCCATCAAAGAATTTTCAGGCCGATCCATCCGCCAATGCGAGTGGAGCAAGGGTCAATGTAACACCCCAATTTTTGCATTTCTTGAGTTTAATATGCATTTTATATTTTATCGATTTTTCTGGAATTTATTTGAATTGATTTGTATTTATGGATTTATGGCTCCTTTATAAAGTTATTCAGAAAATAAGAAAATTTTGAATAAAATTTTATTGAAAATATTTTATTTTGGTTCTAAATTCTTTAAAGTATTTTCTAGATATTTTCCAAAATTTTCCTGATATTTTTGCTATTTATTTGGACCTTTATATATTTTTCTGAATTGTTTTTATTCGAAAATGATTTAAAAATCATTGAATAGTGTTGGGCCTCGCCCCGAAGGTTAGCCCAGCCCAGTCCCCGTGCCACCGGCTCGCGCAGCTGCTCCGCCGAAACTGCCGGGATCGCATCGCGCCATCGCTCGCTAGCAGTCGTCTGATCGAGTCTGTGTGAATGCCTATGATTGCGCCACGTCAGCTCCGTCGGATTTCTCTGAATCCGCCGCGCCGCCGTATTCTGGGATTCTTGGAATTTGTTTTCGTCCTGTTCTCGCTCGTCGAGGTGGCTATTTAATGCGTTGCCTAGCGCATCGTGTGCCTGCCTCGAGTCGCACCCGCAACCCTAGCGCACGCCTGCCGAGTCGCCGCCGTTCGTCCGCATGAGCTCATCGAAGTTCACCACACCTGTCACCATGGTTTTTGTCTTGCTCCATCGCCGTCGAGCTGTCTTCGTCGTCGCCATTGGTTCCTATGTTTTTGCCGTGTCAAGACGCTTCGAACGCGCCAGATAACGCCGCCAGAGGAGCTCCAGAACGCCGTCGGCCACATCTTCGTCTTCGTCCCCGGCGAACCTACTCCGTCGCGCCATCACCGTCGTTGCAAGCTTTGTCGACCGTCGAATCTGGTAAGCACCGTCGGATGCTTGCCACACTTCGCGCGTTAGGACAGCTGCGTCGTTGCTTGTGCTGTGTAGATCCGAGCCGTCCGATCTCCAGTGTAGCGCTGTGATTTTGTCACGTGGCCATGTCCGCAGTACGCTGCGAGTCCCAAGTCTAGCTGTCATCCTTGACCGTCCGATCTGGAACGGATGGGTGAGATCGCATCGGCGCCGCGTCACACCGCGTGTCGTCCGGTTCCCGAACCGTCGTGCCATCTCGGTCGTCAGATCTGCGTTGTGTGTCTTAGATCGCGCCGAGTCATCTCGCTGTTTGTCCATGCAGCCGGGCCTTTGGATCAGACATGGAGGGCTCAGATGACGCCGCGTGTGTCAGTTGATCTTGGCTGTCCGTTTTGATTTGGGCGGACGAGATTGCGCCAAGCCTTGTGCCAGTAACGTCACGCCGTGTGTCGCGTCGTGATTGGGCCGCGTGCCACCGCTGACGCCATGGCTTGCGTCAGTTGGTGCACGAGCACAATGCCACCGGTCCATGCGTCATGCCACGTGTCGCGCTAGGATACCGCCACTTGTCCCGTGACGTTAGCATGATGTCACAATTTGGTTTTTTCGTAGAAAAATATTCGGCCAAAAATCATTTTCTTTGCTGACGTCAAATAGATAAATGCTATTTTCCCGTATAAAAATAATTCGGTTAAATTCGGTTTTTTAATTTTCTGATTTATCTTTTATTGCAAACTTTGAATAGCTATATCTTTTTCATCCGAGCTCCGATTGAGGTGATTCTAGTTTATAAGAATTTGTAAAATCATGCTCTATTTAATGGTGAATTTATTTAATTTTTGGAATTAAGCTTGCTCTCTGTTTTTGATATTTATTGCTTTCTCTCTCATTTCGCGTAGACGTCGAGTTGCCCGATGAGTTTATGATCGAGGAGTCAGTGCAAGATCAAGGTACAAAGCAGGATTCAGAGCTTTTCGAAGGAAAGTTGTGATTTTATCATGTTGAACCTATGCTTTAAATATTATATTGTGAAAGACCGAGATGGCGACCAGAGGGGGGGTGAATGGTCCCAAAATAAATTTTCCCACCTCTTGGACAAATGCTAGTCAAAAGACTCAATACTGCTTGTAAAGAACAGAGACTAGAAAAACACAAGCGGTGTTCAAAAACAAAGACGACTCAAAAGCCAATCAGGATCTTGGCTTGCTTGTGAGATTCTAATGATCAAGATAGACTTGAATGCCTTCTCACACGTCACAAAGCAAGCAAGATAGCACAAGAGTAAACACCAAAACTCGATCAATTAAGAATCCATCATGAAGGAACAAAAGATCGGTTTCTTTGCGAACTTGAACCGTGGTTGCTTAGAGAATTTGGATATGCTCGAGTGAAAATTCATTCAATCAATCCTCATTCTTTGCAACAAGAACCGAAGCAAATCAAAACTAAAGAACGCAAGTCACACGTTTACACACTTTAAGAACACAGATTTACAACTTGCAACAAGAACGAGGATTGCCTAAATGATTGAAAGCATCGAATCAAGAGAAGAGTTCATCAACCATGAATTTCAACAAAGATTCAATAGCATGTAGAAGGAGATGAGGCAAATCCAAATTACGTAAAGTAAATTGCAAGTAAGTAAATGCGGAATTTAGATAGCAGAATTTAAGTGCGTAATGTAAATACGTAAGAGAAATGAAACAAGAATATAAATGAAGAACATTTCATTTCTGTAAGGGAGGTTTACAAAGCCTCACAACAAAGTGGGCAAAGCTCAAATGAGCAGCAAAAATCTCAGAACCTCCAAAGAGGGGAGGCTGCCCCTACCCCTCTATTTATAGTGACCTGGGATCAATTCCCACCTTTGGATGTCCTGCTTCAATCCTAAGCTAACATCCAAGAGCCAGGATTTGATCCTTACACTGTCTCTCTCAACAACTCTCAACTACTCACGTACACTTTCCTCACCTGCTCACCCCCAAGGAGACACCCCTCTCCTTATCTATTCATGGCAGGCTTGGAACACCTACCACCCTTGGATGAGCCTCTAAACCCTAGAGCACTCCATCAAGGGCTGAGATTTTACCCACTCACAAAGCTATGCATGGGCTCACCCGAAACCCAACAACACAACGGGTTTTGCACGCTTTTCAACTCACACTAACTTGACCCGCTACTCTATCTTCCTGACCGCAATCCAACGGTCCTCCTAGATCAGAGCAGCTCCAAGTTAGCATCTCATCCATTCCTTTGTCTTCTCGGCTTGCGGCTACTCCACGGCCTCGGTCATCTTTGGCGACACCTTGATCATCCGGACCTCGGCTCTCCCACCTAGTCCCGATCCCCTCGCCTCACCATGACCTAGCTCCAAAGTCACGCAACCATCATAGACAAGGAAACCACATCACATAGCAATGTCCAACAACACATATCTATCCAGCAGAAAGATATACACTACGCCGACCAAAGATAACCCCGACCACACGTGGTCTGACCACTGGTCTCCATCCCGACCAACCATGGTCTGACCACTGGTCTCCATCCCGACCACTCAAGGTCGGACGACCCAACCACTCGGGGTCGGACGACTGGTCTCCGACCCGACCACCTAAGGTCGGACGACCCAACCACTCGGGGTCGGACGACTGGTCTCCGTCCCGACCACTCAAGGTCGGACGACCCAACCACTCGGGGTCGGACGACTGATCTCTGACCAGCCACAGCCCAGACCTCTCAGGTCGGACGACCCGACCACTCGGGGTGGGACGATTGGTCTCCGACCAGCCACAGCTCAGACCTCTCTGGGTCGGACAACTGGTCTCCGACCAACCAAAGACCTGACCACTCGGGGTCAGACGACTGGTCTCCGACCAGCCAAAGCCTAGACCTCTCAGGTCGGACGACCGTTTCGACCACCACGGCCCGCACCCTCGTGCCTGACGACTCGACCAATCGGGGTTGGGCGATCGGTCTCCGACCACCCACACCAGACCTCTGGGTCGGACAACCGGTCTCCGACCAACCAAAGACTGACCACTCGGGTCGACGACCGGTCTCCGACCACCAAAGCCTGACCTCTCGGGTCGAACGACCGACCACTCGGGTCGGACGACCGTCCGCAACACACCAAGCCTCGACCACTCGGGTCGGACGACCCGACCACTCGGGGTCGGACGACGGTCCGCAACACACACCAAAGCCCGACCACTCGGGTCGGACGACCCGACCACTCGGGTCGGACGACCGTCTGCAACACACCAAAGCCCGACCACTCAGTCGGACGACCCGACATCTCGGGGTCGGACGACCGGTCTCCAACCACCAAAGCCCCGACCACTCGGGTCGGACGACCGACCACTCGGGGTCGGACGATTGGTCTCCGACCAGTAACTCAAATTGCTCTAGCTCGAAAAACAATCCAAATCAAACTCAAACTTGAGCACACCTTGCTCAAATAAAGTCAAATACTCATCACAAACATGGATGGACCTCCACATGGTCCTTCAATCTCCCCCTTGATGAGTATATTGACAAACCACACAAAAGGCATAAATTTGAGTTTGAATGAGAGAAGAAGAAAGCAATTTGATTGCAAAGCCAAACTTGGTCCAGAGAGAAAGATATAAAATTATGATCAAGTTGGCAGAAAGAATTTAGAGAAAGACCATGAAAAGAGCAAGTTTTCAACAAAAGCTCTAAAAACCAATCATAAGTGTCAAATGTGATTATGATTCATAAGAGATAGCAAAGATTTACAAAAATCATAAGAACCAACAAGCTTTCACATTTCTATCTCCTCCTTTTCTTCATTTTAAATGATGCCTTTTTCTACATTTTCTCCCCCTTTTGGCAATATAGGCATCAAAATAGAATTTTCTTCCTCTTTTATGTATGCATGAAATGCAACCTAAGGGAGCTTTGAAGATTATCCAAATGATCATAATGACAAGATATGACACCAAGCTTATTAATCTCAGATTATGACCAAACTAAGACATGTCCAAGTGCAAATAACAAATTTTGCTCATAAGCTAAGTTTTGAAAATGTATCATTTTTAGCAAGATTTGACAAGTGCACAACTTAGCAAAGTTTCAAAACTAGAAGCAAAACCACTTAGGGATCAAATGGAAAACCTAGAGTTCAACCTACTCAACACTTTGGGGAATTTTGAAGTGCATATTAGGTCCTTCGAGCTCATTTTTCAATTTATGCAAATTTTCTTTAAGACTTGAAAAACATAGCGGGTGCAAATGTTTGACATAATTTGCATTCTTTACCCACTTATGTGTTTGATATTTGCAATTTTTTTGATTGACTCAAGCCATTTTCGATCATCTCAAGAGTAACTCTTAAGAGAATGATCTTGGTCATACACAATATATTCCAAGTTCATCCCAAATGCAATGGGAGGCGCTCTCGAGAATATAAAGTCTGAGATCAATTTTGCACAAAAGAGTCAATTTTTTTAATTTTCAATTTAGCACATATAAGCAATTCTGAAGGACTCAAATATGGATCAAGCAAATTTCACCCAAGTTGCTATAGGGACTCTAGAGAATTCCAAAATTTCACAATTCATGGTAAAAGCTCTTAGAGAAGAAACTTAGTAAGTAAAAGCAACATGTTTTATCAAGTTTTCATTTAAAGCTTTTAAGTTTTTCAGATTTTAATTAACCTTAGCTTGATAAATGAACTTGGACATATCTAAGCTAGTGATTTTCTTCTAAAGATATAGCATGATGTATTTCACGAAGATTGAGTCAAATGAAATAGATAAAGCTCATAAAACGGAAAAAGCAGTCTAAATGCAATGCATGAACAGATTCCCAAACTCCCCCTCAACAAATGAATCAATTTTAAGCTCAAATCTGGTTAAAGTTGAGTTATTATCAAGATTAGGCATAAAGAAAACCGAATGAACTCAATAACAACCGAAAAAGCAGAATGAGGAGAAGAAGCGAGAAACGCAAAACTGGATGGCTTATTGAGCATAGATAAGATAGAAGAGACTCACTACGCTTAGACTCGCTCTTATCTTCCCAAAAGATCGACATAGGAAGTCGACTCTAGATCCCAACTAAGGAGTGCACAGGCACTGCCTACCTGTGAGGTCCAAAACACGCTAGACTTATAAGATCGTGAGGGAACTCAACCTAGAGAGAAGAGAGAACAACTAATCACGCATGATAGCAACCTAAAGCACAAGATAAGAGGTCTATGGAAGGCATGCCAGAAGTCTAAGTGAGTGAACTCAACTCAAGAAAACAAGCCCAAAGTCACCCAAAAGAAACACAAAGAAAAGAAAAGCTAAGCTAGAAGAAAACATATAATACATAATATACAAACCAACTCCCCTCACGAAAGGCCGTAAGGGCTCACGACTCAAGCTCACTCCTCAAGGCAACAAATCTGAGCTATCCAAAGGCTTGGTGAAGATATCGCTAACTCGAGGTCACTCTCTACAAATGAGCGCGATATCTCCCTTCTCCACATGGTCTCTAAGGAAGTGATATCTAATATCAATGTGCTTGGTCCGGAGTGTTGCATCGGGTTTTTAGCAATGCAAATAGCTGAAGTGTTGTCACGTAAAAGTGGCACACTCTCTATCTCTAACCCATAGTCCCGCAAGGTCGATCTCATCCAGAGCACTGCTACAAAGAATCGGTCAGCAAAGAACATACTCGGCCTCGCAGGTGGATCTGCAACCCTGCATCGCTTCCTAGATGACCAAGAAACAAGAGAAGTGCCAATGAATTGGCAAGTGCCGAGAAGTGCTCTTCCTATCTATCCTACACCAACAAAGTCGGCATCGGAAAAGGCTCTAAGAGATAGACAAGAAGACGAAGAGTACCAAAACCATAATCGGTGGTAGCACGAAGGTACTGAAGATGCGCTTGACCGCTGGCGGTGAGAGGCGCGAGGAGAAGCTTGAAATCGAGCGCACGGACACACAAAGAAAATGTATGTCCGCCTCGAAGCGGTGAGGTACAAGAGGAGCCGATCATGCTCAAACTCCTTTTGATCGCCGAGGCTCACCATCCTCATCGGGCTCGAGGACAGCGGTGGTGGCCATAGGAGTCATCACCGGCTTCCCATCGACATATCGAAGCGCCTCAGAGGTCACGGGTATATTTGCCTTGATGCAAGAAAGTACCTCCAGTCCGCTTGATTTGGAAGCCAAGAAAGTAGCTCAACTCGCCCATCATACTCATCTCAAACTCAGGCTCATCACCTCGTAAAACCGAGACACAAGCGAATGAGACGAGCCACCAAAAATGATATCGCCCACATAAATCGACAAGAAGAAAATGAGACTCATGGTGTCCGATGAATGAGTTTTGTCTACTATGCCCATTTTAAAGTCATGGTGAGAAGATAAGACTTGAGCCTCTCATACCATGCTCTGGGGCTGCTTGAGTCCATACAGAGCTTTGGAAAGCTTGTATACATGACTCGAAACTTGGGGTTCTCAAATCTCGGAGGTTGCTTGACATAAACCTCTTCCTCAATATAGCCATTGAGGAATGCACTCTTGACATCCATTTGATAGAGCTTGAAGCCCGGGATGCAGAGAATGCAAGCAGGATCCTAATAGCCTCTAGCCTAGCTACAGGGCAAAAGTCTCCTCAAAGTCAAGACCTCAACTTGAGAAAAGCCCTGCAACTAGCCTAGCCTTGTTGCGAATGACAACCCCATGCTCACTCTGCTTGTTTTTGAACACCCACTTGGTCCCAATGACATTATGACCATGGATGGGGCCGGACAAGCTGCCATACCTTGTTCCTCTCAAAGTTCTCAAGTTCTCATGCATAGCATTAATCCACGACTCATCGGATAATGCATGAGAAACATCCTTCGGCTCAAAGGAGGCAACGAAGGCGAGTGAAGATGTATGGAGGATGACCGTTCTTGAGCGAGTGACACGCTCGAACAAATCGCCAATCATCCGATCGGAAGGATGACGTCTCGAATATGACGGGAGGTCCAGAAGTAGTGGCCTCTACCTCTTGAACAGAAGAGGTAGGAACAGAGCCACTCACCAAGGAGAGTCGGAAAGCAAGGGTGGTCTCCCGAGGTGCGAAATGGAAGCAGGAGGCACCTCGGTGAAGAGGGACTGGATCCGGTGGAACACCATCATCTCCATCATCCTTATCTTCTTCAAAGATGGTCTCGGAGGGATAAGAAGAGCTCAAACATCGTGTCTAGCTCTGGGCTAGCCTCATCAAAGGTCACATCACAGTCTCTATGATCCTATGTGCATCAACACCTGCACCCTATAGCTACGAGAAGAAGACGAGTAACCTAGAAAGATACCATCGAAGAGCGAGACTCAAACTTATCTAGGTTACTGACTTCAAGATAAAACACTTGCAACCGAACACGCGAAAATGAGACACATTGGGCTTTCGCCCATACCTCAACTCATAAGAAGTGCGATGCAAATGTGCTCTCAAAAACGCGATTAGAAACATGGCAAGCGTAGCTATAGCCTCACCCAAAACTTCTTAGAGTCTCAGATTCATCTAGCATCATCCTGGCCATCTCAACTGTGGTCCTGTTCTTCCTTTCCACTACGCCATTCTCACGAGGGGCGAGGGAGAAGAGAACCGATGCTCTAAACCGGACTCCACACAAAAACTCTCAAAGTAGGAATTCTTGAACTCCGTGCCATTATCACTGCGAATAGCTCGTAATGCACACGGGAGCTCAATAGACAACCTCTTGACCAAACCCTGAAGTGAGAAAAGTCTCATCCTTCGAGGCCATGAAGAATACCCAAGAGAATCTAGAAAATCATCAACGATGACAAGAACATACCACTTCCCTCCTGCCGATCGCACTCTAGCCGGACCAACAAAGTGTCCATATGTAAAAGCTGTCCGGTGCATCACCATCACTACGGTCACGGGAGGATGAGAAGCGAGAACCATCTTGCCATGTCGGCAAGGAGAGCAAACTAAGTCTTTGACCATCTTGAGTTTGGGCAAACCCGAATGAGATCGTGGTCGCTAACTCGAGTCAAATGATCAAAACCAATGTGACCAAGTCTCCTATGCCGAAGGAGAGATCACGGACTCGAAGCAATCAAACATCGAAGAGAGTCTCCGGAAGAAGCGTAAAAATCAGCACGAAAGACTCTCCCAAATCTAGAAATCCAAGAACTAACCCTCCCGATGAATCAAGGATTCTACAGCATTACTCTTGAAGCTTACCTCAAAAGAGTCATCAATAAGTCGAGAAACAGAGAGCGATTGAATTGCGACTTACTTACTAAGGCAACATCTTTAAGAATGAAATTTTGGTTAATGCAGATGGTACCTTTAGCAATGACTCTACTCAAGATGCATCCCAAAAGTGATTAACTCATCACCGGGGCTCGGACTAGGAAGAGAACCAACGAGAATCTCGGTCATATGACGAGAACAACCGAGTCAACAATCCAAACATCGCCCTTCCCCATCCGATTTAACTGATCAAGACACAAGAGAGAGAAATGACTCAAGATCGGGATAGAGTGAAGACTTGGGAACCCAATCTTGAACCACACGATGCCTCAGTACCGACCACGAAGAAGACTGGACTCGAGTGTCTCTCGACGCTTAACTCTAACAAGATCAAGAGCAACTCTAGTAGATGATCTAGGAGTGGCCCGGTTGGCATGCCGTGGTGCAAAAGCCGAGCCACCCGGTGAGGCTTCCTAAATCTCCTACCAGAAAACACCTCACGCGCGATATCTACCTCGATGGGAAAACGAGGAATATCAAAAGGACGGCGGAAAGACCGACTACGAACAGCTCCAAGACTAAAACTCAAGAACCAAAGATGAAAACCGAGTCCCGGACGCCCCCAAAAACAGCGACTCTCTAACTTGTCTAGAAGCGGTGTGTGCCTTAGGAGCACTCAAAGTCCGGGATGACCACGAATACCCCTAAGAGCAACAACACGCTCACGCCGAGTGATCTTGGCGTGCTCAAGCGTAAATCTACTAGGTGACCATCCTTCTTACGGAAGGTGCATGTGTACTTCGCCTTGCTAGAGACGGAAAGCAGAGTAACACCCTTCTCGGTCGAAGTCCTATGGACAACCCAAAGAGACCTAAACTTGGTGGTGCTCACTCGGGAGCTACCACAATCTCACCACTCTTGGAGCCGCGCACAATGGTGGGAGGATGCGCCGGCGTGCTCCAAGGATCAAATCCTAGACCTTGATTGAATCTACTAATCTTGGATTGGTCTAGAATAAGATTGAGCTTCTTCTTGCCTCCAACAAACTTCTCGAGAGTGCTCATAAGATACTGACAATCTCGGAAGAAAGAAGCACAAGAAGAACAGGGGGAAGAAGAAGAAGAAGAACCAGAAGAATGAGCTCTCTCAACACGTGCATTTTTCTCCCTCAGCACGGCTGCCTCAATCTTAAGGGCCTCACAAGAAACGCAAGACGCATTTCTAATTCTATTGGCTTGGTCTTCTAATTTCTTCCTAAGCTCGACATGGATTTTATCCAAGTCCCCCTCAATCACAGAACATCGCAAGCAACTTTCTTGTGACTTATCTAGTAAGTCCTTAGCAAGTTTAGCACACTTGACATTTAAGGATTCATTGTCAAGTTTTAGTTACCTACATCCCTCACATGAGCTGACTGGTTCCTTAGAAGCATGCATTTCAAGTTTATCGTTTCTAGAAGAAAGCTTCCTAAGGTGATCGCTCATGGCATCAATTTCGGCAAGCAATTTAGGGCAATTAGCACAAGAAGGAGTAGAGTGAGCATGAAGAAAACTAGCATCTACAAAATGAGTATCAACAGATTTATTGCTAGCATTCTTCAACCTAAGACTATCTAGTTCAGACAACACACTATCATGCATAGTCCTTAGGTTCTCTAACTCCACAAGCAAAGCATCACACAAAGTACACCATCGGTGACTCGGGAGGAGAAGATCTAAGTGAAGCTAACTCCCGAGTCAAGGTACCTACTTCCTTTTCTAACTCAGAACACCTCGACCTAGCCTTAGCATGAAACTTGCCTAATTTACAGAAGGCAGCATTTAATTCGTCGTAGGTGGGTACCTCGTCCGAGTCGCTGTACAGCTCGGAGTCGCTTACTTCAATGGCGCCTGCCATGAAGCACATGCCGGAGAAGTCATCTTTGCCCTTCACCTTCTCTTGCGGATCGTCCTCGCTTGCATCACTCCAGTTCTCCGTGTCAGAGAGCTCGATGTCGTCCAGTGCGGCGAGGACCCGGTGAAAGAGCTTCTTGTTCTTGGCAAAGTTGCGGTACTTCTTCTTCGCCGGCTCACGAGCTGGGGCCTTCTTGTTGCGGTTCATGTCGGTGTGGTCGTTCTTGCCCGAACCGCCTTGTTCGTTTTTGCCCTTCTCCAGCTTGGGACAGTTTGCTCGAATGTGGTTGGGGCCACCACACTCGAAACAGGTGATCATCCCACCTCTCTTCCTCTCTCTCACTCTCTTGTATGCATATGAAAATTTGCGAGCAACAAGAGCAAGCTCATTTTCTGGAAATTTTTCCAGTTGGTCATCGCTTAGCTCGCAAAGGGCGGAGAGAGAGAACCCAATAGAAGAATCAGAAAGAGAGGATCCAATGGGATCGGTAACCAAAGCCATCGACTGAGATTTCGTCTTCCGCGAGACGACGTCGATCTCATGAGTCTTGAGGCGGGAATAAG
This sequence comes from Otatea glauca, assembly GCA_036346275.1. Taxonomy (NCBI): domain Eukaryota; kingdom Viridiplantae; phylum Streptophyta; class Magnoliopsida; order Poales; family Poaceae; genus Otatea; species Otatea glauca. The sequence goes on along the minus strand of CM070724.1, from coordinate 31,975,195 downwards.
GCCCGTCAAGAGTCAAGGTCGACAGGTCGGTGGTGTCCTTGATGGTGGTCACCTTAATCTCCCAAACACGAAGATCAAGTGCGGTCAAGAAATGTCGAGCATTATCCGAGTCAGGGTATATGCAACCGACTGCTCGGAGGTCGCTCAAAATCTTCGTAAACCGACCAAAGCACTCGTCAAGACTCTCACCAGCGTGTTGTTCAAACTTGTTGAACTCACGCTTGAATTGGTCCTGTCGAACCGCCTTGATTTGGGTAGTGCCTCATGGTAGGCATCGAGGGTCACCCAAATCTCATGAGCGAAACGAAGGTGAGAAATCCTATCGTACTCACTCGCGACTAAGGCCTCAGATGAGGATGTTCCTTGCCTTAGCATTTGCCTCAACATCACCATATTGCCGGCCGTGACGTTCTCATCGGCAGAACCTCAAACGGGAGCTTCACCTTCGCCATATCAGAAACCACAGGCGTGATGTACGACTCCATCCGAGATTTCCAAAAGGAAAATCAACTCCAGAGAAAATAGGAGGCTTGGTGGAATACTTGTCCATCGCCATGGCTCTTAAGACCGGTCAAGATCTAGAAAGAGCAGAACCGGCTCTGATACCAATTGAAAGACCGAGATGGCGACCAGAGGGGGGGTGAATGGTCCCAAAATAAATTTTCCCACCTCTTGGACAAATGCTAGTCAAAAGACTCAATCACGCTTGTAAAGAACAGAGACTAGAAAAACACAAGCGGTGTTACAAAACAAGACGACTCAAAAGCCAATCATGATCTTGGCTTGCTTGTGAGATTCTAATGATCAAGATAGACTTGAATGCCTTCTCACACGTCACAGCAAGCAAGATAGCACAAGAGTAAACACCAAAACTCGATCAATTAAGAATCCATCATGAAGGAACAAAAGATCAGTTTCTTTGCAGAACTTGAAACAGGGTTGCTTAGAGAATTTGGATATGCTCGAGTGAAAATTCATTCAATCAATCCTCATTCTTTGCAACAAGAAATGAAGCAAATCAAAACTAAAGAACGCAAGTCACACGTTTTACACACTTTAAGAACACACAGATTTACAACTTGCAACAAGAACAGTAGGATTGCCTAAATGATTGAAAGCATCGAATCAAGAGAAGAGTTCATCAACCATGAATTTCAACAAAGATTCAATAGCATGTAGAAGGAGATGAGGCAAATCCAAATTACGTAAAGTAAATTGCAAGTAAGTAAATGCGAATTTAGATAGCGAAATTTAAGTGCGTAATGTAAATACGTAAGAGAAATGAAACAAGAATATAAATGAAGAACATTTCATTTCGGAAGGGAGGTTTACAAAGCCTCACAACAAAGTGGGCAAAGCTCAAATGAGCAAAAAAACCTCGGAACCTTCAAAGAGGGAGGCTGCCCTACCCTCTATTTATAGTGACACAGGATCAATTCCCACCTTTGGATGTCCCGCTTCAATCCTAAGCTAACATCCAAGAGCCAGATTTGATCCTTACATCATCACTCTCAACAACTCTCAACTACTCACGTACACTTTCCTCACCGCCACCCCCAAGGAGACACCCTCTCCTGTCTATTCATAGCGTGCTTGGAACACCTACCACCCTTGGATGAGCCTCTAAACCCTAGAGCACTCCATCAAGGGCTGAGATTTTACCCACTCACAAAGCTATGCATGGGCTCACCCGAAACCCAACAACACAACGGGTTTTGCACGCTTTTCAACTCACACTAACTTGACCCGCTACTCTATCTTCCCGACCGCGATCCAACGGTCCTCCTAGATCGAGCGGCTCCAAGTTAGCATCTCATCCATTCCTTTGTCTTCTCGGCTTGCGGCTACTCCACGGCCTCACCATCTTTGGCGACACCTTGATCATCCGGACCTCGGCTCTCCCAGCCTAGTCCTGATCCCCTTCGCCTCACCATGACCTAGCTCCAAAGTCCTGCAACCATCATAGACAAGGAAACCACATCACATAGCAATGTCCAACAACACATATCCATCTCAACAGAAAGATATACACTACGCTGACCAGCATAACCCCGACCACACGTGGTCTGACCACTGGTCTCCATCCCGACCAACCATGATCTGACCACTGGTCTCCATCCCGACCAACCATGGTCTGACCACTGGTCTCCATCCCGACCACTCAAGGTCGGACGACCCAACCACTCGGGGTCGGACGACTGGTCTCCGACCCGACCACTCAAGGTCGGACGACCCAACCACTCGGGGTCGGACGACTGGTCTCTGTCCCGACCACTCAAGGTCGGACGACCCAACCGCTCGGGGTCGGACGACTGGTCTCTGACCAGCCACAGCCCAGACCTCTCAGGTCGGACGACCCGACCACTCGGGGTCGGACGACTGTCTCCGACCACCCACGGCCAGACCTCTGGGGTCGGACAACCGGTCTCGACCAACCAAAGACTCGACCACTCGGGGTCGACGACCGCCTCCGACCACCAAAGCCCGGACCTCTCAAGTCGGACGACCGGTCTCGACCACCACCGCCTGCACCTCTCGGTCGGACGACCCGACCAATCGGGTCGGACGATCGTCTCCGACCACCACACCCTGCACCTCTGGGTCGGACAACCGGTCTCCGACCAACCAAAGACTCGACCACTGGTCGACGATCGGTCTCCGACCACCAAAGCCTGCACCTCTCGTGTCGGACGACTCGACCACTCGGGTCGGACGACTGGTCTGCAACACAGCCAAAGCCCGACCACTCAGGTCGGACGACCCGACTACTCGGGGTCGGACGACCGGTCTGCAACACAGCCAAAGCCCCGACCACTCAGGTCGGACGACTGGTCTCCAACCAGCCAAAGCCCCGACCACTCAGGTCGGACGACCCGACCACTCGGGGTCGGACGACTGGTCTCCGACCAGTAACTCAAATTGCTCTAGCTCGAAAAACAATCCAAATCAAACTCAAACTTGAGCACACCTTGCTCAAATAAAGTCAAATACTCATCACAAACATGGATGGACCTCCACATGGTCCTTCATATTGTTTCAAAGTACTGCATGATAATTCAAATATCGCTTGTTTCAATTATGTTGGGTATAGTTATTCATCCAATTGTGATATATCCACCTTGCAATGTCATATGTCATATTTTATTTGTCACCGTAGAATGGTTTCATACTAGTTGGTAGCTTTAAATGCCAATATGGGTAGTTAGAACGCTAGTAGTATGCTTAGCCACGCAACGAGTCATCATTTTAAGTAAAAATGATTAATCTTACTTAATGATTATGGAAAATATTTATTAACTTGTGTGTCGGGTGTTGTCACACAATGTTGTTGTTGTTGATGGCACGTGGTGCATGATAAAACAATCGGGGTGGTAAATGATTTAGACTGAGGCAAGTGACAAGAATTTGTGGTGGGTCAATGTGGTATTTGGGCGGTCGCATTGCTTTTTAATGGTATATGATGGCTTATGATAACGATGGTTTTTGGTTAGTCTTGCCTTGGTCAATTAAGGACTTAACTTTGCAAGAATTTGAACTGAGTCATTCATACAACCGCATGTCTGTTATGGAACAGACCTAGTTGATTAATTTGTTATGTATAGACTTTGGTACTATCTTGGTAGTGTGGGTTACGGGTATACGGGTAGACTCACATGGTGCAAGAGGGGGCACTGGATGTGGTAACCAGTCACACCAGTGTTGAAACCTTAGCGGGCAGTACTGAGTTTAGACAGGCATTGGAAAGGCTTTGTTATAATCACTCGCGTTTGTGGTGTATGGTTGTATCTTGTGGGTAAAGTGTATAAACCTCTGCAGAGTGTAAAACCTATTCGAATAGCCGTGCTCTCGGTATTGAGCATTACTCGGTGATTACAGTCAAGAGTTAGATTTTATTAAAACAAATGTGGGTATGTGTAACATCCCGAAAAATATAATAAAATGGAAATGAATATTTTGGATTTGGATATATTTATCTCTGAATTTTCTGAGGATTATTGGCTTTATTTGGATTTTCCTTGGATTTATGCTTTGTATGGAAATTCCAACAAATAGAATTATTGAATGGAAAATGGTAAGAATGTAAAGAGTTAAAACTAAATATGAGAAAAATTACCATGAGACATTAGTCATGCTGGTAAACCAGTAAAATCACCTGGTAAAAATTCTATGTGTTAAAATGTAAACAAATAAAATATTTAACCATCTCTTTTTGACTAAAAACAGTGAAGTCAGAATTAATGAAAAATATTCGAAAATTATATGGAGCTGCAAAAATTACTATAACACCCTCAGAGCAGTATTTACATCAGGTAAAAAATCTCAGGAATTTTTCATGTCGGAAAAGCCTTCTAAAAATTCAAGAACAGAGGCATTTAAAAACTAGAAATCCTCATGTCATAATTTTTATAAAATATTTACTTGATATTTCGACTTTAAATTTTTATGGAGATGTCCATAATCCAAATTTAACTCTTATAAAATTTTTTGAAAATAATTGGTATGAATTACACTCTTTAATCAATAAAATACCGAAATACAAGTCCTGTGCAGTGCACAGTGTCAGAATTTTAATTAATTCATTATAGGGTGCCCTTAGGTGCGCACCGACGCCCTGGTCCTCGTGGTGCTAGCCATTCCGCCGTGGTGAGGCCAGTTCGCCGACGGTGAGCCGGAGTCCAAACCGTTCTACGTCGGGTCGCTGGCAGGTGGGGTCGGGCTGTCAGCCGCTCGGTAGAATTTCGCGCGCGTCGCGTGTCGCTGGCAGGTGGGGCCCTGCTGTCAGTCTCTAGGCCGTTCGCTCATGCGCGCCAGCTCGGTCGCTGACGGGCGAGGCCGGTTCGTCAGTGGCTGCAGGCCGATTCAAATGCGCCAACGCGCCAAAAGCCAGAAGGCGTTTTCCAAACAGCGAAAGCGTATTTCTGGATTTTGGTTGATTTTCAGAAACCGAGTCACTTTAAATGTCCGTAACTTTTGAATTATAGCTCTGAAATTAGTGAAATAAAATTATATATTCATGTAAAATCAAGTTCTTTCAGAATAAGCAAAAATATTTTGAAAACAATCTCTGGGTGATTTTGAAATTCAAATTTGAATAAAAGGCTTAAAGATATACTTTAAACAAAAACTCTGTAAACAAACTTAGAAGTTAATGGAACTAATTTTTCTGGGATCCTCATGTTTCCAGAAGCCCAAATATGTAAAAACATTTAATTTTCATGTATGTTTGAATTACTTTCTAATTAAGTTTTTCTTTCAGTACGCTAATAATTTAAATATGTATAATGGTATGAAGGGTTTATAAAAGAAACAAAACTTTAATTCATGAATAATAGGATGGTAGTAGAATAATTGGTCATGCCAAAATAATTAAGGATTAAACTTGTGGGATCTACCATTAGAAGTATGAAGTAACCCTTGTGCCAAATGCACTCACACATATATATGTATATATATGTGCATAGGAAACTAAATAATTAGGATATAGATTAAATGGTTTCAAACCATGAGCAAACCTAGTATCATAGCTTAATAAGATTTAGTGCAATCAACCCCTTTATCTTATGTTTTAGATTTTGTTAGTTTGGATAATTTTAGCATCTATAATTCGAAGTTATAAATATAAGAATTTATAATTTTAGCCTCTTGAATTCGTAATTCAAGAATTTATAATCTATTAAAGAAACCATATTTGTTCATCCTAAAAGTCTTTAATAAAGTGTTTATGTGATTATCTGAATCATGAAGACCCGAATGTAACCCCTAAACTACCCCTGTTTTCTGCAGTTAGTCTTTATTTTATTTACTGTCTGTTTTCTTTTCGCCCTTACTAAATTTGGGTTCTTACTATATTTCTGTTCGATCGACGTGTAGATTCCGATATCCTCGAAGAAGAAGACGACGCCGTCGTTGATCCAGATCCGGAGCTAGACAGCGAGTTGCAAGGCAAGCACCCCCTTGATCATGTCGAGCCTGATAATTTACCTACATTATGTTGTTTTTGTCTATGTACTATGCATCCGGATAATTCTCCCTAGAAATGCTAATTTGGGTTGGAACTGTAGTTAATCCTGTAAATTATGGTTTACCTCAATTTGTATGAACATTTGAACCTTGTAAACCTTAGTTTGAACTAGACATGCTTAATGTCATTTTGGGTATAACCGCTAGCGTAATATTCCTGCTTAAGCTACTCATCGTATGCTTTCACTCTTTTCAACAATTGTATGATCCTCATTTGGGAAAATGTTGCTGGTACTGAAAGATCGAAAAAGGCGACTAGAGGGGGGTGAATAGGAGCCAAAAAAAAATTTCGAATAAACTCTCCCCCTAAAATTCAAACCACCAAAACCGTAAAGAAACGCCTTTGGTCGGGTATTTCAGTCGGATGAACGATTACTCGGAATAAATAGTGTTCGTGTGAGCAGTACCCTCGACCAAAGATCGGTCGGATGAATGATACTCCCGACCTGAAGTGGTCGGATGAACAGTACTCAGCGAATAGTGCTCGGGTGAACAGTACTTCCACCGGATGAGCAAGACGTCCGACCGCGGAGGTCGGATGAACAGTACTCCCGGCCCGAAGTGGTCGGATGACCAGTACTCCCGACCTGAGTGTTCGGATGAATAGTACTCGGTGTGAATAGTGTTCGGTTGAACATAAAATCAGCACGATCTCAAAAACAGAAATCGATGAAACTTTTGATCGGCCGATCCAAAAACAGTGAAAATTGGTGTGCACCTCCCAAAGGATGTCAGGAACCTATTTCAATCAACAATCGAAGGAATTAATACCAAGGTTCCGTCCTTTTCAGTTTAACAAATGCAACACCAAAAACAGAGTCACGAACACAAACTTCACCCCTAACTTGCTGGTGGGAGTTGATGGTCAGAAATCCTTTGATGACTCTCCACAAATCATAGCAAGTAAGTACACGAAGAAACAACCCTTCAAACAAATAGAAACACTATCTGAAAACTAGGCACAGAAATTGGTTTCTTGCAAAACTGGATAGAAGAGGTTGTAGATTGCCTAGATGATTGGGATATGATCTATAGAAGATTCATCCAAAGAATCTTTCATCCTTGGCAACAAGAACGAAGCCAATCAAGACTAAATAACTGCAAGTCACACGTTTACGCACTTTAAGAACACACAGATTTACAACTTGCAACAAGAACGTAAGGATTGCCTAAAAGATTGAAAGCACCGAATCCAGAGAAGAGTTCATCAATCATGAATTTCAACAAAGACTCAATAGCATGTAGAAGGAGATGAGGCAAATCCAAATTACGTAAAGTAAATTGCAAGTAAGTAAATGCGGAATTAAGATAACAGAATTTAAGTGCGTAATGTAAATACGTAAGAGAAATGAAACAAGAATATAAATGAAGAACATTTCATTTCTGGAAGGGAGGTTTACAAAGCCTCACAACAAAGTGGGCAAAGCTCAAATGAGCAGCAAAACCTCGTAACCTTCACACGGAGGGAGGCTGCCCTACCCTCTATTTATAGTGACTGGATCAATTCCCACCTTTGGATGTCCCTTCAATCCTAAGCTAACATCCAAGAGCCAGGATTTGATCCTTACACTGTCACTCTCAACTACTCACGTACACTTTCCTCACCTGCTCACCCCCAAGGAGACACCCCTCTCCCTGTCTATTCATAGCAGGCTTGGAACACCTACCACCCTTGGATGAGCCTCTAAACCCTAGAGCACTCCATCAAGGGCTGAGATTTTACCCACTCACAAAGCTATGCATGGGCTCACCCGAAACCCAACAACACAACGGGTTTTGCACGCTTTTCAACTCACACTAACTTGACCCGCTACTCTATCTTCCTGACCGCGATCCAACGGTCCTCCTAGATCAGAGTAGCTCTAAGTTAGCATCTCATCCATTCCTTTGTCTTCTCGGCTTGCGCTACTCCACGGCCTCGGTCATCTTTGGCGACACCTTGATCATCCGGACCTCGGCTCTCCCACCTAGTCCCGATCCCCTTCGCCTCACCATGACCTAGCTCCAAAGTCCCGCAACCATCATAGACAAGGAAACCACATCACATAGCAAGGTCCAACAACACATATCCATCTCAACAGAAGATATACACTACGCCGACCAAAGATAACCCGACCACACGTGGTCCGACCATCGGTCTCCATCCCGACCAACCATGGTCCGACCATCGGTCTCCATCCCGACCACTCAAGGTGGACGACCCAACCACTGGGGTCGGACGATCGGTCTCCGTCCGACCACTCAAGTTCGGACGACCCAACCACTGGGGTCGGACGACCGGTCTCTGACCACCACGGCCCGCACCTCTCGGCCTGGACGACCCGACCACTGGGGTCGGACGACCGTCTCCGACCGGCCACGGCCCGGACCTCTGGGTCGGACAACTGGTCTCCGACCAACCAAAGACCTGACCACTCGGGGTCAGACGACTAGTCTCCGACCAGCCAAAGCCCAGACCTCTCAGGTCGGACGACCCGACCACTCGGGGTCGGACGACTGGTCTGCAACACAGCCAAAGCCTCGACCACTCAGGTCGGACGACCCGACCACTCGGGGTCGGACGACTGGTCTGCAACACAGCCAAAGCCCCGACCTCTCAGGTCGGACGACTGGTCTGCAACACAGCCAAAGCCCCGATCACTCAGGTCGGACGACCCGACCACTCGGGGTCGGACGACTGGTCTGCAACACAGCCAAAGCCCCGATCACTCAGGTCGGACGACCCGACCACTCGGGGTTGGACGACTGGTCTCCGACCAGTAACTCAAATTGCTCTAGCTCGAAAAACAATCCAAAACAAACTCAAACTTGAGCACACCTTACTCAAATAAAGTCAAATACTCATCACAAACATAGATGGACCTCCACATGGTCCTTCAGGTACTTTGGTTAAAAACCCAAAATAAAACTATGGTTTGACGCGGGCGATTATTGGCAATAACCGGTGGTGCAAAGGGAGTTGCACGTAGTGTAGGCTGGAGTATTGCCCGTGTCGGATTAAGGACCGAGCAATGGGATGCTATAGATCCAAGAATTTCGTACAACCACGAGGGCTTGTATGGGCGGGTCTTAGCCTATTAAGTTATTTAGATGTGGCTTTGCATCTAAGGAAAGCGGGAGATTGCACAGGCATTCCGGTTTGGTTTGCTTGTAGGGGTTTCTACATACCAATGCAACGGTGTACGCCTTGCCATGGACAGAAATGTGGTGTTGGGTGAGATGAAAATGGATCCACGACTTAGGTGAGTGTTTCTGTTTTCATGGCGAGGGTTAAACGTCCCGGGCTGGTTCAAAGCCACATCTAGATAATGTAACGGCTCTGTATGATCTCCTTGCCGACACACCAAAGGAAGTCTTTATTGCGAGGCGTATTCATGTAAGGTGGACCGTAAGGTCGTTTAACAATTATATTTAATTTGATGAAGTCTTTATTGTGTTATCGTTGATTATGATTGTGATAATCATCTATGTTGAACCTGTGTGCACTAGCGTGATCCTGGACTAGTGCAGAATACACATAGGGTCCGAATTTGCATATTCAGGTCCCGACAGTCAAGTTCTACGACCGAGGTCAATCTGGTAGGAAAATTACATGAACCGATTGAGCCTAAACCCATATGGTGTCCTCTAGTGCTTAGTTGATCACAACGTAGATAGCTTCAAAGGCTAAAGACCCAGGAGATGAGAGAGGCCGAGCAGGAAAAACAAAAGATGAAGAATTCAATGAACTCCGGTCGATTAAAGTAGTTAATAAAGAGTAGGGGAGAAAAGAACAAGTTGAAGAAGCGTTTGATTCAGCCGATGATCTGGATTCACCTATGATTCGAGATAATTCTCCGCCTCTGACGGACATCAATATGGTGTTCACTCTGCCGTCTGAGTTCAAAATAAGCACTGTATCGGCCAAAGAGGTGTTTACTCAATTGTGCTTGGGGGCTTAAGATGCAGTTTTTGAGAAGCTTTAAGATGATCATCGGCATCTAAAGCCATTATATTTAAAGGTCATATCAATGGCAAGTTGATACCAAGGATGCTTGTTGACAGAGGAGCAACTGTCAATATGATGCCATACACCACTTGCAAGAAATTGAGTAAGTCTAACAATGATCTTATTTAAATTAGTATGGTTTTAAATGACTTCATAGGCGATCCCACTCAAGCAAGAGGGGTTATGGTAACAGAGTTAACAGTAGGCAACAAAACATTGCCGATCGCATTTTTCATGGTTGACACCAAGGTTAATTACAGCGTTTTGCTAGGGCGAGATTGGATTCACTCCAACTGCTGTGTACTGTCGACCATGTATCAAATGCAGTGATTAAAGTTGATACATCGGCTCACATCACCATAGTGAGTTCAGACGCAAATTGGCAACATGAAGAGTGCAATCCGGTAAAGCTCTAGGCGATTGCGATTTCATTTGCATCAACAAAACAGGGCTTATTTCGATCAATATGAGGCCAAACACGCTTGATCGGACAAATAAAATTTTGCATTGATGGAGTCCAAATCGGCAATAAAAACTTTATAGGATAAAATACGAAGTTATAAGTAGACAACGGATACTCAAATATTTTATAGTCACAAAATTTTTTTTGCTGCAAAGAATATAGCCACAAACCCATAACTATGTCCGTGAAACAAAATGCATTTTCGGAAAGAGAAATTCTATCGATCGATTGATCGTGTTAAGGAACCTCACTATCGAATAGTCCGGGGTTCCCGAACAGATCTGAATTGGAGAACAGAAAGAGAGAGAGACACGTGTTTAGGGAGAGCAACAGCGGAATTCTTTTATTGCTAATGATTGCTTGTACATAGGGGGGACCCCCCTCCTCCTTTTATAGCGCTCACCAAGGGTTTCGGCTAAGGGGCCAACGTGGGCTTTCCATGGGCCACGAGGGTTTCCCAACACTCCCCCTTGGGCCCTTTGCCGCGAGATGCATATGCCTCATTAAAACTCGGAAAAACCCGATGGGAAAAATACTTGGAGAAAGAGTACATAGCATACGCTTACTACGTTGCACGAATTGCCTCGTTAAAACCTTATGCAAGAAAACTTCATGAAAAACTTGCTAAGGAAAAAGAGTACAATTCTCCCAACTTCCATTGCTAATCTTCGAGATTTATGTTGGGTATTCATAATTCATCTTCGAGATTTATGTGTGAGTATGTGAAATATCTCCCCCTGAAATCTGCACTTCTCTAAGTCTCATCATCCCAATTCCTTTCACGCACCTTTCAAAGGTAGATGCTGGGAGTGATTTAGTGAACAAATCTGCAAGATTTTCACATGACTTAGTATGCAATATCTTGATCTCGTTCATCTTATGCAATTCGTGAGCATAGAAGAACTTTGGGTTGATATGCTTCGTGAGATTGCTCTTCACATAACCCATCTGTGCTTGGGCAACACAAGCTGCATTATCTTCATAAATGATTGTGGGAGTTTGCACAATGTTCAAGCCACACGACTTCTGGATGTGGTGAACCATTCTTCGGAGCCATGCACATTCACGAGATGCTTCATACAAAGCGATGATTTCCGAGTGGTTTGTCGACATCGAGACAAGAGTCTGCTTAGACGACTTCCAAGAAATTGTTGTTCCTCCACATAGGAAAACATAGCCAGTTTGGGACTTGCCAGTATGCGGGTCTGATAAGTACCCAGCATCGGCGTACCAACCAAATTCAATTCATTGTTTCTTCTGAAAAACAAACCAAGATCTTTGCTTCCTTGGAGGTAACGGAAGATATCCTTGATCCCTTTCCAATGCCTTTTGGTGGGTTCTGCACTGTACCGGGCTAGCAAATTTACGGCGAATGCAATGTCCGGCCTAGTGCTGTTTGCAAGGTACATGAGCGCTCCAACTGCACTCAGATATGGGAATTCTGCTCCCAGGACTTCCTCCCCCTCTTCTCTAGGTCTGTATGGGTCTAGGTCTGCTTGGAGTGACCTTCCGACCATTGGAGTCTTCGCAGGATATGCTTTTTCAAATCCAAACCTTTCCAACACTTTCTGCGTGTAGGTTGATTGGTGTACCAAGGTTCCTCCTTGGACATGCTCAAGCTGCAAACCTAAACAAAACTTGGTTTTACCCAAATCGTTCATTTCAAACTCAGACTTCAAGTATGAGCATGCTTCTTCAATTTCTTCATCCGTCCCAATGATGTTCAAGTCATCTACATAGACGGAGATTATACGAGAATCCATTCGGGATCATTGATAAACACACATGGACAATCTTCGCTTGTTTGTGTAGCCTTTCTTGCAGAGAAAGTCACTCAGCGATTGTACCACATTCTTCCCGAATGCTTCACCCATACAGTGATTTCTCCAATTTCACACTGCATGTGTTTCTATTTGCTCCGTCTTGGTTGGGATAGGAATTCCTTCCGGTACTTTCATGTATATCTCCGAATCCAAGTTTCCATACAAATATGCTGTGACAACATCCATTAGCTTCATTCTCAACTTCAAGTTGACTGCCATTGAGATCAAATATCTAAAGGTAATTCCTCCCATGACCGGAGAATAGGTTTCTTCATAATCAACTCCAGGACGTTGAGTGAAACCTTGAGCTACAAGTCTTGCCTTGTACCTTACGACTTCGTTGTTTTCATTCCTCTTCCGAACAAAGACCCATTTATGACCTACAGGGTTTATATGAGGAGGTGTACGGCATACGGGCCCAAACACCTCTCTCTTGTTCAGAGAGACTAACTCTGCAGTGATTGTCTTTTTCTATTCTTCCCAATCTAGCCTTTTCTTGCACTCTGCGAGAGATGCAGGCTCGGGATCATGATCAATGATCGAGGCAATCTTCTTTGCGAAGTATGCATCAATGTTGGCTGTTGCTCTATTCAGGGATTCTCCTGTTATTACAAAGTTTATGGCCATTTCTTCATGGGGTGCTTCATGCACTTCTACTTGCTCTTCTCTGCTATTTCCTGTCGCAGGAGCAAGTTCCTTTAGCTTTTCATCGCCTATGTGTGCGCACACATTATTTCCGCGCTTCTGCAGTGGAAGGTTCAAGTCCGAATTGCCTTTCTGTTGGCTTCTTTCCAGTGCCAGGTCTCAACTGGCTCCCCTTCTTTCCTTGGGGCATTTTCGTGATTGGTTGTGGTAAGTCCTCTCGCCCAGTTTTCTCCAAACGTCTCCGGGTACTTTAGGTTTGAGGAGCAAGGTTTCCTGTTCTTTTTCTTTGAGGCCTCTAAACAGGCTGAGGGATACCTTATATTTTCTTTAGTATTTCCACCCTCTCTGGTGCATTCCTTGCGGGTACATGCGACTTAACCACGCCCTTCAGATCACAAAAATTATCAGGCAGTTCATTTGCTAAATTCTGCAAATCAATTATCTTCTGGACTTCTTGATTTGCTTCATTAGTGCGGGGGTCATGTGCGGGGATCCCAGTGGAATGCCATATGATTTCCCGGCATTTTTCATCCAAAGGTTGATTTCTTCCCCCTAATGACGGGAAACGATCCTCGTCAAAGATGCAATCGAATCGAATCAGATGCAAGTCTCGATCATGGGTTCCAAATACCGATTATGGATGCACTCTCATAACCAACGATATTCCGGACTTGTGGAGAGGGCCCATTGCGGTCACGAGGGGTGGTATAGGTACATTACCATACACCCAAATTTTCTAAGATGGGAGATCTTCGGATGATCCGTGCACAAGCGAATAGGAGAATGGATGTTGTAGGCCGGCGATGCAAATTGATAAGAGCTGCTGCGTGCAGATGCGTGTCCCCAACAAGTGTTGGGCAAGTTACAACTCGCAAAGCGGTCCGGCAATGAACTTAATCCTCTTTATTAGTGCTTCGCTAGCCCATTCTCGCATATGGACGTGCGATGCGGAGTGCTCAATCGCTATCCTCTTGCGGTGCAATAATCATCAAATGCCTTTGAAGTAAATTCTCCGGCATTATCCATTCTGATGGACTTCACGCGATGATCAGGGAAAGCATTCTTATTTCTTATGATCTGCGAGATCAGCTTTGCAAAAGCGTGGTTTCTTGTTGACAATAAGCATACATTCGACCATTTCGAGGAAGCATCGATGAGCACCATAAAATATCGAAACGGCCCTGACAGGGGCTGAATCGGACCGCAAATATCCCCCTGGATGCGTTCCAGGAATGCAGGGATTTCACTTTGCACTTTCATGACAGAGGGTCTAGTTATTAATTTCCCGGTGGCACATGCAGGGCACACAAAATCTTCATGATTCGGGAAATTTTTAACGTTAATGCCATGACCTTGTGAGTTGTTCACTATATTTCTCATCATTCTAAGACCAGGATGACCTAATCTACCATGCCATAAAGAAAATAATTCAGAGCTTCTAAAAACAGTCTTCAAGGAAGTATACACTTCGGGTGCATGAATATTCGTGTAGTACAACCCAGATTCATATGAGGGACATTTTTCTAATACCATTTTTTCACATACCGCGTGCTTCACAATGCACAAGTATTCTTTGCCATTTTCTTCATTGGTTTCTACGTGAAAACCATTGGCGCGGATGTCTTTAAAGCTTAAGAGAGTATGCGTTGATTTAGGGTACAAAAGGGCTTCTTCAATTACCAAAGTTGTACCCATAGGTAATATAATAGTGGCTTTTCCTGAGCCGATTACATATGAGTCGCTTCATGCGATCGTAGTAATCTTTCCAGCGTTCTTCGTGATCGACTGGAAGTATTTAGACTCTCTTAAGATGGTATTTGTTGTGCCACTATCAACAATGCATATCTCTTCCATTTGGGCGCTACACGATTTCTAGATAAAAGAAATATAATTCTAATCAGATAGAGGCAAATAATCCAAATATTGCTTGCAAATTTGAAGAATATTGGGATAAAGAATAAATTGCGTATTTATTCATGAAAGAAGTATGCTCTTCTAGAGCTTACAATTCATTATTCAAAGAAAAGTGCTAACAACCAGAATCTAAAGAAAACGCATTAAACAGAATCTGTAAAATATGCATTAATTTCTGCTTCTATGTCATCGGCAGAAGTTTTCTCTTCATTTGCCATAATAATGGCTGCAGCATCGATGTCCAGGCTATTATGTGAGGATAAGGCAAGTGGGGTATCTACATCCATGACATCATCATCACCGATGTTGGCGAAGTGTGCTTCTGCAGGGGCGTTTTCTTTTGCTTTTCTCTTAGCCTGATATGCGTTGATCACTTCTTTGGATTCCCGACATATCTTCGACCAATGTCCCCAAGTGCCACACTTGAAGCACGTTTGGTTCTGCTGTCCATACGGCTTGGCGTGCGCCTTTTCTTTGTCATCCCTCTTCACAGGGGCTTTGGACTTTCCTTTGGCCTGTGGCCTCTCTTTTCCACCCTGCTTGCCCTTCTTTCTATGAATGGGCTTTCTCACCTTGTAGCTATTGGCATTGACTTCTGTGCCAGTGCCTTATCCAGGTGGCTGCGAGACATTGTTCTTACGTAGAACATCGTCTTGCGATTCCGCAACTTGCATTACATCAATCAGTTCGCTATACTCCTTGTATGCGTCCTGATGATAGCTGCGTGCACTCTGGATAGCATTAGGGTGGAAGGTACGGAGAGTTTTCTCAATCTTCTCTTCATCAGTGATCTTCTTGCCACATAGAGAGAGATTGGTACAAATTCGCAAGGCGTAATTGTACTCGCCATCGCTTTATAGTCTGCAAATCTCAGGCGCACCCAATCTTGCTGTGCTTGGGGCAAGATGGTGTACTTGAGTTTTTTGAACCGCTTCTGAAGTGCAGTCCAAAGCTCATGTGCACTCTCCTCAGCCATATATTCTTTCTTCAAAGTGGCTGAGAGGTGGTGCCTGAGAAAATGCAGAGCTTGATCGTTCTGCGCAGCGGTAGGTTTTGCGTCCTGCGAGGACCCTAGACCAATCGCGGCGCGGAGCTTCTTGCCCCCAAGAACGATCTTTACGTCCGATGCTCAAGTAAGATAGTTCTGACCGTGCGGGGCCAGTTCTTCAAACTCACGATTCACAATACCAGACATCTGCATGATTTCAAAATTCTGGTTTAGTTTACTGCGTGTAATCTGATAGAAAATGGTTGCAAAAACATAAAGTGCAGAAAAAATAAATTCATATGAATTTTCAATATGCTAAACAAAGCAACGAATTCAAAATTCATAAAGAATATTCATAAAACAGAGAAATAAAGCTAGAAAAATTAAAAACAGAGCCAAATAAATCTTCTTGATTTTCTGGCAATTTTTTCAAAATTTTCTGCAATTTTTCTCTTTTTTTTTCTTCTTCTTTTTCTTTTCTTTCTTTTTCTTTCTTCTTTTGTTTGCTTCAGGCCGAACCGGCCATTTGGGCCGCTGCTTGGGCCGCCTGGCCTGCCTGGCCAATCGGCCTGCTTGGCCCACTCCCGTGCCCAACACAGCGTGCGGCTAGGGTTTCCCCTAGCCGCTGCCACTTTTCTTCTCGCCTTTCTTCCACGCGTGCGCCTCTGCCGCTTCATTCACTCGTGCGACACGGTTTGAGAAGGCTTAGCCGAGGTGGCTGGGCAGCGGCCCTTCGGGCGACGATGCGCGTGGTCGGAGCGAGCAATGGCGCTGAGCCGTCTTGGCGGCGTAGGCGGGCCCGGGGCGGGCGGCGGCGCGGCGCGCGCGTCGGTCTTGCGAGGCGGCGCGACGGCGACGCAATGGAGGCCGAGCCGGGCGACCGAGGAGGTTGCCCGCTGGTTGCCAAGGCGGTAGAGGCTTCGTGGCGCCGGGTCGGGCGGCAACGTCTCGCTCTCGGGCGGCGTGGCGCGCGAGCCGCTAAGGTGCCGGCGTGGTGAGCGCCACGGCGCCGCCTCGCCAGGGAGGAGCGACGAGGCGCCGTTAGCTTGGCGCGACGCGCTTCCGGCGTGCGTGTCGGTGTCGTCTGATCGCGGCTAAGCGCGTTGACGCGCCGAGCGACGCCAAGCGGCCGTGCTCAACCGGCGGGGCCCAGACGCCGATGCGCTTCGTCGCGGTGGATGCGAAACCGCGACGGCGGCCGCGAGGCCGGGCTGGTCGCGCCGACGCGAGCGACGCGGCGAGGCGACGCAAGGCTGCGAGGATGAGCTTCGTGCTCGGCGGGACTTGACCGGTGGCGGCGCAGCGGCGTCGCGCGACGCACGAGCCGAGGTGCACCGTCCGGGAACGGCGGCGGCGGCGTACGCCGCGAGCGCAAACCGAGATGATGTATTTCCTTTTTACGAGATGACGATATATCTTTATTGCGATCAGAGCCGTGCCACGTGACGCAAACACAAAACAGATACGAACGGTAGATGCATGCATAGGATCAACAGCGATTAGATACAATCACCGATTCTCACCTCTTCTCACCTTTTCAATCTGTTCACCGGAAGAGCTTCGTGCTGATAACATGTTAAGGAACCTCGCTATCGAATAGTCCGGGGTTCCCGAACAGATCTGAATTGGAGAACAGAAAAAGAGAGACACGTGTTTAGGGAGAGCAACAGTGGAATTCTTTTATTGCTAATGATTGCTTGTACATAGGGGAGGACCCCCTCCTCCTTTTATAAGCCACCTGCGGTTTTGCCAAGGCCAATGTGAATTTTTTATGGGCTACGAGGGTTTCCCAACAGATCGATCCCAAATCAATAATCTATGGTACTCCACGCTGTCCCGGTGTGTCCAAAGGCATGCATTGCTGTGGCCGGCTTATTTCATACGTGACGCCAGCTTTCGATCTGCCGGATCTACACGTACTGATAGTGATACACAACAAGCCGGTCAACAGGTGTAACCGTCAGCCGTGATGCCATGGAGCAACAGCTCGATCGACTATAAATTAATCTGCTGCGTGCCTGCCTCTTCACAATTCCAAGATTCTTCTCCTACTAGCTAAGCTCCACGTTGAAGACGCCAATCACGAAGCAGATCAGCACATAGATTCGGAAGAACACCTGGTTGTTTTCATGGCCGGCGGCAAGGGCGAGGTGACGTGCGTCGACTTCTGGGCCAACGGGTTTGGCATGCGGGTGCGGATCGCGTTGCGCGAGATGCGGGTCGGGTTCCACCACGTCGAGGAGGACCTCCGCGTCCGGGAGCGGAGCCAGCTGGTTCTAGAGATGAACCCGGTCCACCGCTCGATCCCCATCCTCATCCATCGCGGCCGTCCGATCTGCAACTCGATCAACATCCTCGAGTACATCGACGAGGTCTGGGGCTCCCGCCAAACCGGAGCGGGCGGCACCTGTTTGCTCCCGTCCGACCCGCAAGATAGGGCCCGCGCCCGGTTCTGGGCTGACTTCGTTGACCACAAGGTCCTTGATTTCCTTTCGCATGGTTTTCTTCCGCAAAATTGAGTATTCAAGATGAAAATTGGGTATTAACATTTCTTATGAACTTATAATTTAACTAGGTGTTTAGCACTCAGACGAGGTTTCTGAAGGGCAAAGGCGAGGAGAAGGAGGCCGCGAAAGAGGAGCTGATCAATCACCTCAAAACCCTCGAGGGGGTGCTCGGGGACCGGAGCTTCTTCTCCGGCGACGAGTTTGGGTTCCTTGACGTCGTCCTCATCCCGTTCTCGAGCATGTTCCGCGGGTACGAGCGGCACGGAGGTTTTGATCTCCAGGTGGAGTGCCCCAGGTTGATGCGGTGGGTGGAGAGGTGCAAGGAGAGGGAGAGCGTGAGGAGCGTTCTTCCGGACGACGACGAGATGTACGAGCTGCACAAGGAGTGGTACAACATAGAGTGAAGAACGATGGGATGATCTATGCAAGCAACTTAGATTAATAATTATTAGCTTCGTGTTGTTGAGTGCTACTCGTACATCTTTACTTTCGTGCTGTATATTTGGTTTTGTTAGTTTTTCGTTCACGACATTTATTAGCTCTCTGTACTGTACTAATATTGCAGTGGAATCTCATTCCATTAGACCAAGATTAATAATTATACTCTAAGTCATACGAATAGTAAAGCCTATGCATAAGTATATATTAATTTACAGTTTTAACCATTCTTAGGAGGTACCATCAAATTACTTTTAAATTTTTGTACCTCTTATTATTTTTACCCTTTAAAATTTTTATACTTCTAGTCCGAAGGATGGTAAAAAGTCTCATATTAATTTGCATAGCATTTGCTATTCTGGACTTTTTTCTTTTGACAAAGCTACGTGAAGATGCATGCACTACCTTGAAAAAGGCCATCAGTGGTGGTTCATAACTGCCATCAGTAGCGGTTTTTGAACCGTCACAGATTTAGTGCAACTGATAATCGAGGATTATCAGTGGCGGTTCTAGAACCGCCACGATAACACTATCTATGGCGGTTTTGGCTAGAACAACCATCGATATTCGGTATTAGTGGCGGTTCGAGCCAAAAACCGCCATCGATAATACAATTATCAGTGGCGGTTGTTGGATAGAACCGCCACTAATACTTGGCGGTTCTAGACCAAAAACCGCCACTGATAATACGACTATTAGTGGCGGTTTTGGCTAGAATCGCCATCGATACAACTATCGCTGGCGGTTGTATATAAAACCGCCATCGATAGACTAATATCGATGACGGTTTTTGATAGAACCGTCACAGATATTACTTCGAGAGCGTTTTGGGCTAAAACCGCCACGATAATCCCACACACGAAAATAAAAAGCGGCATTTACGCTAGCCTCGAGCGGCGCTAGCCATGCCTCTTCATTATGTACACAGCAGTAGGAATACATTGAATTATTGAAATTTGAGTATACATATTAGTACCTATTGTTTGTTATAGACTAACCAATATAATCCAAAATAACATGTATTGCTAATTGCCGATACAAACCATCTAGGAAAGAAAGGAGAAAAAAAGAGTCGCTTACCTCTAGTCGCATAGTGCAAAGCTCATAAATGATATGGATAACACAGAGCAGTGAAGTTTGCAGGAAGAGACACAAATTTCTAGAAATACAAAAATGAAGAATCTAGGAGATAGTACATGGTAGTAGTTAAAGTGATCAAGAATCCAATATCATCAGACTCAAGAAAGACAGAGGCATGAGCTAAATACGAAAATTCCATACCTCCGTAGCAAAGAAGGTTCTTTTTTGAGAGTTCCTTTACTGCACCACTTTGGTGACATGGTTTGCCATTGTTTCATACATCATAAACTGAATTGATGGTTTACATACATAACAATTTACACGGTTCAACCTATGGAACTACATATATAGCCATTAAATTTTGGTTCTGATGTTCTGTAAAATAAACAACCAAGCATGATTACTGTCACAACAAGTCCTTTTCAGAATCCTCCTATGCCTGCCAAGCTTGCAATTCTTGTACACAAATTTCATGTAGCAGTGAGGACCTATGCACATGCGTATATGGATTGCCATGTCAAAGATATTGTATTTAAGTAAGTGAACCGATCTAGTCCTTTTTTTATTTATTAAAAAACAGACCTATAAAAAGCACATAATATTTGGTTGTAGCCCACTGATTTGTAATATAAGTATGGCTTATTTGCACATAATATCGCAGACATGATATACATAAACCAACTAACAATTATAAATCTACACTCATGTATAAGATTGAGTTGTCTTATTTGCCTCTAAAAACAATTTTACATATGTAACCAAACGCAGTTTTGGAACCACAATACAAACATAGCAAACTTTGAAACGTGAGGATTGCGAACATCCTAGAAGATCAAAGCATCCAAGTAGCTTACTAAAAATATGAAATAAGAGATCGTTCATCTTATATGCACAACATACCCACACACTAACCTATGCCCTACATGGTATGCCCATACCTATGATTTTTATATAATTAAGAAGATAACCTATAAGAAGATGCATTTTGATTACTTGTACCATGCTATTCCATTAGCTCCATTACTTGTACCATGCTATTCCATTAGCTTCGGCCGAGATCGATTGCGTACATACTTCTTTAGGATACCCATGTACCTTTCGAACGGGTACATCTGATGCAGGAATACGGGGCCACATACATTTATCTCGTTCACAAGGTGAACAATGAGATGAACCATTATATCGAAAAATGATGGAGGGAAATACATCTCTAGCGGCATAGTGTCCGGACCACATCATTCTGCGATTCTCGAAAGTCCGATGGGATCGATGACCTTCTCGTGAAATCGTGTTGAAGAAGAAACACAACCTCATGATTGCCTCTCGGACCTTTTCGTGCAAAATACCTCTAATTGCAATAGGAAGCATTTGTGTCATCATCACATGACAATCATGAGACTTCATGCCGCTTAACTTCAAATCTTTCATCGAGACCGGTTTCTTGATGCTTATGAGTAACCGACGGAACTTTCACACCATGCAAGCATTTGCAAAGGTCTGTTCTCTCTTTCTTCGAAAGAGTGTAGCAAGCTGGGGGAAGGTAAAGTCGCCCTTTCCCGGTGTCTTGAGGATGTAGCTCAGCTCTGATTTTCATATCTTCCAGGTCCCTTCATGCCTTCAGTCCGTCCTTAGTTTTGATAGGAATGTTCAGCAAAAGACCAATCAAGCTATCACATACATTTTTCTCTACGTGCATGACGTCTATGCAGTGTCGAACTTCTAAGTCATTCGAATAGGGCAAGTTCCAAAATATCGATCTCTTCTTCCATGTGGTCTTCTCAGTACGAGACCTCGATGTATTATTACTATCTCCCTTTCCAAGTACGACATTAATATCCTTAACCATATCATATACCTCTTCCCCACGACGAGGCCTTGGGGCTATACCATCCTCTTTTGTCCCGTCGAATTGTTTTTTCATATTGCGGTAGGGGTGATTCCTGCGAAGGAACCTACGGTGATGCATGTACACGGTTTTCCTCGAGTTATTGAGCCACACACTAGCGGTTTCATCCATGCACCGGGGCATGCTTTGGCCCCTTTACAAGACGACCGGATAGGTTACCAAGGGTAGGGAAATCATTGATGGTGCAAAACAACAATGCCCGTGAGGATGAAGTACTCTCGCTTGTACTCATCCCATACCGTACACCTTCGCTCCACAAGATCGCAAGATCTTCCACCAATGGTTGTAGGTATACATCAATATCATTGCCAGTTGTCTCGGCCCTTGGATAAGCAAATGACATCATAATGTACTTTCATTTCATACACAACCAAGGAGGAAGGTTGTAGATACAGAGAGTTACTGGGCCAAGTGCTATGAATACTACTCATGTTACCGAAAGGATTCATTCCATCCGTACTCAACCCAAACCTTACATTCCTCGGTTCATTCCGAAGTCCATCCTAAAGAGCCTATCGATGGTTCTCCACCGCGTAATCAGCAGGTGTCTCGACTTTCCATCCTTTTACGCTCTTCGAGTGCCATCGCATCGATTGGGCATGCTTTCGCTTCCAAATAAACGCTTCAACCGAGGTATTACCAGTAAATACCACACCACTTTAGCGGAGCTCCTTTCTTCACCACGGTGCCCTCGCTGTCATGGCCTTTACGCTTGTATCGCGATGATTTGCACACCGGACATACATGCATGTATGTATACTCTTTGCGATAGAGTATACAATCGTTTGGACATGCATGTATTCTTTCTACTTTCAATCCCAATGGACATACAACCTTCTTAGCTAAATAAGTGGTTATCGGCAATACGTTTCCATCTGGAAGCATGTCCGCTAAGAGATGTAATAGCGCCGTGAAACTTTTATCGGACCAACCATTGCTTGCCTTCAATTATAGAAGAGAAAGCACGGTGTGCAACTTTGTGTACTCCTCCTTGCAACCCGGGAACAAAGGTGTGTCCGAGTCGTCCAACAAACCCTTGAATTGTTTAAACTCTCTCTGACTAGTGTAGTTCCCTTCTGCATCGCGCAACATCTGAGCAAGATTATTATCGCCATCAATGTCCAACCTATCCTCATCGATCCATAATCGATGTCACCGCCATAATGCCTTCTCCATCATCCAATACGTTATCACCTTCATGTATGTTTTCCTCTTCACCGTGACTTGTCCAACGTGTATAGCCAAGTACAAAACCTCCTCGAATCAAGTGCAAGTGGATGTGCTCTTTGTCTGAAAACATTTTCTCATTCTTGCAATCAATGCATGGACAATGTATGTACTCGCCTTCTTGTGCAACTTGTTCTCTCACCGCTCTTAGAAAAGCAGATACCCCATCGATGTAATCTCGGCTGTAACGGTTCGCATTGTACATCCATCTCCGGTCCATCTAAAATTAATTAACATATAAAAATTGATTAAAAACTAATCTAACTACTTATCATCTAAATGAGCTAGATAATAAATTCTATCATCTAAAAATGATGAGCATCCACCTACCAAATTAGCTAAAATTTCATGTATATTAATATCCAATAATCTTAATTAAATAAATTTAATATATGTCCGCACTAATGGAACCAAATTAATAGTAATTAAAAACTAATCAATACTTTTCCGTAAAGAAGCTAGATAATAAATTCATCATCTAAAAATGATGAGGACCCACCTACCAAATTAACTAAAATTTCATTTATATTAATACCCAATAATCAATTAAATAAATTTATTATATGCAAGATGTATATGTCCGTACACTAATGGAACCAAATTAATAGTAATTAAAAAACTAATCTAATTACTTATCATCTAAAGGAGCTAGATAATAAATTCATATATATGCAAGATGTATATGTCCGTACACTAATAGAACCCAATTAATAGTAATTAAAAAACCAATCTAATTACTTATCATCTAAAGGAGCTAGATAATAAATTCATCATGTATCAAATTAACTTAAAATGCAATTAATATTAAATATATGCTTAATCATAGTTCATCATCTATAAAAGGAACACAACATCATCTAATGAACCTAGCTAGGAAATAAATTCATCAACTACAAAATGGTAGCTAAATAAAAATAAACAAAATCTAAACTTTTCATCTCATCTACATATAAACACTAATTAAACTTGGTTTAAAAATTAAATTGCAACAAGATTAACACAAATCAAGAGAGGAGAAAAAATAACTCACCAAGGAACAACTAGAGGAAGTACAAGCACAAGAATTGGAGAAAACAAAATCTGAAATTTAGAAGTTTTGGTTTGCTCTTGGGAGGAAGAAGACCAAGGTCTTTGCATCGACCACCTATTTATAGGCAATATTATCGATGGCGGTTTTTAAATAGAGCGCCATCGATAACATATCCGTGGCGTTCTATCCTCGAACCGCCATCGATAATTCATTATCGATGGCGCTCGAGGATAGAACCGCCACGATAATCAATAGAATCGATGGCGGTTGGAGAATAGCACCGCCATCGATAACTAGTTATCGCGACGGTTCTAGCCTCCAACCGCCATCGATATGTATTTAGTTATCGCGGGCGATTCTATCCTCGAATCGCCACTGATAATGAATTATCAGTGGCGGTTCGAGGATAGAACCGCCACTGATATTTTTCCCGCCATTTTTGAAATAAAACCGCTACTGATAATTATCTTTGTGGCGATTCGAAAAAAACCGCCACAAATAGACCGTCACCTATTGCAGGTTTTGGCGTAGTGATGGCCTGTGCCTCACTCCAGTCTTAAACAAGAAGCAGATTCAAAGTTTTTGCACTGCAAAAAGTCCAAATATAAGGGTGCGTTTGGTTGTCTGGATGAGGTTGGATGGGATGTGACCATCCAGTCTGGATGGGATGAAACCATCCGGGTAGTTGTTTGGTTGGGTGGATAGGGATAAACCAATTTTTTGTTTGGTTGGATGGATAAGATGTAGATAGGATGAGTTAATTTATTGTTTGGTTGGATTGATAAGGATGGATGGGCTAATTGTAATAGAGGTTTCGAATTTCGGTTTAAAATTTTAGGATAAAATTTCACTAAAATTTGAATTTTTGGAGAAAATTTGACCAAATTTGAATTTTTGGAGAAAATTTGAACTTCTAGACAAATTTTTACCGAAATTTGAATTATCGGACAAATTTTGAATTTTTTTACAAAATTTGAATTTTCAAATAAAATTTGACTAAAATTTGAATTTGACTGAGTACACTTTGACGAAATTTGAATTTGATCGAGTACACCTCTTCATACAACAAACTGTATGAGCTCGTACGGCTTTTTTTCTGGGATGACTCTGTCCAGCATCTTGAAGGAATATTCAAAAAACTGGATATCCATATCCCATCCATCCACCCAACCAAACAATTAGATAGCTCTAAATCCAGAGATGACCATATTCTATCCACCTTCATCCACCTAATCAAACGCCACCTAAGCGTACCAGTTGAGCAAAAGATAAAGAAAATGGAAACAACCCAACTTGGGCTCTTGGGACGCTCGTTTGGCCCGGCCCCACCACGCAGTAGCCTGAGCAGGCCGTTCCAAGCCTGGGCTTCCCGGCCTCTGCTGCCTCGATTCAGTCCGCTCAATCTGATTCTGGACCTGGTGTGTTCGCGCTCCGTCAGGTACTGAATAAATTCAGGATTTATCCATCGACTTTCGCTATAGAATGTAGTATGTGTTTCGGTAGGATGCACACCAATGTGCGTTGTGTAGAGAGCGTCCTCCTTTGTAATTAAAAAAAAACTTCCATCGGGTGGATCCTGGAAGCACGCCGCGGTCGGCGAACGCTGTACTGAGCTTCTTTTGCAGTAAAAGATAAAACATGCGTGAGCTGCACAGCAAGTGTACAGCATAAAGCGAGATATTGGTGTGATAAGCTCTTAAGTTTTTCTAATGATATATCATTCTTTTGCTGCCAGAGGGAGTCTGAAACTCTGAATGTCAGATCTCGACCACTCCAGCATTCATAAGCAGTTGAGCATACTCAATTCTCCAATTTCATCTGAAGCCAGAACCAGCTACCCCAAGCCCAGGAAACACATTGATCAAAACCAAACATCACTTTATTAATAACATCATGCTTGATCACTCCGACGGGCAACAAGAACCAGACGACGAGAAAAGCTTGACTGATGCCATACAAAAGCACAATTCCGTAACAATTTTATTGCTGAGGCATGCAAGAGGCAACGCAGAGCAACCCCAACACCCACCCAGGACTCTCGAGCCTTCGTAACAAACTACCACAAAACCAAACAACAATCAGATAACACCAACTGCATGCTGCAACCAGTTAATCCAATATGTCTCTACTTGGCTCCAAACTTCTCCTTGAGGAACAGGACGAACTCATACACCTTGTCGGGGTCGGTGAGCGCCTTGACGACGCTCTCGCGCTCCCTGCAGCGCTTGGCCCAGACCACGATCCTGGGGCAGTGCTCCTCCACGCTGAAGTCGCCGCACTTCTCGTAGGCATGGAACCAGGAAGTGAAGGGAACAAAGGCGATGTCAACAAAGCCGAATGTGCTGCCCCCAAAGTACTCCTTGTCGCCGAGCTCGGCCTCTAGGGTCCTGAGTACCTCGATCATGTCCTTCTTAGCTTGCTCCTGGGCCTCCCCCTTGAGCTTCCACAGGCGAGTCTGGCAGTCGTACATCTGAAACATAACAAGACCAAACAATTTGACATTTTGAGTGTCAGTAATATGCCCTTGTGCTAAGCTAATAGTCTCATTAATTTCATGAGGAGTTGCTGTTTGTGAAAACAAAAGGACAATCGAACATATTAGGAACATTGTATTTCATTAATTCTAAATTAAATATACAAATACATGCTCCCATAGGTGTTCATCTTCTTGTCTTCTGTGTCTACACTCAAAGGAGTATGTGACTGGAGATTGCACAGTTCGCCGATTCTCAGCATCTTTGCGTGGCGTCCTGTTAATTACATCTACAGGACAAGCCTACAGAATACTTCCGATTAAGCTACGCCGTGGTCGTCTTTGATTTTATGTTGCTCGTCCATATGCATGTGCTGTGTTGATGTAGATGTAGGTGGTGAGGATGAGGATGTGATGTGGGTGACTTTGTTTCGCCGATGTCCGGTCATAGACAGTACGCCTTCATTATGAAAGACCGTGTTGAGGTCTACCCATGTTTGTGATGAGTAATTGGCTATATTCACAAGTTTGAGTTTGATTTGACCAGTTTGTAAACTGATTGGGACCGGTTGTGAACTGGTCGGGACAATTTGTAAATTGATCGGGATTGGTTGTGAACTGGTCGGGACAGTTTGTAAACTAGTCGGGACAAATTGTGTATCATTCTAGCTATGTGTTGATTTGATTGCATATGTTGTTGGACATTGCTATGTGATGTGTTTTCCTTATCTATAATGGTTGCGGGACTTCAGAGCTAGGTCGTGGTGAGGCAGAGGAGATTGGAACTAGGCTGGGAGAGCTGAGGTCCAGACGGTCAAGATGTCACCAAAAATGACTGAGGCTAGGGAGTAGCTGCAAACCGAGAAGACAAGTGGATGGTGCAGATGCTAATTTAAACTCTACTCTGGCAAAGGAGGATCGTTGGATCGCAGGTTTGCGGGTGGAGTAGTGGTTAAGTTGGTGGTGCCCTGAGAGGTGTGTGTCAAAACCCGTTATGACATTGAGTTGCGGGTTAGCCCATCTATAAGTGAGAAAGTGGGTCTCAGCTCTTGATGAGGCTTCTTGAGGGTCAAGTTGTCATCTAAGGGTAGAGGTTGCTCCCAGTGTGCTATAAATAGAGGAGGAGAGGGATGTCTCTTCCTTAAAGGTTCTAGTGCTCCTTTGGGCCTACTTTGCTGTGAGGCTTTGTAAACCATCCTTTTATGAAATAAAAGTTTCATTTCCCTATTCTGAATTTACTTTCAGCATTTACATTATACCTTAAATTCAGCATTTAAATTCTTGAAATTTACTTTCTGCACGTTTGGATTTGCCTCCCCTCCTTCTAAGTACTTTTGGATCTTGTGCCAACGATGAAAGATTGCTGGATGAATCTTCTATAGATCATATCCCAATCATCTAGGCAATCTACAACCTCTTCTTTTCAGTTTCTGCAAGAAACTGATCTTTGTACTTGGTAGAAGAAAGATCCTTGTAGATCGTATTCTTGTTTGTTTGAAGGGTTGTTCTTTGGTGTTCTTACTTGCTGTGATATGTGAGACGTCATCTAAGATCATCCTGATCATCTGTGTTCTTGACCCGGTTTTGGTGCAGATTTCTTTAAACTGGAAAAAGGACAAAACTTTGACATCAATCCTTGCGATTGAAGGTTGGAATAGGTTCCTGACATCTATTGGAAGGTGCACACAAAGTTTCACAGGCATTGGATCAGCCGATCAAAAGCTACATTGTTTTTTGTTTTAAGATTGCGCTGATTTTACTATTCACCCAAACACTGTTCATCCGACAATGTAGCTGACTAGTTCGCAGTACTATTCCTCCGACCAGATTGGTATTTACTATTCATCCGACCAGTGCAGTTTTCTTTGTTTATCTAAACACTATTCTTCCGACCTCCTGGTCGGGGGTACTGTTCATTCAACCACCTGTTTGGATTGTACAGTAATTCAATCTGATCTCTTGGTGGTTTGATTTTTAGGGGGAAAACTTTATTTGTGATCATTCAACCCCCTCTGATCGCCTTTCACGTTATGTCGATTCGTGGACATGATATGTCGATGAAGATGATGACTTTTGCCTCGTCGATGCCCAATCATGTGTATGTTTGTCTTCATCGGACACAGACGTGTGTACTGCCTCTGCCTTATCGGTGCCTGGCAACAGAGTATTCGGTCCCATCTGTTTGGGACATCTTGATGGAGTAGTGACCTTGCCTTGTCGGCACTAGACAATAATTTCGTCTAGCCTCGCTGGTCCTAGACAAATGGTAAGGTGTATGATAAAGTGGCTTTTTCTCTCGTCGATAACCGGCCATGATGTCGATGGTGAAAATCATGTGGGTTGAGCGCCTCGGCCTTGCGGTATGGTGTATGACAAAGTGGCCTTTTTTTCTCGTCGACAATCGGCCAGTGTCAATGGGTGAAAATCATGTGAATTGAGCATCTCGACCTTGTAGCTGGCGATGTACATATGATGCATTGAACGATGCTTGCTTTGAAGTATTAAATAATCTTGCTCCCGCACGAGGTAAAATAATATGATCTGATTTTCTCTTGTATCAATTTGCATAGAGTCATCGTCGGATCTTTGCCATTCGAGAAGCCACACTACGCTTTATATATCTTTTCTTTTGTAGTCGGCTCCATCATGTCGGGAGAATCCGTACTATGCTCGTGTAGATTCTATGGTCAGTTCCATTGCATTGGGAGAACCTGAATGATGATCGATTTGATCTATGGCCAATTCTCACATCAACAGAGAATCTTTGATGCACCTGTATATGTCTCATAGCCAGTTCCATCGTATTGGGAGAACCTAAAGCACGATCGTTTCTATCTATGGCCATTTCTCACTTCAATGGGAAATCTGTGCTACAATAGCTAGCTCTAGAATCATCCGATTGTTAGATTGATCTACAATGGCAGCCATATGCTTTGTACAATTTTCTTCTCATCAGGTGGAGATCAAATTGCTCAGCATCAAAGGCGGATGTTGCAAGCTGCTGCATAGTAGCATTTTGCTGCCTTTCTCTTCCCACAATTTTCTCTCGAGTTATACTACTTACAGCTGCAGTGAGTTGCGTCCCAACATGACTTTGTGCGGAGACGAGAGGCTATGCTGTATTGTGTGTCATGCATCGCATCTGAGTGTGATTTTGTGGGGATGGGACGGGACGCTATGCTGTATTGTGTGTCGCGCCCGTGCTTGATTTTGTTGCCACGTGAGGTTGAGCGTGTTCTGGCGTGTCGCCTTGTGTTCTCTCTGTCGCCTGACTTTTGCTCTCTACATCTTTATTCTTTTTATTTAATGAATTTTTTGCGTACAAAACATCATCAAACAGCTGCTACCTTATACTCTCTCAGGACATAAATAGCTGTCGTTTTGAATATCGATATGTCTCCAAAACATAGCTTTAATCATAAATTTCTATTATAATATATTTATAAAACCTAATAGAATTATAATATTATGAAAGTACTTTTCAAGACAAAACTACATATATGATTTTCATGTATACAACTTAAATATTTAAAAAGATATTAACGGTCAAAATTTTGAAAGTTTGACTGTACCTATATCCAATTTGTGAAGGGGGAGAGTAGGTCACCACCAAATTTAGCAGTGCTCTCTCGGTGTCAAGTAAATAAAACCAAAATGAAAAGTAATACACGAAGTGGGTTTGGTGATTTCATTATCTGCCCTCTAGCCTTAGAATGTCTAACCAAACTATTGGAACATGCCAACAATATAAGTATGGAGTAAGCGAGACCAGAGAGTCAACAAACATTTACAAATGGCTTGCAAGCTGATGGCAACAGGATAAAATAAGACTTCCATATAGACAGTTCATGACGTATCAAGAACAAAAGGAACATACAAGTAGAACCGCTTGTACGTACACCTGTATCTACTATCATGGACGTTTATTGTGGTCTGAGATTCGTGCAAAACAACAAATATATTCATCTATGAAACAAGTCATGTATAATACGTACTAGCCAGGTCACGCGCTACGCTGCGTTGTGTGAAATTTCGTCACGCGACGCTGCGTCGTGTAAAATTTAGTCCGACGGATATTTCTAAAAATATTGCGTAATTTCGGTTTTCTTGGTTTTTTTTAAAAAAATGGGCTGCTAGGAGCCGTCGGCGAATATGTGGAATTTCGTTTTTTTTTCGTAATTCCGGTTTTCTTGTTTTTTTAAACGGGTCGTTAGGACCCGTTGGTGAATCCGTGGATTGCTATAAACCGTCGGTGAATCTGTGATTTTTTGGGAGAAAACCGCGGAGGCAAATCTGTGTTTTTTTTGGAGAAAACCGCGGTATTCTTTTTTTTAAAAAAAAAGGGTCGTTAAGACCCATCGACGAATCTGTGGACTGCTATAAACCGTCGGTGAATCTATGGTTTTTTTTTTGAGAAAACGGAGGAGGGATCTAAACGTATTTTCGTTTTTTTTGGGTTCAATATGCTAAAAACTGATTTCTTGGGACCTAAACATAATTTTGTTTTTTTTTGTCCATTCTGCTAAAAACCGTTGGGAGGATTTGAACGTAAACCGCAAAAGGACCTAAATGTAATTTTGGTTTTTTGGATTTTTTTTTGTTAAAAACCGACCAGAGAACCTAAACGCGATTCCAAATTTTCTAAAAAAACGTTTTAGCAAGGGGGTTGATGTGGCATAGTCGGAAGGGCGCCAATTCCTCCCACTATATATAAAGGTGTACATTGAGTATGACACAAATAAAACTATTACTTCAGCAAAAAAGCGATAGCAACAACATGTGCAACTACTCTTCCACCAAAGCCTTAGGAACAGAACACTAAGCGACTAATTTTGTCACGCGTAAACTTTGTCATGCTATAGATTTTTATGCGGGTGACTTGCCACACTTTCTTAGCCTTATGCCTCAAACGTCATATACTTAGTGTTTTTTTGTTAAACTTTACCACACTTGTAGTGTTGAATTTTGTTGCCACAAAAAGTGTGCCAAATCACAATTGCTTAAGTTTAGTTCTGATAAAGTTAGCTTCAAACCAAATAAACCCTAAGACATGCCTCTATGCTGGCAAAATTTCACAGGGCTGGAATAAGAAACCAATAAAACTGCTATGAATCAACCGAAAGGAAGCCCCAAAAAAACAAAATATTATGTCTTGGTGACCATATATGTTTCATCTCCATGTTTAAGTTGCTTCTTGTTTGTACTTAAGATTACGAGCCTGAGTTGCCGTTGTATGACTGGATTTTGCATGCTCTGGCCTTAACCCACGTCAAACCAAACAAACCAAAACATCTGTGTGCAAGTAGTAGAGGGAGCAGGAAGTCAAATGTTCCCTGATGCCTTAGCAGACATCAAAAGTACTGCATATAACAAGACTTGCACATGCAGAACAGGCAAAGGTCTAAAGAACACCACGATATTATAATACTATACTCTGGGTTGGCAAAATCCCACAGATCTTGGGATCAGTGATGGCATGCACTAAAAAAATTAAGTATTGCTCGTTAGCTAATCCAAAAATGATACACCAAATTCTCACTGGGTCAAAACATAACTAAATCCAGTCGGACGCTACTTTGGACGCCAAATATAAAAAAAAAAAAAAAAAAAAAAAAAGCTAGAAAGGCCCTTGCTTGGCCTGTTTGGTAGAGCTTCAGATCTCAGATCTGAAACTTGTAGGCTAAAATAAAGTGAATTAAGTTTATATTTTTTGTCTAAAATTTGAAAAGATGATCTATCTAAATCTATACCCCTTTATAATGCACCTAAGCAATTTTTCTTACGTCCACACTAAATAATGCACCTCATTAGAGATGGCCCAATGTTCGTGCACCCAGCAAAACGTCCCTAGAAACTTGCATTCATCAAAATGAACGTCTCAGATCTTTCCTCAGTTTTACTCACCCACATCCGATGACCATTATTTAGTGTGTCTAATCATCCTCGTGGCCCACAAATGCACCTCCCCACCTACATATTTGGAAGGAGAGCGAATCAAACAAGGAAATAAATAAGGAGGATCCGCATGCAAGGAAACCAGACTTGAATTTTTATCGCCAAAATTGTATGTATTACATATTTGGAATGAGGGTAAATCAAACAAGGAAATAAACAGGAGGATCCGCATGCAAGGAAATAAGATTTGAATTTTTATTGTCCCGGCATTGTGATCGATTTTTTCGAATATGACCCTTCTCGAGACTTTTTACTGATCTAAGCCCCATAGAGCCTAATTTCAGCATGCACGAAGAGAGCTGAATTTTTGTTTTTATTTTTATCTAAGGAACCAACTGGTCAGTGAGTGCTTTGTAATTTTTTCAATTTTTCTCGCGAACCGCCATTACGTGCAACCTTTATTTAATTTTTATCCTTTTTTCCTTGTGGATCCAATGACGGCGAGCGCATTTATTTTTCCATATTTTTCAAATCATCCTCGTGGCCCACAATGACCTTCCTCGCCTCCAAAGATCAACAAGGAAAAGAAACAAACGCCTTGGAATCAAGGAAAAGGAAACAAACGCCCCGAAAAGGAAAGTACCATACATCACGTCCGAGAAAAGGAAACCGGAGATGGGCAAAGACGACCGGAGAACGCAGTCCGCAATAGCTCCACGATCGCCATCGCTGGCTTTGCCGACGTGGCGAGGTTCTTTGTCACGACCTCGCGCCAGTGTGCCTCTAAATCTATAATTTAATTTTTTTGAAAATAATTTTATTAAGTACAAAATAATCGAAAGTTTTTTGAGAATTTTTCTAGAATTTTTAACCTAATGTGCTATCTTTTAAAAATCCTTCTATATTTAAAAAATGAAGACAACTCACCAGTAGCTTCTTCTAGTCAAATTCTGCACTGACAGAAGATTCTTCTCTTCCTCCCTCCATTAAAGCAAGAAAGAAGATCCAAAACTCCATCAATCCCGCACCAAATCTCCTCTTTCCATCTATGGTGTTAATTCCCCAAATTTCGTGCTCTATTGCCAAAATTTTCTCTCAATCTGATTTGATCCCAAATTATGGTTTCCACAAATATGCTTGTTTCGGGGCTATAAAAGCCGGCGAGCTCTCCTCCACCCCATCGCATTGCGTAAATCCCCAAGTGCTCCTTGTAAAGATCGCCGGATTTTGGAGGTAACCCAAGCCATCACCGTTATCTTCCCCGGCGAAACTCACCTCAACCGTGAGTCCTCCCAGCGCCGATGCTGCGCGATCTCGCCGCACTGAGCCGACCCATCATGACCGCCACGGCCACCCCGCCTTCCTCCCTTACTGTTGTTAAGCCAGAGAGCACGCTGTGCTCTCTCTGGAAGCCGCAAAAATAATCTAAAATCGTAAAATTCTTTTTCTTTCTCTTTCTTGATTTAAAATCTTTGGGAGCCCGTTTTCACTCATTCGACCTCCATTTAGTTCCGTTTTTCTTTCTAAATTCATTTAAAATTCTAAATTTCTCTTTTATTATTAATTGTTGTATTCATACTTATCTTCTCATTTAATTGATAAGCGGGTGTACTGTCATCGTAGCGTTAGCACAGGCACTACACTAGTACTCTTAATGTACTCACAGTGTCAGCTCCACGGATCTAGTGGAACTAGGAATACCTAGCTCTACCAGATCCACAGATCTGTTGGAGCTGAAGCCCTACCAAAAACTCTCTAAAATCCATTTGAATCTAGGATCCCAATCAAACCTACACTAACAAGCCCATCTATCAACGGATCGAATGATTGATCGCCCCTAATTCCTAATTTCAAGTCGCAAACAAGGGAAAGATCCTTGAACAACATTGGAAGGAAAGAAGAATAGATTGGAGCATAGAGGAATCAAGAAAGCGAGGTTGTGTAAATATACCTTCTTGTCGACGTAGTCGGCCCAGAACCGCGCCTGCGCGCGGGCGTAGGGGTCGGCCGGGAGGAGCGGCGCCGCCTCGGGCCACGCCTCGTCGATGTAGTGGAGGATGACGAGGGACTCGCACACGTTCTTGCCGGCGTGGAGCAGGACGGGGATCTTCTTATGGACGGGGTTGGATTTCAGGAGGAGCTCCCCCTTCTCCGCGAGGTTCTGCTCGCTGTACTCGTAGGCGACGCCCTTCTCCGCCAGCGCGATCCGGCAGCGCTGCCCGAACGGGCTCACCCAGAAGTCGAGGAGCACCACCTCCGCCATTGCTGTGAGGAGAGGAAGAGTAAAATGGTGGCTGCTTGGTTGGTTGGTAATGGCGATGGGTTAGTGCGTTCGGTTTGAGGTTTGCGTTGCGAGGGAGTTTTTTTTAAGGAGACAATAACAAGGGTTTATTACTCCTAACTTGGGTCAGCAGTGACGACAATGGATTGTGTTGGGTCTGGACTATGAGGATGTGTAGGGTAGGCATTCGGTTTTTTTTATTTTAAAATGATTCGGTTTTTGAAAACTGGCTACCGAGTTTCTCGGACAAAAATAAAAAATCGAACCGAATTAACCGAAATATTTCGATTCAGTTAATTCGGTTTTTCGGTTAACTAAAATATGAATAAAAACTAGGTAGATTAGATTTAGTCCTACTCATATCGTAACACAGAGTAGGGATAAACTCATACAATATTTATAACTCATTACAGTATAAGCATAATAGAACATATGAATATACCAAACATATGCATAAATGTGTTAGAACATGAGAATTGTTTAGTGGCTTTAGGAAGAACATTATTAAAGTGGTATTTTACATAGACTATTTGGTTATTTCGGTTTTTGGAAGCGAAAAACTGAATCGAACACCGAAAACCGAATTATACCAAAACAAAACAGAACCTATAACCTAAAACCGAAAAAACCGAAATAATCGATTAATTCGATTCGGTTCGGTAAATCGGTTTCGGTTTAAAAATGCCCACCCCTAAGGATGTGGATGTTTAATGCTCTAGTTTCCAAACATTAACATTTACAATTGCTTTGGTAGTTTTAGTTTTAGGGCCTGATGTTTTTACTGTAGATTCTTTAAAAGCTGATTCTGGATCGTGACGGTAGAGAAGCTGATTCTGAATTCTGGGATGCAATTTGGTGGGTAATTACTTGGAATTTTCAGTGGTATTCTCATATTTGTATTCCTCAGAATCTACAGAAGCATATATGAAGTGGATTGTGGATTCTAGTGTATATAGGTAAGCTGTATTATGATAATCAATTCCTAGAATTGTGTTATTTGTTTTTATTCAGCTTTTGGGACTAGAATCTATAATCTACAGCAAAAACAAATAGGCTCTTAGTCATGTTCTTATGCTGAATTATGCAGAGTAAAAAAAAATCGAGATGTATGCAGACTAATTTTAGTATAAATACTTTCGCTAAAATATGTAAAAATAATGTAGTCAGTCCTTTGAGATATCAAAGGATTAGTAAATAAAATCGCACGTTGGAAGTCATGGTAATACCAAACTAAGGCCCGTTGGAAAGCTTTTGGAATTCCATAGGAATCCTTTGGAAATGCTATCCTTTTTATTGACTACGAACCTAAATTTTCCGTAACTCTTAGTCAATTTTTTTAAGCTATTAGATCCAACTTTCTAGATCACTTCCGCCACTCCATATATAAATCTACCCTAAACTAACCTCACTCCACTCCACTTCAACCCTACCCCACTACTAACTACCACCACTTCCATCCTTCCCTGTGCTGCCTCCCACTGCCTCATCAGTGCTAGTCAGGCCTATCAACCACCTCCACTAGCCATCGCTTTTCACCGCGCGATGCGCCTATCAACGTTGAGAGCAGTGTTAGCGCCACTTGCCCCCTTGTCCTCCGCCCTGCCTGCACCTCTCCTCGCCGCCTCCTTCCTTGTCTCTAGCGGCGCTGCTGTCAGAGCCGCCTCCCACTGCCTAGCCACTCTTCCCTCCTCATCGCCGACCTGTCCACTAGTGCCACCTACCACCCACCTCCATCACTGTGTAGGCTATGCCACTGCTGCCACTGTTGCCCACTGTCGTTCTTTCGCTATCGCTCCCTCCCTTTAAGTTTAGGGATCTCGTGAACCTAGAAACTAACTGGTGAACCAGAGCCCTAACTCGACAACACGAACGTTGGTGGCGCCGAAGAGGTGGAAGACGAGTTCGTCAGAGCACAAATCTCCACACCGATCTAAGGATGAGGAAAATCGACTAGAATTTAAGAAATATTTAGTTGTGCATACATTAACAAATCCAAAGATATAATATAACGGAATTGCTTCCATTTGAACGTCCGGCGCAAAGTGTTTCATCTGGACAGTTTACTCGCTCGACTCTTCCCACGGGCAAAGCATCTAAAGACCTCGGTCTTCCACCCATATGATTCCTTTTTTTGACTTATTGCTCCTAGTAATCTTCACCCAAGAAAATAAGCAACCGAAGCTTTCTCTACCCGTCTCCTCCATCTTCTCACTCTTTCTCCACCTCTCACTTGCTGCACATGGTAGTAGCCAGTCGGAGCTCTCACACGTCTCCCTGCTTCTCTCCCCGGCCATCTCTCTCTCACATCTTGCAGTCATAGAGGGAGCCCATCCACTGTGGGGCCGTGGCTTTCCTTTCTGGGGAGCAGCCACAGTTCCCCAAATATGTGGCCACCATTGCTGAAGCTTGCCTGATTTAGTAGGACCAAGGCCGAAGGACCTGGGGCTACAGACATCGAGTAGAGGACAACGCAGTTGGGGGTGAGGAAACAATATTACCATGTAGGAGGCCACTGCGACTGCGAGAGTTTAACCGGATCTAGTTTTGTTGCGTGCGTTTGCAAACTTTGTCGCGCCCCATTTTATCAATTGTTTCAAGGTGTATGATTTTGTTGCAACGTGTAATCTTAGTAAGTTCATTTTGTTGCAGTAGAGGTCTTGATTTGTTGTACCCAAATCATATTTTTGGTGCAATAGTTTTGTGGTTTTGTTGCGGCCTTTTTTGTCACCATGGATTGTTGCAACTTGATTTTTGTTGTTGTAAGCTTTAGTAATCTTTTGTTTGAACCAGATTTTTTTTTTGCAAGCTTTATTAATCCTTGTTGCAACTTGATTTTTAGGGACCTTGCGAGATGGTTTGTTGCATAGAGATCTTATTTCAGTGTGCATCTCTCTTTATATATCTCTCATTGGAACAACAAGCTTTAGCGAGCCACCCTCTACTACCGACGAACTCCAACTTTTGCTACCACTGTCAGTTTTGTTGCAAATATGTTTTCGATTTGTTGCATATAAAATTTTAAGATGTTGCGTTGGTTCTTTTTGGTTGCTGGTGTTTTTTAAAAATTACCTTAGCAATTGGAGTCAGAGTGAATCTTGGAGCAGGAGATATAGAAGGACGTTCTGCTGAAAGGAACTCCAACATGAACAAGATCAAGAGAGAGTAAGGGAGGCGGATTGCTATGGGAAGGAGATGCAGAGAGAGAGGAAGAGAAGGGGACGATGGTGGTAGTGCATCCAACAGTTGGTTGCAAATCGAACAGTGCAAGGGAGCGTATGAACCCAGCGTTCAGATCGGATAGTCAGGCTCTAGTCGCTGCCATAATATAATGTAAGACGAGATATTCACGTCTATGGTGTCTCGACACACATAATATGTACTAGGGACGTGCTTCGTTCAGATGTACGGTGGGAACTTTCCTATTGTACACTCCTCCCCATTATCGGATCTTCATAAACTAGAGTGTTATCAAGTATCACCGTCCGATCTCATCAACAGTGGCACAAACACAAACACCTGACACAACACCTCCCATCAAAATGCTCCTCCAACCCGTCATTCGATGATGGCAGCACCGAGAGGAGGAGGCTACATAAGCGGGCGCATCGCCGTGACACCTCATCCTTACCGATCTAGAGAGAGAGAAGAGCAGGAAGGGCATGGCTACGATAGCAACTGTCTCCAACCATTGGAGACTAGCAAGCCACCGAAGGGAAGGAGCTGGGATGTGAGAATAGAGATTGGGAGGTGTATGCTTAGTGGGGGAATGGATGAGGATGAGACAAAACAATTCAATCCAGTCCAACAAAAAATTCCAAAAGCGCAAAAATTAGTCACTATGCTTGCAACAAATCTTTGCTTTGTATACAACAAACACGAAATAAAAAAACAAAATATGCAACAAATTTGACCTAATAAACAAAAATAAGAACATATTACAACAAAAAATTAAACCTTATTTCAATAACAAAGAAATCGTCGCAACAAAAAGTAACTCCAGTGCAGTAGTCAAATAAACCTGTTGCAATAGAAGTATTTCGTTTTGCAACAACACTTGAAAAGAATTGTTACAACAAAATAGAACAGTTGCCCCCAACAAACCAGCAAATTTGTTGCAACAGATTCAAATAATGCCTGCAACAACTAAGTGGAGAAGATGTAAGTGGCAAAGGTTGTTAGCCACTATTGACTCCGATTTGTGTGGTCACCACACTACTACATAAAGGCTTATACTAGATGCCTCATCATAGACAGTTTTGAAAAACCGTCTGTGATGAGGGACATCACTGACGGTTCTAGAGTAAAATTGTCAGCGACATCATCATAGATGGTTCTCTTCATAAATCGTCAGTGATATATAGAGATATCACCGATGGTTTTAGCAGTGATGACACCTGTAGCTATCACAAACATGGTTTTATACTAAAATAGTCTATGATAGCTCCTAGCAATATATAATATAGAGCCCCGAGCCACTTAGTGTTTTTAGAATTTCAGGATCTATCTTTGAGGTGGTTATGGTTGTGAGGCGATTTTGTGAAAGAAAACAATTGATTTCGAATGGTGATTTTAGATCCATTTGATTTTGGTGATCTAAGGTTAGAAATTGGCTCTAATTGCATTATATTCAAGATCTAGCTTAGTAAGAAGAGAATTTGAAGATTGTTTAGATCTAGCTTGTAGATCCATATGTTCTTGGTGATCCAAGGTTAGTAATTGATTCTAATTGCATTATATTTAAGATCTAGCTAGTTTGGTAAAGGGAGAATTTGAAGATTGTTTAGATCCACCTTGTAGCTAGATCAATTTATTCTTTGTGATCTAAGGCTAGTAATTGGTTCTAATTTCATTATATTTAAGATATAGCTAGTTTGGTGAAGAGAGATTTGAAGATTGTGTTTAAATCTAGCTTGTAGATCCATTTGTTATTTGTGATCTAAGGTAGTAATTGCTTATATAATTGCATTATATTAAAGATGTAGCTAGCAGTGCATAATTTAAGAATGTGTGCATGTGCACACCTAGTGTACTTCAATATTTAACACTAATTGTTATATGCGTAGCGTAGATGGACCGAATCTGGATGTATGCTGAGAACCGTGCGAGTGTCGAGTACATTAATGATGTCTCTTCTTTTAGAAGAGCTGCAGAGGAGGATATATTTAATAAGAGGGTGCAATTTATGTCTTGTCCATGCATTGACTGCAAGAATATGATGATGTTTCGAAACTCAGTGCAGATCGAAGCACACTTGATTCTGAGGGGTTTCAAAAGTGGGTATACATGTTGGACCAATTACGGTGAAGAGAAGACTATATAGGAAGCAGGCAGTGTGAACATCGTCGTCGAAGTCAACGATATGCCGTATGATATCGAGTGTGCTTCTAATGAGGATAGGTTGCACGATGACAATCTAGATCAGATGATGCATGATGCAGAAGGGAACCATGATGACAGAGAATATGATAAATTCTGGGGCTTGATGGACGACTCGGAGAAACCTTTGTTCCTGGGCTGCAAGTCGAAATACACAAGGTTGTCATCCGTGCTTGAACTGCTGAAATTGAAGGCAAGTAACGGGTGGTCTGACAAGAGTTTCACAGTGCTGTTAGGTCTATTAGCGGACATGCTTTCGATGAGAAACAAGGTGCCGACAACCACCTACAAAGCCAAAAAGGTTCTTTGTCCCTTGGGAATGGAAGTAAAAAGAATACATGCATGTCCGAACGACTGTATCCTCTTCTGTAAAGAGTATACAAATTTGCATGTATGTCCGGTGTGCACGTATGTCTGTGATGTATCCTATCAGATACGGTTCTATAATAGAACCGTTTGTTATGTGATCAAATCACACACGGTTCTGTCCTTGAACCGTCTGTGATCACTCGGGCTATATAAACCGATCGATTCCGTCTGAGCAAACCCTATAGGTGGCCTCCTCCCGAATCCCCTAAACCCTAGCGGTGGCCTCCTCCTCGCCCGGCACACCCCCTCTCCATCGCCGTCCTCAAACCCTAGTCGGCGGCGGCTCCTCCCCACCCCCGCCGGCCCTGCTCCACCTCCTCCCCGCTTCCTTCTCGCCTCCTCCCTGCATCATTGGCTTCGCCACCTCCAGGGCAGACTCACCTCAATCCAGAGCCGCCTCTTCCTCGACTCCCCCTGGTCCGTCGGTGCCTCCTCCCCACGCCACTGGCTTTGCCTCCAATGACCTTGGTCCGGAACAGTATGGGCTCTTTTGCTCCCTCTCTCTGATGTGCTATGTGTTATGTGAACCAGTGAACCTATGGATGTGCTATGTTTTTATGGTTAATGCTTGATGTGTTTATGAAA
The DNA here is from genome assembly GCA_036346275.1 of Otatea glauca. Lineage (NCBI taxonomy): Eukaryota > Viridiplantae > Streptophyta > Magnoliopsida > Poales > Poaceae > Otatea > Otatea glauca. The sequence goes on along the minus strand of CM070724.1, from coordinate 31,934,186 downwards.
TTATCTCAATTTCAGTGAATATATTATGTGCTATGTGCTTATTCTAGTCCCTGCTTGTATATGCTAGTCCTTGCTTGACTCTTGGTTTATAAACAGAGAAATAAGCTTCCTAGATGTCACTAAAGTAGGGCAATAGATATCTGATTTATTAAGATAATGTGCATTTGAATTTAATTAGATTGCCTTCTCATGTGTTTCTACTGTCAATTCTAGTGCATCGAACCTACTTCAAGTTATATCGAACCTATTTCAAGTTATATGCATTATTCTCAGTTAATCACAAAAGTGAATAAATGTACTTAGATACAGCTTAGAAAAGTAATGATAAAATACATTGAACATTCTTAAGTTTAGACAGCTCTTATGTTTAGATAGTACACAAGTTCTGCACTTATAAGTAGACTTTAACCTTCAATAGCTTTTCTAAATGTTGATTCATTGTATAGTTGCTTTATAGTCAAGCCATTGTTTGTACTCACGCAACTAAAATTCTACTTTAGAATATTCAATATGTTATACATGGTTTTCACTGTGTTGGTTTAGAATATCCAATCTGTTATACATGCTTTAGAATATTCAAAAAGGTATTCATATAGAACCTGAATCCACATCTGTCAGTGAAATATATGTTGAACTGTGGTCATAATGCACTATTTATCCTCTATATTTTCATTTGTTTCTCATGTTTGGATGAACAACCACGCAAAGGAATCAATTTTCTATCCATACTCTATACTATTGTGCAAAGAGGCTAGACTTTATAGTCCTTGGGACCTTGCATGTGGGGAGGCTATGATTCAATGACGATTGGGCTAGAGAGACTAATTGTGCAAAGGGGCTAGACATTATTGTCTTTGGGACCTTGCATGTGGATGGCATTGTTCGATGAAGATTAGGCATTAGGGAGACAATTTGTGACAACTTTTTAATTTTTAGCTGTCATATACTTTATTAGATCAATTGTCTACTTTAGTTTAATACTTATATATTCTGGATCAAAATGCTTACTATTTATACTTGGTCTTTGGATAAATTATTAGCTTACTTTGGTAGCCGTCCCTGTTATTGTTTCTCATGCTGCTGTTGGCTATCGAGTTCTTGTATGCTGTTTTTGTCATCTAATCCTGCTGTATATCCTGTAAGATTTCTTGAGTTTTGATTCTAATATATAAATATAGGTCTAAGGTTCTCAATTAATTAGGTTTTATTAACTATCAAGTATTAAAAATTGTCATTTCAAATAAGTGGTAAGGTTGTCACAAATTTGTCTTTGACCTTGTCCCTAGTGGCGAGGAGGCCTTTCAACTAAGGCAGCCCAACATATGAGAACAATCAATTAAATCAACTTGATCTTTTATTAATTACTAGTCATGTTAGATATTTGATTATGAGCCTTTGTGCTTTCAGGTTAGTCAATATCATATTTCAGTATCTCTGTGTGTGTATATATATGTGTAAATAATTGAGTACAACAAATAGAAATAGGGCTTAAGGTTAGGAAATGCTCCCAAACGCATGGTCCGTGGCATGCTTGGATGCGTGGATCCAAGCATGCTCGAGCGCGAGGTCTCGAGGAGTTCTTGGTGCTCAGACACCAAGTTTTTTTATCGTTTTTCTTGCTTTATTCTTTTCATCGCTATCTTAATGTTTGTTTATAGGTTAGACACGGCTCGACCGTATAGTCTTGAGGGGTTTTGAGTACCCGGACACTCAGCTTGTTTTCGTTCTTCTTCTTCTTTTATCATTAGATAGATATTTTTGAAATGGAGTAGTGAAAGAGAGCTGAGTGATCTAATATCTTTCCTTGTTCTGAAGAATAAAGAAACCCTTTTTGAACTATAATATATTGAGTGAAAAAAATACTCTCATCTTGTAAATACAGTGCTGATAATGACAACCGTACGTCCAACCTGATCCCAAATAAAATTCAACTCTCTTAAATCGATATCTAATTTACTTTCCTCAGCGTACAATGTAAATTGTAATCTTTAACCTCATGCCCTCTCGACGCTTTTTTCTTCTTCTGTGATCTCCTAAATTTATTTTCTGGGATTTCACTCCATAACCAAAGTGAAAGTTGATGGATTCCAAGACAAAATCCATTTCTTTCCACAACTCATCATGAAAGTTGTCATCTCCTCTGTTTTATTTTGCGTACCTTGGAATCCATCATCTTCTTTCTTATTGTATTGTCGATTTAACATCTGGCCTGATATTTGAATACCTAACACAGTCTAGCTAAAAAGAAGATGGCATCCCCTCATTCCTCGTCGCTGAAAGGATGTGATGAGCCGATGAAAGGAAAATCGACTCGCAGTCTAAGAGGAGCAAATAAAATGCCCACGGACCTATATAACATCACGACAGTCAATCCGCAGGATGGGGCCCCTATCGAACAGAGGAAGACAGCAACAACATTTCGGACATTGTGTGGGATAGTTGGACGGGAACGGGTCACCATCACCTGTCCAGCCTGGAAGTCGCTGACCGATAAGGAGCGCAACAACCTGTTGACAGAAATTTTTGCATCGTTCAAGATCCCCAAAGACTCCATACGCTTAGTGTGACGGTATGCACTACTAGTGGTGAGAAAGGCATGGAAGAACTTCAAAAGCACGCTCATCACAGAATACATCAAGAAGGGCAGGACTTCCTTCTCTAAGTATGGGTTCATTGATGAGGACATATGGCAAACATTTGTTGAGATGAACACGACAGAAGAATTCGTGTGTCAAAGTGAAGCGCACAAGGCCTTCCAGGCAAGGAACACCCAGCCCCATAGACTCGGCACCGCTGGGTACGCGGGTAAGAGCGTGCAATGGAGTAGGAAAGACGAGGAGGCCTCCCCGCCATTTGTGTCGATCGTTGACGAGCGCACTCGAAACTGGCTAAGAGCGATGTCACTGTATCCTTTACAAACCCCACAGACGAGGAAGTGTGCAAATGCCTGGTAAGATATCGAACTACCAACTTTGTAATTAGTCCATAACTTCGTAAGTGAAATAACATGTTGGGATCTTGCAGGTAGCGTTGAGTACATAATCTTCCGATAGCTCTTTTTTGCCAGACAGGGAAAAAGATGTACTCTCTAAGGCCTTAGGAAACAAGGAACACCCTGGTCGCACGCGAGGCAAAGGGGTTTTTGTTCCCTAGAAAACCGAATTCCCAAACGCCTCCGACAAATACCGGAGTAGGACGAGAGCCAAAGCCGAGTGCGAGGAACAGCTTGTACAAAAGATCGAGGAAAGGCTGAGAGATGAATTCAGTAATCAGATAAGAAACCTCGAGGAAGGCTCAATAATTATGAGAGACAACCCGCACAAGCCCCGGACGTATGTACGCAATTCAGTCCCACTACCCGTAAGAGCAGTTATGCTTCCGCCGCTCATACAGATGAAGACGATGGTATATTTCTTGTCGATGACATCAAGGTACTAATATATATCTCTTGAATGCTCTATAGATATAACTGTTGGATGCCTTAGCTAATCGTGTACCGTTATCTAGGAGGCCTCATGGTACAATCTCCAAGTAAGGCTTGCCAATGGCTCTATTTTCCCTTCAGGCTACTTGGGGGCTCGCGTATCTATTCGGTCAAGGGGTGCTGGTGCACGGTACCTCGATAGCGTTGAGTTTCACAAAGGTCAGTGTGGACGGTGTACATGATATTTTCAAGACTATCACATTGCAAATGCCCCCAAACGATGAGATCATGATATATACTAGAGGATACTATTGGCACATACATCCAATGGCCTAGTAGCGACATCTTCCTAACGCCCAACCTCCAGCATCGGAATTACCCGCACTCTCGGAGTCAACTGCACTATCGGAGTCGCCTGATGCACCTCAGGAGGCCACCAAATTGGCTATCGTGCCCGGTGTATCACAAACCGATACGTGGGTTCGTGCCCACTCATCTCTCGTGAAGACTCTCTACAGTACAAAGTTAGACAAGGGAAAATCGAAGCAGATCACAGAGGCCTTAACTATCCGATTGCCCCGATGGCCCGGAGATACAAGCTAGGAGAGCTTTTAGTAACAGGAGAGCGCATAAAAAACCTTACATTGGCTTGCGTTAGATTGCATGGTTGGTACCTAGAACAAGCCAACAAGCCAGTGTCAGAACGTTCAACGAGTATCATGGTACGCTTCAAGCAAAGCATCTATTCAACCAGTCATCGGGGGGTTTCTTCGCTGTTGACTTCCGCGACTTGTTAGATCTCTTCAACATGGACGTCCTCGACGCCGTGCTCTTGAGATGCTGGACATTGTAAGTATGTGCAATCATAGTCTACATCCGTGTAATACCGATAAATATTATGTATATATATAACTCATTGCTTTTGTATATGTAGATACATGATCCATGAAGCGAAAAAGAACAAACAAGCGATGGGTTTCCTTGACCTATACATAGTCTTGAAGCAAACAATAGACAAAATTTAAACGTTGTCCAGTAATATGTGGAACAGGCATTGCTGGCTCAAAAGGTACATAGTTCTAACTTTTACCCCTACAACCCAGGGTAAGTGCTGCACTATTTGTATACTTTGATTTGTACTGTACATGCAACTCAAAGTTATATTGAATGACCATGGCGACATACCTGTGTAGGTTTCACTGGGTTCTAATTGTAATTCAACCAAGAAAGAGCCGGGTTATGTACCTCGATTCCTTACAGAGTAGCAGCCATGACTTGAATCCTATCACGAAATTACTCAACAGCTAATCACATTTCCTCCATAGATAATATGATCATGTATGGTTTTCAAGGTGTACGTTGCTCCTGGAATAGCTGAGGTTAACTTTTTGGAATCGCGTAGGCCGTTCCAAGTGTACAAAGCTCGTGGAGGGCCTTTTGGCAAGAACGGGGCAAAGCTGAAGTACGATTTTAAGTTTCTGGTATCTGCTGGTACACAATAATCCTATATCACAATCCGTAATAATGCTTCTGCAACTAACCAATTCTATATTTGTTGTGCCACCAGTAGGGAAAGGGAAATAACCTATGTGAATTTTACGTTTGCCACAACATGCAAGTCCTCCTCAGTACAAAAAGGCTAATCAGGTTACAACTACGTTGTCACAGACCGATCTGATCGGAATTCGAGGGCAACTCTATTCCTTCTTGTTAAGTCAGGTCATAAATTTAAAAGGCGAGTTCCAATTTGCCTAACTTAAGGAGTTATGTTACTTCTGAATTGCCATTTGGATTAATTTGTGAAACTAGTGCTGTCAATTTGTGAATTGTAATTGTGCATTCGAATTTGTGAGTTGTCGTTGTGCATTCAATTGGCGAATATATTTGAGTTCAATTAGTTAATATATCTGAACTGATTTCTTATATTTGAGTTCAATTAGTTAATATATCTGAATTGATTTCTAAAATGGATGTACTGTGGTATAGTGGTTGTGTAGTGATGTAGTAATCTGAGTTGATTTCTTAAATGCATGTAATCTGTAATATGTTTGTTTCAGAGGGCATGGCTAGCATTTCCGCTAGCCAGTAAACAGAAGTGTATCGACTACAACACAACATCGCAAACGGTTCTTTACGAAAAACCATCTATGATACATCTCATATCGCGGACGGTTCCTACTAATAATCATTTGTGATGTTTAATTGTCACAGACGGTTCCTACTGTCTCAGTAGGAACCGTCTGTGATAAGTGAACATTACAGACGATTTATAATTAGAACCTTCTGTGATATCTGCTCATCACAGACGATTTACACTCAGAACCGTATATGATATGTTTTTCATAGATGATTCATAAACCGTCTGTGATGAGTAGTCATTATCACTAATACGTGATTATAGACGGTTCAAAAAGCCGTCTTTAATTAGTATGATTTTGAAATTTTATGTACTAGAGGAAGAGCCGGCATATCCTGATGAAGAGGTGGCAACGCGACACCCATCCACAAGGTGGCGGTGCCACCGGCCGTAAACTCAGAGAAGTAGATGACGTCACCTATTATTACTTCCTACTCCCACGTCACGGTGCTTGGGTCGAGCGGAGATGGAAAAGGCGTAGAAAATAAAAGGAGCAAACGTGAAGGCCTGAGCGGAGAAAAAGCAGAGTGACATAGAGCAATAGCATCGTGTGAGGTTAAGGAACTAGCGGTGGTAAATGTTGGGAAACCCTCGTGGCCCATGGAAAGCCCACGTTGGCCCCTTTGCCGAAACCCTAGATGAGCGCTATAAAAGGAGGAGGGGGTCCCCCTATGTACAAGAAATCATTAGCAATAAAGAATTGCCGCTGTTGCTCTCCCTAAACACGTGTCTCTCTTTTTCTGTTCTCCAATTCAGATCTGTTCGGGAACCCCGGACTATTCGATAGCGAGGTTCCTTAACACGTTATCAGCACGAAGCTCTACCGAGATCAGTTTTGAAAAGGTGAGAAGAGGTGAGAATCGCGATTGATTCTAATCGTTGTTTTTTCTATGCATGCATCTATCCTACGAGCACGGTTACGATCGCTTCATCCAAGAAAGAAAAAGAAAAAGTGTTCGTGGCAACAGCGGTTCGTGATCGGTTTGCGCGATCGCCTCGGCGTCGTCGCCCGCCACCGACGCCGCCACCACCGCACCGCCGCCTCGGTCTTGCAAGACGCAGCCGCTGTTGTCGACGGCCGTAGCGCCGCCTCGGCCGGCGCCGCCTCGCGCAGCGGTAGCGTCGTCGCCGCCGCGGCCGGGCCGCCGCTTCAGCACGCAGCCGTCGCCGCCGCCGCCACCGCCACGCCCCGCAAAGACGTAGCAGCCGGCCGACGCGCCGCCGGCACCATCGCCGCACATCGCCGCTCGAAGCGCCGTCGCCAGCGGCGCCGCGACGGCGGCATCGCCGCCGACGCGCATGCCCGGCATCGCGCCATCGTCTCGTTCGCGTCGCCGCGACGGCTTCGCAGACGGCCGCCGCCGACCTCCGCGCTGCTGTCGCCTCGGCATGCGACCACCGCGTCGCCGGTCGTCACCTCGCAAAAGCGCACGAGCCGCCACCTCGGCGACGCGCGACGGCGCCGCCACCAACCGGCTCAGACGTAGCCTTGCGCCGCTTTGGCTCGGCCTCGCCGCACTGCGTGCGCCGCGTCCTCTCGCCAGCGGTTCGAAACCGCCACCTCACGCCTCGGTCGGTGCGCTGGCCACCGCCGCCGCTCGGCTCGGTCCGCGCCAGAAGCGCCGCCACCAACAGGCTTGGCACGCAGCCTTGCCGCCACAGACGAACGCCCGGCGTCTAGGCTCGGCCCGTCCGGCGCTCACCATTGTGGCTTGTCGCTCGAAGCGACGCCGACCCACCGCCGTGCTTGTCTCTCGGCGACGCCGCCACCACTGGCTTGAAGCCGCTCCACAGATCCGCCGCTTGCTTGCCACCACTCGGCCTCGCCGTCTGCCAGCGCCGTCGCTAGCTCCGGCTCAGCCCCGCCACCCGGCTGCCCGCCATCGCCGCACCGTCACCCGAAGAAGCGCTGCCGCACGCACCGCCGCTCCGACTCCTGTGTACCCGGCGAGAACCTCCACGCGGGAAGGACATCGCAGGGAGCGAGGCGGCGCGGGCGGGCAAGGCGCAATGCAGGTGGGCGACGTGAGGAGCTTCTCTGGCGGCGCGGGCGGGCAAGAAGCAATGCAGGCGGGCGGCGCGAGGTGCTCTGGCGGCTAGGTTTGGAACCCTAGCCGTCGACCCAGCTTTATGGCCCAAGGAGCGCAGTGCAGGCCCAGAGGCAGCGTCGGCCGAAAAAGAAAAGAAAGAAAAAGAAAAGAAAAGAAGAAAAAGAAAGAAAAAGAAAAGAAAAGAAAAGAAGAAAAAGAAAGAAAAAGAAAAGAAAAAAGAGAAAAATTGCAGAAAAATTATAGAAAATTTTGAAAAATTGCCAGAAAATCAAGAAGATTTATTTGGCTCTGTTTTCAATTTTTCTAGCTTTATTTCTCTGTTTTATGAATATTCTTTATGAATTTTGAATCCGTTGTTTTATTTAAAATATTGCAATGCATAGCAATTTTTTTATTTTCTGTACTTTATGCTTATTGCAACCATTTTCTATTAGATTACACGCAGTAATCTAATGTTGGAATTTTGAAATCATGAATCGTGAATCGTGAGTTTGAAGAACTGGCCCCGCACGGTCAGAACTACCTCACTTGGGCATCGGACGTGAAGATAGTTCTTGGGGGCAAGAAGCTCCGTGCTGCGATTGGTCTAGGGTCCTCGCAGGACGTGAAACCTACCGTCGAGCAGAACGATCAAGTTTTGCACTGCCGTTTAAATGCATGAATCGCATTTTCTTTTAGATTATGGTTGTTACCATTTTCTTTTTGAATTATGAATTATAAGCTCTAGAAGAGCATACTTCTCTCATGAATAAATAAGCAATTTATTCTTTATTCCAGTATTCTTTCTTTTACAAGCAATGTTTGGATTGTTTTTTGCCTCTATCTGATTAGAATTATATTTCTTTTATCTAGAAATCGTGTAGCGCCCAAATGGAAGAGATATGCATTGTTGATAGTGGCACAACAAATACCATCTTAAGAGAGTCTAAATATTTCCAGTCGATCACGAAGAACGCTGGAAAGATTACTACGATCGCAGGAAGCGACTCATATGTAATCGGCTCAGGAAGAGCCACAATTATATTGCCTATGGGTACAACTCTGGTAATTGAAGAAGCCCTTTTGTACCCTGAATCAACTCGCACTCTCTTAAGCTTTAAAGACATCCGCGCCAATGGTTTTCACGTAGAAACCAATGAAGAAAATAGCAAAGAATACTTGTGCATTGTGAAGCACGCGGTATGTGGAAAAATGGTATTAGAAAATGTCCTCATATGAATCAGGTTGTACTACACGAATATTCATGCACCAAGTGTATACTTCCTTGAAGACTGTTTTTAGAAGCTCTGAGTTATTTTCTTTATGGCATGGTAGATTAGGTCATCCTGGTCTTAGAATGATGAGAAATATAGTGAACAACTCACAAGGTCATGGCATTAATGTTAAAAATTTCCCGAATCATGAAGATTTTGTGTGCCCTGCATGTGCCACCGGGAAATTAATAACTAGACCCTCTGTCATGAAAGTGCAAAGTGAAATCCCTGCATTCCTGGAACGCATCCAGGGGATATTTGCGGTCCGATTCAGCCCCTGTCAGGGCCGTTTCGATACTTTATGGTGCTCATCGATGCTTCCTCGAAATGGTCGCATGTATGCTTGTTGTCAACAAGAAACCATGCTTTTGCAAAGTCGATCTCGCAGATCATAAGAATTAAGAATGCTTTCCCGATCATCGCGTGAAGTCCATTAGAATGGACAATGCCGAGAATTTACTTCAAAGGCATTTGATGATTATTGCACAAAAACAGGATAGCAGCTGAGCACTCAGACCGCACGTCCATACGCGAGAATGGACTAGCGTAGCACTAATAAAGAGGATTAAGTTAATTGCCGGACCGCTTTTGCAGAGTTGTAACTTGCCCAACACTTGTTGGGGACACGCATCTGCCGCACGCAGCAGCTCTTATCAATTTTAGACCGTCGGCCTACAACATCCATTCTCCTATGCAACTTGTGCACGGATCATCCCAAGATCTCCCATCTTAGAAAATTTGGGTGTATGGTATATGTACCTATACCACCCCTCGTGATCGCAATGGGCCCTCTCCGCAAGTCCGGGATATACGTTGGTTATGAAAGTGCATCCATAATCGTATTTGGAACCCATGATCGAGATTTGCATACAACCCGTCATTGATTGCATTTTTGACGAGGATCGCTTTCCGTCATTAGGGGAGGAAATCAACCTTTGGATGAAAAATGCCGGAAATCATATGGCATTCCACCGATCCCCGCACATGACCCCGCACTAATGAAGCAAATCAAGAAGTCCGAAGATAATTGATTTGCATAATTTAGCAAATGAACCGCCTGATCATTTTTGTGATCCGAAGGCGTGGTTAAGTCGCATGTACCCGCAAGGAATGCACCGAGAGGGTGGAAATACCAAAGAAAATAGAAGGTATCCTCAACCTGCTCAGAGGCCTCAAAGGAAAAGAGCGAGCAATCTGCTCCTCAAACCCAAAGTACCCGGAGACGTCTGGAGAAAATCAAGCGAGAGGACTTACCACAACCAATCACGAAAATGCCCCAAGGAAAGAAGGGAGCCAGTTGAGACTGCACTGGAAAGAAGCCAACAGAAAGGCAATTCCAGGACTTGAATCTTCCATCAAGGAAGCACGGAAATAATGTGCGCACACATAGGCGATGAAAGCTAAAGGAACTTGCTCTGCGATAGGGAATAGCAAATAAGAGCAAGTAGAATTGCATGAAGCACCCCATGAAGAAATGGCCATAAACTTTGTAATAACAGGAGAATCCCTGAATAGAGCAACAGCCAACGTTGATGCATACTTTGCAAAGAAGATTGCCTCGATCATTGATCATGATCCCGAGCACGCATCTCGCAGAGTGCAAGAAAAGGCTAGATTGGAAAGAATGGAAAAGGCAATCAACTGCAGAGTTAGTCTCTCCGAACAAGAGAGAGGTGTTTGGGCAGTATGCCGCACACCTTCCCATGTAAACCCGTAGGTCACAAATGGGTCTTTGTTCGGAAGAGAAATGAAAACAACGGTTGTAAGGTACAAGGCAAGGCTCGTAGCTCAAGGTTTCACTCAACGTCCCGGAGTTGATTATGAAGAAACCTATTCTCCGGTCATGGGAGGAATTACCTTTAGATATTTGATCTCAATGGCAGTCAACTTGAAGTTGAGAATGAAGCTAATGGATGTTGTCACAAGATACTTGTATGGAAACTTGGATTCGGAGATATACATGAAAGTACCTAAGGAATTCCTATCCCAACCAAGATGGAGCAAATAGAAACACATGCAAAGTGAAATTGGAGAAATCACCGTATGGGTTTGAAGCGATCAGAAGAATGTGGTACAATCGCTGAGTGACTTTCTCTGCAAGAAAGGCTACACAAACAAATGAAGATTGTCCATGTGTGTTTATACAAACAATCCCGAATGGATTCTCAGATAATCTCCGTCTATGTAGATGACTTGAACATCATTGGGACGGATGAAGAAATTGAAGAGGCATGCTCATACTTGAAGTCTGAGTTTGAAATGAAGGATTTGGGTAAAACCAAGTTTTGTTTAGGCTTGCAGCTTGAACATGTCCAAGGAGGAATCTTGGTACATCAATCAACCTACACACGAAAGTGTTGGAAATGTTTGGATTTGAAAAAGCATATCCTGCGAAGACTCCAATGGTGGAAGGTCACTCCAAGCGGACCTAGACCCATACTGCACCTAGAGAAGAGGGAGGAAGTCCGGGAGCAGAATTCCCATATCTGAGTGCAGTTGGAGCGCTCATGTACCTTGCGAATAGCACTAGACCGGACATTGCGTTCGCTGTGAATTTGCTAGCTCGGTACAGTGCAGAACCCACCAAAAGGCATTGGAAAGGGATCAAGGACATCTTTCGTTACCTCCAAGGAAGCAAAGACCTCGGTCTGTTCTTCAGAAGAAATAATGAATTGAATTTGGTTGGCTATGCAGATGCTGGGTACTTATCAGACCCGCATACTGGCAAGTCCCAAACCGGCTATGTTTTCCTATGTGGAGGAACAGCAATTTCTTGGAAGTCGTCTAAGCAGACTCTTGTCTCGACGTCGACAAACCACTCGGAAATCATTGCCTTGTATGAAGCATCTCGTTAATGTGCATGGCTCAGAAGAATGGTTCACCACATCCAGAAGTCATGTGGTTTGAACATTGAGCAAATTCCCACGATAATTTATGAAGATAATGCAGCTTGTGTTGCCCAAGCACAAATGGGTTATGTGAAGAGCAATCTCACGAAGCATATCAACCCCAAGTTCTTCTATGCTCATGAATTGCATAAGATGAACGAGATCAAGATATTGCATACTAAGTCATGTGAAAATCTTGCAGATTTGTTCACTAAATCACTCCCAGCGTCTACCTTTGAAAGGTGCGTGAAAGGAATTGGGATGATGAGACTTAGAGAAGTGCAGATTTCAGGGGGAGATATTTCACATACTCCCACATGAATCTCGAGCATGAATTATGAATACCCAACATAAATCTCGAAGATTAGCAATTGAAGTTGGGAGAATTGTACTCTTTTTCCTTAGCAAGTTTTTCATGAAGTTTTCTTGCATAAGGTTTTTAACGAGACAATTCGTGCAACATAGTAAGCGTATGCTATGTACTCTTTCTCCAAGTATTTTTCCCACTGGGTTTTTCTGGAGTTTTGATGAGGCATATGCATCTCGCGGCAAAGGGCCCAAGGGGGAGTGTTGGGAAACCCTCGTGGCCCATGGAAAGCCCACGTTGGCCCCTTTGCCGAAACCCTAGATGAGCGCTATAAAAGGAGGAGGGGGGTCCCCCCTATGTACAAGAAATCATTAGCAATAAAGAATTGCCGCTATTGCTCTCCCTAAACACGTGTCTCTCTCTCTTTCTGTTCTCAAATTCAGATCTGTTCGAGAACCCCGGACTATTCGATAGCGAGGTTCCTTAACAGTAAACACAACCACACAGGTGATGGAGAAAAAAAAACGTCCTATTTTTTTTACGCACGGATCCTACCATTTCCCTATGTATTATTGCCTATGTCCTCTTTAGGTGGCAGTAGCAGTAGCGGTGGTTGTCATGACGCAACTGATCGGATTGTTGTAGATCAGTGTTAGCTAGGGCCTAGGTGGTGGCGTGGAGCGAGGCTTATATATTATATGCGCGATTAAGCTCTTAAATGAGACGCATGACGACTGACGACGGAATGCGGATGCGGTGACATGTCTCATGCACCATCCAATCGGCCATTTCAATTTTTGTAAGCGATAAGATAACATAACAATTTTTGTCCAAACAGAAAGAAGAAGAAGATAACATAACAATGTTTGTCCAAACAGAAAAAAAGAAGATAACATAACAATGCCGTCTCTCCATTGATCGCTAGCTCGCTCCAAGCCAGAAAGACAGGTCGCCTGGTTTAGACATCCTCGAAAGTTTGGGCGCCTAAAGGCTTAGCACATTAATAAATACAGCCAATCATCGCAGAGCCAAATTAAGGGAGAAGAAGGAAAGGAAAAGAAATACTAGCGGCAGATCACGATGATCCGAGGGAATATCTGGATTGGTGCGTACTTAGTTTATGCCTACTCTGTTTATATATATAGAGAGAGAGAGGGAGAAATGATATTCTACAACTGCGTATAGAATAGCATATTCTACACGCTAGCCGGTTTTGCAGTCAGACGACCGAGCCCGCGCGTAGATTCAATCAGTGCAACGGACATGTTTGAACATGGCAAATAAATGCTACTTAGTGCTTGTACATGAATCTTTTTTTTTATTTAGCCGTAACTTTCAAATGAGAATGATTTTAATCTTCAAATTCTTTATGATCGTAGAATCTCACATCCTCTACGTATGGTAATTTTTTGAGAATTTTTCAAAATATGTACATGTGTTTTTATTGAACTTTAGAAAACACTGGATATGTTGCGTTTTTACTATTCAAATAAATGACATGTTACGAGCTATTAAACCAGATATTATTATATTGAAACAAAGTGTTAGATAACAGCTTTACACAGGATATAGTAACACCTTGAGTAATAGGAAGTAAAATGTCATTTTGTTGACAGTAAAAGATAGTATGTGCTGTTGTTTGGCACTTTATTATTTTCATATCTCTCAAATTCGATTGAGTTTGATCTTCAAATTTTACAGGGTTATAGAATCTCACCTCCCCTGTGTGATAATTTTTTGAGAATTTTTCACATTAAAATGTTATTTTTTTGTCATTAAAAGATAGTATATGCTGCTGTTTGGCACTTTTTATTTTCATATCTCCCAAATCCAATTGATTTTGGTTTTCAAATTTTACAGGGTCGTATAAGCTCACCTACCCTATATATGGTAATTTTTTGAGATTTTTTGAAAACTTCTACATGTGTTTTTATAAATTTTACCTAATAAGACTGTTGTATATAGCATATAGTAACACTTTGAGCACTAAAAAGTAAGATGTAGTTTCTTTGACAGTAAAATATAGTATATGCTGCTGTTTAGTATTTTTTTTATTTTTATATCTCTTAAATTCGATTAAGTTTGGTCTTCAAATTTTATAGAGTTGTAGAATCGCACTTCCCCTACGTGTGGTAATTTTTTTGAGACATTTTCGCAGTAAAATGTTATTTTTTTGACATTAAAAGATAGTATATGCTGCTGTTTGGTACTTTGTTATTTTCATATTTCTTAAATTCAATTGAGTTTAGTCTTCAAATTTTACAGGATCGTAGAAGCTCACCTACCCTACATATGGTAATTTTTTGAGATTTTTTGAAAACTTCTACATATGAATTTTATAAATTTTACACCATAAAACTGCTGCGTACAACATATAGTAATACTTTGAGTAATAAGCAGTAAGATGTGGTCTCCTTGACAGTAAAATGTAGTATATGTTGTTGTCTAGTACTTTGTTATTTTTATATCTCTCAAATCCGATTGAATTTGGTCTTCAAATTTTACAGAGTTTTAGAATCACACCTCCCTTAAATGTGGTAATTTTTTGAGAATTTTCACAGTAACATTTTATTTTTTTGACATTAAAAGATAGTATACAGTGTTGTTTGACACTTTGTTATTTTCATATCTCTTAAATCCAATTGAGTTTGATCTTCAAATTTTACAGGGTCGTAGAAGCTCACCTACCTTAAGTTTGGTAATTTTTTGAGATTTTTTGAAAACTCTTACATATGAATTTCATAAATTTTGCTTCATAAGACTGTTGTACAGCATATAGTAACATTTTAAGTAATAGGCAAAAAGATGTAGTTTCCTTGACAAAATGTAGTATATGTTGTTGTTTAGTACTTTTTTATTTTTATATCTCTCAAATCTAATTGAGTTTGGTCTTCAAATTTTACAGAGTTCTAGAATCACACCTCCCCTATTTGTGGTAATTTTTTGAGAATTTTCACAGTAAAATGTTATTTTTTGACATTAAAAGATAGTATATAGTGCTGTTTCACACTTTGTTATTTTCATATCTCTCAAATCCAATTGAGTTTGGTCTTCAAATTTTACAAGATCGTAGAAGCTCACCTACCCTAAATTTGGTAATTTTTTGAGATTTTTTGAAAACTTCTTTATATGATTTTAATAAATTTTACATCATACGACTGCTGTATATAGCATATAGTAACACATTGAGTAATAAACAGTAAAATATGTAGTTTACTTGACTGTAAAATTTAGTATGTGCTACTATTTAACATTTTGTTATTTTTATATCTCTCAAATCCGATTGAGTTTGGCCTTCAGATTTTATAGGTTTGTAGAATATCACCTCCCCTACGTGTGATAATTTTTTGAGGATTTTTTACAGTAAAATCTACGTACACTGATAATAAAATCTATTTTAATGAATAGTAAAATATGATTCATACGGTTTTTATTGGTGAGACTTACATCATTACGTTCCTATTGTCGTCAGTAAGCTACTAGTAAAAGCTGTTGGTGAATCGGAGCTGCTAATAAAAAGTTTTGGCTAAAAAAACAAAAAAAACATGTTTATGTACAAATTAGAAACTCATTTACTAGCTGCTCTGACTACATTGGTTATTGGTTTAGCCAACACACGACACACGAGCGTAGTGCGATGTTTTTAGGTTGTACGCTTGTTACGACCAGCACGTAGAATAAGCATTGCTACGTACAAGAGTAGAATAACGCAACCATATATATATATTTCTCCGTGCCCGACGAGCTCGGATGCCGACCTTGGAATAGTTAATGTGACAGCTTAGACACTGTCGTTTTTTCAAAGGACCTGACGCTAGTGTTGTCTTGCGCCTTAACCATTCTTCAAGTAATCTAGTTGTTTGTTGATCAACAGCTTCGGATCTACCTAAATAATCAAACAATTTTTTTTTCTCTCCTTAGATGATAAAAATCAAATGATTTCTGACAAAAAGAAGTGCTTGACGGCGGGCGGATGATCAAGACTGGGCTGGGATACTGGATTCGGCCCCATTTATGTTCGTGTGTACGTTTGGGCTGATCGAAATGGATCAATGGAAGGCGAGGTTTACTGGGCTACTGGGTAGGGCTACGAACAGAGCATGTATGTATAGCGGTTGACAGGTGGGCCTTCTTGGAAGAGGCCTGCGTGTTTTTACAGCAAGCAACTAGCAGAGCATGCGTACCTGAAATCTGAAACTTATAGGATAAAATAAAGTGAATTATATTTATATTTTTAGTTGAAATGTAAACAAGATGATCATTCTAAACACTCTTAATGTACTTTAGGAATATCCAACTTTACTAGATCTACGGATCTGGTTGAGCTGGAGCTCTACCAAACACACCGTTAATACTAGTGTAGGGATGAAAACGGATCGAAAACTTTTTGACTGTTTCAAAGAAAAACGGAAACGGAAGACTATTTTCGGAAACGGAATCGAAAAGTGTCGGTACGGAAGCGGAAATGGATTTTTTTTTCCAGAAAACAGAATCGGAAAAAGGAGAGTCGCCGCTCTCTCTCGTCTCTCGTCCCTGGCCCCCGCAAGGCGCAGGCTGCAGCGGCGCCGCCTCCCACCGCCGGCCCCGACCGGCTCCCCCCCACCGCGCCCCCTATAGGCCCCCGCCCGACGTCTCCTACCGTGCCCCCTGGCCGGCGACCCAACCGGCAGGCTCCCCCTGACTGCGCCTCCCCCAACATCCAGTGGGTCGCGTCCGCCTACGCCTCCGACTGTGTCTGGTTTTGAGTGATGAAGGTGATGTTGATTTCCACACGGTTGATTGGTCAAACTTCTTGCTGGGGACCTTGGGGTGTTCCTTCTTCGGAATTCAGAGGAGGATCGATAGACCATTAGTCAAACAATAAGGTAGGTCAATCGTCTTCAACCAACTAGAGAACCTTACAGGCTGCTTAAGATTGGTCTTAATTATTTGCCTAGAGAAGGATCGATAATCAAATAGTGTGGATCTATTCTCTTCAACCAACTAGAGAATGTTTGAGGCTGTTTATATTTAATTGTGAGGGGGAGGTGTAAGATATGTGATTCTGTCCGTCGTTTGTTCTCCAAACCTCCTTGTTAGGTTGGATCTTCTGGTTAAATTGAACACCTTCCTTTCTTCATTGCTTACCTTCCTTTCTTCATTGCTTGTCTTCCTCTAGCATCATGTTTTATTGCTTGAGTTTGACATTCTGACTACATGAACTGAATTTATGCAACTGTGCATTTTGAGGGAATAAGAATGGATACGTTGGAACTATTGGGAAGTGATTGGGAGGTATTTCATAAATGATGTGCTGGCTCTTGGAGTTGAAGTCACATGACACATGATGCAAATATCGAGTAAAGGAACTGGGATTTGAAATGCTTCGTTGATTTGTGAGTGTATCTTTCAGGCTCCAATTGATCGATTTTGAGAGATCTCAGAAGACAGACTGAAACACTGTTTTCAGAGTACAATAATACTATACATAGCAAAAACTTCTTTGTAGGGGTTCAATGTCAGATATGAATTGTGTTTTTAAAGTAATTTTAACACTTTGGTTGACCTAAATTTGGAATTATGTAAATGGCATAATAAAAGAACTGTGGTAGATTTTGATGCCATAATTTTTTTGAGTTAGCTATAGCAAAAATCTAATATTACCTTATTTTTATTGAAATCATAGCATATGCGTATGTAGTATGTGCAATTGAATTAAGAATGTCAATTGTCCACTTTCGTATATGTATCCGCGCCGTTCCGTTTCAGTCACTATCCGTTTTCGTATCTGTTTTCAGGGTTTCCGATTTCGTTTCCGTTACCGGTAAAAAATATGGAAACGAAAATGAAACGATCATTTACCGACCGTTTCCATTCCGTTTTCATCCCTACTTAATACTCAAGCCTCATGCATGTGTCGTTCCAAGAGTCCATGTTCACGATCTGATCAGTTTTTTAAAAAAGAAAAGAAAACTAATTATTCTAATGGGCGTGATTAATTCATCATCACACTAACTACTTAGCAAAAGAGACACCTATAATCGCCACGCAAGTTACTAACAACAAGGGCAAAGGTTAACATAACTGCATCATAGTGAAAAAAAAGTCAAGATCAGGCGTTCAGAATTGATCACTTTCCTACCAACTAGGTAAGATAGCGCGCTACGCCGCACCGTTTTTTTATGGAGTGCTGCACATGTTTGAGAAAAAAAATTGTAACATGAAAGAAAATTAGTGTATCTTGATCTACTTCGCATTGGATAGCAATAAGCAAAGAGATCTTTAACTACACCAAAATAAGAAAACAATGTCTACACGATATAAATAGGATGGAGTGTACACTTCGCTATGCCGGAATATAAGCACATTGGTTTCCACATTATAGCATATAATATTTCTTTCTATGATACAAAACTCAATATCTATGAAAAACTACGTTAAAGTCTACACACAATTCACTCTATTCTTTGTATGCACACAAAGCAATATCAGAATGCGCATATGTACACATAAAAATGAATGCGCTACTATTTATTATTTTTAACATTGTTACTCTAAGCCAAAGCAATAGGGAACCAAAAAAGATCATAGATGTTTATGATTAAATCGAAATACTTAAGTGTCTGTGTGAGCTCTTAACTTAAAAAGAAGCAAACAATTCTAGGACCTTCGGTTTTGACCAAATGGCCAAAGGATGGAGGTGCATACATACCGAAAATAAAAAATGAGTTGTATCTAGAAAAGGAAGTATGTATAAATGGAATTGCCACTGAAACCTATTCTTTCAGACTTAGAGTAACGAAATCATCACATAGTTGCAGCATGATTACCTGGAATGATCTTGTTCAACATATCACTGCTTTACACCAAATGCAAGACAGTAGCTGAAAATTTGCAAATGTGAAACTACAGGAGCAGCATGTAACAATGAGCGCCCAAATTCCAAACTAAATCATGTAATTATACTTAAGGGAAAGCTAGATGGAATAACCAATAGAAAACTATTGTGTGTGCAGCACAAATGAATAAGCAACGTCTGTGAGTATGTTACGAAAAGGAGAAACGAAGTAACGACATCATCACATAGTTGCAACATAATCACCTGGAGTGATCTTGTTCAACATATCACTGCTTTACACCAGATGCAAGACAGTAGCTGAAAATTTGCTAATGTGAAACTACAGGAGCAACATGTAACAATGAGATATATCATAAAAATATTTGGACCTAGTACTGAATAGAACCACGTTACAATGTCATGGTACATAAATCAACGTGCAATAATCCAGCACAACACAAAATCAATGGGAAAACTGAGCAAGCAGGACAGCCTAGAATAAATCATGTGTAAAATGTAGAACCTGTATGTTCTATTTGCAGTGTCTCCATCTCATTCCAAGAACACAAAATTAGCCTATTTTGTAACTGCACAAATTAGTAAGTCCCAGCTGCAAAAAATATGATTATAAAAAATTCAAGAATTAAAACACTACCTAGTAATTTCAACTAAACTCTGATTCTAAAAAAAATCAGGAATTAAAACACTACCTAGTAATTTCAACTAAACCTAAGCACCTGAGAGGTTCATAGGTTAGAGGAACTGATGGCCTAACCACCTGATTCCATACCAGGTTCATGTCACTCTTTTTAACAGTTGTTTGAGATTTCTGCAATTAGGATAAATAACTGATTGTTGTGAGAGTAGATCAACATAACAAACACAAATTATTTATGGATGTCAAAGATGAAATAAAAGATACCTGCTCTGCAAGTGTTAAAATAACATATGGATCGCTTGTTCATATCTCTGATGGCCAACTGAGCACCTTTTATCACTTTAGTGGTGACCTCACGAACAAATTCTTTTGTATATTCCTATGACGATTTCAGCTAGCTTCTATCAAATATCACCAAATATCACCATTGCAATTATTCCTCTAGGCTTATCTAGCTAGCAGTAATCCTCGTGCACTTGCAATCCGACAATCAACAGTAGTTGAATTCTCAGAGTTTTTTATATGTACAACTGAAAAACCATAAAAAACAGTCCCAGATAGATCGATTATTTAGATAGGCCAAACGGTAAACAAAAAGGGATGACTAATATACAATGATGCATCCATACAACTATTAGCACAGAATACAGCACTGCCAATTCATTAACTGTACAAAAGTGAGAAGATATGCACTTCTATTTTCAGTATTTTGGTATGCGTAGCTATGGCAAGCAGCCAAACAACGTAATATATTCCATTCCGATTGGAGTTATGTCTCAGATAACCAATCAATCAGCTGCTACCCTCAACAGGAGTTCTATATTTCACGAAACAACGATTTTTTAGAATGCAGAGTGACTGTTTTTATCCAAGGTGGAGTTCATAAAGGTGGAATCCCACAGAAGTTATTTTTTATCTAACTATCAAACCACAATTCTACACAATAGACCAACTAATCTATAAAATCCCTCCTCCTAAACTGTATATGCAGCATACCTAAACATTTCTAACACAGAGATATGACATAAGAAACCATCCGAATGCAACAGTATAGAAGCAACATGGCTTCCTTTGAAAAATCAGCCCGAGCAGAGTGACCTTAGGTATCTGAACTAAGCGTGTAGAAGAAAATCACATGAGCAGGGCAAGAGAGGCCTCACCAACGAACGCATCCACTTGACCTGTACAGCGTAATCCCAATCCCTCTTAAATTAACCATCTTGAATGGAATGGGTTCCGAAATCAAATATCCTAGGCTCTATCCTGAGGAAATAAATCCTACATAGACAAAACCAGATGATAACGAGAGGGAGAGAGGAGATACCTTCCTAAATCAAACATCCTACTCCCGATTTTGAAGAAATCGAACCCCAAACTGATAGGAGGAGGAGAACGGAGAGAGGCAAATGGGAAGAACTCACCGGAGAAAAAAAACCCTTGTGTACTGGGCATGGCGGACGGAGGAGGAGGCTGTGGGGGGAGCTGTGTGCACTCGACATGGTGGATGGGGACCAGATCACCCGCACTGGGCTACGATGAGGGCACGGCCGGCACGCCGCGAGGGGTTAGCGACCAGATCGGCCACGCTAGATGGCATTGAGGGCACGATCGCCATCCCATCGAGGGATCGGCGGCCGAAGCGAGGAGGACGGCAAGGGGAGATGCAGGAGCCAGTAGCGACGGCAACGGCGGCGGCGTGCTTGTTTTGTTTTTGCACTAATTATAGCGGCGGCTAGAGAGGAGAGTAGGGGAGGAGACGGGTGTGGAGTGGCGGCAAGGGTAACGACGGGTCGTGGCGACGGTGAGGAGGAGGCGAGTGCGAGGCGCCAGTCGATCCAGCCCCTGAGCGTAGGATCCCGATCGGACGGTCGTTACGCGAGGATCGTACGGCATGCCCCGGGTGGCCAGGGGTTCTTCCGCAATTTCTTTTTTTCGGAGGACTTTTTCGCAAAATCTGCGACGTGGCCGGCCTCCCTACGCGAGGATTCTTCCGTGTATAATAGAGGATCGGACGGTCGTTACGCGAGGATCGTACGGCATGCCCTGGGAGGCCAGGGGTTCTTTCGCAATTTCTTTTTTTCGGAGGACTTTTTCGCAAAATCTGCGACGTGGCCGGCCTCCCTACGCGAGGATTCTTCCGTGTATAATAGAGGTATATTATTATTCCTCCTCTCTTTTTTTTTTCAAAAAATAGCTCTTTTTTGAAAGCATGTACAAATTTAGCCTCCTACTCTACCACAAAAGGTTCGACACGTGATAGGAGGGGTGCCACGGAGAGGGAGCACGGAAGGCACTTCCACTGTGGGGACCACATAATATGCCTTCCACTATGAGGAGGGAGCTAGATTTGTAAATTCTTATTTATGTGAGCCATTTTAAAAAAAGATTGAAAGAAGACTAGAAAAGTAACCAATTCACACATTCACGCCAACCAGCCCCTCGTGGCCCTCGTGGCCAACCGTGGCGTCGAGCAGTGCCATGCCGGACAGCCTCGAGCTAGCTCCATAAAGCACTCCAACGTGGCGTCGAGGTACCAAATGGCGTTACCCCCTGGTTCCAACAGCCCGAGCAGTGCAATGGCCCTCTCCTCCTCCTTCGCTACCGTCCCCGTCCGCACGATTCGCATCTAGGTGGGGGGAGCGTGTCGTCGACACAGGCGGCCCACAAGCGGTGCGTAGTGTGATCGTAGGCGTCGGCTGGGAGGATGGGCACGGTGCCCGGGAAGGCATCATTGAGGTAGTAGAGAATGATGGAAGAGTCAAAGACGGCCTACCGACGTGGAGGATGACGGGGCCTGCTTGTGCACGGGGTTGGAGGGTATATACCGATCTATTAACGATTACATTTGAAAAAATATACTCGAGTTCAAATAATTTGAACAAATTTAGATCACATACTTTGCTGATTTATACTCTCTCCAGTCACAAAATAGTTATTGTTTAGGACATGAGTACAGTCAAAATTTTGAAATTTTAACTGTTAATATCTTTTTAGATATTTAAATTGGATACATAAAAATCATATATGTAGATGTTTTAAAAAATACTTACATAATATTATAATTTTATTAGGTTTTCTAAATTTATTATAATAGAAATTAGTAATCGAAGTTGTGTTTTACAGACCATATCAATACTCAAAACAACAACTATACGTACAAGTCAAACTACCACCAACAAAGACAATTGTAGCATGAAATTTCGTAAACATTAGTTTAAACTAACTAGTTAATCTCAGGATCATCTACATCCCGCACACGTGAGAGCGAGCACTCGTCGCTTTTTGGGCGGTAGAGGCACGCAGAGCACCGCCAATCCAAAGTCCGGCATGACACCAGAGTACGGCAGCGTCTTGGCCGATGACCCAGTGCATGAGGAGGAAGTTCAACATAAAGGTCACCAACCTGTAAAAGTATGAGTGTTATGGACACACCCAGCAGTATAGACGTCACCCTCGTCGTCGACACCCGAGAGAGACAGACAAGAGGGAAGAGAGCTGAGAGAATTTGAGAGATGGTGCACGAAGCTGCTCTCTCTCAATTTCTTTCAGCTCTCTCTCACCCGTTTCTCTCAATCTCTCTCACTGGTCTCCCTCACTCTCTTTCTCGCCCATTGGCTCCTTTTCTCATCCGTGTTCAACACATCCCCCTCGCTCTGTGTAATTGTTTAAGAATAAATAAATTTTGGTTTCTTTTCCTATAATATTTGTGCCTACTGGCTCAACTCTATACGACTCTGGCTTCTTTTCTCTCGTCGCAATAGTGCAAATGGGTCGGACTTAGACCAATATGGCACGAAGCGCAAATGAACCGCGCTCGGGCTCATCGGCGAATCGAGCCAAGACGACACGCAAGACGGCGGCACGACGGCCGTTGCGCCCAAGACGGCTTCGTACATCGAAGACGATAAACTCGTACCGAGCCGGTCCTACACGACATGACGTCCACCTCTATGCACACGCATGCGGCACGCGCCGTGCACCCTCTCCGAAGAAAAGACATGACACATCGTGAGTCAGATAAACCCGTGCTATTTCGAGGTGGGCCCACCTGTCCGTGGCCGAGACGGACGAACCAGCTGAGAAGAAACCGACCTCAATAGGTGCGACCGTGTGAGCCCTAGGCCGATAAGCACGACGCGCTCGAGATCATTAACGAGTAGACCAGCACCGCTGGTAAAAGAAAAGAGCAGAAGACCACACCGACCGGAGGATATAAAACTGGTGCGGTCCACGGGCTGGCTGGCTCGCCCGACCCGGATTTGGGGACTCGCACGCCATCGCCATGGCAGGTTCGACTCTCCCACACCTTTTCCCTCCTCCCCAAACCCTAGATCCCCTGGTTCGTCCTCGATTAATCCGTGCGGTTTGGTCCCAAATCGGACCCCCTAGTCGAGGATTCGGTCGGTTGCTGGCCCGATTTCGGTCTCCTTGCTCGGTTCCGGGCCGGATTTTGGTTGCGTTTTTCCTCCCTGGAGGGGGCTTTTGGGGGGAACACGCGCGTGTAATAGCTAGGAGCTTGCGAAATCACTATTATTTCGCGGTTGCTTGAGCTATTCCCTCATGGATGCGGGAACTGGTGCCAATTTTGTTGTTCGATTTTGGTAAGAATTGGTGTTAATGGTGCACCGCAAGATGTGGGTGCGAGTCTGTTTGATTGGGTCGTAATTTGAGGTGTTCATGGTGGTGCTTCATGTCATGGTGCTGGCTAATTTGTTGCCGGTGCTTGATCCACTCTTGGCTCTGAGCGTGCTTGGTTGCTTCGCTTGATTCACGAGGTTTCTATTTGCTTGAGGAATCTTGTCGCATCTGCGGATTTTTTTGCAGGCCTTGGG
Source organism: Otatea glauca (assembly GCA_036346275.1). Lineage (NCBI taxonomy): Eukaryota > Viridiplantae > Streptophyta > Magnoliopsida > Poales > Poaceae > Otatea > Otatea glauca. The sequence goes on along the minus strand of CM070724.1, from coordinate 31,909,819 downwards.
GCCCTCGGTCTTTGGTGATAGTAGTCTGCGCATTAGCCCTTATGCTTACTAGTATGTTATTGAGTTATTAGCCCATTGCGTTCCCTTTTGCTCCACAAAATTAGTAGTGATTTTATCCAGTTTACCTTCTAAACGAGACTCTTAGCTGAATTTCCCATGCGCATTTCCCTTTTGAGCCTTTCGCTCTTGTATTTCTGTACTGGACTTGTAATTTTGTTAGCTATTGTTCATTCTTAGTTTGCTGCTAGCTTATCGGCTGCAAGAGTGCTTTCCGTTATGGGTATCATCGTTATGCTCGTTAAGTTTTTGTGTTTGTGCCTTGCATAATGATCTTTCTCGATGGTTGAGATGAATTCTGATGTTCACTTGTGAATGCAATTTTTCAGCTTCACCACCAAAGCCATGGGAGCGTGCTGGTGCTGGGGCTGAGGGAACTTCTGGTCCAGTGCCTTTCAAGCCCCCGTCTGGTGGCAGCACTAGTGATGTCGTTGAAGCTTCTGGCACTGCTAAACCTGGAGAAACCGTTACCGCTACGGAGAGGAACGTTTCTGGCAATGTAAATACCGCTGTCTCGAGGCCTATGCCACAGCGTCCTTGGCAGCAGACAGGCTATGGAAATACTTACGGAGGTAATTAACTGCCTTGAAGTCACTGTTTTCCGGATGTCTTAGCAACACAATGTTGTTCCTTGGAGTGTGACATCTCCTTTCTGAATGCAGGATACGGTGGATCCAATATGTATAGTTCATATGGTGGATTTGGCAATACTTATGGTGGTGGTGGGATCTATGGTAATAGCATGTACTCAAACTATGGAGGAGGTTATGGTGGCCATTATGGAGGTTCTGGGATGTATGGTGGAGGCATGTATAACAGTGGGATGGGAGGCACTTATGGTGGTTACGGTATGGGCGGTATGGGCATGGGTCCTTATGGTAATCCGGATCCAAATTCATTTGGCCCTCCTGCTGCACCGCCTGGTTTCTGGGTGTCCTTCCTACGAGTGGTATAATTCTTCACCTACTAACTCGCCATTAATCGTGATTCTGTTTTGTTTCACTCGGTTCAGTGCACATGAAAGGGTGACACAGCTTTTAAAAATGTTCATTTGAATGAGACTATTGATTATAATCATTTCCAGACCCAGTCAACCCAATTTTTATTTACAGATTTTTTTTCTTTGTGAATCAAGATTACCCCCTTTCTTCTGTTCTGAAACTCAGAAATTTTATAAATTTCTAGTGTGTTGAACCTAGTTCAATATCAGTAGTTGCATGGGAGTTGGGACCCTAGTGAATGTACTTTCTAGGTCCTCTAGTGCTTAGAATCTCAATACGCTGTTTAGTTCGATGCTGTAATCTGTGTACTTTGTCATGTTGAAGTTACTACATTCGGCATTTTTCAGTAACATTTCTTTTTGGAGAAAAATATTTTATCATCTATGCAAGATGAAACACCATATCTGTAAGGTTATATCTCATTCTTACAACATATGCATTCAAGAATCATCATTGTCAATTCTTTAACCTGTGCTTAATCTGTTGGGGACAACTAGGGTTTCAAAAACCGTTTTGTAAAAAACCGCTCGAAATTCGAAAATCGATAAAAACTGCTCGAAAATTGTTAGAAACCGAAGGGTTAAGAAATAAAAAATTTGGATTTTTTTTAAAAAAATCGAAAACCGTGGGTTTTCACGAGAAACCGCTCGGTTGTCACCCAAAACCAACTGACCAATTGAATGTTCCTTAAAAACGGTTTTTGAGCGGTTTACGTCGCATAAATTTTTCCAATTTTTCTTATTTTTTTTAATTAGACCGGTTTACCGACCGGTTTTGAATCTCGAACCGCAGCGGTAAGGTCGAAAACCGCGGTTTTCGTCGGTTTTTGAATCCCTGAGGACAACACTTTGTAACTACGTGCTGAACTTGCTGCAGATGCATGGTGTCGTCAATTTCTTTGGGCGAGTTGCATTCCTTGTTGAACAGAACACACAAGCATTCTATTTATTCATAACAGCTATGTTGCAGGTACTGTTATCTTGGCTTTTTCCCTTGTGTTTGGTTCAAATAAGTTGCTCATATTTGTACTAAATTGCTGGTACCGTGATTGCTACAGCTCTTCGATCGGTCTGGGATGCTCTATGGTGAGCTTGCTAGATTTGTTTTGCGTCTGCTAGGGATCCGAACAAAGTCAAAGAAGGGCTGTGTTCAGGGCGCAGAGGCCCCAGCATTTGAGGGACCTGGCCAGCAGTTTATTGAGGCACCAAAAGCGAACAACTCATGGGACAGTGTTTGGGGAAACTAAGACACCTTCTGTGTGCTGTTAAATTTAAATAGGTACGTACAGTTTATGAAGGAAAGATTGTGGGAGCTTGCATGTTACCAGTGAATCAGAAGAGTACCTGAATCAGATGAGTACCTGTTCAGATGAATAATCTGTTGGAGTAGGAAAAACCGCGAGTGGTACGCTAGCGCTATTTCTGATTTTCATGACATCTGCCATACACCTGTAGCCCCATAGACAGTTTCCTTGCATCCGTGAGCATGGTGAGGTACAGTTTGCCGGAGGATGCAATGGTATTTAAGTATCTCTGTTGTATCTATGTGGGTAAATAATACTTGCTTGAAAAGAGCGGAGCAAAATGTATTGTGTTGTTCCTTTTTGCCATCTTAACTTTGAGTTGATTTTAACTGAAGTTGGCTTTGAATGTGCTGATGTCACTCAGAAGAGGAATGCGATGCAAGTATTTTCTGTTTTCATGGTTTCTTTTGTGAACTTGTCTGAACACTTGAGAGCTGACACAACAGCATAAGGTTGAATTCAAATTGTGCTCCAGCAAGTTGAAGTTAAAATATTTCGATGTTGAATCATGTATAGTGTGTTTGGTTTGAGGAACCGGATAGTGAGTCCACTATCTCATCCCTCGGAAGTAAATGGTCGTTGGATGAGGTGATCTCTCAAACCAAATGCCCATATTATGTTGCCTGACAGAGACAAAGGCTGTTATCATATTCGAGTAGGCAAAAATATTCCAATGATCAGGTTGTGCACAGAGATAGTCACGTAATCATGGAAGAATAGCCAAGATAAGATGCATCTGCCCTAACAGCCTCTTCTTGGCCACGTCTGAAGTGCTTTATTATTGTCACTAATAAAGTGCCCAAAAAGCTGACAAATCGCCACGTCGGAAGCACGCAAACACCTCTGAATCTCTGATCAGTCCTGAAACAAAACACATTCTGGGAAAAAGTACAAATCCTGAAACAGAAGGAGATTTTTTGTGACAACGGGAGGAGATAATTCCACTACAAATATAATGTTAGGATACGTTTTTCTTTTCTGGGGTCGGAAGGGAAGGAACAGTGCTGCGGAAGTGGATGAGGAAGTAGTGTAGGAGAGCCATCCTCCCTTCCCACCTCCAATGGCTCATCCATAGACATCTCTCTCTCTCTCTAGCAATTCCACAATTATTTCCGTTGTTTTGTCTCTATTTACAAAAGTTTCAGGAGTCATCACCTCATCTCCTATATTTAGTCTCATCCCCACCACACCCTCCAATTCCTGCTTCTTGCTTCTTCACTCGCTCACTTCCTTCCCCTGTACCTGCAGGAGACAGACACAGCCTGCTTCAAGGTAAACTAAAAAGAGAGGATTTTTTTTAAAATCAAGTTATTGATTCAGTACATGCTCCAATTCTTGCATCCTATCCATTGTATCTCACAAACCAATTGTCTGTCTTAGTTTGAAATTCATTAGCATGAATTCTGTGAGAAGGAATTAATATTCCTTTTCTGATGAAGCCTACCTGTTCTTCATTTCTATGATTCTATCCTTATGCTGATCATGTAAACTTCAGATAATATAAAGTTGCATGTAAAAACATGTTGTTTTCGTTCAGGGCTAAAGGTTTTGTCTACTCTTGGGACAAATCATCTAACTGTCTTTGCTCCTTGTTTTAGAGTGGTGTAGGTGGTTGACTAGCTTAACAAGAAAATGGGGGAGATCACCAATGTCATGGAGTACCAGGCCATCGCGAAGCAGAAGCTTCCCAAGATGATCTACGACTACTACGCCTCCGGCGCCGAGGACGAGTGGACTCTCCAGGAGAACAGGGAGGCCTTCTCCAGGATCCTGTAAAGCCTGCTTGCTTGATTTTGCTTTGTTACAGCTCCTGCAACTACTATGTTGATGTGCATGGCATATGTTTATGGGAATGTGTAGGAGCTGTGTAAAATAACTAGGTCATATTTAGTCTTGGTTAATCAGTATCCAATATACTTTCTTTTTAAAAAAAGAAAATACAAATTTACCTCTCTAAGTTCTCTTTGTGAGGTAAACTGCAAAAGGTTACTGAGTAAACATGTTTCTTGTTGTACGTCTGTTTGTTATGATTGGTGTCAAGAACCCTATCTCGAAGGTTCAGTAATCACTAAGTTCACTTTCAAGTCTACCATATTCAATCATGCTTCCAGGTAGAATATTTCTTCAGTGAATCAGTTTGCTTTCCTGTTAATGAATGTCATGTTATTTGTCAATCCATATTAAAAAACTACTCTGATGTCATATCCAAATGTCTAACGCTGCTAGTATTACTGATCTGTTTGTATCTTTTTTGGCTAGGTTTCGCCCACGCATACTGATTGATGTATCGAAAATTGACATGACCACAACTGTTCTGGGATTCAAGATCTCAATGCCCATCATGATTGCCCCCACTGCAATGCAGAAGATGGCTCACCCAGATGGTATGTCTTTGTGAAAATTTCATTTGGTTGTGCTTAATTCAGCTTTATGTTCCACAAGGAAGTATAACATTGTTAGATCACTGAAGAATTAACTGAAGAAGCTTCACTTTTCAAAGCAACTTGTACATGCTTTCTGCTTTGCCTGCTGTGTATTGTTGAGATAATATTGACTTGTCCATCCTGCTTTCAGGAGAGTATGCTACTGCACGCGCAGCATCAGCGGCAGGCACTATAATGGTTTGTCGATGTTCCAATGCCTTACAACAGAATTCTACGGATGAAACTGAACAATCCAATGTGACGCAGTTTCATGTCATGTTAATGATACTGAAACACCCTTCTGGCTTGTTTCTTTAGACATTGTCATCATGGGCTACTTCAAGCGTTGAGGAGGTTGCCTCAACTGGACCAGGGATTCGTTTCTTCCAGCTTTATGTAAATACGTCGCACTACTAATAGAATTCTTTCTTCATTTGAATAGCCGTAACAATGATCGATCATGTTTCATCTAATCTTTGCAGGTCTACAAAGACAGGAAAGTGGTGGAGCAGCTTGTTAGGAGGGCTGAAAGGGCTGGATTCAAGGCGATAGCGCTTACTGTGGATACTCCGCGACTTGGCCGTAGGGAAGCTGATATCAAGAACAGGTACCCTCATATTTTCCATGGATTAAAAACACCAGTTACCTCTGGGTAATAACAATAGAGACCAATAATATTAATAGGCAATGCGCTGAACATGAGAACGATACACTGAAGTAAACAAAATAAGATCCATCTGTCAGGATTTGAAACAAATAACCTGCTTGTGGCTGCAGATTTGTTTTGCCACCATATTTGACACTCAAGAACTTTGAAGGTTTGGACCTCGGCAAAATGGACATGGTGAATTCATCTTTCAGTATACTTTTTTTTTAACTCAATCTTTCAGTATACATTGCAAAGTGCATACTATGTCCGTGTAATGTCTTATAGAATATCTCTGTGTTATGGTCAGGCTAACGATTCAGGACTGGCTTCATATGTTGCCGGGCAAATTGATCGCACCCTGAGCTGGAAGGTAGCATTCTCTTCAGAGTACTTCCTAGGCACCAGTCTTGTTTCATTTCTGAAGTTATTAGGTTGCAGATTTCACCATATGTCGACTACTACTGAATCATTGTGTCGATCATGTTATACATTACACACTTGGGGGCACAATTCCTCGATAAAAGATCTTACTTTAATATGATCTAAATTCCTGAATGAAATTTGTTTAATTACTTCGACATGTGCTGCAAAAAGCAACTCTGAACTGAAGAGCGTGTCGTGGTATTATGCAGGATGTCAAGTGGCTGCAGACCATCACCACGATGCCAATCCTGGTCAAGGGAGTGATCACTGCAGAAGACGGTAGGCCATTGTCTCTTCTGATTTGATGAGTAAAAATGTATCCAATTAACTGAGAGAGCGCTGTCTGTCGTGTGAATTTGCAGCAAGGCTCGCGGTCGAGAATGGCGCGGCGGGGATCATCGTGTCCAACCACGGCGCCCGCCAGTTGGATTACGTCCCTGCGACCATCAGTGCCCTCGAAGAGGTAGCAACCAACAACCACCGTTATTGTACTGAACACTTGCATCTTTTGCTTCAGATATGGCAGTATATCAGTTTGTCTAATTGCGACCGCAGGTTGTGAAGGGTGCTCGCGGGCAGCTCCCCGTCTTCCTGGACGGAGGCGTCCGCCGCGGCACGGACGTCTTCAAGGCGCTCGCTCTAGGCGCCGCAGGCGTCTTTGTAAGTACTACTAGTGAATTCAAGATTAAGAGTTCAGACAAGGATACGCCATTAATCCTCAACTGACGACTAATTAAGCTGATGCATACATGCAGATCGGCAGGCCGGTGGTGTTCTCGCTGGCGGCGGCGGGGGAGGCCGGGGTGCTGAATGTGTTGCGGATGATGCGTGAAGAGTTCGAGCTCACCATGGCGCTCAGCGGCTGCACCTCGCTCGCCGACATCACCCGCAACCACGTCATCACCGAGGTCGACAAGTTCGGCGTCATGCCGTCACGCTTGTAATCAATCAATCAATCTTGCGCGACTGCTCCGTCGACCGCGCCGCCCCTTCTGCCCTCATCTCCGGCCGGCAGCCTCCAATCGATCGGGTTCATACATCTCGATCCAAGGACTGTTCGATCCTAGCGGAGACGTACGGAATATTTTATTAAAATACGGGCATGGGTGCACGTTACTGTAATATTTGAACAGCATATATGTTGCAACTTTCAAGCGACGATGATCACTGTACGTAGTTTCCTGCTGGCGGATTATACTGTAATTCTTACAAGATAATGCATGCATGATGCATCGATCAAAGCATTATTAATTACATTGGGACTTTGTATTTGATCAGGAAAAAATGTTTCTAATCGCAAAAAAAAGGGAAAAAATGTTTCTTTGAAAACCCATGCATGGGATTAATTTCTCATGTTTCTTGTTCATTTTTTTTGTATATGCATGGGATTTTCAAAGCCTTAATTATGGTTCTAAATGTCCATGGGATTTCAACAACAGCAACAATAAAAGTATAAAACTACAGCACTGACATGTGTACCAAAACAGTTAGATTCGTATGCCCATGCAGGAGGAGGTTGTAAGTTTGATTTCTGATTTGCTCATTTTTCTTGTACGTGCAACTGTGCAAGTGAGGGTTTTTGTGTTTGTATATATGTGTGGTGTGAGTTGGGTACGGTGTTGCTACCCAACCGATTTTTTTTTTAACTCGCTTGCATAATAATTTATCTCAAAAGAAAAAAAAAGCAGCAGCAACAGCCAACATGTCATCAGCTGCAATTACCTCGTTAAATAAGCATTACATTTGTACACTGCATGCTATCTCATGTCATCTCTTTGTATGAATGATCATACTGATCATACATATATCACACACATTCTTGAAAGATCCCAACCTCTCAAGAACAACAAAAGAAAGAACGAAAGAAAGAAAGAAAGAGAAAGAAACCAAATTTAGAACTCCAATGCAAAACTAAACCAACCAACTAGTGTCATCATTCAGTACTAAAAAGAAACTAGTGCCGTCATGCCGCACCCTGACCTAGGCACTGCCTAGGGTCTCATCGGCTGGGCCGGCCGGCCGCCGGCGTAAGGCGACGCCACGGCTGCGGCCCTGGTCTTCCGCTTCTGCAGGAACCGCTGCAGCGACCGCTTCATCGACAGCCCCGTGGCCGCGTGGTTGATCAACGGCGCTGCCGCCGCCGCTTCAAGGCCCTGACGAGGAGAAGCCGCCGACGCCTGGCATTGAGCAGCAAGTAGCAGCGCCGACGGTGCCGTCGGATTCTGATGGCCGCTGCCGGCGCCGCACTGTGCCGTCGCAACGCTGCCGCTGCTGCTGCTGTCCTGGTGGTGGTGGCGATCGTGATCTCTACGCTGCTGCTCCGTTAAGATCTCTTGGTTCGCCATGGATATGATCGCCCTTGCCTGCGATTAATTAATTAATTAATCTTACCAAATCAATTAAGCAACACGTACTCATGTTACGTGCTAGAACATGAGTACAAGCATGCATGTAAAAATAGCACGTGCAAATATGATCAGAGCTTGACAAGCCTTTGCAGAAACTGACGTATGATGGATTCGTCGAAGTCAAAAGGAGCGCGTGCTTTGTTCGTTTGTTTTGTGTGAGCGCGCGTTGTTTTCGTGTTTGGAACCATCGATCGGAGGACTAAGACACTGTCTTCTATGTGGTTAATTAAGTCTAAGACTGATCACATTTTGAGGAGTTGAACGTGCTTGGCATCTTGCATTGTGTTGGCCAATTACCAATTTTTTAAATAATATATTTTAAAAATAAAATTACAAAAAAATACGTCAAAAAATATTACATAAATATATCTCTATCACCAATTCATTTTGCGATAGGTCAACTGTTGACAAATAAATTATCTAAAGAAGCTTCCCAACGACATAGTTTTATTTAGTCAATAATTTTGTCGTTGATTTATTTGGCTGACAGATCCATTTGGTTGGTAGGATCCTGCCGCTAAATGAATTATTGACGAAGGTATATTTATGTAATTATTTTTTAATGTATTTTTCTGTAATTTTATTTAAAATTTGTACTATTTTAAACACAGTCGTCAGTTAGAGATCAACTACTCCACCAACTAATGGTACCACGTCTTATTTATTTGTTCTGTCCCCATGATTTGGTACAGCACGTGAATAATTGTTTTGTAAGAATTTTCAACCAAAGCCCTTAGAAAACGATTTTCAAACATACAACTGGATCTAGCTAGCTGTATTAAGAGAAAAAAAAATTCAACCATACAACTGAAATCAACGTAAATGTAATTTTTTTTAACATGTTATGAACCTCCTTTCATCGTGTTCTCTATTTGTAAGTTGTTGCTTTTTTTTTTAAAAAAAAATCTAATTCGATTTTCTTAGCTTTTACATTAGCTTTGAGGTGCGTGTCATGTTCTAGATTGATCCAACTGTTAAAAAAATGTGACTGAGGAAAGCATAATTCACGATAGAAATATACACGCCAAAAACTATATAGGTATAGTTCGCATACTATATGTTTATCTTGTTCACAAAAGTTTATATATTTGTCACACATTATTCCTGGTGCTCCTAGGATGAACTTTCACAAATTAGTGGTGAATCATGATCACGGATCGCCGTACTTTCAAGATTCAACTACGCATTATCATGGACACACTAGTAATGCTCTACTGCATGTCTGATTAACATGTCTCATATACTGATTAAGGCTGAACTGATTAATCATGCATGCAACAAATCGTATACCGATTTGACCTGCAATCACGCAGTATTACCTGGAGCTCGGTGACGTCGACGGCGCACACCCGGCCATCGTAGAATATGGTCATGCTCCTCCTCCTCCTCCTCGCCGCCGCCGCCTCCTCCTGCGCCGCACTACTCACGCCGGTCCTAAGCCGGAGACTGAGCTCAACAGCGCTCCCATCACCGCTCTCGTCATCACCGCCGCCGCCGCCGGTTCCGCCACCGCGCCGCCCCTCCTTCGCCATTAATCCCTCAACAAGATCGATCTCTCCTCTGGATCCTTAGCTTCTTCTCGACCCGGCCGGCCGGTCCTCGGAAGAATAGGTGAGATCAGAATGTGGTGCTTTGGCCCGTCTATATATATCTATCTCTGATCTCCTTCTCTCTGTCTCTCCCGTCTTTGTCAAACGTTGTGCGCGCGCGCACGCCGCACGACGGCACGGGGTGGAGGTGGTGCATTGGCGGTTTGGTTTTTGGCGCGCACGTGAAGAATGCGCGCGCGAGGAGAAGAGAAACGGAGGCTGACCGAGTGGTGCGGTGCGGTGCGGTGCGGTGCCTCTTTTCTTCGCCTTTCCCCCCTTGAATTGCTGGCTTTGCATGCTTGATTTGTTCAAACCACAAACTAACCAAAATCGAAGACTTCTTTCTAGCCATGTGCTTCTTTCAATAATTTCCTTTTTTCCCCCTATTGTCGGCACGTGCTTTTTTCTTTAATGGGTCCGATCGCCGTTGCCGTTTCCTGGTGTGGCGTTAAAGGGTCCCGTGGGCCCACGTGTCACCAGATGAGTGGTTTGTTGGTATGAGGCAATTTTCCTTTCTTTTTCAGGGGGGAAAAACTAATCCTTGTCCACTTATTTTTTTTAAAAAAAATTAAACCCTTTTTCCTACTCCTTATAGATCAGCATATTAATTATACCTCATCTGTCAATAAATATATATGGCTTTCCTCACGTCCGCAAATCCTCGGAGGGCCACTTTTCCATTGCTATGTTTGCGTTGTGTTGTGGTACATATCTTGTTAGCTAGGGAAATCTTTAATAATTTCAATTACAAACTGCTATTAAGACTCCAAGAATATTGCTTTCAAATAGCTGTTATACCAAAAATAGTAAAATAGAAGTGTTTTTCTTTTATAAAAAAACATCGAGCATTCTTGTCCGAGTCAATATCTTTCCATGGAGGACGACTATGCATGATTCAAAGGAAGCACTGTCCCCTTTACCAACAAACTAGTCAGAAGCCAATAATTGCAAGTTAATTATGACCTAGAGACGACTAGTCATGAGCAATAACGACTGGTCATACACGTGGTTCTATAAGCACATGACAGTTTCTCATGTAATTAACACGAAAACAATTGTTCATGTATCTAATAACTTACGATGGTTGATCAAGGAGCACGAAGGTTCAAGACTCTACGAAGACACATTCGTGAAGACAAAATGCGCCTTGAGCGGCATTAACTGTCACATCATAGATATGTATAAATAGGGTGACTTGCGTGCCCCAAAACATATATGATTTATTCTTGTAATATTCTTTCTGTCCACGACAATAAAGTCTCTACTTGATTGTGCTCCCTTGTTTTGTTTTTCCGTAAGTTGGATAGAGGGTTATGGGTCCCGATCATCTACTCAATTCAATACTAAACAAAACCTCAATTTATGTGAAAGTGAAAGGCCCTTAGTTATAACGAAATGGACGGAGTAATATTTTTACATGTCAGGGCGGGTCGTGCTCAGGCGTACTGCCTTTTAAAGCCTGGGCTTCTTCACGGGGCGTGCCATGAACAGGTCTACCCATAAAGCATGCTGTTAGAAAAGATACATGCGTACGTACAAAGGCGTAGAATACATGGCAATATAAGGCGCGCGCCTAGCTAGCAATGCCCCCTAAAGGGCAGGGAGATTTGCAATATAACACACGTGGTGCAGGGTAAGTTGTTCTAAGAGTTTTCAGATTTTGTTATCGATCACAGCTAATTTAGAAAAGAAAATATAAGTATCCCTACGAAACAAAGAGAAGGAAAATGCAAGTGCTCTCGAAAAACCTGGGGCTACAATGCCAAGCTTGTAAGCCACTAGCTAGGGTCGTACATGTATTGGAGCAAAAGCAATATAAGTATACGCATGCGGAGACGGACGTGACCGGCCGGAGATCGGTCGAATTCGGCAAGCAGAAGAGAATGGGAATATATATATATATATATATATATATATATATATATATATATATATATATATATATATATATATACACACATAATATAATTACTTAGGGTACCAGGGTGCCTGAGCACAATAATCTAAAAATGATATTTTCTCTATATATTTTCATACGATTTTTTTTGAATTTTTAAGATGCTGAGTTTAACCAGTTTACTAACTAGTTCAAACAAGTTGAAATTCAAACTAGAGTTTTCCTTTTTTATGATAGTTTGGTCGTAGTTATGTGCTGATTTTATATATAAATCAGCAAAGCATGTAATCCAAACCTGTCCAAAATCTTTGAATTCGATTATATTTTTTTCAAAGGTATGTGTTTCATTTGATTTGTTATAGATAGGTATATGTCCTAAAACTAAAATTTTTGAAAGATATATTCGAATATAACTTGAATTCACGTATTTAAAATTATAGTGACCAAGCACCGTGATGCTCATTTCAGTTTCCCCTCTCTCTATATATATCGCCGTCAACTGGATTCGACGTCGTTCCTAGCTAACACGCACGGACGCGTGGCACACGTTTCTTCGTCTTTACCTTTTCTCCCTCCTGTTTCTTCTGCAGCGGCGGTGGCCGGCAACGAAAACAAAACAAAAGAGAGGAGAGAAGGAAGGGATCGAACAGACGCAAAGAAAAGCTAGCGTACGTGCATCGTCGTCGTCATATTAATTTCTCGTACATCTGAACCGCTAAACGTACCGTGGCCAAGTACCTAATTGTGACACGTTTAATGCTTTGTAGCTAAGCCGGCTGTGCGGCAGCAGCTGGAATAACGCACGTGAATTAGATGGACATAGTAGCTAGCTATAGCTAGCATCGCGCGCGTTTGCACTTCGATGAATTTGTGGCCTAGTTTCCACATCAATGCATGTATGATCGAGTAGTACTCTCGGCGCGCGGACCTAGAGGTGGGCACTGGGCCGGGCTATTTTGGGCCGGCCCAAGACACGCTCGGCCCAGCACGACCCACGGCCCAGCACAACACTGTTTCAAAAGGACCGGGCCAACCTGGTATGGTTTCCGGGCTGTGCCGGGCCTGCCAATCGAGCACGATGGGCGGCCCGGCCCGACACGACAGTATGGGCCGTGCTCGGGCCGACACGGCCCGAACGAGCCCGTTCGTGCCGGGGCACGCGGCACGTCCGACGGCGCACGTCGGCCCGTGCAACACGCAGCAGGCCTGTGGCAACGCGGCGCACGCGGCGAACCCGTGACAACGTCTTGAGCTTCACCTCCCATGCCGCATCGCGTCCGCCTCGACAAGTGAGTAGAGGAGGGAGCTCGAGTGCTCGACCCGTGCTTGGTGGGAGAGGAGAGGGAGGCGCGTGAGGCGGTAGGGAGGTGAGACGGAGCGGGAAGACAAGGCGGAGGGAGGTGGAAGCCGGGCGGGACCGAGGGAGGTGGGTCGTGGGCGTGGCTGGCTCGAGGGAAAAGGGGAGAGAGAGTATGCAGGGAGCCAAAGACAATACATGTGATGGTGTAATGTACTCATGCATAGGAATGTGCATGTATTACCATTTAGTATGCACTAATCGATTGTTTATTTTTGACTATATATATGTTAAATAACGTGCAGCGATCGATGTCTTCCATAATCTCCTACATCAATGCCAACTAGGCTATACATTCATTGCATCTGTAGTAATCAGTGTATCGCACACTACTACAAGCAACTTCGGTCCTTTCCTCTCATCGCAATAGTGTAAATAGGTGGGCTGGGCGGCGCACGACGCAAGCGAACGAAACGCAAATGGGCGTGCTGGGCTCACCAAGACGAGCCGGGTCGGCCCGACGCAAGACGACGGCACGACGGGCCCTCGCGGCCCGGCACGGTTTATGCCCGAAGCACGATGGGCCCGTGCCGAGCCGACCCAGCCTGGCACGACGCCCACCTCTACGCGGACCCCACAGCCCACGTAATTATATTAGCTACCTTTATTTACGTGAGGTTATCGTGCCACTCTAATTAGCTAGGTCTATATACATGTCCTTTCTCTTCTCTTGCTACAGATAGGTGTCGTACTCGATATAGGTGTAATCAACTTTTTAAAATTTTGACTATTAATATTTTTTAAATATTTAAATTGGATATATAAAAATCATATGTGTAGATTTGTCTCAAAAAGTACTTTCATAATATTATAATTTTATTGAGTCTTATAAATATATTTTAATAAAAAATAGTGGTCAAAGCTGTGTTTTGAAAACAGTGTCGATGCCTAAAATGACAACAATTTATGAACAGCGGTAGTATATTTCAATAGGGATCAGCTGAGGAAGGGGAAGGCGTTAGGAGCTGAAACAGGCTAGGGATCATAATACATGAACCAACTAGGCCATACTACTAGAATTCAACACACTCACCGAAAACCCCTAGGAAATGGTTAGGGAAGAGGTTTCCTAATATGAACCCCAGAGAATGTTGGGAGTTGAGAGTAGAGGTAGGCATCGGGACGGGCTTTTTTGGGCTGGCATGAGGCACGGTTGGCACGGCTTGGCCCACAGTCGGATGGACCATGTTAGCACGATTGTCTGGGCCGTGCCGGGCTTGCTAACATGGCACAGTGGGCGGCATGGCACGGCACGCCACAGTTGCGTCCGTGCCGCAGCACGGCCCACCTTGGCACACCGGCATGTGCTCAGCACGGTGGCATGGCGGACCTACCGTGGATTAGCGGTAGGACACGGAGGTGGGGGAGAGGAGGAGGCGGAGGTGGGGTTACTTGGCCCGTGCTGACACTCATGCCTAAGCTGACACGCCGACGCCAGCGCTTGCGTCGACGAGTGCTCGCCACGGCTGCGCCTGGGCTCGGAGGGACAGGGAGGGAGAGGTGGCCGGAGACGGAGAGGCCGAGGATGCGGCCGGCGATGCATGGGGAGGACGGAGGTGAAGAGGGAGGGGAAGGTGGCAAGGTGGAGGGGGATGCGGGGGAGTCGGCGGTGGAGAAAGAGGGAGGTAGCGGGAGGGAGAGGAAGAGGGAGATGGTGAGGGAGGGCGAGGGAGGCGACATGAGCGGAGGGTGAGGGAGTGGAGGGGGTCGAAGGAGGTGAGGGGGGCGAGCTAGTGCCGAGGGAGGCGGAGCGCTCTGAAAGAGAAAAGGGAGGAAAAGAAAGAAAGAAGGGAAAAAAAGGAAGAAAGAAGGAGAAAGGAAGAAAAGGAAGGAAAAGAAAGAAGGGAAAGAAGGAGAAAGGAAGAAAAGGAGAAAGAGAAAAGGAAGGAAAAGAAAGATGGAGGGCGGCGGGGAGCGTAGGGAGGGGGAATTGGCGCCGTGGGTGGCCGAGGGAGGCAAGGGGACCATAGCGGAGGGAGGCGGAGCGTGGCGAAAGAGAAAAGGGAGGAAAAGAAAGAAAGAAAGAAGGGAAAGAAAAAGGAAGAAAAGGAGAAAGAGAAAAGGGAGGAAAAGAAAGAAATAAATGATGGAAATAAAAGGGAAAAGGGGAAAAAGGAAAAGGAAAAGAAAACAAGGGAAGAAAAGAAAAGGGAGAAAAAAGGAAAGAAAAAGGAGAAAATGGAAAGAGAGAAAAAGAGGGGACTGAGCCAGATTTCAAGTGACAGGCCCGATTTCCGGTCGCATGCGGTCAAGGAGTTGTCCACAATGGATTTATTCATTCTCATCACTCATGGTAATATTTCGTGGTAGGCGGAGGGCGAAGCGAGGGAGGTGGCGTGGGAGGCGAACATGGCGGAGAGGGGTGAGCTGAGGAGGTGGGCGGGAGAGAGAGAGTGCTGGGGAGGAAAGCGAGAGAGAATGAGAGAAGTTGAGAGAGAGAGACAACGCAAGAGAGAGGGAGCAACAGCCAAATGGCAATATTTGTGCCTACTACCTTAGCCGCGTGCAACTTCGGTTCTTTTCCTCTCATCGTAATAGTGTAAATGGACCAGGCCTCGACTAGTCTATGTATATATATGTAGTTATTGTATTATTTTCTTTACCGAGGGTATCCTACACCGGGGTGTAAGGTTTTTATCGAGGTAGTAACTCTGTACTTGCTCAAGAATGAATAAAATTTAGTTCTTTGTCCCCCCCAATATTTGTGTCCACTGCCTCAGCACTGTGCGTCTTCAGCTCCTTTTCTCTCGTCGCAATAATGCAAATGGACTGGGCCTAGACCGGCACGGCACAAAGCCGGCATGAATTGCAAATGGCTTGTACCTGGGCTCGCCGAAGACAAGCCGGGTAGACATGGCATGGCATGGTGGGTCGATCGAGCCGTAACGGTACGGCATGGTTTAGGCACACCCGCGCCGGCTTGCCCCGGCACGGCGCCCATGTCTAGTTGAGAGCAGCAAGGTTAGTTGAGAGTTTGGAGTGACGGTAGTTCTCCTACGTGGAGTGTCCATAGGCGGATCCTGGTGGTTGAAGTGGGTGTCGGAGTGAGGGAGGCGGGAATTTAGAAATTGAGAGTGTGCTTTATCCGTTCAAATTTATAAGACTTAATTTTTGAATAGTTTTGTCCATAAATCTATGACATATTTCATATTCTAATAATATAAAATTAGTGTATTGTTCCCTCTATGCTCCTAATAAATATCCACATTTATTTTATATTATCTACATATATACATTGAATATAGTATTAGTAATAATAAATAGGGATAATCTAGTCATTTATAACAAAATTTTTTTTGTCTATAATGAGGAAGTAGAACGAAATTGCCTATCCCTGCGCATCTAGGGCTTTGAGTAGATCGAAAGAGCGGCCAATATATACCCACAGAAACCAATAAAAAGATTGTCTATCGCTACTGAGCGAGGTTAATTACGTGGTCCATCTCCATCCTCTGAACAACACGAATGGTTTCTCCGCCCAGGCTAGTAGTGGATCTACAAATATCGTTAATTAATTCGTCTTGATTTGACTTTTTCAGAGCACCACCGGCACACTGTGTATATACACACGTGCTTATCCACACATGTGTTTATTCACTACACATACTAAAAGTTTTGTAGAGACTAAAGCCTCCCGAAGCACGAACATGTACATGTTTGAGTAATACACAAATATTAAAGCAAGTGAAGTGACAAATAATCACTATCTAAGCTTTATTCGTACTTTATGGAAGCACCTCTCTATATATGTTCTCGTTAAGATGTACAAACACTCGTTTTCACCACCCGCCTAATTAATGCGCGGTCATTTGTGCCGAGTTTCTACGTTAGAATATGCAAGGTGGAGAATCTGGAGATACTAGCTTGCTTGACGATGATCAAGGTGGTGTTTGGTTGGGTGGATGAGGATGGATGGGATATGACCATCCATGGATTTAGAGTCACTAATTATTTGGTTGAGTGGATAGATGGGATATAGTCATCCAATTTTTTGGAATATTCCCTCAAGATGCTGGATAGAGCCATAAAAAAGGCCAGATGAGCTCATCCAGTTTATTGTATGAAGAGGTGTATTCGGTCAAATTCAAATTTCGCCGAAGTATACTCAGTTAGATTCAAATTTCGGTCAAATTTTGCCCAAAAATTCAATTTTCGATCGAAATTTGTCCAAAATTTCAAATTTTGATCAAAGTTTGTCTGAAAATTCAAATTTTGGTCAAATTTTATCCAAAAATTCAAATTTCTGTTAAACTTTGTACAAAAAAATTCAAATCAAAATTCGAAACCTTAATTACAACTAGCCCATCTATCTTCATCTATCAAACTAAACAAAAAAATTGGTTCATCCTACCTATTATCATCCATCCAACCAAATAAAAAATTGACTCATCCATATCCACTCAACCAAACAGCTACCTGGCTCCATCCCATCCAGACTGGATGGCTATATTCCATCCAACCTCATCTAAACAACCAAACGCATCCCAAATATTACCGCGAACGCACGTAGGCGCGCAAAAAACACAAGAAAACACATGCATGCTAAAACTGGGGTAATAGTAATACTATGGGTAGGTTGCCGGTGTGCATGTACGGAAAGTTAACACACCAATCATATACAGTGACTAATTAATCTATATATCCAATGCTTGGAAAAAATACACAAGATCTTCTGTCATGTGTCTAGCTAGCTAGATCGAATTGAAGCGACACATATCCAATCCAACTATAAGTTAGTGTCATTCGTCTTGGATCGATGATCTGCAAGCTTGCAATATCATATCATGCATGCATGCCTGTCAAAATGATCGAAGCACATGCATGGTAGCTATCTAGTAATATCGCCGTACATATGAATTGATACGCAAATATTGCATGCATCGCATGGCCGTACCTGTTACTTGCAAAACAATTCGTTCCATATCGTACATTACACGTTGGGAACTTTGGATGTGTACAAATAGACCCAGCTCGCTTTTGAAAAGTTCAATGAATTAGTTTGAGATTTTCAATTTTTGTCGGCCTCAGAAGAAACATATGCGTTTCATGCGTGTTTTCATTCTGGCATCACGAAACGGTAGATATCTTTACCTAATTTTGGACGTACGAAAATCCTTCAGATCTCAAGATTTCTTTGCTCTAGCCAGTGTACTAGTTTCTTGTTAAAAGTGCTGTCCATCGTTTTCTCGGCAGAGTCTCTTTAATCAACTCAACTGTCAACTGCCCATGTGAATCCAGAGAGAGAGAGAGAGCTACTCGATCGATCTTCTAATTTGGCACGTTGGCGATTAAGTGCAAACATGAGTATAAAATTAGATCTTGAACTAATTAACCTATATATGGAGACCTATATACCATTGCTTTTGTGGTAAAAATAATACTCTCTCCCCGTTACTACATAGATGTTTTAGAATTTTGCATTTTAACCAATGCATATTTAGAAATGATCAAATTGCTCTCCTTCACTAACTCACTTATTGTTTTCGGATATTGTGTGTTACACTATTTCACAATAATAAATAACATTGGGGATAATGAATGGTACGGGTATGCAAAAGAAAAAACAGCTAAAAGTTATGTCGAAATTGTAGAATGATATGTATTTAAATATAAAATTTGAAGAGAGGTGCTTAATTCTATGCTTTTTTTAAAGTTGTCCAGATATTAAAACATAAATGAAGAGTATACAGTGATTACTTACCCTCGCTTACTTCAAGATTTGTGCAACTTATATTAGTAGGGAAAGCATAGAAGCACTGCTCAAATTTGAAAGCTAAAATGACATATATTCAAGAACAGATGGAGCAGTACAATTGCAGCACAAGGGCAAGAGACTAATTATAGTCAGAAAATCAATCTACGGATGCCCGCTGACGAGAGAAGTGGCGGACAATTGAAATATGGTGTCAGTTCGGTTAAAAGTTTTACTCTTTCAGCTTATTTAGCTCAAGTGCTTCATCTAATACCTTAAAGTTTTGAGAACGCTTTGAAGTTAATTTGTCTCGAATTGTTACCATTAGCCTTCACTTGTTCATCACTTCTCTAACCATGACGTCTAGTTTTTGACCAACAGTCTATTAGTACATAAAACCTTATCACAGACGGTTCAAAAAACTCATCATAGACAGTTTTATAAACCATCCATAATCATGTGTCAGTTATAATGATAACTCATCACAGACAGTTTACAAACCGTTTGGGAAAAACATATGATAAATAGATATCACATACGGTTCTGAGTGTGAACCATCTGTAATAACCACTTATCACAGACGGTTCACACTCGTAACCGTCTGCGATATGATATGCATCACAGAAATTTTTTTCTATTATTTTGTATTAATGTACCTTTTCTGTTTACTAGCTAGCCTCAGGAAATACTAGCTATGCTCTCTGAAACAAGCAGATTACAGATTAAATCCATATTATCACATCCATTTCAGACTGACCTACAACACATCCATTTTAGAAATCAACTCAGATTACATATTACACCATATACATCACATCCTTTAATTTCAGAAATCAACTTAGATATATTAACAATTGAATGTACAAATACAATTAAGAAATTCACAACACAAGTTTCACAAAGTAGCCTGGTAATTCAGAAATAACACAACTCCTCAAGTTAGGCAGAGTGGAACTCTATAGGATCAAGGATAATCGACTAGAGGGGGGCTGAATAGGAGGTTTTAAAATTCTTTGGCTCTAATTGCAATAAATAATTAACCTAGGAAAGAATTATGATTTTTGACAATTAAAACCTAAATCTTCTAGGTTTCGCTAAGTGCACCAACAAGCTAAGTCTAGTCAACTAAGCAATCCTAAGCACAAGATCAATATGATAAGCTAGCTAGGAATGTAAGTTGCACAAATTAAATACAAGTAATCAAACCACAAGAGAAGATGAACACGAAATTTATCTCGTGGTCTCGGAGACTTGTTGGTCTCTCCTAATCCATGTTGAGGTAGCTTGACCAACTCAAGCCGGATCCTTTGCGCAAATGAGCCTCTCTCGTTCACTTTGATAGCTCTTCCCTGCTTCAGGTAGGCAAGCTCCGGCCTTTGCAATTCACCGGGCTTTCTCATAAGCTCCTTTGAGAAAGTCACCGGTTCTTTCGCCTCCAAGCCGTCTGGATGGCGACAACTTCCAAGAGTAACAAATCTTGACGCTTGCTTGAGGTCGATTCAAGTATCTAAATACTCAAACACTAAATGTACACTTGAATGCTCCTAACTCTTACAAAATGAGAATTTAATGTACAAGAGTGAGTAGGAGACTTGCTAGAGCTCAAATGTGTTCAATGAAGTCCAAGAGTTGCTTTAGTATGCAGGTGTGGGGGTATTTACAGCCCCCACCAACATTTCAACCGTTAGGACAAAAATACATAAAAATTCAGCATTTTCGGTGCTACCGCCCATGTAGGGCCGGTAGCACTGGACCCATGTCCAACAGTCGGCTCAGTGTATTTAATGCACTCCCAGTAGTTGTTGCTACCAAGGGCCGGTGCTACCGCCCAACTAGGACCGGTAGCACCGGGCTCTATTTTTATTTTGCTCGACCAAAAGGTGTCTTTCTGGAAAAAAACACACCGGTCATTGGGCCAGTGCTACCACTCGGTCTGTAGCACTGGGCCTACATGGCCGGTAGCATCGGCCAAGAAAAATAGCCAAATGACCTTCTCTAGAAATGGGCTGCGTATGGTATTCTCATTCGGGGATGAGGATGAAATGAAAAATAAATGAGAGAATGAACTCTCAGGACCAACTGTTTGTGGAATTGGATTTTACACTGGAATCCATCAACATTAGAATAAAAAATGTGATGAAAGTGCTACAAATGTTCATATTTTAAGACCCTCCTCATCAGACAAGCTGTTGCCTCAATGCATCTAGGATGTTTTGATATTCAATTGTAAAATCGATAACTAATTGTGTCTTGTAAATGTCGTTGCAGAAATATCTAAAGAGAAGAAAATTTCAAACAACAGATACTAATCATGGAAGTTCTGCCAAGAGAGGTAGGGAAAAAACATTATTTCATAGTTCAAGATAAGAAGATCTTACCACAAATATGATAATGAAATATTTCATAGTTCAGGTGACAATACATTAACAAAAATATGATATATACCATAATATCAACAAGTGTTCAGCTAGAAACCACATTATTTCATAGTTCAAGACAAGAAAAACTTAGGGTTTTTTCATGTCTTCCATTATATGTGCCATAGCTTCCGCAATAGAGGCTTCTCGGTTCTCTCTGAAGTTCCACAAATCCAGTACAGTGCCGATTTGTTTGACACCAATAACCGATTGATCTTCAGTCATATCTCTTAATCTCTACAAATTAAAAGTGATCATGTTGTTGTGAAAAGGATGTGTTGGTATATTATCAGTAACCACATCGATTTAGTACTAGAAACCTTTATATTACCTCTATAAGTTTATCTTTGGCTTCTTCCAGCTCTGCATTCGCCCTGTGGTCCTTACTGATGAGTGCCGTGTTAAGGGATTCGATTTCTTGCAAGCGATCATCTATGTCTTTCAGTTCTTGTTTCATCTCATAAATCTTTTTTGTTATCTCAGATTTCCCCTTCAGTTGTTCGATCTCCACCTCAAATTTTTATTTAGCTTCTAACAATTTTTCCATATCCTTAACACAAATATCTTATACTGAATTAGTTGTTTAGCTTCAATGAGTCAGAACAAGCACTCTAGAATATGCATATGCAGACAAACAAGCATTCTCAAACATTCTCTTTTATAGCAATCTAGAATATGCATATACAGACAAACAAGCATTCTCTTTTATAGCAATTAGAATATGCATATATAGACAAACAAACATTCTCAAGCATTAATCTCTTTTATAGCAATCTAGAATGCATTTTTTTGTACCAATGACACATATTGGTTGCAACAAATGTAACACATACAATTTGATACAGTCTAATGATTAGGTTGCAACAATTACCACATCTAGTCTAGTCAATCAATGGAGGATGTAAGCTTCTGCTATAGAAAAATGGTATTACCTAGCTACTTTACAGAATGGTGAATTGCTCATTAGATGGATAAATAAAGATCTCCATGACATGTGGCAACTTCAGAGTCCAGAGCTAAGATCAGTGAAGCTAGATTACAGCATACATGCAAGCAACTATGAATGGCTAATCATCATTCACAAACATCATTCACAAAATCAAAAGGAGGATTACCAGTTCATACCCTAGTCAAGCATATCGGTTCATACACAACTCACCAACAGGGAGGAGGAGGAGGTAGCCGACGGGGAGGAGAAGGTGCTCGCGGAGGTAGCTGATTGAGGAGACATTCGATCGAGGAGAAGGTGCTCGCGGAGGAGGTCATCGGGAAGGAGGATTGCCGGGGGGCTAGGGTTTGCGGGAGACGAAACACATGAGTTTGCTCTACAAACCTCTATCGGTATGGTTATATAGGGGTCTAAGATCATATCACAGACGGTTCCTAGTTAGAACCGTCTGTGATATTAACTTATCACAGACGGTTTTAGTTAAAAAACGTTTGTGATCATATCATAGACGGTTTTTAACTAAAATCGTCTGTGATATCACTAACGGTTCATAAAGAGTATCGTATGTGATTATGTCACTGACGGTTTCAGTATAGAACCATAAGTGATGTTCGTCATCTTAGACGGTTTTTCTTAACCGTCTGTGATGAGGTGTCTAATATAAATCTTTCTGTAGTAGTGAAGGTTCATTAGCTTACATAGCTATACATAAATATTAAAACTTAAGCTAATCCTCTAAAGCTTCAATCTTCAAACTCCATTTGCTTCATTCTTGCACTTCTCGCTCCTCGCTTGCACTTCTCCCCCTTTGGCATCAAGTACCAAAACAGGGGTCGCTCTCAAGGGGACTCAAGATGGAGGAGTACGAGGATGATGCCTGAAGCGATGAAATGCGATTTGTAAGACCCTCATTTTTGATAATAAATATTAACAATGGGTTCCCTGTGCATACCGTACTAATCCCATGATCAGTGGCTAGCACGCATAGATTACAAATTGAAATCACATCCATACACAATATATTACATATGCCAAGCATCTTTAAATTACACAGTATTATTATTACAAGCCAAAAGCTCGAAAATCAGCAGCGGAAACTTTATTTCTCTTGTAGTATGCCCATTCACCCTCAGGCAACAGACAAGGTAAAACCCTAGAAAACATCGTCATCATAACCCCCGAATCCTGAATCGCCGTAAAGATCATCGGGGTAATCAATACCTTCTCCTAAAGCAACATTGATAGCAAGATTGAGTACATTGTGTACTCAGCAAGTCTTATAGTGTATCACAGATGCAATTATAAATTAATGCAGGACATAGCAATGGAATGGTTTCTACAGTTGTTTTTGCATCGGCAAACTAAAGCATAAGCACATATTAGATTGTATCCGAAGTTTGTAAAGAAGCATCTTATTGTAATAAGCAAGTATTAATTTAACGTAAACCAATCATCATGTCATAGTCTATCCGACTGATTCAATCCATTCCAATGTCATCCCCTGACATGAAATATACATATTCCATAACACCATTTTCCCATCAAATCATTTTGAAAATATTAAAACTCTAACCATGTGATGACTTTACCAAGTGCCTTTAACCATAGGCGCGGCTAATTAATTAGATTTACACTCTGCAGAGGCGTACAGCTTTACCCACAAGAAATGATCTGCCATTTTTGCCAGGCCAATTGACACTCTTCCTTTGGAATGTCGGTATGGTGATCATGACATAACCGTTACATTGTTTAAGTCTAACTTTGCACCAGCCCGATGACGTTAGATCCTTATTATGGAGAAGGAACACGACTGTCATGAATCCCTATCATTTAAAGTGGTAACACAAGCAGTAATTCCCTGCATTAAAGGCAGTAAATCCCTGCGATAAGGGTTCCTTCCCATATCAAGGCGTTCATCGTTATACCGATATGCATTTACCCACAACGAAGTGTGGAAGCCCCTCATAAGCAAACCTAGAAAGGATTGCTCATACTATCTCCCGCCTACCAATGTGCAAAGTCAGACCTAAGCAACTTAATAGGTTAAGGCTGTCCCATATGAGCACTAGTGGTTATACGATTTTCTTGGCTTGAAAACAACCCATAGCTCGGTCCTTAATCTGACACGGGCAATGCTCCACCCTACACTACGTACAAGTCCATCTCTTGCACAACCGGCTATTGCCAATAATTGCCCGTATCTAAATCATAGTTTTATTTTGGGGTTTTTAGTCAAAATATCAATAATTGACATCATGTCATACCACCATTTAGATTCTCAAAAATTAACTTTGATCATCAACCTCGTTGCTAATGAGCATGGCTAAGCATGACTACTAGTCGTGTATACCCAATTTGACATTATGTAATGTCTACCCCTTTGTCTATGGTTAACAAGGTTCAATATTCATACTTATCAAGGAAGTTCCATGAAACATCAGGTATAGCTACCAATATTCCAACATAGCATTTTTATGACAAGTATGCGTATGCACAATAGTTTTGCAATCATTGAAAGTAAATATTTGAAGTATTAGAATCAAAATGATCAAGGGGGGTGCTTGCCTTGCTGATCGTAGTCGGGAATAAAGTCTGGATCGTCGGTAAGGTCGTCGTCTGCTAATTCAGGTTTGTCAGAATCTATTCGTCGACCATCAAGAATAACATACAACAAATAGCAAACAAGTATAAAGGCAAAAACAAGACAGACATAAAATCAAATAAAACATGCTATAAGAAACAGGCACATATTTTTTTATAGATTATTTATTCTTGTTTTACGAATTCAAGAGGCTAAAACTATGTATTCTTGTATTTATAATTTCGAATTATAGATGCTAAAATTATTTGAAGTAGAAAGATTTGTCTTATGGTGATATCGTAAAATAGCATGTTATTAATAGGATTCAGATGCAAAGAAATGCATTTAAAGATTTTAAAATCAAACATTCGTTACTAAATTTCTAATTGCCATATTATTGGGCTTAGCACATTAAGTGATCTACTTCATTTTTATGAACTAATTGCTAGTTGCCAGCATGGTCTCAATGATCACACACACACACACATATATATATATATATATACATATATATACATATATACCTATTATACTCTTCATACTAAATTTCATCCTATTGCATAGTTCATTATTAGTTCAATATTTTTTACTTAGCCTAACATTATTCTGCCACTATGCTGAAAAGAAATATGTTTAACAGATTACTAAAAATTCTTTTCTTATTCATTTAGTTGTTATAGCATATTTATTAATAATATTAAACTTTAATGGAAAATACATCAAACAACTAGTTACCCAAATATTTTTAAAGAAATAGGTTCATAGCAGAATAAGGGTCTTAATAAAATTGGTTCTGAATAATCTTAACTTTGCTTGCAAAATTTCCATATTTAGTCTACTTTCTTATGTAGTATTCACCTTGTATGAAAATATTTTTTCGAAATAGCTTTTCAAAATATTTTTGCATAATCTGGAAGCTCTTGATTTTAGATGAATTTAGAAATTGGTTTCATCTCATTTGGATTTCAAATGCGAAAGATATTCAAGTTTGAATTTGAATTAGTTCTGAAAATCAAATGGAAATAATGAAATACGCTTTCAATGTTCTGAAAGCGCCTTCCACTGTGTGCCGAATTTCGCGTTTAAATCCCACCGGGGCACCGACATCCGGGGTAAGGATTCAAATTTTGTTTTCGGATAAAATACCGTCCCTGACCGGATTCTGAAATTTCGGCGAAATTCGGGTATTTCGGATAAATCTCGTTCGAAATTCAAAAACAAATATTCAAATTTGGTTTGTTTTGTACCGAGAAAAAACGAAATTCACCGAAAAATATCGAAATTTCGGGCGAAATACCTGAAATTTCGGTCTTTTTGCAATGGAAAAAAGTGGGTCAAACGATGTCGAAACATTTTTAGTTTTTTTCAGAGAGTCCTGACATATTGATGATATTTCCACAAAACTTTCAGATTATTCTGAAGTCTGTGGATTTTTAAAAAATTCAAACATTGCTATTGTCCTGATAAAACGCTGACCGTCAATTTTGAACCGAACGCAAAAAGGTTCAAACCACGTTATAAACATTTGAATTTTTTTTGCATGGTTATGATGTATCTCTGATACTCACATAAATTTTCAGATGATGATCAAATGTACGAATTTTTAAAAATTCGAACAGTACTACTGCCCTGTTAAAAGGCTTACCGGCAAACTTGAACAAAATGAAAAATTATCTAAACCATGTTAAAAACTTTTGAAATTTTTTTTGGATGGTACTGATGTAACATTAATGGGTATTTAAAATTTTTAGATGATGATAATTCTCAAATAAGTTTAAAAAATTCAGACAGTGCTACGTCCTGATAAAAGTCTAATGATCAATACATAGATTTTCTTTAGCAATAAAAATAGTTTAAAATTTTTGAAAATTTTACATAATGGTAATAAGGAAGTTATTAATATCTCATAAAAATTTTGAATCATTATAACACTCCAGTGAATTTATAAAATTCTTACAAGGCACAGTACCATTTATGTTCTTTTCTTTTTGATTTTTGAAATATAATATAACAAACGAAGATCAATGCTTACATAGATTTGATTGACCAAACAAAAAAATTTGATTTTTTTTTAAAATTTACATAATGGTACTGAATCAATTATTAATCTCTAAAAAAAATTTAGATCATAATCACACTCAAGCAAATTTATAAAATTATGACAATGTAACTGTCCCAATTATGTTCATTCTGTTTTTGCTTTTTTAAGGATAACAAATGAAGTTAAATTATTTTTAAATTTTTTATGTATGATGCTAAACTACTAAGGATAGTACCATAAAATTTTCATATTATTATCAAACTTGTAAAAGTTTATAAAAATCTAACAGTGTTTTTGACAAAATTTTAAAATGTCTAAAAAATTCGGTTTTTCAACAAATTTTCATAGGAGATGAATTTCCTACGGGTTATTGGACCAAATCCAGTCAAATCCTCCCCTAAAAGGTTCAAAACCAGCTGAAAAACATGAAATTTCGCTGAGAAAAACCGAATTTTCATATTACTGTAGCAATTTCAAATTTTTATTTTTTTTTCCGGCCGGTACTTTAGATTTTGGGGTGGTCCAAAATCCGAAATTTCGCTGAATTTCGACGAGATTTGGAACCTTGATCCGGGGTCCACTCGTCAGCGACCTCGATCTTGCGCACGCCCGCGCCCGACTCGGTCACTAACAGTGGGAGCCCACCGGTCAGCGACTCCAAACAGAGGAGCTCGGTTTTTGGCTCGTCACCAGCGAACTAACTCCGGCGAGGAGGAATGGGTAGCACCTACGGCTTCAGCATGCTAATGCGCATCTAGGGGACAACCTAATGACTTCCGAAGATGATCGGAGATGGGTCGCCGTCGTGGCCGAGCAGCGGAGGTCACGGCGACTAGCGCGCCGGCGACAGAAGGCATCTCCGGTGGAATGGGTTCCGGTTTTAGCATCCATGGGTTCCAGAGGTTTCATTTTCGCCAAAAGAAAGCTTAGGGAAGGGTCGGATTAGCTCACCACCGATCGCCGGTTTCGGAGAAGAAGGGGGCGTAGTGGCGGCGAAGCTCCGACCGGAATTTCCTGAAAGTAACATAGAGGTTTTGATTCATGTGAGCTTGTGATGCTATAACAGAAAGCAATTGAGGAATGGTTGCTTGTACCACCTTCAATCGATCATGATCCGAAATCTAGGGTTCTTTGGCTGATTCAAAGAAACGTGAAATTGGTAGTGATCAGTGGAGTATACTGGATGAAACCAAAGGGGTTTTGATGAGCACTCTCTGACGATCAGGCTGCGGTATTTATAGGCCGGGGAGACGCTGTAGACGAGCCAACACCTGGTGTGAACTCGACGGAATTTTGCGACGCTAGAACAGGAGAAGAGATGGGCGGTTTGCAGAAAATCCGGGCAAGGACGATGCGTGGTAGAGTTTAGCAGAGGCGGTTACCTCGGGCGAAGCGCAGGCGTTGCGGTGGTGCGAGCTACAGCCGGCGGAATCAGCTTCGGTCACGCACGAGCACGACTGTGAGGGAGGAAGAAGAAGGCGGTGGCTGAGGCTGACAGGTGGGACCACACAGTGATTCGGGCCCGCATGGCAGAGAGAGAAAAGGAGAAGTTCGGCTTGAAGTGCAAGAGGTTGGATTTGATTCACTGAATCCATTACCTATCCAATCGGTAAATTAATAATAAATTTACTGAGTGTACCTGAGCTAGTTTAGGATCTACCATAAAAATTTCATACCTATTTGACGCCTGAGGTATTTACAATAATTCTCACAGTGCACTATGCACATATTTATGCATTCTGTTTATATTTATTAAGATACTTATATTTTACTCAAAAATTTATAAACTTTTTTAGCAGGTTTCTTATATGCACATTATACTCCTGTAAAATTTTTAGCTTCATATTATTGATAGTTTATTTAATAAAATTCTGACATTGAAGTTTCCAAATTTCTAACTATTCAGTTTTTGAATTTTTATAAATACCAAACCTAAAGATCATATCCTGATATTTTTACTGCAGATGACTCTATCTAGGGAGAAGATAATATAAATATTTTCCCATCAAAATTATGATCATTTAATTTCTGACATTTTCACTATTACTAGTCTTGTTTCATTAATTACCTTTCTTTTCATCATTTAATATTTTTTCATAGTTTTAAAAATTATATTTTGAGTTCTGGATAGCTCCATGAATTTTTACAGTAATTTTTCTTATTTTTTGTTTTACAAATAATTTCTTATTACTTAAGAAATGGTTGATTGATTAGAAAAAGGAATTTTCCTTATAAGCAATAATCAAAAGAAATCAAGATAACTCATAGAAAATTCATAAAAATCCAGGGGAAAAGCAATTTAAAACTTCTTAAAATATATCATTTAATTTCTTATTATTACTCATTTTTCAGGATGTTACACGATTGAAGCCTGCTCGGTACGATATTGCTGAAAGGAGGTACTGAGCTTGTGAATAGTAGCATCGATGGAGTCGAAACGACCTCTGACCTCCTCTACTGCCTGCCAAGACTGAGCTTGATACTCATCAACTCTTGCAAAGTTTCTCATCATATCAACCCTAAAACTAGCGAAGCTGCTCATCATATCATTTCTCAAACTGTTAAAGCTTGCAAGAAAGGGGTCCTGAGGAATCTTATGAGCCTGCTGAGTCTGCTCACCTTCCCCTGGCTCCTGTGGCTACGGCTACTGTGATGATTGAGCTTGCTGTCCAAAGGCTTGAGGCACTGCCTCACGAGGCTTATATGGCTTGTGGGAGCTATGATGCGAACGTCCCGTCTACCAAGAGCGAACGACAGTTAGCCGATTGAGGTGTCTGATGTGTTTTCCGATCTTCCTTCAGGTATAATAACTACTTGTCAATCTGTCGGTCAAAGAGCGAATGCGACAGTTTAGCTGATGAATAGACAAGCGATTTGGTGAAATCTCGATGAGACAACTTCAAGGATTTCTGAACAGACTGCTGAACTAAGAAACCTTGCAATCGCCTGCTTTAACTCCGATAGATCTTACTTGCGAAATCGTGAACACAAGCAAGAACCAGATAGTTGCAATCTCTCTTTATTGCAGATTTCTGATGAAGCTTACACGGTAAAGCAAGAACCAGATAGTCGCAATCTCTCTTTATTGCGGATTTCTGATGAAGCTTACACGGTGGAGTTTTGAAACTCAATACGGCCGCTGGAACCCAGTCAAGCGCAAGAGGAAATCTAAGTCGACGACTATATATATAATCGAATCAAACTCAAGAAATTCCTGAGGCCTAGTGCCTTAATTTATAGGAGGACTAACCCTTACCCGCTCTGAGTCGGTTACAAGTCCCTTTGTAAATTTAAGGAAACTAATCTAAGCGAGTTTGAGTTGGAGTCAAACTCAATGTCTTCTGAGTCATTCAGGGTCGATCTCCTTTGGCATCGTGATTGTGTTGGATTAGTGTAGCCTTGGCCGATTCTGAGTCGAACTCGAAGTTGTGTTTGAGTTAGAGTCCTTTGGTCGATACCGAGTCGTACTCAAGTTGGAGTTCTTGGTCGATGAGTCATGCCTGAGCAACCTTGGTCAGCTTCTTGAGATTTCGATTTAGTCGATCCTTCATACCTGAGTAGAAGCAAGTCATGGAAATTATTAAGCAACATCCAATCCTGGCCAATATCAAATGGAATAGTTAGAAATAAACTCACCAAGTGATTTATTTATCGGACTTGAGCTCTAGTTATTGGTCCTTGGTAAGCATCGGCTATGGATGGATTAATGGTTGGGATATCCTCATCAAGCTGCCACATCCGCCTCGGTACCCTATCACCCTCTTAATGATCATCGTGATGTATGGGGCGAAGTATATCCTTTTGCCGCGATCACAGGTAGAAGAGGCCATTTCTCTAATTATAAAGTCCACCACATCGAATTTCTGCTTGTGCATAATCTTATTCATAAAATTCCATGCATAGCCTCTAACTTCATCAAAATTACGACTCTTAGGATGAACAATAACCCTAATTATCCTATTAATGAGGCTCGATGTGGGAAGAAGGTTTGCCATTTTACCTGGCCTTCGGGCACTTGCATTTGGATCATAGAACTCAAACTGTCTTGGAAGCGCAAGAGCTCTGTCATTGTGAACTTTGGGATAACCGTTGTGGAAGATCCCCCCAAGCCTGCTCAATGTCCTCCTTGGATGTAGTATATACCTCAGAGTTTGTCATCCATGTAATCTCATCATATGAGTCCGTCACATAGAGGGTGGCATAGACTTGTCTTATCTTGTCATCCACGTAGTCACACCTCTTGCTGACAAAGTCTACCTGTCCCGTTCCTTGGAAAAGCTCAAGCACACCGACAAACAATGGGACCTTTTGGATGTGCTCCCAACTGACCCACTTGTGATATGTGAATTCTTTGTTCAGGTAGATTTCATGATAAACCTTTTGTTGAAACATCATCTTAAACCTGTCAACTGTAGCATTGCGAGGCAAAAGATATTGATTTGTTTGCCTCAGAGAATAGTACTTCTCCCCTTTGATTTCTCTCAAATCCATAGAAGGGTCGAAGTCATCGAAGTTTTCTTGTTCTTCCGACTCTTCGATGCCACTGTCACTCCCTTCATCATCCACATCCATATCCTCACTGCCCTCTTCTTCTTCATTGGATTCCGATGCAATCTATTTCCCTTTACTTGCCCAAGAGCTACCACCAAGCTCTACTTGTACTTTGCTTCTTATTTCCAAATCTCTCACAGTCATGGTCTGAGAATCTTCGTTGTTGCTTTCATGAGGAGTAGGAACACCCCTGTTCCTAGTTGATTTGCGAAGAGTGCCACCGCCGCGAGGTTTAGGTGTAGATTTAGCCTTCGGCATGATTACTAGATAAGCAGGGAGTAGGAGGAGTGAGAACAAGGATTAATTGCCCTAAAGATAGAATTCAATGAAAATGAAACAATTTTGTGCAATTTTTGTGCAATCCCGCTACTACCGCCCATGCTAGACTGGTAGCACTGGGCATGGGTGGTGCTATTGCTCCAGAGGCCGGTAGCACCGGCCGCACAGGTGCTAAACCCTAATTTGGTGAAATTTTGACCATTTGAGTAGATTAAACCATATAATGGTATCTAGAGACATCATAGGTCACTAATATACTCATTTCAATCAAGATTTTCAAAATTTTTTGCACAAATATGCTACATTTTGCATGAACCCTAAAATTTGAGAAAATGAACTCTAGGGCAAGAAAATGAGGGGAAATCCAAAGGAAAGATGGGGAAAAGATTACCTTGATGGATGAGAAAACTTAGGAACCAAAGGATTCACGAGATATAACTTGAATCAAGAATTTTATCTCGGGGTATTTGAGTGGAGAAAGAGAGAAAAAGAGAAAGAGAGAGAGGGGTGCTCAGTTAAATGAGAGAGGAGGGGAGGCGGTTGCACCGCACCTGGACTTAACAGCTAGCACCCGACAAATCCGGTGTTACCGCCCTTAGGCCGATAGTACCGCTCCTCCGGTGCTACCGGCCACAACCCCGGTAGTACCAGCCCTGACAGCCTAACAGGCTGACTAAAGACTCAAATGGGTTGGGAATAGCTCTAATGTCTTCATTTCTTAATGAAAAACATATATGAGCATTCCAACTTGATAATTTAATCAAGAACATGACTTTTCAAATAGTTTTTTTTATCAAAATAGACCTTTTGAGAGGAGATAGATGGTCTTTTTGAACTTGAAACACTTGGCATGAAAGGAATCAATTTTGTTGGCATATATGAGTTATAAAATACCTTTTAGGAGACTAGACATAACAATATCCTAGTTCCAAAGGCCATAATTCACAAAAGTGCATTAACTAGGTCAATATAGACCAAATTCTGGATTTTGAGGATGTTTAAAAGAACAAGACTTTGTCCAAGGTATTTTGATTTTTATTTCAACATAAGAAGAGTATATTTAGGTAAATATGTTCAAGAGATAAGATTTACATATTTATATGTTGGAAATGAAAGTTTTGGTAGAAAAAGTTTATCCAACTTCAAAATAAGATAATTTTAAATAGTTTCGAATTAGAATGGTCTAGAGTCTTCTTTTTGAGAAATATTTGCACTTATTTGATATTTTCATATTTTAGGGATGTAGTATACGTATGAATAGTATAATACTCCCCCTTAATGTGTTGCTCATCAAAGCAATTAGAAATACAAATAGAAGCAACTAACACTAAATGAAAATCAACCATGGTGCAACTTTCAAGCAACATTAGATATATCTATGATATTTAATTCATTCCTCAATTTGCAAAAACAGGCTTCATCTAAAGGCTTGGTAAGGATATTCGCTAATTGATCCTTGGTTCTAATGTGACTAATCACAATATCACCTTTACTCACATGATCCCTTAAGAAGTGATGGCTGATATCTATATGCTTAATTCTTGAATATTGGACCGGGTTGTTGGCTATTTTAACCGTGCTTTTATTATCACATAAAAGAGGCACACTTTTAAAATTTATTCTATAATCCATCAAAGTTTGCCTCATCCATAATAATTGAGCGCAACAACTATCGACGGATATATATTCAGCTTCAGCGGTGGATAGGGAAATGGAATTTTGTTTCTTGAAAAACCATGAAACAAGGGATCTACCTAGGAATTGACAACTTCTCAAGGTGCTCTTTCTATCCACTTTGCAACCTACATAATCCGAATCTGAATATCCAATTAAATCAAATTTAGCACCCTTAGGATACCATATGCTTATATTTGACGAATGCTTTAAATATCTTAGAATTTTTTTAACGGCCACTAAATGGCACTCTTTAGGTGAAGCTTGACAACGTGCACACATGCAAACACTAAACATGATATCAGCCTAGATGCGGTAAGATATAGCAAACTACCAATCATAGAACGATAAAGCTTTAAATCTACCGGTTTACCTCCCTCATTGAGGTCTAGATGCTAATTGGATGCCATGGGAGTCTTGATGGGCTTTGCGTCCTCCATGCCAAATCTCTTGAGTAGATCCTTCACATACTTTGTTTGGCTCACGAACGTCCCATTCTTGAGTTGTTTGATTTGAAGTCCAAGGAAGAAGCTCAACTCCCCAATCATGAACATCTCAAATTCCCTAGACATCATATCACCAAATTCTTTGCAAAATTCTTCATTAGTAGAACCAAAAATGATATCATCAACATATATTTGACATTCAAAGAATTCTCCATCTATTACTTTAGTGAAGAGTGTTGTGTCAACCTTCCCAAATTTGATTCCTTTTGAAAATAAAAAGTCTCTAAGTCGCTCATACTATGCTCTAGAAGCTTGTTTGAGTCCATATAGCGCCTTAGAGAGCTTATAAACATGATTTGGATGTTTATGATTCTCAAAACCGGGAGGTTGTTGAAAGTTCAAAACTCCATTAAGTTGGTTTTGGTGTTAATGACAAATCTAGTATTGAGACTAACTCTTTTGATAATCATAATATTGATTAGTCTCAATTGTTAATTAATAACAAATCTTTTATAAGACTAACTCTTTTATTGAGCTTAACTCTCATTAGTCTCTTTTGGATAAAAAGATGGAAATATCAAAGGTATGCATTCGAGTTCATATTATCATATCTTGTTGCATTCTTTGGATATAATATTCATAATCATATTGATAAGTCCAAATATGAGACTAACTATTTTATTGAGTATATCTTTGATTAGTCTCATCTCATTGAAAAATGGAAAACCCAAGCTATGCACTCATATTCATTTTACGATATCTTAATGCATATTTTGGATTCAAGTTAAATGATGAACTCTACCGTTATTTAGACCTCAAGATGTGCATTAATGTTTCAACTCCATATATACATGAATGCACACATTTAGGGGGAGTTCATGCTTAAATCTTGAAGTTTCAAAGTATTGATCTAATTCATCTTTCTATATCAAGGATCATTACTTGAAACAACCCCTTGAGTATATTTAACTTGTGTAGTTGTAGTATACTCATGGCAATATAGGATAAACTCCAAAATAATCAAAAATTGAATATGTGCATATTGATTCAAGTTCAAATTATTTGCATGCACACATCTAACAGAGTTTAGTCTATAATTAATGGTCTTAAGAGTATTGATCCCTTTCCACCACTCCATATAAATTGGATCATTACTTTTAGATTCCATCGAATTGAGTATATGAAACTTGTGTAGTTAATATATACTCATGACAATTTAAATACAATTTAAATTGTGTTCGGTTGCCATTCAATCAACAAAGAACTAGTCATGTGTTGATGGTTCACTTTGTTGATCCTAGGGCAATCAAAAGTTCTTGTGTATATGAAGCATTAGTTGCATTAGAATATTCAAGAAACAATTAATCTTTCAATCATTTGTCTTCGGGTTGTGGTCAATCATCAAAGGAAAAGATCAAATGATCTTGTGAGCATCCATTATGTGTTAATAGAGTGTAATGATGATTGAGATAACCATATGTTTTGGACTGACACTTTCAATAAGTTTAAAATAGGTTAAGTGCAAGGTTGAGATGGATGAACGGGACAAGGACGTCATCATGTGTTAATGAGCATCAAGAGAGGATCCTGAAGCTAAGACAAGGGGAGTTCATCATGTGTTGATGAACAAGATGAAGATCCCGACTTAGAGAGAAGATGGAAATCATAAAAGCTCCAAGTGGATGTGCTAGAGGCAAAGGTATAACTATCTAGGGCTAAGGATGTGTTCCCAGTCTTTTACTGGTCTCGGTGTTTGGATAAGAGACCGGGTTGCTAGTATAGGTTGCCATACTATTAAGAGGGGTCTAGTCTTATAGCTTGAGCTTCATCATGTGTTGATGAACTCAATCCGGTTCACTCTAGCTCACTCTCTGTTTGGTTCTTGCATGAGCTAAGTATTTGCATGTGTTGCAAATAAGAGAGCTCATGCTCGCTTCTTATTGAATCTTAAATCGATTTGGTTTTTGCATGGAGCTATGGATTTGCATGTGTTGCAAAAGGGAGATAGCTCATGTAATTTGGTTTATGTGGTTTTTGTATGGAGTTAAGTTTTGCATGTGTTGCAAAAGGTGAGAGCTCATGCATCGGAGTTTTAGCTTGTGATTTGATCAAGTGTTGATCATCACAAGGCTAAGTAAAGTTTATGATTTTTCTATTTGCAAATATGTTTTGCAAATAATCTAGAGGTTATGGTTTTGATCCTAGAGCATGTGTTGACATTTGCAAATGTGTTTTGCAAAGTGTCGGGATCATGTGTTGATCCTTACATGGCTAGAGGATTGATCTCATGGGTTCTCGGTTTATTTGCACATGTGTTTTGCAAATTATTTCGATCATGAGTTGATCACCAAATGGCATAATATTTGATCTTATTGACTCTCTCTAGCTTGTAGTCACGCTCTTGATCAAGTCTATGTGAGGGATTTCGAGAAATCAGATTTTAGACTTGAATGACTACATTAGAGTCTTTATTTTTGTGATATTTAAAAAAATATATATGGTTGCTTAAATCTTGAAAATGGATAGAGATTGTAGCCCTCGTGATAAGCTTCGCATAGAATCAAAAATCACCTAAATCGGAGTTCGGAGTAAAAAGTTATGAGCGTTTTAGTAGTTCTGACACTGGTAGCACCGCCCCTACATAGGCGGTAGCACCTAGATAAGCGGTAGCACCGCCCGGGGCGGTACTACCAGCCCAGAGGCGGTGTAAAAACTCCAGAGAAGTGTTTTTTTGATGAAATAGCCGGTGCTACCGGTCCTAGATGGGCGGTAGCACCAGGGTACTGTAGCAACAGCTAGTTTTTGGTGTTTTTAATGCACGAAAGTGACCGTTGCCTAGAGGCCGGTGCTACCGGCCTTAGTAGGGCGGTAGCACCGGGTTTGCTGCACTTTTTGCCCGTTTTGCCCCCAACAGCTAGTTTTCTTTGGGAGGCTATAAAAGGAGCCTTGGGGGCTGTTATTTGGGGTTGCTGACCTTGGGAAGGTTTGTGAAAGTTGTGTGCATGTGTTGCTCTATTCCATTTGGTTTTTGAGCTAAGAGTGAGCCCTATTTGCATGTGTTGCATTTAGGAGAGGATTGAGAGCCTCTTGTGCATGTGTTGCACTTGAGGGAAGCCTTGTGCATGTGTTGCACTCGGTGATCACCCTTGTGCATCTGTTGCACTTGGTGAGGATCAAGCTAGAGGGCTTGACTTGTTACTCTTGGTGTTTGCCGACACCTAGACGGCGTGTGGAGGCATCGTGCACGGTGACCTTCTCAAGGAGATTGTGAGAAGGCTTGGCAAAGTTGTGAAGGTCGAAGCTCACCTACCCGGAGTGGGAAAGAGCTACCACTAGTGAAATCGAGGTGGGTGCTCAATTCGTGGAGCCGGTCCAAAGAGGTTTGGGCTAGCCTCAACGTGGATTAGGGGAGACTGGCAAGTCTCCGAACACCACGGTAAAACATCGGTGTGTCTCTTTGTATTTTCTTTCAATTCTCTATTTATATTGTTGTAATTTACATTCCTAGAATTAAATTGCTTGATTGTCTTTAGAATTATATATTCTTGAGTAGAGACATAATTAGCTAGTGCACTTAGTGAGCCTAGTTGATTTAGGCTTTAAATTGTCAAAACCTTAGTTTATCGCTTCCGCATTGATTATTGTTTAGGTTTTGACATAGAGATCAATAGAGCGTGTATTTAGTGAGAAGAATTGTTATAGCCGCCTATTCACCCCCCTCTAGTTGGCATCCTCGATCTTATAGTTGTTCAACAAATAACAACTCGGATATTTGTACATTTAAAAATACACTCTTCACATCCATTTAAAATAACTTAATATCAAAGCAAGATGCAAATGTAAATAAGATACGAATGGCTTCTAATCTAGCTACGGGTGCAAAGGTTTCACCAAAATCTAACCCTTCGATTTGTGTGAAACCTTGTGCCATCAACCTTGCTTTATTTCTTACCACAATACCGTTCTCATCTTGTTTATTCTGAAATACCCATTTTGTGTCGATGACGTTATGTTCCTTGGGTCTTTCAACTAATGTCCATACGTCATTTCGGGTGAAATTGTCGAGTTCTTTATGCATGGAGTTCACCCAATCCGGATCATCTAAAGCTTCATCTACATGAGAGGGTTCAAAAGAAGACACAAAAGTGTAATGTTCACAAAAAGAAGAAACACGAGATCGAGTTTGAACACCCTTACTAATGTCACCCAATATTTAATATATTGGATGATCCTTTGAGATGACATGATGGATTCTTGGAGGTGGAGGTTGATGTTATTGATCGTCCTCCTTTTCATCCACATCAATTGGTTGAACTTGGCTTGGTGTTGCGGAAATAAATGGTTCAACTTGTGTGGATGAGGGTTGATCTTCTTTGTCCTCCTTTGGCTTGGTATCTCCAAACGTCATGTTCTTCATTGCTTGTCTCAAGCCTTCATCATCTACATCATCCAAATTCTCTTGCTCTTCTTGAGAGTCGTTAGTCTCATCATACTCAACATCACACGTCTTTTCAACTAAACCTTTGGTTTGGTTGAAGACATGGTAAGCTTTACTATTTGAAGAATATCCAAGCAAGAAACCAACATCACAACGACTTTGAAATTTTGAGAGCCGAACATCCTTTTTTAAAATATAACACTTGCAACCAAAAATACGAAAATAAGAGATGTTCGGTCTTCTTCCAATGAGAAGCTCATAGGAAGTCATTTTCAAAAGACGATGCAAATAGAGATGATTTGTTGCATGGTAAGCGGTATTGATAGCTTTCGTCTAAAAATTATCAGAAGTACCATATTCATCAAGCATAGTTCTTGTCATTTCAATTAGTGTTCGATTTTTCCGTTCTACAACTTCATTTTGCTCTGGAGTGTAGGTAGCGGAAAGCTCATGTTTTATTCCAAGTTCATCATAATAATCTTTAATCCTTGTATTTTTGAACTCGAAACCATTATCACTACAAATTTTCTTTATTTTAAAATCAAATTCATTTTGAGAAATTTTTGAAAAACTTTTGAAAATACCGGAGGTTTCGGATTTGTCATCTAAGAAGAAGACCCAAGTATATCTTAAGTAATCATCTACAATAACAAAACAATAAGAATTGCCTCCGATGCTCTTATAGGTTGTTGGGTCAAATAAATCAATATGTAAGAGCTCTAATGGCCTAGATGTGGACATGATACTCTTGGAAGGATGAGAATTAGCCACTTGCTTCAAATCTTTCAAGCAAACAACTAGATCATTTTTAAAAAGTTTTTTAAGTTGAATCATCCCAACATGAGCTAGTCTTCTATACCATAACCAACCTAAGGAGGTTTTTGCAATTAAACATGTTTGAAGACATGACTCATTTGAGGAGAAGTCAACTAAATAGAGATTTCCAAATCTAAAACCTTTAAACACCAAGGAATTATCATTTTCTTTAGACATCACAACACCATTTTTAGAAAAAAAAATACAATTAAGACCAAGATCACAAATTTGAGTAACGGATAATAAGTTAAAATTTAATGTTTTAACTAATGAGACATTTGAAATGAAAAAGTCGTTAGAGATAGCAA
The DNA here is from genome assembly GCA_036346275.1 of Otatea glauca. NCBI lineage: Eukaryota > Viridiplantae > Streptophyta > Magnoliopsida > Poales > Poaceae > Otatea > Otatea glauca. Next base: position 31,870,520 of record CM070724.1, on the reverse strand, counting down.
TTTTACCTAATCTTAATACCTTTCCCTTGCTGTTGTCGCCAAAAGTGATCTTGTCATGTTGACCACTCCCAACTTCAAATGTAGTGAACATCTTTCGGTCTTCGGTCATGTGTTGAGTGCAACCTCTATCCAACACCCAATACCGTCCACCGGTTTTGTAGTTCACCTACAAAAGAAAATCAAACCTTTTTAGGTACCCAAATTTGTTTGGGTTCTTGGAGGTTAGTAACCAAGGTTTTGGGCACCCAAATGGCATTCTTTTTACGATCAAGTATAGGAGTGCCAACAAATTTTGTAATAATTTTACCATTGCTATTTTCCCTAAGAACATAGAATGAATCATAAATATTATTCTTAGGAGCTTTACCTAATGGGCAATCATTTGCTATATGTCCCACATCATGGCACTTATAGCAAAGCTTCCCATTTGATTTCACAAACCTTGGAGCTCTATTGCTCATTTTCTTATCCTTCTTGGGAATGAACCCAAGGCCTTCCTTGTTGTAGGAGCAACGTTGATTGTTCAAGATCTTGTCAAGGGTCTCCTTACCCTTGTAACACCGATCCAAACTCTTACTTAGCTTGCTCACTTGCTCCTTGAGCTCATTGTTCTCAACAATCAAATTATCATGAATAGCAATTGAACTAGAATATGAGCTAAAAGGCACATCAAGAAGATCATCACATGAAGTAGATATGCTGGATTTAGATATGCAACAAGGATCATTTTCTAGTCTAGGCATAGCATCAAGAATATTGTAAGTAATGCTTATATCATTTTGAGACTTTGAATGATCCTTGAGAAGGAGAGTCTAATCATGAGCTTCCTTTAGCTCCTCGTAAGAATCCTTGAGAGAGATATTCTTTTCTCAAGACCTTATGGTTTGACTTCTCCTTACCAAGATACTCATTTAAATCCTCAAGCATATCCATTAGCTCATCATAAGACAGCTCATCATCATCATTTGATTTTACCTTATGATCTCCTTTTGCTATGAGACAGAGGAGTGAGGAATGGTGAAGAAGCCTCCTTGATGGCGACACTGGCAAGACCCTTCTTCTTGGAATGAATGTCATCATCGGATGAGTCAGAACCGAATAGTTCTCTTCGGAATCCCACTCTCCAATGTGGGCCTCACCCTTACCGTCCTTGTGAAGAGAGTGTTTTCCCTTCTTGAATTTATGAGGAGCACTAAAGCTTGAGCGCCTCTTCATAAATATCCTCATTCTCCTCACGAGGAGAGCCATATCCTCCTCGGTATCATCTTCAGAATCTTCAAGAGGCTCATCGCTTGAGTTCGCCTTTGCTTTGAAGGCAATGTTCTTCTTCTTCTTCGAAGAGCTTTGCTCCAAAAGCTCTTCCTTGTCCTTCTTGTAGAGCTCATTAGTAATAAGGTTCCCAAGAAGTCCAGTTGGCGTTATTCTTGGCAACTTGAGTGAGTTAAGCAACAACATCACCAAAGTCTCGTATTTGTCTGGTAGAGCCCTAAGCATCTTACGAACAACATTAAGATCGGTTAATGACGCCCCAAGGCCTTTGAGCTCATTCACTATGTTATTGAGCCTTGAGTACATCTCATTGATGTTGTTATGGGGTAACGTAATGAAACTCTCATATTTGATCCTAAGCATATGCAATTTGGCCTCCTTGACCAAGGATGTTCCCTCATGGATTTTTGAGAGGGTAGTCCAAATCTCATGAGCGGAATCAAGGTTGCTCACTCGATTGAACTCATCCACATTCAAGGATCCAAATAGAGCATTCATAGCTTGAGCATTGAGATGAGAATTTTATTCTTCTTGATCAACCGTGAGTGTGGGGTTTAATTCGGTAGCGAAACCCTCATATATAATTCTCCATATGCTCGGGCTCATGGCCTTGAGATAAATGAACATGCGTATTTTTCAATATGCATAGTTCGTGACATAAAAAAAGATGCCTTTCCTATGGATACCCCGTCGCTAGCCATCCTTTACTCTCTAGACGGTAAAGCCCTAACAGAGAGTCCAAGCTCTGATACCACTTGTAGGATCAAGGATATCCGACTAGAGGGGGGTGAATAGGAGGTTTTAAAATTCTTTGTCTTTAATTGCAATAAATAATTAACCTAGGCAAGAATTATGATTTTTGACAATTAAAACCTAAATCCTCTAGGTTTCGCTAAGTGCACCAACAAGCTAAGTCTAGTCAACTAAGCAATCCTAAGCACAAGATCAATATGATAAGCTAGCTAGGAATGTAAGTTGCACAAATTAAATACAAGTAATCAAACCACAAGAGAAGATGAACACGAAACTTATCCTGTGGTCTCGGAGACTTGCCGGTCTCCCCTAATCCACGTTGAGGTAGCTTGACCAACTCAAGCCATCTCCTTTGCGCAAATGAGCCTCCCTCAATCACTTTGGTTACTCTTCCGGGTAGGCGAGCTCCAGCCTTCACAATTCACCGGGCTTTCTCACAAGCTCTTTTGAAAAAGTCACCAGTTCCTTCGCCTCCAAGCCATCTAGGAGGTGGCAACCTCCAAGAGTAATAAATCTTGACGCTTGCTTGAGGTCGATTCAAGTGTCTAAAGGCTCAAACACCAAATACACACTTGAATGCTCCTAACTCTCTTAAAATGAGAATTTAATGCACAAGAGTGAGTAGGAGACTTGCTAGAGCTCAAATGTGTTCAATGAGACCCAAGAGTTGCTCTAGTATGCAAGTGTGGGGGTATTTATAGCCCCCACCAACATTTCCAACCGTTGGGACAAAAATACATAAAAATTCAGTATTTTTGGTGCTACCGCCCATGTAGGGCCGGTAGCACTAGACCCATGTCCAACGGTCTGCTCAGTGCATTTAATGCACTCCCAGTAGCCGTTGCTACTGAGGGCCGGTGCTACCGCCCAACTAGGACCGGTAGCACTGGACCATATTTTTATTTTGCTCGGCCAAAAGGTGTCTTTCTGGAAAAAAAAATGCAGCGGTCTTTGGGCCTGTGCTACCGCAAGGGTGGTAGCACTGCTCTCACAAGGTCAGTATGACCGACCACACTGAAAATTTTCTTAAATTTCAATTGGGCTTCATGCAAAATATCTATGAATGCAAGTGAGCATGATTTGAGCCTTCAAACTTTGATCAACATCAAACTATTAGCCAAGACCCCTCTTAATAGTATGATACCTATTCTAACAACCCGATCTGTCCCCAACACTCCATGATCGACAAAAGCTATGAAAAGATCCTTAATTTTATACCTTGGAAATTTAGCTTGATGCGTTGATCTTTTTTTAGCTTCATTTCCATGCCTCATTGCGTACCATGTCTAGGACCAATCTAATTTTAATAATCTCGAAGAAAAATATTAGTCATTTAATCACAATTGTCATTAATTACCAAAATCAAAACGAATTGGGGGACTAGATGCTTTCAAACTCGTGTTTTGGATTTATGATCTGACTCAGCAAGAAGTAGCAGAGTTGTCCTCGAATTCCGATGAGATCAATCTGTTTTCCAACGCAGTAGTAACCTGATCGGTCTAGTTTGTACTAATGAGGAGTTGTATGTTGTGGTAAACGTAAAATCTACATAGGTTATTTCCCTTTCCCTGTTGGTGGCACTGCAAATATAGAATTGGTAAGTTTTAGATGTATTATTACAGAGTGTGATATAGGATTATTTGTGTACTAGCGGGTACTGAAAACTTAAAATCATGCTTTAGCTTCACCCTCGTCCTTGCCAGAAGGCCCTCCACGGGTTTTGTACACTTTGAACGAACTATATGATTCCAAAAAGTTAGCCTCGTCCATTTCAGGAGAAACGTACACCTTAAACAACCTATAAGATAGTTATCTATGGAGGAAACAAGATTACCTGTCGAGTAATTTTGCGATAGGCTTCAAGTCGTGGCTGTCGCTCTGTAAGGAATCAAGGTACATAACTTAGTTCTTTCTTGGTTGAATTACAATTAAAACCTAGTGAAACCTACACAAGTATGTCGACATGGTTCTATACTAGAACCGTTTGTGATGTTAACTACAGACTATCACTTATTTATCTGTTGTCGGCTACTCATGTTGACGAAAAGATTCATTCTATCTGTACTCAATCCAAACCTTATATTCCTCCGATCCACACTGAATTCTTGAAACCTCCTATAAATGTTTGTTCACTAGGTGGAATCAGTAGTGTGTGTTAGTATTCAATCATTCTTACGCTCCTCTGAGTACCAACGCAACAGTTTTGCCTCCTTTAGGTTCGCAAATGAACGCTTCAAACGGGGAATTACAAGCAGATACCACGCCACTTTTGCAGGAGGTCCTTTCTTCTCCTCAATGCCCTTGTCGTTGTCATCTGATTAATTCTTATGCTTGTACTGGGATACGTTGCACACCGGACATACATGCAAGTTTGCGTACTCTTTACGGAAGAGGATACAATCGTTCGGACATACATGTATTCTTTTTTACTTCCGTTCCCAAAGGACAAAGAACCTTCTTGGCTTTGTAGGTGGTTGTCGACAACTTGTTTACCTCTATAAGTATGTCTGCTAAAAGACCTAACAGCGCCGTGAAACTCTTATTGGACCAACCGTTGCTTACCTTCAATTTCAGTAGTTCAAGCACGGATGACAACCTTGTGTATTTCGACTTGTAGCCCGAGAACAAAGGATTCTTCGGATCGTCCATCAGGCCCTAAAATTTACCATATTCTCTGTCATCAAGGTTCTCTTCTGCATCGTGCAGCATCTGATCCAGATTGTTATCGTGCAACCTATCCTCATCGGAAGCACAATCGATATGATCATCCAGCATATTATTGACTTTGACAGCGATGTTTATATTGCCTGCTTTCTATATAGTCTGCTCTTCACCGTGACTGGTCCAACATGAATACCCCTTTTGAAACCCCTCTGAATCAAGTGTATTTTGATCTGCGCTGAGTTTCGAAACATCCTCATATTCTCATAGCCAATGCACAGACAAGACATAAATTGCACCCCCTTATTAAATATATCCTCCTTTGCAGCTCTTCTAAAAGCGGAGACACCATTAATGTACTTGGCACTCGCACGTTCGATCCATCGTTCTACGCTATGCATATAACAATTAGTGTTAAATATTGAAGTACACTAGATGTGCACATGCACACATTCTTAAATTAATTAATTATGCACTGCTAGCTATACCTTGAATATAATGCAATTATATAACCAATTACGATCTTAGATCACAAAAACAAATAGATCTACGTACAAGCTAGATCTAAACACAATATTCAAATTCTCTCTTCACCAAACTAGCTAGATCTTAAATATAATGCAATTAAAACTAATTACTAGCCTTACATCACAAAGAACAAATGTGTCTACAAGCTAGTTCTAAACAATCTTCAAATTCTCCCTTTGCCAAACTAACTAGTTAGATCTTTAGTATAATGCAATTAGAATCGATCACTAATCTTATATCAACAAGAACACGTGGATCTACAAGCTAGATCTAACCAATCTTTAAATTCTCTCCTTACCAAGCTAGATGTTGAATATAATGCAATGAGAACCAATTATTAACCTTAGATCACCAAAATCAAATAGATATACAATCACCATTTGAAATCAATTGTCTTTTTCACCCGATCGCCTCACAACCGCAGCCACATCAAAGATAGATCCTGAAACCCTAAAAAAACACTAACTGGCTCGGGACTCTACATTATATATTGCTAGGAGCTATCACATGCGGTTCTATTAATAAACCGTAAGTGATATACAGATATATCATAGTCGATTTTAGTATAAAACCGTAAGTGATGATGCCTGTAGCTATCATCACAGACGGTTAAATATCCCTGTATATCACTTACGGTTTATAAGAAGAACCATTTGTAATGATATCTCTAACGATTTCACTCTGAAACGGTAAGTGATATTTCTCGTCAGAGACGATTTATATAGTAGTGGTCCAACACTTCTCTAACCTTATTAGCATTGCTCGTCCTTTTGACCGTCGCAGTCATCACTGTTGGTGTACTTTCTCCGTTAATGGCGCAACAAATCATCTGGTGATCGTGTCAAATCGGCACAATTTCTTCTAATTGCAAAGTGTGCATATTATTATTATATACATCGCACCTCTTTCTAATTCTAGCTTTCTGTTCTTTTCTGTTTTTCTGTAAGGAGCACGCAACGCATGACGTGACTTTACTGAAAGAGAGAAAGGTAGGCAGCTGGCCCGTATCTTATTTACGAATGCGACGCAGCGCAAATTATGCACTGTTCTGACTCTTTCTTCTCGCACGTAGAAAATATGTTAGAAAGAGAAAGGGTAAAGCTAATTAACCACGTGTTTCTTTGGCGGTATTAGCTAACCTTAACGGCGTCCGTCGTGCAAGCCTACAGGACATGCCAACGGTAGCGTGACTAAAATTAATTATTAATTAGTACTTGTCCCTTCGTTCGAAGGTAAAGTCAAGTCGTCATTCTGGGGAAATATTGTCTTATAACATGAGTCTATACCGAGATTACATCGGTAGATATTGTAATATTTCTATCGTATATTTTTTCTTTAATATTGAAAAAGTGAATTAGTAGTTATAGCATATGTCATTTAAAAGAGGCATGTCTGGTCTAATAACATTAATTTATTCTTGGGTTTTGATAAACATCACCCGGATGTTTTCTTAGCAAAAAAACATCCAAATTTTGGAGCGTTGGATCTGCAGTGAGATCTGTAAGACGTGAAGGGAGATTGGATTGTGTTTTGATGGATGATTTGATACTTTGATCTAAAGGTCTAAAATTTGGATGTTTGTAAGAAACAAAATATCCAGATTTTTTCTTAGGTTTTGAGTTTTCTTTATCTGTGTATACGGTGGGATATGGACATAAATTGCGGGATGAAGATAGTACTAATCAAGGAAAAAATGGTAAAATTCAGAGGGGATAATGGACCTAGTTGGTACACATTTCAACGTTGATTCCAATAGGAATATGGCTAATTTGAGGTTATTCCTTTTTAAAGAGGATATCCTGCCATCCCGAGGGATCAGCCTTTCTACCCCTGCACCTATGAGCATACATTCAGGTGTTGCCATAGGGTGTCCCTTGCTTCACTCTCCCTTCTCTTTCCCTTTCCCATCCCTTCTTTCTCCTCTAATACAAACTTTTTTTATTCAAACTTTCAAATAAATTCAGTAGAAAACTTTTTGGTTAAAAAGCTTTCGGTTCAAAAGCTTTCGGTTCGAAACTTCAAACTCAAAAAACTTTTGGTCCAAAAACCTTCAACTCAAAAAAATTTCGCTTCAAAAAACATTCGGTTCGAAAAGTTTCAACTTAAAAAACTTTTGGTTCAAGAACTTTTCATTTGAAAACTTTTAAAAGTAGTTAAGAAATAATTCATATTAAAAAAATTAGGAGAAAATTTGAAAAAGAAAATGTTTTTGAATTTGAGAGGAAGTGGATGGGGGGAGGAAAGAGATACGCTAAGTATCGCGACGAGAGAGTCTTTGAGAGGGAAGAGAAGTGGGGAAAGGAAGGAAGTGCCATTATATGCCACATGTCACAATAAGAAGCCGTTTTCACAAAAGATTTGGTAATGGCACCCTCAAATTAGTAATCCCATTTTAATAGGGCTTACTTAGTACGAAATTTAATTGCAGCTGAAAAATTTAGCAATGTACTGTAGTGCAATTCACCCTACTTCGTTTCGATTGCATGCCGGTTCATTTTCTTGTGGGATAGTCATTTGAGTCTGCTACTGCAGACAACTATAGCATAGCACCGTAGCGCGGTAATTTAATGTAGCAACGGTATTGTAACACTTGATATGAACCCTTAAATTTTGATCGGATGGTGCAGGGCAGCTCCTGGAGGCACAACACTGCAGCACCTCGACGTTTAGAATTTTAGACCTCTAGTCATGCATAGGACCCTTTTCTCTCGTGTGTTGTTGGAAAGTTGGCAACAAAGCACTCGAATGGTTGAAAAATCCAATGTACAGGCAATATAAATCTATGTAATTTCCTCTTCAAAATTCGATATGACAAAGGAGATCTCTGTGACTTCACTGAGTGAACCATCAATTAAAGGCCAACTAGAAGATTGTCATGTCGAAATCCTGAGATTTTGTTGGATGGACAGCACAGGCACCGGTGATATCTCGATCAACGGATACATGTCGATGGATACAGATAGATAACAATGGATTTGTTAGGAGATGCAAAGCTAAGGAAATTAAGCTTTTCTCAGCACAAAATGTTGACTCGCGAACACAAAGCATAGAAGACACTTGCCCTGCCGCCTGGCTGGCTGCTAAGAATTCTCACACTTTTATCTTGAAATTGTAGCCTGAACATATATTAGCACTTCCCCTCTTCTTTACACATTCAAAATGACACGAGATACAACACTTGGGACTTGGTCAAAAACTAGTCGTATAAACTGAGGAACGTGCTTCTTCAGGCCAACACATGTAACAAATAATCTCTTCTTTTAACGGTAAACATGCAAGAAACAATGTCAATTGTCACGCGCTTGCAACTTGCGGTGTGTGCAAATGCATCAATGAAATGGCTGGTGACGTTTTATTGTACATGAAAGGAGCTAACAGCAGCGCAGTGAATACAAATGGTCTCTCTTGGTGTTGTCCTGACCATGGCCATTGAGCATCCCTCCATACGCACCACCTCTTCGTGACGCTCCCTTCACCCTTGTATCCTTGATGATTCGAGTTTTCAGTCGCTTCATCGGTTGTACCGCTTCTTTGGTTGTTCACTTTCTGTTTCCGAAGGAAACTGCAGGAGGAACGGATCTCGAGATCACGCTTCAGAGCTTCATCCCTGTAACTCAGGCTCAGGTATCTTGGATGGTCCAGAAACTTGTCATTCTTTAGCCAAAGCCTGAGGGCCTGGAGAGGAACAGCAGAGCACCAGTAAGATTACGTAGGCTTGTTTAACATCAAGCACTTAAGAGGAACCCTAAGTGCAGCTGACAAGTTGGAGATCGCATAACAGTCGTCACCCATGCTATGGTCATTAGTTATCACTGATTGATTTTAGATTAGTAACGAGCACAATCTTGAACGGCCAGAGCTTAGTTGCTTGATGCCTTTAAAATAGTTGATTCAAAGCTATTCCAAGCCACCAACAATTTATCCCAGCCCTAATTAGGTATCACAAGCAACTAATTCCTGTAAACAGCCAAAATGCATAAAAGTGAAGCAAAGAAGAAACTGCAAATTAGGTAGAAAAATGCTACTTTAAGGTTTGAAACAAGCTCTCTCCTATTTTTATTCACAACTAGAATTGTCTAGATCTATAATGCTCTTAGGCTCTTAGCAACCAGCTTACTCTTGAAGGGCACAACCACTAAGTTGCTTGGACTAGCTTGATGTAGGGGCAGTAGAGCCATCATTACAACTGCAGGTAATTTGATCTTAATCCTAAATCAAGTTTTGAGGACAACCAAGATCCAAGGCACAAATAACTTCCAATTCCTACTTGATTCCTGGCTCAGATTTCCCTTTTCCAACAAAATAAAACATTAAAGGAAGTTTTGTCAAGATCTGATAGAAACCAGGCACTATTCAGTACACAAAACCGATCAACAACCTCTGTGGACTGGAAGGCTGGAACCCTGAGAACACAGGTCCATTTTGGCTCTGTGAAGAACTAGATCTAGATATAGAAGTAAGCCGAAAATCCAACGTTTTCAGACTTCCTGAGTTGCAAGTAGGAAGAACACTAGCTTAAGATCTGAATTTAAGCAGTAGCACTAAAAATTTTACTTCTGCCTCATGTAATTTGGATCTGGATATGCTCCGAATCTATTGTGAAAAGGTGACAGACACATAACTACTTGAACAGCAGTATTAAAGTAAGGTCTTCACAAGGGTATGCACATAGTATATACTTTTTTGGCAAATACGAATTAAGTGACCTCATGTTTCTGAGCAAAGGCTGAATTCGAGTTGCAACAACGGTTCTCATATTAGACGAAGATAATGAAATGCAATGTTTACTTCAACTTTTGCTACAATACCAATGCAAAACATCAGCTACGTCTTAGCATTGTATAATATTATTTACAGAAGAAAGGGACATTTGGCACATGTTGGGCTTCAAACTGCCAATAAAAGCATGGTTCTTTTGCTGGTTAACAGCTGAAAATTGCATGAGGAAATATGAGGAAACAAGATTGGAGGGTGTGTGCAGAACTGCAGATGTGTCTTTTGTAATGAAAACGGACGTTTGGCACATTTTCTTTAGGGAATTATCTTGCAAGGTAGTTGTTGAGATCCTCAGGCTCGGTCAGATCCTGCCATCTGTTGACAAGCTCCTTCAGTAAATGCTATGGTGATTCTACGGCTAACATGAAGTTGATTATATTTCTGTTTTGTCTGAGTAAGGCTATTTTGTGTTTGTACCATGGTGACTTTTCAGATGTACCAGGTCCAGCAATGCAGGGTGCAAAGTGTCAGTTCAAGAATGGAATGCTACCACCAGAAGTGGAGCTTGTCTGGGGCAACAGGGAGCAAGATGTGGATTGAAGAACACTATGAGGGAGTAAATAACATTATGCTGGAGTCCCTACCAGGAGACAGGATATTTTCAGCATTACTATGTTCCACTTCCTTTTGTGTGTGAGGGATGTCAGCATGACTGCTGTGAGGACTTGTGTCTCAAAGCTGTAATATTTGCTGAGCTGTGTTGGGTTTGTAAGAACGATATAATGGACCTCTGTTATTGTGGTTTCCTAATTGAAACCTTGCATGTAGCCTTTTTAATATTTTAAAAAGGGGATAAACCAACCCATGTTGATCTGATTCCCAAAGCAAATTGTGCTCACATAATATTTTAAACATGATTCCAATCATGGAGACCAAAAAATAAATTCTAGAAGCTTTTGTCAATATTTTACAACTCAAGACTTGCTGTATATCAAACAAAAACTATTCATTAATCACTATGATGTGCTCATATATTAGTCCAGTTGTTCCACAAGGCAGTTCTACGAGGGCGTAGCACACGGGGTACTCGAAGGCGTGCGTCGCCGACCGCCGGCGCGAGTGCCGGACGTGGCCTTCGTGGAGCCGCGTGGGCGCCGCGTCACCGCCGTGGGAAGGGCGGCGAGGGAAGGGGATTAGGAAGCGGAGGAGGAGGAGCAGAGAATGGAAAGATTAGGAGGCGGAGGTGAGCTGGTTGGTGGTCAGGGAGAGAGAGTTGATCACTTTTTTTTAGGTCTTTTGTCTTGTTTTTTGCAAATCTAGTTCATCTAGGAACGTATTTGCAAATTTAGTCCCTTCCCCCAACAGTGGAAGGCGAGGTAGTCGACGCCTGTGTCTGGAGCCCAGTGAAAATCGACGGAAACTCTGCATCTGGAACAGCTAAAGGAAAACAAAATCGAAGTGCTAGGGTTCTACGCTAAAGAACACAAAGATTACTAGGATATGGGGAAAAGTTATCTTTCTATTTCCATTGCAGCAAGGATTATAACCTGTGAAGTTTACATCGATTCACTCCAGGTAAAAGTAAAAGGAAGCTTGCTGAACATAAAGAAATGAGAGATGAAAACACAGATGACGACAATAGTGCTTTTTGTGAAACTACTGTATCTGGCCAGATGGCCGTCTGATCGACTATAATCTTTGCTTGATCTATCCTGGCTTTAGATCTTTACTTAGGGAAATCGGTGATTAAACAGCGTCACATGCCGGCTTCAATTCTGAAATTCTGAATTTTAACCAGATCTCCCTGCTTCAGAATACTGAATTCCAGATTCCTATCAATGTCCCCCTTCCGAACTCAGCTCTTGTCCTCAGGATAAAAATCTGGAAATGTCTTTCGGATGAAATATACATCCTCCCAGGTAGCATCGGAGACCGGTAAATTAATCCATTGGATTAGCCACTGCCCCACTGCTTCACCCTTCCTGGGTATAATTCCTCTGTTTAGCACGGCAACCGGCTCCACTTTGATTTTTTTCCTTCCGCATTCACCAGAGGTAACCCAGGTAAAGGAACCACGTGATCACCAATATGCTTCTTTAATTGGCTTACATGGAATACAGGATGAATTCCAGCCTCAGGGGGTAGTTGCAATTTATATGCTACCTAGCCAATTTTCTCCACAATCCGGAATGGACCATAGTATTTTGCTCTAAGTTTCAGCGATCCTCTCAGGCTGAAGGCATTTTGACGATAAAGTTGCATTTTGAGGTAGACCATAGCTCCCACTTAAAACTGCCTCTCGGTTCGTTTTCTATCAACGAATTTCTTCATTCGATTTTGTGCACATTGCAGGTTGTCCTTTAGCCTTTTCATCATCTCCTGTTTTTCCTCCACTGACACCTTAGCTTCCTCAGATACATTACATGGTATGGATAGTTCGGCTAATTGAGGAGGGTGATATCCATATAGGGCTTGGAAGGGTGTTACTTTAAGTGAGGTGTGGTACGTGGTGTTGTACCACCATTCCGCCATCATGAGCCAATTCAGCCACTTCTTCGGATCTTGGAACACCATACTTCGTAAATATGCCTCCAAGCATTGGTTAACTCTTTCGGTTTTCCCATTGGATTGTGGATGGTAAGCCGTACTGAACTTGAGTGACACTTTGAGCATCTTGAAGATCTCTTGGAAAAGTTTGCTAGCGAAAACCTGATCCTTGTCTGTTACAATGGCTAGAGGCATCCCATGTAATTTGAATATATTATCTATGAATACCTGTACCACCTGCTGCACCGAGTATGGATGAGACATTGCTATGATATGAGAGTACTTGGTAAATCTGTCTACCACGACCATGATCATTTCTTTTCCCTTTGAGTTAGGCAATCCCTCGATGAAATCCATGGAAATGTGGGTCCATGACATGTTCGGCACCTCCAAAGGGTTGAGCATCCCGGGAATAAGAATGTGTTCCGTCTTGGTAATTTGGCAGATTGAGCATTCTTGCACAAAATTTTCTACTTGCTTCTTCAACTTGGGCCAATAAAACACTGTTTTTAGTCTATGATAAGTGCCTCTCCTTCCAGAATGACCTCCAAAAGCCGACTTGTGGAAGGTCTCCAGCAACTCTCTCTCTGAGATCAGTTTGCTCACCCACATATAGCTTGCCTTTGTATGTGAGAAGGTCTTAATCATATTTGTAATGGCTGTTAGGGTCTGCTGAATTCTGGAGAATCTCTCTGATCCGGGCCACCTGTGCATCATTGACATAACTTTGTTTGACATCTTGGATCCATTCAGAAAGAACATATGCCACTGCCTAGCAACTATCAACCGCCTGCGTTGGATGTTCTCTCCGAGACAAGGAATCGGCTACGATGTTCTCCTTCCCTTTTTTGTACTCAATTTGGTAATCAAACTCTAGTAATTTGAGCATCAGCTTGTGTTGGATTCCTTCAACTAGCTTCTGCGTAGTGATAAACTTCAAGCTATGCTGGTTCGTCCGTATGACCACGTGATTACCAATTAAATAGTATTGCCACTTCTTCAGGGCTTCTAAAATGGCGATCACTTCCTTATCATAAATGGACTTAACTGCGGCCCTTGCTCCCAGCCCCTTGCTAAAGTATGCAATGGGTCTCCCTGACTGCATCAAGACCGCCCCAATTCCCATTCCGCTGGTGTTAGTCTCCAATATAAACGGTTGAGAGAAGTCCGACAGAGCCAGCACGGGACAAGAGGTCATGATCTGCCTAAGTTTTGCAAATGCTTCATCTTGTTCTTTGCCCCAATTCCAATTATCTTTCTTTAGCATGTCAAATAGTGGTCGACATAATTGGCCATATCCTTTCACGAACCTCTGATAATAACCAGTGAGCCCCAAAAATCCTCTCAGCTTGGTCAGATTGTCAGGCTTCGGCCAATTCAGCACATGCTCAATTTTTTTGGGATCTGTCGACACCCCTTCCTTGCTAATCACATGTCCCAAGTATTCTATTTGAGGTACTGCAAAAACACATTTGTTCTTCTTGGCCACTAACTGATTATTCTTCAACACTTCTAGTACTTTCTGAAGATGCCTAACATGTTCCTCTAAACCCTTGCTATACACCAGTATATCGTCAAAGAAGACTATAACAAATTTCCTGAGATACTCACCAAATATGGTATTCATAAGAGATTGGAAGGTGGCTGGGGCATTTGACAAACCAAAAGGCATGACGGTGTATTCATAATGTCCCAAACGTGTCCTGAATGCAGTTTTGGGTATGTCCTCTTCTTTCATTTGGATTTGATGGTAGCCCGACCTCAAGTTCAGCTTAAAGAAGATGGCTGCTCCATTAAGTTCATCCAGCAAATCTTCAATAATAGCCATGGGAAACTTATTCTTGATTGTTAGGGAGTTAAGCTGCCAAAAATCGACACACATCCACGAAGCACCATCCTTCTTCCTCACCATAACGACCGGAGACGAATAAGGACTAGCACTCGGTCTGAGCTCACCTGACTTCAGAAGACTCTGTATTATATCTTCCATTACTTTCCTTTGGCAATGGGGTACTCTATATGGCTGGAGGTTAGGGTGTTCAGCTCCAGGTTTCAATGGTATCCCGTGATCACATTCTCTAATAGGTGGCAGTGAATCTGGTTCACGAAAAACAACATCATATTGTTCTAGGACTTCTTCTATGCACCATGGTACTGTCTGTTCTTCAGTTCCCCTTATACCATCAGCAATCCTTACTTGTAGTACATAGCCCATTCCCCCTTCGATAATCAACCTCTTTAACTGAGCCACATTCGCACTGCATTCCTTTAAAGGCTGGGTAAAGTCACTGAACTTCACTTCTTGGCCATTCTTCTGTATTGTCAAAGTTCTCGCCCTAAGATCCAAGCAAATAGGGCTACGCTCATATATCCAATCCGCTCCCAGTATTACATCATAAACTCCCAAGATCAGCAGCTTAAATGTATTATGGAACCCAATTGGTCCTATCTTGAATTTCAGGCTCTCTACTCTAGCATCTGAAGTTAGCTCACCTCCACCTGCTACCTTTACTGTAGTGCGGGCTACCTGACACAGCATAACCCTGCTTGATGGCATATTCATACTCCATGAAAGAGTCCGCGCTCCCACTGTCCACTAAAGCCACAACTCGCTGACCACCAAAATGAATGATTAAGAAATAAGTAGCTTGTCCAGTGTCGGGACCGAATTTCCAAATCCGAACCCTCTGTGTATAACCTGTGCTAGTCCAGGAAAAGCTAGCACACACAGTGAAAACAGTGATGCCAACACATCCATATCACGAAGCAAGTAATATTAATTAAGCAAAAGAATATTAGCCTTATGGCCAATTATTACAAATAAGAAGCATTATAGCTTGAGTTCAATAAGAAACAGTGAAGCGAAATAACAAAGACAAAGTAAGTAAGCCCATCCATTTGCCCAACAGGCAATCGGCTGGGGTTCGCGTCCTAGCATTCCGGATCGCCTTCATCATAACCACAAGCGTATAAATCGTAGTCACCTTCCGCTTCTGCGAACTCTTCTGTGGAAGGTTGGGGATGTTGCAAGGGTGAGCACAAACCGTACTCATGAAGTCTTGGAAACATAATGCATGATAACTATATGCAAGGGTAAGCAATTGAAGGCATAATATGACTCTTTTAGCATAAAGCAAAGTTTAACTGTAAATACCAATAGTAATTTCATAAAGCATCATTTCAACAAAATGTAAT
This sequence comes from Otatea glauca, assembly GCA_036346275.1. Taxonomy (NCBI): domain Eukaryota; kingdom Viridiplantae; phylum Streptophyta; class Magnoliopsida; order Poales; family Poaceae; genus Otatea; species Otatea glauca. Next base: position 31,854,851 of record CM070724.1, on the reverse strand, counting down.
AGCATAGTAATTGAATTTGATATAACAATTAAAGCAGGTTCCATCTACCTGTCTGGCTCCATCCGCCAAACATAACCCGAGAGTTCCATCTGCTCTCGGATTCCCAAACAACCATTTTCCTTTGAAACAAAACCATAAAATCTACAATGTGCAAGCGTACCTCGCCTACCCTTGACCGTGGGCACGGCTACTTAAGTAGTTTTAACTCTGCAGAGTGTGTACACTTTACCCACAAGACATGATCGACTCTTGTTGCCATGCACTTAACACACTTCCTTTGGTGTGTCGGCGGAGAGATCATGACAAGGCCTTTACAATGCACAACCCCACTATTAATCTCGCCGCTAAGGTTTCACCATTGTTAGGGTTCTAGCCGCCCGATCTGAAGCCCCTCTTGCGCTGCCAACATCGGCACTCACCAACCGGCGAAGCTAATAATGAGACGCACAAATTATTTAGCCAGTCGTACCCATATAGACTTGTGGTTGTACGGTAGTGCTCGGTCCATGGTAACACATGCTTGGTCCTTATTTGACTAGGGCGAACATTCACATACCAAGGTCTCGTGCTTTACACCGCCAAACATCCATCCGCCCGGTCTAAACCATTTCCACTTTATTTTACTTAAACCACAGCAGCAACACCAATTGCCGCACTTTCACAAATAAGTTTAAACAACATTTGAAATGATTCCCATAATGGCACAATACCAAACGCTTAAGCTGGACTAAGCAATTCTACCGTTCCATGCTAATCTCTGGATATCATCAAATAAAATAGCTAGTATATATCATCTAGGGTGTCAAAGGTTCGATATGATCAATACCAATGAGGTATATCAAGCTGAATTTAACTAAACCTTAAGACTACATTTAAATTACTTTGCATAAAAGTAAGCATGCATAATTTAAAAACAACATAACATTTTCATAAAATTTGGGATCAACATGTTCAAGGAAGACTTGCCTTGTTGCCTCTTGCTGGTTCTACCTCTGATTGTTGATTCGACTGATCTTCGACTGCGTCGTCTACACGCGAAACGAGGCAAATAAATAAAACAAATTCAAATAAAATTCAAAAATTCAAAATAATGGTACTGGAAGATAGATATTGAATTTAGATGAATTTAGAAATTTGGATCACTGGAATCGGAGCTCGAACGAAGGAGAACGGGCTCCTGGAAGATTCCCGATCGAAAAATCGAAAAAGCAGAATCTTGACACGTGGCGGTTGCGATTGGTGGAATTTCGGGTTTTCTGGAAAATTAGAAAAAGAAAAAGAAAAGCTACTGACACGTGGGGCCCACATGTCGCTGGCTCGATCCTGATGAGCCGGAGCACCGAGGCGAAGAGAAGCCGACGCGGCGAGGCCGGTGAGTGGCGGCAGCGGCGGCGTTAGGGCGGGCGTGGCGCCGAGGTGGCGGCCACGCGGCCCGACGCCGGCGGAGGCGAGGCAACGCGCATCCAACGGGCCGAGGCGGATCGAGCGGCCGGTGCGCGGATGAAGCGTCTGCGACGTGGCGCGATCGCGGCGCGCCGCGGAAGATCGGACGGAGAGATCTACCGCGAACACGATGGCGAGGCGGCGGCGCAACTCACCGGAGCCGAGGAAGACGGCACGGGATGCGGCGAAAGAGCGACGGATCGGCTCGGGTTTTTGGGGAAAAAGAACGAGGGCGGCGTGGGGAATCCGGCGGGACCAAAACCAACGGCGGAGGCTCACCGGCGAGGAAGAAAAACGGCGGAGAAGCATGCGGGCACGGTGGGGAACTTCGGCGAGCTCGATCTCCTCGACGGAGGCGACTCGGGCGGCGGGGCTTGAGGCGGTGGTTGCGGCGCGAGGAGGCGAACCTCGGGATGGGGCCCTCGGGGCTTTAAATAGCCTCGGGAGGCGGGCGCGGCACGGACGCCGAAAATGACGCGGATTCGGTTAGGGTTTCGACGGCGGCGCGGCAACAGCGACGCGCATCATCCGAAACCGCCGCGCGTGTCGCCCATCGGACGGCAGCGTGGCGCGGGCGGGGCTGGGCCAGGAGAAAGCGAGCGGGCGAAGCGAAAACGAGGCGGGCAGCGAAGAGAAGATGGGCCGGACCGAAGCGGCGGAAAAGAAACAGGCGTGAAATTCGGCCCAGAGGATTTTGAATTAGAAATCATTTTCCGAATTTAAGAAATTCGAAATTCAAATAAAAGCAAATAAATTCAAATAAATATCAAATAAATTCAAAAAATCTCCGAAATACAAAAAATTCCTTGCAAGACATAATGAAGCCAACTAAAATTGAAAATCTTATGTTTGATGAATAGATTAGTCAAATTAAATCTTTTATAAATAGAAAATTCAAATTAAGTGAAATTAATTCAAAGAAATTGCAAATGGTGAATTTTGAAATTCAAACATTCTAAAATCCAATTTTGGAATGTTACAAACCTCCCTCCTTAAAAGAAATCTCGACCAGAGATTTGAGCAGACTAGGGAAAAAGGTTGGGGTACTCTTCTCTAAGATCTTCTTCACGCTCCCGAGTTGCTTCCTTTTGAATGGTTGCTCCATGAACTTTGCAAAACTTGATTGTCCTGTTTCTTGTTCTCTCTGCCTCATCCAAAATTACGATCGGATACTCGGGTAGGTAAGATCATCTTGTAGCTCAACATTCTCAATTTGCATTTGCTCTTCGGTACCACGAGACACTTCTTGATTGTGACACATGGAACACATTGTGCACATTTGACAAGCTGCGGTGGCGGCTCAAGCGATAAGCCACTTGACCACTTCGGCTAGGATTGGGAGCGGTCCAATAAATCTTGGCGCTAACTTTCCACGAACTTGAAATCGACGCATTCCTCTGGCGGTGAGACTTTCAAGTACACATAGTCACCGAGAGCAAAGGTTAACTCTCTCGACGATTATCGGCGTAGCTCTTACGCCTAGATGCTATTGTTCTCAATCTTTCTTGAATCATTTTACTTGTTCTTCAGCCTTTTGCAAAATATCAGGACCAAAGACTTGGCGATCTCCTGTTTCATTCCAACAGAGAGGTGTTCTGCACTTTCTTCCATACAAGGCTTCAAATGGCGACATCTGCAAACTTGCTTGATCTCTTTTTGATTCGGCACATATATACTTTTTCCAAGCCAAACGGTTCCTTCTTCATCCTCGAAAAATCCTGGGGCTTTACCTTCCTTTATTCTATCTTTGATCTTAGCAGCTTCTTTATCTGACTTTTGCAGCTTTTTGATCTGATCCTCCAAAGTTGGTTGAATCTCTAAAGCAGCAACAGAACCTTCCTCCACTAATTCCAAATTCAAACACTGAAATTCCATGCGAAGAGCAGGTTGACCTTCTTGAATCATCAAATTATTGCAATAGCTCTTCTGGCTTAAGGCATCGGCAACTACATTAGCCTTGCCAGGATGGTAATGTATTCCCACATCATAATCCTTTATTAATTCTAACCATCTTCTTTGTCTTAAGTTGAGGTCCGCTTGAGTGAAGATATACTTCAAACTCTTATGATCTGTGAAGATCTCACAACGATTCCCAATGAGATAATGCCTCCACAACTTTAGTGCATGCACAACTGCAGCCATTTCAAGTCATGGGTTGGATAGTTTTCCTCATGTGGTCGCAATTGCCGTGAGGCGTATGCAACTACTTTGCCTTCTTGCATCAAGACACATCAAGACCTGTCTTGAAGCATCACGAAAAATCTCAAAGTTCTTAGAATATCCGTAAAATGAGCACTTTGGGCCGAGGTCAATCTTTTCTTTAATTCACGAAAACTTTGCTCACAAGCTTGAGACCATTCAAACTTCTTTTCCTTCTTGACAAGAATGGGTAAGCGGTCTTGCAATCTTTGAAAATCCTTCTATGAATCTTGGTAGTATCCCGCTAAACCAAGAAAACTTCGATATCGTGGCACTAACTTGGGTTGCCTCCAATCAAGTACACCTTTCACTTTTTCGAGGTCTCTTGAGACACCTCCAGTGAAATTATATGACCTAAGAAAGCAACTTCTTTCAACCAAAACTCACACTTCTTGAACTTAGCATATAACGATGATTCTGAGCTTTTCTAACACCATCCTCAAGTGACCTTCATGTTCTACTTCATCTTTAGAATAGATAAGAATATCATCTATGAATACTACCACAAACTTGTCCAAGTATTCCATAAATACTTTATTCATCAAGTTCATAAAATAGGCTGGTGCATTGGTCAGACCAAATGACATAACTGTGAACTCATATAATCCATATCGGGTAGCAAAAGCTGTCTTCGGAATATCTTGTGACCTTATTTTCAACTGATGGTATCCGGATCGAAGATCGATCTTGGAGAAAACACATGCTCCTTTTAACTGATCAAACAGGTCATCAATCCTGGGCAACGGGTACTTGTTCTTGATTGTGACTTCATTCAGGGCTCTATAATCCACGCACAAGCGCAAAGTATTATCCTTCTTCTTTACAAAAAGAACTGGCGCTCCCCAGGGTGACGAACTTGGACGAACGTGTCCTTTTCTTGCAATTCCTCAATCTGTTTCTTCATCTCGGCAAGTTCATTGGCTGGCATGCGGTAGGGTCTCTTGGAAATTGGAGCCGTACCAAGGACTAGCTCTATGACGAACTCTACCTCTCGATCAAGCGGCATACCTGGCAAATCTTCAGGAAATACATCTGGATATTCTTGCACCACAGGCACACTTTCCAAAGTTGATTCCTTCAAACTGTTCAAAGCGCACTTCTTACTTGCGGACTCATCAGGCATATATTCCACTCGAATACCTTCTGAATTGGTAAGGGTGATGGCTTTACTGGCACAATCTATTTGACCTTTATACTGGGTTAACCAATCCATCCCTAGGATGACATCTATTCCTTTAGAATCCAAGATGATAAGATTCGCTAGGAATTCTACCCCATTGATTTTTATGGTTGCACTTGGGCATACTGAACTAGTTCTCAATTCTTTTCCCGGTGATTGAACTATCATAGGGCTCTTAAGAGTAAAGGTTTCCCAACCAAATTGTTCAACAAAACTCTTGATATAAAAGAATCGATGCTCGAGAATCAAATAATCTTTGAGCGGTATTGAGTTAACAAGGAACTTACCCAAAACTACATCGATGCCTCTGAGCTTCTTGGTGGTCACATGGTTGACACGTCCTCTTCCAAAAGATTGCGGAGCTCTTGGCGTCTGGCGTTCCACGACCTTGTCCTTGCGTAGGAGCTCTGGCGGAATTGGATCCCAAGTTGAATGGCACTGGGGTCACTTGCTGACACTTCTGAGGACAGTTACTGGCATAATGTCCCATCTGGTGACAATGAAAACACTGGATCCCTGCAGCATTTGAATTCCCTTTTTGCTGTTGACCACTGGCATTGTTCTGCTGGGGTCCTTGAGCGATTGGGCGCGGTCGAAATTAGAGTGCGGTGCTCCTTGAGCAGTGTTCTGTTGGCTTCTTTGAGGTGAAAGCGGCCGAGAACCACTCGCTCCATCTTGAGCACGGAATGCCATCCTTCTCTTGCGGGACTCCATTGTTGGCGTTGAGCATCCTCTTGCACTAGTGCCTTGTTCACCATATCTTTGAAAATTGAATCCAAAGCAACTAGTTGCACCTTGATGTCGGGTCAAGTCCTCCATGAACCTCGGATCTTGGCACTTTCGGTAGCCACATCTTCCGTGCATACCTTGACAACTGGGTAAACCGGTTAAGATACTCAGAAACACTTTGGTTTCCCTGATGCAACTTGCGAAACTCTCTTTTCTTCATTTCAATAATGCCGGCAGGCACATGAGCAGTACGGAAAGCTTCAGAGAATCCCTCCCACGTTATAGTTTGAGCATTCTGATGGGCAGCACAGAAATTATCCCACCAAGTAGCAGCTACTCCTTTTAATTGATGACTCGCGTAGAGAACCTTTTCACGGTCATCACACTAAGCCAACTGGAGCTTTTTGTCCACATCTCTTAACCAGTCATTTGCCTCCAAGGGTTCACCTGTTCCCGTGAAGGTAGGCGGTCTAGTTCTCATGAACTCTCCAAGCTTAGACTGGGGCGGCATCACTGTCTGCGCGGGGTCTTGGCTGCGGATTGTTTACCATATTCTGAGCAAGGGCTTGCAACAACTGAAGCTGCATCGCCATCATCTGCTGGATATCTGCGGGGGGTTGGGTGGCGGCGGCGGTGGCACTTGCTGATCTTGAACATCCTGCTGCTCTTGTGGCTCTGCCTGACCACGACCACGACCTCCAACACGACCTCCTCTGCGACCAGCTCCACAACCTCTTCCTTGACCTTCCATCTGAAGCAACGGCCAGGGACAGGTTAGCAATAGATGAGAGGGAAAGAGCAAAAGATGAGAAGACTAGGAGGTAGCCATTCCAAGACCAAACAAGCTATAAAACCCCAAAGAAAGGTGGTTGCAACACCTTTGCTAGGGCAAGTGTACAACACACCCAACAAACAAGCAACAAAAATTCTAATACACTTGAACTATCGTTGCTACACTAAAAGGGTGACATGCTCTAACACTATTGAGCACTATTAACTTATCCTATATGGTAGTCTTCTGGATATACTCTTTGACGGCTTGATCATCTTCTTCCTTGATCTGGATTCTTGCAGAAGACTTGAGGCTTTGAGAAGTTTCAAGAGATAAGATCAAATTAAAATTTTAAAATAATATTTCAGCAAAGAAAAGGAGTAAGAACCTAAGAATAAGATGAGATGAGATAATCTATTTCACAGCAATTCGTTGGTTTGATTTAGAAAATAATTTTGAAGTTCTTGCTAAGAAGACCAGACTAACTAGGGATGCGACCTACAGTCGATATGGCTCTGATACCACCTCTGTCGGGACCGAATTTCCAAATCCGAACCCTCTGTGTATAACCTGTGCTAATCCAGGAAAAGCTAGCACACACAGTGAAAACAGTGATGCCAACACATCCATATCACGAAGCAAGTAATATTATTTAAGCAAAAGAATATTAGCCTTATGGCCAATTATTACAAATAAGAAGCATTATAGCTTGAGTTCAATAAGAAACAGCGGAAACGAAATAACAGCAGCAAAGTAAGTAAGCCCATCCATTTGCCCAACAGGCAATCGACTAGGGTTCGCGTCCTAGCATTCCGGATCACCTTCATCATAACCACAAGCGTAGAAATCGTAGTCACCTTCCGCTTCTGCGAACTCTTCTGTGGAAGGTTGGGGATGTTGCAAGGGTGAGCACAAACTGTACTCCGCAAGTCTTGGAAACATAATGCATGATAACTATATGCAAGGGTAAGCAATTGAAGGCATAATATGACTCTTTTAGCATAAAGCAAAGTTTAACTGTAAATACCAATAGTAATTTCATAAAGCATCATTTCAACAAAATGTAATAGCATAGTAATTGAATTTGATATAACAATTAAAGCAGGTTCCATCTACCTGTCTGGCTCCATCCGCCAAACATAACCCGAGAGTTCCATCTGCTCTCGGATTCCCAAACAACCATTTTCCTTTGAAACAAAACCATAAAATCTATAATGTGCAAGCGTACCTCGCCTGCCCTTGACCGTGGGCACGGCTACTTAAGTAGTTTTAACTCTGCAGAGTGTGTACACTTTACCCACAAGACATGATCGACTCTTGTTGCCATGCACTTAACACACTTCCTTTGGTGTGTCGGCAGAGAGATCATGACAAGGTCTTTACAATGCACAACCCCACTATTAATCTCGCCGCTAAGGTTTCACATTTGTTAGGGTTCTAGCCGCCAAAGATCTGAAGCCCCTCTTGCGCTGCCAACATCGCACTCACCAACCGGCGAAGCTAATAATGAGACGCACAAATTATTTAGCAGTCGTACCCATATAGACTTGTGGTTGTGCGGTAGTGCTCGGTCCATGGTAACACACGCTTGGTCCTTATTTGACTAGGCGGAACATTCACATACCAAGGTCTCGTGCTTTGCACCCGCCAAACATCCATCCGCCCGGTCTAAACCATTTCCACTTTATTTTACTTAAACTACAGCAGCAACACCAATTGCCGCACTTTCACAAATAAGTTTAAACAACATTTGAAATGATTCCCATAATGGCACAATCTCAAAGCGCTTAAATTTGGACTAAGCAATTCTACCGTTCCATGCTAATCTCTGGATATCACCAAATAAAATAGCTAGTATATATCATCTAGGGTGTCAAAGGTTCGATATGATCAATACCAATGAGGGTATATCAAACCGGAATTTAACTAAACCTTAAGACTACATTTAAATTACTTTGCATAAAAGTAAGCATGCATAATTTAAAAACAACATAACATTTTCATAAAATTTGGGATCAACATGTTCAAGGAAGACTTGCCTTGCGCCTCTTCTTTGGTTCTACCTCGATTGTTGATTCGATGATCTTCATTGCGTCGTCTACATGAAACGAGGCAAATAAATAAAAAATTCAAATAAAATTCAAAATTGAAAATAATGGTACTGGAAGATAGATCTTGAATTTAGATGAATTTAGAAATTTGGATCACTGGAATCGAAGCTCGAGCGAAGGAGAGCGGGCTCTGGAAGATTCCCGGTCGAAAAATCGAAAAAGAGAGGTGACACGTGGCGATGCGATTGGTGGAATTTGGGTTTTCGGAAAATCGAAAAAGAAAAAGAAAAGCCGCCGACACGTGGGGCCCACATGTCGATGGCTCGATCCTGATGAGCAAGAGCACCGAGCGGAGAAGAAGCCGAGCGCCGCAGACCTTGAGTGGCGGCAGCGGCGGCGTTAGGCGGGCGTGGCGCCGAGGTGGCGGCCACGCGGCCCGACGCGCGGAGGCGAGGCGAGCGCATCAGCGGGCGAGACGGATCGAACGGCTGGTACGCGGATGGAGGCGATGCGACGTGGCGCGATCTGGCGCGCACGCGGAAGATCGGACGGAGGAGATCTATCGACGGAGCACGACGGCGAGGAGCGGCGGCGCAACTCACCGGAGCCGAGGAAGACGGCACGGGATGCGGTGAAAGAGCGACGGATCGGCTCGGGTTTTTGGGGAAAAAGAACGAGGGCGGCGCGGGGAATCCGGCGGGACCAAAACCAACGGCGGAGGCTCACCGGCGAGGAAAAAAATGGCGGAGAAGCACGCGGCACGGTGGGAACTTCGGCGAGCTCGATCTCCTCGGCAGAGCGACTCGGCGGCGGGCTTGAGGCGGTGGTTGCGGCGCGAGGCGAACCTCGGGATGGGGCCTCGGGGCTTTAAATAGCCTCGGGGCGGCGCGCGCGGACGGCCGCAAAACGCAGCGGATCAGTTAGGGTTTCGACGGCGGCGGCGGCGCAGCGACGCAACCGTACATCCGAAGCCGCACGCGTGTCGCCATCGGATAGCGGCGGCGTATGGCTGGCCGGGAGGAAAGCGGGCGGGCGGCGAAAACACGAGGCGGGCAGCGCGAGAAGATGGGCGGACCGAGCGGGGAAAAGAAGCAGGCGTGAAATTCGCCCAGGAGGATTTTAGAATTAGAAATCATTTTCCGAATTTAAGAAATTCCAGAAATTCAAATAAAAGCAAATAAACTCAAATAAATATCAAATAAATTCAGAAAAATCTCCAAAAATACAAAAAAATTCCTTGCAGCATAATGAAGCCAACTAAAATTGAAAATCTTATGTTTGATGAATAGATTAGTCAAATTAAATCTTTTTATAAATAGAAAATTCAAATTAAGCTGAAATTAATTCAAAGAAATTGCAAATGGTGAATTTTGAAATTCAAACATTCTAAAATCCAATTTTTGGAATGTTACATCCAGACATGCCTTTCACAGCATAAGTGGATATTTCCATTAGCCGTCCTTCCTGTTCTTCGGCTGTCTATAACTCTGGACTTCCAGGTGCAGTGATAAACCTCAGTTTCTTCTACTTCACTTGCAACTTCCTTTCCTTGCATCAATAGAGTGTGTAGAGCCTTCCTCACTTTGCAATTCAAGTTGTGACCCACCGTTCATGGCCCCTGGTAGTGCCAACACCTCTTAGATTTAACTTCTTGTTGGTTGAGGTTTTGTTTTCCTTTTCCTTCTACTGGACTATCTTGAGGAAAATTGGCTTTCGGATTCCTGGGTTGTGTCTTTAGCTTAACACTTCCACTCAAGTGACTCGTCTTCTTGGTTGAAACTGCATTCTCTTCCAATTTTGCATACCAGTAAGCCTCCAAAAGTTCTTTTGGCTGGTGGCTGCTGACGTCATGTTTAATCTCTTCCATTAGCCCTCTAATAAAACAACTCAAGAGATAAGTTTCTTGCAAGTACAGATGGTCTCTTTTAACCAACTCAACACATTTCTCAAAGTAATCTATATACTTGCTCACACTGCCTAGATGCTTGACATTTTGTAGCCGTTCCACAGCTTCATGCGCACTTGCCTCCGAAAACCTGTCACAAAGAATAGTGCAAAACTGCGGCCAGCTCAAACATTGCCAGGGTATTCCAGCCACCTTGAACCAAGTATTTGCTCTTCCCATCAAATGACCTGTAGCCAAGTTCACCCACTGATCTCTCGGTGTGCCCTCCATCTCATAAAATTTCTGGCCCTGTTCTACCCAACTCAAAGGATTCTCCCCTGAAAACACAGACAGATCAAGTTTCGGTCCCTTAAGAACCGCTTCGGCATAATAGTGTGACCCACCACTATCTCCCAAATAAGCATTCCTTTGTGCATCAAATATGTGAACCCCCGGGAAATGAGTTGTCTGAGGAGGCACTACACCACCATATGCATTGCTTGGATGTAGGTTTTGGTAAAGAACAGGGTGATTGTAAGGTGGTATTGGGGGGTAGTACTCCCCGGGTTGATAAGTACCTGTCCTGTGATCTGTACTGGAATAGTTGGGTTGCTACGGCATTGGAATAGATTCAGTGGTGTAAGGGCCCAAATTATCCATCCCTCTGAGAGCTCCATTTGAAGTGGTTCTGGTTGCAGCCGTATAGATTGAAACACCCCCACTCACAACTATTGCTGGTTCCAGAGGTATTGACGTACTCACATTGGATGGGAAAGGAATAACAGTATTCATTTGTGTACCTGTTCTTACTGAATCCTACTGAATACTTCCTTCCGGGTTGGATGAGGAAATCAGTTTCTCCCATGGACCGATCTGTCGGTTGGACAACTCCATGAGTAGTGCTTTGATCTCCACCACATCACTCTTGAGTGCTTCCGAATCAGCTGATCTGGAGTGGATCTTCTTGATTTCCTCGCTCTGATCCCATCTCATCTCCTCTTTGCCCGAAGACACTTGCGATTTGCCCTTGGCCACCATACTTGTCCTGGAACCCTTGACGCCCAGGAACGTGAAGCTCTGATACCAATTGTTAGGAGCCAAGTGAAAACCGACAGAAACTCTGCATCTAGAACAACTAAAGGAAACAAAATCGAAGTGCTAGGGTTCTACGCTAAACAACACGAAGATTACTAGGATATGGGGAAAGGTTATCTTTCCATTTCCATTGCTGCAAGGATTATAACACGTGAAGTTTACATCGATTCACTCTAGGTAAAAGTAAAAGGAAGCTTGCTGAACATAAAGAAATGAGAGATGAAAACACAGATGACGATAATAGTGCTTTTTGCGAAACTACTGTATCTGGCCAAATGGCCGTCTAATCGACTATAATCTGTGCTTGATCTATCCTGGCCTTTGGTCTTTACTTAAGGAAATCGGTGACTAAACAACGTCACATGCCGGCTTCAATTCTGAACTTCTGAATTTTAACCAGACCTCCCAGCTTTAGAATGTTGAATTCCAGATTCCTGTCAGCCTGTCACTTACCGCGCCCAGAGAGCACGGAAGCCCGGTACTACCGTGCCCAGGGAGCGCTGGAGCCAGCAAACACGGTGATAGGTGGGCGAGCACGGCACAGCGGGAGCACTTTTGCACCCGAGGAGCGTGGCTAGGGGTGCTGCCGCGGATGGCGAGTTGGGAGAAGCGGGGCTGTCATGGACAGCGAGCGCGAGAGGGGCGCTGCCGCGGTCGACAAGCACGGGAGGGCCTTCCATGGTAGGGGAGTGCGGAAGGTGACACGTGTCACCTTCTATCGCTTCCGAGGTCGGGAACATGGCTATATTTGCAATTTCTTGTGGAATGGAGCAAATTTGAAAAAAAAAAGGTAAATGGGGCTAAAAAAGTGATCAATTTGGTCAGGTAGGCAAGCAAGTAAGCGCCTCCATTGCTGCTGCTGCTGAGCATGTGGAAGAAAAAAAAAGAGAGAAATCGAACCGTGCATTATATTGGTAGTACATGGTGGTAGTAGAAATCAGATACAATCGTCCATTTGTTAAGGATATTGTAGACTTTTGACTGTAGTTTGCGGTACACCTTGCCAGTACCCTCCTCTTTTTTCCGTCAACTCCGCCGCCCCTAATTCATTCGTCGCCGCCTTCCCGGTTCATGCTGGCGCCTACACCGACGCCGCTGCCCTCTCGGTTCCCATCGACACCGCGGCCGCAGTCCACCCGGTTCGTGACGACACCGCGACCGCCGACTTTCTTGTTCCTATCGACGCCGCGGCCGCCGCCCACTCGGGTTCCTGTCAACGCTGACACCCCCGGCTGCCCGCGTTCAAAATAGAAAAAGATGGCCAATTACAGTACTACCCATCACGGGATTTCTACTGCCAATATTACCGGTGGAAGTATAACTAAATTCTAACTAATCTAATAAGTTAGATCAAATATAATGAACGGCTAATATTTAATATAGCGTACCATAAAAGAGCTAAAAAAACTTCAGGACTGGTTATTTTGGGATGAAGCTACTTCTGGGCTCTGGCCTCTTGCTATATCAATAACTTGAAAAAATCTTTGTAATGCTATTATCATTGTCATGTTTACATGAAGGGTTGAGGTTTTCTTTTTTACTAATTGCTATCATCATCAACTAACAGATTTACAGGTAGCCAATTGCAAAAAGTTTTCCATAGACTAGATCAATGTTTGAAAAGGATTCAAGCATTTTGGTTGACTTGATAATGGCCACAAGAGGACATTGGGAGCATTTGGATTGAATTCTTGATCTGTCCTGGATAAGCATTTGTGGTGTACTGTATGGTAGCCTGCACATTTGTGCAGTAGTAGCTGGGGTGTGGATGTAAAGAACACTCATGAGTGGATAGGCTTCTTACTTCCACTGAAAAAAAGGTTCTGATTTTGACCACTCTGTTCTCTTTGTTTTGGAAACCATTGATCTTTCCATTAAGGAAAAAAAAGTGAAAAGGTATCTAAATAGAAAGATTAAAAATGAAACACTTGGGCTTTTTTAGGAGCTGTTGTGTGTAGAGGTGAAAATGAATCGGATACGGACGGATAATAATTCTACCATATTTGTTTTCATATTTTTTCTCGGATGCGGATACGAATACGAATAGTCCGGATATGAATACGAATACGGATAATTTCGAATACAAATATGAATCGAATACGAATCGAACGGATACGGTTTCGAATATTTATCGGAACATGATAACCCTTTATATTGTACATAAAAAATCAACGAAAACATATAACTAGTTGATTTGATCAAAACATTATTAAAAATTGAATAAATATAAGTATTTTCATTCACTTAGACAATTATTAGACACCGTGTCGCAGACAAAATCATATAAGAGTTAGTTTATCACACACATACGATTAGTTTATCATACACGTAGATCAAAACATAAAATGAAGGTAATCCTTGCTCAGAGATACAAATGAAAGCAAATACATAACACACTGAAAGTTTGATAATACTTAGGTATCATTTTTCTAGAAAAAGTATATAAAACTTACATGTAATGACCCAAGATTTATATTATTTGTTGAATTATGTTTAAAATAGTAAAATATGTATTTATGAGCTTTTATGCATTTTTAGCTACTTATTTAAAATGTTTTCCTATTAAGAATAGGAGTTTTTGAATTTTTGAGAAAATTTAAAATTTGATAAAATCTTGAAAATAATTTTTTAAATGTTAGATTGTTTCTGGAACTTTCTCAGAAAAATTTCGTAATTTTTGGAGTTTGTTTGCTAATTTTAATAATTGAAACTTGCTTTATGGATTAATTAAATTAAAAAACAAATCTGAAATTAGGAAACCTTTTTGGGCCAAAAGAGTAGTCTTAGCCCAGCGCACATGTATATCCGGATATCCGACCCATCAATATCCGGATTATCCGAATCCGTATCCGATCCGATACTATTCGACAGAATCCGTATCGGAAAATATCCGGATCGGTCGGAAAATATCCGATCCGTTTTCATCCCTAGTTGTGTGTGTGTGGAAACAATGTAGACTGGCAGGTACATAACTGGAGCTTGCAACCAAAGTACTGTATGATGCTTTTGCTTACTTAAGAGTAGAGTTGGGCTCCTGCACTCTTCTTAGTTGTTACTACCTAATGTTAGGAAAGCAGAATACCACATCACTGGCCTCCAAAATCAACATTAGTGTTCAGTTCAGGAGAGCAGAATGCCACAACACTGATCTCCAAAATCAATTCCAAGGTTGTGCAGAACTGGTCTAGAACTACAGGCATCAATGGACAATACTCAATAGCAGCATATATACTCCAAGACCATCTACAGTTCAGAATTTTGATGACAGAAGAGCTATTTTACAGAACTTTATCTGTTACTACTTGTAACATAAGCGGTTATGCTATGTCCAACAAACAATTCATGGATGCTTTCATCTGCTACAAAGGAAGACTGAATACAAATTTATCTGATCAGGTAACAGGTTCTTGACAATATGTTGCAAAATCTAGTCAGGTGCACCCATCAATGTAGAGAGCAAAATATAACAATTTTGTTCAGTACCAACAAACATCTAGTACTTACAACAATATCTCAATTTATTTCTTTAACGATACAACATTTGCAGATTATAGAACAGAATGGGAAAGAGTCTAATATACAAAATATAACAGTTGTACAGCTCAAAAGGGCAGTTTAAATAGTTGACCAAATCAAATGCAGCACAAGGATGATCAGTTGTGGTCTTTTTGCAGATTATCAGGGCTTTAGAAGCTGTTAAGCATGCAAGATCTGACTGCTCGAAGGTGTCAGGTCGCTGAATTCCCTAGGAACATCCACATCTTTCCAATGAATCAAGTAGTTCGAACTCCTACTATCAGAACCGCTGCCATGTTGCTTCTTGACGTGGCCAATCGCTACATGAAGACCTCGGCCAACAACAACTATCTTACTGTCCACACAACTCACAGAGAAAGGTTTCATAATTCGCTCAGGCATAGGAGGGCCATTGACAGAATCCCACGAGTCTCTCTCTGGATCATAGACTTTAACCTTCATCCTCTCATATTCTGAAATGACAAACAAATGTTCGTCAATGACCACACTTAATCCCGTCCACCCTTCACGCATTCCAACTGGCATTGCCTCCCAGTGGTCGATCTTTGGATCATACACCTGTCCTCTTGGCGATGAGAAGAAAGGCCATGCACAGCCTTCAGTGACATAAAGCCTACCATTGATGACAGCAGAATCGGATGAAGCCATGTTCATGCCCATACTAGCAACTGGTTGCCAAACACCCTTAACCGGATCAAGAACCTCGGCTAAATTGAGCTCAAACTGGTCCGTGCTATAACCTCCAGCAACGTAAACCCGTCCATCAATCACAGCACCAGCAAAGAAAGACCGCGCAGCAAGCATCCGAGTCATCACAGTCCAGCGGTTCTTGTAAACGTCATACTTGAGGACCAAGTGTAATGGGCAATCCATGTCAGAGACCAGCCCGCCGCAAACAAGAAGGGTGCCATCGCTGGGGATAGCAATGCAGCCAAACCCACGGGGGCAAGCCCGGTCCCGACACGGCATGGTGGGAATTGTGTGCCAAGTTAAGTAGTTCAGGTCCAGCACCTTCCACTGTATCTTGCCAGTGCAACGGTGGAATGCCAGGGTGAACAACCATGGCGACCGGAAGCCCATTGCCTTTCTTTGCATGAAAAATCGAGCCTTGTTGGACAGGAGTTGATGCCACCGGCGACACACAAGCCTGCAGGCAACATGGGCTTCAACAGGTAGCCGGAGGAGGCAATTGAGTGCAGCATCGTCCGGGAGACCAGGTATGAGGGGTGTCTCCCATGAGGACTGCACCAAATCTGAGGATGGCGTCGACGACGGCAGTGCAGAGTTAGTGGCAAACCGGAATTTGGGCGTCAATTTCATCTGTGAATCACCGAGCTTGTGGAATGGAGACTGGTGGTTTGAGACTCGGACACGAAGCATACTCGTCTTGGATTGGAAACTTGAAGTGGACAACAACGATGCCCTGAAGAACTGTGAATAAAATGAACAGACCGTACCAATTCAACCAATCCAAGTATTCTCACAGAACACTCTCGAATCAAGGACCTCACAAGCTTAGTGCTATTTCAGTGAGGAGAATGACAGCGTATGGAGAACTAAGCACATAATCCTGCATATGTGAAAAATCCCCAATTTCTTGGCCTTACTGAACCCAATTTTAAACCCATGACATTCCAAGAATCAACCTACCTGGTAGAAATAACAAGAAATTAATTACTAGAGAACAATAATGGAGTTGGAAGGATGCTGTAATTACTTTGCCCCCAAAGCTAAAACAAAATCGGAATTGCCCTTGCAAGATTGCAAATTAACCAAACCCTAGTTTATCCAATTCGCACGCAATCTCAGCTAAAGGCCATAACCACATCCTACCAAGAACCATTTACCAAAGATTCTAGGAATGAAAGGAGAGCAAACACATCTAGGTTCGAATTCTTTTTCGGAACCTGTGAACCACGATGATAGTTCAAAAAGAAACTAACCTGAATTCCTCAAAAAAAAAAAGAGGCCTCCGTGGGATCTACATGAAGCCTTTTCCTGCAACTTTTGCTTGGTGATGTTCTCTCTAATTCAAGGCTATACAGAAGCGGAGGACTTCAAGAGAGGAAAAGATCTCCCTGGCATTTTCAACTGATGCTGTTCCTTTAACTACCAAAGAACAGTCAAACAACAATCCACAGGGTAGCAATACTGAAGGCTTCACCCTTCTGCATTTTCAACACCTTGTTTGTTCGGTGACTGGGCCCCACCATCTGTTGGACCTACTTTCTTCTTTATTTCTTTATTCTTTTTTTTTTTACATTTTAGTTTGAAAAAAATAACCTACCACATCAGTATTGTTTTCGACATTTTTTTTTTGGAAAAAAAAACAGAGACAATTACATTCACCGCTTCAGTCCTAGATTGGCTTTTCTAAATATGCACAGCATACTACATCATTTTCGTTCTGCAGATTCAACTCCACATTAATGCATGTTTGGTGGTGCAATATTTTTTTACTCCAATTGATAGGGCCTTTAACTGCAAGTGTGCGAATATTTCTGGTTGATGCTTGTCAACCAGTAGCCATCATCGATGATCCATCCATCTCTTACATGAGAAGGGAAGAGATCAAGTAAGGCATCGTCTTTTTTTATCATATATATTCTGTACGTAATAGATTCCAGCTCAGGGTTGGGTAAGGGAGGTTGGTGAACCAAACCAATTAGTGAGCAACTCACTAACCATCGTGTTTAGGGGAATGAGCTAGAGTGACCCAAATTGACTTGGGCAAAGAAAACACCAACGATAGATACCGTGTTTGGCTGGAAACTGATAGCCGAGCTCCGACGCATGCACAAGTAATCAAGTTAGGGTATATCTGTTTTTGCTGTGGATCCTCTAAAAACTGATTCTAGACTGTGACCGTAGAGAAGCTAATTCCGGATTCTAGAATGGTATTTGGTGGGTAATTACTTAGAACTTTAAGTGGCATTCTCATATTTGTATTCCTCATAATCCACAGAAGCACATATGAAGTGGATTGTGGATTCTAGTACATATAAGTGGACTGTATTATGAGAATCGATTTCTAGAATCGGTTTGTTTGTTTTTTATTCAGCTTTAAAGGCTAGAATTCAGAATCCACAACAAAAATAAACACGGCCTTAATCTCTACTCAAAGGATCTGCATAATATTTGCATAATATTTTCAAGGGAGATGTTATGGCATGGTCATGTTAACAGCTATGACATAATAATGTTTAATTAACACCAGTAGTTCCTAAGAATATCCCACAAAAACAACGTATAATCCGTCTGCTCCCAAATACGTATCATTCTATTTTTCAAAGTTTGCTTTTAAATATATGCCATTCAACAATTTCGAGACAACTTTATACTTTTTTTTTCTTTACAGACCATCTCATTCATTATTTCCGAGACCATTTACAATTATAAAACAGAGTAACATATACGAGCCAATAGTGAACTAACAAACGAGGGAAATATGGTCTTTTATATACATGTTTTTATTAAAATGCAAAATCCTAAAATAATATCTACTGAGTAACAGGGAAAATACATGGTACTGACAAACTAACTACAACATAAACACAGATCGTAATTACTATTCGCCAATCCACAAAAGGTTCACTAGCTACAACACCCAATTGAGTTTCTTATCATCTAATAATAGGATCAATGTATTGGTTACCCCTACTAGCTGTACAGCTCACGTAAACTGCCCATTTGGATCCAAAATTGGGTAGGCTAGAAAAAAAGGAAGAGGCTTACTGTGATTATTTATTATGGGCTAGATCATTTATTTACTATCAGTTACAGGGCTTCATCCAACAGTTATATGAACGGATCAATTAGAAATTGCAAATATTTCTAAAATAAATTAGAAATTGTAATTTTTGCGGACAGCTGGTTTTCTTTTAGAAAATCCATTGGTTTATATTAATAAGTCAATGAGTAAAATGCATAATTATCCAATTTTTATATTGAAGATTGTAGACAAATAACATACCATCATCAAATCCTTAGGTCAATGAACGTGCTTGACTTCTTTATCTTCCTCGCTATCGACTCTATATCTTGCAACGGTATCTTGATTACCAACAAAAACGGCAGTAGAAAGTAGATTATCGATGATCTCTATTGATGTGTAAACCTACGTCTCGGTAGCAGCGTTGTTCATCAGAAAAAGATAAGAGGTGATTTATTAGCATCCTTCTCAAGCTGGCATCCATTTCCGGTATAGACGTCGTCATCGTCGTCTAGGTGAGCTGATCCGAAAAAACAAATCATTAAAAACCGGCTAAGAACACATTGGAGAAAACGAAATTGGAAATTTTAATTTAGGAAAAAAAAAGAAAGTAAATAAATCTAAAATTACTTGTCGACAATCAATGTGTCCTACTCAACGGTGGTAAAGACTAAAGAAGTAGCATAAAGATAAGATAAAGAGGGAAATTAAGAATTAGGCTTGGCTCAGTCCACGAAAAATAACAAAAGCAGAGAAAAGAAATTAGAAGGATAACAACTGGGATAAATAATGGGCGCGAAATAAAGGAAACGGACTTAGCTAGTGTAGGTCAGTAAGTCTAGGTTTCGATCCAACTAAGAGAAGATGAAAATAAACTTACTGAATGTGAAATAAAGAGAGAGAGAGAAAAAAGTGATGGTCCATGGTAGAGGTGGTCAACCGAGCTGCCCGAAGGACAGTATTGTTGGCTCTATCCAACAACAGCACAGCCATCACATAAATGGGCTGTGCTTGACTGGCCCGACGCACGGTGCTGTACTTATATTATGACTGAGTTGGCTTGCTCAGCACGTATGGCACTGATGCGCTTTGTATGACCCGTTAATTTTTTTTTATTTTTATGATTTTATTTTGTGTTTTCTGAATTCTATAGGATTGACTTACATTTTATTTATTTTTTCAGACCATATGGGTTAAATGGGTTGACACTGGCCTGACAAGCAAACTATGCCTAGGCTAGGCCAGCCAGGCACGTCTTGTGAGGCTATCGGGTTGTGATTGTATTGGTGCCTCGACCCATGAGCCGGTACGGCATAGCCTTAACTAAGTAACGGGCCAAACAGGCCGGCGCTCATGCCAGCCCAAGTTGCCCATTTGGTCACATCTAATCCATAATTTAAACTTCAAACTCAAAATTTAAAAGGAATGAAAAAGAGATTCACTGTGAGATTAGTAACTTTTACCATTTTCTTTTTAATTTATCATTATCAAGGATTTTATCTCTAAACCTTGTGGGAATTTTATACAATGATATACTAAATTAAGAGGTACATCCACAATTCTTTTTTATTTTTCTAATGTCGATTTCACGTCTAACAACAGAAGTAGCATGTACGACTACACATAAGCCTTTTTTTATATAAAAAAACAAAATGTAACACATAGGCTATTACTTTAAGAGATCATATATAGTACATCCTAAGTTCTAACATATCCCTGCATCTTCTTCAATACACGAAGCAAAATGGTCATAAAAATTCCAAAAAACAATTGACATGCCACAAAATTTAAAATCTAAATTCGATCTACACATAGAGAAATAAAAAAGACAAATCCTACTGAAAATGAAATAAAAAATAAAAGGAAAGGAAAAACCTACGATCCAATAAAATATGTCCTTTTTGTTTGTCCTAATATGCGGCATATTTTTAGTTGAATTTTTTATAATTGTTTATTGCGTTATGACTTATCTAACTAAACTTTATCAAAAAAATTTATTACCATTTTCTTTGTATTTAGAAGGGAATGCACCACAACTTAGGATGAACCAAATATGTTCTTATTAATTTACCCTTCGCAAGGTAAGTTTTATTCCCACAAGTTGCTAGCATTTAGGTATATAGTATTGCGTTTGCGCACACTAGCTAATTCAAAGGCTTCCTTAGCCACGCACTGATTCGATGGTGACGCCTACGATACGGAGTGAACAAAATATAAGGGTGGGATTGCCGGCCTAGCGAGCTTAACAAGCTATTATCAAGTTTCTTTTAAAATTGACGTAATTCGACGTAAAATTATTTTATTTCTCATTTAAGTAGATATTTCAAATTCGAGCTAACGAGCCACTATCAAACGGAGCCTTATTAAAAATTTTCGTTAGAAATGGACTCATTTCAATTTTGAACCAATTTACTACTATGATCGAAGAAATTTTGATTCGAGTTATAACAAACTTTTTTGCCAGTCCTACCAGTCGTGTCACATTATTATTTTTTTTTGCAAAAATCCCCCTTTGGCTATTTTGCAAAAAACCCTTATTTCGAAAATTTTGTAAGGGATCCTTGGTCGGTATTTTTGCGAAAAGGGCTCCTGGTTCTATAAAATTATAAGGATCCTTGGCCAGTATTTTTGCAAAAAAGGGCTCCTGATTCTGTAAAATTTTCGGAGGATCCTTGGTTGGCATTTTTGCAAAAAGGACTCCTAGTTCCGGAAATTTTTGTGAAGGATCCTAGACCGGCACTTTTGTGAAAAAGGACCCGTGGTTTCGGAAATTTGTGAAGGATCTTGGGCCGACACTTTTGCGAAAAGGGCTCGTGGTTCCGAAAAATTTGAGAAGGATCTCCGTTTATGCAAGACGACTCCTGCAAATTCTAAAATTAGGATTATTTCAGGTTTCTTTAGATTTTTTAATGCTTTGCCAAAAAAATGACATCCATCGCTGAGGTTGGTTTTCCCACCTGAGCGCTTTACTGAAATTCACGCGGCGCAACATATTGCGCCACTCTGGCTAGTAAACACTTATTTAGGGGAAGATATGGAAAGCGAGAGTTATTCTGTGGCAGATAAAAGGATCTTCTCTCGACCACTAATTTTACAGTTGTATTTCCTCCTTTTTGAAGTTTTATGATGACAAGGATAATTGAACACGTTAATATTTTATGATTAAAGTATCTCTAAAGAGCAGGTCTACATATTAAGGACCTACTTAACATAATGGTTGTGTCTTTAACGACGATTCAAAAGAAGCCTTATCCCCTTTAGTAAAAAAATGGCCATAAGCTAATAACGACTAGTTACGACCAAGGGACAACAAGTCCTAATAAATAACAATCAGTCATATAGTTTTATAAGCCCCGACCAAGTAAACTAGTCGAGAAATATGACAATTTCTCAAGTGATTAATGTGACAGCATTTGTTGGTACATATGAAAACTTATTACAATTGGCCAAAGAACGATACTATTCAAAACTTAACGAAGATACGTGTGTGAAGATGAGAGGTGCCTACAACAGTATTAATTGCCACCCCCTTATATAGCATAAATAGGGTGGCCTATGTGCTCCAAAAGAACAATCTCATCACAATCGGATTATATCCTAATCCGAATTCATCATTGAAACATTCTTTCTTTTCACAGCAATAAAGTCCCTCCTTGATCATGCTCTCATATTTTATTTCCTCGTAAATTCGATATAAGACCCTAGGTATCGATCATCGATAGTTGGCACTAGAAGGAGGGCCACGTCAAGTTGAAGATAAACGTCGTGATGTTTTTGCTCCTTGCCCATGGATGAGGAGAACATCTTTATTGTCGTTGACTACGCTGACCTCATGGACGAGGACTACATCATCGAGGAGGTATGCAAGTGCAATTTCTATCTCGAGTATGTTCCTAAGGGAGAATCTGTGCCTTCTACAACCCAATCCATTGGGACCGAGTTGGCTGAGATGACACTGCCATCCCCAAGCAACTCCGATGGCGAGTTCTTTCCCACTCTTGTCTCAAGTAGAGAGACAAGTAACCATGATGTGAATGCTGTGGCTCCCAATGATGATCTCACTGACAATACCAATGTTGAGGTTATGGCATAATCATCTTCAAAATATCTACTTTGAGATCTCGACTGCTACCTCTCCTCCGATGAGGACGAGATGTTCCTACCCTCCATCTATTCCCACTTCCATGCATGTGTGTTCATCAACAACGATGGGACCGATGAACAATGGACGTCATGTGAACAACGTGAGACTAAGGAGCAGACCAAATGTATGGCGCAAGACCAACACAACAACCAGTTGCTTGACGTCAAACAAAAGGTAATGGAGGAGGCCCGTCGCTAGTACCATAACGGTGCGCCAAGTGAAAGTTCAAGCTCCATTAATTTGGTTTTGGTGTTAATGACAAATCTAGTATTGAGACTAACTCTTTTGATAATCATAATTTTTTATTAGTCTCAATTGTTAATTAATGACAAATCTTTTTATGAGACTAAGTCTTTTGTTGAGCTTAACTCTTATTAATCTCTTTTGGATGAAAAAGATGAAAATATCAAAGGTATGCATTCAAATTCATATTATCATATCTTGTTGCATTCCTTGGATATAATATTCATGATCATATTGAATATGAGACTAACTCTTTTATTGAGTATACTTTTGTTTAGTCTCATCTCATTGAAAAATAGAAATCCCAAAGGTATGCATTCAATACAACTCTATTATTTCTAGATGCATTCATTGGATTTAAGATAAAGGATGAACTTCACCGTAGTCTCAATCTTAAGATGTGCATACTATTTTAATTCCATACATACATGAATGCACACATTTAGAGGGAGTTCATGATTAATCTTGAAGTTTCAATAGTATTGATCTCTTTACCTCTTTCCATTTATAAAGGATCATTACTTTGAAACAAACTCGTGAGTATATATATAAAACTTGTGTAGTTGTAGTATACTCATGTTAATATAAAACTCCAAAGCAATCTCAAATTTAATATGTGCATATTGATTCAAGTTCAATTTTATATGTGCACATATTTTGGGAGTTTATTCTATGTTTTATTATCTAAATAGTATTGATCCCTTTCCAACACTCCATATAATTTGAATCATTACTTAGAAACCATCAAAATGAGTATATAAAACTTGTGCAGTTAATATATACTCATGATTATTTAAAGTCAATTTAAATTGTATTCGATTGTCATTCAATCATCAAAGAACCAATCATGTGTTGATGGTGTTCTTTGTTGGTTAAAGGACAAATAAAAAGTTATTGAGTATATGAAGCATTAGTTGCATTAATATACTCAAGACAAATCAAATTATTTCAATCAATTGATTTGGGTTATGGTCAATCATCAAGGGATTAGATCAAAGGATCTTGGAGGCACCCATTATGTGTTAATGGACTATGTTGATGATTGAGATAACCGTTTGTGTTGGACTAACCTTTTCTATAAGTTGTGAAAGTATGTTAAGTCCAACGGTGATGAAGATTTGGATGGCATCATATGTTGATTGCCATCAAGTCAAGAATCGGGAAGATGGATGCCATTATGTGTTGATGGGCATCAATGAGAGATCCCGAAGAGAATAGCAAAGGGAGTCCATCATGTATTGATGAATGAGACGAGATCCCGACTTCGAGAGATGATGACAGTCATCAAGCAAAAGCTTCAAGTGGTTGTGCAAGGCAAATGTATAATTAGCATAGGGCTAAGGATGTGTTCCTAGTTTTTTATTGATCTCGATGTTTGGTTGGGAGACTGGGTAGCTAGTAAAGGTTGCCGTACTATTAAGAGGGGTCGAGTCTTATAGCTTGAGTCTCATCATGTGTTGATAGTTCAATCCCGCTTGCTCTAGCTCACATTTTCTTGATTTGGTTTTTGCATTGAGTAAATATTTGCGAATGTGTTTTGCAAATAGTTGTAGCTAATGCTTGCAATTTTATTGATGTATTCTTTGCGTGGAGATTTGATTTGCAAATGTGTTTTGCAAATAGGAGAAGCTCATGTTTGATGTTATTTTGCAAACAAGTTGATATTTGTGCAATTCTTTGGAGCATATGACTAGAGTTTACAAATATATTTTGCAAATTGGTTTGATCATGTGTTCATCATCACATGGCTCAAAGAAGTGATCATGATTGCTCTTGTTTGCAAGATTTATATTTGCAAATGTGTTTCGCAAATTATTGGTATTTATAAATTTGGTTTTTAAGCATGTGACTAGCATTTGCAAATGTATTTTGCAAAATTATTTTGATCATCACATGGCTCAAGATTTGATCTTATTGACTATTGCTAGCTTGTAGCCACGCTCTTGATCAAGTCTATGTGAGGGATTTTGAGAAAGATCAAATTTTAGACTTGAGTGACTACATTGGAGTTTTTATGATATTTGAAAATATCTATGGTTGCTTAAATCTTGAAAAAGCATGAAAATTTTAGCCCTCTTGATAAGCTTTCAATAGAGTCCAATATCACCTAAATCGGACTTCAGAGTAAAAAGTTATAACCGTTTTAGTTGCTAAAACAGTGGTAGCCTGAGCGGTGCTACCGCTCTAAAAAGCGGTGCTTATTTTCTAGAGAGGTATTTTTAGGTTGAAATGGCCGGTGTTACCGGTCCTATATGGTTTGTAGCACCGGGGTACTATAGCAACGTCTAGTTTCGGTGTATTTAATGCATGAAACTAATCGTTGAGCCTAGAGCCGATGTTACTGGTCCTAGATGGGCGGTAGCACCGGGTTTTAATGATTTTTAGGCATTTTGCTCCTAACGGCTAGTTTTCTTGAGGGGCTATAAAAGGGCCCGAGCTAGGAGGGTTTTGCTGTTGCTTCAGCACCCATTTGAGGTATTCTTATGAGAGCAAAACCTCAAGAGCTCATAGAGCCATATTTAAGTGATTTGAGAAGAAATTGATTTAGACTTTTCTTGTGTAGAATCTCTTTGGTGTTTATTTGCATTCTCTTGAGCTAGTGTGAGCCTCTCCTGTACATTGTGCATGTGTTGCACTTTGTGAGCAAGGAGAGAAGTTTCTAGTTGCATGTGTTGTATCTAGAGGAGGATTGAGTATCCTTGCGCATGTGTTGCACTTGGTGAGGATCAAGCAAAAGGCTTGACCTATTACTCTTGGTGTGTGTCGACACCTAGACGGCGTGGAGGCATCGTTGCTCGATGACCTTCTCAAAGAATCTTGTGAGAAGGCCCGACAAGTTGTGAAGGTTGGAGCTCACCTACCCAGAGGGGAAAGAGCTACCGCTAGTAGAATCGAGGTGCTTGGCTTATTCGTGGAGCTGGTCCAATTCGTTTGGGCTTATCTCAACGTGGATTAGGGGAGACCGGCAAGTCTCCGAACACCACGGTAAAAAAAATTGTGTCTCCTTGTGGTTTGCATTCTATTCTTTATTTATATTCAAGCAATTTATATTCATAAAATTAAATTGATTGATTGCTTGTCTTTAGGATTGCGAATTATTGTTAGAGTCATAGATAATTAGTGCACATAGTGAGCCTAGTTGCTTTAGGCTTTAATTGTCAAAATCTTAGAATTACGCTTTCGCACTTTATTTAGGTTTTGACTTAAGCGATTGTTAATTAGAGAAGAATTTTTAAAACCTCCTATTCACCCCACTCTAGTCAGCATCCTCGATCTTACACCAAGGACG
The DNA here is from genome assembly GCA_036346275.1 of Otatea glauca. Classification (NCBI taxonomy): domain Eukaryota; kingdom Viridiplantae; phylum Streptophyta; class Magnoliopsida; order Poales; family Poaceae; genus Otatea; species Otatea glauca. The sequence goes on along the minus strand of CM070724.1, from coordinate 31,828,572 downwards.
TCCAAAAGTCTTAAAACTGACATAGACAAAGATCGCCTTCAATAAAATTTGCCAACCACTCCCCTGGTCGTGCCTAAGACAACGATAAGAGATGTTAACGTCGTACCATCTGTTTCGTGGGTTGAAACCCCAATGGAATAGTACCATCTCTTTCGCGGGTTGAAACCCCAATGGATCATGTTCGCATAATATCAAATGTGATCCTTAACCACCAGAAGAGGGAAAACAATGAGCATGGCCTCTTGGTCATTCGTTCATTGGCTTCTGGCCTGCAAGAGGTTGTTGCACAAGTGTAGAGTCTTTCAAAATCTTCAAGGTCTCAAACCGGTTCCAGAGTAGACTACTCTGCATCTGGACTTTGCCATCACGGCAACGACCATCGTCAAGAAAACTATATGCACCGACAAAGTGTGTTCGAAAGCGTGGGCACAGGTGAGGGCTCTAACCGTGGTCAAAGACGACCTCCTCTCTTGATAATCTTGACAAAAGTCATAACGTCTGACTACGTTTGGGGCTATATACAAGGTGCAAGCCTTTCTCACCCAGGCTAAGAAAAGTTACCTGGCATGAGAAATTCAAGACAAAGCATTTGGAGAGTTTTTATGGGACTCCGAATGCTTTAGAACTCCATATCTACACTACCGTTGTCCAGGATGTGAGTAGTGATGAGAAGGCAATGGCTAATTACTTACCAACAATATAAAAGGATCTGCTCTAACATAGTTATTTAACCAATCAGAAAGTTCTATTTTTGGTTAAAAAATTATGCTTGCTATTTTAAAAACTTAAGCATAATAAACTAATGCATCCAAAGACAGGAAGTTGCTACACTAAGCCATGAAAAGAGGATTATTTACATCGTCATCGCCAAACTTCTATAGAAAATTTGTGCCAATTTGTTCGAGAGGTATGTAGAAGTGTGTCATATCATTCCTAACATTATTGATTGTTCTGTTATTTTGAGCATTTAATCAGTGCGCTGAAGAGGTTCACAGAAGACCTAAACAACCACCCGCCAAGAACCGTATTGGAGTTATTCGACATGGCTAATTGCTACTCCAACACTCACGAGGCACCAGAGTGGAACAGTATGGTCAAAAAGGGCCATACACAACCACAACAAGGTCTGGAAGGCTTTGACAAGGAGTTGAAGAAGACGACTAGGTCTGAAAATCGCAAGGGTAAAGCCAATAAGAAGAATGAGATGAAGCTCTCATCAAGGGAGGTCGCCGCCGTAGAGCAGCGCCTGACCTACAACAAGAGCAAGGGTCCATTGAATAAGTTTGCCAATCATTCAAATGAAAAGTTTTGATCCAAAATTTCTGGCGCAACTGGTGGGAATGGCCGTTGGTGCTCACTACATAACACGCCTAGGCATGATTTGCGTAACTATCGCATATGGGCAGAAAATGCATGGATGTCTTCTACCTGGGAAAGGGGTCAATGCCTACACTGCCCAAAAGTGGTGTGCAAACAACACCAAAGATGGTGACGAAGATGAAGAAATGGCACATCAGAAGCCCGACAACCATGTCACATCATCTTTGGAGGCTCGATGGCCTATTATTGAAAAAGGCAGTTTAAATCACTGTGAAGAGAGGTCAACAACGTCGACACCCAACCATGGAAGCCAAGCTACACAAAGTGGTCGGATGTGGTTTTGACCTTCAACAAGAACAACGGTCCAAAAGGTATGTCCACCCCTCAAAAGCTTTCGCTTGTTTTTTCTCATACAATAAGTAAATGTAAAGTAGGAAGAGTACTTGTTGACTGAGGTAGTTCTTTGGATTTACTTTTTTATTAGTACTTTTGGTGAGATGCAAATACATCATTCCAAGATATGACCAGTTACAAATCCTTTCTTTGGAATAATGCCTGGTCCTTCAATAAGACCTTTTGATCAGATAATGTTACCAGTAACATTTGGATATTCTCGCAATTTTATAACATATTAATTACTTTTGAAATTGCGAATTTTGAGTCAGCTTACAATGCCATATTAGGCAGAACATCACTAACTAAATTCATGGTAACTACTAATCACGCCTACCAGAGTATTAAAATTCTCGGTCCAAAAGGTGTCACCTCTATGCAAGATAATTATTCTACTGCACTTAATTGTGACTGTAAATCTTTAGAGAATGTTGATCAATTGACATTAAGAGATCTTAATGATGTAGAAAAGCCGAGCAAGGCCAAAAAGCCTGCAAAGGCAGAACAAATGAAAAGCAACTCCTCAGTCCAATGAAGAAGTGAAGCAAGTTCCACCCAACCATGACGACCAGTCCAAGATAGTTTGGATTGGGTAGGGAATGGAAGAGAAATAGAAAACCAAGGTAACTGCCTTCCTCTAGGTAAACACAGATATGTTTGTATAGAAATCATCCGATATGCCTGGAGTCCCAAGTGAGGTAATGGAGCACAGGTTAGCCATACGGCCTAACAAGTGACTAGTAAAGCAGAAGCTACGGTGTTTCATTCCTTAGAGATCGCAATTTACCTTTGGAAGTGCCCCTACCAGAGGTGCTCATGCACAACACTGCAATGTGTATGTTGGTGTCCGGGCTTGGCTGTCCGAACCCTCCACCTGAGAGACCTTTCTTTGTTTATTTTGGTTAGCCACATGTTCTGCTCCTATAGCCCTCCATGCCATAGATTTGTACTGTCTTCGAGCTCCACCGACTCGATAGTACTTCGTGGTTGGTCCTGTTATGTCTTCCTTCTCCCAATAGCTCGCACCTTCTTCTTTGCATCTACTTGATTTTACAACCATATTTGCAGTTTCACACATAATTGCAATTGATATCTGATTACCTATTGTTGATGATACGGTTTCCTTTTCCTGATTAGATCAAACCACCCATTGATTGCCCTTCCTTTAGGTTGACCCATCAATCGGTATACTCCATTACTATAGATACTTTTCATGATCACCTGCCCTTGCATGACTCTACCTCGAAGTGGTACAACCTTCGAGTTCAAGCGACCTCACAGATATTAGATTTTTCTTTAAGCCGAGAACATATTGAACTCCCATCAATATGCGATGTGCTCTATCATACATCTCCAATGTAACCGTTCTCATCTCAATAATTGCGTAGTCCTTGCAATCAACCAAATGAACAATTCCATGCACCGAGCGTAGAAATCCTTTGTAAAATTCTCCCTCGTTGAACATTTATGAAAGCAACAACCAGAATCTAATATCCATCCATGAGAAGTACCTGATTGACTGGAAATAAGTACGTTTGAGCATGCACCCTTCATTTGCATCAAATTCAGATAGTCTTTTTATCATATGACCTTTCTCGTCACATAGATATCATACACATATGCCCTTGCTCTTGCCCTTTTTTTCTTATAACGCTTGCTTTTGCCTACAAAACCTATTATAGCCAATGCTTGATCCCCCGAGAATAATGATTTTGATGGGTTTTTTAAGGACTCTGCCTCCAATAGATATGCAACTACCTCATTGAAGTTGAGAGTGCTTTTTCTGACAAGAATATTCATCACCAATTGCTTCCATGATAGTGGTAGAGATGATGCTAGTATGACGACTTTATCGTTCTCCTCAATTTTCTCATCCACATTAATCAATTATGTGATAAACTTGTTGAAGACATTGAGATGGTCAACGAACAGTGTACCTTTCTCCCTATGCAACATGTACAATTGTCGTTTCAGCATCCACCGATTTGTTAGAAACTTCGCCATATACAATTGTTCTAAGTCATTCCATAATTTCTTCAGTGAATTCTCCTTGATCACCAAGTATTTTACCTCATCGGAGAGACATAGATAGATTGTACTGATAGCCTTCCGCTCCATCACCTTTCAATATTCAGCAGATGTCTTTTTGGTTTATCCTCTTCAAGAGCAACGATTAACTCTTGTTGGACAAGAACATCCTTCACCACATATTGCCACATGCTAAAATTTCCTCTGCCGTCAAATTTCTCTTCTTGATTCCACATCATCGACATCGATCTTGATTTTCTGTCACTTGACACTTTACCGACCTTTTCAACAAATCTGATTAATACGGCCTTGGCTCTGATACCACTTGTTACACTTTGATACCCCTTCTTATACAGAACGGCCTTTGGATTGAATTAGAGTTTTGTGATAATAAAGCACGAGTGTGCACGATCTCAAGAACGAAGAAGATAAATCTTGTAGAGAGAACCAAAATAACAGCATTGAAGCAACCATGATGAGAGAGAAAAGATTTAGCGAAACTTCTTTAAGCACAACCTTAAAAGAGTACAAGGGATTGTTGCTCTCTCACAATCTCTCGAATCTTTTTCGGTATCTTCGGATCCTTACCCTATACAAGAATCTTGTGCTAAAAGAATAATCTAGCCTCTAATCCTCTCATGCACCTCTTGCTTTGAATGAGTTGACTTGTGGTTTCTTGGTTGCTTAGGTTCTCCATAGCTCACCCCCTAGGTTTATATAGCCTCTTTAGTTCTCCTCTAAAGCAAATAGAAATCCTTCTATATCATATTTAATAGACAGTGTATTGACGTGCATGCATGGCCTCGGCCGGAAACCAAGTTGCGGATGCATGCTATGATATCAACCATGACGATGCCAACTAAAGGAGAAGATGTGGCTTTACTTAGTTTTCTTCAAGACTCTGTGTGTGTGGAACTGATTGTGAATGGACAGTGCGCAGTATGTAAACGTACATTTTGTTCCTTACTCCAATCATGCAGATGCACAGTAGTATTTGATTCAGCTTCAATTTATTCGATTCCCGTGTTAGTTAAAGCTATTGAGTGGGTCCCCCTAGCTATCAGCTGCTCCAATCGATGTGCATGTACGGACGAGAAACTTGATGAGGATCGGTCTGTGTAGTTCGATTCGGTCTGTGTACATACAACACATATTCAGTCAGACACATGAGACATACACAATTCACAATTGAGATAAATACACATAACACATATTCAATCAGACATATGATACATACACAATTCACAGTTGCGATATGTACACATAACACACATTCAACACAAAATAAATAACTTAAAATTCATAATTCAAATACATCAACATGTATTTTACACAATCCGCTATACAACTTACGGACTTTTCGAGGCACTGAACTCACCCCGACTCGAATTACATCAGCTAGGAACAAGACAGCGAGCTATACTCGGACCTTCGCAAGATCCTTAAGGGAAAAAAGTAGATAATTTTTTCTACGTGGTCGATACTAAATGCATGCAAGATGCTTGGGCCACAAGACTAGTCATAGTCATTGGTCTTACAACCATTGAATTCCTACTGTTAGTACTATAATCCTATCATATCTTCACTCTTAACTGAAGCAATGAAGTTCTAGAACTGATAACAGTATCTGAGAGGTGGTGGAGGAGAGAGACGGTGCGGTGCAAAGAAGATGGGGACGTCGATGGCGTTATGCTGAGGGCGATGGAGCAATGCAGGAGGATACGGATGGCAATGGTGTGGTGACAAGGGAGATGGTGCAGTGACGAGGGCGACAAGGTGGAGAGGAAACACTAGATTTGGATTGAGAGATGCTAAGTGTGAGTATCTGAATCGAACATGTGGGAAGTTAAATAGATAGAGCTGTCTACTTGTCAATACACTCTGTTAGAATACATGAACCGTCTGTAATATTTGATCATCATAGATGTTTATGACAAAGCAATCATCTATGATACTGAATATCATAGACGATTATTTAGGTAATAATAATATGTGACATGCAATTTTTGTATATAATTTTATTATTTTATAGCTAGACTCAGGAATCATGGTAGTCATATCCTCTCTATAGATATAACACAAGACACCAACATTTCATAATTGAAAAGTATATACAACAAAATAATACAGTTAATAAAACACATGTGAATCAATAGTAGACAGTTAACAAAACACATGTGAAAATTAACAATTGTACCGAGTTAACAATACAGTACAACACAATTCATAGTTTATAAAAGTACTCACACACATTGCCCCTTCTTCTGAAACATAGCATCAGATGGTTGTGGCTTAATAACACTAGAGAATGTAAGGTCTTTGGGCTCGTCAAAAGATAACAGTTGATGGAAATGATTGAATTTACATCTCCATATACAAACCTCTCATATGACAACCATCAAAATCCTTCACAAGATATGAATCCGGCAAGAAGACGAAGGTTTGACCATCATAATGGACAAAGAGGTTGAATGGACCTTCAAGGTTCTTCGTATGCATAACACGTGAGGCCAAGAACACCCTATCAAAGTTTCCACCATCCACAATCAACAAAAGCACATTATCCATAGTACCATATTGGACGTCTAGCATTTTGACGGTGCAACTCGACATCATAACTACAAATTCATTAGATGACGATCCTGCCATCTGCTAAATATATTTAAAAAATAGTCGATCAGTACACTCCAACATAGATTATTAAGAAAGTCATAACCTAGTTGGTACACATAATTGAACATATTATGTAGATTATTAAGAAGTCATAAAAGAAAAAGCCATTTTGTTTACAAAATACTACTAGAATATGATAATGTAGTTACAACAAAATATAAAATAATAGTGTTTAGCATGTGTATACGTATTATGACCAAATATATTTGGATCTTTTGACCAAATAAGAAAAGCTTTCACTAAGATACAGCAAGCGCAAAAGAACTACGAATCCCGCCACTATACAAAGGGTGAGGCATAACAACAGATCGAAAAAAACTACAAATGACCAAAATACAAAGCAAAGAAGAGCAACGAACGAATCGGAGCAACGAGATGATCAATGAGGAAATGATGAAGAAGCTTGAGAAGAAGATAAAGATGATAGTGGATGTGATTCCGAAACGATAGTGGATCTATGTGACGTTTGAGAAGAAGATGAAGTGGCAACAGGGAGAGCAAGAGCATATAATGTTCTCAAATCGATCGAATCAATTCCTAATTTGCAACAGTTCAAGCTATTACAAGCTGTTTCAACATAAAATAAAGAGGCAACGGAGAGAGGAAGAGCATATTAAGTTCTCGCAGGGACCTGGAGTGATTCCTAATTTGCAACTATTCAAGTTATTATAGGCCGTTTCAACATAAACCGTTTGTGATAAGTTTACTTTCACAGATAGTTTATTTTCACAACCGTTTATGGTATATCACAGGCGGCTTCTTTAAAAGAAATCGTCTTTAATGGCCCTCCTTTTGGTGTAGAATACCAAGAAGGATGATCTACGTGCATACAGTACTAGTCCCATGATCAGTGTCTAGTACGCACATTCTCAACATAGGTAACATATCCATACACAATATATTACATATATTAGCAGAAGCTGTTTAAATAACAAAGTCTTACAAGACGGAACATATTGCAGTGGAAAGAAGCAAAAGTCTTGTAGTGTGCTCATTCAACCCTCAGGCAACTGACAAGGTATAATCCCTAGAAGATCGTACCATCGAAATTCCCATAACCTGCGGTGAAGTGTAATCTTGAGGGGCCTCATTTTTCTTTTCCATCTAGAACAACAAATTAAGCAAGGTCGAGTACTTTCGTACTTAGCAAGACTTAAGGTGTATTTGCAAAATACAGTAATGCAGGCTATGTCAAAGGAGGCTTCTATGGTTAATTTGCATAAAGCGAAATTGAATTTGAAATTCAAGTAAAAATTCACAAACAGAATTTGTAAAAGCGAGTTGACTGATATGAAAATAATAAGCATGTAAAGCATAAAGTAACAACTCACAGTCCTCCATGAAATGAGCAACAATTCGTCCAATTCCTGTCAACACATGGTATAACACCAGTCTTTGCCAACACATGGCATATCAGATGAAACCAATCCTTTGTGAAAATAATGAAACATCTAACTATGTGATGACTTTACCAAGTGCCCTTGACCGCAGGCGTGGCTTTTTGAAAAGAATTAAACTCTGTAGAGGTGTACAACTTTACCCACAAGACATGACTGACTCTTTGAGAAACGTCATTAGCACACTTTCTTTAGTGTACCACAGAGAGTCATGATATAACCATTACATTACATAGACCTAACTTTACCCCAGCCCGATGATGACAAACTCATACTATGGCGGCAGAAGATGTTTGTACACACAGTACGACAAATGATTTCACATTCCATTGTCTTCTCCCCATAGTATGGCGTACACCGTTGTATCGGTAAATGTTTGTTCCATAATTACCTCGGTGTGGACGTCCCTTCGAGCATCAATCTAGAAAGTCCGTACTACTACAGCCTTCCAATGTGCAAAACTAGTTCTAAGTAACTTAATAGGTTAATGCCCTCCCATACCAGCACTTATGGTTGTACAGATATCTTGGCCTGATAACACCACAATAGTTCGGTCCTTAATCCGACCCGACGATAATCTCCCCCTACACTATGTGCAAGTCCCATGCACATCCGGCTATTGCCAATAATCGCCCGCATCAAATCATAGTTTAATTTTCATTTTTAACCAAAATATCAACAACCTTTAATCATGTCCAACATCTTTAATTCATAAAGAATAACATGACTCTTTGTTCATTATTTCATTACTAAGTATGGCTAAGCATGATTATTATGTAATCGCATATACCCATGCCAACATTATGTACTGTCTAATCTTATTCTAGGGTTATCAAGGTTCACAGTTCAATATTTATTAAGAAAGTTCCATGAGATAGGGTTTTAGCTACCAGTACCACAATATAGAAAATTTATAGATAATACGCGCATGCATAAATTGATTTGACAAAACAAAACAAAATTAAAACACTAGGATCAATATGATCAAAGGGGTGCTTGCCTTGCTTTTATTGGTTCAGAAATTGTCTCGGGGTTGAAATCTTCAGTAGCAGCTTAACCTCATAAATTAAAAAAAACCAAGGATCACAATCCTATGAACCGTAAAGTTTGTATTATAAGAATCCAGGTTCCTAATAGGAATTGAACGCAAGGCATGTTTAAATATGATTATATTTACAGCAGTAGGTGGTACTGACATAAAGAGTATTTCAAAACTGATTGTACATATATTAACATCTATTTGTGCCATTTGGTTTGTTTACATCTTGAATCCTTATGTGTATATTACATAAAAGCATGTTTCCAATTAGGGGGCTCACGTACACTAATCATAATGATTTTTATAATATTAAATGGTCTTGCCCTAGGGAACATTTAAAGACCGTCTATATGTGCTTTGTACATGGAAAGCAAAGTTATTTGGTTCAAACTAAGTCGTAGGATTAAATGATCTGGACCTATAGCGTGTAAACAAAGATCTTATACGTATAGAGGTATACTTGAGATAAGGATTTTATACGACATACATGCTTAAGGACATAATAAAGATTAAACTAGTTAGGGCTTTCTAAATTTTAAGGTGTTGGTATTCGAATTCAATGACCGATCAAATCAAGTTGGATTAACTTCTAATTAGGGTTTGTATAGGACCTATATGCATATACATGAATATATTAGAGCAAGAACATTATGAGTTTAAGGATTTAAACTAATTCGAGTTAGCTTCTGATATCTTTGATTTCGAAAATTAATTAAAATAGCCAAATCTTACTAAAGGGCTATGCACGACATACTTTTATATTCAAAATGTCATTTTGAATTTGCAGTTTTCTGCATGAGTGTATTCTTAGGACATATATGCATACATGTATTTCTAAGACAGGGTAAGTTTGAGCTCAATCGAATATTATTTAGCTTTCGGTCTTATCATACGAATTAGAGGTTAATCATACTTTTGTTGGGTTTATTTTAAGCTAAGCTTCTGATATTCGAAGTGAAGATTTAATCGGAACTGGCTAATGACTTTGACATTTGAGTTTAGGAGTAATTTGCTAAGTTAACTTTCGATCTATAGATGCTAATTAAATTAATGATTCTATAGGTCCGGTGGATCTGCAGGCTCATTTATCTGAATCTTGTTGTCTCACTACAAGTGATTGATTAGTTTCGATGCTGGCTTCAACGCACAAAGGTCGTAGCAATCAAAGACGCTGTATATGTGAATTATTAGTCCCTATAGGTTGCTATGAACAGCATGCTCCGAAATCTGGCAAATTAAGAACTGTACAGATGAATCCACGGATGATGCTGTATATTGGCTTAAAACTCTCAATCTCGGTTCAGCCCAAGGTGGTCCCACCTGTCATGCCTATTTCTTTAAAGCATTATGAAAAACGTGTATGGGGACTTTATGTAAGCACATAAGTATGAAGGTTCACATGAACCCATCAATGGTCCTGATTTTGAACCTCAAAACTAACTAGCTCAATCTTCTAATTTTTGAATTGGAGTTTAAACAGAAAAATGATCTTTCCTTGAGCTAGCTAATTGTGTTTTCTTCTAGTTGATCTCACTAAGCAATGAACCAGAGGGCTGTGCTATTATTTTAATTGGGGCCACCGTTCAGTTGAAGGAAGAAACAGAGCACAGAGCTACAGTAGGCGCCATGGCACTAGCTTCAGCGTGCTCCGGTCGACGGCGAGGCAAGCGCAAGGAGGACGATGCGAGGCCTAAAATGGATTCCCATGACATTATTGATGCTACAGGAGGAGTATTCTAGGTTTGGGGCGAGCTGCAGCGACGGCGCAACAGTGACGAGCGACGGCGGTAGAAGGTGGCCGTGGCGACGTCGGCTCGGTGGGGGAACGGAGAAATTGATCGAGGGTTTTTGATGTGGGATAGATGAGAATGGCTCCTATATGTTTAATTTTAAAATTATGCAACGAAGGTGGACATTGGCCGTGGCTAGGTGGCAGCGGAAATCCGGCCGGAGCCAAGCAAGCAGACGGGTAGCACCCAAATTGAAGTTTTTCTCGGGTATGGATGGATGGGGTCAGGGTGTAGGGATCTCGAGGGGCTTGTCCGGCTCTTTATAGATGCGGGAGAGACGGTGCCCATCTGAACGGCCGGCGCCGTGATTTGAACTGGGCACCGAGGTCGTTTGCTTGGAATTGCCGTGACTTGGCAGGAGTAATGGTGATGGTGACCTTCTCCTTGGCCGTATACGGCGCTGAGAGAAGTCGGTGCGTCGAGGTCACGCGAGGTTTGCTTGGTTTTGACCGGGAGCAGAGGAGATGGAGGCGGCTTGTCTGTGCTGGCTCATTGGGGAAGAAGGGCTGGGTAGAGCAAGGCTCTGGCAAGTGGGGTCGGGCAGGTTGAGGGCCCCAGTGGCAGTGAATGAAGGGAAGGCACTAGAATTCCTTACTTTGGCCAGAGCAAGATTCTTGCTTTTATTGATCTACCTAAAGTGGTCAAACATTTTTAAAACTTTTTGTAGATAGACCTAGGACAATGTTTATCATTCTTTAAAACTTTCAGGTTAATATCTTCTGTTTGGATTTTATATAAATTCTTACAAGCCAAACTGTTCATTTGCTTCTTTTCTGTTTTAAATTTATTTGAGGATTGACACACTGTCAAAAAAAATTCAAACTTTTTATGGAGGTTTCTTATGGTAAAATTATTCTACTTTAAAAAATTTCAGGTTAATATGTTTTATATTTATTTTTTTATTAATTCTAACATTGGGATTTCTGAATTTTCAAGTTTTCATTTTTTAATTATTAAAGTAACCAAAAATGATTATTTATTTTTTACTGGCGATTTAAATGTACCTGAAGAAGATATGGTAAAAATTTCAGCTCGAGATAAGGTCAGTGTATTTTTAATTTAATCTGACAAGTTCACTATTCATAGTCCAATTCTATTATTTCATAGTTTTTTTCATTAATAAATGTGTTCATATGGTTTTTTTGACTGAATTAATGGCATTCTAGAGATTTCCTACAATTAAATATAATTTTTTAGATTTTTTTATTATATGATTTTATATTTCTTGGTTTAAATCCAACAATCAATTAGTGAAAACAATTTTCTAAAAGATAAAAAATTCAAGAAATGATGAAAAGGAGGGACATTCAGAATGTAATCCCAATCCAAATTTGATTTTTATTTTTACTCATTTAATTTTTATATTTTAGTTATTTTTAAATTTTTCGGGATGTTACACCGTTCGTAATAAGTTGTCACATCACAAGATTTGAAGAATCCACAGTTATCAAAGATGGTTGCTTAGAACTAACCATTTGTGATAGTATCAACGTAATTTTCTCTGGACCTTCGCGGACGGATTTTCATGTAAACATCAAAACCGTCTGAGATAAGGCATAAGCGATGACCCTTTGTATGGTAGTGCCAGGAGATCGAGTTACTGTTTGGCTTTTGGGGTTCATTGAGCACCCCTGACATACATCCTGTGCGGCTTGATATATGGCGTGGTGGTGGCAGGTGGTCGATAGTAGTGCGAGGAGGAGGAGGCGATGCCGCTGGCTACAGACACTGTGGCTGTTGAGGACGATTATGAACATGAATACGTGTTGTAGGGGCGACAAAAGGTTTTCATCAGAGATGGATTTGGTGACCGTGAATCGCCGAAGATGGAGAAGATGGTGGTAGGTCAATGAGGAGGTTGGTAGCAAAAAATTTAGGGAGGCGAGTTAGGGTTTTAGGGTAGGCTACGACCAATAGCGTATCCAACGGGTAGGCTCGGTTGGGCTCGAGCTCACCCTCCAGTCGTCATATCCTATATACCCTCTCTAGTAGTGATGCTTATTTTTTGGCATAACAGTAACAAATGTACATGCACTTAGGCACATCTAGAGAAAGAAAAAACTTTGCTGGGTGGTGAGCTAATTTTTAGACCATGTGGCTTCATGGGCCGCTGCTTTTTGAATACCTAATTTTGCAATTAGTAATTTCACTTGCTGTCTGCAAAACTAGACTTGAACCCTCAATGCACGTAGAGACTATAGAGAGAGAGAGAGGGAGGTGACTCAACATGTCTTCTTTGCAAGGATATGGCAGCTCATCAAGTAGGAGGCACTTGATGCATGTCATCAGGACTCGGCGATTGTAAGAGCACGACAAGGATGTCGAGTGAATGTTGGGGAGCTGGTGAGGGCACAGGTGTGTGGCAACGAACAACCCACTGCAATGATGATGAGCAGATTGTGAAGGTGGCGTAGCGTGAGTTGGCGAGTGACTAACCGACTGAGTGGACTGACCATGACAATAAATAGACAAAGTGAGCCTCTCTTCTAATATGTGATTTTTGAGAGGTGCTTCAATGCTTTCCTTTTTAACAATGCAAAAATATTGAAGTATGAATGAAAGGTAGATAGTAATTACTTACCCATTCGTTTATTTCAAGATTTGTACAATTTGTATTGGAAAGGAAAGCATTGAAGCACTGCTTATGAATTTTTTATCAATTGTAAATATTTCAGTGGGTTGAAAGAGATAGTAGCCAATTTGTTTGTTTGATTGGTGTTAATTTGTTTATAGATTTTCAAAAATTTAAGAAGCGAATGTTGCACAAGTATTTCTCAAATAATGAACTACAAGTGGTAGCACTTGAACTGATGAGAATATAACATAAACTATTTAACATATTTATCTCAATTTAACTTAATTTTTTAAGTTCGCCCTTTATTTTTATCTTGGATTCGCGCTACGAAGACAGTGGATCCGCAGGGCTCATAGATACTAGCGAGTAGCGAGGCACCTTGAGGAGGCGTGCACATGTGGCTGGGTAGGCTGTGAGGGTTGTGGTTAGTGTTTAGATTGACACATGTCAAGCATCTGGGATGACAACGATGCAGAATTGCACTAATTTTTATTTATATGAAATCAGTTTGACTAGGCCCTAGACACTGCCCATCAATACATGCAAGTTTACGGATCTCTTTGGTTCATAGTTAAACTTTTTAACATTTTTTCACGTCTCAAATTAGGCAAGTTTGATCGAGTTAGGCATCCGTTTGATTTATAACCATATATGTGGTAAGATTTCTTCTTGATATCTATGTTCCACGTGTTATTAACTAAAAAAAGTGTGGCAAAATTCATTTTCCTAACAAAAGTGTGGCTTCAATTTTGATAACCTAACCTTTCGTATATTTGGCAAAAAATTAAGGCTAAACATGACAATATTAATATATGAACCAAACATGACCTACGTGGTGCTATGTTTCCCATGTGTTTTTTTTTCCGAACCACACCCACTGGGAAAATCACAAAATGCTGAACAAAACATTGCTTCTGCTTCTGCTTCAGCCCATGTAATAGCGATTTTTTAAATGTACTGGCCATATGCTATGTTTTTTTTTTTTTGCGAAAATAGCATTCATTCGATGTAATTTACAAAAATTGCCTCTAGATGAGTACGACATGGCGAGAAGTTGACGCTGTTAAAATCTGCGGAGCGTTGTGTGGGAACTGACATTAACCGCGGGGCTATGGTATTTGACTTGTTTGGGCGCCGCCCCTGCGCGGGAACAGGGTTCAAAATCTCGGTTTCGCTTCAAATTTCATCTATGGCCGGAGAATGAATTCTCGGCAAGATTTAAAAATTTTGAATGAAATACAAAAATTAAAATCTGGTTTTTTTCCTACAGAGAAAAGCGAAATTTCGGCCGGTTTTGCCGAGATCTCGGCAAAAAATTGCACCGAGTGAAAAATAGATCAAAAGATGTCGAAATTTTTTGAAATTTTTTGTGTAGGTTTCTGACACATAAATGATGTTTTCATAAACATTTCAGATTATTATCAGATCTGTGGAATTTTTAAAAATTCAAACATTGGTACTGTCCTGATAAAACGCTAACCGGCAAGTTTGAACCGAATGAAAAATGAAACAAACCACGTTAAAAAATTTTGGACTTTTTTTTGCATGGTTATGATGCATCACTAATGTTACCATAAAAATTTTAGATGATGATCAAGCTTCATTAATTTTTGAAAATTCGGACAGTGCTACTGTGTGGTGATAAAAGCTTTACCGGCAAACTTCAACCAAATGAAAAATGGTGAAAACCACGTTAGAAAATTTTGAAAATTTTTGTAGATGGTCCTGATTTATCATCAATGTTTCTATAAAAGTTTCATCTAATGATCAAACTTCAAGGATTTCCAAAAATTCTGACAGTGCTACGTTCTCATAAAAGCCTAATGATCAATATATGTATTTGCTTTAGTAACATAAAATGTTAAATTTATTTAACGATTTTGCATAAGGGTTATAAGGAAATTCTTAAGATCTCATAAAACTTTTGAATCATGATCACACTCCACTGAATTTATAAAATTCTTACAAGTACAGTGTACCATTTATGTTCTTTCTGTTTTTTATTTTTGAAATATAACAAATGAAGTTCAATAAATACATAGATTTGATTGAGAAAAAAAGGTTAATTTTTTTAATCTTATAAAATGTTACTGAGTCAATTAATAATCTCTCATAAAAATTTTGGATCATGATCACACACGAGAAAATTTATAAAATTCTGACAATGTTACTCTCCCAATTATGTTCATTCAGTTTTTGATTTTTTAAAGATAACAAATGAAGTTCAATTATTTTGAAAATTTCATGTATGATCCTAAACTTCTTACGATGTACCATAAATTTTTCACATCAGGATAAATCATGAATAATTTTATAAAAATCAAACAGTCTTTCTGCAGTTTTTAAAAAATATCTCAAAAAATAGTTTTTTTGACAAATTATCATGCAAGAACACTTCACCGAGGGTTATTAACCTGCGTCCGGTCCATTCCGGCCTCCAAAATGCAAATTCTGGACAATAATGCTGAGATCTTGGCCGAAAACGGCGAGATCTCGTCGAGAAAAATGAGATTACTGTAGCATTCAATTTTTTTAAAATTTTTATGTCCGGCTGGTAGTCCTACAAACCGTCACTGTCCGAAAACCGAGATCTCGGCGAAATCTCATGAAATTCCGGTGAGATTTTGAACCTTGCGCGGGAATACCATTCCCGTGTCACTCCAGCGCTGGAATCCATGCCGCGACGGGACGTGACGCGAGAGACAGAGGCAGGGACGAGCGCTAGCTTAGGGGTGAAAACGGGTCGGATACGGACGGATATTACTCTTTCCATATCCTGACCCATATTTTTTTTCCGAATTCGGAATCGGATACGGGCTAGTCGGATACGGATACGAATCCGGGTTATTCGGGATATAGATACGGGACGGATATGTGACGGATTCGGATCGGGAACGGATAAAATTATACGGATAATGCATGTATACATAAAGTGATATATGTTGAATCAAAGCACATGAATACGGATAATGCAATCATACGTACGGATAATGCACGCATATTCTATTAAGAGAGCAATGATGGATCAATATAGTTACCCAATTAGAGGAACTCACTGGATTCAAACTTCAGAATTATTTTGTTGTCTCAAACCCTCGATGGCAATGGAGTAAATCAGCTATCTTAAGTTCTGAAACCAAAGAAAATGAAATGGTACATACATTCTTAATGATATACTTCCACCAACAAGGGATTGGTTCAGACTTCAGAGTTCACACCTTACATGATAGGAAAGGCTCCTTTATATATATAGAAAAATTATAGCTAGAAATGCCACCGTGATGCCGGGGCCAGACGCCGCCATTCGCCGAGGGTTGGGGCGACGCCGCCAGCCGCCACTGGTGGGGGTGCTGCCGTGCAACCGTGCTGGGATGGCCCGTGGTCGGGTGGGGAGACGCCGCCAACCGCCAGCCGAATGGGGAATTGGGGATCAGGCACTTAGGCCATTAGGGCAGGGGCGAATGGGTGATTGGGTGAAGCACAATGCACTGATGCCCGTGAATCCAACATGGGCTGGGGGATGGCCGGATGGGCCAAGAGCCTAGGACGCAAAGTCGCCACTCGCCAGGAGGCTATGGGCCGGGCCATCTTCAACACCGGATATCCGAATGGGTTATTATTCGATAATCGAATCCCAACCCATATTTTCCGGATACTTCATACTCCGAATACGATCCGATATCCGGATCTGGATCCGGATCCGATCAGATATCTAAAATCTATCCCGAATCCGATCCTGATCGGATCTAGATCAGGTGGATAAAATCTGACTCGTTTTCACCCCTACGCTAGCTAGCTAGCTATAGCTCTCATGCATGTGGCACGTGCCAGAGAGGCTAGCCGGTATATACCTGCGACGTAGCCCATAAAAGGTGACGCGGGAAAGCTCACATCTGGTAAATTTCCACGGACGCCGTGCGCTCAAAGTCCATTTTCCGTATTGCCACTGTGCTGAAATTGTGATGTGTGTCCACCTGTCTATCCATGCAAATTTACCTCGCGCCACCTTGCGCCGCGTCATTGCTTTCCCGCGTGAGCCGATCGAATTCCAACGTTGGGGCGGCGCCCCGCGGACAAGTCCCACATAGATTTTGACACGCGTTGACTTCTCGTCATTTCGCGCTCGTTTAGAGGACTATTTCTGTAAATAATGTCGATTAACCGTTATTTGTTATTTTAAAAAAACATAGCATATGACTAGTACAGTAAACAATTCTGCAATGGCGGCACACGATCCGAGCTGATACGCTCCGTGGCTGCAGCCTGTAGGTTGTAAGTAGCGGAACTCTTACTCTCATTGAGAGAGGATGACACTAGGAGCTGGGGCAATTTTTTCTAGTAGCGGAACTCTTACTCTCATTGAGAGAGGATGACACTAGAAGCTAGGGTAATTTTTTCTAGTTTATTTCTCACACAATGCTATGCCAACCTAAGGGGTTGGGGTTACATATTTATAGCTGGTCAAGGCAGCCAAGCATATACCTAGATGCTAGTCTCAGATGCTAGTCTAAGATGCTAGATGCTAGTCTAAGATGCTGTCCTAAAAGCTGTTAAGATGCTTTCCTAAAAGCTGTTAAGATGCTGTCCTAAAAGCTAAACAAAGACTAAGTACAACAAAGACCCAAGTACAAGACTTATTCCATCATCCTCCCTCTAAGTCTTGTGCGTCGTCTTGTGAGACAGTTGGACCATCCCGGTTCTGGAACAGAGCTCAGGGAACTTGATCCTCCCAAGAGGCTTGGTGAGCAAGTCCGCAAGTTGGTCTTTGGTGTTGATGTAGCTCGCCTTGATGCTCCCTTCCTCCAAGCAGCCTCGGATGAAGTGATACCTTACCCGGATGTGCTTGCTCCGTTCATGGAAAATGGGGTTCTTGGCGGGGCGAGCGGACTTCTCTGTCTACTCGAGTTCGACCGCTCGATCTCTCTGCCGAGAGATCACCAAGCGATCTAGCAAGCCGAGGCGCTGAGTCGAGCGGTGGAGGCCGCTATGTACTGGCCTCGCAACTAGACAGGCCACCACCGCCGCTTGACCAACCGCCACTAACGAGGCTCTTGCCAAGGAAGAAGAGAATCCGCTCGTGCTTTTCTTTGGTGTCGATGTCGCCGGCGTGGTCGCTGTCATTTATGCCGACAAGGTGTGCCTTCCTGTGGTACCTCGGGTAGTAGAGACCGTGGTCGAGTCCCCGCAACATAGCGGATGATCCTCTTCACACCTGCGGTGTTCCGTCGTCGGTATTGCATGAACCGACTAACGTAGCCGACGGAGAATGTCGTCCGCCGTGTGTGGGCGAGGTAGCGAAGGCTTCCCACAAGACGCCGATACTGCGTAGCGTCCACCTCCTCCGTCGTGCTGTCGCAACTCAGCTTCAGCCTCTCCTCCATCGGGGTGAGAGCCGGGTTGCAGTCGGTGAGCCCAGCCAGCTCAACGACGCGCTTGGCGTAGGCTGTCTGTCGAAGCGTGATCCCGGAGTCTCCCTGGTGCACCTCGATCCCCAGGTAGAAGGAGAGAGGCCCCAGGTCACTCATCTGGAAGATGGCTTTCATCTCTTCCTTGAACGCTGCCACTTCCGCATCCTTGGTGCCGGTGATCACCAAGTCGTCGACGTAGACGCCTACTAACGAGGCGTTCCGCGCTGCCCGCGCCGATGAGCGGCCGGCTCGTGCGGGCTTTGTCCGAAGCCCATTCCCTTGAGCATGGAATCCAACTTGGCATTCCACGCCCTCGGTGCCTGCCTCAAGCCATAGAGGGCCTTGCGCAAGCGCAACACCTTTCCCTCCTTGCCGGGGATCGCAAATCCCGGCGGCTGGTGCACGTAGACCTCCTCCTTTAAATCGCCGTTAAGAAACGCCGACTTGACGTCCATGTGATGAACACGCCAGCCTTCCTGGGCAGCCAGCGCAAGGAGGAGTCGCACGGATTCCATCCGTGCCATGGGGGCGAAAGCATCGTCGAAGTCGATTCCCTCCTGCTGCATGAAACCGCGTGCCACCAAGCGAGCCTTGTGCTTGACGATGGCGCCGGCTTCATCCCTCTTCAGCTTGAATACCCACTTAAGGGTAATCGCGCGGTGACCACGAGGGAGGTCAGCGAGCTCCCAGGTGTGGTTCCTCTCAACCGCGTCCATCTCCGACTGCATCGCGGCACGCCAGGCCGTGTGTCTTTCGGCCTCCGCGAAAGACCGAGGCTCGCCGTCGTCGCCGCAAGGTGCAACAGCACCTCCAGATCATGAGGCGCCGATCCGGCCGGTGGTCTCCGAAGGTCCTCCATCGTGCGATACCGCAGCGGCTCGCCGTCGTGAGTGCGCGTCAATGCGCTCCTCGTCGTGGGAGGGCGGAGTAACGAACTCCACCGGGCTGTGCTCGACTCGAGCTGGTGTCGGAGTGGTCGTGCCCGGAGGTGTGATCGTCGGTGCTGGAGTGCGTGGGATTGGAGTCGGTGGAGACTCGGGGACTGGGGTAGGCGTGCTCGGTGAAGAGGAGCAGCCTACTCCCCCAGCTTCCTTGGAGTGGACGTACTCGACAGTGAAGTCGTTGTAAGTCGGAGTCGAGTCGTCGGCCGCCGCCTTGTCCCATGCCCATCCTCGCCCTTCGTTGAACACTACGTCGCGGCGCGCGCATACGCCGTGTCCTCGGGTCAAGAATGCGGTAGGCCTTGAGCCCTCCGCGTGGCCGATGAACACCCCGAGTGCTCTCGTCTTGAGCTTGCCGATATGGCCAAGCTCTTTGGCAAACGCGAGGCAACCAAGACCCGTGGGTGGGAGATCGCCGGCTGCGCCCATGCCAAGCCTCGTATGGCGTCTTGCCGTTGAGAGCCTTGGTGGGCGAGCGGTTGAGGATGTAGACGGCCGTCACCACCGCCTCCCCCCAGAAGACAGCTGGCATTCCCCGCTGCTTGAGGAGGGCCCGAGCCATCCCCACAACCGTCTGGTTGCGCCGCTCGACGACGCCGTTCTGCTGCGGGCTGTATGGCGCGGAGTAGTGGCGCTGAACACCCTCATCCACGCGATGACGCGAATTCACCGCCGTGGTTCGCCGCCGTTGTCGGTGCGCAGTACGCGCAGCTTGCGGCCGCACTCTGCCTCCGCAGCAGCCTGCGCGCGCCTGATGGCGTTCGCTGCCTCTCCCTTGCTGCCGAGGACCATCACCCACGTGTAGCGGGAGAGGTCGTCGACGAGCAGCAGGAAGTAGCGTCGTCCTCCTGGTGTGGCCGGTGTCACCGGGCCACACAAGTCCCCGTGCACGAGCTCGAGCCGCTCCTTGGCTCGGAAGCTCGAGTGCTGGGGAAAGGGGAGCCGCCTCTGCTTCGTCAATACGCAGACGTCGCAGAACTGCTCCGCGTGGTCGAGGCGCGGCAGCCTCGTACCATCTTCATGGCACCGAGCCGCTTCAAGGCCTCGGTGAAGATGCCCGGCGCTCGTGCCATCAAGCACGCTTCGCCGTCCCGACGAGCGGCAAGCGCGAAGGGTTGTGCAACCGCACGTTGAGGATATATAGTCGATTGGTGCCTCTGTTACCTTGGCAAGAAGGCGACGATGGCGATCCCAAATCCTCATGACTCGTCCTTGACCTCCACGCGAACCGTTCTCATCCATCCGCCCCAGTGATGATAGAGTTCCTCAACGCGGGATGTAGTAGACTCCGGTGGCGACTGTGCTCACCGGACTTCGGCGTGAAGATGACGGAGCCGACGCCCTTGATTTCCACGCGGGCGTCCCCAAACTTGACGGAGCCTCGAACGTTGGAGTCAAGCTCGGTGAAGAACTCCGTCGACCGGTCATGTGATGGGTGGCACCGTGTCGAGGCACCACCCGTCGCTTTGTCATTTCGGGCCGTCACCAAGGAAGGCGTGCGCTCTCGGCTCATCAAGGTGGAGGAGAGCCGCTGCGGCGATGCGCCGGAGGCGATTCGATGCTTGCGTGTGCGGAGCGAGCGGCTCCTCCTCCTCTGCTGCAGGCGACGTGGGCGACCGCGTCGTGGTATCGACACTCGCCCAATGGCCAAGCTTGCCACGATTGTGGCGACGCCGTCTTGTGTCGGCTTACGGTTGCCGCCGCGCGCTCGGGCGCCTCGTGGCGCCACCCTCGACGCCCTCGTGCCCGGCCGGCGCCTTGCGCGTTTGCCGCTACCGCGGCCGCTGTCGAGGGGAAGGACTCCCCCTTCTTCCCGTCACCCTGGCAGGCCTCCCACTGCTCCCGAGTGAGATGTAGCTTCCCGCCGATGGTAAACGGCCCCGAGAGAGACTGTGGCTCGTCATTGTCGACGACCTTGAGACGACCTATCGCCTCCTCGATCGACATCGTGGAGAGGTCCAGGAGAGACTCTATCGAGCGAGCGATCTGTTTGTACTTCTCGGGGATGCAACGGAAGAGCTTCTCGACGGCTCTCTCCTCGTTGTAGGTGTCGTCGCCAAACTGCACCATCTTCTGCAGCAGAGTGTTGAGACGGAGAGCAAAGTCGTCAACGTCCTCACCTGGCTTGAAGGCCAGGTTCTCCCACTCCTTGCGAAGTGCCTGCAGTGTGGTCTTGCGGCGCGGTCGCTGCCGATGCGTGCCGCAGCAATGGCGTCCCAGGCCTCCTTGGCAGTTCGCTTCTGGGAAAGCGAGAACTGCATCTCGGGCGGGACTGCAGCAATGAGGGCATCCAGCGCCCGTCGATCCTCGTAGTAGTCGACGTCGCCGTACTGAACTGCCTCCCACATATGCCGCACCTGGAGCCGTACCCTCATCACCGCGACCCATTCGACGTAGTTGATCTTGGTGAGGGTAGGCCACCCACCGCCGGGACCGATGTCCCTGACAACGGCCTGGATCCCGCGATGACTATGGTACCGATCCGAGGTGGGAGAGTCGCGCCGCCTGTAAAGGCCGTGATCTCCGTCGCCCCGGTTGCCGCCGCCGAGAGCACCGTCGGCGCGTCCGCGCCGTCGGGGCTGCCGCCGCCAGCGCTCCCCCCAGCGCCGTCGGCGCGTCTGCGTCGGTCTAGACTGCCGCCACCGCGCCCATGGGGATGCGCGGCTATCCATCGCGCCGCTGCTCGCTGCGCTTCCTCGCCCGACTGAGCTCGTCGTTGGCGGAATGGAGCTGCTGGCGCTCTCGCCGCAGAGCTCGAAGCTCTGCCGCGCGCTGCCGCATCTGCCGCCGCCGCTTCTTCTACCTCGCCCTTCTTCTGCTGCCGCTCCGCCCGCCCGGCCTTGCGCCCTCGCGCCGCCGTCAGAAGTCGCTGCCGCTCGCTATGCGTCCTCTGCCTGGCGACCTCGGCCTCTGCCGGTGCCGCGCACTCAAGGCGACCGAGCCCGAGGCCGTTCTTCTGGACATGGCGTGCTAGTGGGGGCTATTGCGTGGGAAGAGGCTGCCTGCATTTAATCTTCTGCTCGTCTGCGCGGGAGAGGAGGGATGAGCGACAATCGGTGTTCCCGCCGCCGGTGTGGACCGGGAGAGGCGTGGGTAGGTGATGAGCGGAGATGTTTAGGTTGCGGGACAACCAGCTCGATACCAATTGTAAGTAGCGGAACTCTTACTCTCATTGAGAGAGGATGACACTAGAAGCTGGGGCAATTTTTTCTAGTTTATTTCTCACACAATGCCATGCCAACCTAAGGGGTTGGGGTTACATATTTATAGCTGGCCAAGGCAGCCAAGCATATACCTAGATGCTAGTCTAAGATGCTGTCCTAAAAACTGTTAAGATGCTGTCCTAAAAACTAAATAAAGACCAAATACAACAAAGATCCAAATACAAGACTTATTCCATCATAGGTGCAGAGTCCAAGCACGGACGGAAGCATCGACGACAGCTTAGCCAGATGATTAACGTAGGAGCCTAGCAACCATCGGCGTCAGACTGACGACCTAAAGCGGAGGCAGACAGGACACAAGATAGATACCGCTTTGATTCTTACTTTTTATAACTTTATATTAAAATTTATTAATAAAATCATAATACTATATAAATATTTTTAAATATAAATACAAAAAAATTTGACGACAGGAATTCTAGAACATCGTAACAAGAACAGAAATAGCAATATACACGAGTGTAGGTTGTCACGAGAGCAAGTGATTATATTCATAATCATGCACAAAAACGGAAGAGGAAGCCATCTTTGAAGCTTGCAACATGTGCGTGACTCGATTATTCATCCTGTGAAGCAGTGAAAACGGATCGGATACAGGTGGATATTGCTATTTTCATATCCTAATATATATTTAACTAGATATGGGTTAGCTGGATACGGATACAAATCTAGATTATTCAGGATACGGATATGGGACGAATATGTGACGGATTCAGATCAAAAACGGATAAAGATATACGGATAATGCACACATATATAGAGTAATATATGTTGAATCAAATCATACAAGTACATGATCATAGTAACAAGTTATATATCAATCAAACCCAATAGATATCATACAAAGAATATGCAACTTGAGAATCAATAGAACCAACTAATTGTCAATATAAATGGGTTGTTATGAAAATTATGTAATGAATGGGTTGGACCTTACTGATATCCAAATAGGAAAAATTCAGATATCCAGATCTCGTCCCGTATTTACCGGATATTAACTGCTCCGAATTCAATCCCGAATCTGAATTCAAGTATCCGGATCTCGTACTGAATTCGGCCGAATAGTCAAATCTCGTCCCGAATCTGATTTCAAATCGGACGAGAAATATGAGACCCGTTTGAGCCCTAACCATGTCTAACTTTACGCAAGAAGTGTACAGACAAGCTAGCGACTGAGGACTTTCGAAAGTTGAGCTGAAAAGGAGAGGAAAAAACTCTTGGCGTTGGCAACGGCTTCTTTCTGATGAATTTTTTTCTTTAATATTTATTTTTATTCTTTTTTTTAAAACTAGACGTCGGGCTGAAAAATTAGTAAGATTATCCGCCGGTCGCCCATATATGGGGCGATCGCCCCATATACGGGCGATTAGTCCCCCGCCCAACGGCTACAAACGCAGCGCAGCATGAGGTGGCCCCTGTCGCCGCACAGTCAGAGCGATCGCCCATCTGAGGCGACAGGCACCTTAAAACTCGCTCACAGCGCAGCATGCTAGCGCCAAATGAGCCAAGAAAGAGAGGGGGAGCTGAGTGCAGGGAGAAAGAGAGGGGGGAGAAGAAAGGGAGAAGAGAGGAAGAGAAGAAGAAGAGAAGGGGAGCCGAGAAATTTAGGTAAATTTTTTATTTTTATTGTAGAGTTAGCTTTAGCAATCTTTTGTAGAGGTAAATGTAGGAATTTTTTTTATAGGTTATGTAGTATTTAGAAATTTAATGTAGCATTTAATATTTAGGAATTTGTGGTAGTATTTAGAAATTTTAGGATTATGTATTGTTTACAAATTTTAGGATTGTATAGTGTTTAGAAATTTAATATAGCAGTTAATATTCAGAAATTTAATATAGCAGTTAATATTAAGAAATTTAATGTAGTATATAGTATTTAGAAATTTAATTTAGTATTTCAGTATGTGCAAATTTAATGTAGTATTTAGTATGTAGAAATTTAACACAGTAAAAATATTAGGCAATATTTAGAAATTTAATTTAGTAGGGTTGTGTATTAGCAATTTTATTTTGCAAATAATGTATTAGGCAATATATATAAAAAAATGTAATGTGGTATAAATTTAATTTAGTAGGGTTGTGTATTACTAATTTTATTATGTAAATAATGTATTTGGCAATATATACAAATGTAATGTAGTAGAAATTTAATATTAGAACGTATGGTAGGCTAGTCGAATCACTTATTTATAGTCGTATTTTGTAGTACGTTCAATGTACGTTTTGTATATTGTATTTTAGAGTAGTATTTTTTCGTCGGACGTTGCAGCATGTCGGAGAAATTGTATTTCCAAATATTTTATGGAGTTGGGGAGATAGCACAGGGGGCGGATGAGGTGGATTTATCATCATTTTCAAGAGTCGTACGGGGCATATGTAGACCGAGCGATAGGACATACAGGGGTTTGTTGGAGTGGATGTCTCGGATGTTCAATTTGGATGCCCAGACTGTTCGGTTGCGGGTCAGAGCAATAGTGAGCCGTGCGCAAGACTGTTTTTACGGAGAGTTGATTCCTATTAACTTGACGTCAAAATGGAGAAGTTATGTTGGTTTTGACGTAGAGCGGGGTTGGCCGCTCATGTTGTTGGTACAGTGCTACCCGGTAGCTCCATCGGTGTCGCAAGTTCGTGATGTCGGGGTGGACATTATGGGGAGGGGACGTCAAATGTGGAAGGATGCGAAGAGGAAGGCGGCGAGGAGCACGAGACTGGCGGTGGCGAAGGGATCAGAGGGGCAGAGGAGACAGCGGTGGAGGCGCGAGGGGTGGCCGACGAGGGGGAGGAGGTGGAGGACATAGTTGACCTGATGGAAGAGGAGGACCGTGCGGATGAGGAAATCCCTAATGGTGAGCACTCCGATGAGGAGGACAACGCTCCTGAGGTGCCTATCCCTGGTGCGTGGACCAATTACAGTTTCGAAGACCTAACAACGAATGAAGGGAACATTGATGCATGGGAGTATCGTGAGAACGAGGTGACGGAGGGGGCCATATAAAGACAAGGAGGCTGTGATGGATGCGGTGAAGTACTGGGCAATGTCTCTCTGACGGCTATTCAGGGTAGTAAAGTCCAGCAAGAAGGAGTACGACGTGAAATGCGTAGTTGATTCGTGCCCATGGCAGGTGCATGCATACAAGGGGAAGTGGAAGGACTACTGAAAATGCTCTATAGTGATGGAACATAATTGCGAGCTGGAAGAAGCGGAGTAGGGACACCGCAATCTGTCGTCCACTTGGGTGGCAAATGTGTTTTATGGTCAGATCGTGGACAATCCGCACCTGCAGCCTCGATCTATTATCACAGCCGTGGAGGAGAGGTTTCAGTACAAGATTAGCTACGGAAAGGCATGGAGAGCGAAAAGGACAGCTCTAGAAATACGGTTCGGGACGTACGAGGCTTCCTACGAGAATATTCCCCACCTACTGAGGGCAATAGCACGTAGGAACTCCGGTACATCCGTCGACCTTGCGGAGTTTCCTGCGGGTGGTGTGTGCGTGGGTAAGTGGGTCTTGCAGTGTGCATTCTTCGCCCTGGGCACATGCATAAATGCGTTCTGGCACTGTCGCTCGGTCATTTGCATGGACGGCACATTCCTCACGGGGAAGTATAAGGGCCAGGTTCTAACTGCGATCGCGGTGGACGCCAACAACCATGTTCTACCGGTTGCATTGGCCTTCATGGAGGGGGAAAACACGGAGAGCTGGTACTGGTTCCTTGAAAGAGTGAAGCTGGCAGTTGTTCTAGACAGGCTTGATATTTGTGTCATCCATGACCGACATGTAGGCCTGCTAAGGGCTATTGTGGATATGCAACAAGGGTCCGCCGTCATGGGAGAAGCAAAGTGGCCGGACCTGAAGAGCAGGTGGTGCATGAGGCACATGGGTGCCAATTTTTTCCGTCAGTTCAGGAACAAGGAGCTTATAAACATGTTCAAGCGGCTGTGTAAACAGAACCAACGGAGCGCCGCCACAGGACATGCCCTCGTCGCCGCCACACTACTCTACGCCTGCGCCGCAGGGCCGGCCTAGGAGGGACGTCCGTCCCCCGTCGCCAATCACCTACCCTATGGGCCAGATCAGGAAGCGTGGCCATGATTGACTAGTTGTACAAACGTATTTTTGTAATGCCTTTACGTTTAGCAGCATATTGTATAACTGTCCGAGTTAGTAACATGAGAGCCTTATCACTTTAAATTGTGCAAATCCATGTATGCATTGTCTGCCTATGCCACACGACGTGACAACACACCAACGTCTTGGTGCACCTATCGCCTCTAGTTGGGGCGATCGCTCCATACCGTGGCGATATCGGCCCTTTATAACATTCGTTCTCACAAGCGGTCTCGCAAAGACGGCAGCGAGAGAGGAAGAAAGAATAGAGGAGGGAGGAAAAAAATTCAGGATCAATCGAAAATGCCGAGGCGTGCAAGTGCAAAGGGAAAGGGAAAGCAAAGGAAGAAGCAAGTGCATGCCGCGCAATTTAGCGTACAAGATCTCTTCCTACCTCGTGGAGTCAGTAGCACCCATGTGTATGTGCGGAGATCCTTGCGGGCTTGTTCGCTCTTGGGAAATTCCAACTTGGAAGAGGAGGTATTGGAAGTGCCGCAACTCGCCTTCGATCCGCGGAGAAGAGCTCAAGGATCGCCGCATGGTAACAATCGTACGGCTTACGTAATATTTGTGAATGAAACTTTGCTAATTTACGTTTTATGCAGTCACCTCCGCCACTGTGTAAATTTGAGCAGTGGTTTGATACGGAGATCAACCCCGATGACCAACGACTTCTTGACCAAGCCAACCGGCAGGACGAGTTCACGCGGCAGCTTCAAGAGCAGCGCGATGCCGCACGCGAGGAGGCACGTAGGAAGGAAGCGGAGGAGAAGGAGGCCGACAGAGAGAGGAAACGAGAGAGGGCGCGGCGTGCTAGAGATGCCCCACCGGAGGCATGGGCGAATGGGAAGTGGCCTCGAAGCACTCAGTAGACGTCTAGTTTTAACTTTCAAATTCCTTGCTCGTGGTACTCCTTCCTGTTTTAAGCCGTAATAAAGAGTGTGGCCTACCTTATTTTCCGCAGTAACCTACGATTAGACCTTCATTATGATATTTCACATGTTGCCGAAAAGGCTTAAGCATTTCATTGTTGTCTCGACCATAATACTTTGGGTTATTGCACTGGCAGGATTAATATGCAAAGCAAGGTGTAAATAAAATATTTTCCGCCATATGGTACTCGCATATATTGAAGAGCAAACACAGGCGTTCTCCTACAAATTACATTTCAACATGATATTTCGAATGTGCCGAAAAGGCTTGACGTTTCATTGTTGTCTCGACCATAATACTTTGGGTTATTGTAATCGGCAGGATTAATATGCAAAGCAAGGTGTAAATAAAATATTTTCCGCCATATGGTATCTGCATATATCGAAGAGCAAACCTGGGCCGTTCTCCTACAAATTACATTTCAACATGATATTTCGCGAAATTTCAAAAAGGCTTCACGTTTCATTGTTGCCTCGATCATAATACTTTGGGTTATTGCACTGCCAGGATTAATATGCAAAGAAAGGTGTAAATAAAATATTTTCCCACCATAGGGTACTGCATATATCAAAGAGCAACTCCGGCCTGTTCTCCCAACAAATTACATTTACAAATGATATTTCACGGGTTGCTGTAAAAGCTTAAGTATGTCATGCAAATGAGGATACTTACAGTCATTTGGTTTATTCAATTGAGTTTAATCGTAATTTTCCCCCCTAAAATGGACACCTAACACCCTACGAACAAGTCATATTTATTTCAGGATTTTTCGAGGCATGGTTTGTATAATTTGTTCATAATGCACTAAAAAGTGTTTACATAAAATTGATTTACCTTGTTCTAGTTGGACCTTACTAGTAATGCGACTGTCCCTAATCGCCTGTTGGTCCGGAACAGACGATTTTGGCCAATACATATAGTGCTTCTAACTTATGGAATATTTTGGCCAATACATAAAAAATAATACAGTATATCAATACTAAGAGGTACCACGTACTTAAAGATCAGTGTTTGTAACTTATGACCATTTTCGTTACAAATTATTTATAATCAATACTAATAGGTATCAATTCTTTAAAGATTTAAAATATTAAAGTACATCAGTACTATGAGCATTTTCGTTATTTCTATCCTATTGATTATTCTCAGAAAATTAATTAGGAATTAAAATTTTTCTGTCCTATTGATTATTCTCGAAAAATTAATTAAGACCGGAGCCTAGTTTTGCAATTTTCAAAACCGAACGCCTAGTTTTGAAAAAAAGATTAAAAAAAAGATTAAAAAAAATTCCTTCTTTCTCCTTTTTTTCTTCTTCCTTTATCTTCTTTCTGTCTCGTTGGTGGCTCGGCATGCCCCTGTCGCCCCTATCTTGGGCGATCGCCCCTGTCTCGGGCGACAGGGGGCCCACCGCCGATGGCGAGCCGTCTGCCGTTACAGCGCCATGAGGGAGGGCGCCTATCGCCCGTGTATGGGGCGGGGCGATCACCCCATACACGGGTTATGGGCGTCTATTTTTGCAATTTCTCAGCCCGGACGTCTAGTTTTGAAAAAAAACATTAAAAAGAAATATTAAATAAAAAAATTCTCTTTCTGATAGCCCCCTTGGGCTAGCTGGGATTTATCTACGGTTATAGCCCATTCATTACCTCACTGGGCTCCGGCCCAACTTCCAATCTTCAATGCACTACGACCTTTTGCTCATGGTAGGACCAAGCAAAGCAAGTAGCATGCATGATTAGCCCCCGTTCCTGGATCATCTGTATATAATTGACCTCCAGTGACCTAGTCACAAATAGTTTTCACTTTGAACATTGATTCGGACTTCAAAACAAAGCGTTGATCAACAGTCTTTATAATAATATATTTATCGAGCTCAATAAAATTATAATATTATAAAAGTACTTTTCGAGATAAATCTACATGTATCCAATTTAAATATTTAAAAGATATTCACAGTCAAAGTTTCAAAAGTTTAACTATATCTATCACTGGAGAAGTATGCTCTCGTCAATTCACCTTAATTGTACCCTTCCTAAGTCTTACCCTACAGTATTGCATTGACTTATCAAATGTTACCGTGTGCAGAAAGTGCACACGTACAGCACCGACCAACGAGGATTGGAAGATCACTACTACTCTCTGACACGACATATGATCAGCTTTGTTCAGTTCTTTAACCTTTGACCCAACTTGCTAATGCTCCTTATATACGTTATCCGGTGATCAACTTAATTAGTGGAATTAATCGTGTTGCAATTAACTCGCTAATGCTACTGCACTCGACTGTTCGATCGACAAGCTACACTGCCGCCGGTTAGCAAAAGTTGTTCTGCAATTTTGACCTCTGACTCTCCCTGTATGCGTGGCCAGTGACGTACATGTCCACCGTGTCCAACTTTGACCCGTGAAATGAGCTTACGCAATGCACCAGCATAGTGATGCCTGTTTTTTAGCTTCTGAATCTTAAACGGTCAGCTTTTAAGCGTTTTTAGGTATAAATCAAAAGCCGCATATAACTAGTAGAAATCAAAAACAAAATGGAAAATACTTTTACAGTTTATTATTGAGTGGACTTAGCTATTTGCTAAATGGTCTCTCATAAAACGTTATGACGGTTTTTCAATCCAAAAAGCCAAAAAAACAATTTTTCAAAAAAGCTAAGATTCCCCTATACAGGGCTTGAGATAACTGATGCAGTACTACAACTTTGAGCCTTCTTTGACCATGCTTAGAGCCTGTTTGGGGAGATGTAGATTTTTTGAAAAGCTGCTTTTTGGTTTTCTGGATTGAAAAACCGCTGTAGTTTTTTTATAAGAGATCGTTTAACAAACAACTAATTTCTATCAGCTATAAGAAGCAAAAATAGATCCCGTCCAACTTTCAGCTTTTGACTTTTGCTAGTTATATGTAGCCTTTAAATTATGTCAAAAGCAGCTTAATTAAAAGCTAAGCTGTTTGAAAGAAAGAACTCACTAGCTTTTCGAAAGATGATATAGCTGGTTTTAAACGCTTCAAACAGACGTACGTATACACACTTGCCTCTTGATGATAAGCATCGATCGATTATTTTTCCTTTCTTATCTCATTTGCCTTTTTATCCTATTTGTCGTGTCACACGTGGATACACACACATGTTAATTAGTAGATAGTAGCAACCAATACTTCCATAGTTCCATCGTCACATTGGCCCAACTACACGTGCTGCATGATATATACATGAGCTAGCTAAGCTACAGAGAGTCCCCACAGTGGACCACTAAAAGGTCCCTCTTTGAAAGAAGCTGAATTCATTTTTGTGAAAAAAGAAAAGAAAAGAAAGAAGCTGATTAACGAGCTTTATCTACACAGATATTTTTGATCAATATACTGTCTGAAATAGATAGATAGAATCAGTACTAAATTAGGTCACAGAACTATCCTTTTTGTGATTTAATTCAAGAGGATAAGACAAGGTTAAAAATTTCGGCGAAATTTTGCGAAATCTTGGATTTCGGCTGAGGACGAGATTCAAAATCCTAGCCGTATAAAAAAAATTCAAATTACTACAGTAATTTCAAAAAATTAGGCGAGATTTCGGCAAATCTTGCCGAAATCTCGAGTTTTTTTGACCGAATTTGGCCTAATAACCCATAGTCATCTTCCATGAAAATTTATTGAAAAACCAAAATTTTGAGATGTTTTATAATTTCGGCAGAAATACTGTCAGCTTTTTATAAAATATTACAAGCTTGATCATGCGTTGGAAAATTTATGATACCATCATTAGCAGTCTAGGATCATACAATTTTTTTTCTCAAATGAATTGAACTTCATTTGTTATCTTTAAAAAATAAAAAACAGAAGGAACATAAATGGTATAGTACCCTTATAAGAATTTTATAGATTAACTAGAGTGTGATCATGAACGAAAATGTTTACGAGAGCTTAATCATTGCCTTAGAAACGTTCTGTAAAGTTTCAAAAATTATAAACCTTTTTCGTTGCTCAAGCAAATCTATGTATTGATCATCTGGCTTTTATCAAGACAATAGCACTTTCAATATTTTTAAAAATTTCTCATTCCTTAGCATCATCAGAAAATTTTATTGAAATATTGATTACGCATCAGGACTAGCAACAAAACTTTCTCAAAATTTTCTAACATGCTCTGAACCATTTTTCATTCGGTTGAAGTTTGCCGGTAAGACTTTTATCAAGACAGGAGCAGAGTCAGAATTTTTTAAAATTCCTGATGATATATCATCATCTGAAAATTTTATGAAAATATTATTGATGCGTTAGTACCATCTAAAGAATTTTTCAAAATTTGCTAACATGGTTTGTAATATTTTCATTTAGTTCAAATTTTCTGGTCAACCTTTTATCAGGAAAGCACCACTGTCAGAATTTTTAAAAATTTCTTAGTCTTGATCATCGTTTGAATTTTTTTGAGAAAATTAGGGATGTGTCAAGACCATGCACAAAAAATATAGAAAGTTTTCAACCTGTTTTGCACCATTTTTTGTTTGGTGTAATTTTACCGAAATCTCGGTATTTATCGGCGCAATTTCGGTATTTCTCGACGAAATCTCGGTTGAAAAAAATGGATTTGAATTTGATTTTTGTATTTAGTCCAGAATTTGTTCGAAATTCTGAGAACTCGACGAAATTTCAGATTTTGACCACCTCCGAGATGTCAACCAAAAACAAGATTTGAAACATTGGATAAGACTGACGGTTGGTGTGCGGGCCTGGATTAATTAGCCACACCATCTCTAAGCATATCTATCAACATCAGATTCGTGCAGCCAAATTTTCAAAAATATTTACTATTAATATATGTGGATAAAAATACATAGATTGATCACATGAAAATAATGGTATTAGATTTGTTTAAAAAAATACCTTCAAACTTTTTATTTTTATTTATAGTAGTATATCACGGTATAAATCATGATTAAAGTCATGCATTGCAGACTCTCAAGCGACTTATATTTAGGCCCTATTTGGTACAACTCTAGATTA
Organism: Otatea glauca; assembly: GCA_036346275.1. Taxonomy (NCBI): domain Eukaryota; kingdom Viridiplantae; phylum Streptophyta; class Magnoliopsida; order Poales; family Poaceae; genus Otatea; species Otatea glauca. Next base: position 31,795,738 of record CM070724.1, on the reverse strand, counting down.
TTATTTTTCAGCTTCTACTCTGATTCTCTAGTACTCTTCTTATCTGAGAATTTGGAGGTACCTCAAGAAAGTGTTTGCCTAGCATATTGACTCCAAAAACCATAAGAGATAGGATTGAAGGAAAACAGACCTTGCTACCCCTGGTCATAACACTTCATTGTATAGTGTATTACTCATTTATATTTGTACGCAGATTTATGTATTTTTTTATAATTTTTTGCAAGATCATATGAATGTATATAAATGATAAGATTATCATTTGCCTTTCTTTTCTGGAAAATTAATTTGACTTAGTTACTCATAGACATTATTTTAATTGTTTCTTTGTAGAGATAATACATTGTTTATATATTATACTAAAGAACAACATCAGCAAATGGTACATGATGTAACAAGGACAATATATATAAATATATATAAGTATATATATATGCGTGTGTGTGTATGTATATATATGTGTGTATATATACATGTGTGTATATATATGTTTATATATGCGTATATATATGTATGTATGTATGTATGTATGTATGTATGTATGTATGTATGTATGTATGTATGTATGTATGTATGTATGTATGTATGTATATATGTATATATATGTGCGTGTATACACACACATATATATGTGTATGTATGTATATATGTATGTACACACACATATCTATGTGTATATGTGTGTGTATGTGTGTATACACACACACATATATGTGTGTATATGTATATATAAAGCCTCTTTTCTACTCTCGGGAGTAGTTACTCTCTATGACGTATCTCACAACGTATGGGGTATCTCATGTGATGGAGGGTATGTACGTGTAGTATACGAGTATATAAGACTATCTAGGAGGTATGTACAATTTTTCAGAGGTGGTATGCACATTTTTTGGACATACTCCTTTTTATGTGCGTAATTGAAGGTATTTGCAAAATACACTAAAAATCATGGACTCCCTTGCAATTTTTTCGTGTGGCTCACATTAGAGTATCTTATCATTAGTGTATGAATGTACCCATAGTGATAAAGGAGAATTTCATATTTGTTTATGTAGTATTTCAGAGGTGGGAGTAACTACTTCTGGAAGTTGAAGGTATTTTTCCTATATATATATATACACACACTTCTGAGTTAAAGCATCGAAGAGTAGAAAAATGCATTGAGTCAGTTATCTCTAATACTCGATTTCTGTACATCAGAAATCAGTAAGCGCATCTGAACACAACATTAGTATATAAGATAAACAACCTTCTGAATACAACATTTCGTCATCAGATGAAGGTGGTACACCAAATACCTAGTCAAGAACATTCAAGTACATGGACAAAAAACTTCTCTTTCCGATGCATGTGTTAGCACCAAAATTTGACAAGGTATAACCGATTTGTCAGGCTAAGGATAAAATTGGATATTTCTGGCCGATGTCGATTCAAAAAGGAAAAGTTAAGTTAAAATCGGAATTCTAGCCGATATTGATTCTAAGAAGGAATTTTACCTATCAAAGAGGCGGAGGCCGATACGGTTCATATGAAGGATATGATCGACCTATGCATTATAAAAGGCAACCTGAGGCGAGCTGAAGATAAACAACAACCAATCAATCAAATAACTCGCATCTATTTTTTATCTACATTTCTTGTCAACTAGGAGTAGCTCTTGTAATTTAGACTTTGTAATTCGTTCTTGATTAATAAAGTTGCGCATCGTCGATTATTGATCATCTTCGATTACGCCAATTTATCCAAGTTTGCTTTTCTCTGATCTTTTTGTGCATCGCCTTTTTCAAAATAATTTGCCTTTACCAAACCATCTAATCAGCCATAACAAGCTGCTTAGATTTATTGTTACGTGTGATTTAGTTGTCTAAATAGATGTCTAGATCTGATCTGAATCAAAAACCCTAATCGGCTGTAATAACTATTTAGATTATATTTTTCTTATTGATTGTAGGATCAAATCGGCTTGCACGCTTCGAACCTCTTGAACCCGACGTTCGCGTGTGTTGAGGACTATTGGCGCTTTTCAGCGCCAACACACTTTTGGCATGCCCGGTGGGACACGATGTCTTCAGGAAAATCCATTCCGCCATTTGACATCAACACCGATGCCATAATCGTTCCAACAATGGACAATTTGACGCCGAGCAGCGTAAGGAAATTAGAGATCGGAAGGCCGTGCTTGAGGAGATGATGCTAAACTGCTATCAGAAAACTCGACGTGGTGTTTTGCAAAAGACATCCCTGCCGACAGTTAACCCCTTTGGCAATACATAGATTGTTGATACATCGGCAAGTCGATACATGCCTGCACAAGCTGAATTATCTGCTATGATTAATCAATCTATACACCATGCTTTGATTAACCAATCATCGGCTCTGGTAATAACTCTTAAGCCTATGATAGTCAATAGGGTTAAGACTATTGCTCAAGAGATGACATCCGAATGCAAGCTCTACCGAATTACCCAGTCTATTCGGTACCGGTAAGCATACAAAGTTCTGGTCTAGTAGCCAATCCTAAGCCATCGGCTCCAGCTCCTACCATGATACCAACCCAACCGACCATAATATTTCCATGGGATCCTCGTGCCAATGGGGTTGTGCATTATCAAGCGTACATCTCGGAGGAGCACTAGCAGAGTAGCGCGCACTCGGGGGATGCCTCAATTTGATTTAGCGGTGGCCAGAGCAAGGCTACCACTGGACTAGAGCGGCGGCAAAGAAGGCGTCTCGCTGGAGAAGATGAATTGAGGCTTTACGGATTGAATCGGTAGCACATTAGGCACTAATGGATGCTAGAGGTTCCATTTTACCTATCATTCAAAGTGGAGATGAACGGAGGAGCTGCGCCACTGGTGGCCGACCGCGAGGAAGAAGGGTGATCGGTGGTGGCGAAGTTCTAAATGAAGAACATGAGATATTTTTGAGGGCTTTTGATCCTTGTGAGATACTGATGCTAATGCGTGAAGAAATTGGGAGGAGGATTAGTGTACCGGCTTGATTTGAGATCGACCTGATTCTAGGGTTCTTCGGTCCTCAGCGAAATGAGAGGAATTGAGGTGTTTTGGTTGGAGAGAAGTGAATGGAAAGAGAGGGGAAGTGATGACCAGCTTCTTGCGATCCCAGGTGTGCTATTTATAGGCGAGAGGAAGATGAAGATGAGCCCTGCCTCGGGTGCGAGCTCGCCGGGATGTTCCACTGCGCTGCACAGGAGAAGGGATGGTCGTGCAGTAGGAAACACGGTGGAGACGACCGCGTGGCGGCGAGGTGGCGGGCTGGCGTTGGACGAGCGGAGCATTTTGCAGGGGCTGACGCGAGCTACAACTCGGCGACGAAGCTCTGCTTCGGGGCACCAGAGGCCATAGAAAGAAGAAGGTAGGGCACTGAGGATGACAGGCGGGCCAGCACACGAAGCCGGGTCCACAGACAGCGAAGGAAATTGTTGGAGCAAGCAAAATCGGGTCTTGACTAAGAACACAATAGAGTTGGGTTAAATGAATCAGTTAGCTATCTTGTCGTAAAATTAATGAAGAATTTACTGAGTGTACAACAGATAAGGAATATTATCTTGTAAAATTTTCAGCTTGAGATATTATGTTTAGAATTTATAAAAATTCTGACAATCTACTGTGCTCAGAATTGGGTTTTCTGTTTTTAATTTATCAGAGGACTTATATCTTACCAAAACTTTTTGAAACTTTTTATAGGAGTTTATCTTGACTACATAAACCTTAAGTAAAAATTTAAATTTAATATATTTTTTATTTAATTTATAAAAATTCTGTCATTAAGATTCTCAGATTTCCAAGAATTCTGTTTTTGAATTTTTAAATATCTTAACACTGATTATTTATTTTTAATATTTTGTAATGTAGATGGGCTGATCCATAATGAATATAATATAAAAATTCAGGTCTAATTAATTCAGTATTATTTTTATTTAAATTTAACAAGTTTACTGTTGCTAGTCAAGAAACATTAATTAGGCTTTTATTGCACAATATGATTACTTTGATTTTAAAATTTAGAAGTAGGATTCTAGAGATCTCTCAAGATTATGCAGGTATCTTTATACATTTTATTAATGTAATCTTTTATTATTGTTATTCATCTATTACTTATAAAGATTTTCTATTAGAGCAAAAATCAAGGAAAATCCAAAAAAAATCATAAAATGCAGAAAATGCATTAATAAATATAAAAAATTATAAAATTTAATTTATTACTTTATTTTAATTTTGTTATGTTACAAAAATATTTTAAATATTGATTTCTCATTAAATAAGTCCATTTACTTGTTCAATGGATTTTAGGGTTTATATTACGCGGGGTTATACTTTTAATAGGATTCAGATGCAAAGCATGTTATAATAGAATTATTTCTACAGAATAGGATGGTCTTGTCTTAGTGAGATTTTCTAGGCTGGTCCTATTGGTATTAATGTTTATTTGCTATATTCTATTCATTTCCTAATCTTAATTATTTTAAATTATATGCTATGAGTGGTTAGATTTCGTTTAGATTTGCGACTACAATTTATATAGATATGCAACCATTTTTGTAGCATTAGCAGGTGACCCTAAAAGTGTCTTGAAACTAGTTTTGTATATTTTAGCTTTTATTTGCGAAAGTTATTCATATTCCAATTGTAGATGTATAGAAAATGAAATCCTTTAGGAACTTAGTTTCAAACTAATTCAAACTTTAAATCTTTTCACAGATTTGGAGTGTTTAAGGTTCCAACAATCTTTTAGGAACTTATTCTATAATTTTTTAGGCCAATGGATAGTAACAATGAATAGTGATTATACTAGGTCATATATAAACTACAAATGTGCTTACTACACATCTTTAATTAAAATTTTGTTCTTCAAAGGTCAATTCAATTACTATTGCAGAATAGTAGGTATATGGTTTTATAAGAGTTTAGAGTTTAGGAATTCGTTTCTTTTTATTTTAGATTTGTTTTCTTTATACTATGTGTTTCTATAGTTTAAGTTATATATATAGGATTAGACTTTTTATTAGGTTTGTGAGTGCAGTTAAGGTTTAGGTCTAACTCTTACTATTAGGAATGAATTTGTGTTTTACAAAGGTTTGGGGTCCTGTTTTTTCGAATTCGAGAGGCTAAAATTATTTGGGTATATATTAAATCAAAGTCATTATATGGTATATTATGTGCAAATCAGTTTTAAATACAATAATTTCTAGGTATTAAATGGTCTAGTTCCGCAAGGCATTTAAAGACTTGGTTTCTTTTGCATTAACACTTATTTGTGAGTTTCATTTATATACCAATTATACATATGTATAGGAAACAAAGTTACTTATGGATTTAAACTCAACTAATTCAATTATTAAATATTCTTATTAAACATAGGGGTTATGATTTTTTCAAGGTCTATAATTTATTTTACCAAAATTTTGAATTTATTTGTACTAGTTACAATTATTTGAATAAGGCATATAATGAATATTTACCTTGACTAAAGTTCAATACAAACTAAGTCTAAATTCATATTTTGCTGCAGATATGGGGTTCTCATGAGCTCTGGAATATTTATAAATTTTCTTTATTTATTTTAAAGTTAACTTGCAAACAAATTTAATAGAGTATATTTTATATTATAATTAATTTTAAATTTGTAACTTATCTCCAGAAGTTAAGATTTAAATATTTTTGCATAAATGGACTATTTATGGTCTTAGATATTTTTTTGAATTTATTTTACATTTTTAAGAGCCATGGTGTTGATATTTTTAATAGTTCCATATTAGGGTTTTGTATGAATTCAAATTTGAATAATTCAAAATGAGATCAAAAATAAAATATTTTTTCATATCCAAGGATGCTATGGTCTTATCTGGACCTAGGAATTGGTTTAACCAAGATTTGAATTTATATGCTCAAGTTATATAGCTATTTTGTTTTCTATGTATTGGAAAACAATCTATTTTCGAATTTAAATCAAACAAGGTTAAAATCTAAATGTTTTTGTAAAAAAAATGTTTCTTGTGGTTTCAGGAGCATGTATAAATTTATTTCATATTTTTAGGAGTTATGGTTTTCATGTTTCCAATAGTAATCATATTAGGGTTTGTTTGAATTTCAAATTAAAATAATTAAAAATTAGGTCTAAAACCAATTTTTTTTATATTCAGAAATATTGTGATTTAACATGAATTTATAAATTTACTTCACTGGATTTGGACTTAAAACACAAAAGTTACAGGGGTTTGAATAGAGATCGATTTGGAAAATGACTGGAAAAATGGAAATCACGTTTTCTGAGTTTGGAAAGCGCATTCATTCGTTTTGAATGGACTCTGTTGCACGCCGGCTGACCATTGGATATCACGGGTTAGTGATAGATAATAGAGGGGTGGCTAGGGCATACCGCTGACGACGGAGGAGCAGCGGGGCTGGCCAGCCGAGGGCCCGAAGAGCTGGAGTGGGACATCGTGCATCCAGAGGAAGCCTCGGTGGCGACCGGCAGTGACCGGAGGTGGTCCGCCACTGTGCGCCAGCGGTGGCCATGGTGGAAGTTGGTAGCAATCACAAAAGACGAGGTCTAAGCTTGAATACGTAGAGGGATTAGCATCAGGGGACAATGGGAGTTCCATTTTACCACTTTGCAAGGTCGGAGGGTGGTCGGGTTGCTCTACCACCAAGCGCCGGGACCGGAGAAGGAGGTGGCTTGGTGGGTCGGGCTACAGGAGTAGTGAGCTGAATTTAAGCATGTCAATGAGTTTAGAAGTGTATAAAGGTGTCCCTTACACATTGGATTGGAGAGACCTCCCATGTCACCTCAATCGGGCTTCCTCATTTTTTCTGATTTCAATCGAAAATGGGGAAGACATTGGCAAGGTGAGCACGGTTCAAGTTGGAGGAGGCTCTGGAAAGTGTATAAGAGCTATACGGTGACTTTAGGTGCTATTGTGGGTTCGGGGTCTATTTAAATAGGCAAAGAAAGGCGGTGCGGAGCAGGGTTTGAATGGGGCAAGCTAGAGGCGGCGGAGCTACGTGCAGCACGATTTCTGAGGATTGATGACACATGGTATGGCGCAGCTTCATCGAGGCAAGGTATGGGCCTAGCTTGTCAGCATATGGCGGTCCAAGTCAGTGAAGGAGGCACGAGAAACTTCGACTTGACTGATGACAGTGAGGCGTTGCAGCGCAGATTTGCGAAGGAAACACGGAAGCAAGTCTTGGGTAGAGATAGGGGCTAGGGTGTTTGGTCCAGGTCCGGGATGGCGGCGCAGAAACTAGCCTGTGTTCACATGGTTCTGGTGGCTCGGCTGAGTCTGGCGTTTCACCGTGGCAGCAATCTTCTCTGGCTTTTGTTGTCGCGGCAAAGTTGGCATGGGTTTGGGCAGTGCTCGGCTGATGCTTTGCGGTGTCATCTCCTGCCGTGGTTGCATTTTGGTAGGCAATCGTTTGCCGTGGCAGAGATCACACTAGTCCTGTTCCTGCACAAGACCACCGTGAAAATAGGCCGCCTATGGTATTCTCATTAGGGATGAGGATGAAGTGGAAGATAAATCAGAGCATGACAACTTTCAGGATGAACTATTGATGGAATTGGATTTTGCCTTGGAATAGATGAAAGTGCTACAAATATTTATATTTTAAGACCCTCCTCGTTAGACAAGTTGTTGGCTCCATGCATCTATGATGTTTTGATATTCAATTGCAAAATCTATAACTGGTTGTGCCTTGTAAATATCATTGTAGAAATATCTAAAGAGAATAAAATTTCGAACAACAGATACTAATCATAGAATTTCTGCCAAGAGAGTTAGGAGAAAAAATATATCACAGACAGTTCTATTTAAAAACCGTCTGTGATAAACTCATATCACAGACAGTTCTATTCAAAAATTGTCTATGATCACACATATCACAGACGGTTTCCGTCTGTGATATGTGTTGTGTTATCGCTGACACATGATTACAGACGGCCCAGAAAACCGTCTGTGATGACGTTTTCTAACCGTCTGTAATAGTCTTCTGTGTAGTAGTGTATTCATTATCAAGCAATTTTCCAGAATTACCAAAACAATAGATAAATAAATTTAGCATATGTATAAACTTGGAATTATGCTAGGAAAGTAAACCCAGTGATATGAAGCTTCCAATATGTACTAGATCTATGTTTCAACAATTTACGGAAGCCCGTATAACTTGAAATTTAGTTTCTAGGACTTAATATAGATTTTCAGAATTTATTAACTCTTTCAAGATTATTGAAGACTTTAGGGTCTAGAATGTAAAATTTCGTTATTCCGATAAATTTCTGTAATTATGCGGTGCGGCATTAGCCTAAACGACACGCTTGGCAGGAGGAGAGGCAACGACGTGAGCGACAGCCGGAGTGCGCGCTCTGCAGGAGCGGTGAGTTGGTCGATGGTTTCGGGTGGTGGCTGGCGCTCTTTAGGGGTACGCGATGTCGGTTTTCGGTCAGGCGACGCGGAACCACGGGCTCACGCAGCAATGCCATGAACAGTAATCCCATGCACAGTTGATCAATCTATAACCCTAATTAGCAAGAAAACCATTTAGGATCTAGAGAGCAAAAATTAATCTAAATGATTAATCTAAAAGCATGGAGATTGAAGAAGGAAATCCGGCGATATCCCGTTAGGCATTGGAGAGACTCGTGCTGATAACGTGTTGAATAATAAACTTATCGTTGTAGATCAATCCCAGTGCCAATCAAGAATGCTCAAAGAATAATCGCAATAGATGAATATAAGATATATGGAGATCAAGTCTTTTCCCTATTTATTGATTATAGATTGATTTTTCTTATACAATAGGTTGCTATATTTATACTTAAAACTTTTTAAAGGTAGTTTTATAATTTGTTCACCAAATCAAAAGTCCCATTGTATCTTAACAACCATGGTCAACATCACATGCTCGATCATATAATAATAGGATTAATTGCATCCGCTAGTAATCTCTGAACAACATGTCAATACCCTAGGCCTAGCCCTAGCTTGATCCACATCGAAGTGCTGTGGAGCCCATGAGCCAGCCGTGTGGGCCCTGTGGCTCGAAATTTTTGCAGGCCTTCCTCTCCCGGACAATCTCGGGGCTGCCTGGCATGCATTGCATGGCGACACACAACAGAAACAGGACAGAAAAGCATGCACAAACATACACGTCTCACAAACATTGCAGGGATACGTTCCTTTGTACTATTGTCTTGTTCATTCTTGTCTTCTCCTAACCGTCCGTTTGTTTTTAGGAAGAAACCGTGCTGGTGAGCGTGCAACATCGACCTTGAGCATCACATGTTAGAAATTGGTTCATAGGAGGTTTATTTTTTTTTAATTTTAAAATATACATGATTTGTACCATATTATATTGCTAAGTGAAGGATAGATAATTTATAAGATAGGTTCATTGCCATTTCTTAAATAATGTAACATATGGCATGAGGATAGTATAGAATTGACTTTGGTTAAACACACACATGCACATACACTCGTGTGTTTTCGCGTGAAAATTCACGTGACTTGTGATCGTGCTGCATCATAGAGTGTCTCCTGGCACATTAAATCCACATTTTATTTTGCTGAATCATGCAATTATCACTCTATTTATTTTGTTTATATGCGATTTAAATGTCCGTTTAAATTCAGTTTAATTGATATAATACTGTCAATTACTTGTAAATAAATAAACATAATATCGTCAATTACTAGTAAGTAACTGACGGACGTCTATATAAAGACCTAGAGATGTCTAGACCAAAAAAAAGACCGAATCCTACTCCATTCTTCCTCCTCTCAAGATTGCTATAATGTGGTGTTGAGCAGCTGAACCTCACCGGTCTTCCTCCTCGACATATGCAACGTAAAGGAGGGTGAGTGGTATCTCTGAGCTATTGCCGCAGGGATCACCTGCACGAGGTGGCAATAAGGTTTCTAGGCAGCGCATCCACGCGACCATTCTGTTTCTTTTTCGACATCGACTTCTTCTGTAACCATCTCTGTTCTGCTTTCTATTCTTCGTCAATCCTAATTGTAAGTCGTTCGTGTGATAGATCGACTCTATTATTTTTCAATTCTTAAGCATATTCAGAAGTACAATGTGTTGCCTATTGATTTGCACATTTCTAATCTTTTATGTTATTTGCCTAATAATAATAAAATCTGGAATTAAACTATTACGCATATTTCCAACATCACATACGTACATAGCCTCGATCGAGATGCAACAATGACTATTTATTACAAGAACAAAATATAATGCAAATCTATTTCTTTACTTATAAGATTTGGTTCTTAGCTAGGTGTTAGCACCAGGTTTGGCCAGTATAGCCAATCTAGAAAGTGGAGTCCGGATATGGAGGATATTTGGGAATATATGACCGATTTAAATGAATATATAAGTCAAATTTAGAATATCTAGCCGATATCGGTTTAAACCAGCAGATTTACTTGCATGGAGTGGAGGCCAATACGGGTCAAGATGGACGACACATCGGAGAAGGAAACGATTGGTGTGCATGCTATAAAAAGGGGATCAGAGACGAGCAGAAAAATATACAACAATTAATCAAACAACTCGTATCTAGTTTTTATCTACTTTTCCTATCAACTAGGAGTAGCTCTTGTAATTTAAAATTTGTAATTCGTTCTTGATCAATAAAGTTACGCATGGCCAATTGTTGATCATCTTCGATTACACTTATTTACCTAGGTTTGTTTTTCTCTAATCTTGCTGCGGATCACCTTTTCCGAGAAAATCTGCCTTTATCAAAACTATCTAATCAGCTTCAACAAGCTATTTAGACTTATCGTTAGGTGTGATTTAATTGGTTAAATAGTTGTTTAGATCAAGTCTTCATTGAGAAAACCTAATCGGCTAATATAGCTGTTTAGATTATAATTTTCTTGTCGATTGTAGGATCAAATCAGCTAGCACATCTCAAACCAAAATAAACCCGATGTTTACGTGTGTTTGAGCCGACCAAATCCTTCGTCATATTTTCAGCGCCAACGCTAGGCTTCGATCTTAGACTAAACTAGGCTTGTGAGCAACATCTTGGGCATGCATTATATGCCTTTCAAATGCAACACAGGTTACTTGTTGGTGTAACAAAATATTGAGCTAAGCGACTGAAATTCGTTCCAAGATGAAAAGGACTAATTATAAGCATACGTACGTTTTTTAGTATAACTTTTTTCCCCTTTCGAATCTAGAACTGCCCAGATTATAATGCACTTAAAGAAATACGGATCATATATACGAACGCCGCTCCCTGGTCGAACTCTCCAGAGGAAAAGAATACTCCATACACGTAGGAGTATAATACAACGGGGTCTCATAATTTATACTCAGAAGAAACAAAGACAAGCGATAGATAGGGTTCAAGTAGGAGTATCCGTGTACTAAATTTCGGTGTTTCCATATTTGTCTTGTCATATAACGAAGAAGGGTTGAGAAAAACCGCGATCAGATCGTATTAGCTGAACTTAATTGGGCAAAAACTATTCAGTCATTTCGGCCATTTCAGTTTTGTTTTGGATTTTAACTTTTGTTAAAAACTAGTCGATTTTCTGGTACAAAACGGTTAGATATTATAATATATAGAACATTTATATTTAAGTAGAGATGTAGTTGTTATAGAACTATTGTAACATCCCAAAATTTTGCTTAAATATTATTTTATTGCTTAAAAGAGCATTTATGATTTTCTGGAATATATTTGGATTTTTCTGGATTTATCTGAATTAATTCTTATTTCAAGTTTATCGCTTTTTATTCAAATTTATTTAAATCTGTGCAAAGTTAAAATAAAGTTTTGCCAAAAATATTTTATTTGAGTCCAGAATGTCTCAAAGTATTTTTGAGATTTTTCCTGGATTTTTCCTAATAGTTTTATTGCTTAAAATAAATAAAATGAATTTTTGGAATCATTTTAATTAGAAAATCTTTCAAAATCTTGCGACGATCTTGGGCTAGAGCCCGACATCGCACGTAGGCCCATCTCACCGTGGCCTAGTGCGTTGCGCTGTTGGCCCGTAGTCGAAGTGATTCCTGACCGTCGGATCTAGATCACAAGGCTGCGGATTGAAGCGTTTTGTTCAGATCTCATCCGAATCCAGGCCGTTGGGATCTGCCGCGTGTTCGGTTAGATCTTGGAGCATCTCAGCCGGGCATCTGGCCACGTGGACGACGCTCCGTCATCGTTCTCGCGTGTGCAGCTCGGACTCTGCTCCGTGTCCGCCATGGACACTGCTTGGAAGTGGGCGAAGGAGGGACTCCTAGGGCTATAAAAGGTGCGCGCTGCGTTCGCCAGGAGACTGTGAGCAAAAGCCCTAAGCGCGCAACCCGAGAATCGCAGCCGTTCGCCGGGATTTTAGGTTAACCACCGAGCGCCGCCGCCATCGTTTTTCTTCGATTCCGTCGTCGTCTGTGGAGATCAAGGCACGCAATCAAGGCCTGTAGATCCGTCTCGTCGAGAGGAAGCCCATGCACACCTTGGTTTCACCCGAAGAGCGCCGGAGTAGAAGATCCCCGTGGAGGTCACCGCCGCCGTTGAAGAAGTCTTCGTCGCTGCCGTTCCGGTGGTCCAGAGGGACAACTGACCGCGTCACCAGTTTCACGACACCGAAACGTATCCGAAGGTACTCCCCGACCTCACCGCCGACGACCCTAGGTGTTCGCGCCGTCGACGTTGACGTGGTTAGCTAGCTCGTCGCCATGTGTCGCCTGCGTGGTAGCCAGCTCGGATCGGGCGCTGAGGTGGCGCTAGCGTGGCGTCTTGGAGTAGCGGCGGTGGCGATCCACCGGTAGAGACGGGCCCGCGCGAGAGACCTAATCGTGGGACCGGATCCACTTGTGAACCCGAGGAAGTCGTGGACACGATCCATGGACCGAGGGGGCACGTGTCGACCGAACACTTCGGCCAGGATCGATGTCACGCTGACGTCATAAATCGATTTTTCAAAGATAAAAATAAATCTGTTAAATTCGAATTTCTGATTTTCTAATTTCAGTATTTATTTCGAACTTCAAAAGGCTATATCTTTTGCATCGTAACTCGGATTTGAGTGATTCCAGTTTCTAAAAATTTGTAAAATTGAGATCTATTTAATGGTGAATTTTATTTGATTTTGGAGTTCAATTGCTCTCTGTTTTGGTATTTATTTGCTTTTCTTCTTCGGTACGCGTAGACGTTGAATTGTGCGACGCTTCGGAGGAAGATCAAGCAACTCAAGAGCAAGCTTCAGATCAAGATCAGGACCTATTCCAAGGCAAGTTATGCTTTGATCATGTTGAACCCATGTTTATAAAATTGCTATGTTTGTTTTACCCTATTGCATATATTTCAAATATACAATTGTTTCAAGTTAGATTGGGCTTAGCTAATATACCAGATTGATCTATACCCTACCTTGTCATTGTATGCCATGATCCATTGTCACCCTAGATTGGTTAATTATAGTTGGTTAATAATTATAATCAACATTGGAGGTTTAGTTCGTATTAGTTGCCTAGCCGTGCCACGTCATCACATGTGTCAGAATCATTGATAATTAATCTTAATTAATGGAATATGGAACAATATTATGAACTTGTGTGTCATGTGGGATCACACGATGAGATTGAGTTGTTGTGGCGAGTCATGTCACGCAACGATGTTGAATTGTTGATGGCACGTGGTGCTTGTAATCAACTGGGTGATAATAACTTAGATTGAGGCAAGTGGCAAGGGCGAGGAGGCCAAGGTGGGCCCAATGGGCGAGAGGTATGTGGATGTCTTGCCTTGATCACACTAAGGACTTAACCTTGCAAGCCTTTGACTGAGTCTATCATGCAACCACATGTCCAGTATGGGCCACCTAGGTGAGTAATTTGCAATGTCTTAATTTTGGTACTATCGTGGTCGGTGTGAGTTCGAGTTATGGTGTAATTCACATGGCGCAAGAGGGGGCCACGGATGTAGTAACCATCCCACCAGTGTTGAATCCTTAGCGGGTAGTATCGGGTTAAGCCAGAGCATTGTAAAGGCTTTGTTATAATCACTCGCCTTGGTGGTGTTTGGTTGTATCACGTGGGTAAAGTGCATAACCTCTGCAGAGTGTGAAACTATTCGGATAGCCGTGCTTGCGGTATTGAGCAATGCTCGGGAATTACAGTTAACGGTTAGCTTAATTAATTGGACAACATGGTTGGGATGGTGGAATGCCATATGGAAGATGAAATTTGACTTAGGATTGGAAACTTGATTTACTTGAGAAATATTGAACTTATTTACTATTGTTATTTGTTTTACATTCTTTATGATCTATTTATTATATATGTTCATAAATGCTGCTTATTGCAAAATAGCCATGATAGCCTATCCATTGGAATAAGCCTTACATATAGATACATAGAATTGCATTCTGTGCACAACTTGTTGAGTGCTTTAAGTACTCACCCTTGCCAAACAACAATAATCAACAGTTGAGGAATCTACACCTGTGTTGGAAGAGGAAGTCCAGGAAGACACGAGTCATTAGGGTCCGAGCCTTGTCGGTTGCCTGTGGTGAACTGATGAGCTATCTACATTTCTATTTTCCGCTGCTTAATCATTAGTTATATTCTCAGTCTTGCCCTGCGTGGCTTAATAATGTAAGTTGGTCATAAGATTATACATTCAGCTATGTCAATAAATGAACTATTATTCTATTATCGTTGTGTATGATGTGATATGTACCAATGTTAAGCTGTGTGCACTAGCGTTGATCCTGGGACTAGTGCGGTAAACACAGTGGGTTCGAATCAGTGGATTCGGGTCCTTACAGAGGTGGTATCAGAGCCAGGTTGACTGTAGGTCTTGGCCCTAGATAGTATGGAGGTGTCTTGTGTGTGTCCAAACTATTTTCTAAAAGAAAATCTAAACTTGACTAATAAAACACTCTCGACTCATCTCATTCTCTACTTCTCGCCTTTGCTGAATTTACTGTTTTACTTGCCGTTTTGGGTGGAGAACTTAATCAAAGTTCTTGTGGAGCAGATGCCGATTGTTCCGACCTTCGAGGAGTCAGCTGGCGGCTACGCCATGGAGCCGTGGAGAGTACTTCAGACGCTTGGGGGCTTCTACCGTCCGCTTTACCGAGGAGGCAGCTGGTCAGTTAATGGTGTACACCGAGGATTTATTTGCAAACTGATTATCTACGCTCGGGAGAACGAAGAAGCTAGCAGGCCAATCAACATCTCCGCCAGAAGATTCTCGTACGAGGTTGCAATTCAGGAGGTCGCTCGACTTGCTCTTCGCCGTGTCTGCCGCGACTACGCCGACGAGCTTCACGACTCAGTGTTCCGGCTTCACCCAGACGTTCAAGCATGCCGACGCCGACGGATCGTGGAGAACGAGTGTGCCACTGCGGTACACCTTGCGAGTTCGCCCTTGCCGGGAGGATCATATGAGAGATACTACTCAGAGCCGGAGATCGTATGCGAGGCACTCAGTGGCAGAGCGGGAGCTTGAGGTGACCCGTGCTTGACCCATCGGGATGATCACCGAGTGGGAGAGGCCTTAGAGGCGGTCGAGGACGAGTTGGAGCGCGTGACTCGAGAGGTTCAGGAGCCAGCAGAGGAGTCCGAGGAGGATCCAGAGGAGCGAGAGTGGGAGTCGGAGGGGAGTGCAGACCCCGTTGTTGCAGAGGACCCAATAGTAGGTTATCAGGATAGGTTCGCTCCTATGCCCGCTCATCCGCCGGTGTATCGCGGATCGACCTCGACCAGGTGGTGGATGAGTGAGTGTCAGCCTTGGAGCTGTGTTGAGACTCGAGTGTGAGTCGCGTCTTTAAGTTAGTCTTTACCTTTCTAGTTGACGTTAAGGTTTCGTGTTTAGTTTGCTTCTTTGTAATGCTGAGTGTGCAGTATGGGTTGCAAAGCTTGTAGGCTTAACTAAGCGGCCATACCAAGAATAATAAAGAATTATTTCAGTTTGGGTATAATCTATCTCCCGCTTTAGAAATTCTTGCTTCTTATCTATGCTACATCTACCTTCCCTAACCTAAGAGGCAATCATCGGATGGTGAATACTGAGGAACAACGGAGCTTCAGAAGTGGATGCGCGAACGACAACACCAACGACGAGGCAGCCCTCAACCACCGCCAATGGACATGCGAACTGGGAGCATTTCTTGCAGTATGAGACTCAAGCGATGCAGACTATGATGCACGGCAGATCAGTGAGATGACCAACGCAGCGACCAACAACAACAACCTCAGAGCTCGTAACAACCATGGTGGACCCGACCTCACTCAAAGCTATCATATTTTATGAGGACTCGACCACCAATGTTTTCAGGAAATGTGAACCCTTTGGAAGCCGATGACTGGCTTAGGACAATTGAGAAGAAGCTGCACATCACTCAGTGTGAGGGCAATGAGAAGGTGCTCTACGCCTCTCATCAACTAGAAGGAACCGCCGCAGAATGGTGGGAGAATTACTGTGCCGCTCATGGAGCCCCACAAGAGATCACCTGGGAGGAGTTTACTAATGCTTTCCGCCAGTATCATGTCCCGGAGGGAATGATGGACCTAAAGAAGGAAGAGTTCAGGGCTCTGAAACAAGGAGGCCAACCAGTGGCCGAGTACCTGAACAAGTTTACTCAGTTAGCTCGCTATGCCCCTGAAGACGTAGCGACAGATAAAGCTAGGCAGTCTCGTTTCATGAAGGGACTAAATTCAGGACTGCAGGTGGGACTGATCACCCACAATTTTCCAGACTTTCAGGAACTAGTCAATAAAGCTTTGATCCTAGAAGATAAGCGCAAAGAGCTGGGTGAGAACCGTAAGCGCTTAATGACTAATCAGGGTGGACGTCCAAACCATCTACGTTTGAGGATGTCACCACAGCAATTTGCTAGATTCCAACCACCAGCCGTGAACAAGACATCAACCCCTGCACCTCGTCCTGCCAATCAGAATTTCCAGACACCAGCACAGGGCAACAATGCACCAGGAGGGAATCAACAGTCTGCAGTGAAAAGATGCTATACCTGCAATGAGCCAGGGCACTTTTCTAATAGGTGTCCACAGAAGGGAGGCATCACGCCAGTTCGTTTCAACTTGGGAACCACACCTGCCAAAGCACCAGCCTCAGGAGGAAATCGTGCGCCAGGTCAAGCTGGAGCGACCCCGCAATCAACAGTGCGTGGAAGGATCAACCTCATCACCGCAGATGGAGCTCAGGAAGCTACAGACGTCGTACTGGGTAAGTTTCTGGTCAACTTAGTACCTGCTACAGTTTTGTTTGATTCTGGAGCTTCGCATTCGTTTATTTCTCAAAGTTTTGCAACCAAGAATGGATTTCAAGTGGTGAATCTTAAGTGTGTGCTCTTAGTCCAAGCCCCAGGATCTGAGCTTAGATCTAGCCTTGGGTGTTTGGGAGCTAAGTTGCTTATGGATGGGATAGAATTCCTAGCGAATCTTCTCTTGATAGATGCGCAATCCCTATACGTCATCCTTGGAATGGATTGGCTATCTAAGCATAAGGCCGTTTTGGATTGTGGCCGAAGGATCGTGACTTTGGAAGGCCCTAGTGGCAAGAAAGTAGAGTTTCAAGCGACCGCAGTTCGTGATGGGCAGTTAATGGTCAACGGCGTGAAAGCCATCAAGCATGGAAGATGTGCCAAGAGCTGTGAATACCGGATGTGTTTCGTAAGATTTGCGGGATTGCCACCGGACCGTGATATCGAGTTCGTGATCGAGTTAGCGCCAGGTACAACACCGATATCAAAAAGACCATATCGGATGCCTACCGACGAGTTAGTGGAAATGAAGAAGCAGATTGAGGAACTGCAAGAGAAAGGCTTCATTAGACCAAGTTCATCGCCGTGGGGAGCCCCGGTTTTGTTTGTTCGTAAGAAGGACGGAAGTCTTAGAATGTGCATCGATTATCGTGCACTGAATGAAGTAACGATCAAGAATAAGTATCCGTTGCCCAGGATCGATGACTTATTTGATCAGTTAAGAGGAGCTGGAGTTTTCTCCAAGATAGATCTTCGTTCGGGGTACCATCAGTTGAAGATCCGAGCAGAGGATGTACCTAAGACCGCGTTTTCTACGCGGTATGGACATTATGAGTTTACAGTCATGTCATTTGGATTGACTAATGCCCCGGCATATTTCATGAACATGATGAATAAGGTTTTCATGGAACATTTGGATAAGTTTATTGTAGTCTTCATAGACGATATCTTGGTTTACTCGAAGACGGAGGAAGAGCATGCGTAACATCTAAGAATGGTTTTAGAGAGGTCATGAGAGCATCACCGTATGCTAAGTTTAGCAAGTGTGAATTTTGGAAGGAGAAAGTTGAATTTCTTGGTCATGTCATGACTACTAAGGGAGTAGCAGTTGACCCAAGCAAAGTGGACGCAGTGTTGCATTGGGAGCAACAAAGTCCATTACCAGATCCGTAGTTTTACGGGAATGGCGGGATATTACCGTCGGTTCATAGAAGGATTCTCGACAATTGCTAAACCCTTACGCAGCTTGTTGAAGAAAGAAAAGAAGTTTGCATGGGCGCTTGAGTGCGAGAAAAGTTTTATGGAATTAAAGCGTTTAACCACAGCCCCCGTATTAGTACTGCCAGATGTGCAGAATGGATTTGATATATACTGCGATGCTTCAAAGCAAGGCTTAGGGTGCGTGTTAATGCAAGAAGGCAAAGTCGTTGCTTATGCGTCGAGACAGTTAAGACCGCATGAAGTGAATTACCCAACGCATGATTTGGAGTTAGCTGCCGTAGTGCATGCCTTGAAGATTTTGCACCACAATATTTAAATATATTAAATTAAGCATCACAATATTTTTTTTACAATGATTTGTTTACAAATGTAGTTCGACTACATCTCATCTCATCTCATCTCATCTCATTCACTTTGATTTTGCACCGGCTACAGTAGAAGGAGTCGAAGTAGACATATCACAGGTGTAGATGGAAGGAATGAGGGCGATGAGGCTACACGTGGAACTCGCCGTTTGGATTGATGACATCGTCATGAATGAATCCGTCGAGCTGTTCTTGAATTGCTATAATTTCTGTCAGTAATAACTTATTGGTTCTCAGTTTGAAGAGCTGTTATTGAAGAAAAGAGAAAGTAAATTAATGAAGATATATGTTAAATGAAAGAAGTAGGCATCAATGTGTATTTATGTACCATAGCTTCGTTATAGCCCACAGTCTCCGTGACAATTGAATGTAAATTTGTACATACATAGTATGCACATAAATTATTTCCCGGGTCCTGCCTCATACATGGAAAGTCAGTGACTATTTCAAAATATTTCCTGTAGGGACGATGGCGAACACTTTTCTTGCAGTAACGTGCGAATGCTCTGTGAATGATTTTGAATATTAAGTAAACTTAAATGAAGTAGAATGGAATATTGCTAGAGCAATAACACAACGATCGAGTTTACCTGTTCAGCATGTCCCAAAAGTCTTGATATAGATTAGTTGGTTTTCTCCTAGAGTCCAAGACAAAAATCCTGCTAGCATCTAACTGGATGACGAGGAGGACCCAGTGAAACCTGCACATATATGTCAACGTAGTCAATTACTCCAACATCGTACGTGTTACGCAAAAAAAAGTAAAACGATATTAGAAGTAGGGAAATACATACTTAAAGTTATAGGGTAAAAGTATGGAGGTTTTATATTGCAGCTTCAAAAAAGTATTAAATAAATAGTCTTCATTGTACTGTGGATTGTCCCTCACAAGCTTCTCGTTGACAAGCTCCGGATCTAGGAATCCTAGATTGTCATTGCCATTTTTTCTACATGTTTGTATCTCCATTCTACATAAGAAAGAAATCAGACATGCAATTAAACAGTACAAGAATGCACAATAATATTCATAGAGACTTACAAAGTCTACAATCGAAGTATATTCACGTCCAGGGCATCTTGATGGTACAACATGTACACCTCCTCAAAATTCACCCAGAAGATGTTATCCCCATTGTGATAATATTGCTCCGTGTATCGGACTGCGAACAACTCCATACCTTCGTTGGACTGCTGCGTGTACCACTGATGGACGCGCCGCAGTTGTGTTGTCAGGTGGTCAAAATGAGCTGAATCAACCAGCGGTTTCCCCATAAAGAACTGCACCTTAGACCTTGCTCCTGAGCATCTCGTTGAGCAGCATCTGCCTGAGCATCCAACCTCATCGCATCGGCACTAGCTGCCTTCATGTATTGTTTTCTGGATATGCGCTCGTAGTCCGACATTTTGCAAGGGTCAGAAGCCTGCCCCGTCTTTTGCACTTTTGCCATACTCGAGAAAAACTTTTGCGCGTTAGCATCAACTTTAGTCTTCTCAGGTGGTGACACCTTTTTAAAGTGAGATGTTACGCTGGCGCTTACATGCTTTTTCCGTTCTTCTTCAGTCATGTCAGCTTGTAATTTCTTCTGGGATTGTCCTTGCTTCATAGATGATTGAGATTTCTTCGAGGACGGTGCTGACTTCTGAGATAGTGCTGGTGTTTGATTCTTCTCAGATTTGGGCGGTGAAGTCGGACTTTTTCTGGTTGGTGCCGACGGAGGAGTTGAACTTTGTCTATGTGGTGGCGACCAGAGTGGGAGGTCTCTATGTGCAGAGTGCGACTGATCATCATCTTCGTCATCCTCATGGTCAGAGCCAAACTTAATCAAGCTCTTGCGCCACGTGAGGAAGCTATGCACGTTTTCTCCTAGTTTTTTGTTTCTGTCCTCGCCAGGGATCTCTACCTCCATTTTACGGTATTGGCAGACTACACTGTCCACTTCGACCCTGGCGAATCCATGCGGTATCGGGCGACAGTGCAAAACCTGCGATTCCTGGCATGACCAGGCCCTGTCCTCATCCACCTTGATGGTAATGCCATGTGCGGACAAATGTAGCTTGCACGGTGTCGGTTCTTTGATGTCATCCATAGGAAAATGGAGTCCGTGCTCTTCGGGAATCCCTGTGGACGCGCAGCTGCTCTTACGAGCACCAGGACTGATGAGCTCAGGGTTTTCACCGGGTGGCGGTCGTGAGCTGAGAGCTTTCTGTACTGCTTGCTCCACAACCTTATCTAGTTCCGCTCTCTGTTCCTCTAATGCTCTCGCCACATCATCTTTTATTTGATGGTCTAGTTGATCTTCTCTTAATCTCTTTGGGCGCTTGTACAACCATGTGTTTGCTGGGAAGGCTTCTTTCCACGGCACCAAATCAACTCCTCGGGTGCGACCTAGATGCTCCTTGTTACCCAGGGCTACGGTTAGCTCATCATTCTCCCTTTGTGGCCTGAAAAATCCTTGGGAAGACTGCATGTGAGCATCCGTGGTTCTGCGCGACACTTCCTGCTCTCTATCGCTTCTGAAGCTTAAGCTGCCATCATTGGAGATAGAAGCACCCCTCCCAAGCAACCAGTGCTTCGATTGTTCGCTCAAGGCGGC
The DNA here is from genome assembly GCA_036346275.1 of Otatea glauca. Taxonomy (NCBI): domain Eukaryota; kingdom Viridiplantae; phylum Streptophyta; class Magnoliopsida; order Poales; family Poaceae; genus Otatea; species Otatea glauca. Next base: position 31,774,289 of record CM070724.1, on the reverse strand, counting down.
CATCGCAGGGATGACATCCTTGCGGGTTAGTTCTTCTTCGATCCAATCCCATACTGGTATTTTCTTCACGTACCCTCCTATTCCTAGTGTGTGAGGGTGAATATTCTTATCCGCGTTGTCTTGTTCCTTGACTTACTATCTGCGCTTCTTCATACCTCTTGTGCATCACAAAGTCCTCCCAAAACTCTCTTAACTTTGGGTACATGTCAAAATTTGGCGTTTCATTCTTCTTCACATAGTTCTTATTTAGTGCCGTCTTCCAATTCTTTCACGTTGTGCACATGATGGATAGTGCACATTTCTTTGCAACCAGCTCGGTCCCTTGGGGGAACTGGAACACTTGTTTTAGCTTGTCCCACAATGAGTTCTTCAGGTCATTGGGAACCACCCATGGGTCACCTTTGCGGCCAATCCACGATCTGTAACTGATGGGCACGTCATCCCTAGCAAGAACACCGCATGATGTCCTGTACGGCCCCAACGATGACTCGGGTAGAGCAGGTTCCCCGACTGCCGAGAGCTCCACTATGTTAAAAAGTCCCTTAAGCATCTTGTTCGGACCACGACTTGCGCGCTACCTTCGTTGATCAGACGTCTGAGCCTGCAATTTGATCTTCTCATGAGTCGTCTGGGCCTACAATGTTTTGAGAACCACATTATACTTAAACTTTACCTCGCCTACGTTACTGACGTCAGGTTGGTCCATGGCAGGATCCTGCAAGTTCAGGTAGGACGTTAGACTATGGTTCGGGCTGCCCGTTCCTCCTTCGTCCATATTTGAGGGCCCAACTCCCTCCGGTACTTGTCCTTGGTCGGAGGCCATTCCTAGCAAGTTTATCAGAAATTTCAAATTAACAAGGTCATTTTTGAAACACACATACAAATGAAGATTGACATAACAAATGAACATAGATGTAAAACCATATGAGCGTACGTATTCAGATGCAAAACAAGTTCTAATTACGATCCTTTTGTAGACTATGCTAGTATATGTATCCCTTCGAGTGTTTTAAAGTTAGTCCCGTGATATTTTGCACTTATTCGAGATTGTTTTCATATAGATTATCATTAAGGCTTAAACTTAGAAGCAGTAGCAGACCGACCTAAGTCATTTTCTCTCCTGTCGTCCTCAATTTCAATTTCACCACAAATTGTAAAATTAAAATATGGCTAAGATTTATTGAAAGAGGGAGTACTCAATAATAATGTACACAACAATCCCCGAACTTTTCAATTCTAAGAAATAAAATTAATATACATATTTGAAAGACACATACACATCTTTAAAGAGCATGTACACATATAGATATTTTTTGATCTTTATACACATACATCTTTGAAGGATACATACACATGTATATCTTTTTTTTGAATCTGCATGCTCCAGAATAATTTGACCATGAACACAAATATACACATACACATAAACAGGATATATACACATACAGGATATTATACGGGGTGTCAATTTAACGACAAATACATAACAAGTTGTTTGCACCAAAATTTGGCAAGTCTGGTCAAAATTAGAAATAAAATCAAAAGATACGGAATTAATGGATAGGATGAAAAGGTTTGGAGATATTTTGGTAACGGCAAGATATTTAAGGGAATAACTATCCGAGATAAACGCCGTCTGGATCGAACTTGGGCGATGTTGTAATCGGACACGATCGGCGAAGGGTATAAAGAAGGACGAGAACAAGTGCAAAAAATCAACACAATACAATCAACCGACTTTTACTTTCTTCCTTCACATCGACTAGGGTAGCTTTTGTAATTTAGTCTCGTAATCGATCTTGATCAATAAAGTTGCGCATCGCCGATTGTTGATCTTCGTCAATTACACCCGTGTTTGATTTGTTACGATTTTGTTGCGCATCTCCTTCTTGAAATCGATCTACTTTTATCCTCGATTAGCCTTAATCGGCTAATTAGACTTACCTTGTTACTTTGATCTTAATCGGCTTCAAGTGATTGGGTCTAAGCCGATTGATCGTTACGATCGGCTTTTGAGTAAATTTTATATTTTTACCTTGTCGATTCTGAGTCAAATCGACCGCACGCTCTTGAACTAGGTGTTAAATGCGGTGTCTTCTTTGTCGAAACCCTACTTCAAGTTTTTGCGTCAACACACTCTTGCACGCCATGGGACAATGTCTTCATCGGAAAGTCGATTCCACCATCGATCTAAGCGAAGCCATAATCGTCCCAACAATGGGCGATTTGACCACGAACAACGTCGAAATTGAGGCTCGGAAGGTGCACTAGAAGAGATGATGCTAAGTCATTATCAAAAAACCGGGCGTGGCGTCACTCAAAAATCCGCCTGCCGAGCGGTCAGCATACAGGAGATGCGGGTGTAATGCGAACAGTAAGCCGATATCACGCCGCTCAAGCTGAATTATCGGCTATGATTAATCGATCATGCACCACGCTTTAATAAACCAATCATCGGCTCGTGACAACCCTTAAGCCGATGATAGCGAATAGCGTCAAATCTATAGCCAGCCATTAGCCTCGTCGGGAAGTGCGCTGACCCATTGCAAACTACGCCCAATTACCTGTTTTTGTTAGCACAAAACACGAAGAGCACAATAGCGATCCTAAACCATCGGTGTAACTTCACCCCCACCATGATGCCCACACAACCCACGATCATATTGCCTAGGGACCCTCGGTCAAGTGGAGTAAGTCATTATCACTCCTACACCGACGCCGCTAATTTAGACGCGCGACCAATTTGCGCCGTCGGCTCCGTTCTATGCTTTTCCCAATCGGTTTCACGGTAGATTGGCTCAAAATTCCACAAGAGCCTACCACGCTTAGGAACCCGAGTCCACAGGGTAGTAACATACTCGAACCATTTGTCCCAAAGGAACCTCAAGTCAGACGTAATCGGCACGAGCAGTATGATCGCGCACCGGCAGGACAGCGTAAGTGGCAACCCGAGCTCGCACTCGGGGGGCTGAACGCCGATTATGACAGATATTATCATGGGCCTGCTATGGTCGATAATGCTAATTGGGCCGATCAGATCTCTGCCGTTTTGAGGGACCAATTCGGCATACAACCAAAAGGGAAGGTTATCGGCTATAGAAAGCCGTATCCCGATTACATAGATCGCATGCCTTACCCTCATAATTTCAGAGTTCCAGACTTCGCCAAATTCTCTAGGGATGATTCTATCACCACCCTAGAGCACGTTGGACGCTTTATCACGCAATGCGGTGAAGCGGCCCAGTCCGACGGACTTAAAATTAGACTATTCCCGTTGTCTCTGTCTGGGGCAGTGTTTACTTGGTTCACTTGCTTGCCTCCGAATTCGGTCCATTTATGGAACGATTTGGAAAGCCGATTTCATGAATACTTCTTTTGAGCGGTTTGGGCTCGTGGATTTCAGATCTAAGTTACATGCGCCAAAAGTTTGGGGAATCGGTAGCGGATTACGTCAAGAGATTTAGAGAAATTAGGAATCGGTGTTTTAGCGTCACATTGCCTGACAACCAACTTGCCGATTTAGCATTTCAAGGTTTGATTCCGCCGCTTAGGGAGAAATTCGGAGGACAAGAGTTCACCGACCTTAGCCACTTATTGCATCGCGTATCGGCTCAAGAAAGCCGATTCACTGATAATAAAGTGTTCAAAGACAGGTTTAAAAATAGCAATAACAAAGAAAAGGACAAGGCTAAGGTCAATATGGTTGAGTATTGTCCAAGTGACTCATCGGAAGGCGAGGAAGCGTAAATAAACATAGCCGAATGGGTAAAGGATCCAAAAAGTCCTTAGTGCATTCTTGGCTTAAGGCGACTAGGAACAAGTCGGAGGTTAAGTACTCTTACAATGTTTCTAAGTGCGATCGTATTTTTGATTTACTACGCAAGAAAAGATAATCTGATTGCCGAGGGCATGTGATACCGTCGCTCGATGAGATCAAGAAACGCAGTATTGCAAGTGGCATCATTCTTATTCGCATAACACTAATGACCGCAATATCTTAGTCAATGATTCAATCGCTATTGAGGATGGTCGGTTGAAGTTTCTTTGATGAGCCGACCATGCAAGTTGATGTTGATCCGTTTCCCATCAACATGAGTACGGTGTTCGGCTAAAGGAAAAGAGCCGATGCATGACGAGCGAAAAAGGATCGACAAGTCAACATCCAATCAAGCTCGAGCGCGATCAAACATCGAAGATTACAATCGGCTCTTTACAAATAGAAGCCGATCGTGAAGGAAAAATTCAAGAACCATCAAACCCAAGGGAATCCTCAGGTAGGTAAATGGTACAAAGCAGAAAAGTCTCCATTAAGGCAGCCGACGAAAAGGTCAGGACCAACATTTTTACAATTAATGGAGAAATACGAGAGGATGAATAGCCGACCACGGTATAAGGCTTGCCGGTCGGATAACTTGTACCGCACCGAGAATGTGGAGAGGGCACATAGAAGGTGTCCTTTTGGCGATTTGTTGGGAAAGAGGAGTAGCGTTGCCATCACCATACACCTGCCCGATGGAGCATTATCACCAAGAGGATTGGCCAAGGCAATCGGCTAGAGATAAGCTATCCAGGCCAATTCGAGAGCAAGGCGGAAGTTCTGAAGGCACATTCACGAGAGAATATCTAAACCAGATCAAGAACCGAACCAACTCAAGATACACGAGCCCAATTCTAATCAAGAAGATTTGGTGGTCAAATCTGAGCCGGTGGAACCTAAACCCGGTGGTGTCCATCGGTCTTAGCCGATCACAACGACGACGACTTGAGAGGCTAAGGACACAAGAGATCCGTGAAGCCGATGCCGAGAAACAAAGAGACGAAGCGTTTAACGAACCGTCCGATCAAATCGTCAAGAAAGAATGGAGAAGAAAGCGGGCGAAGAAGATTTTGAATCGGTGATGACTTGATTCTCCGTGGTTCGGACGACACCCTCCTATGGATATCAACATGGTGTTCACATTGCCGGCCGAGTTCAAAGTCAGAACTGAATCGGCCAAAGAGGTGGTTGCTCAGTTGTGCTCTGGCGTTCAGAGCGCCATCTTTGAGAAACCCAGGGATGATCATCGGCATCTGAAACCATTGTATCTAAAAGGATATATAAATGGGAAGCCGATATCAAGGATCTTTGGTAGACGGAGGAGCCACGGTGAACCCGATGCCGTACATGACATGCAAGCTGGGTAAGTCGATGAAGACTTAATTAAAACTAACATGGTTCTAAATGACTTCACAGCGACCCTACGAGGCAAAGGGTGTCATGGTCACGAAGCGATCGCCGGTAGCAAGACTTTGCCGGCGCGCTTTTTATGTCGGCGCCAAAGGAAACTACGATGTCTTTGCTCGGTCGGGATTGGATTCATGCCAATCTCTGTATCCCATCGACCATGCATCAAGCGCTTGTTCGGGAGCGGAGAGGAAGTCGAGTCGTCACCGCCGACACATCTGCTCATATCGCCATGCCTAGCTCGATGCAAGCGGCAACACGAAGAAGCCGGGCGCATATCGGGCAAGGCGCTGGACGATTGTGATTTCATATGCGTAAGCAAATTAGGGCTCATGCCGATTAGTGTCAAGCCGGGCACTTTTGATCGGACAAACGAAGTGTTACGCCGATGGGGACAAGAAAAGCACTAAAGGGGTTCTGAGGATAAAATGCAAAGCTATCTGCAAACAACGGATAGCTACGAAGCCATAGAAGACTTTGAAGAAATTGAAAAGTTAGGTCAAGGTTTTACATCCACCGATTTGCTTGAAGAAGTAGATATAGGTAGCGGTGATAGAAAAAGACCAACTTTTGTTAGTGCAAGTTTAGATGTAACGTACAAAGAAAAACTGATAAAAATCCTTAGAAATTATAAGGATTGTTTTGCTTGGGAATATCATGAGATGCCCGGATTAAGCCGTCAGCTGGTGGAACATCGGCTACCTATAAAATCGGGCTATCGGCCGTTTAAACAGTATCCTAGGTGTTTCAATCCGGCCTTGTACCAAATTATAAAAGAAGAGATAGAACGGTTGTTGGAAGCAAAATTTATCAGGCCTTGCCGATATGCGGAGTGGGTTTCCAACATTGTCCCTGTTATGAAGAAAAATGAAAAGCTTCGAGTATGCGTCGACTTTAGAGATTTGAACAAGGCAACGCCAAAAGATGAATATCCGATGCCAATAGCCGATATGCTCATCGATGCTGCGTCAGGGAATAAGATCATAAGTTTTTTAGATGGTAATGCCGGGTATAACCAGATACTCATGGCAGAAGCCGATATACCGAAGACAGCTTTCAGATGTCCTGGTGCAATAGGATTGTTCGAGTGGACGGTGATGGCTTTCGGCTTGAAGAACGCTAGAGCAACATATCAGCAAGCAATGAATTTGATCTTTCATGACTTAATCGGCCACATTGTCGAAATTTATATTGATGACATAGTAGTAAAATCTGTAGAAGATTTGCAGCACTTGGCCGATTTAGAAAGAGTTTTTAAGAACATAAGATCGCACGGCCTAAAGATGAATCCTTTCAAGTCTTGCGTTGGCGTGTCGACCGGCGAGCTTGGGCTTCATGGTGCATGAAAGGGGAATTGAAGTCAGTCAAACGAGGGTCAGAGCTATAGCCAATACCAAACCACCGACATGCAAGAATGAGTTACAAAAGTTGATCGGCAAAATTAACTATCTCCGTCGGTTCATCTCAAACCTCTCTGGAAGGATTCGTGCTTTTACTCCATTGCTAAAATTAAAGTTCAATGAAGAATTTATATGGGGAGCCAATCAGCAGAAGGCTTTCGATGAAATTAAAAGGTATTTGTCCAACCCTCCAGCTTTGGTGCGCCTCAAAAGGGTTCCTTCGGACTATATGTCTCACCAAGAAGATACTATTGGAGCTGTTTTGGCACAAGAGGTGCATGGTAAAGAAAGGGTTATCTTTTATTTAAGCTGACGGTTGCTAGGCACAGAAATCAGGTACCCTTTTATCGAGAAATTATGTTTATCTTTGTACTTGTCGTGCACAAAGTTAAGGCATTACATATTAGCATCGGCTTGCAAAGTGATCTGCAAAACCGATGTTATAAAATATATATTGTCAGCTCCTATTCTACGAGGTCGACTTGGCAAATGGGCTTACGCCTTGGTCGAGTTTGACTTATCATATGAATCGCCCAAAGCAGTCAAAGGACAACTCCTAGCCGATTTTATAACAAGACATGACACAGCGGCAAACTTAGTCTCGGTCGCACCATGGCAGCTGTTCTTTGACGGATCAGTATGCAGGGAAGGTGATGGTATCGGCATTGTACTCACCACACCCAAAGGGCATAACTTTGAATTTGCATTCCGGCTAAATAGCCGATGTTCAAACAACCAGGCCGAGTACGAAGCATTGCTCAAAGGCCTGCAATTATTGGAAAATATTGGGGTCAATGCTGTTGAGGCATATGGTGACTCACTGTTGGTTGTACAGCAAGTAAAGGGAGAGTACCTATGTCGAGATGGAGTGTTACTGAAGTATTTAGAACAATGTTTAGAAATCATCGGTTCTTTTACATCGTTTTCTATCGGTCATGTTCCTCATGAATTGAACGATAGAGCTAATGCTTTAGCCCAACAAGCATCAGGATATAAAGATTTTGGCCAAAGTCAGGAGACCGAACTGATAGACAAGGCAGTTATGTGCACAGATATTGCCGATTGGAGAACGCAAATTAAAGATTATCTAATCGATCTATCCAAGCCGACGGAACGAAAGATACAGCAGCAAGCATTGAAATACGTTGTTATGAACGATATACTATATTATCGAACTCTGGAAGGTTTGTTGTTAAGATGTCTTGGTACTGAAGAAGCGCGGGTAGCGATGGGTGAAGTACACGAAGGCATTTGTGGTTCTCATCAATCGGCTCATAAGATGAAATGGATGCTCAGACGGACAAGTTATTTTTGGCGGCGATCTTTGGAAGATTGTTTCAAGTATTATAAAGGATGTCGACATGTCAGAAGTTTGGCAACATACAACTAGCACCAGCATCGGTTTTACATCCAATTATCAAACCTTGGCCGTTTAGGGGTTGGGGAATAGATATAATCGGCCAAATATTTCCTGCTAAGAGTAAAGGCCACAAGTTTATTCTGGCTGCAACCAATTATTTCTCAAAGTGGGTCGAGGCTGTACCACTTAAAAAGGTGACCAGTGTTGAGGCAATTGGTTTTGTGAATGAACATATCGTCCATTGGTTTGGAATACCACAAACAATCACGACCGATCAAGGTACGGTATTCATGTCTAACGAATTTCAGAATTACGCGACGAGTTTAGGGATCAAATTGTTAAATTCTTTTCCATACTACGCTCAGGCTAACGGACAAGCCAAGTCGTCCAATAAAACGCTAATCAAACTGATCAAGAGAAAAATTGATGAGAAGCCAAGGAATTGGCACTCAACTCTATCGGAGTCGCTTTGGGCATATCAGCTATCCTATTATGGAGCAACGAAGCTTTCACCTTACCAATTGGTGTATGGACAAGAAGCCGTTCTACCCGTAGAAATCAACATTGAATCGATACGAATAGCCAGGCAAAATGGTTTGTCGGCTCAAGAATATAATGATTTAATGATCGACAATTTGGACGAGCTAGCAGAATTACGCTTGTCCACGCTTGATCGGCTTAAGAATAAAATCAGGGTTGCAAGGGCATATAATAAGAAGGTTATGCCTAAGTCTTTCAATCAAGTCGATTTGGTATGGAAAACGATATTGCCTGTTGGTTCGAAGGATAACCGGTTTGGAAAATGGTCACCTACGTGGGAAGGATCATACAAAGTTAATTGGCTAGTCGGTGGAAATTCATACGTACTAGAGACGTTGGAAGGATATGCATTGCCTAAGGCTATAAACGGGAGGTATTTAAAAAGGTACTATCCTAGTGTGTGGATTGGAGCCTAGCCAACTAAAGATTTCGTCCAGAGGCCAAGTTAACACGATGCAGTTTGGCTAAAAGAGATTGTAGATTAGACTTACAGAAAATTAAATCGGTTAAACAGCCGATTACAAACATAGCAAAATTTCAAAGTACTCGAACAAGTGTTTCTGAAAAGAATAGCTAATTAAGTTTTTACATCCCGAACACAGGAGTCGTGCACCTAAAGCCGATAGAGCTCCAACCGCCTTGGCTATAGTTTCTGACCTCATCCGAGTCATCATCTTACATCGCTTGCTGGAATGGGTACAAGTTTGGCGATTGCTCTTTGAAGGCTACCACGGCCGATGCTATTTCTACCTTCGCTCCTTGGCGGTGATGAAGTCTTTTCAAAGGAATCTTGGCCTTCAGCGATGAGCTTCATCGTCTTTGACAGTTCTTCCTCAAGAAATTTTCTAGTAGTCTCCAATTTCTGAAGAGAAGTTTTGTTAGCCTTCAGAGATTCTATGGTTGCATCAAATTTTTTCTTTTTTGCCTTTGTCTCTGCAACCATTTTGTCAAGGACCCTCTGGTCAGCTTCCTGGGCTGCTCTCTTTGCTTTCCTTTCTTGAGCTGCCTCCACCAAAGCCTTTTTCTCATCCAGATGGCACACTTCGAGCAGCGCGGCCATGGCTTCTGGTGGTAGATCGGTTTCAACTGCGACCATGGAGTCCCGAATCGGCTGGTTATTATTCAGGATCTCTGATTGCGGCCTTGACACCAAATCAAAGAGCTTGTTGAGGCGCTCTTGCATTCCAGGAGCCGACGAGATGCGGTAAACAGCGTCTTTTGAGGCAAATATGATCTTTTGAATTTCAGAGATATAATCATCGGCTGCAAAGATCTCTGGATCATCCAAGTCAGATAAGTCGAAGCCGAGGATGTTGGATGGATCAGAAGACTCTGGAGTAGCGGTGGTTGCAGGCATCGGTGTCGGCTGAGGAGACAATAACTCTTTAGCTGATATGTCTGGTAAGTTGGCCAGAATGCTGGCCACTTGTGCTAATGCAGTAGGCTGAAAGAAATAAAAATATAATGAGAGCCGATGGAATAAGTCAGATCTGTAAATTCTTTGGGATAAAAAAAATACCTGAGCAGTAGCCGATCCGTGCGGTGAACTTTCGCCACTTTGTTCCTGTGGTTTGGAGTATTTTTTCTTGGCAGGAACTTTAGTGGACTTCGGCTTCTTCTTTTCTGAGGGTTCATCACCGGAGAGTTAGATGATGAAGGAAATAAAGAAGAACGAAAGCGATTGAGTATAACTTACTTGGTTCTTTGTTGCCTTTCATCGTGACAAAGATGGGCTTTGAATGCCCAAAGAACCGTAAGTATAGCGGTGAATGCGCTTGCCTTGTGCGGTCGATTTTCTTTACTAGCTGCAGGAGCATCAATCGGTTTCTTGCCAGCAGCTTTAGTCTGCAAAGAAAAGGATAAAGCCAATAAGAAATTCATATGGGCTACGATGAAGAAGAGTAAAATCGACTAATACCTCGCCAGTAACATTTATAAGACTCGTATTATCATATCCAGAACTTGATTCGTCGCTTGAATCAGTATCCGAAGATACCATCGGCTCAGGAAGGTCTGGGAAAAGGGCATCGATAATAGCCGATGGAGTACGATCAAGGAGAAGTGCTTCCGCAATTAAAGACCACCATGCAGAGAATCGACTAGATCAACGATTATTCAAAACAAAGTGAGGCAAGGATTTGATTTGCAAGTCATCGGCTATTTCCAAGACCATATTGGCTGCAGCTAAAGATCGTACTCTGGTCCTAGGCTGAACCAAGTCAAGAAGTAAAAGACTGGGAATCATTTGGCCGAAACCCAATTGTCTGGCAAAGATAGAAGGGTGATAGAATTCGTAAGAGGGATGAAAGGTACGGTTTCTCGTGTTAAAACCAACATGCAGAACACTCGGAGAAATGAAAAGTTTGAAGAAGTCTAAAGTCGATTCAGGCATCTCAGAGCTATCAGAATCCAGATGAAGAAATGATGGCCATTCAAAATCGGCTGCGTTGGTATAACTGAAAAAATCTTGTTGGCTAAAATCATTATTATCCAAGTTTAGAAAGAAAGATAAGTATTTCTTTTGGCCAATCGGAGAAATCTTCTTCTTTGCCGCTGTAACACATGATGTATCTTTCGCCATAAGATCGGTACCGTTTCAGATGCAGGACCGCATTTTACGGTGTGTCTTGGCGAGGAAATGCTGAATCTTCCGAGGGATCCAGTTTGAAAGATCGGCTAAATAAGCAGTATAACCATATTTGGATGAACCAGAGAGGACCGCCTACATTGCCGATGCAAAATCTGGCAAACCCAGTAAATAGCCGACTTCTAATCACATGCATCATCTGACAAACAGCTCCCAAAAACATTTTTCCCAATGCTAGCCAACGGCCCTCTACCAACCGCTCTGCTATTAGCTGATATACTTGTGTTGGCCCCAAAGAAGCACCGCAAAACAAAAATCGGTCTAACCACAAGTTCAGGAAGGCAACGTGTTCCTCATCCGATACCAGCCCATTCATTTTATTATTGTTATTAATGTACTTCCGCCAACCTTCTCCTTTGGATTGAATAAGCTTGTATTTCGGTTTGCCGCTATAAGCCGATATCTGTTCACCATCTGGCCTAAGGCAACACAATTGGGCTATGTCCATAAGGGTTGGGCCGATGGGACCAGTACGAAACAGAAAGGCGTTGAAGGTCTCTGACCAGAAATAGCAAGCCATGGCCACTAAGGGCTCATTGGCTTCTGGATCGGCTAACGAGAGAGGAATGCACTCAGCTATACCCATCCTTTCCCACTCTTCTCTTTTCTGAGCAGCCACGCGAATGTACCAAGATTTCCATCCTTTAAGCGGCATTCGGCCATGCCACAAGCTTTTTCCCAGCTCTCTATATTAAATCCAGTAGCCGATAGAGGAAGGCGAGGAATGTCCTGACTAATGACCGTGCTGGCATCTAGATTTCCTATCGGACCAAGAAAATATTGATCTTTACTGTTAGGGATTGGAATAAGTACCTGACTCGCGTCCATTTCAACCAATCTTAGCAAGCTGATTGATGAAGGAGGGATGCAAGCCGATTGATGGAGAGATTGAGCAACGGACTAGACAAAGCCGATTTTTTAGAGTCTGAGAGCTTGTGCGCGTGAGGAATGACCGAGGTGGGGGCCGCATTTTATAGCGTGGTAAAAATTTGAAGCGGCGGGAAGTGAATCTCAGAAGGTGCGAGTAGTTAAAACGCACTACCTGCATGTCAGAGAATTACGGCGCGAATAAAGTGGCAGTTATTGAGCGAAGTTCAACAGTTAGCCGATTGAAAAGGCCGATAAAATTGCGATTTTTAACAGATGACAAGTCTTCTCTAAAAAATGGGGGGCATATGTTTGCACCAAAATTTGGCAAGTCTGGTCAAAATCAAAAATAAAATCAAAAGATACGGAATTAACGGACAGGATGAAAAGGTTTGGAGATATTTTGGTAACAGCAAGATCTTTAAGGAAATAACTGTCCGAGATAAAGGCCGATACGGATCAGAACTTGGAACGTGTTGTAATCGAACACGATCGGCCGAAGGGTATAAAAGAAGGACCAGAACAAGCTGCAAAAAAATCAACACAATACAATCAACCAGCTTTTACTTTCTTCCTTCCTGTCGACTAGGAGTAGCTTTTTGTAATTTAGTCTCTGTAATCGATCTTGATCAATAAAGTTGCGCATCGCCGATTGTTGATCTTCGTCAATTACACCCCAGGTTTAATTTGTTCTGATTTTGTTGCGCATCGCCTTCTTCAGAATCGATCTACCTTTATCCTCTGATTAGCCTTAATCGGCTAATTAGACTTACCTGGTTACTTTGATCTTAATCGGCTTCAAGCTGATTGGGTCTAAGTCGATTGATCGTTACGATCGGCTTTTGAGTAAATTTTATATTTTTACCTTGTCGGTTACAGGTTAAATCGACTGGCACGCTCTTGAACCAAGTGTTCGTCTGGTGTGCTGCTGTCAGAAACCCTACTTCAAGTTTTTGACGTCAACACAAGTGTAGAGCACAAAATACATCCTTGAAGGATACATACACATACAACTTTCGAGGATACATACACATACATCTTTCGAGGATACATACACATACATCTTTCGAGGATACATACACATATACATCTTTCAAGGACACATATATAGTACAAAAAACTACCTAGATTTGTACATCGCCACAAGCATAAGCAGTAATGGTTTTGGAATCCACAAGTAGCCTTATACAAGGTTAAGACAAGATCAAATGTTTTTTCATAGTATGATGTCAGAAAGTTAATTTTACTGCCAAGCATCATACTCCAAGCAAATTTAAGAGAATGTAAGACAATATGATAAAAATAACATAATTGACGTGAATTTGTTTATGGTGCTCTCAGATTTAGGGTTTGATTGAAGATCTAAATCTTCAACCTCAATCACAAATGGGCTAAACAAATTGATTTAGCGAATTAGGCCTCGAACCCTTACCACCTTAACATGCACAATAAAGAATTGATAATTGAATTCACTGTTATAATAGAATCTTAATGACCAGATTATACTCATATCAGTATGCAATCTGATTAGCATTTATTCAGATTAACATAGTAAAGTCAGTACAACCGAACCAACAATAGCATTCAGTAGCATGCTAACAGAATGAACTAGCCAAACTAACCAACTATGTACTGTCCAATAGCTCGAAAATCAGAGTAAAAGCAACAAAGCAATACTGATAGGTGCTAAACAATAAAATATCAGGCTTGAATGGTTATCATAATTGAGCAACAAAAAGAGTTATTAGCATGCAAGTCTACCGGTTCAAGGCCAAACTCGCCAAATTAACTGTTATGATCATTTTTTCACCCATTATCATCATCGAGCAACGACAAGGCAGCAAGGTGAGTTTCCATGACACATACAGAAAAGGTACAAAATAAAAAATAATTGGACTAAGAGATAACTGGACTACTTACAACAGTGTGTATATTACTTGCTATTACTCATCACAAATCCTAGTCTCTGCCTTGAAAATGCAGCATATATTCTAACACAAGCATACATACCATCCTATGTAGATTTCATTATGATGGTATAAGAAAGGATAAGAAACTCATGTACTATATAAGAATATATAGTTTAGTTTAGTGTGAAGTCTCAGATGCTATGAGACTGTACAATAGTTTATCTGTATAAGATCTATTAATGCTAGCATGATCATTATTTTGTGAAAGACATACATAAATAAGATATTCAAAAGGTATGTACATGAATAAGACTATAGGTCGTCTGATTTTAATGGCTGAACAGCAACTTCAACAACCTCAATTTAAGCCACTATACTACACGTTCATACATCACAGAAGCTAAAATAAACCACTAAATTAAAACTACTCAATAAGAAACATCTACAAGATCCAAATTATCAAGCATTCAATCATTTTTTGTGAATCCTATTTACCCTGGCGCCATGAACTAGGACATGTACAGTTTACATTAGTAGGAAATGACCTGGGGGCGGTGACCATGGGGCAGAGCCGGCGATGGAGTGGGGAGGGGATGCGACGACGGCGAGGGGATGCGAAGGCCTCGACTACGGGGAGGACGAGACGGCAGCGGAGAGGATGCGGCAACAGCGAGGAGGATGCGACAACGGCGGGGAGGCCCGAGGCGGCGGCGGTGAGGCTTGATGCGGGCGAAGGCTCGGAGGTGAAGGTGGCGGAGATGCAAGTGACAGTAGAGGGTTTGGGTTGGGCGCCGCAGTGATATTTATAGGGGTCGGCTATCACTGCCGAGTCACCACAAGAACTGGCAGTGATAGTATATCACTGCCGGGTCATAAAGAGAGCTGGCAGTGATAGTGGACTTATCACTGCCGGCTCTACTTAAACCCAGCAGTAATACGAAGTATCACTGCCGGGGTTAAAGAGAGCCGACAGTGATAATGCCACTATCACTGCCGGTTCTATTAAAACCCAGCAGTAATACTAAGTATCACTGCCGGGGTTAAGTAGAACCAGCAGTGATAATCTAGTATTACTGTCGGTTTGTGGAGTGGACCGGCAGTGACAAGCTGGTCTCCGATCAATTAAGTCAAACTTTCAATTTATTTCATTTCCAATAATAAATGCTTTGGGATTTTTGAAATCCTATCAAATTTGATCCAAATTATCTGAAAATTTTTGGAGGCATACTGCAGGACATATACTATTTTCTATGAATATTTTCCCCTAATTTTTACTAAGTTCTAAAATTCTAAAAAACCATATTGCTCACTGTTGTAATATTTTATAAATCAAATAATGCTTAAAAAATTCACACAAATGCTATAAATAATTTCACACAAACGTACAAATTCACACAAATTCAGTGAAATCCATTACTTCATATAATACATTAATTGTTACACATGAGAAAATAAACATGTCGTTCGTACAAAAGAAAGCATATCTTTAATTTGAACAACTAAGCTACGATTCGACCTTCGTTATGATCGCGGCGTACATACGTAGCTTTCTCACTCTCTTCCATGAGACTTAGGTCAACGTCCTCTCCGGATGGAGGAAGCTCATCGGATTGGTTGTATTCTTCCTCGTCGACAACATTCTGAACTCCGACAATCCTTCTTTTTCCTTGAATAACCACTTGGCGTTCCTTGTTAGCCGGGTTAGTTACAAAGAAGATTTGTGTAACAGAATTAGCAAGTACGAATGGTTCTTCCCTGTATCCGACGAGTTTGAGGTCCACGGTAGTGATACCGTAGTTGTCGATGTTAACACCCCCTGGAAGTCTGACCCATTGGCACCGAAAGAGAGGGACCTTCAAAGGTCCATAGTCAAGCTCCCAAATCTCTTCTATGAATTCGTAGTAGCTTTGCCTATTTTTATTGCTGTCATAGGCATCTGTACGGATACCGCTGTTTTGGTTCATGCTCTTTTTATCTTGTGCTCTTGTATAAAATGTAAAACCATTTATGTCGTATCCTTGGAATGTCCGAATTGTAGTTGACTGTCCCTGAGCCAACACTTTCAACTGAGTGCACTCTGTCTCTGTATGCATCAGTGCCTACGCAACCAATCGCCGAAGTTATCTCTATGCTCTCTCGCGATCCAACCTCTAACTTCCCTGTGTTTGTTCTGGATAGAATGCTCTTGTGCATATTGACATACGGGGCCACCACAACTGGTTGTCCCAAAACTACGAAATGTGCTTGTATGAATGAATCTAGACTGGTTGTACGGAGTGATTTCTCGCATAGTGTCCCTTTTCCCTGTAGCCTCCCCTCATGCCGAGATATAGGCACACCAATCGGTTTGAGATCCATATAATCGACGTAGAACTCAATGACCTCCTCGGTTCCCTAACCATCGGCAATGCAGCCTTCCGGCCGATGTCGGTTACGAACATATTTCTTTATAACCCCCATGAACCTCTCAAAAGGGTACATCTGATGCAGAAACACGAGACCAAGAATCCGTATCTCTTTCACAATGTGAACAATGAGATGGACCATAATATCAAAAAAAGATGGAGGAAAACACATCTCGAGTCTGCACAGAGTATGGACCACGTCTTCCTACAGCTTATCTAGTTTTAACGGATCGATGACCTTCTGTGAAATCGTGTTGAAGAATGAACACCACTTTATAATTGGGTCTCGAACTTTCTCTGGCAGAACACCCCTAATTGCAATTGGAAGCATCTGTGTCATCATCACATGGCAATCGTGAGACTTCATGCCAATTAATTTTAAGTCTTTCATTGAGACTAGTCTCTTTATGTTGGCAGAGTAACCAGACGAAACTTTGACTCCGTGCAAGCATTCGCACCAGCTAATTTTTTCTTTCTTGCTCAGAGTGTAGCAGGCTGCGGGAAGGTACTTTTTGCCTGTATACATGTCTTCATGATGCAGCTTCTTCCTGAGTTTTATATCTTCAAGGTCCATCTGTGCGTGGAGGGTATCTTTTGTTTTGCCAGGTATATCCAGTAAGATACCAAGCAAGCTGTCACACACGTTCTTCTCTATGTGTATGACGTCGATTGCGTGTCGAACTTCCAAGTGTTGCCAGTAAGGTAGGACCCAAAATACTGATATCTTTTTCCACAAAGAAGCCTTATCACGGGAACTCGGGATAGATGTACTGCCGGCTCCCTTTCCGTGAATAATATGAAGATCCTTTACGACTGCAAATATCTGTTTCCCAGTGCGATTCTTCGGAGCTAAGGCAGTCTCCTTAGTCCCGTCAAAGGCTCTCATATTATTGCGGTATGGGTGATCCTTGTGAAGGAACCTACGATGTCGCATGTAAGCCATTTTCCGACAGTTCTTCAGCCACCGGCTAGCTGTATCATCCAAGCACTGGACACATCTTTTGAACCCTTTTGTCGTCTGTCCCGACAGGTTACCAAGGGCAGGGTAATCATTAATGGTTACGAACAACAATGCACGTAGGATAAAGTTCTCTCTTTTGTACTCATCCTATACCTATACTCCATTGTTCCACAATATTAGAAGATCTTCAACCAATGGTTTGAGGTACACATCGATATCGTTGCTAGGTTGCCTGGGCCCTTGGATCAGTAGTGGCATCATAATGTACTTCCGCTTCATACAAAGCCAAGGAGGAAGGTTGTAGATACATAGAGTCACCGGTCAAGTACTGTGATGGCTACTCATGTTGCCGAAAGGATTCATCCCATCCGTACTCAACCCGAACCTTATATTCCTCACATCATATGCAAAGTGCTTCTTATATTTTCTGTCGATGTTCCTCCATTGCACAGAATTAGCAAGGTGTCTGAGCATTCCATCCTTCTTACGCTCTTCGGCGTGCCATCGTAGCAATTGGGCATGCCTTTTGTTCGCAAACAATCGCTTCAGACGGGGGATTATAGGGAAATACCACACTACCTTACGGGGGATCTCTTCTTCTTATGCTCCACCCCGACATCGTCGTTATGGATATCATCGTTGCCCTTATACCATTTTGCTTTGCAAACAGCAATGGCATCCAAGTCTGCAAACTCATTGCGATACAACATGCAATTGTTTGGATATGCATGTATTTTTTGTACTTCCAGTCTCAACGGGCAGACAACCTACTTGGCCTGGTACGTAGTTGTAGGCAGCACATTACCCTCTGGAAGCAAGTCCCCCAAGAGACATAAGAGCTCAGTGAAGCTCTTATCGGACCAACCATTGCTTGCTTTCAACTGCAGTAGTGTAAGCACAGTATGCAGTTTTTTTTGCTCCTCTTTGCAGCCCGGGTACAATGGTGTTGTGGAGTCCTCTACTATACGCTGGAACTTTTAAAACTCTCTTTCACTCGTGAAGTCCCCCTCCCCATCACGCAATATTTGATCCAGGTCGTCGTCGTGGCTATCGACAAACGTATCTTCGACCATCGTCATATCATTGTCTCCGTCATCTTCACCAATGTGTTGCCTTTCATATACAATCTCACTTTCACCGTGCTCAGTCCAACAGGTATAGCCAGCCTTGAAACCCCTTCGATGTAAGTGTGCACGTATCGACTCTATGGTACAAAATAATTTCTCATTTTTGCAATCAACGCATAGACAACACATATAGTTCGCCAGATTCTTCGACTTGTGCGTCGCAGCCGCATTTACAAAACAAGTCACACCCTTAAAGTACTCTGCGCCGTAACGGTCCGTGTCATACATCCACCTTCGGTCCATGTACAATTAATTAAATCAAACATCACATAAGCATATAATTGCAAATAACAATATAATTGTAAATGATAAGATTTAAAAATCCATGTAAAAATTTTGACTATATTAAAATACATCAACCTTTTTTCATTATGTAAATATCCATCTAGTAATTTTTTATTATTTTATAAAATGAAAATAATTGTAAATACTTAGGATATATTTTTACTATATTAAAATACATCAATCTTTTTTCATTATATAAATATCCATCTTGAATTTTTTAATTATTTACAAAATAATAAATAATTGTAAATAGTTAGGATATATTTTGACTTTATTAAAATACACCAACCTTTTTTCGTTATGTAAATATCCATCTAGCAATTTTTTTATTATTTTATAAAATGAAAATAATTGTAAATACTTAGGATATATTTTTACTATATTAAAATACATCAATATTTTTTCATTATGTAAATATCCATCTTGAAATTTTTAATTATTTACAAAATAATACATAATTGTAAATAGTTAGGATATATTTTAACTATATTAAAATACATCAACCTTTTTTCATTATGTAAATATCCATCTAGCAATTTTTTATTATTTTATAAAATGAAAATAATTTTAAATACTTAGGATATATTTTGGCTATATTAAAATACATCAACCTTTTTTCATTATATAAATATGCATCTAGCAATTTTTTATTATTTCGAAATTTGAGCATACATCAACCTTTTTTCATTACGTAAATATCCATGGTAATTTTTATTTATTTACAAAATAGAAAATAATTGTGAATAATTAGGATATATTTTTATTATTTTAAAAATATCCAGGAAGTAATTTTTTAATTACTTTCATAATTGATAATATCAATGTTGTAATTTTTTAAATACTTTAATAATTGAAAATACACAATATATTTGTAAATATATCGATTTACAAATGTATCATGCAATTTTCATTATTGCAAAATTCATCTAGCCATTTTCACCATTTAAAAATCCACTAAATCACTGAAATGAATAAGAATTGTAATTACCAAAATCTAAAGCAATCTATAAAGTAAAATCCAACTACAAATTACTAACCTTGAAGACAAATAGATATGAATTTTAATACAACTTTTCGGCAGCAATTCGACACAATAATGGAGCAGAGACGCCTCTCTGTTATGCTTGATCAGTCAGGGGAAGGGACGTCAGATATATAAAGGACTTATCATCGCGGTTCTGCAGAGAACGGTAGTGATAAGGCGACTTCTGTGAAAAAATAAAATTAGGCGGGAAAATAAATATCACTGTCGGTTCTGGTGTAAAACCGGCAATGAAAGTGCAAATATCACTGCCGGTTGAAATAAGATCCGGCAGTGATATATCACTACCGGTTTTAAATATAAACCGGCAGTGATATCTTGTTATCACTGTCGGTTGGTTCTACGAACCGGCAGTGATAAGTTCTCCACTGTCGGTTCTGGTGTAAAACCAGCAATGAAAGTGCAAATATCACTGCCGGTTGAAATAAGATCCGGCAGTGATATATCACTACCGGTTTTAAATATAAACCGGCAGTGATATCTTGTTATCACTGTCGGTTGGTTCTACGAACCGGCAGTGATAAGTTCTCCCCCCGGCTAAACTTTCGAACCGGCAGTGATATGTTTGCACTGTCGGCTCTATCCCAACCGGCAGTGATATGCTGACAAGGATTGCCTGTTCTGTAGTAGTGTGTGTTTGTCGTAGCTATAAATTATCCAATTTGTTCCTAAATTGTCACCGACCCTGCATGTTAGAAAGAAAAAAGAGTGTGATCGCGTGGATCGAGTACTGAACGAGCTGCACTAACCAACCAAAGAGATAGATAATGCTCATGGATAGATAATGTTCAAGGGAATCAAGATGCAAAACCGCATCATATTTTGCTTAATCAACTCGATGATCAAAGGCTTGCTAGCTTAGACTGATTTCGAAGCAAAAGTGGGCCACCTCAGCTGCACACTGAGAGGCTGAGAGCCGCACTTGTCGGTAAAGGAAGTGTAGACGCCGTTTTCGGTTTTCCGACCCACTTGGCCTACGCAATCGAACGCACCATATATCATCGTCCTATCCTCTTAAAAAGGTTCAAACGTCAACGTGATTAGGGGCATCATTACCTCGCCTGTGATTTGCTGCATGTTTAGTCAACACTTAATTTCCACGGCGTCGTCCGGTTGAAGCGTGTCGGATTGTTAATCGTCGTCACACGCGACTCTATGTACGTTAGGCATTAGAGTAGTCCATCATTTGTCAAAAAACATAACAAAACAAAACAAGGTGCATATGTTGTTTGATAATCCATCCGTGCGCTGCATAGGCAAGTGAAGAGTAAAAACACACGTGGAATTATAGCGAAAAATATACAGAAGTAACTCATACACCTAGCGTGCATTCTGTGAGAATCGAAAACCAACGTGCTACACCGGTTGGGCTGAACATTTCACGTAATTAAGCTAACCTTATTTTTCAAGATGACTTGGACAGAGTGCTACTACTCCCCTAGCGACAAATAGTAGTCACTTTAGACATACTACAACAGATCACACTAACTCCAATAATAAAAAACTGTCCGCAAAAAACAAGAAACTGTCAGGTATGTAGTTTGCCGACAGCCGCCTGTCAGAGATTCCCTATCGGTGATACTCTATTGGGATGGAGGTTAATTGCCGACAGCCATGTTGCTGTCTTCTTTTGCCAACAGCTTTGCACTATCAGAGAACAATGGAGTCGGATTGACATCCAATTCCTGCTGGACCTATGATTTTGTGGTAGCACTGTCAGCAATTATGCTACCAGGTAATTTATTTGTAATTAACAAAAATAATATATATACAAAATAGTAATATTAAATAATTTAATTTTTAATTCATTGGAAACAAATGATTCAAATTATTAATCTGTACGCTTTAGCACAGATTTAGCTCTTAAATTGTATAATTTGTACGCATCCACACTTTCATCCATGTATTCTAAACTGTCAAATATGTGAATAAGTTTGAAGTCAAACTCTAAGTATATTTCTGCAGAATAAGGTACAACTATTACAGAGACCCGACATCGATTACGATGAAACATATTCTCTTGTAATGAGTGGAATAATGTTCCGATATTTAATATCAATGGCAGCTAGCTTAAATTTAACAATGCAGTTGATGGATGTAGTGACATCATATTTATATGGGTCACTGGATACGGATATTTATATGATGATTCCTGAAGGAGTTACAATTCCGAATCCTAATAATCGCAACATTTATAGCGTCAAACTGAAGAGATCGCTATGCGGATAAAAACAGTCGGGGAAAATGTAGTATAACCGACTTCTCCTGAAAAAGGAATATTGTCCCTGTGTGTTCATAAATAAATCCCATAATGGATTTTGTATCATCTCAGTATATGTCGATGATCTAAATATCATCAGAACCACAGAGGAGATAAAGGAAGCAAGTGCTTACCTCACGACGGAGTTTGAGATGAAAGATTTGGTTAAAACCAAATATTGCTTAAGCTGCAGCTAGAGCATTTCTCAGAAGGAATTTTTGTACACCAATCTTCTTATACCAAGAAGGTATTGGAAAGATTTAATATGGATAAATCGCATCCTTTAAAAACCCTATGGTCGTAAGATCCCTTGAAGTGGATAAAGACCCTTTTAGACCAAGGATGAAAAATGAGGAAGTTTTAGGACCTGAAATCCCATATTTAAGTGTCATTGAAGCACTTATGTATCTTGCGAATTGCACAAGGCCTGATATTGCGCATAATCGGCAGTGATAAGGCCGGCTTCCTATATGTGTTTATCTACTTAAGTTTTCAAAGACTCATACATTTATTTATTTATTATTTAATTTTTTTTTCAAAATTAAAAATATCACACTTTTTTCTGAGGAAAATTAAAGTATCACGTTTCTTCCGCATTATATATTCAAAAGATCTTGGCAATAATTTGTAGTCTAAATTTGCAAAAAATTGATCAAATTTACTGTTTACTCATAGTCTATCTTGCCGTTCTTAATTTATTTTGGTTTGAAGATATTTATTAACAAATTTAGACATGCTAACATAACATAATTTTGAGTACATATTAAATTAATGGAGATACATCTTAAATATTCCATCATCATGATTCCTTGTTAATGCTGACAAGCCTGTTGATATTAGATTCGATACATCCAGTGGCGGAACTAGAAAAATTTTGATGGATGCACACTTCACACATACAATTCTACAATCATGTGCAATAATTTGGTATCATCATAAATCCAATATATATATTTGAAATTTGTTAAAAGTATAATACAAATAGTTCTAAGGTCTTAAAAATCCTAAATCACAAAAATCAAAACAATTCAATCAATAAATTTAGCCTATTAAAGAGGTGAAATTTTGAAGTTTCTCAAATTTTTTGGGGTCCCGGCACCCCGCTGGTTCCGCCCATGGATACATCCAACATTATATGCATTAGTGCTGCACGTGCCCGATATAAGTGACAATCCTTTGGGATATAGCACAGCAATGTGCGATAACACTTTTGGCAATTCATTTGGCATCAATATTGTTTGCTATCAATAAATCTTCTTTGTTAGGGCTATCGGAGTTCAGTGTGCCTCTTGGGGAAAATTGCAGCTGTTGTAGTGGGTTAAACTTTTTAAACTTTGACTATCAATATCTTTTTAAATATTTTTAAATTGGATACATAAAAATCATATATGTACATTTATCTCGAAATGTACTTTCATAACATTATAACTTTATTCAGTTTTATAAATATATTAAATACAAATTATTGATTAAAGCTTTGTTTTCAAGACTGTGTCGATGTTCGAAACTATAACTATTTGTGATCGGATGGAACAGTAGTTACCATTAATTAAGTTAAGCTCAAACTCGTATCGTCATTAATTGCGGGCGCACGTTGACATATGAGAGCTGCATAGTTAACATCTTGTTTGCAACAAACCGACAACAGTCAAACTCAACCGAATCTAATTCAAATAGCGTAAGTGCCAGTACGTGGTGGATCGGGACCGTGGGACTGCAACTTAAGCATTCTTGTGGGACGTTCCATCTAAAATAGATGTTTTGGATCTTGTTGGCGTCAAAAAATTTGATATAGGGTTTACGACAACAAAGACACCGCATTTAACACCGTTCAGAGCGTGCGACCGATTTGACCTGGAATCGACAAGGTAAAAAATATAAAATTTACTTAAAGCCGATCGTGAAGATCAATCGGCTTAAACTCAACCAGATTGAAGCTGATCAAATCGAGGGTAACGATAAGTCTAATTAGCCGACAGTGAAGATCAATCGGCTTAGATTCAATCAGCTCAAAGCCGATTAAATCGAGATAAAAAAGGGTAAATCTAACTAGCCGATTAAGACTAATCAGAGGATAAAGGCAGATCAATTATGAAGAAGGCAATGCGCAATAAGATCAGAATAAATCAAACCTGGAGCGTAACTAAGGATGATCAACAATCGACGATGCGCAACTTTATTGATCGAAACTGAGTTACAAGAATCTAAATTACAGAAACTATTCCTAGTCGACAGAAAAGTAGACGCGAATTGGTTGATTGGCTCTGGGCAGCTTTTCTGATCACCTCTAGACCTCTTTTATACCCATTGGCCGATAGAGTCCTGATACAACACGTTAGGAGTAGAATCTGTATCGGCCTCTATTTGGATGGTGCTTTCCTTAACAACCTGTTCCGTTTCCAAATATTTTCAATCTGTATCCTGGTCGTATCTTGTTGATCTTGGACTGCCGATTCTGACCCTATCTGCCAAATTTTGGTGCAAACATATGCCCCCTATTTTTGGGAGATAACATGTTATCTTTCAAAAAATTTCATCATCGGCTTGAACATATAATTTCTTATCATAGCCAAGATTTTAACTACATCGAGTTGATTTGGCTTTCAGGTCGGTAATCAGCCAACTTGTATATTCGTAGTTGAGTTTTAGCCAATCAAGATCCATCCATTTCCTTAGACAAACCGATGCACACTATACGATCCCACATTGACCGCTTACCAAATCGGCTATCTTTCGAGCTGACGGGTGGTATGGTTTTCCAGACTAGATCGGCTTTGTCGAACTAAAATCATTGGTCGAATCCATTTTTTTCTTCCTCCACTCCTTTTTCGCAATTTTAATCGGATGAAGCCCATTAAAAGTTTTACCCTTTGTTTTTCTTGTTCAGCTTCCCTCATCTCTTGGGTCCTTAGCCGCTCAAGCCTTCTTCTTTGTGATCGGCGTAAACCTGGAGGAAACCATCTCGACTTTGGTTCGATCGACTTACATATTTTTCTTACCAGATTCATACTAGCCGCAGAGCTAGACCCTTCATCTTGGTCTTGTTTTCGACTTATAGTCGGCTTAGAAATTCTATCTTTAGCCGACCATCGCTGCTTATCACCTTGACATGGGTAATACTGCATTGGACATGTGTTTGGTGATGGCAAAGCTAATCCCCTCTTCCAAAAAATTGCCAAAAGGGCACATTGGTGAGCTCTTTCAGGCCGCTTGGCGATATTCATTAACCGCGATGTGGAGGACTTCGTCGTGGTCTTTCATTCCTCCTTTCATATTTTGCTAGTAGTTGGGAAAAAGTGGGCTTCACTTCAGATCGACTACGTAGTGGCAATGTTCTTTCAGTCTGATAACCCTTTGGTGTGATTGTTTTAAAATTTTTCCCTTCACTGTCGGCTTTTATTTGTATAGAGCCAACAGTAATCATGAGTGTCTTATTGCTATCAGAATTTGATTGTACATCATCTTGACACGTCATTTTTATAGCCGATGATATATGAATTTGATCCTTAGGCTCTGCATCTTCTGTCGGCTTTTCCTTCTTTTTAGAGCAATGGACCATGTTAATTGGAAAAGGATCAGCGTCCAGCTGCATCGTCGGCTCTTCTAAAATTTTTAATTGGTCATCATCCTCTATAGCCGATTGTATCTTGTCTTTGTTATTCTTCAATTCATCTTTGAAGCCCTTTTCATTGGAGAAACGGCTTTCTTGGGCTGATACTCGTTGCAGGAGATGACTCAAATTGGTGAATTCCTGCTCGCCGAATTTTTCTCTTAATGGGGGTATCAACCCCTGGAAAGCTAAATCGGCCAACTGATTATCAGGCAGGGTAACACTAAAACACCTATTTCTCACTTCCCTAAATCTCTTAACATAATCATTTACCGATTCCCGGTCTTACATTGGGATGTAACTTAGATCCAAATCCGTGTTCCGATCGCGAGAAAAAGTACTCATGGAATCGACTTTCCAAATCGTTCCAAAAATGAACCGAATTTGAAGGTAAACTAGTAAACCAAGTGAAAGCAGCTCCCGATAAAGACAACGGGAATAATCTAATTTTCAGCCCGTCGGACTGAGCTGCCTCGCCACACTGAGCGATAAAGCGTCCGACGTGCTCTAAGGTCGTGATCGAATCATTCCCAGAAAATTTGGCAAAATCAGGAACTTTAAAATTATGTGGATATTGCTTGCGATCTATATAATCCGGATATGGCTTTCTATAACCGATGACTCTACCCTTTGGTTGTAAGCCGAATTGATCTATCAACACGGCAGAAATCTGGTCAGCCCAATTAATGTTGTTAGCCGACAAGATATCGAGGCTCTACCAATGATCATGACTAGTATTCTGCCCCCCGAGAGTGCAAACTCGGGCTGCCGGTTAGACTGAGCCGACGGATTTTGTTGATTTTGATCATACCCATCGTACCTCCTAACCGGTGGTTCTCGTATATGGACAAAGGGCTCTACGTAGGTTATCACCTTATGAGGGACTGAATTCCTGGGCAGAATCGGCTCTTGGTACAGGACGTGCCTAATTTGTTCAATCGGCTGTGAGACCGATTGTGGGAAAATATGAAACGGAGCTGACGGCGGCAAAGTAGCCGACACATTTAGTTTAGCGGCATCAGTGTATGCCTGATAATGTGTGACCCCGCTAGGGAGAGGGTCTCGCGGTAATATAATCGTCGACTGAGTTGGCAACATAGAAGGTGTTGTAGCCGACGGTTTTGCAATAGCTACCATACTAGAGTTCTGCGCTATCGAGTAAACAGGATATGTTGGCAGCGCTTGTGGCGCTTCGAGCAGGCTCGCAGACGAAGCCAACTCTTGAGTAATAGTTTTAACACTATTTGCAATCATCGGCTTGAGGGTAGTGACCAAAGCCGATGATTGGTTAATTAACGCACTATGTACTGATTGCTCAATCATAGCCGATAGTTCGCTTGTGCGAGCACGTAATGACTTACCGGGCGCTTGAGACTCTTGCATCGCCGAGGGGTTTAGCGTCGGCAGCGGACTTCAGGTAACTCCTCGTCGGGTTTTTGGTAGCAACCCAACATCATCTCCTCCAAAGCGCCTTTTGATCTTCAATTTCTTTGCGTTGCTCCGGAGTTAAATCGTCCAATGTGGGGACGATTATTGCCTCGGTGTTGAGATCTGACGGCGGAATTGATTTGCTTGATGATGCCATCTGGTCCCACTGGGCGTGCCAAGAGTGTGTTGGCGTCAAAAACTTGATGTAGGGTTTCTGACAGCAGCACACCAGACGAACACTTGGTTCAGAGCGTGCCAGTCGATTTGACCTGGAATCGACAAGGTAAAAAATATAAAATTTACTTAAAGCCGATCGTGAAGATCAATCGGCTTAAACTCAACCAGCTTGAAGCCGATCAGATCGAGGGTAACGATAAGTCTAATTAGCCGATAGTGAAGATCAATCGGCTTAGATTCAATCAGCTCAAAGCCGATTAAATCGAGATAAAAAAGGGTAAATCTAACTAGCCGATTAAGGCTAATCAGAGGATAAAGGCAGATCAATTCTGAAGAAGGCGATGCACAACAAGATCAGAATAAATCAAACCTGGGGCTTAACTAAGGATGATCAACAATCGGCGATGCGCAACTTTATTGATCGAAACTGAGTTACAAGAATCTAAATTACAGAAACTACTCCAAGTCGACTGAAAAGTAGACGCGAATTGGTTGATTGGCTCTGGGCAGCTTTTCTGATCACCTCTAGACCTCTTTTATACCCATTGGCCGATAGAGTCCTGATACAACACGTTAGGAGTAAAATCTGTATCGGCCTCTATTTGGATGGTGCTTTCCTTAACAACCTGTTCCGTTTTCAAATACCTTCAATCTGTATCTTGGTCGTATCTTGTTGATCTTGGACTGCCGATTCTGACCCTATCTGCCAAATTTTGGTGCAAACAGATCTGCTCAAATTACTGTACATTTTTCACTGTATGTAAACAGTGTTTATGATACGGTAGCAACTGTTTATCCTATTTTCAGTCAATCCGGAGCGTTCGATGCTTCCACGTCTGTAGGGACTGCTTAAGTTGCAGTCCACGCACGTGGTAGTATGCATATGTATAATACAAGCAAATATACAACGATCATTGATATACGGTATATATCGAAAATGATATGCACATATCCTCTTTTTATTTCTGCACAACAATGCTATTCCTATATACACGTACACCAAAGTAATTCAGATACAAGTACGTATACATCCGTATATATATATAGTTAAGATGACCTAATCACAAATTTTTACTGTCGTGATTAAAAAATTAAGCAATACTGTATGTAATTCACTAGCCACGTAAGTCACTAGGTAGATATGTACTACCACGTAACTACGTAACGAGCGAGCTAGCTAGGCTTGTCGCTGCAGCTCCTTGCCGCCAATGAAGGTGCCGTGGAAGCCGTACGGCACGCGCCCCGGCAGCTTCACGGCGGCCTCCTCCCTCAGGTCGCCCGCGTTCACGATCAGCAACTCTGAAGTGCCGTCGACGCCGCTGTTCCTCTCGTCGTGCACGAAGCACAGCACGTACCCGTCGTCCTCCGCGCCTCCGGCGCCGTCCGTGCGTGGCACGAAGCAGGGCTCGCCGCCGTACCGGCCCTCACCGTAGATGAACTTCTCGACCGTGCCAGCCTCGAGGTCCACCTTGGCGAAGCCCGACACCCTGGGCCACGGCTCGGCAATGGCGAGGTAGGCGTACCGCGTCTTCCTGCCGAGGTGTTGCCGGTTCACCATGCCGGCCTCGAGGTTCACCTGGTCGGCCTCGCGCAGAATTGGCCGGCGGCGAGATGTGCCGGTGCGCGGGTCGAGGCGGATCTCCGAGAGCACGCTCCGGAAGCTCTCGTCCGGCGACTCGTTGAACACGGCGTCCGGCGGTGTCATGCAGGACCCGATCACGACGAGCTCGCCGGTGGCCTCGTCCTCCCACGAGTTCCAGAGGTGGAAGCAGAAGCAGTCGGGGACCTCCACCCACTGGAGCTCGGACGCGTCGGTGGCACGCCTCGGCAGCACCCCGAACCTCGCCATCTTGTCCTTGTCGTACACCACCGGCGAGCCGCCGAGAACCATCTCCTGGAGCTTGAAGACGATCTGCTGGTCCGGGACGATGGCGTAGTTCTCGGTGACGGCGAAGTCGTGGATCATGGTGGGCGCGTCGACGGGTATCTCTACGTCGGGGGACTTGCGGCCGTCGGCGGTGAAGTAGAAGTACTTGAGGTATGGCTTGGACACGACATTGTAGCTGAGAGCGAAGAGCTCGCCTGTGGCCGGGTCGAGCTTGGGGTGCGCGATCATGGCGCTGTCGAGCTGGCCGCGGAAGTTGTATCGGCAGACCGTCTCGAGGTCGCCGTCGGGGGTGACGCGGACGTGGTAGGGGAGGTCGTCCTCGGACATGGCGAGGAGGCGGCCGTCGTGGTAGACGAGGCCGGCGTTGGCCACCCCGATGCCTTGGGACGCGTCGACGACGCCGCAGAGGGAGCGAGCGCCGAAGAGGAGGAGGCGCGCCAGTCCGGAGTGGCCGTGGAGCTCGCCGATGGCCTTGGGGAAGAGGGCCTTCCCGATGTCGCGCTCCTGCCGGAGGCGCGCCGTCTCGGTGAATCGGCACGCGTAGGACTCGGCGCGGCCGTCGCGCAGGCGAACGGCGTGGAGCATGCCGTCGCCGTCGAAGAGGTGGTGGCCCGCGCGCGGCGCGTGGAGAGGATTGGCGCCGTTGCGGACGTAGACCCCGTCCAGGGAGGGCGGGACGCGACCGGAGACGAGCAGCTCCCCGCGCGGGGCCTGCTCACCGACGGGCGCGTAGTTGCCGGCGATCTGCACGGCGGGGTCGGTGGTGCGGGGCAGCGGATGCGCGCGCTCGAGCAGGCCGGCGACGAGGCCGCCCTCGACCGCGTCGAGCGCGGCGACGGCGAGGCGCTGGAGCGGGTTCCACTTGGGCCCCCTCCGCGCCGGAGCCGCTCGCATTGGGCCCCTAGTGATAGTGGTAGTCAAAGAAGTAGAATTTGTCGTCTTGTTCTTGGTAGCGGGGGCGTTTTGGTTGAGCTGCGACGGCTTGATCTTGGACGGTGGAGCGACGGCGCCAGAAGCAGGGGAGGAGGGTGGAGCAGAGAGCGACGACGCCATTGGGATCAAGGTAAGGATTGCGTTTGAGCTAAGGTAGCTAGCTAGATTGATCGATGGAGATGACTGGAGTTGTGAATCGCGAAGAGAGTGTGTGTGGGTTGCTCTGTTCGTGGCTTGTTTGGAACCGGGAGTTGGAGAAGAAGTGGGGTGGGGTGAAGAGTTGGGTTGTGCAGCTTTGCATCAAAGGATTTGGGGGATTTATTGGAAGGATGGTCAAAACGGACAAAGCTAGTTGTCGAGCTTAACCAGTTATTGTTGATTTTGTTTTGAAATTAATATAACTAGATAGTATAGGACACTACGCCGCGTCGTGTAAATCTCACTCTGAATTTTGTTTTACAAAAATGGTAGAATGACTTAAATGTAATTTTAAATATTTCGGACTTAAAGAGTCAGCGTCGTGCAAAATTAGCCTGCTAAGAGTCGTCGATGAAGTAGAGAAGCACGCAATACCGCGCCGTGCGAAAAATCTGATCCAAGTTTTTTTTCCTGAAAAAAACGTAATTTCGTTTTCC
Organism: Otatea glauca; assembly: GCA_036346275.1. Lineage (NCBI taxonomy): Eukaryota > Viridiplantae > Streptophyta > Magnoliopsida > Poales > Poaceae > Otatea > Otatea glauca. Next base: position 31,743,590 of record CM070724.1, on the reverse strand, counting down.
TTAGCAGTATTTTTTTAAATTGGCTAGCTAGGAGCCGCCGAGAAATTTGCATAACCACGTTTTTTTTCTATAAGGACCCACCCGAAATCTCATGAATCTAAAGAACCGGGTTAAAAATTGGTTGGATAGTCTATGTTTAAAAAATCGATGTCCGTATCGAATCTGTGAAAACATTTTTTTTACGAAATAAATAGACCTAAACGTAATTTCAAATCTTTTGTATCGAAAGAACCGACGTACGTATCGAATTTGCGAAACTACGGGTCATTTTTGAAAAATAATCGATGGAAGGACATTTTCTTTTTTTTTACGAAATAACCGGACCTAAACATAATTTTAAATCTTTCGGGTAAAAAGAACCAGCGCTCGTGTCGAATTTGTGGAACTGAGAGGACTTTTTTGCAAAATAACCGGTGAAATGACTGTTCGCGATTTCTGAATCTTCCGGGGAGAAAGAACAGGGACCGGATCGAATTTATGGAATTACGGGGTCCTTTTTAGAAAATAACCGGTGGAAGGACCTATTCGCGATTTCGGAATTCACGGGGTCCTTTTTGAAAAAAAAATCGGTGGAAGGATCTTTCCGCAATTTTGGATTTTCCGGAGGGTTTTTTCGCAAAAAAACCGTACTTGAGGCCTTGCATGCTCGCCGATTCTTTCAGGCTTAATAGATACTAGACAATCGAGCGCGGTGTGCCACGTCGCGACCGCCGCTCCCCACGTGAGCAAATCGAGAAAACGTGCGACTGTCGCTCCCTACGCGAGCAAATTGAGAAAACACACGAAACGGTTGAAAGGATATAATCTGCTATTTCGCTGGAACGAAAGGTCCGCGTCGGGGAAAACGGAAAACAGAAAAAATTATATAAACTTTTTTTTCCAGAAAAGGACCCAAACAAAATTATGTTTTTTTTTCGAAAAAGGGCTTAAACGTAATGCTAAAAAAACGAAAAAAAAGACCTAAATGCAAGGTATTTGTTTTTTTTAAAAAAGACCCAACGTATTTTTTTCCAAAAAAGGACCTAAATGTAATTTTAATTTTATAAAAAAGGACCCAAGCGCAATGCCTAAAAACACATAAAGGACTTAAATGTAATATATATTCTTTTTCGAAAAAAGGACCGAATCGTAATTTTTTTCCGAAAAATGATCGAAATGTAATTTTTTACCGAAAAAGGACCTAAACGTAAATATTTTTTCGGCTTGCTCGAGCCGGCTCAAAGCGCCACGTGGCATCGCTCTCCATCCAGGAACTCTATGGAGTATAACATAGGAAGGATATTATTTAGTATAGAATTATTTATTTATTATTTAAGTTGTTATTTAAAATTCAAGCTAATGAGTTATTATTGAGTTAAGCCTCATTAATATTTTTTATTTTAAACAGACTTATTTTAATTTTAAATTTATTAACTACGAATTAATTTTCGTTCGAGTCCAAGGGAGCTTCTTTTGTCGCCCGAGAGGCCGAGAAGCATCTGTTGCTGCTTGGCTGGTGTTGTGGGACACGTGGCGGGAGGAGGCGGAGCGTGGTTTGGGCCTTTGGGGATGTTGATGTTTTTGGGTGCTTCTACTACTTCTAGTTTTGTAGAGAGCGAGAGGACGGGTGCACGATGGATTCTGCTGTCGTTTGCTGTGCCCCGCGTGTCAGCGCTGCGTCTGGGCTTCTACTCGCTCTCAACTGGGTTTAAAATCTCAAATCTCGTTGAGATTTTAGATATCAGATTTTGGTCAATTGAGATTTAAAATCTGAGTGGAATAAAAAAAATTGAAAATTAGGGTTTGTTGTAGTGATTTCGGTAAATTTCAGCGAGATTTCGGCCTTTGTATTAGTTTTCATTTTCTTAGATCGGATTTCGCACCAAATTTTTTTTGGATTCAACAAAAATACTAGATTTGAAATTTGATTCTTGAATTTCGGTCGGACTTTGGACAAAATTTCAAAATCTCGCCGAAATTCCATAGATTTGGCATCTAGAAACGCAAACTTTTAACAGCAGGGATTTGTTCCAAGTGCAGCTAGCGCTAGCTCAAATTGCAGGACGGAGTGACTTGCTCGAGTAAATCCCAAGAGATCGGTGTGCCGCCCCAACCTAAGAGATCTTTTACTCGCCACACCTACCACCCCTGTCTATCAAGCTCCTAATCCTGGAACCGTTGCTTCAAGTGTGGTGCTCACAGACAGGACTGGCTAGCTACAGTACTACTCGATCTTAAGCCGTGTTGGCCGCATCACAAAGTAAGTAACAAGTGTTATACTCCGGCTTAGAAAGCCAGCACATCATGCACGCGCCTTTCTTTGGGCTGGGTTACAGCCTTACAGGTGTGAATATTCCGTGGTCGTGCTCGCCCCAGGCGACTCCACGTAATCTTACTACGTGTCACCTCCGGCATTTCACCGCTCCGCGCACCGTCCACACACTCGCGAAAAGGAAAACCTTTTTCTTTTCTTTTCTGAGACATATCAGGACAATAAGTACATATATTTTGGACTATATCTCATCGTACACGAATGTGAATTTATTTTCAATGGCTTCTATAATAAATATAGTATCTTATTATACAAGAGGATAAATCTAATAAAGAGAGAAGAGTTTCTAGTGATTTAATCGATATATTGTGTTTGATCGAGCTCCACTTTCATCGACACATGCATACGCACTTTGTAGATGCAGCACGACCGCTTCAACGCGGAATTAGGGCGTTTTCAGAGATTAGCTAGAAGCCAGTAGCCCTGACGTTGCACTAATCACCTTTTTTCATATTCAATTGCAGCTGGCTAATTATTTATTCATTTATTTATTTCATCCCCTGCTTGCCCAAAATGGTAAGTCGGAGCTAGCCCACGTACGTAATCCCCGCAATATTCTGGCTTCTTGTGGTTGGAGCTCCTTACGATTTGGAATGGCTTCGTGTTCGGTTTTTCTCTCTAGAAGCTGGAGGTTGTTTCAAACGATTTATCTTCTTTGCATTTGAAAGCTAAAAATCAGTACCAGCAGTCCATTTATATCAAGAGAAATTGAAAGTCAAAAACTGATTTAGAATAGATTCCTACTGCTTCGGTGTGTTATGGTTCTAACTTTGACACTAGAGTTAAAAGAAAAATACCTTTCCTATCCAGTATAAAATCCAAAACTCTATCACTTTTACATTCATTCTCGACTCACACCTAAAAACCAAACTGTTAAACACGAAACCTCTTCTTCAGCCTGATCGAAAGTTATTTTTCAAGAAAGCTATAACCATACCAAACAGGCATAAATACGAAACAACATCTATTTTCTTCTCATGTTTGGAAGAAAAACATCTGTTCTTCTGTGCGATGGAGATGTAAACACAAGAATAAAACATCTTCTTAATAACATATCTTCAATTGTTTTTCCATACAGACACGAGCTAGCCAATTTATTTTCATCTCCGAATTTAAAAATAGGAGACGAACTATTTTTGGATAACAAGTGTGTCATGAATTAAACATGCGATTTAATTTTCTGTGTCTCTGATTAAATAGAGGATACAACTTCCTGTCGCATTTCGATCGGCTCGGCACAAAGAGAGGAACATGGAAACCACCATGGATGGATCGATGGAAGGATGACTAGGTCCAAAATTAAGCATGTATGCGGGCGTATTATGAAAGCTAGGTAGGTCAGGACCAAATAGTCCTCAGAGTAATTGAGCATGTGACAGTCTCCCAGGATCTCAGCTTAATCCGGATAGTACTAGATAACTAGATGCGATTCACGCCTTGCTGCATGCGGAAATAATTGTCCAGATAGGTAAAGATTTTAATCGAGAGGATTTTTTTTTTCTGGAATACCTCAAAGAAAAGAACAAAAACATATATTTTTCAGGAATACCTCGAGATAGGCGGATTTTAATAGAATGAGGAAATATCTTTCTAGAATACCTAAAAAAACAAAAAACATATATTTTTCTAGAATACCTAAAATAACCTCTAAAAAGTTTTTAAAATCTAAAAATTATATATATATATTATAAAACTACTTTTAGAAATATTTTTTTAAAAAATACTGTAGTAATATCTATTCACTATAGAAACTACAGTGAACAGGGACACGTGTTGGGGAGATCGACTGGCGATCGTACCTCCCCAAGAATTGAGTTATATAGATACTGTAGCGATCACTGTCCTTCATTGTAGAAACTACAGTGAACAGGGACGCGTGGTGAGGAGATCGGTGGCTACCGTATCTCCTCAAGAATTGAGTTATATAGATACTGTAGTGATCACTGTCCTTCATTGTTAAAACTACCGTGATAGGGAGGCGTTCGCGGGAGGTCGTCTGGCTACCATAGTGAACACACGTGGAGGAACCGCATTGTTTTTTCACACCAATTGCAAACATATCATATGCTGCTAGTACGTTCCTTTCGGACCTGCTTACTTTACTAATTAATTGCTTCATTAAACTTTTATACTCCAATTAACCTGCTGGGTTTTATTTTTATGTGCTCTGGGCAAAGTGGACTCGGCTTAGCTACAGTCCTCAGATCCAACCGAGCCGAGCACAGGGTTCTAAATTACCGCGAATTTCGGATTTTAGCCGGAGCTGAGTTCCAAATCTCGACGAAATAAAAAATATTAAAAATTAGAATTGTTACAGTAATTATGGTAAATCTCGACGAAATTTCGGTAGATTTCGGTTTTTGGACCAGTTTGCATGGTTTTTCGACCGGTTTTGATGTTTTTTAGATCGGATTTTGCACAAATTTTTTTGTGAAGAATTGTAATGATTTCTATAAAAAATACATGTGAAAAATTTTGCAAAAAAATGTATACAAATTATTTAAACCTAATTCTAAACCCTAACTCGGATTTCGGCTTAAACCCTAAACTCTAACTTGGATTTCGACTTTAAATTTTATTTCGGTCTAAACTCTAACTTGAATTTCAGCCTTAAATGATGTATTTTGGCCTGAATCCTAAACCATAACTTGAATTTTGGCATGAACCCTAAGCCCTAACATGGATTTTGTATTATGGCCTAAACCTTAAAACCCAACATGGGAATTTTATGTGCAAATACTTAGCATTTTGCATTCAAACTGAGAGAAAATGTAGATAAATGCTTGGATGATTTTTTCATATTTTTGTCATTTTTCTAGCATCGAGAGACCATTTCACAGGGGTCGAAAACCACACAAATTTTGGTCAATTTCGCCGAAATTTTGGTGATTTCAACTGAAATTTTGATTTTTTTTTGGGTTTAAATTTATCGAATTTCATTTTTTAAAAAATCATCTAAATTTTTGTTGATTTCGATCACCAGAGATATGAATTAGAAATGAAATTGGAAACCTCGTTGAGCGTACGATACGAGAGTAGTGGTGGGCACTGGACTAGGCCATTTTGGGCCAGCACGAGGTACGCCCGGCCTAGCCTGGCCCAGAGCCCGGCATGGCACTATTCAGAACGGGCCATGCCAGGCCTGCCAACCGAGCACGATGGGCTGCCCGGCACGGCATGACACGGCGATATGGGTCGTGCTCGGGCAGGCACGGTCCGCACAGAGTTTCGGGCTGCATTGAGGCACGCCGACCAGCCGGCCGCGGCGAGGGCAAGGCACGTGGCCGGGCACGAGACTAGGGGAAAGCACACGACAAGGGTCGGGGCAGGTACCTAGCTATCGGTGTGTCGCCGGGACGACGTAGCCGTCGTTGTGCCGCTTTGGTTGAGCGCCCACCGTAGCTGTGGCCTGCGTCGTCGCCACCTCAATGGCCGCCGCCGTGGCCAGCGCCAGGCCCTCGAGCCGCCATGTTGCCGAGCCGCCCTGCGGCCTCTCCGACTCCCTCCTCCTGCGCCCGCTCTGCCTCCCGTGCACCGGTCATCCTCCCGCACCACGGCCGCCTCGCCTCCCACGGCTGCTCACCTCCCCCGCCGCGTCCCCTTCAGCTGGTAAGGGGAGGAGGGAGGCTAGCACCTTGCCTCGCTGACTCACCCACCGCGCACGACCACCTCGCCCACTACGTCGCGCAGCCGCCTCGCAAGCCTCTGTGACCGCTCACCTCCCTGGGTCGCTTGCCTCGCTCGTCCTCACGGTCGGTCCCCTCCCCTCGCCTCCCTCACCGCCCATGCCGCGACCGCTCGCCTCCCTTGCCATGGTGGAGGGAGGCTGTGGAGGGAGCTGGCGGAGGGAACCGGGGCTGGCCGCGTGTAGGTGGAGGACTCGATGGGAGGGGAGATAGTCTGAGGACTAGAGGAGTCGAGGGGAGGGGATCGGCTGCGGCCTGCGTGAGTGCGGGACAGCGGGAGAGAGAAAAGAGAGAGAGAGGGGCGCGGGAGGGAGAGAAAAGATAGAGAGGGGTGCGAGAAAAGAGTGAAGGGCGCGGGAGAGAGAGAGAGAGAAAAGAGAGAGGGGGGTTTCGGCCGCGTGGGAAAGAGAGAGAGTGGCGTGGGAAAAGAAAGACAGTCACTGCCACACTGGAAACGAGGAAAAGAGACAGTGACGTGATTGAGTGATTCCATCCCGCTCCCACATGCGCGATTTATTATGTTCAATTGTTATCCCACGCCTCATTTCAATTTTGAACGGACACGCTCACACGACAATGGACATAAAGCTGATAGATTCGCGCAACGGGCAGCAAACTCTCTCCGCAATGTTCGGCCAACAGACAGTGATGTGACACGATAAAAGACGTAACACAACGCGACGTGATTCAAAAATTGAAATGAACCTGAGCGCAATGGGCATAATGAGACAACGACTCTCTTCCAATGGCTATAAAATTCTATCGGGCAGTCATTTGTTTAGTATTTTTGATGAGGACAATTTTCTGGCATTAGGGGGAGACGAGTACCACATTGAAGAATGCCGGGAAATGGATTAGAATGCCACTGGCATTCAGTCTTTAGACCCACGCACTAAAGAAGCCGAACTTGAAGTTCGAAGGATAATAAGTCTGCAACAAATAGCCGATAATCTGACAGATGCCTTCACAGATTATAAGGGAGTGACAAAATCTCATATACCTGCAGTAAATGCACCTGAAAGAGTGGAAATACCCCAGAAGGTTATTGAACCCACTCTTGCCCCTCATGACAAAAGGAGGGGGAGGCCTCCAGGTGCACGGGACTCAGTTCCGCGGAGACGTCTGCAGAAACGGAGAACCGAACAAGTGAGATCACTACCTGAGATAGTTGAAGAAGCTCAATCTGATGTTGAGAAAATCCCTGAAGTGAGCCATCCTGAAGACGGTAACCTCCCTGAAGTGAGCCATCCTAAAGATGGGAATCCCAGCGAAGATTTGCGCCCACAATCTGACGTTGGGAAGTCGAAACACCTAGACTTCGTCGTTGTGGGAAATCACGACGAGCTGGAAGAAATGAATGAAGAAATATCCACCAATTATGTGGATTCAGGAGAATTGTATAAAAGAAAGACTACAATTGTCGACATTTATTTTGCCTCTAAAATTGCTAAAACTTTTGAACTGGATCCAGAACCAAAGTCCATGGTAGAGTGCCAGAAGCGCTCAGATTGAGTCAAATGGAAAGAAGCAAATGAGGCGGAATTGCGCTCGCTTAATAAAAGGAAAGTATTCGGTCATGTTGACCGAACACCTCCTAAAGTGTTCCCTGTAGGATCAAAATGGGTTTTCATCCGGAAGAGAAATGAAAACAACCAGGTGGTGAGATATAAAGCGAGGCTTATAGCACAAGGGTTCACGCAGAGACCCGACATCGATTACGATGAAACCTATTCTCCTGTAAAGAGTGGTATAACGTTCCGATATTTAATATCAATGGCAGCTGGCTTAAATTTAAAAATGCAGTTGATGGATATAGTGACCACATATTTATATGGGTAACTGGATACGAACATTTATATGAGAGTCACTGAAGGAGTCAAAATTCCGAATCCTAATAATCGCAACATGTATAGCGTCAAACTACAGAGATCGCTATACGGGTTAAAACAGTCGGGGAGAATGTGGTATAGCCGGCTGAGTGAGTTCCTCCTAAAGAAGGAATACTCGAATAATGATGATTGTCACTGTGTGTTCATAAAGAAATCTCAGTATATGTCGATGATCTGAATATCATCGGAACCACAGGAGGAGATAAAGGAAGCAAGTGCTTACCTCACGACGGAGTTTGAGATGAAAGATTTGGGTAATACCAAATTTTGCTTAGGCCTGCAGCTAGAGCATTTCCCAGAAGGAATTCTTGTACACCAGTCTTCCTATACTCAGAAGGTATTAGAAAGGTTTAAATGGATAAATCGCATCCTTTAAAAACCCTCATGGTCGTGAGATCTCTTGAAGTGGATAAAGACCCTTTCAGATCAAGGATGGAAAATGAGGAAGTCTTAGGACCTGAAGTTCCATATCTAAGTGCCATTGGAGCGCTTATGTATCTCGCGAATTGCACAAGGCTTGATATTGCATTCGCTGTGAATTTGCTAGCAAGACACAGTGCAGCCCCAACCAGAAGACATTGAGCTGATGTTAAGACTTTACTCAGATACCTCCAAGGTACTCAAGATCTTGGATTATTTTTCCAGAAGAACCAAGACTTAACCATGGTGGGATACACGAATGCTGGCTATCTGTCTGATCCCCACAGTGCCAAATCACAGATTGATTTTATGTTTCTCTGCGGTGGTGTAGCCGTTTCTTGGCGGTCTTATAAACAGACTTTGGTAGCTACTTCTACCAACTACTCAAAAATCATAGCTCTGTATGAAGCCTCACGTGAATGTGTTTGGCTACGATGTGTGATTAACCACATCTAGAAGTCATGTGGCCTTAAAACAGTCGATACCCCCACACTTATCTATGAAGATAATACTGCATGTGTTGCACAAATGCAATTGGGTTATGTAAAGAGTAATATCACGAAGCATATTGCTCCTAAGTTATTCTATCCTCACGAACTCCAGAAGAACGGTGAGATAAAGATCTTGTAAACTAAGTCATGTGAAAATCTTGCAGATTTATTCACTAAGTCCTTGCATAAATCCACATTTCAAAGATGTGTTAAAGGCATTGGAATGAGAAGACTTAGAGATATGTAAAGTTCGGGGGGAGTGAACCCTTGAACCATAACCCTTATGGTGATCCTGAAGATCCTAATTTAAATCTAGAAGATTATAAGTTGTACTCTTTTCCCTTAGTGAGTTTTCCTGAAGTTTCTCACATAAAGGTTTTTAACGAGGCAACTAGTGCAACATAAAATGCGAGTGCGATGTACTCTTTTCTCCATCTCCTTTTCTCCACTGGGTTTTTGAGTGGAGTTTTTAACAAGACATGTGCATTGTATGGTATTCACCCAAGGGGGAGTGTTATGAGATAAGATTTCTGTAACCAATTCGGTTACTACCTATCTCTAATTGGTGGGTGAATCCGAACTCATCTCTTATGCTTTCTACTATATATTGGGCTTTCCCCATGTAAAAGATCAATCTAATAAAGCATGAGAGAGTTCCACCCTATATTCTGTGTGCTCACTTTCCTGATCGTGTGATTCTGTTGATGTTCTGTTGATTAATCGTAGGTAAACGTCTACCTTTTATAACAAAAAAGAAAGCAGCACAGCATTAGCATCCGGGAATTGAAGGCTAGCTCAGCTATGGGATGCTTAGGTGGACCATTGCTCGCTAGCCACTTGGAAAGCATCTGCGTTTTCCCAGTTAAATTTGCTGGTGCACGCCGGGGTACTGTGCTAGCAGGGTAATGAATAATCTCCACGCACCGGATCAACATCTTTTAAAAGTTATGTTGTAAAAAATAGTAGTTGAAAAATGAATCTCACACCGTGCGGCATGCATGCGTGGTCAGCAATCTAAAAAAGCCGGCCGTACGCACATAGGCTCGCTTTCTTGTTACGCGGGCGACGCGGCGACGCCCGGCATGTCCACGCCGCGCCGAAGGTGACATGAACACCGTGTGCGACGGGAAAATCTCTAAACCTTATATATGGTAGTATGTTGTAAAAAAAATAGTTGAAAAATGAATCTCACACCGTGCGGCATGCATGCGTGGTCAGCAATCTAAAAAAATCCTCTAAAAAAAAGTTCCGATCGATGTGCATGAGATGATTCGTTTCGTATGTACACATCAGTGCAACATACATCAACTACATTTACAACACATGTAATCAAAGTGTGCAACAAAATTGAAGAATTAGGATGGTATGTCAACCAGATAATTTAAATTTTTATTTTCTCACCAAGATTAGACAAAACTATGAGTATTCAATTTAATTGTGTTTTAAAGCTAGTTTAGAAATCTCGCGCAAACAAATTTTACATCATCATAGTTTTACAACAGCTAAAAACACCAGTGGTAATATTTTATAATTAATTATGCAACAATGCAAGGCACTATTTGCAACAAATTGAAAATATTACACAGGATTTATGTCAGGACACGAATATTTAAATCTGAACCCTCTCTGTGTACCATACTAGTCTAGGATCATACTAGTACACATCAGAGATGGCCAAACGGGCCGCCCTGCCCTGCACGGTCCGATTAAAAATCGGCACGGCCCGTTTAGGCCCGACTTGTAAACGGGCCGCACGTGCTTCTACCACGCGATGTCGGGTGGCGGGCGAGCACGGCCGTTGGCCTTTCGGCCGTCTTGCGTCGGCCCGATCCTTTGCGGGCCAAACGGGCCGGGTCGGCCCGGTAGCCCGTTTAGCGCTAGAAAATTTGAAAAACAAATAATAGAAAAATTAGAAAAATAGATAAAGTATGGTAAAAAAATGCAAAAAAATATGAAAAAATTCAGAAAAATGGGAAAATTTAGAATAATTAGAAAATCTCGAAGGATGAACAAAAACTTTTTATATATATATATATAAATTAAGAAAAAGCTAAAATATGAGATAAATTCTAAAATGAGACAAATAATTTGAATTAAATAATGAGCTTTATTGATGTTTGGCTGCCTAAAAAGTTTGCCAAGTAAAAACTCAACACGAGAAAACCTTGGCAAAGAAAAAAGAGTACGGCCTATAGCTCAGTGATACAATAAAAAAGTGAAGATTACAATTATTCTTTCTCATTATCTAGATAAAGATTTTCGAACGTCTTCGTCAGCTCAGTATTTTCTGTAGTATGTTGAGCTCGTTGATCAGCTTGTTCCCAATCTTTCACAGTGAGAAGTATTTCCACCATCTCACTAGTCAGATTTGTTCTTCTCTCCTCGATTATTCTTCCGGATAGACCGAAAGCAAACTCCGAAGAAACCGTGGAGACAGGAACTGCTAACACATCCCGTGCTAGTATGGAAAGCACCGGATATGTTATCTTGTGCTCGTGCCACCACTGCAAAATGCTGAAGTCCTCCTCTTGCTTCTCTTGGTAGTTGACAGTGTTGCTGTTGAGATAAGCAGCTAGCTCCCCACCACTTGATGTGTCCGCACTTGTCGTTGATGTAGTCAAACTCCTTGAGGAAGAGCCACCTGCACCCCATATCTTTCCCCACGCGGTTTTCTTCTTACCTGTTGTGGGTGCTGGTGGAGGTCGCTGCATGCGAACTCTAGCAAACTTCCGATCGTACTTATCATAAACTTGAGATAAGTTAGCACGAACAGTTGAAAAATAACTAGAATAATCAGAACCTACCGCATCACTTAGAAGTGAGAGAACATTAGAGAATCCCCGAATTTTAGCTTGAGGATCTAAAATAAATGCAAATGCATATAACATAGGAATTTCTTGCCAATATTTTAAAATTTTAGTTTTCATAGCATAAACAACTTCACGCAAGACATTATCATTTTCGTGGCTCTTTAAGTGGGTAGCAATTTCTAAAATATGATGCACAATTAAAGGAGAGGTTGCGTAATAAACTCCAGATAAAGCAACAATAGATTCAAAAAAAAGTTCTAAAAATGACAGCAAGTATTTAGCAATATACCAATGTTGCTCTGTGAGTACCGGCTGACCATCCTGTAATGACAAAGTGCGTGTTAATAAAAACAGAAAATGTGCTCTCATATGGTATTAGATTCTTAAGCATCAAGTAAGTAGAGTTCCATCTAACAGGCATATCAGGACCAAACTTGCGCGGACACATATTCATTGCAATACAATAAGTCTTAAATGCTTCTACTCGTTGATTAGAATAATTTAAGAAAGATATTGCAGTGCGAAAAGGTTCAAGATACTGATCTAACCTCTTCAAACCAGATTTAACTATAAGATTAATAATATGGCAAGCACAACGCTGATGTAATAAGAAAGATTCAGCATAAGAATTGAAAAGCAGAGTAAGAATGTTCATGGCAGAAGTATTTGCAGAAGCATTATCTAATGTTATTGCAAAAATCTTATCATTAAGACCAAAATCTTCCATAACTTCTACAATACAATCAGCAATATTTTCACCAGTATGTGCTACATCAATTAATTTGAATCCTATAATTCTCTTTTCTAGTTGCCAATCATCGTTTACATAATGAGCAACTACACTAAGGTAATCCTCTTTAGCTCTACCACTCCATATATCAGATGTCAAAGACACAGAAAAAGTACAAGTACTAAAATTTTCTTTTAGGTTATTGCGACAATTATTATAATATTTAATCAAATCTCTAGTTGTTGTCTGTCTAGAAACTGCAGAAAACCTAGGATTATGAGCGGTCCTAATATAGCTTTCAAACGCAGCTGACTCACCAAAGTTTAAAGGAAGATCTTGAGAAGTGATTAAACGACAAAGAGATTCACGAGCTACCTCAGGATTATAGTCCCATTTACGTACCGTATCGTCGGGGTTGTACTGCAGCTGCATCTGTCTCGAAGCCATCCCAGCTTTTTTTCTACAGCTCTCAGCATGCCTCTTCAAGTGCTCCGCTCCACCTGAAGATTTCGCAGTTAATTTATGCTTGCAATATTTACAAACAACATACCTGATTTGGAGGTCGTTTGATGTCTCAAAAATCTAGTCAAAATCTTCCCAGACTCCAGATGTACTACGCCTTGTTCTTTTCGCCCCGGTGTTTGCCAACGCAGTAGCACTTGTAGAGCCTGAGGATGTCACAGCTCCTACAGCTTCTTGGGCATATGATGTATCGGGTCCCAATACTTAGAATCTAGACCCTTTGTGTATTCTGTGCTAGTTCAGGATCACGCTAGCACACACAGACTTTACAGGGTTGAACATCACAGACATTCACAATGATACCATATTAAATAGTGCAAACATTTATATAAACTGAATTGTACGACCTTATGGTCTCCTTACATAAGATCAGCCATGCAAAGCTTACATTATCAGAGTAATAAAAGATAACATCGAAAAACAAATAAACTTCGTGGAGTCCCATCAACTTGCCACAGGCAACCGACTGGGCTTGCTCTCTAATTGTCCGGCTCTTCGATGTACTCCTCCTCCCATGCTGGCGTAGACTCCTCCACTGATGTTGGGTTGATAGGCAAGGAGGGGTGAGTACTCAAGGTACTCAACAAGTAATGCACAGAATCCATTGCTATTACTGTATGTAAGACTTATTCCAAAGAATTGGCTTACTTGGCTCATTTGCATCAAACAACATTTTTAAACTAACAATTTATTTAGATTAAAAGCAGTGAAACAATTAATAATAGTACTAAGTTCTTTAAACAGTTTTTCTCTGTAAACTTAGCACACAACCTTAATCAATTCATTTTCACACTGGCACACAGCCACCCTTTTCACATTTATTTTTGAAGATCTAACCCTTGACTGTAATCCCCGAGCAATGTCCAATACCGCGGACATGGCTATTCGAATAGATTTGACACTATGCAGAGGTTGTACATTTTACCCAGAAGATACAGCCTCTCACCACACAGGTGATTGCCCGTAACAAAGCCTTTCAGGAACCTTTACCTTAACCAATGAACCTCCCCGGTATCGCTTTCACTATCACTCCCCTCACACAGAGCCGAAGTATATGACAGGCCAACACCGTTGAATGGGCACCAAGCCATAGCACATGTACGCTCCCCCACACAGATACTCCCCCCGTGTACTGTCACCCCGAGGTTTCAGAGGAAAGATATCAGAACCCTAATCGACTAGGTCTGTCCCATATCAGACATGTGGTTGTACGGTTACTCAGTTCAAAGACTTGCAAGGTGAAGTCCTTAACTGACCAAGGCAAGACTTCCATCACTCAACAGTGGCACACAGCCCAATGTGGCACACAGGCTCACAACACTTATCAACCCATTGCCACACAGGCCCACTTGGCACAAAGCCTCCTGCCACTTGCCCCAGTCTAAATCATTTTCCCACCTAGTTGATTATTGTGCAACACATGCCAACAATAACTCAACATCGGAACAGAACCACACAGGTCTCCGTACTTCAATTTCATCACGTGGTTTCACCACACCATGTTTAAAATACATTCAATATTTCATTAGTCACTATTGTGGTATTTTCTGAAAGATCATTCATGACACGTTGCAGGGCTAAGCATCTAATCACGGTCTAGCCTCCCGTGTTGGCATCATATTAACATCCAACGAGTAAAAGCAATCCTAGGGTGACAATGATTTCAGGCATACAAATAATAATTTCATAATGGTAATAACAATATGGGTTGATTAGCTACATTACCCCAAATTTATTTAAATTCATTTTTAATTAACTTAGCATGCATAATTTCAAAACAACATACATTTAAAACTGGGATCAAAATGGTCAAAGCATCACTTGCCTTCAAAGAGTTGCTGGTCAGGTTCCGAAGCTTGATCTTGAGCGACGAACTCTTCCTCGAAACTTCCCGGCAAATTTGCGTCTACGCGTAAAAGATATATATGCAATAAATAACCAAAATAGTAGACTACATAACCTCAAAATTTCAAATAAAATACATCATTAAAAATATCACAATCTTACAAATCTTTAGAGACTAGAATCACCTCAATCGGAGTTAAAATGCAAAAGTTATAACCTTTCAAAGTTTTAAATAAAATATAAATCAGAAAATAGAAAATCCCGAATTAATTTATTTATTTTTCTATTGAAAACTCGATTTATTGCGTCAGCATGATGTCAGCTCCAGGTGCCGCCACGTCAGCCGATCCATGGACCTGGTCCACGGCTCGGGTTGGGTCCACCATGGACGCGGTCCACCGAACAGAGCACAAGGCCCACTAACTGATGTCAGCACTGACGTCACTACTAACGTCAGCCACCTCGGGATTCGCGCAAGGACACACGGCGAAATCTCGGCGGTCCGCTTGAAACCAACGGCCAAGATTTGGTTGAGCCTCGATCAACTTGCACACGCGCCCGCACATGATTCGGCAGATGATCGGCGACATCCCAGCCGCACGTTCAAATCTGAACGGCGCGGATTTACGCAACCCAGCTCAAACCCACAAACACTACACAGATCTAATCCAACGACCCATGGTACGCGAGCGATTTACTGTTCATCCTAGCGACGCGGCATCATCTCAATTGTTCAGAAACGATCCAACGGCTCAGATCGCATCTACCACAAGAACCCAAGATCTAATCTCTGATGTCCATACTAGATCTAACGGTCACGATTAATGCTAGGATTTAAAACAGAAGAGGGAAGACGTGGACGAACCAGAAGCGTGCGAAGCGGATCGAACGGTCGACGGGGTTCGGCGAGGTCGGCGGTGGCGTAGAAGAGAAGGCTGCCGGAGTTGGGAAAGATGACGCGGTCGGCGGCGCTAGAGGGCGATTCCGGCGAGAAGAACTGACGGGTCGACGCGTCTTGGCACGGTGAACTCGACGGAGACCTTGGGGACGGCGGAACCTCAACGGACGGCGAGCCAAGGGCAAAGAACTGCGCCGAAGACTTCAGCGAACATCGGCGAGCACTTGAGGGCAAACGGCGGCGGCTCGGGAGGCGTGCGAGGAGTCAAAAGATGTAGCGAGAAGAGCTCTGCCAGACGCGCTAATCGGTGCACTTAAAGGAGCCTCGACGTGCGCGCTGCAAGCAGCGAAACAAGCAGAAATGCTCAGCGGTGTTAACTCCGGCGATTACACGGGCGAAGGGACGTGGCTCCATCACGGGCGTCCGCGTCGACTCGATCGGATGGCGCACGCGCGCGGGCGACGCGGTGCAACGGCAAACGTTCGATCAAGATCGGACGACGCGATTCTAGGGTTTCAGCAAATTGGGCGGGGCTAAGCACAGTGCTAGGCCGGCCCTGTACTATTCATCGTGTTTTTTTAAAGATATTTTCGAGTTAAAATAAATCAGATATATAAACAAAGCCAAAATAAATAGCAAAATACTCGGAAAAATTCCAGAAAAATTCTAGAAAATATTTCGAGACATTCTAAACTCAAATAAAACATTTCCAATAAAACTTGGCATATACTTTTACTTTATTTTAATTGACTTCAAGAATGACCATATTTGAATAAATCGAAATAAATTCCAATAAATCTCCAAAAATGCTCAAAAATCAAAATAACTCCAAAATTTAAAAATATGGTAAATTTTAGGGTGTTAAAGGATGCAAGAGGCTCCTTGGGTGAAATACCGAAATCAAAAGCTGGGAACGACGAAAAATCCCCTCCATAAAGCAAAGTAGCAAACTACAAGAAATAATGACGCAATTAATACTAAAATATGATTTAAAATACTAACAAAATGAAAAAATAAATCACAATTGTCACCTTGATTTCTTGACTGAAGCTGAAAGTCGATTTTCAGATTTTTGACAAAACTATTTATAATTTTGCCAAATTACCACTAAGAGCAAAAGAATTTCCACAAGAGAATGAGTAGAAGAGAATGCAAGATTGCTGGTGTGGAAATGGGGTGGGAGCAGCCACCTATTTATAGAAAAAAAATTGAGATTTTTTTCAATATTTTTTTAATTTTTTAAGTCTGCAACGGCTATAAAACGGCTATTTTTTTAAACGGGCCGTGCCCGTGCCATGCCAGGCCGTGCCGTGCCTTCTTCCGCCCAAGCACGACACGGGATGTTAATGAGCCAGACGGCCTGCTTAGCTCGGTCGTGCCGTGCCTGTGCCAGCCCCCGATTCCGTCTGCGTCGCTGGCCGGCTTGGCCACCACTAGTACACATAGTGGTAACATAGGTGAATATCACAATCATACACAACGAAAACATAATAAAAGACTTCATTTATTAAATATAAACATGTTGATTGACCTTATAGTCGACTTTATATGACTATGCCACGCAGGGCTAAACTATAAATATTAAATTTAAACTGTAACGAAATGAAAACGTAGATAAACCCCTTAGTATACCACAGGCAACTGACAAAGCTTGCACCTCCTCCTGGTACTCCTCCAAAGCTCGTGTAGACTCCTCCTCAACTGATGATTTTGTTGCGGTAAGGGTGAGTACATAAAGCACTCAATAAGTTATGCTCAGAATGCAATTCTAACATAGCTATATGCAAATATTATTCCAATGGATGGCTGATATGGTTACTTTGTGGTAAAACAACATTTACAAATGAATACAATAATTAGATTGAATTGACAGTAAAATAATTAACATAATAAGTAACTTTCAAGCATTTCTCAAAGATAAACTTAGCACACATCCCTAAACAATTTTAAAACTTTCCAATGGCACATAGCCTTCCTTACTAGGTTTTATTTTACAAAATCTAACCCTTGACTGTAATTCCTGAGCATTTTCCAATACTACGAACACGGCTATCTGTAAGTTCAAGCTCCATTTGGTTATGGTGATTATTGATTAAATGACAAATCTAATTGTGAGACTAACAATCTTATTGAGTTTATCTTGTATTAGTCTCATTTGGATGAAAGGATAGGTTTATCAAAGGTATGCATTCTCGATGACACATTAATATATCTTGTTGCATTTCTTTGATATAACATATGTTGTGATTAATGACTAATTCAATTGTAAGACTAACACTCTTGTTGAGTCAAATTCTTTATTAGTCTCAATTGGATGAAAGGATAAATAACAAAGGTATGCATCCAATCCAATATTATTCTATCATGTTGCATTTCTTGAAGTTCACTCTATATAATAACGTTCCATTAGTATCGATCCCTTCATCTTTTCTACATATATTGAGGATCATTACTTTGAAACTCATCTTTTGAGTATATGAAACTTGTGTAGTTGAAATATACTCATGATGATTTAAATATAGGGTGAACCCCAAAATAATTTCAACTTGAATATGTGCATATTGCTTCAATTCAAATATTTCAGTATGTACACATTTACGGGGAATTCAGTCTATATCTTGATGGTTTCACTAGTATTGATCCAACCCATCTTTTATTCACATATCAAGGATCATTATGTGTGAAACTCATCTCAATGAGTATATGAAGCTTGTGTAGTGAAATATACTCATGTTATTTTAAATTCAATTAGTTTTAATTTGAGTTGTCATCAATCACTAAAGAAATAGATTAAAATATCTAGGCCGTCCATTATGTGTTAATGGTGTGCCTTGGTGATTTATGACAACTGGGTGTGTTATATCAAGGTTATTCACCTTGAAACACATCCATTGAGTATATGAAACTTTAGTAGTTGAAATATACTCAAAACAAATTTAAATTCAATTACGTGGTATATGGGTTGTCGCCAATCATCGAAGAACTAGATCTAAGGATCTAGGCTCTCTATTATGTGTTAATGGTGTGATTTGATGATTAGGGACAACCAAAAATATATTGGACTAACATTTTCGATGAGTTAGTGAAATAGGTTAAGTCCAAGGATGATGAAGACATTGGATGACGTCATGTGTTGATGGTCATCAAGCCAACATTCGGAATGAAGGATGTCATCATGTGTTGATGAGCATCGAGTTAAGATCCCGAAGTGAAGATAGTTCATCATGTGTTGATGAACAAGACAGACCCGAGCATGGAGAGAAAGATGATAGTCATCATGTGAAAGCTCCTTGTGGATGCACATGGCAAAGGTATAACTATCATATGGATAAGTATGCGTTCCTAGTCTTTTACCGGTCTCGGTGTTTGGTTGGGAGACCTGATTGCTAGTTTATGTTGCTGTACTATTAAGAGGGGTAGAGTCTTATAGGTTGAGTCTCATCATGTGTTAATGGCTCAATTCTGCTTGCACTAGCTCACTTCTTAAATTGGTTTTTGCATGGAGCTAATATTTACGATGTGTTTTGCAAATAGTTGTAGCTCATACTTGTTGTTTTATTGACTTGATTTTTGCTTGGAGCTAATATTTACGAATGTGTTTTGCAAACAGTTGTAGATCATGATTCCTATTTTATTGACGTGTTCTTTGCATGGAGCTAAGATTTGTGAATGTGTTTTACAAATAGTTAGAGCTCATGCATTTGGTTTCTCAGTATGCATTTGTGAATGTGTTTATTTTCATGGATTTGCTATTTGCAAATAATCTGAAGTTTATATAATTCTTTGGAGCATGTGATTAGCATTTGCAAATGTATTTTGCAAAGTGTTGTGGTCATGTGTTGATCATCATATGGCTCAAGAATTGATCTTGTTGATTCTTGGTTACAATTTGAAAAAGAAAGAGAGAGATTTCTGTGTGAAATCTTGCTTTCTCTGTGTGACTGACACTACCCCCGTGGTGTGGCTGGTACTACCACAGATCGGTAGTACTGCCCCCGATGTCGGTAGATATTTTTTCAAAGAATGTGTTTCTTGGAAAATTGTTGAAGCCGGCACTACCTCTATGTTGAAGCCGGTACTACCGAAGGATCGATAGCACTAATCATTTTGTGCGGTAGTTATTTTCTAGAAAATAGTTTTACCGTTGATTTTCCAAAGATGGATTTATCGTCACTGCCGCCATGTAGTGGCCGGTACTACCGCTGGTCGGTAGTACTGCCCTTGAGTGTGGTAGATATATTCCAAAGCGTGCTTTTATGGACAAGGGCTTGCTGGACATGCCCGTGAGGATGTCCAGCAGAGTGGCTAGTTATTTTCTCCAACAGAGAAGGGAGTGGACATGTCCAATCACAGTATGTGTTTTACTATGGACATGTCTAGCCGACCCTTAGCTACCCCCAACAGTCATATTCTCCCATTAAATGCACTAGCCGTTTGAAAAGTGGGTGGACATGTCCAGCCGAAACACTTGCTCATGCATGGACATGTCCAGACAGTGCTCTGTGAGCACTTTGGAGTGAATAACGGCTAGTTTTGGCTTGGGGGCTATAAAAGGATGCCTTGGGCTGGCATTTGGTACTTGCTGGAGTTGTGGGGAGTCTTTGATCATTCCATTGCATACTCTTGAGCTAATATGAGTCTCTTCTCTCAATTGTGCATGTGTTGCGCTTTGGGAGCAAGGAGAGAAGCCTCTATTTGCATGTACTGCATCTAGAGGTAGATTGAGAATCCTAAGTGCATGTGTTGCACTTGGTGAGGATCAATCTAGAAACTTGATTTGTTACTCCTGGTATTTGCCGATGCTTAGATTGCGTGGAGGCGTCGTTGGTCTGGTGATCTTCTCAAGAAGGTTGTGAGAAGGCTCGGCGGTTGTGAAAGTTGGAGCTCACCTACCCAGAGGTGGAAAGAGCTACCACTAGTGGATTCAAGGTGCTTGGCTTAATTCGTGGAACCGATCCATTTTTGTTTGGGCTTACCACCACAGTAAAAAGATTGTGTGTCAATCTTTGGTTTGCTTCCTATTACTTATTTACATTCTTGAAATTTACATTCCTAGAATTAAATTGCTTTCTTACCAACCTAGGATTGCAAATCTTGATCATAGACATAGGTTGTTGGTGCACTTAGTTGAGATTAGACGATTTAGGCTTTAATTGGACAAAACCGTTTGATTTACTCTTCCACATATAAATTAGGTTTTATCCAAAGTGAACTTAAGAGATAATTTTTAAAAACCACCTATTCACCCCTCTCTAGTCATCATCCTCGATCTTACACTATCCAAATTTATTTAAACTATGTAGAGGTTATGCACTTTACCCATATGATATGATCAAACTATACCGTGGGCTAAAACACATACCCATCGACGTGCAACTAGTAGATCATAACAAAACCTTTCAAAAACTCCGTCTATACACTAACCCTCCCGATAAGTCGAACTCACTATTCCTTTCCTCACAGAGAGCAGAAGAATAGGATCAAGCCTTATCATTGGGCAGATGTGTGGCTATAGCAACACACTTCCCCTTAACCGCACACACAAATTGGTTATCCCACCTGAGACATCACATGTCAAGACTCAGTAGCTTACTTAGTTAGGTCCGTCCTATTCCAGAAATGTGATTGCATGTTTAGCCTAGTTCAAAGGCTTGTAAGGTTAAGTCCTTAATTGACCAAGGCAAGACTTCCAACAATACACTCACAAGAACCACCTCACATCCACTCATATAATATGTTTCATATCAACCCAATGCCACATAGGCCCACCATAGCTCACAGCTCTTGCCACATGCCCCAGTCTAAATCATTTATCACCCCAGTTGATTATTGTGCAATACATGCCATTAATAACTCAACATCATTATGTGACAACACATGACACACCTTTTCATAAACATGTTCTATATTACATTAGTCAAGATTGATTTGATCTTTCAAAATGATATAAATAACACATCACATAGCTAAGCACACTATTCACGTTCTAACCAACCCACGTTGGCATCTATTAGCAACCAACTAATAATAAACCATCATAGGGAGATAAACAATCATGGCATACAAATGACGAGGTAGATATAATCCAATTGGGTTGAATAGCTAGATTTGATCTTTCAAAATGATATAAATAACACATCACATAGCTAAGCACACTATTCACGTTCTAACCAACCCACGTTGGCATCTATTAGCAACCAACTAATAATAAACCATCATAGGGAGATAAACAATCATGGCATACAAATGACGAGGTAGATATAATCCAATTGGGTTGAATAGCTAGATTCCAAACTAATTGAAAACAATTCTAAGCATAAAATATCGTACAATAATTTAAAACAACATAGCATTTATAAAACTGGGTTAAACATTATCAAAACATAACTTGCCTTGAAAAAGCTCTTGTTCTTGATCTGAAGCTTGGTCTTGAATTAACACTTCACCCTCGAACTCTCTGGGCACTTTGACATCTACGCAAATTGAGATAGAACACCAAATAAATACCAAACTAGAAATCAAACAAACTCTAAAAATAAAATAAAATTCACCATTAAATAGATATCAATTTTACAAATGTTTAGAATTTTGAATCCCCTCAATCGAAGCTCGTATGAAGAATAACGGGCCCTTGAAAGATTCAAAAATATAGAAAAAGATAAATACATATTTTCCCGAATTACTTTTATACTAAAAAAATGAAATTATGACATCATGCTGATGTCAGCACTAAATAAAATAAATCTGAAAAATCACGTATAGGCTGACAGGTGGGCCCCATATACTGTGGACTGGGTCCACGGATTTGGGCAGGTTCACCTTGGACCGAGTTAATCGTCTGGTTCGCTGACATGTAGGCCCACACCGCTGATGAGGCATGACCAGCTTAGTCAACACACAAGCGTCCACTCAATGACCCAACCGGATGTGGCATCGACGTGGCGATGACAAAGCAGACACGGGAACACCCCGTGTTAACATCCGCAGCATGCCACGTAAGCAACAGTGGCACGGGGCCCTATGGTTGCCGCCGACGATCGACGAAAGCATCAACGGCAAGAACTTGGTGTCGCCTACCTGATGATGCTGTCGGTTCCTCGATTGGTGCACTGAGACGACGGTGACGAAGACTTGAACGATGGCGGGTTCTACTCCTCAGCGTGACGGTGTTACAGGGGTTCTTCGGCCGAACTAGTGTGTGCACGGGACATATCAGGTGACGATGAATCCAATGTGACGGGTCTTGGGCCTTGGGAGTCACAAACAACGACGAATCGATGAGGTCTTCGTTGTGATGGTGCTTGTGGAATTCCTCATATTTGGGCGAAACAATGGCGATTCTTGGTTGATTGACCTAGGCCTTTAGTTAACAAGGGTAAGGCAATCCAGATGCGCACCTTTAAAGTCCAAGGACCTCACGCATCAGCCGACTCGGACCTCGAGTCCATGGTTGCCATGACAAGGACTCGGAACAGTGTTCCATTTGAACACGTGAAGACGACGACCCAAAGTTTATTTAAAATTTGCACATATTTTAATAATATTTGCTCTAAGTTTTACTCAAAAATATTATTTAAAATCCACATAAATTCCAAAAAAACAAAATGCACAAAATGCACAATTAACAATATTAAATTAATAAAAAGCAAAAATTAATATGTTACAATTTCCATTCCCAATATTTCTCAACGAGCAATTTTAGAATGTTACAATGCTACAAAATTTGAAAATAATAGTTGCAATATTGTGCAACCAAGAATGCAACAACTGCAGCACAATGGACAAAGGGGTTGCAACAAAGCCAAAAAATACATGCAACAACCTTACCAGAGTTGATCTCAAGAGAGGAGGAAGGGGACGAATGCCCAAACTATCACCTCGTCGTCAGCCAGCCCCAGATCTGATTGGGGCGAGGCCAACCTGGCAAAACCCACCGCCTCGTTACCCCTTGACCGCATCGTCCTGCAATCATCACCAACGCCCATTACTACAGAAAAGGTTATCACAGACGGTTCAAAACCGTCATCATAGACGGTTTCCCAAACCGTCTGTAACCATGTGTTAGTGATGTTACGGCATATCACAGACGGTTTTTGAACCGTCTGTGATAGAAGATATCATAGACGGTGTTAAACTAAAACCGTCTATGATATACCAACATCACAGAAGGTTTTTAATTACAAACCGTCTGTGATGTTATGATATTACAGACGATTTTAGTTTGAAACAATATGTTACATCATTACATTACAGACGGTTTGTAATAAAAAAAAATCGTTTGTAAATAGTGTTCCAACAGACAAGCCTTTTTCTATTTATTAGCTACCCTTAGGAAATGCTAGCCATGCCCTCTGGAAAAAGCAGATTACAGATTAACTCAACTCAGATTACAAGCATTACATCTATTTCAGTAATCAACTTAGATGACATCACAGTGCAAGCAGATTACGTATAGATTAATATTGCACGGCACATCTATTTTAGAAATGAACTCAGATATATTAACCAATGGAACTCAATATTATTAACCAATTAATTGAATGCACAACTACAATTCACAAATCCACAGCATAAGTTTGACAATTAACCCAAATGATAATTCAGAAAAAATACAACTCTTGAAGTTAGGCACCGTGGAACTCGCCTTTTGGATTTAAGACTTGATTGAGCAAAAAGGAACAAAGCTGTCATCGAATTCTCTCTAGATCGACCTCTTCCAACCTAGTTATTGCCTGACTCATCTTTTTAGAATTGACGAGGAGTTCCAAGTTGTGGCAAACGTAAAATCCACAATAGTTATTTCCCTGTCCCTGCTGGTGGCATTGCAAATATAGAATTGGTTAGTTCAGAGTCATTATTACATAGTTTATATAGGATTATTGTGTATAGCGGATACCGGAAACTTAAAATCGTGCTTCAGTTTCACCCTGTCATTGCCAGAAGGACCTCCATACATTTTGTACACTCTGAAAGAACTTGATGATAGGAAAAGGTTAGCCTCAGCCATTCTATGAGCAATTTACACCTTGAACAACCTACATGACCATGTTATCTATGGAGGAAACGTGATTAATTACCTGTTGAGTAATTTTGCGATAGGATTTAAGTCGTGGCTACCACTCTATAAGAAATCAAGGTAAATAACCCAATTCTTTCTTGGATGAATTACAATGAGAACCCAGTGAAACCTACACTGGTATGTCGGCATGGTCAATTAACAATACAGAGTTGCGTGCACAGTACAAATCAGAGTATAGTAAGTAGTGCAGCACTTACCCTGGGTTGTGGGGTAAAAGTATGAAATCTTTATCTTTTTGAGCCACAAAGGCCTATGTGACGTATTCATCGACAAATTGTAAATTTTTGTACATCGTTTGCTTAGAGACTATGTGTGGGTCCAAGAAACCCACCGGTTATTTGTTCTCTCTTGCTTCACGGACCATGTATCTATATATACGAAAGCAATGAGTTATATATATATGACATCGGTTTTACACGAATGTGGACTGTGATTGCACATACTTAAAATGTCCAGCATCTCAAGAGTGCGGCGTCGATGGCGTCGAGGTTGAAGACGTCAAACAGGTCCTTGAAGTCGACTATGTAGAAGCCCCCCGCTAACTCGTTGAACAGATGCTTAGACTTGAAGCTAACCGAGATACTCGTTATGCGGTCTTGCATTGGCTTGTTAGCTTGTTCTAGGTACCAATTATGCAATGTAACGCAAGCTATAGAAAGGTTCTTCAAATGCTCTCCCGTTACTAAAGGCTCTCCTAGCTAGTATGCTCGGGTTAGCGGGGCAATCAGATAGTCCAATTCCTTCATGATCTGCTTTGCTTTGCCCTTGACTTGCTTTCTGGCATAGGGAGTCTTCATGGGAGACGAGTGGGCACCATCCCACTGAAAGTTCTTTGATGCAGGGGGAACGGGAGCCAATTTGGTGGCCTGCTGAGGTGCAGCAGATAACTCAGGCAGTTGGGATAGCTCTGGTGATGGAGGATGGGCGTCCAGGGAGATATCGTTGTTGGGCCACTAGATGAAAGTGCGAATGATGTCCCCCAGTGTCACGATCTCGTCGTTTGGGGGCATCGGTAGCGGGACGGTCTTGAAACTATCATGTACACCGTTCACATTAACCTTCATGAATCCCGGTGCCACTAGGGTACCGTGCACCAGCGCCCCTTCGATGGACGGATACACGAGCCCCCAAGCAGCCTAAAGAAGATTGGCACCATGGGCAAGTCTCACTTGGAGAGTGCACCGTGTGTCCACCTACATAACGATACACACTTAGCTAATGCATCCAACGGCTATTTGTATGGAGCATTCAAGACATATATATATATATATATATATATATATATATATATAGAAGTACCTTGATGTCATATACAGGAATTTTCCATGTTCATCTGTGGGAGTGGCGGACGCACAACTGCTCTTTTTGGTAGTGGGGCAGATTTGCGCACATACATCTGGGACTTGCGTAGGTTGTCTACAGTCCTGATTATTGAGCGTTTCCTCGAGGCTTCTTATCTTATTGTTGAATTCTTCTCTTAGTCTTTCCTCAATCTTTTGTACCAGTTGTTCCTCTCGCTCTGCTTTGGTTCTCTTCCTACTCCGGTATTTCTCGGAGTCGTCTGGGAATCCCGTTTTCTAGGGAACAAAAACCCCTATGCCTCACGTGTGACTAGGGTATTTCTTGTTTCCCAAGGCCGTAGAGAGTACATCTTTCTCTCTGTCTAGCAAAAAAGTGCCCTCATAAGATTGTGTACTCAACGCTACCTGCAAGATCCCGATAAATTATTTCACTTACGAAGTTATGGACTAATTACGTACAAAATTGGTAGTCCGATATTTTATCAGGCGTTGGCAGACTTCCTCATCTGTGGGCATTGTAAAGGATATGGTGCCGGAAGACGTGGCACTTGACCTCGCTCTCAGCCAGTCTCTTGCGCGCTGGTCAATGATAGATGCAAATGGTACGGAGGCCTCCTCGCCCTCCCTCTCTCATTGCACCCTCTTCCCCATGTACCCAGCGGTGCCAAGTCTATGGGGTGGGTGTTCCTTGCTTGCAGGGCCTTGTGGGCTTCACTTTGACACACGAATTCGTTTGTCGTCTTCGCCTCAACAAAACTTCGCCATACGTCCTCAGCAATGAACCCGTACTTAGAGAAGGGAGTCCTGTCCTTATTGACATATTCCTTGACAAGCGTGCTCTTAAAGTTCTTCCACGCCTTTCCCACCACTAGCAATGCATACCGTTGCACTGAGCGCACATAGGCTTCTGGGATCTCACACAAAGAGAAAATTTCCGTCACCAAGTCGTTGCGGTTCTCATCAGTCAGTGACTTCCAGGATGGACAGGTGATGGGGACCCGTTCCCGTGCGACTATCCCGCACAATGTCCAAAATGCATTCGCTGCCTTTTTTGGTAGGGTCCCATCATTTGGATCAACCGCCGTGATGGTATATTGGTCTGTGGGAATTTATTTGCTCCTCTTGGACCTCGAGGAGGTTTCCCTTTTGATGGCTCATCACATCCTTGAGATGACAAATGAGGGCACGTCATCTTCTTTTTAACTAGACCTGTCATGCCATATATTACATAATCTATTTAGACCGCAAAATATAAGTGAGAAGGATATATTATCAAAACAAAAATGAGGGATAATGTTGACGTCAAAAACTTCAAGCAGGGTTTCTGACAATAGCACACCAGACGAACACTTGGTTCAGAGCGTGCCAGTCGATTTGACCTGTAATCGATAAGGTGAAATATGAACTTTATTTAAAGCCGATCGTGAAGATCAATTGGATTAAATTCAATCATCTCAAAGCCGATTAAATCGAAGCAAAATGGTAAGTCCAACTAGCCGATTAAGGCTAATCGGAGGATAAAGGTAGATCGATTCTGAAGAAGGTGATGCGCAGCAAAATCAGAATAAATCAAACCTGGGTGTAATTGATTAAGATCAACAATCGGCGATGCGCAACTTTACTGATCAAAATCGAATTACAGAAAAGATTCTAAGTTACAAAAGCTACTCCTAGTCGATAGGAAAAAAGAGAACAATGTAAATTTATAGGTTTGATTGTGTTGTTATTTTTTCTGCAGCTCGCCCTTGTCCTCCTTTTATACCCATCAGCCGATTGAGTCTGATTACAACACGATAACGAAGCGTGATCTGTATCAATCTTGGTCTTTCCTTAATAACCGATTCGGCTTCCAAACTATATCCAGATAGAATTTCCGAACGTATCCCTTTGACCATAGACTGCTGATTTTGACCACACCTGCCATTTTTTGGTGTAAACATATGCCCCCTATTTTTGAGAGATGACTTGTTATCTCTCAAAAATATTTCTTATCGGCTTTTTGCTCCATCGGCTAATTGCTAACCCTTAACTGCTGCTTTAATTGCGTCGTAATTCCCTGACACACACATAATGCGTTTTAACTGTTCGTGTCTTTTGAGATCCATCTCCCGCCGCTTCAAATTTCACTGTGCTACAAATATGCGGCCCCCACACAGTCATTCTTCACGCGCTCAAGCTCTCGAGTTGTCTACAATCGGCTTCTTGTCATCAGTCATCGAGTCTAAGTGCTCACCATCATCTTCCTTCAATCGGCTTCCTACCAAGATCGCCTGAATGGATCCCTCTCATGTATTCATCCCAATTCCTAATGGTAACGACCAGTTCTACCTAGGACCAGTAGGAAACCTAGACGACGATAAGGTTATTAATGAAGAAATTCCTCGCCTTCCTCTATCTGCTGCTGGATACAACATAGAAGGTTGGAATAAAAGCTTTAGAGGCTGGCCGACAACGCTTCAGGGATGGAGGTCTTGGTATATCCGCGTAACGGCCCAGAAAAGGGGTGAATGGGAAAAGATGGGTATAGTCGAGTGCATCCCCCTCTCTTTAACCGATCCAGAAGCCAATGAGCCCTTAGTGGCCACGGCCTGCTATTTCTGGTCGGACACCTTCAATGCTTTCATGTTCCGCACTGGTCCTGTCGGCCCAACCCTTCTAGATATGGCCCAACTGTGCTGTCTTAGACCGGATGGTGAACAAATACCGACTTATAGCGGCAAGCCGAGGTATAGGCTTGTCTTAGACCGGATGGTGAACAAATATCAACTTATAGTGGCAAGTCGAGGTATAGGCTGATTTAATCTAAAGGCAAAGGATGGAGCAAGTACATCGGCAATAACAACAAAATGCACGGGCCAGTATCGGATGAAGAGCATGTTGCCTTTTTAAACTTATGGTTGGACAGATTTCTGTTTTGCGGGGCTTCTCTCGGGTCGACGCAAGTGTATTAGCTGATGGCGGAGAGCCTGGTGGAAGGGCGTCGGCTTGCCCTGGGCAATATGCTGCTAGGAGCAGTTTACAGGCTTCACCAATTTCTTCATCGGCAATTTGGGCGGCCCTCTTTGGTTTATCTAGATCTGGCTTTACTGCTTGTTCAACCGATCTTTTGAATTGGAGTCAAAAGATACAGCTTTTCCCTATGAGGACACTGCGAAAAATGCCATCCTTCAGTTTAGAGCTAGCCGATCATATGGCGAGAGATACAACATGTGTTCTGGGAATGAGACGAAGATTACACCGATCGGCTCAAGAAAATATTTATCATTTTTTCTTCAATTGAGCAATGATGACTTTGGCCAACAAGACTTTTTCAGATATAGCGGCGTAGCCGATTTTTCGTGGCCATTTTTTTACATCTGGAAGCCAACAGTTCTTTGATGCCTCCATCCACCCTGGACATTTACAAGTCATTCATTTCTCCTAGCATATTGTACGTCGGCTTTAACACCAGAAATCGAACATTTCAGCCATCATATGAGTTTTATCATCCATCAATCTATGGTCGGCAATTGGGTTTTGGTCAGGTTATTCTTTGCCTTCAATTCCTTGATCGGCTTCAACCTAGAGCCAGAGTAAGAAACATGGTAGCAGCTGACATTGTTTTAGAGATAGCCGATGATCTCCAGATCAAAGATCTACCACACTTCTTTTTGAATACAAGTCGGTCAAGCTGCTTCACTTCATGGTGGTCTTCTATTGCGGAGGCACTTTACTTGGAACGGACGTCATCGGCCATTATTAATATCTTCTTTCCAAATTTACCTAAGCTGATGACACCTTCTAGCACTGATTCGGGTGATGAATCCAAATCCTCTGGTTATACTAATACGAACCAAGTAGATATTACTGGCGAGGTACCGACTAAATCGAATTCTTTTTAACATATAGGTTTTATTGTAAGTAATTTTATCTAATCAGCTTTCATCTTTACTTTGTAGACCAAGGCTGTCGGTAAGAAGCCGATTTCTGGCCAATCAGGTAACGGCCAAGACAAAAGGCCACGTCAGTTGACGGGTCTTACAAGATATACTTCTGGCACCCTGGGCATCCAAAGCCCGTCGCTGTCGGATATAGAGAAGAAGCAACAACCCGGTAAGCATGCCTTGATCACATACCTTTTCATATCTCTTTTGAGACTTATCATTGGCCGAACATTTTTTAGAGAAGAAGGCCAAATCGACCAAAGTATTGGCTAAAAAAGGTCCTAAGCCTCAAGAGCGAAGCGGTGAAAGCTCTCCACGTGCTTCATCTACAGCAGGGGTAAGTTGAATTTCTGAAAAATTTATGAGTTCATCAAACGATCGGCTTAACTCACATTTTACTTCTTTCTCTCACCTCATCAGATCAAGACAGCAAACTAGCATCTTAGCCAATCGCCTCGCACTTTACCTCGGTCCGTCGCCCTCTTTTCAGCCAACACCGCCGGCCTCGTCGGCCATTGTGGCCCAAGAATCATCTGACCCGATAAACTTACTGGGTTTGTCCTTGGCCGATTTGGATGACCCAGAGATAATGGCCACAGATGATTACGACGCGAAAATCAGAAAAATTCTTGAAGTGTCAAAAAAGGCGTCGGCTGCAGTGACTTCAGCTCCGGGGATGCAAGAGCGGCTCGACAGGCTCTTTGATCTGGTGATGAAGCCGCAATCAGAGATTCTTGCCAATAATCAACCAGTTCGTGATGCTATGGCCGCAGTTGAAGCCGACCTGCCCCCAAAGGCTATGGAAGCACTTCTGAACGTCTGTCACCTAGACGAGAGGAAATCTCAAGTGGAGGCAGCTCAGGCCAAAATTGCGCACCGTGAAGTCCAAGAAGCCGATCAGAAGCTTCTGGATGCTGATGCTCAGTTGCTCAAGACCAGCAAAGAATCCCTCTCAAAGCTTGAGGCTACAAAGAAATTTCTCCTGGAAGAGTTGGCGAAGACTGAAAAGCAACTTCTAACAAGCCAACAAACCATGGAGAAGACTTCATCGGCAATCAAGGAACAAAAACTTGGCATCTCCATGGCCGTGGTAAATGTGAAAAAACAATCAGCTAAAGTGATACCGGTGCTAGGGGATGCCAAAGAAGACAAACGCATAATCGACGAAGTACAATGCATCATCGCCAAGGCTGCTGGTGCTTTATCGGCTTTGGGCGCAAGACTCCCAGGCTCTGGTCTTCAATGTTGAATCTTTTTATGATGAAAAACTTCTGTTGGATGGTCCCGCCTTTTGGAACATTTATTGTAATGCTTTGATCTTTATAATCGGTTGTTTAACCGATTTTATGTTTGCCTTTGTCATGCAATTCCCTTCTAGCCGATTAATCGCAACGAGTTAAGTTGGCTTTTTCAGAACGATACGCTTTCTTTTTAGCCGACTAAGCTCCAATCCAGACGCTAGGGTAGTATTTCTTCAAGTACTTCCCATTAATCGCTTTAAGCAAAATAGATCCTTCTAACGTCTTAAGTATGTACGAATTTCCATCAACAAACCAATTAACCTTATATGGTCCTTCCCACGTAGGCAACCACTTTCCAAATCAATTATCGTAAGAACCAATAGGTAGTATGGTCTTCCAAACTAAATCGGCTTCATCAAAAGACTTAAGCACCACCTTTTTATTATATGCCCTCGCAACTCTTATTTTATTCTTCTTAAGCCGATCCAGTGTAGACAAACGTAATTCTGCTAATTCATCCTAGTTATCGATCATTAGATCGTTGTAATTTTGAGCCGACAAACCATTTTGTCTGGCTATTCGTATAGAATCAATGTTAATCTCCACAGGTAAAACGGTTTCTTGGCCATACACTAACTGATAAGACGAAAGTTTTGTTGCTCCATGATAAGCTAGCCGATACACCCACAGTGACTCCGATACCGTTGAGTGCCAATTCCTTGGTTTCTCATCAATTTTTCTTTTGATTAACTTAATCAATATTTTATTAGATGACTCGGCTTGTCCATTAGCCTGAGCATAATAAGGGGATGAATTTAACAACTTGATCCCTAGACTCTTCGCATAATTCTAAAATTCATTGGACATAAACACAGTACCTTGATCGGTCGTAATTGTTTGTGGTATTCCAAACCGATGAATAATGTGTTCATTAACAAACCCGATTGCTTCAACACTCGTAACGTTTTTGAGCGGTATAGCTTCAACCCACTTAGAGAAATAATCGGTCGCGGTCAAAATAAACTTATGGCCTTTGCTTGAAGCATGAAATATTTGGCCGATTATATCTATCCCCCATCCTCTGAACGACCATGGCTTGATAATCGGATGTAAAGCCGATACCGGTGCTAGCAGCACGTTGCCAAACTTTTGACAAGTCTGACACCCTTTGTAATATCTGAAACAATCTTCTAACATTGTCGGCCAAAAATATCCTATTCGCCTAAGCACCCATTTCATCTTGTGAGCCGATTGATGAGATCCGCAAATACCTTCATGCACTTCACCCATTGCCACTTGCGCTTCTTCGGCTTCAAGGCATCTTAATTGCAAACCTTTCATCGTCCGATAATACAAAATATCATCCAAGACTACGTACTTCAATGCTTACTGCATAACTTTGCGTTCTGTTGGCTTAGATGAGTCGATTAGGTAATCTCTTATCTACGTTCTCCAGTCGATAGCAGCAGCACACATGACAGCTTTACTCACTAGTTCAGTCATCTGATATCGGCTAAAGTCCTTGTACCCGATGCTCACGAGATACATTGGCTCTATCGTTCAATTCTCGAGGGATATGACCGATAGAGAATGAGGTAAATGAGCCGATAGTTTCGAAGCACTGTTCTAAATATTTAAGTAACACTTCATCACGGCATTGGTACTCACACTTTACTTGTTGTACGATTAACATAGAGTCGTCGTATGCCTCAACAGTATCTACTCCAATATTTTCTAATAGTTGTAATCCTTTGAGCAATGCTTCGTATTCTGCCTGGTTGTTTGAACATCGGCTATTTAATCGAAATGCGAACTCAAAATTGTGACCTTTGGGTGAGATTAGTACGATGCCAATACCATCACCCTCTCAACATACCGACCCATCGAAGAACAGTTGCCAAGGGGCAATAGAAACTAGGTCGGCGGAGGTATCGTGTCCTGTCATAAAATCGGCTATAACTTGATCTTTAACTGCCTTAGCTAATTCATATGATAGGTCGAACTCTATTAAGGCATAAGCCCATTTACCAAGTCGACCTCGTAAAATCGGAGCTAATAACATATACTTTATAACATCGGTTTTGCAGACTACCTTACAAGCCGATGCTAAAATATAATGTCTTAGCTTTGTACAGGAGAAATACAAAGATAGACATAATTTTTCAACGAAAGGGTAGCAGATCTCAGTATCCATTAGGTGTCGGCTTAAATAAAAGATTACTCTTTCCTTACTATCGACTTCTTGTGCCAAAATAACTCTGATAGTTTCTTCTTCAGCCGATATATATAATTTGAAAGGAATTCCTTTCCGTGGTGCGGCTAGAACCGGAGGATTGGCCAAGTATTCTTTGATATCATCAAAAGCCTTTTGCTGGTTAACTCCCCAAATAAACTCTTGATTATCCTTCAACTTCAGTAGAGGGGTAAACATACGAATCCAACCAAAAAGATTTAAAATAAATCGTCGGAGATAGTTAATCTTACCAATCAGCTTCTGCAATTCATTCTTACATGTCGGTGGTTTTGTTTTGGCTATAGCTTTGACCCTTTCTTGATTAACTTCGATTCATCTTTCATGGACCATAAAGCCCAAAAATTGCCCAGCCGACACGCCGAACGCACACTTGAAGGGATTCATTTTCAAACCATGTAATCTTATGTTTTGGAAGACCTTTTCTAGATCGGCTAAGTGCTGTAGGTCATCTTTAGATTTCACTACAACGTCATCAATGTATATTTAAACAATGTAGCCGATTAAGTCATGAAAAATCAGATTCATGGCTCATTGATAAGTTGCCCCGGTATTTTTTAAACCGAAAATCATAACCGTCCATTCAAATAATCCTATTGCACCAGGACACCTGAAGGCAATCTTAGGTATATCGACTTTTGCCATGAATATCTGATTGTATCCGGCATTACCATCTAAAAAACTAATGATTTTATTTCCTAATGCAGCATCGATAAGCATGTCGGCTATAGGCATCGGATATTCATCATTTGGTGTGGCTTTATTCATGTATCTAAAGTCGACACACACCCTAAGTTTTCCGTTTTTCTTCATGACTGGAACGATATTGGAAACCCACTCTGCATATCGACAAGGCCTAATGAATTTTGCTTCCAATAATCATTCTATCTCTTCTTTTATAATATTGTACGGAGCCAGATTAAAGCGTCTAGGATACTGCTTAAATGGCTGATATCCTGGTTTAATAGGCAACCGATGTTCGACCAATTGTCGGCTTAAACCAGGCATCTCGTGATACTCCCAAGCAAAACAATCTTTATAATCTTTGAGAATTTTGACCAACTTTTCTTTATATTTTACATCTAATTTTGCACTAATAAAAGTTGGTCTTTTCCTATCACCACTACCTATATCGACTTCTTCAAGCAGATCAGTAGATGTGAACCCTTGGCCCAACTTCTTGATTTCTTGGAAATCCTCGATGTCCTCATAGCTATCTGTCATTTTCCAAGAGCTTTGCATTTTGTCTTGAAGGGCCTTCACTGTTTTCCTTGACCCCATCGGCGTAATACCTCATTAGCCTGATCGAACATGCCTGGCTTGACACTGATCGGCATAAGTCCTATCTTGCCAACGCAAATAAAGTCATAATCATCCAATGTTTTCCCCGATATACATCCGGCCTCTTCATGTTGTCAATTTGCATCTGAACTGGCCATAGCGATATGAGCTGATGTATCAGCTGAAATGACTTCAACCTCGCTTCCATTCCATTGGACAAGCGCCTGATGCATGGTCGACTGAATGCAACAATTGGCATGAATCCAATCCCGACCGAGTAGCACGCTGTAGTTGCCTTTGGCGTCAATGACGAAGAATGCGATCGTCAAAGTCTTACTACCGACAGTCAATTCCGTGACCATAACACCTTTGGCTTCTGTGGGATCGCCTGTGAAGTCATTCAAAACCATATTAGTCTTGATCAAATCTTCATCGGACTTACCTAATTTTTTGCAGGCGATGTACGGCATTAGATTGACGGTAGCTCCCCCATCCACCAGCATCCTTGATATCGGCTTGCCGTTTATATAGCCTTTTAAATACAATGGCTTTAGATGCTGATGATAATCTCGTGGCTTTTCAAAGATCGCATTTTGGACACCTAAACATGATTGAGCAAAAGTTTCTTTAGCCGATTCGGTTTTAATTTTGAACTCGGCAGGCAATGTGAATACCATGTTGATGTCCATCAGAGGTGTATCATCCCTAATCATGGGAGAATCCAGGTCATCGGCTGAATCAAAATCTTCTTCAACCCGCTCTTTCTTCCTTCACTCTTTTTTCGTAGTTTTGATCGGTCGAAGTTCATTGAAGGTTTGATCCCTCTGTTTCTCTTCATCAGCCTCTCTAATTTCTTGAGTTCTTAGTCTTTGCAATCGTCTACGTTGTGATCGGCTAAGATCGGGTGGACACCACCTTGGTTTGGGCTCCATTGGCTTATGTATTTTACCAGCCAAATCTTCCCGATCAGCAGAACCTGACTCCTGTATCTTAACCTGGTTTGGCACCTAATTTGGCCTAGAGATTCTCTCGTGAACTGATTCTCTGTAGCTTTTGCTAGGATCTCGTATCAGCCCAGACAACCTCTCTTTTGCCGATCGGCTAAGCCAATCATCTTGGGGATAGTGTTCCATCGGGCATGTGTACGGAGATGGCAATGCTACTCCTCTCTCCTAACAAAACTGCCAAAAGGGGCACCTCCGATGCGCTCTTTCTACATTCTCAGTTCGATATAAGTTATGCGACCGACGCGGAGAATATTGTGGCCGATTATTCATTCTTTCATACTTTCCCATCAACTGAGAAAACGTCGGCCCTGGCCTTCTCGCTGCCTGTCTTGGCGGTGATTTTTCTGCTTTATACCATCTGCCAACTTGTGGGTCTCCCTTGGGTTTAATGGTCCTTGAATTTTTGCCTTCATGATCGGCTTCTATTTGTAATGAAACAATCATGATTTTTAATGTCTGATTACCACACGAAGTTGACTAAATATCGACTCGCCGATCCCTTCTTGGCTCCTCACTGTGCATCGGCTTTTTCCCCTTTCTCGAACATTGCACCATATTTATGGGGAACGGATCAACGTCAAATTGCATGGTCGGCTCATCAGCAAATTTTAGCCGACCATATTCATGTAACACCCCGGCATCTATCATGCCCGAATGCTACCAAACATAGAAACTACAACAATTAAATATCCCAAAACAAGCTAAATTCCAGCAAGGTTACCAATTGCTAATACCGAAAATTCAAAGAAGATAACATCTGCTTTTATCATGAATTTAGCAACGTTAATATCCCGGCAAGTAATATCAATATATAAAGCATCTAAAGAAGCAATGAACATAAATGTAACATCCACAAAATCTCATACTAACAGTTCCAATCTCACTACAAAAAAACGAACCCAACGAGAGATTTAAGACTCCAATTGACCATTTAACAAGTTTCATGGCCTTTACTTATATCCAAGAATTCAAATCGTAATTTATAACATTGCCTAAAGTGAAATGCTACGTGAGGAGGTGTAGCTAATCCCTTATCCCGCATGCCACTTTTTGGTACCATAAAAACAACATTAAACACAAGAGTGAGTTTAAAACTCAGAAGCATAATGAAATGAGTGAAAGAATCATTTAGCAGCAACAACAACATATTCATCATTTTCATATTCATAATATCGTTAACAATTCGTACTCATCTCCTTGAATAAGATGCAATGCCATGCGATGCACATGTCCTCTCAAAGGCGATACCAGATAGCCGAGTGCACGCCTCGGTGTGCACCTCTTCCCCTTCCATCCTCAGATGGAGGGTGCCTACTCCTCGCTCCATTCGCCACTGAATGAAATCACGATGTAGGACTTACTCTATGGCTCTCCGGATTAGTCATAACTTTCTCACCGGCTTTACTCGACTAGTTAGGACTTTCTCACCGCTCGCCGATTTCATGCCATGAATGCAACATGTACTAGTAACCCAAAACAACATGTACAACAATTTTATCTCATCTTGGCATAGCATTACTATGAATCAAGTCATCATATCCTCGTTAACATTAGACATAGCAAATTAATCTATCAGCTACTCGCTCATCACATAAGCATCAACATAACAAACTACTCATCAACTAGTCCATGGCACACACAAAGATCTCTAACAATTTCCTACCACACACTACCCATTCCAAAACACTTGCCTTAACCACGAGGAGCGGAGTGGCGCAAGGTTGAGACCACTCAAGTCACACCACCTGAAAATAAATTGCATACATCTCAACACAATGCAATCACAGCACATGCAATAAGTTTAGCGACATCGAACTTATGCCCTACTCCAATTTTATTCCTTTCGCCAAATAACAAACCGCCTTTGCTGTCCCGATGGTCTAAAGGTTATAAGTTCCACCCTTATAAACCAAACCTCAGGGACCAAGAACTTTATGAAACTACTAAAAATTACCCACTAAAAACATGTTAACCAATTCTCTCAAATAAAACATTTAGCCTTTCATCTTTAGCCCTGAAACCCAATCTGCTACCACACTGGACAGCAAACTTCAAAATAGCATAACTAATTTTATACAATTCCAAATGAAGTAAAGGATAACATTTCTGAAATCTACAGGAAATTTCCTAACTTAATATGGTCATTAAAAATTTAATTCAACATCTAGATAGCCCTACTCTTCAGTTTTCCGCGACTGCTGCCAGAAGAGACAGATTCTGGACAGTAGTCACTAAAACAGCCATAACTTTTGAACTACCCAACCAAATTTCATGATCTTGGTCTCTAAATAAACTTAAGACGATTATCTACAACTTTTCCAACAACCAACCCCTCTGAAAACGACTGGAACTATTTTTAATCTCTGCCCTAAGATTCAGATCAGCACTGCTCGAACCCAGATCTCGCCCCACAATACAAATTCTCCCCAAACCAATCTAATCACTGCACAAAAACCTGAAATTCTATCAATTAAATCACCAAAACAGATCCACAAAATAACTCAAACCTGAATGTGGGACGCCAGGAGGGAGGAGGGGCGCTGGAGGAGCACTCGGAAGGGGAGGGTGCAAGAAGAGGAGGGGCGAGGGAAAGGAGAGGCGCAGGAGGAGGGGGCCACTGGAAGGGAGGGGGTGGCTGCACGGGGAGGTAGGGTGGCTTGGGGGGTGAAAGGGGAGAGTAGGCTAGGTTAGGGAAACCCCTTATGGGCCATGACGCCCACCCACGTACCAGAATCAGCCCACACCAACCCAAATCTCTCTGAGGCCCAAAGATAGCCCTCAAGACCCACACTAACCCTAAAACAGCCCACCGCGCGAGTTAAATTTTTTTAGATATTACATTCTTCCCCTTAATGTGATTCGACCCCGAATCTGGGCATGCCACTAAGCGACAAAAAAAAAAACAAGAGAATGAATCTCATCACATACATGAAGTGAACAACTGAGGATACTTCTCACGCATGTGAGACTCCAACTCCTAAGTTGCTTCCCAATCATACAGAAGCGACCAAAACACTATAACATACTTTGACGCTTAATGCTTCAATACCGCTTTGACTCCCCCAAATCTATGTAATCGGGATATGGTTTTCTATAGCCGACAACTTTCCCTTTTAGCTGTATGCCGAATTGATCCCTTAATACAACGAAAATTTGATCGGTCCAACTCATACCATCAGTCAACGGAATGGTAGATCCTTGATAATATTGGTCATAATTGGTATTCTACCCCCCTAGTGCAAACTCGGGTTGCCGATTAGGTTGAGTCGATGGCAGATGAGTGTATTGGTCGTATCCATTATTTCTCCTAGTTGGTAGTTCCGGCAATGGGATAAAAGGTTTTGAATAGTTTACTACCCTATGCGGAACTGGGTTCCTAGGCAGGACATGTTCATGACGTTGTGGGTATCTATCAGATTCAATCGGCTGTGGAACCGATTGTGGAAAAGCGTAAAATAGAGCTGACGGTGGCAAATTTGTCGACGCATCTAGCTTACCAGCATCGATATAAGCCTGGTAATGGGTTACTTCGCTCGACCGAGGATCTCTTGGTAGTATAATGGAAGGTTGAGTTGGCATCATAGTTGGGGTTGAGGATATAGCTGATGGTTTTGGATCGGCTAACGTGCTCTGCGTGCTTTGTGCTATTGAGAAAATAGGGTAGCTTGGTAGAGCTTGCATCGGGTCGAGCAGACTCCCGGATGAGGTCAACTCCTGGGTGATAGTTTTAACACTATTTGCAATCATCGGCTTAAGTGTTATAACAAGAGCCGATGACTGGTGTCGGCGTTTCGAGCACCGGCAAGTAAATTTGTAAGTCTAAGGGGCCACGCGTTCCCTCTCCCTGAATGGTTAGACTCAAAAGTCCAAGGTGTATACTGGTTCGGGCCGAATGTCCCTACTCCAGTTCGCGTGGCGATGTTGTATTGCTTTTGGTGCAGAAGGCTGCACAATGATTACAAGTGAGGGTTTGAACACAAGAGTGTTTCTTCTTGTCCCCGTGTGTATGCGTGTGTCTATCCGCTCAATTCGTCTGTCTCCTTCCTCCTCTCTTCTCCCGGAGGGCCCTGCCCCCCTTTATATTGGCGGGAGAGGCAGGTTACATCGAGAATCGGGAGAAGGAAGGAAGGAAGGAAGGAAGGAAGGAAAAAACTAGACTAGGACCCTAGTCCTTCGCCTTGGTGATCGGTCGCCGTCCGGCCTCGCCCACACTGGGTTTGGTAGGCTTGCTTTGGCGGAGCGATTCGCCGCTTCTTGGAAGCAGCGCACATCCCTCCGGGAACCCGACAGTGCCGATGTTGCGGCGTAGCCCCGCGCTACTCGGGAGAGCGCGCCCCATGCTTCATGTGACTGGGCGATGGGACTAGAGTTTTGACTTGGGCAACCCTTGTGCTGCCTTGGGAAGGGGCCACCTGCCCCGTACGGTCACCTCGAACGATCCTGTTCGTGGGGCACGTGGCCAATAGTCGGCGAGGCCCACACATGGCCCTTGGTGTAGGTTGCCTTAGCTCGGTCGGGCTCGGGAGAGACCGACCAGGATTTGTGGTCGGCGCCCAATTGGTCGGGATTGCTCGCCTACCGTCCTTTGGTCGAGTTGGGCCCGGACGGCTTGTCGCCTGAGTGGGCTTGACGCGCCTCGCTTGCCATCCTCGGGCCGCTGGGTACCCACGGTATGAGTATTCGTTAGTAGCCCCGAACCGCCGAGCGAGTTCATCGATACGCTTGGGGTTGAGCCTCGTTGTGCTCTAGCGCATC
This sequence comes from Otatea glauca, assembly GCA_036346275.1. Lineage (NCBI taxonomy): Eukaryota > Viridiplantae > Streptophyta > Magnoliopsida > Poales > Poaceae > Otatea > Otatea glauca. The sequence goes on along the minus strand of CM070724.1, from coordinate 31,703,150 downwards.
CGCGGTCGCTAAGAGTTGCCAAAGGCATTCGAACCACTAAGCTTTTAATTGCTTCGCTTCACGCTACCGCATGGCTTGGTACGTCGTGACCATTCGCCTTCTCCGCCGCTCGACTAGTGAAGGCGCCGCTTTCTGCGCTTGATATTTATGCGGAGTTATTTGATCTTCCTTCCTCCGGGTATATAGGGGCACCACTTGCTTGAACAGTTGTCCCCATCCTAGTGTCTTCTTTCTTGGAATCCCTAATGGCTTCAAGGCACCCGCTGATCTTCAGCTTCGGTGATGAGGATGAGGTGGAGGAAGAAGATCCTTTGGCCGAGCTCTGGGCCGAGCATGATCAGGCGATGGCTGAACTCTCAAAGGAGGAGGAGGCCGTGGCCCGCGATATTGCTGCGGTCGACGCGTTGCTCGAGGTTGCTCCGAGGCTCTTCGAGGTGAGGGAGGTCCTTTTGGAGGCGATGGCGCAGGTGCGCCGCGGGTAGCCGTCAGTGCGGCAGCACTGGCGCGATCCGAGAATCGTAATATAGTGCTTGGTGTTGAGATAGCTTCACCATATCAAGTAGCTTCGCGTAGCGTTGTGTAGTGTTTGAGCTTGTTGGCCGCCTTATGTAGCATTGTAAAGCTCCAGCCTGTAAGGCCAATAATAAAATTTTCCTCTCCTTTGTGACTGTTTGTGTCTTTGTGATGAGCTTGTCTTGGACGTTTTTTCCAACTAACCCGACCCTCGGGGTTTGGCAGCCGGTGGAAGATCGTTCTTTTTGTGCGCGGGCAGTCGGACGCCTTTCTCGTAGTCACAAATGTTTGTCGGGAGGCTTCGGGTGCTCGTTTAACGTCGTAGCTTGACGGTGCCTTGGTCAGCAGGGGTGACCAGATGCCTCTCGGGAGGTTCTGGTGCCCGAGTGCTCGTTTAACGTTGTAGCTTGATAGTGCCTTGGTCGGCAGGGGCGACCAGATGCCTCTCGGGAGGTTATGGTGCCCGAGTGCTCGTTTAACGTCATAGCTTGACGGTGCCTTGGTTGGTAGGGGCGACCAGATGCCTCTCGGGAGGTTCTGGTGCCCGAGTGCTCGTTTAACATCGTAGCTTGACGGTGCCTTGGTCGGCGAGGCGACGGATGCCTCTCGGAGGTTCCGTGCCCGAAAGTGCTCGTTTAACGTTGTACCTTGATGGTGCCTTGGTCGGCAGGGGCGACCAGATGCCTCTCGGGATGTTCTGGTGCCCGACTGCTCGTTTAACGTCATAGCTTGACGGTGCCTTGGTCGGCAGGGGCGCCTAGATGCCTCTCGGGAGGTTCTGGTGCCCGAGTGCTCGTTTAACGTCGTAGCTTGACGGTGCCTTGGGCGTCCCTCTCGAGTCCTCGTCCGGCGAGGGTAGCTGCGAGAGGAGCGGCCGCTGTCTACCCCACGTGTATACCCCGTCCGCAGGTGTGGGACCTGGAGGGGGTGAGCGACGCGCGTTTACCCGCGTTGGTTTGAACGCCGTGCTCGTGAAGCTAATAACGGGTAGTCTGAGTGGGTCCTGGGATGTCCCTCCCAAGGGGGACCCTTCCGAGCGGACGGTCCCAGAGTAGGGTGTCCTGGCCCGCTGTGGGGAGACCCATGAGAAACCTTTCTTTACTCGATCCCGTATCGGACCCTGGGTCGTCCGCCGACCCAGAGCACAGCTGGCTGTCACCCATTGATGGGCTCCGCGGGAGAGTGTGAAGTATTGCCTCGGACACGAGTTAAGACGATTGGGCCGTTAGCCAGCCCAACTGGAGGCCCACTGGGGGCTCGCCTCGTACTCGTCCCTCGCTTAATTTTCGCTAGGGCGGTCTTATGCCCACTTGGTGGGACTGGCCTTTAGAACCCACAGCTCTGGACTGGGCCCCTAGCGTGAGCTGCTGAACTCATGCCATTTCGGGGCCGCAGCGGCCCATGGGGCCTCTCGCACGCGCCTTGGAGCAGCCGTCCTGGCCCGAAGGCGGAGACCGGGGGGTCACAGGACGCGCGGCCCGAGGCGGTGTCTTTAGGCTCTGTCGGGATTAAATGCGAAGGAATTGGAAACCGGAGTTACAGTGCACCGTTGGTGGCCGACGCCTCGCCAAGAGCGCCATGGCATGGCGAGGCGGGCGCGACGCTTCGCAGGGTGTCTGTTACCGGCGCCTCGTTCGGCTTTTATAAATAGGGTGCGGCGGCATTCGTGCAAACCTCCCGCTTTTGCTTTCCACGTCTTCCCACCCTTGCCTGAGACAAGAAAGAAAACAGCGAAAGCCAGAAAGAGAACTTCCAACTTTCTCCCTTCACCTTTTCGCAGTTCTTTCGAAAATGTTGTGGCCCGCGTGTTCCATCCAGACCAGCCGCGCACTAGGGTTGGTGAAGAAGGGTTCACCGCCTTGCAGCCATCTCGGTTTGGATGGTGCCATCGGTGTCGCCGCCCAGCTACTGGGGATCATGAGTCGTCGTGCCGCCTCATTTCTGGCCTTGGTTGGGGCTTCCATTGCACCCGTTAGTGCGAGCTCCTACACCATTACAAGGCGGAGGTCCACCACTCAACCCCAATGGGGTCCTCCACATCGCCGTCTTCATCACGCTATCACGAGGCCTTCTGAGATCGAACCCATTGGGCGCGGTGTGGCACATCTTCGAGCCCGCCAGGAAGGACAAGCCCTCGGACGCGCGGCGCCCATCGAAGTGTGGCTCTCCAAGCATGGTGGCCGCAAGCGGACTATATCGGCGTGAAGCTACGATCGTCCAACGAGAGTGGCATTCCGAGTGGTTCTATGCCAAGAACTTGGGAAAAAGCGCCCCGTCTACACCGGTCGGCTTCCGAGGTAAAGCAGGAGTGGGGTGGGGCGCCGAGCGAAGGAGAGGAGGGTGGAGGAATGTCGATCGGATCAAGACCCAAAAGGCGAGTCGATCGGCGATCTTGTTGTTCGGCGTTCATGGAGATCTTGCGTGCAGCGGTTGATGGATCGGCCCTACCCCATGTTAGGTTCGGCGTCCGGCAGGCGAGGATCTTTGGAGGAGGAGCTCCCCGATCGGTCGTCGGCGCGTGTGTCCACCGTCACGGGTGGAAACACGACCAGAGAGCGTGGTCGACCACCCGAGCCGTTCTCGGCCGGAACCGCCAACCGTAAGCCGGTTGTAACCTTTTCCTCCTCTCTCTTGTGGCCTTCCCCTAGGCTTGGCGATCAGGTCCAACTCACGTCTCCGTGTTCCCGAGGAGCTTCTTGGGTCGGTCTCCAGGCCTTCTTCTTTGGGGAGAAAGAGCTCGGGCGGAGGCCAGCCGTGAAACTTCAGCGCAGTGGAGGCTGCGTGTAAAAGCGCAAGGAGGAGAGGAGGAGGAAGAGGAGAGGAGGCGTCTTGGCGAGGGCGCGCGGGCGAAGACTTATCTGAGACCCCTTCTGCGTGAGTGCGACCTCCACCGGCAACGAATGAGAGCGTGAGGAGACCCGTGCTGCAGAGGGTCTTCCCCGACTCGCCGGCCATTAGCAACCCGGCGGTGCGGCGGTGGACGGCGCGTGGGCCCCTAGCGAGCGCCGTTGCCGCTGCGTGCCCCAAGCGGAGATGTCTCGATAGAGTCATCTTGAAGCGGAGGCTGACTACTTCTCGCGAGGAGGCCGAAAATATGCGCAGCGCCAGCGTCCGTCGGCGCAATAAGTATCTCCTTCCAACTTTTCGTAAATAGGTTGCCCGAAACAATTTATTGATCGTTCGCGTCTTGGCGCTTACTCGGCGGTGCGACCGCGACCCTCAACTTCAAAGCAGCGCGATCGGCGCGATCGTGTGCGCGGATCGAGGAAGAGGCGTCGGTCGATCCGGCGAGGTCAGCTACACCGGCGGGAGGCGTCGGGCGGTGCGATCCGGCCGCCCTTGGCGAGCGGGCCTCCTCCTTGGTCGAGGAGGTTGGTCGGAGCTGCCGTCGCCGCCAGAGCCCACCAGGCGCGCGGCCGGCTCTCAGTGATGGTGAGGCCGCCGCCGGACGACGAAGGTGATCAAGGATCGGTGTGGTCCGGGGAGCGCGAGGGGCCGGTTGACCTCCTCAGCGCGAACTCTGGGGCCGACCAAACGGCTCCGCTCGGCCGCCGCCGCTTGCTTGCTTCCGGTTGGAGGAGCCTTCGAGACGGCGGGCGACCATCTCGATGGGCGACCGGCGGAAAAGCTGCGAGTGGGGCATCTTCGGGATGGTGTCAAGCGTATAGTGGCGAGGCAAGCGGATCCGGAGGATCGGCCTCGCTCTCGAGTGCTCTAGTGGAGTCTTTGGCGTGGTTTCAAGCAGATCCTTCCGGTTGGCACAGTAAGTCGACCAAAACTTGGCTTACATCGCTTTTGACGGATTAAATCGCGAGCTAATGGAGTGTTGTGTCTCGCGGCGCTTGCGTGCCGCTCGGGAGAAATCGCGATTTATCAAAGTGCCGCGGCGGAGGTTGGCGCGGAGGAGGATCGCGATAATTGCGCCCAGCCGCTCGGCCTTCGGGTAGCGCAGGTCGCGCGAAAGCGCGGAGGAGAGCCGTCAGAGCGCTCAATCCGCCCGAGCCTGTCGGCAGCGCCGAGCCGAACGATCCTGGCGGCGCGGTGGCGAGCTTCGAAGACCCTCTGGCGGCGGCGACGCCAAGGACAAAACCATAACGCCCGAGTGACCGCCTGTCGGGCGGCCCGCCTTGGCGAGCTGGACCAAGCTTCGAGGCGCCCGGTGGCGTGGGGCGAAGTCGCGGCGCGCCGAGAGGAGCTAACGAGCAGTCGACCTCTGCGACTGGCGAGTTCTCTGACGGTGAAGTCTCGATCCTTTAGTTAATTTTGCGATCTTTCGGTGGGGCGTGCTTCGGCGCTACCCGATCTGCGGAGCGCAAAAATCTCGAGCTGCGTTGCAAAAGCGCGAAAGAACGCTCTGGAGGCCCGTGTGGCGGTCCGCGGCCGGGATGTGGCGTTGGCGGCGTTCAGGGCCGAGGAGGTCGGTCGAGCCGGCGCAGTGGAGGCCCTTCGAGAGTCGGCCGGGATGTCTGCGACAGTGCTTGGACCCGTGCGGGCGAGCTGCGCTTCGCCATCGTGCTAGCCCAAGTCTTAGGGGCATGTCGAGGCCTTGATGGCGAGAGTGCTTGCGCTTCGGGGCTTCCTTGGCGCTGTCAATGCCGTCTCCTATTATGATGGCATTGACCTTGCGGTGGTGGCAGCGGGTTCTTTGGGAACCGGACGGACGAAGAAGGTGGATGAGGCTCGAGCTTGAGTCGAACCACACGCTCGGGAGATCGCCCGGTCACATCTGCATGTGAGCATCCTCCATAAAGAGCGAGAGAAGATTAGGCATATCCCTTACGATTGTAAAAGACTATTTTATGCAAATAATCTTAAAGCTTTTAGTAAGTTCGATGCGCCTCTTGCCCTTTTATGCTGTTAGTGCCCAGTCAGGCCATAGCTTTTAGGACCGTGGGAATTACGCTTGTCGTAGGTCGGATTGTTTGCTAGGAAAGGGTGAGAGTAGGAACTGCGGCTTAGCGGCATTCATGCGCACTTGTGTGGATCCTCATCGACCAAAAGTCGCTCCGCTCGGGCACTTCCTTCGCCCGCAAAGTGCTGCCGCCAACCATAGCCGCTGATGCAGGCGTAACACTTAGATCGAGAGGTTACCGCTCGGGAAGGACCCGTGGCGATCGGGTCACCGACCCACATGAGTGCGTGAATTAGCTGCGTTCGCGTGGGAAAGGAGTGTTCCCGACCGACCAGAGGTCGCCCCGTTTGGGTACTTCTTTCTTCCACGAAGTGCTACTTCGCAACCATAGCCGC